>JAZHRO010000019.1:60242500-61462500 GCA_037157565.1 Thalassia testudinum | reverse complement strand
GCAATGAAAAGGCACACGAACCTCAACATAGGCGAAGTTTAATATTTAAAAAAAATAAAAAGACATGTTGCCTCAATTTAATTAGATGATCGCCTTTTTACCACCTTTCATCTCGAGTGATCAAGAACTTGTTGCCTTGCAATTGCTTGATAGCTTTGGTCGAGTATTGTGGATGTGCGAAGATCTCTACTTTGCTCTCTTGTGTAGATGGTCCTGATTCCATTCACACTGGCCTTCTTGTTTTGCTCTGTTTGCCTTTTGGTCTATGGTAGGGTGCTTTGCATGCGAAGGTTCATTTATGGTCATTTGTGATGGAGCGAAGTTGATTGGGGTTTGTTTGCACTTTGTTCGAGGGGTTTTTTGATAGAATTATATATTTCTTAGGGTATTATGTAAATATTGTATTAAAGGTGTGTGTGGGCCATCTTGTAATTTACCCTCTTACTTGCATTGCAAGTTACTTGGGCATTAAGTTACTTAGGCTTTGATTGTTATAAATATAATCCGAAGGCCTTATCTCAAATCATCGAGTGAGTAGAAACTTAGGCCTTAACGTAGAGAGGCACGTTGCCTCTTGAATTGGGTTAACAAATTCTTCATTCTCTGAGTTGTTTGTGATTGCATTTGCTTTTACATGGTATTAGAGCAATCTGAAAAATAAGCTTCTTGTGGGAAGTTCTATGTTCCTATTTTTGTTGCACCTTGTGCATAATGTGAGGTTTTTTCAAGTTTGCTTTTGGTTTTCCCTTGATCATGTGAGAGTGTTGCTTGAATACCTCTTGCTTGATCGAATAGCCACAGATTGCATCGAGTCGTGAACCTGAGAGTCGCGATTGTGTGACACCATCGACTCTTGCCAGGTGCACGTGCGTTAGGGTCAGATCTCACTATCACGACCAATTTCATGTTGGTTTGGCTTCTCTTTAAGTGCATCGCTAGACATCATATCTTCTCGATTGATACCTGTTCCTCTTGCGTGAGTAGCATCGCCATGTTCCCACTTGGACATGGTTTCAATGCCTGGTTTTTCTAGGATTTCCAGTGTAAAACCCTTTTCCTTATTTTCTTTGTTCAAGAAAAGGAAAAAAGAGATTTTTACATAGATACCATTGTAAACCTTCGAAACTAATTAAATGCCTTTACATTCCCAATATTGCTTAAATGCCACCGGAAAAGTGACGTCAGGCTGCAATTGCTACTCTGTTAGTTAACACCATTAAACTTAATAGTGGTAGACATAAAAGTAAGGAAATTTTACTTTTTTTACCCTTGATTCTTATTTTTTTCCTCTCCCGTATTTCCTCCCTCTCCCTTCTCCTTGAGGGCCTCAACCTCCTCCTTCTCCCTCCACCTTACCCTTTCTCCTCCATTTACCTCCACTGAAGAGACCTCCCACACTTTCCTGAACCTCATTGCATCTTGTCAACGAACCTCATCGAGTCTCCCTACGTCTCTCGTCATCGATGCACCTTGTCTACGAACCTTGTTGTTGATTGTCCCACACCTAGTCGGTCACTTTCTCTCTTTTTCATACGTACTCGCTGTACTTGGGGATGCAAACGGGTTGGGTTTGGCTAAATCCATACCCATACCTATTTACAAAATCCAAACCCATAGCCTACCCATTTACCCATTGGGTACCCATTTATAAATTGATCTCACAATAAAATCGTGCCAAATTAGAGAATCAAAGAAGAGGAAAGATCTATAACACAAATTCATTAATTGTTTATTTTTAGCAAGCTCTAAACATAGGAGCTTGGGTTACTCTGATTTTATTGATTTCCACTAAAATTATTACAAAAAGTCTTTCAAGGGGAATACATCAAAAATAAAAATACAAAGAAACACTAAATACAAGTGCCTTTCAAACAAAAAATCCTTATCTCTGAAAGAAATGTTTAATGGAAGCTTCAGAAGCATTCCCAACCTTCAAAATTATGGAGGGAACCATGAAGAAGATTAGGATTAGGGGAATAAGGGACTTAGGGTAGGACTTATATATCTCGGGTAAATAAAAATTTTATTCAGGTATTTAGGTAGGGTAATCGGATATAGATTTATACTCATACCAATAACCAAACCTGGTTAGGTTTTTTTAGATAAAGCCCATACCTGAATCCGATCAGGTTTGGGTTGGGTTTTACCCATTCTTTTCGGGTCGTGTTGAGTTAGATTCGGGTCGGGTTTACCGAAACTTGCATCCTTAGTTGTACTCTTTCTTTCACTCTGCCTCTCATTCTTTCTCGCTCTCCCTCTCTCGTTGCTACACTGACACACACATCAATCACTCTAACACCCTATCTCTTACACACACACAAACAATGATCATACACCCATCTTTCATACTTCAATCTCTCTCACACACTGATCACACATGCCAATCACACATGCGATCTCTCATATACACCAATCTCTTGCACAAAGGATATGTGGGGGAGGCCTTGAACCACTCGATGTGTGGTCCAATGTTGTCAAGGCTATTGCCTTAGGCTATCGGGCTAGGCGAGAAAGCCAAATGTCGTTTTGGAGCTATTCCAAGCTAGGGACTTCATCTAGGCTATCGCCCAGTTGCCTTTTTTGTTGCTTGGGTTGCCTTGCGCCTTGTCGCCTTACTCCGAATTCGCTTTAGGTAAAACCATAAGACTCTCATTTAGCCTTAAGTTACATATATTATAGATATGTTTGTGTTATATATTGTTGTGTATACATAATACATACATACATGTTATTGATAGCTTTTATATGCTCAATTTTGTCTTCTCTTCCTAACTTAGACTATTGTTTGTTTGGTAAGACATGTATAAATTATACATATATGTTATTGTATGTTTCTAATGATATAATTATGATATATTGCAGTTTGATGGTGTGTATGCATATATTATATTTGTTATTGTTTACAACTCTCTAATGATATATAATAATATATGTATGTCATGATATTAAGTTTGCATTGTATTGTAAATATAGCATATTATAATACATGTTATTATCTTGAGTATGACTCAGAGACAACCTTTGGGCTAGCATTTGGGGCTGATGGTGGATGCCTCTACCTTGAGGAAATCCTTCACTTTATTATAGTGCATTTGGCTCGGACATAATGGAGTGATTTTCCATAGGGAGTCTCAATACAGGGAGTGCTTTATTATTATAATGCTCTTTAAATTTTTGGTGTAATTAGCTCCTCTTATTAATGCAATGGAGGATTAACATCTATTGTTAACCCTTCTTTTCTTCAAAAAAATACATGCCACTATCTTGTTTTGGTAGATACATATGATATATATTTTGGTTGTTTATTTTGTCCTATAATTGTAAATGTAATATGTATGTTTATACATTGTATGATAATATAAATATTTATGTTATTGTTACTTAAATATGATAGGATCGTTGTTTTTTCGTTTACTTAAATAGTATTATCATATATTTCTTATGAAAGTCGATGTTCCCATATGAGTTTATTAGGCATATTCAATGTTTTAAGAAATAAAAGGATTTGTCGCCTCAATTTAATCTAGCAATCGCTTTTTTGTTGCCTTTCGCCTCGGGCGATTAAGGAGGTTGTCGCCTTGCAGTTGCCAAATGCCTTGACAGCTTTGGTGTGGTCATCGGTGGCACCTCGTCGGGAGCTCCACGATGAGGTGGTCGGGTGCTTTGTGGAGGAATAGGATCTGATGAGGTGTGGCGAAGTTCTAATAAGGTGCAATGTGGTCCCATGAGGGCCAAGAAGTTCTGATAAGGTCTGTTAAGAGGAGGTTTGGTGAGGAAGGTGGAGGAAGGACGGGGGTGGGAATGGTGGGGGAGAGGGAAAAAAAGAATCGAGGACAAAAATCATGAACTTTTCTTACTTTTAAGTTCAACATTGGTAAGTTTAATGGTCCTAACCAACAGAGTGGCACTTGCGAAAGTATCCTCACTTTTTGGATGGCATTAAAAGTAATATTGGGAATGTGATGGCATTTAATTAATTTCAAAGGTTAACAATGGCATCTATGTAAAAAATCCAAGAAAAAAGAGGCAAAAATGACCCTTTGTTCCTATGGTTCTTGGCAACTATGGCATATGGAGTTCTGAACTTTCTCTCATTTCTTAACATGTTGAATTAGATTATTTTAGTCAAACTTACTAGTGGAAACTATTTCTTTGGAAGAGCTTGATTCTTCCTTTTTATTCATGGACAATGGCTTACTCGTCTCATTGATGGGACATCGCTTGCATTGCCTAAATTCCTTGAAGAGAAAATCCAAGCAGAAAATAACGGGTAGGATGTATTTGGCCCTTATCAGAAATTCATTTCAGTCTCAACCTCATGAATGGTTTCCCTTGGATCAACAGTTTATTGGGTGGATTAAGTCTACCTTCTCAAAGGAAGTTGTTACTTAGGTTGTCCATGTCGAGATTGCTAAGGAGTTGTGGGATGCTCTCAACAAGGGATATTGTCAGAAGGTAGAGGCAAGGATCATTCAGTTTAAGTTTGAATTGGTGCAAATGAAGCAAATCTAACAAGGCAACAGAGTGCATAATATTTGCAATGAACTTGCCCTAGTCGGCTATGCCATAAGCAATGTTGACAAGATCATGCATTGCCTTGCTAGCCCGAGAGAAGAATACAAAATGTTTATTACCACTATCACAACTCTACCACCTTTCTCTACTTTTGAGTAGTTGAAGTTCTTACTAGTTTAGCATAACAATCTTGTATTGAAGATGCGAGATCAGTCGACGGCCACATAGCCATATACCATCACTGATTACATGCATGTCATTACTTCCTCTTTTAATAGAGGACAAAGTTGAGGCTATGATTGCAATCATGGTCGTGGATGTATGCAGTGGAATTTTCAGTAGACTTTTGAATTCTACCTAGGTCGTGGGTAATCTTTCTTTTGCGGGAGGAGCTATTACCCGTAAGGAGGATGAGGTCACGTGTATAATAGTTAAGCCAACACTATTTGTCAATTCTGCTGTTGTGCTAGTCATATTGCCATTAAGTGCTATAGTCTTTACAAGTACTCTACTAGAGCATCTTAGTTGTATACAGGAGCCCATGTCACTGGTTATGATTCAGCACTGATCACTTTCAAAAGAAAAAAACATTGAGTGGATAACTGATACTGTGGCTGGAAATTCTACCTCTCGATAAAGGTAAATTCATTTCCTTAAAACTTTATAGTGGTAGAGGATGAGTTATCATTGGAGATGGCACTAAGACCTTCTTACTCATATTAGAGATATTATTCTTTGCACTCTATCTGGTTGTATTTGCCTCAGTGATGTGTTATATGTGCCCACCATGAAATGCCATCTTTTATTTATTTCCTGTTCCCTTAATGATTATAATGCTTACAACATATGCACTAAAGCATGTTTTTCTGAAGGAACGTGGATCCAACAAGACCCTTGTTGATGGCTATCGACAATGCTACCTCTGGAATTTTGGGATATTGGGTTACATGATGAATTATCTACTTTAGTTCCTCCGTTTTATAGTTTTAGCACTAATGAAGATGCTTTTATAGTTATATTTTAGCATGGAAACGTATATCTTGATATTTTAGTGATATATCCATATCTTTAACATGACTCATATCGATATCACAAGAATATCTTTTTTCCAGGATGTCAACGATATATCACCCATATCAGTGAAATAGATATCGCAACATATCGATGACATGTCACTGATATGTTGATATCGGCAATAATACCCGTGTCAACATTACTAGAATGTCTTTTTCCAAGATGTCGTGCGAAATATCACCCATTTCGATTTGTGTTGGCGATATATGATCGAAACTAAAGCACATGAGTAAAATTGTTCCTAAATATCGTCAATATCTAGCGACATTGGGCAATACCTCTGCAGTTACTCTTTAGTCTCTTTCTTTTCTTTCTTTCTCTTCTCTCATCCGTTCTCTGCTACTGCCTGTTGTAAGCATTCACCGATTCATTCGCCTCGATTAGCAGGTGATTTAGAGTCCTTGGTCATCTCTCAATAAGATAATCACCTTAATCTTGTCATTTTTTTACGTCATTTGGCCTAAATCACCTCAATTTAACCTCAGTTTGAGGTCAAATCTTGTGATGCAATTGATTATTGTATAAATTGATGTGGTCTACACATTATTTAGACAATTTCTAATTAATCCCCTATTTGGTGATGATTTAATGCCTAAATCACTACGATTTAATCTCATTTATTGTTCATACCGAGGTTAAATTTTATGCTATACTTAATTGTTGCACAAACTGATGTGATCTACATATTACCTAGGTAAGATCTCTAATTAATCCTCAATTTGATGATGATTTATGGCCTAAATAATCACAATTTGACATCAAGATGAGTTTAATCAAGGTTAATTTAGAAGCAGCTCCTTCGACAATCATTGTCGATATCCACGTCTTAGAATACTTCTGTACTACAATGATGAAGACTACCAACGATACATCAATGAATACAATACTTGATACAACTTCATGACGTGGGATTTCTACAGTGAGTATGTTATAGTATTACAAATAGAGGAAGAAAATTAGAAGAGAGGTATTGAGCCAGGTCAAAGCTCAACATGGTATTGATTTGGTAGCATTAGTTGGTGCTTGGTGTGCTCCACTGGTGCTACTTATATTTTATTTCTTCTGGTGAGTATTACCATGAACATCTTCAATTATTATTATGTTATGTGCATTTTTTTTCAATGCTATGATATGACTTTGTTGATATGCCAGTAGTCGTTTCTATTATATATTTTTTTAAAATTTATGATTTTAGTCTTCTAGGCATTTTTTCGTGCATGTAGCTTTTAAAATATTAATTTTCATCAAATTTGTGATATTTTGTGTCATTTTGAGTGATTTCCTTAAAATTCATTGATATTAACAATATATCTCCGACATATTCCCTTTCTAACTTGTCAATACGACATTGATACCAATGTTTAAAACCTTACTTTTTAGTAATGGCATTATTGGCTAAGTCATTGTAATTTTGATTCTTCAAAGAAGACAGAATTAGTTCTGATATCTCACTCCTTTGAAAATAATTTTGTTTGTTCTGGTTGTCTACATGGGAAGCACAGTAAATTGTCTCTCTCTTTATCTGCCTCTACTACTTATTGTATGCTAGAACTAATTCATACTGATGTTTGGGACTTGCTCCTTGTGCTTGATTGTCTTGTTCCTGTTATCATGTCATTTTTGTTGATGATTTCTCTAAGTACACTCGGATCTATTTTTTGAAACAAAAGGCTGAAGTTTATAACATCTTTGTTTACTTCAAATCCTTTGCTGAAAGCCATTTTGAGTGCAAGATTAAATATCTCCATAGTGATAGTGGAGGTGAATACATGTCTCAAGATTTTAAGAAATTCCTAAATGGTAATGGATTTTTTTTTGAGGAAAAAAGGGATGATTACCCGAGATTAGTAATCATCCAAGTAAAATTCACTAATAAAGTAAAATTGGAACTTACTTAAGATTTTGGAGCTAAAACTCAGAAAAAAGAAGCCTAATTACAAGCTTTCTCAACCTAGGCCCGCTCATTCTTGAGAATCACCAAATTTTGCTGAAGCTAGATGGTCCAGAGAGTCGCTGTCGCTTTTATCCAACCTTCTGTATTGGCATGAATATTTGGTTGAAAATCACCCCACTATAAATCAAAGCTAGACGTACACTATAGGAGTTTCCTTAGGAGTCCCAAAGATAATGGAGTGGCTGAATGTAAGCATAGGCACACTTGTGAAACTTCGCATGGTATGTTACATTGTAAAGAACTCCCAGATACTTGTGGCCAGAAACCTTCCATACTGTTGTTTACTTGATTAATAGAATGCCATCATAGAATTTAGGATGCAAGACACCTTATAAATTGCTGTATTGTCATTTGCCTAATTAGTCCATGCTTCGTATATTTGGTAGTACTGCTTTTGTTCACGTGGAGAACACACAAAACAAACTTGATCCTAGAGCCATATGATGCTTCTTTGTTGGATACGATGAGGGGATCAAAGGCTACAGGTGTTTCAACACAGCTACTCACAAGTTTAATGTTTCAAGGCATGCTACTTTTGATGAAGATGTCACTGGCAATAAAGGAGTTACAAGTAACTCAATTAATAGACAAGATGACTTTGCCCCACCTACACTAGGTAATGCTTCTGCTGAGACTCAAGTTCTGGATCCAGTTCGTCGTATCACCTACTAGCGTTGACACTTTAGTATGACCCTCCATGGAAGCCGAAAGCAGGTGTCTAATACTGAACAAAATATTAGTACCAGTTATGAAAAAACCATTCAGCCTTCTGGTGCTACAGAGTAAACACCTTTGACAAAATTTTCATTAGCTACCTCTCAGGAAGTTACTACTTCCAAGGCCCACATTGAGGAGGTTGCATATATTGATGTTTCAGGCAGGTATATGCACAATTTGCCTCCACAAAAGAATTGGGTTACTACAGGAGATGGATGCATAAAATGTATCCAGCTTAGGTCTAGGGCATCTAGTATTTGGCCTTGTCAAGAAAAGCAGTAGTTGAAGACCTTCAGCTTAATGGCTTTGACATCACAGGCCCAATCCACGAAGGCCACAGTAGTTCTATTGTGGCCTTTGGAAGTGTTTGGCTTGTCTTCAGAAAACAAAGTAGTATTAAAATCACATTGTTATAACCAAGCACCTTTCAGAACGTGCTAAGAGAGCTTTGTCTAAAACACCTCTTTATTCTCCTAGTGGTGCATGACCAAGACACATTGATCACTCTAAAAGAGAACTTGTCCTCCTTGCGTATTACATCCAAATATAGAGAAAAAAAGCTTGCATCACCACAATTGAGCAGTCATAACCTGGCTTGTTGATGGCAGTTAGAAATTTGAATGTCTAGAAGTGTATCCCATTTGCCTCCACAACAGTTGTCACCTGTCACTGATTTAGTGTCTTACAATAAAGTAATGCCCACCGACCATTCGCTCAAGTATCTTTGCTAAATGCCTCTTCTTATCTCATATGGCAGCTCCTTTACATGGCACTGATGGTATTCGACCTCTTTTTGTTGCATATCTCTGTGATCTATGCCAAGTCTTGTAACCTCATGTTTGCACAGGTATGGATTAAATCGACTTTCGACAATTAGGTTGTTAAGGTTGCTTTAAATGTATTTAAAGTCTTGCAAGGCTATACTGGCTAAAAAAAAAATAAAACAAAATGAGTAACAACACAATTTCTAAAGGCCAAAAAAGGATTTTACATCTATGCCCCCATAAACAATCCTAATTACATTTACACCCCTCATACTTTATTTGCACCGTTATACATATATGCCCCTATTGTTACGTCTCACGATAAATGGTGGTAGCTATGGTTAATATGTAACTCCTTGCTATAGTTCAACCAAAAAAGTTGAGATTCTTATATCCACGCCCCTTAAAGCTTTTCTAATTACATCCAAATCCCAAAAAAGTAAAATTTTTCTCTTAGAAGTTGGGGATAGTGGCCAAAGGGATGGAGGGGGTGATGGCTGGGGAGGAGGGAGGAGGTAGGGTAGCTGTTGGATAGGAGGGAGGAGGTAGGGCAGCAATGACTAGGGAGGAGGAAGGAGGGGTAGTGGCTTGGGAGGAGGGAGGGCAATGTTTGGGGAGGAGGGGGGATGAGGAAGGAGGGGGGATGAGGAAGGAGGGGTGGCAGTTGTGGAGGAGGGGGCCAATGGTTGGGAAGGAGGGAAGAGGTGGGGCAACGATGGTCGGAGGGGAGGAGTGATGATTGGGATGGAGGAAGGAGGGTGACCTCTGGTAATGATCTCAACGTTGCCATCGCTCTTATGGTCTTCGATGAGGAGGTGCGACCCAAGCTTGAGGAGGAAGAAGGGAAGGAAAGGAAGACGAAGAAAGAAAATGAAAAAAAAAAGAAAAAAATGTTAATAATGGTGCTAATGTAATTTCAAAACATGGATAGAAGTAATGTAATTTTCAAACTTTGCTCCATTAACTTTAATGAACATTAAGGAATATCGAGGGGAATATCTCGTTGAATCCAAAAGAGACTTAACTTGGGGGTACAAGTGTCATAAGGCATAAGTTTGTAGGGGTGTGGGTGTAACAATGAAGTATAGAGGAGTACGGATGTGATTAGGTATGCTTCTAGGGGCATGGATGTGAAAATTTCCCAAAAAAATGGAGAACAAAAATTTGACAAAAAGTACAAAGGGGGGTTGACACAACCTAATTATGTCTACTCATTGATATCCAGAACAAAAATAGGCCTAAATTACAAGACACTTTTCTTGTCAGTAGTACAACCTTAGATCCTTAACTTCTTGGTTTTAAATGTGGAGGACCATCAACAGCCTCATTAGGTGCTCCATAGGTGACTCCTTGATCTATTCCTCCTTTGAGACGTGTATGATGTCTTGCAAGATCCTACAGGAATCCTCGTCTTGCTCCTACCTGAGTATGTCGCTATACCTTTATATTGTTCTTATGTTGGGGATGAGCCATCCTAAATATTGGGTATCGTGATATCTTATCTTGAAATTGGGTCACAATATAGGGGTGTGCCAAGCAACTCAGTATGGACAATCATCAAAAAACATGGTGGTGTTTGGTGTTAGTGCAAAGCACTAATTAATCAACTTTTGATGTTAACAAAATAAACTACATTGGTCTAACATGATATTTCGGAGCTTCACTTACATATATGGTTTAAAAGATCAAGATGAAGATCAAAGTATAAAGATGCATATTCATTGATGAAGTAAAAGGAGACAATAACTTATAATTAGCTCAAGGAAGCTCAAGGAAGTTAAAAGGTTCAAGTCATGCATTCAAGCCTTCATCAAGTCAAGAGAAGTCTTAAGTATTCTTTTTGTTGTTTTCTTCATGTTTCTAGAGGCCTTGTACAAGAGCCATTGCACAACACTTAAACACTTGGCATCTTTCTAGAAAAACACTTATAAATTTATAATAAATTAAAACATATTCAAAATTAATTGATTAAAGACATTTTACGATCATTTAAGAAAAATGATCAATCGATTAATCATGGATACAAAAATTAATCAATTAATAACCCATTAGGATGCTCTTGGACTTGGTTAATTGATAAGGAAAATCAGTAAATTCAATTAATTGATTAATTTTGGATTTGTATGTTTTGGTTTGAACTAAGATGCTCAAAAATTAATTTTTTAGTAATTGATTAGCAATAGTACATTAATCGATTAATATGAGCATTAATTGGTTAATTTTAGGATTTTTGAACTATTTTGCATATTTTCAAAATTGCACATTTTCATTTGAATTTTAAATGTTTGATTTCGAACTTAAGATGGTTATTAAACATTTAAATATTCTGTATAAATACCCTATGATGATTTAAAACTTTCATATACAATATACTCTCTTTACTCTAAATTTCTAATATTCTTGAGATTTGCAAAGTGATTTCAAAGCACTTCATTGTCATTTTCCGATAGCGAAAGAATTTCTACTACGCTTTCTTCTTACTACGCATTGTAATCATGATTAAGGGAAGTTTAAGGGAGTAATTTTTGAGTTTTATTTGCTTACACTTTCAATTGCACATATTTGTGGCTCTCGTTCTTCTTTGTTAATGAGGAACAAAAGATTTCTTGGGGTTGTCCAAGAAGTAGAGTTGTACTAAAGGTACATCATCCTCGAATTTATGGTATTGTTTACTGATTCTTGTGATTGCAAGGACAAAATCTTAGTTAGAGATAACTAGTTTGAGGTTCTTCCCGATTTGGGTTTCCTCTCTAAATTTGTGTTCATTTGTGGTTTGAATTTTTGTGGTGTAATTTTAATTGTATAATTTTTATCTTAAGCACAAATCACTCTTGCGTCAATTACATTTGGATGCTTTAGTTGGCTATTACTTATGTTATCCTTTTCAATTTTCCCTAAAACTAATAGGCCCTAACTCTTTTTTGTCTTATCCGCTCCCAAAACTAATAATACATCATTAGGTTCTGTCATTTGCTCCTTAGAGCAAATTGTTTCAGAATCATCCCTTTTGGTCAGAGATGATCTTGCCATGTCCTTCTCATCAACTTAGTGTATATGGAGATTCTCCTTGATTAGGGGAGAAACAACATGTAGATGTGTCTTGGTGAGTGAGGGTTACATGTTACCTTCTTAAAGGAATGTTGTTGACAGTCAAAGGAGTTGATCCTTAAAGGAGCTAACTCAGTTAGGTACTGGAGATCTCAAAGATACCACTTAACTTAGGCTCAATCAAGTAGGGGTTTATAGCTTTTCAAATCTTTGGTGGTGGGGAGAGGATGGAGGACCCATGCCACCTATACTCTTGCTAGGAGTTGAGGTTTATTGGGTGTGCCTTGCTCTACTCCTATCTTAAGAGAAGCTCTCATCACTCTCCCTAGGTACCTAATGTCATTTATTCCAACAGATACCAACTTGGCTACTAGTTTGCACCTTCAACCATAAGTGTTGGTTGTTGGTCCTTATATCCATTTTCAAGTCTGACCTTAGTAGCCTTTAGCTACTAAAATCTACCTAAAACATCTTGGCTTGGTGGATTGTCTTGGTTACGTATGTTCGCCCAATCAACAGTTACTCGTATTCTATATACTTGACTTACCAACTTAGGGACTCATTTTTTGAACTCATCCTTGACTTTGACACATTAAAAGAGACTTTGATACATATTTGCATATTTACATATGCATAGTCAACACATATCATTCCCTAAGGGAACTAGATTGCATTAATCCTTGTTTTTGATATGGTATCTTAGAGAGATAAGTCTTATTTTGTTTATTATTTCTTTTACCAGTTTTGGTCAACTTTATATTTCTTTAATAATTACCTTTAAATGTTCGCCATCCTCTCTTTATATATGGAGGCTTTATGTTTTCTTGGTGAATAAAATAATTTCTACATTGTATTAGAGCATGATCCTAGGTAGGAGCTTTATACTTTCTTGGCGTCCCCTCTTTATCTTCTAAATAAATTCTAGATTCTGATCTTGTTGGTATTCGTATCTCTTAAGAGGAAAGGGAGAAACTTATTTAAACTTGTGGGGTTTGTGTTTTAGGGGCATATGGGTCTTGCCATTGCCATCGAGGTTGGTGTTGCTATTTGTGTGGTCTAGTAGTAACTGAGCATCCTTGGGAGGCCATTGTGGGGTTGCTACTATCGTGTCATTGTTTGAAGCCCATGTTACTTGGAACCTGTGCAATCCATGTTGCCTTAGGCTTTTGCTCCTAACATCTCGTTGCTTCACTTGGAGCTTTATTACCTGAAGTTCCATCGCCTCTTTTGCCTTAGCATCACAACTCTTGGTTGCTTTATCTCCATCACAACATTTACTGCTTAACTTGATTCAGTCGTCTCTTAGTGTTTGACTTGATTAGGTCACCTTCGATTAAGGAATTCAAGGTCCCTTATTGAATTATTCAAGGTTTGATGATAATCTACCTATGATTTGGAGTATCGCCCCAACCTCTTTTGATGGTTTGACGGTTGCAAGAGGTGTTCTGGTTTCTTGCTGAGGGTTTAATTTGCACCTTAGTTTGTCACATCAATACTTATTATTGGTGATTTTGGTCTGATTGATACCATATGAGGTAGATTATTCTGATTGGCTCTTGTTTTATTTGTTCATCCCTAACGTGGGCTTTTGATTGGTTGAGGCATGGCATTTGAGATTGTAGATTCTCTCGTTCAAGGAGATGGGACTTATGAGGAGTTTGAAAACCCCTTCTTTGGCCTGATCGTGAAGTTCGTTGGGACCCTATGGGTGCAATTGATTTCTCAATGTTGTTAAGGGACATGACAAGGAGAACATCCTCAGTGAATCAGAATCGGCATGAAAGGTTTGAAATACGACATGGAAGAGAGACAATGCCATGGTTAGGTCATAGATAATGAATATCACCATCTAGTGCATATGCATAGAAATTATGATTACAAGACAACGGAGTTGTGGAATATGGTTTGTTAGACATACTCCCAAGAGAAGAATGTGGCTTGTATCCTACAAGTCCATTATGAGAGAGTCCACATGGAGGCATGACAATGGTTTCCTTGCCCAGTATTACTTAGCTCTCAATCTACGTTTGAGTATGAATCTTAAACTTTGGTATGCTTATGTCAGTCTTAGAAGTCATATAGGGTGCTATGCAGATCATGGTGGGACACTTTCTTACTGGCATGAATCTAGCTTACATGCAACCTGCTCCTAGATGCTTATGTTGCCTGAGATCCCGACCATGGAGGAGGCTTACAACAAACTAAGTAGACTTGTTGTCACCCTTTCATTCTCACCTTCTATGAAGGTTCCTCATCATCCATTTGAAGCTGTGGGTGAGGTCGTGGAGGTTAAGGGTGTGCGAGGCCCTTCACATTATGGAAAGTTTGGCCATATTGACGATACTTGCTAGGCTAAGCATGAGAAGCCTATTAGTACTCGTTAGGTAGTTGTAGCCCTAAAGATAGCACCAAAGATCGCGCCTATCTTTAAAGTCGAGTATCATGAGTTAATTTAGAGGCTTCATTAGGATGGCATATATGTTACCCCCTATGATTGCCACCTCGCGTTCCTCCATAAGGAACTTCGACACTACTGTTTTTGTTGGCCAAGCAAATGTTTCTAGGACCCTTGTAATCTATAATAGTGTACCTTTCTCATATTAGGGGGGGATGTGATGCTTACTATGTGTTATTTGATTGATCAAATGCCCTCATCTGTCCTTGATAAAGAAGTCCTATATTCCACTTTGTTTCCTAACTATGAGCTCGTGGGTTCCACTTATGGTCTTTAGGTATGTTGCCTTCATTCATCTTGTTGGCCCCAACTGGGACAAGTTATTTCCTCAAGTAGTCAAGTGCATTTTTGTTGGGTACTTAAAGACTCCAAAGGGATATAGGTTTTATGACCTTGTTGGCCAATGCCATTTGATAGTGCAATTGCCATCTTCTTTGAGTCCGTACCCTATTACTCATGTTTCAGCTTGTATCACTGCATCTATTTCTGATGGTGAGGCTATTATCCCTATTTTGTTTCCTAATGATTCATTAGATGACCAGCTCAGAATGTTGTATTGCCATCACATGTGAGAAGAAGACTCCTCCTGAGCCTAGGCTTCCATATGCACTCGAGTTAATCCTTATACCTGATAGTACTGATATCTCTCTTAGCTATGATGTACTAGGGACTACTTATGTTCCAACTACTTAGGACATTGGCATATTGATATGCAACCTACAATAATTTGATTTGAATAGATGATTTTGGAGATGACAATCCGGACATTCCAATTGCTTTGTGGAGGGGTACTCACTCGTGTACCATGCATCCTATCTTCATGATCTTGACACCTTAGTACAGGTAATTTATCGGTGATCTCTCAGCTACACATATACCAGTCACTCACTAGGAGGCACTTCTTGACCTAAAGTGGTGACAAGGTATTTTGAACCACAGTTTCCCTCATTGTGGAGAGCTGTCCATGTAAGTTTTGAGTTTGTTGATAACTTCTATGGTTGATTATCTCAACATGGTATGAGATCGATATTCTTTCTTGGCTTCGCTCGTCTACCCGTCTTCTCTCGATGAAGGCAGTTGTCAATTGTGTATTCAGTCTTTAAGCAAGGATGCACTTTTGATTGTTCTTTCCATGATATGAACTACTTTTTTCCCTGCTTGGACACAGTTAAAAAGGGTAGACTGCTTTAAAGGTTAAGAATCATCACCAAGCTTACTGCCTGGTGGGGGAGACTGGGAGGAGGGAGGGCGATGAGAGGGTCTCTTCGCGAGGTTGTGTTTCAAATGCCGTGGAGTGGGACATTGGGCGAGAGACTGCCGAGATCTGGTGGTATGTCTGCGGTTTCATGGGATTGGACATCATTGGTATTCTTGTAAGCGTGGTATTTCTGATTGTGTGGAGCAAAGATTGCCACCGCCACCTTCACCTCCCCGATCTAGGAGTCTATATGGTTGCAAGAGGTGAAGGATTTGGATGGTGCTCTTGATTCTTCTTTTGTGGGATTTGTCATCCATGGATCACTGGAGTTGGATCAGATTAGGAAGGCGATTTTTGATTTGAAGTTGATGTTGTCGGGATGGAAGATCGCCACCATTGCAAGGATGAAGGTATTGTTGTTTGGATTGCATAAGTCTAATGTTGATCTTTTGCGGTTTTAAATTTCAAGTTTTAAGGAGTTCTCTATTCATTGGAGCTTACCAAGCATTTATGAGGGTGCTAATGTCGAACATGTTCCTGTTCGTCCTTCTATGTTGCTTTGTATTATTGGTATTCTGTTGAGATGGAGAACAATTGGAATGGTAATTGCTCTATGCTCTTCGTTTGCACGTGTGAGGAAGTGTCATGGTATTGGTTTACGTGAAGATGCTGCGATGGTGTTGGTTGACGTAGATATCTTGAGTGGAATGGATGCTCCTAGCAAGGAGATTTTCTGATTTGGAGGTTGTGCGTATATTATTGTTTTTGAATAGGTGACAACAAAGTTGTATAATGGAGTTTCATATGCACATGTGGTTGTTCATGGAGTTGAAAGGCATATGCTTGGTGCACAGGAGATGAGCTTGATGAAGAAAAGCACTTTTGCATCAATGGCAGGGTGTGCTGGTGGGTTGTGTGTGGTTGGAGACTGCCATGTCAGCATGCGCTAGATCTGGAAGCCTAAGGAGCGACAACTGGATGATTTTGAAATTCCAAAATTGGGTGCAAAAAATCAACCGTTCAGGGAAGATGATACTATTTTTGGAAAGCTAGGTGGTAGTACTATTTTCAGAAATAGCAACGGTGGCATGCTAAATGAGGAAACACCAATCTTGGCTGTGATGCCAGCACAACAGCCAATGCACGTGAATGTCAGTCTGGAGCAGCTAGCGCAGCAGCAGCATGCATCGGGAATAGCACTGTAGGGAGGTGTCACACAACAGCAGCCAACGTAGGGAATTTTGGTTTAGAGCAGCCAGCATAGCAGCAACATGCATCGGGAATAGTGTTGTAGGGTGATGTCGCACAGTAGCCAGTGCATGAGTCTTTTTTCAGCCATGAACAAGTGGATTCCAGATCCTTTATGGGATCTAGATGTGGTGAGTATGCCTCTTTGAAAGATCATTATCCTTATTTTTCATTTGCTATGGGTGGGGGCTTGTCTCTTGCTACTAGAGATATGCTGCAGGTAATCAATTCACAGGAAGAAGAGAGAGGGCACTAAATGGAGGCAATAGCGGGAGATTTTCATGGAGCAATGATGGAGATCATGGATCATCTCTTTGATCTATCGTGGAACTCTTTGCAGGTGGTTGCCAGACCCAAGATTGGGTCTGGTTGTGGTGAGTGCTCCTCCAATGATGTACCTTTGTTGTCCTCATTTGTGTCGTTGGGGCAGGATTCTGGGGGTGCTGTTGGAGGTTTTGATCCAGTGCAGGTGACTGGGATGCCTATGGCATTTGGGTATATTTTCAAGTAGCCTTCGGTAGGACTAGAGGAGGCATGCACAGAGATGATAGTGACTCATGGACATGCCAAATCTGATGAGAAAGGAAAAGGGTTACTTGTGAGAACATCCTTGAGTCGATTTTCAAATTCAGCATGCATTATTTCGCAGAAACATAAGCTAATGCTTGGTGCTTGTTATAAGTGTAAGAGATTTGCAAGAAACAAGTAGGTGATGTTGGGGGAGACTGATGTGGAGGTGGTGGATGGGTGTGTGGCTAAGATAATTGGGGTGAAGAAGGTGCACAGGGGCGGGGGGTGACTACATCTATAAATGGTTAGGGTGCTACATGGAATGTTTGAGTTCTTCGGAATGAAGAGCGAAGGTACATGCTAAAAAGATCTTTGGCTGAATGGAGGATAGATATTGTGCTGTTATAGGAGACCCACTTGGATGAGTAATCGATGCAGATAAAGAACATGTGTGGAGATAAATATTCAGAGTATCTTGAAATCAAGGCAAAAGGCAGATTAGGAGGTATTCTTATCTTATGGCATGGCATTCAGTTTCAACTTGACGCATCATTGATTAAAAGGTATTGTCAATTTCTTTTACCGGAAGGACAGATGAGTTTTCTTTTGCTATTTCCTGTGTGTATGGGCCATGTCAAGAGGCTTCTAGGCCTATTTTTTGGGAGGAGATAGTTTGGGCTTCGCATTTTGCAAATGGAAGGCTATGGCTTATGGGTGGAGATTTTAATGCGACATTACATATGGAGGATAGACTAGATGGAAGATGTGATAGAGCTACGCTTGAGTTTCAGCGTGTGTTTCAGGAGTTAGAGTTGGTGGATCTCCCTTTCTCCGGGTCTCGATTTACTTGAAGGAATGGGCATGGGACAGCATCATGTATTGATAGATTCCTATGTAATATTGCAATGGTTGAGGCTTTTCATGAGGCGGAAGTGATGGCGTGTGATAGGCCTTTCTCGAATCATACACCACTGGTTTGGAATAATAATGAGAATGCAAGGTCTGCTTTTTACTTTAAGTTCTGTAAATCATGGTTAAAGGAGCCTGGTTTCAAGGAATTGATACAGGAATGATGGGTAAATACTCCCGCATGTGATTCGGCTGCCTGTACGCTTGCAAGTAGAATACGTGCCATTTGGGAGACGATGGACTTTAGTCGTGGATTATGAGAAAGGAGAGGCAAGAAGGAAGGAGGCATTATCTAGAATTTCTGTGTTAGATAGATAGGGAGAGAGGGGAGGCTGACAAATCAAGGGAATGAGGAGCGCAAGAAGATGCAGGGTGGTTATAGAGATGGATTGGAGACAGAAGTCTAAGCAATTGTGGTTAAAAGAGGGAGATGCTAATACTAAATTCTTTCACATGGTTCTAAGCAATAGGAGAAGAATGAATATGATCAATGTGCTGAAGGTGCAGAATCATAAGATGTGTGATTAGAACCAAATTTGTGATGCCTTTCGTGACTATTTTCATGAGTTCACTAGAAGGCAACCTGTAGGGGATTGGCATGTGGGTACTTCAGAGTTGGTGCAGGTGAGAGAAGAGGCCAAGGTGGGCCTTGTTCGTGAGGTGGGAGAGGAGATCATTGTGGCATTGAATGGATTAAAGGCAGAGGTCTCGCCAGGACCTGAGGGGCTGCTGATTCTTTTCTATAAGGAAATGTCGGAGGTGGTGGGATGGGATGTGGTGGCTATGATCCAAGAATTCTTTAAAGGTAATAAAGGATTTGATAGATTAAATCGCTTTTATTTATTCCACTTGCCGAAGAAGATAGGTGAGGAGTTGGTTGATGACTTCAGGCCGATTGCGCTCTCCAATTCTATTTATGTGCTTGTGGCAAAGATATTAGCAAATAGACTGTGGCCGGTATTGCCTGATATTATCTCTCCTGTTCAGTCAGCATTTATTAAGGGGAGATCTTTGCAGGACTCTTGTGTTGGCAGAAGAGATGGTGGTGGCTTAGAAGAGGAGAAAGACGCCAGCTTTCCATAAGAAAGCTGATTTTTCAAAGGCTTATGACTCCATCTCATGGACTTATCTGTGGGATATTTTGAGAAGGCGAGGCTTCCCCTTGAGATGGATTCAGATGGTGAAAAGATGTGTGACCACATCTTCCTTCTCAGCTCTTGTTAATGGGCGGTCAAATGGATCCTGGATTCAACCACAGCGGGGAGTGAGGCAGGGATGCTCCTTAGCACCCATGCTATTTGATATAGCCGTTGATTTGTTGGCTGCTTTGGCTTTTAAAGCATGTGAAGGTCTTTTGTTTAAAGGATTCATCTCTCAGAAGGATGGCACCTTTATTACCCCATTACTATAATATACGGATGATACAACTTTTTTCTTGGAGGGTGGCATGACAGAGGCATCTCATGTTGCTTTATTGGTGAGGATTTTCGCAGATATCACAGGTCTAAAAATTAACAGAAGAAAGTCCTTGTTGGTGCCATTTTCCATTCCGAAAAGGGATATTTGGGAGATTGCTAATATTTTGGAAACACCCATATCACATTTGCCTATTCGTTATCTAGGATTGCCCTTGAAAGGGAGAAAACTTGTGGCAATGGATTGGGAGTGTGTGGTGGATAGATTGATGAAAAGATTATATTCGTGGAGTGGAAGACTGTTATGTTATCAACAGGTGGGTGGCTAGTACTTTGGAAATCAGTTCTATCCTCTATACTAGTTTTTTTCTTATCCATTTTTAGGCCGTCAAAGAAGATAATTAAAATAATGGATCTTATCCAGAAGAGGTTCTTTTGGAAAGGTGTGGATCATGTGGGGAGATTTGCCCAACTCGTCCCCTGGAAGGAAATTTGTTTACCCAAAAGTGAAGGAGGCTTGGGAGTGAGACGGTTACATGAGTTTAATACCTCACTCTTGCTTAAATAGGTGGTGGAAATTCTTTCTGGTAGCCAGTTAATGGTCAATATGGTTATGAAAGATGCTTATGGGGTGAACATGTATTTGATGGTGCGAGCAAAACCAAGTAGAGGATCTTCGTCTGATTGGTAGTCTATTAGATCGGTTCTACAGGCTTCAATCACCGATTTCAGATTGATTTTGGGTGATGGGGCTGACTTCAAATTCTGGTTGAATGATTGGACATGTTAATGAAAATTTTTAGAAGTGTTTCCAAGGGTTTTTCAGCTTGCCAGCAGTAGAGAAGCAATGGTGGATAAAGTGTGGAATGAACAACATAATGGTTGGGACTTTGGTATGCCGCTAGGCCTTCCTGAGACCACGCTGCAGGAATTTTAGCACCTGTTTAGTGTGATTTCAGATCTGAAACCGCTAAGAAACAGTAGGGATGCTTTCATCTGGAGAGGGGAGATGTTTACGGTAAAGAAGGCATATTTATGGCTTTCAGGTGATGGTGGAATGGAAGATATAAATAAAGATTCTAAAATAATATGGAAATGTAGATTGAAGATCAAATTATTCCTTTGGTTATTTAGAGGAAAACGGTTGGTGACTAAATGCTCCATACGAAGGTGGAGGGAGGATATGGATGCCACATGTGACTTCTGTGAAGATGTTGATAAAGATATGGATCATCTCTTTTTTCATTGTCCTTTTTCCATGGACATTTGGAGTAGCTTGCAGCTTCAAACGATTGATATTTCCAACTTTACATCTTTCGGAGATCCTTCAATGATCATTACAGCCAGGATGTTGTGGGGTGGGTGAAGGGCTTTGCCACTCTCTGGTGCTTATGGTTACAATGGAACGGCAAAATATCCAGAAACGAGCGTTGCTAGGTCGAAAATGTTATGAGGGAGGTTAATTTTTTGTTTGATATTTGGCTCTAAAATTTGTAAATCTGTTCCTTTAATTTAATATAACTACCGGATGATCTCAGGTAATCTTCCTTTCTTTCTCTAAAAAGAAAAATGATGCCTGGTCTCTTCCACCTTGATTTGGGAATAGATTTATTCAGTACTTGATATTTCCAAGTGAAACTTAGAATTTAACTTCAAACATTCTCAAATTAGGATTAAGGCCGCCTCAGAAGTTAAAGCTGTGTTTTCTATTCTCTGGTACTGTAGCTTGTTTATGGTCAATGGTACAAGAGTTGAAGATTCATGAGCATAATGATCTAAGTTTTTCCACTTTGATCTGAGAACCTTATGGTTGTCAGCCATGAAAAGTCTGCCTTCCCTCAAGTTACATACTTCTCTAGTAAGCTGATAAATATATATATGCCTCGTTTCTTTTATCGATACATGCTCTCCTTAATGGCTCACGTATCTCTGTTTCCCTTTTCCTTAAAATGTAGATTGTAATCAGATGACCACCCTTATCCCTTTCAAAAAAGACGTAGATTGTATCTTTGTAGATTCTAGATACAGAATTGGGAAACCATGTTTTAACTTGACTTTCTTTTAACCCTTTAAAAAGGCTAGCCACTAGATACCACTCCTCTCATTACTGTTTAGTGTCTTCTTACTTGGTTGAATTAATGTTTTCAGTTTGGCTTTTCTTGCAATTACCATCTTAGTTGCAACCGATGAAAGATGGATATTATCCTTGTTCAACTTGGATTACTAGTGATGTAGATGTTTACACTGTCTGGATCACCCCAAATCACCCTTCTCCTTTTAGAAGCCATTACGAATACTATGAAATACAAGATAGAATAACCAAGAACATAAGCAATGGAAAAAACTAGGTCTCAACTATTAAGCATTGCTACAATAAACATGACAAAATGGCAGTCAAAATTTCTATTAATGACCTAGCTTTAGTTTTTGATAATGACAAATAAATAATTTTTGTATGTATTTCTTAGATACTAAGGTTGCATTTGGTTGGGGGTAGTGCTATTTCGGGATAGAATTAAAGTGAAATATGTATAAGAAGGTGTTTGATTGGTGGGTTTGTAATGATTGGGAGGCTGGTTAATGATTAGTATGGTGGTTTTCTATGGGAAGAGAGTTAGTGGATTTTGATGTGATGTATTGTAATTATTAGGTAGTATTTTTTTAGTTATATGTGGGAAGAGAGAGTGTTAGTGGATTTCGAAATTCGTGTGGGCACAACTTTTAATGGTACCTTGTATCCTGCGCTGCCTTAACCCAAGCCTATTCCTAACCTACCCCTTATCCCACCTGTTAACCCAGAGCCAAATGCAACCTAACAAGTGATGTAGGTTGTCAAAGCAAAAGAAGCAAAGATAGGTGTGCTCTAAAGAAGTTCAAGTTAATGCAAGGCAAAATTCAACTATATGCAAAACAAGTTGCACCAAAAAGAAGCCAAAAAGTTTTGTTCAAAAAGTTTTGTGGAGATATTTGGGTAGAATATTTGTTCTTTTCCATAACAAAGCTAAGCCTTTCTTTATATAGAGAGAGGATTTGTTGCAATAAGGAAAACACACCAATTTGCTAAAAATAACATGGACTAAAATAAGCAAGACACCTAACTAATTGGATTCTTGAGAACTAACTAATTATATCCTTATTTATTTATTTCCTAACACTCCCCTGCAAGTCGAGATGCGGGAGACAGTGAAGACTTGATCAATGATATTCGACAGTAGTAGAAAAATAATTGCCTTCAACATTTGCATCAACTTGTCATGTTTTTACTTGTACGTCCCGTGTAAGGCGTTGGGTATGTGAAAAATCATGACTAAAACTTGGGTGTTGCTACTCCCACATCAAAGAGTTTGAAGATGGCGATGCTTGGTCTTCTTGAGTGTGCATAAGGTCACACGAGTGCTGTTGCTCCTACATCCCATGAGCCAATGTATTGTGTTTGGTTTCTCCAGGCGTGCATACGGTCACCTTCGTTGCCATTGCTCTTATGCCCCAAGAACTAGCCGAAATGCTCTAGGTGCGTGAGAGTGCACCCTATCTACATGATGATGCGAAGGTCAATGATGATCAAAGCAGCGGTTGGTGGCGGTGGTGATGATCTTCGGTTGTTGTTGCAATTGCGGTTGGTGGGTTCCAACATTGAGAAAAAGGAGAGGAGATTAGTGGAAGAGAAGAGAGGAAAATGATGTAGAGAGGAGAGGCCTCCCCAGTGGCTCGCTAGAGGTCGACGCCGTTGTCGAAGACCCCCTTTCCTCTCTCTAGGGCTTCTTCTCTCCTAACCCTTAGCCACAGAGATCGGTGGCTCTGATACCATGTGGAGATATTTGAGTAGAATATTTGTTCTATTCCATAACAAATCTAGGCCTCTCTTTATATAGAGGGTTTGTTACAATAAGGAAAACACACCAAACCTAACTAATTGGATAATTAATTAATTAGATCCTTATTTATTTATTTATTTCCTAATTTATTTCCTAATAAGTTTGTTGCCTTCTTTTGAGTATAATGTAATAGAGCCTAAAAGATTGCCTAAATAACCTTAGGAAACCTTGTAGAAACCTTCCTAAAACTTCTCCTCAATTTATTTTTATGTCTTGACTCTCTGGGTTTCCAATCCATCCTATGTCTACTTTTGTGGCTAAGTCTCAAAACTGGCATCCTATCTTTCACTTAATCTTATACTTTATAAATCTTTTCTTTCACTGAGTTCATAAATTGTATAATCTTTTAGATGTCCATCTTCTCCCCTGGACGTGATTAAATGACTCCAACATTCACTTGATTACATGCCAAGATTTACCTCGTAATTACCAATGTTCATATAAGATTGTCTTAATAACAATCGATTTTATCAATGTCTAATTCTTGAAAAAGGAGACGTCAAGCCTTTTGATTGACATCTGAATTCCTCTTTTCAGACGTCTAAGACTTGCATACTAAAGCTTGCTTCTGATATCGAGGGTGATGAAGAGAATCGTGATTGTAGTCATTTTGTTGACAAAAGTCTAGTGGTCTTCTTGGAACTGTCACAGTTCAAAGTGACAGTTGTTCACTATTCCTTTCTTACATCCCACGTGTTCAGTGGATCCATTATTTATTTGGCAATCCAGTTGCTTTCTGAACTGGAAAGCCTGAGAAGAGGGCATCAGATGTGCTTGGGCCTCATGAAAGCTGGAAAGGCTTGAGTCCTTAGCTCTTTTGCCTGATCTCTGCCATCCCTTGACATTCTGTGAGAAGACCATTTTATAAAAAAAGTCATTCCGTCTCCAAAGATTGGGATTGGAAGCAACTTGTGGGCCTAATCACGTGAACAGACTGCTGTAGCTTAGATGATTTGTCTTCTTCTTTCTTTGATGGATGGCTTGGAGTCCAATCCAAGAGGAGGATCCCAGGTATGATGCTGCATTCATTTGTGGAACCATCGACCCTGATTGTGTAGTGATGTCCCTAGACCCATTTTGTTGTCTCGATAGGAGCCAACTCCATTTATTGATTTAGCCCAACAGGCATCTAAATTTCTTCATACATCTAAAAAGCCTGGTTTAGACATCTGATTTGATGTTTAGATGTCCTTGGATCCCCTCTTTGACTCCAGTAACTTGGCTTATCTACTGTGTACCCAGCAGACGTCCAACCTTATTTTTAGATGTCTATTTTAACTGTTTTAGACATCCAAATTGCTTTTTAGACGTCTTTATTTGAAGTGAATGTTAGGACAAAATTTCTTCTTTCTTTGGAATGTTAGACCTCGTTTTTAAATGTATAATATTCTTTGTAAGATGACTACTCAGAACCATTCAAACGTCTTTGACCTATTTCAGGTGTTTGATTTGACCTTCTCATAGATGCTACCAATTTTGCTCCTTTAGGATTCTATCCGTTCTAGCTTGAATTATTGCTTTCTAATTCAACTTCCAACGGCTATATTGGCTTGATCTCTACCGTAAACACTTTATAAATACCTACTCAAGGTCTTCTAAGCTTACAGACAACAATTCTAAGCAAGTCTCAAGCTACAAGCTCTCTTTCTTTGTAAAATTGCTCATTTGTGCTCTAAAAGCTCATAGTTTCATAGCTATCTTCTTGAGCACACTTTCTTCGTGTCTACACTTCAAATATGGGGAGTACTTTAAGCCTTAATTTTATTTCTATACTTATCTTAAAGGCTCTCTAGGTTCTTGTAATATTTTTATTATTTCTTTGCTTTATATTTTGGGTGCCTAGATTGTGGGTTACTATTCTTTCTCGTAGAGAGGGATGAAATTCTCCTTGGGGTTTATCCAAGAGAAGAGAATTGTAATAATTTTTTGTTAGTGATTTCCCATTTGATTTTGGGGTAAAATCCTAGATTGAAAGATTTAGATAGAGGTTTTTCTCGCAAGGATTTTCTTTCTAAATCCAGTGTCTTTCTTGTGAGATTTATTTTTATAAAATTTGTTTGTACAATTCACCCCCCTTGTGCTAATATCAATTTCTCCCTTTGGAGGGACATGAGATGGGGTTGCCCATTAGTTTCTTTTTGTTCATTATTATATTTAAAAGGAACCTTTCGTTGATTATTGCTTTGAATATGTTGGCTTTAATGGCTTTTAAGGCTTGTGATGGTGGATTGTTCTTAGGTACTTTAGTGGACTATGGAATCCCTTGGTGACACCTATTTTGCAGTATTAAGATGACACTCTTCTCTTGAGGGAGGACAATGTTTTTTTGGTGAAAATGGTTAAAATTTTGTGCAATTTCAAATTTGTGTGTTAATCATGAAAAGATTGTTTTTATGCCATTCAACATGGTGGATGAGGAGGTTAAGGAGTGTTCCACTTTCTTTGAATAGGCACAAGGAATCTGCCTTTTATATTACTAGGCCTACTTTTGAAGGGGAAATATTCGTATGTGGGTAATTGGTTGTAGTTGGTGGATAAATTGGAGGATATGCAGCTTGGTTGGAGAGGGAGAGAACTCTATAGGCGAGAATACCTCGTGCTCTTGAAATTGGTGTTGTCTACCATTCCAATCTTTGACCTCCTAGTGTTTAAGCCACCTGAAAAGATCTTCAAGAAGATTAATGCTATAAGACGAAGGTTTTTCTAGAAATGTGCGCAACATAAGGTCAAATGGGAGGATATGTAGTCTTGTTGAGTAGGGCAGATTTTAATGATGCCTTTTTGACTATGTAGGTGGTAGAACTGATGCAGAATTAGGGTACTTTATGGCACTGAGTGTTGTTACTCTTGTGACTCTTCCTTTAGTTGGAATGTTAGCGTTGTTATTCACTTAGGAGCATTTGCCTTCTGAAGAGGCCTATATAGATCTTTTTGAGCCAATTTTAGGGAATAGGCAAACTTTTAGATTTTGGGAGGATTTTGATGATGATTAGGAGTCCAGTGATGCTTGTGCCTAAGCTTTACGTATTGATACGAGTGGATTGTTGGGATGGCTCATTGGAGAGGAAGATTGGTGTTTATGAATTGCAAGCTGGAGGTGCTCTTTCCAAGGTGAGGGTGCAAGCTTTGTAGTAGTTGCTTCCTACGATTTGGGATTTCTACCAAAAGGACGGTGTACTTGATTCCTTGGTGTGGTCATTAGACAACATCTTAGTTCCGAAGGCGTACCAATTGCTTAGAAGTGTGGTATAGGGGGGTTACGTGCACTTGGGCTTGGAGTGTTTTCTTTTGGAAGATGGGGTTTCACCGAGGATGTGTAGAAATTCCTGTCTATTCCATGTGGAAGATAGCATCGATGTTGTAAAAGTTGATAGTTGGTATTTAGTCGGTCGGATCATTGGTTGAGTATATGGTATGCGAGGGAGTAGTAGGGGAGTACTTGGTCGGGTATTTTTTTAACGTTTCAATATATATATATTTCATAAAATATATTAATAAGATGTGTTGAGAAAAAGAAAGTCTATTCAAAATAGAAACCCTAGCCTCTTTTATATTGGAGAGGTTTGGGAAACTTACAAAGATACTCTAAAGATAATAAAAACGACAAAAAAGTCTATAGGCTCAACACTCTCCCTCAAGTTTTGGCGTAAATATCTACAAGAACAAACTTGTCGCACATGAAGTTAAAGTGCTTCTTCTTTAGAGCTTTGGTAAATATATCAGCCAGCTGAAGCTCTGAGGAGACATATGGGGTACTAATCTTGTCACTAAGAATAGCATCACGAATAAAATGGCAATTAACCTCGATATGCTTGGTCCTCTCATGGAAGATTGGATTTGAGGCAATATAAGTGGCAGGTTTATTGTCATAAAGAAGTGAAACAGATAGAGTAGTCTAGATACCAAGATCTTGCAAGAAGGAAACAATCCACATAACCTCATAAGCAGCCTGTGCCATGGCTTTAT
The DNA here is from genome assembly GCA_037157565.1 of Thalassia testudinum. NCBI lineage: Eukaryota > Viridiplantae > Streptophyta > Magnoliopsida > Alismatales > Hydrocharitaceae > Thalassia > Thalassia testudinum. The sequence continues at coordinate 61,434,852 of JAZHRO010000019.1, read as the reverse complement.
ACTTCGCTTCAGCACTCGAATGGGCCACAACACTACTTTTTGCTCCTTCAAGAGACAAGATCCCCAAGATAGACTGCAAAACCTGAAGTAGAGCGTCGATCATTCATAGATCTAGTGTAGTCTGCATTAGAGTAAGCAAGTATGTCTAGGCTGTCACCATCTCTGTAATACAACCCTCTACCTGGTGTCCCTTTTAGGTACCTCAGAATAAGGCAAACCTCATGCTAGTGGCTATAACATGGAGTTTGCATGTGCTAACTAGCTCTACTTACTGTAAAATTGATATCAGGCTTCGTAATAGTAAGATAGAGTAAGCGACCCACTGTACCACGATACTGAGTAACATCATCACATAATGGATCCTCATCAGAATGACGTGTAGGCGGTGACTCCATGGATATCCCAGAGGGCTTAGTTTCAAGCAAACCTGTTTCTTGAAGAATCTGAAGTGTATACTACCTTTGTGACAAGGATAAATCGGACTCTCATTGTACTGCCTCAATCCCCAGGAAATATCTCAACTCTCCCAAGTCCTTGGTAACGAATGTAGACTGTAAGGACTTGGTCTGGGCAATACCACCTCATCATCACCTGTAAGGATCATATCATCCACATACAAGGCTAAAACAACATGTGTATGTCCTTCGTACTCTGTCTTCCTGATGAAGATTGAATAGTCAGAAGCAGATTGCTGGAACCCAATCTTCTCGATCTCAGTGTTGAGCCCCTCAAACTAGGCACGAGGACTCTGTTTCAATCCATACATCGCCTTATTTAGACAACAAACATGTCCCCTTGGTTGCTGTAACCTGGTGGCTGTCTCATGTATACTTCCTCAGATAAGTTGCCGTACAAAATACATTTTTGATGTCAAGCTGATACAAAGGCCATCTCCTGATCACTGCAACATATATAATAATCCTTACAGAGGTAATACGAGCTACTGGAGAAAATGTTTCAAAATAATTTTCATATTTCTACGTAAAGTCCTTGGCAACAAGCTTGGCTTTATACCTGTCTACTGTTTCATTAGGTCTATACTTAATAGTGTAGACCCATCTGCAGTCTACCATGGTAGAACCCTTAGGACAAGGTACTAACTCCCATGTCTGTCGTGATTGTAAGGCCTATATCTCTTCATCCATTGTAGCCTGCCACCTAGGATCACGTGAAGCTCGGTCAAAATCCTTGGAAATAGTAGCGGTAGTAATAATTGAAGCAAACTGACGAACGCCATCCTTAAGATAGGGGTGCTAATCGAACCAAGCGAACTAGAACATAGGTATGTTCGAGTTCAAGTTCGAGTTCAATGAAATATTCAATGTTCGAGTTCGTTAAATGTTCGGTTATGAATGTTCGAGTTCAGTTCAATTATGAAATCGAGCGTTCGAGTTCAGTTCGTTATTAGTTTATTTGCTTTGTTCGAACGAACATGTTTGATTAAGTTTGATAATATGCTCAATAACAATATATTTGTTAACGGTTTGTTCGATAATAGTTCGTTCGATAATTATCTTTGATGGAAAGCACTAAAAAAAGGACATTTTGCCCAATTGGATACCTTATATGTTTACTATTGTTTATGGTATCTACAGTTTGTCAACCAACGTAATTTTGTGGACACCCCAAGCCTACAAGTATCCTTGCTTTTAATATCATTGCAAAAGAAAAGGAAAGCGGAAACTCATAAAACAGAAAAGCAGCATATGATATGCAAATACCAACCGTAAGCATGCATGCAACCTGACATCCAAGAGTACTAGCACCTAGAAGAAGGCACTTGAGGGATGACAGGATATTCAAATTTAAAGATGGCAACACACGCCATCTCATGAGCTTCAAGTTCAGATCAGTAACAAATATAGCCAGCCCATCGATTAATATTTCGAACAAAGCAATTGTTTAATTTATGAAATATCAAAAATGAAATACTGAAAATTTGAAATAAACTCAACAAAAAAATTATTCAAGAATGGGATGGGAGGTAGAGATAGGGGAGGATCGGAGAAGTGGAGAGTAGGGGAGGATGGTGGTAGCACAAGGAGGGGAGGACCGTTGCAGTGGAGCGGAGGGGAGGAGGATGGTTGGCGGGCGGAGGGAGGAGGGTGGTTGGAGTGGAGACTAGAGGGGATGGGAGGAGAGTGGTCGGTGGTTAGACCGTTAGAGGGTAGAGGGTGGTTGAGGGAGGGCTGGAGGATCGGGGCAGTAGGATCGAAGGTCAGGGGAGGATCGGAGGAAGGAGGCTGAGGAGCTTACCTCGAGTATGATGTCGACAAGGACGGAGCTGCTGACGGAGAAGATAACTGATGGAGCCGCTGACGAGGACCGTAGGACGGAGCTTGCCTCGAGGATGGGGCCCTATGGTGATGGGGTTAGGGCTTAGGGTTTTAGTTTTGGGAAGAGTGGGACTCGTGGGAGAGTGGAGTGATATACCTGAGTCTTCTCCAGAGCAGCTTGTATAGACGGTTCCTCCTTTGAGAAGTAAGGAGTCTCTTCAAAGAAGGTAACATATGCAAGAACATGTCTCTTACGGCTTGGGTCGTAATACCTGTATCCCTTTTGCATCCTAGAATACCCAAGAAAGACACATTTAACCGCCCTAGGAGAGAATTTGTCTTGGTTACCGTATGCCTGGATAAAGAAAGTACATCTAAACACTCGTAGAGGTAGAGTAAATGGCCTGTCATACTCTGGATGAATCACTTGGAAAGGAATTCGCCCTCGAAGAACTGATGAAGGCACTCAATTAATCAGGTAGGTCACAGTAAGGATAACATCTCCCTATAATTGCTTAGGAACCTTCATATGGATCATCAGGGTCTTATTAATGTCTAGAAGATGGTGAAGCTTGTGCTTAGCCACACCATTCTGTTGAGATGTGTGGGTAGATGTCTGGTGAATAATACCTCAGGAAGAAAAGAGATTTTGTACATTTTGCTGCATAAACTCCAAGGCATTATCACTATGGAAGACTTTAATTGTACCATCATATTGAGTCTGAACCTTTGCCAAGAATTGCTGAATAACCTGTGGAATCTCTGCACGTGTCTTCATCAAGATAACCCAAGTGAGGCGGCTATTATCATCCACAATAACAGTATAGTATTGGTGTCCACCTGGAGTAGGCACCTTGGATGGCTCCTATACATCACAATGTACCAAGGTAAAGGGGACAGTAGTCACCTTGGCGTCCCTCTGTGAATGTGTACTCTTGTGGTGTTTTCTAAGCTGACAATTCTCGCACTGTATGTTAGAGAATTTGGCAAGATGGGATACATCAGGCGCATCTTCTTGAGCGAGGGATGCCTAAGTCTCTTGTGCCATAGCCATGGATTGGATGCTATGGATGCCGCCTCTGCAAATAAGATAGGTGTGTCAAGGTAATAGAGTCCGTCCCGCTCTATACCCCCACCTATAATATGTCTTGTTTGCCTATCCTGAAAGTAGCAATAGCCCTCATCAAAGACAACACGACACCTTAAGTCCTTACAGATGTAACTCACTGATAGCAGACTCATCGGGAACTCGAGGGCACAATGAACTCCTATTAGCATCTTCTGAGAAGCACGTACCTACCCTACTATAGTAATAGCTAGCGTGGTTTCATTAGCCACCCTAACCTCCTTGATCCCACATGGTGCTTTGGGATTTACGAGATGTTGCACATCTCCTATGAGGTGGACAGAAGTACTCGAATTAATTATCCACTGTCCTTTGATTTTATTCTTCCTTTTCACGTTGTCTTGGGTTGCAAACGCAAACCCCTTCACCTCTTTGTTATGCGAGAGAAGACTCATCGCTCTTAGAGCAGCAAACCTTGCTGCCAACGGTGAGAGAAGGCTCATCACTATGATCTAGACGCGTGACACACACTTCATCACGTACAAGGCGGCATCAGGGATTGCGACTCAAGGTGGTATGCGCCCTGACTGGGCCACTGGAAGGCCTATAGTAGATTTTCCGGTGGCGAGAGAGGGGCCGGTGGCCTGCAACACGTGGCCAGCAAGATCGCCAACCGCCTCTTGATTGGCTTCATTGGCCTTGGGATCGCCAGCAAGGGTGGTGCATGCCATAGCAGCGCTAGCAGTGGCGATGGAACTTCCAGTGGGGGTGGTAGCAGCGGTGACGTAGGGGTAGAGAGTGCTACCGCTACTGCTGGTCCTTCCAATCTTCGAGATCATCGTCTGAATCGCCATAATCTTGGAGATTTAATTATCTTTTGGTGGGATATTTGGTGGGATATCGGAACACTGGCCTAGGACTGCTGCTCTGATACCCTGTTGAGAAAAAGAAAGTCTCTATTCAAAATAGAAACCCTAGCCTCTCTTTTATATTGGAGAGGTTTGGGAAAATTACAAAGATACCCTAAAGATAATAAAAAGACAAAAAAGTCACTAGGCTTAACAAGATGCATTTACTTGCATAATTCAAGATTTCAATAAGTGAAATATACTATCACATAAAGGTCAATCATCTTGAAGTTCAATGTAATGAAAATAAGCTACAAATCATAATATGAAAGAAAATAAATAACATAAGCTCAATGTTTCTATCATTGTAACTTGTAACTGGGTTAGGTTGGGACCCAGTAATGGACCCACATGTAGAAATCGACCTTATAGTTGGCCAACTAGATCGACTACTCAGCAAAGTAGTCAGGCCAACCAACTATTGGCTTAAATATGGGTACTTGGGTCGGTGGGGGGACTGACTAGGACTACTTGGCTGGGTAGTCGGCCTGGTCGACCAAGTTTTACAACATTGGATAGCATGATGGATGGGTTTTGGGCTTCTTTTAGATGTGGCTCTAGGGTGGATCCCATGGTCTGTTTGAAGGTTGCTTCCATCTTTTGGGCCCTATGGCTTCATATGAACTGTGTGATTCTCAAGTAAAGAGCGCTTGGGTGGCGAATGTGGAAAGGGAAGCTTTGGTTTATAGGTCTATGGTTTCTGAAAGACTTGCTGCGCAAGCAATACAGGATTAAATGTAAATTGTCATACTAATTGGTCAATTGAGAAAAGTCAGATTATGCACCTACTTTCATAAACATAGTCAACACGTATAATCTTTTGCGTTCATCTCTAGATGTGGATATGCTAGTATAAATGAATGGCATCAACTTATTGTTGCAAATCACTATTATACTGAAGGTAGTTTATCTAATATGCAGGCTCACCTGTATATATGCATCCTGTAAAGTGGAAGAAAACCATGTCTCTGCTGAAGAGCTTGGAAAGGGAATTCAGCAGGACCATCAAGTGATTCTCAATAATGAAATGATTGTTTTACAGGCAGGTTTTACCAATACTTGGACCCGGTCCCTCACTTATTCCATTCTCTTTGCTAATCAACATACAACTTTTTATTTTTTAAATCTTTTTTTCAGAGTCTTAATTTTGATCTTATAGTGTATGCTCCGTATAGATCAATTGAAGGCTTTGTTGATGACATGGAGGTAAACCAGTCTTTCTTCTTGTTTAGCTATTTTTCTCATGGTTCTTTTGACCATGACAGCTTAGACTTCTGCAGGACATCTTCAGAATGGGGACAGACCAGGCTCAGAAGTTTCAGGTAATTTTAGTTTTTAGTACAGCATTATGTAATTTAAGAAAAACAATTGTATCTGCATTTTGTCTGATTCATGTTCAGCTCCCATGCCATGCATGCATGTATGTAAATTCCCTCCCCGCATCTCATTCCATTGACAGAAAATGCTTTAATGCATTTTATGCATTTGTCAAGAGAATTTCTCTCTCTCTGTTTGTTACCATTATCTCATTGTTTGTTTAGACAGCCTGCATAACCCCTATAGAAGAAACAGGGTTATAACTAAGTACTAAAGGTATTCAGTTCGTGTTTCTTTTATTGCTTTATGGTATTTTGTAAAATTTCTTCCATTCAAAACGATAGAGGGCTTGATTCTGATAAATAAATGAATGATTTTGAAGAAAAATTTCCAGCAGCCTTTGTTTTTTCGACATATGGGTATCTTCTATGGTTATGATATCCTTCTTTACAATAATTTTAAAAACTAATAAAAAAAAATTTGTTGCAAGATTATTCCAATGAGAATTTAATTGTTCATCATCTTTTGGTGTTGGATGTATACATATGAAGAATTCAATGAAGAGAATTTGGTATTCAAGAATACGAGAATTAAATGGTGGAATACTAGAAACAAGCACAAGAAATTCAAGGAGAAGATGTTGCAATAAGGGCCTTAGGGTCTTGATGGAAGTGTTGACTTCTTGGTAAATATGACAACTTGCATTAGTAAGATGGCAAAGGTGTTAGGCTTGTTTACAAGAGCAGTGGGACAAAATGAGACTTGGTGCTGTAGTGAGGAAGTGTAGAAGGGACTTAGAGTTAAAAGAGTATGCTTCAAAGCCTTATATCGAGACAACACTAATGAAAATGTGACAAATTACAACAGAGCAAAGAAAGAAGCAAGGTAAGTAGTTAATGAAGCAAAACCAAAAGCTTAAGAGCATATTTTCAAGAAACTTGATTCTACATAAGGTGAAAAAGATGTCTTCAAGTAAAAAAGTAAGAGAGCGAAAAATAAAAGACCTTACACATGTAAGGCATATCAAGGATGAAAAGTGCTTACCGCTATCGAGGATATAGAGGCAAGGTGGCAAAATTATTTTTATAAGCTTTTTAATGGAAATAAGAGGGGTGATGATATCATCTAAAGGGAGTTAGTTAATTCAGAAGATTACCTAAATATGACATGCAGTTGTGGATGATGCTTTAAAGATGATAAAAATTAGAAAGGTTATTAGGCTTGATGATGTTGCTATAAAAGTTTTGGAGAGTGATGGGAGAAGGTATAACCAATGTTCTAAATGTCAATTTCAATGTCATTTCAATAATTTTCAAAGTGCGCATTTCAGAGCCATGCTCTAGAAACATTGGAATTTCAATATTAGATTTCAGCAATTTTAAGGCCTTATTTTTTTTAAAAAAAAGACAATTTTAAGGCATTATGGGGGAGAAGGCAAGGGTACTGGTGGTCTTGTGGAGAGTGTGGTTGGGAAGGAATGGGGTTGTGTTCCGGGGTGAAACGCTTTATGTTGAAAATGTTGTTTCCTCCATTTCCTCCCAACTTGTATTTTGGGAGATCACTTTGTAGTAGTTGAAAAGAATATAATAAGCGGAACCAATAATCAAAGTAATACAAGCAATCAAGAACACGGGTTTACTTGGAAACCCCAATCACGAAGAGTGGGGAGAAAGCCACGGGAGAAGGCCCGATAGGGCAGTTGTGTATATTTTCTCAAAGAAGAATGAAGAGGTACACTGCCTATTTATTGGCCATCACACACTACAGTCCCACGCTAACCAATGTGGGACTAAACTACACACACTCCAACACTCCCCCTCAAGCTGGAGCATGCAATACTTTGCTTATACAACACTCAAATCTCACTCTATACAACAGAACATACACTCTTGGCTAGTCCTCGTTTGCAGGCGGGTATACTGATGTCGACACATCAGTGAGGGTTGAAGCTGCTGGATGCTGTAGTTCACAAATGACCTCTCCTCTGGAGACCTAAACACGTGCTAGTGGCTCCTCATTTAGTATCCTTGTAATGGGCCTTCCTCTGAAGGCCTCGAAAGGTGGATCTCTCTCTTGGAGTCCACAAAATTGGATCTCCTACGCGGAATCTGAAATGGGCCCTTCCTTTGAGAGCCTCGAAACTGGATCTCCCTCCTAGGGACCTCGAAACTTTGGACCTCTCAGAGTTGTAAATCCTCGTGTGGTGATCTCGAACAAGGGACTCCCTCCTGGAGGATGACTATAATAGGCTCATACTCCCCCTTTCTCACATACTTGTATGGGAGAAGAAATAAAAATAGAGAAATACATATATATAGAGAAGAGTTTCTCCCCCTCCTCCTGAATTCTCTTTTTTTTTTTTAAATTTTTAATCTCCTTTTTTTTCCTCCCCTTTTTTCTCTTTTTTTTTGCTCTTTTTTTTTCTCTTCCTCTTTTTTTTTTTTACTCTTCCTTTCCTCCCCAAGCCTTTTTTTTTAAAAAGCTCTCCAATGCTTAGGGTTTTACCGAGAAAAGGGGACACCGAGATCCCCCTCCGCACTTGAGTGCCGCAATGTCTCTCCATTGTGCCGCTTCTCCCTGACACGTCGCAGTAGCTCTGAGCATGCGCCCGCTCTGCCTTGTAGGGCATTTGCTTACCACGCCATCGACGACACCTTTGACGACGTAGAGGATTTCCGTCGCCGTCAGCATGCCAAGTCACTGCCGCTGCGTTGTCGTGATCCTTGCTGCTCCATGCTGCGATCTCGTGCAAGGTCTTTGTAGTGTTCACCGATTCGATCTTGTCTTGTGCGAGATCGATGCCTCATGCATCACCTCCATCAGTGGCGCGCAGTTCACACGAGATCTTCCTCATCCTCGTGAAGCTCCTTTGAGCGCTGCCTCATCTTCTTCATCTTGAGCTGCGTTGCTAAGGTCTACCTGAGCCCTAGCGGCGCCACCTAGCCTGCTCCATCTTCATCGAGTCCTGGCAACGATGCTAGATCGACAAGTCCCCTTGCTGCTCCACTTCTTCACATCATGCATCGCGATCTTGATCAGCGTAAGACCTTCAGACTCGCGTAAGGTCGCGGGTGTGGCTTCAACACAAATCCAGGATGAGGTCTCCTCGCCTTGACCTTGTGCGAGCCCTAGTGGTATAACCTAGCACCACCATCACCTTCTCATCGAGTCATTGTCTTCTTTGCATCGCAGCCACTGCGATCCTTAGTGTCGCTGCCCTCTTCGATCTCCAATAGTAGAGCGCCACTTCCTTACCGAGTTCCACCTTGTGTCGATCTCCTCCAGATGATCAAAAGGAGAATCTAACAAAGTAATGATAATCTAAAAGAGAAATGAACCCAAGAACGACTTGCTCTGATACCAAGTTGAAAAGAATATAATAAGTGGAAGCAATAATCAAAGCAATAAAATCAATCAACAACACTTGGGTTTACATGGAAATCCCACTCACAAAAAGCAGGGAGAAAACTACGAAAGAAGGCTCCGATAGGGCACGTGTCTATATTTTCGCCAAGAAGAATAAAAAGGTACACTGCCTATTTATAGGCCACCACACACCACACAGTCCCACGCTAACCAATGTGGGACTAAACTGCACACACTCCAATAGTAGTATTGGGTGCTGTAACATGAATCTTTGGTGGTCCTTTCAAAACAAAATTGTCCATCTCGGAGGCACCTCAAGGGCACACTAACATGCTGTGGAAACATCAGAATTGAGTTGAAATGATTAGTATTGCAAGAAAATCACATAATTATGCTATTAAAAAACTTGTTAAACATTTAACGAATAGCAAATTCACATTATATATTAAAAACATCATAATTTGCTATTCTAAAAAAAAATCATAATTTGCTAATTTAGAAAGCTTAAAAGTTTATGCAATAAGGGAATGCTACATGCTGAAATTCAAATGCAACATGTAGCACACAAATGCAATATGCAATACATGTTTAAATTTAAAGTTCAAATGAAAAATGTTGCACGACCAAATTCAAAATCCAAATTCAAGTACAACAATAAATGTCATTTTGTGGAGATAATGATTTGTAGAGCAATAATTGTCATTTTCATGAAGACAAAGTAAGATGCCTTTTTTAAGGGAGAGTTGTGGATTAAGAAATCATTCATCCGATATGTCATTTTTCATATTCTTGAAATGGTTGATGTAGGCATTGAAATTGTCAAAATGCCACTAGTATGCTAGCATCATCTGGGAATTTCGATATTATTACATGTCGACATGGGTAGGCATCAAAATAGGTCATTTCAATGAAATTTTACTAGCATGTTGCCGGCATTAAATTATTGGATATAATTTGGCTCATAAAATTATTTAATGTTATTCGGTGAAACAAAAGGATGTTAAAGGAATTGAGGAAAAGTTTTGTGATTCCTTTATAAAAGAATAAAGGAGTTATACAACACTGCTTTAAGTATGGTTGTATTAAATTGATGAGTTATACGATAAAGTTTTGGGAGAGAATATTTGAAAGAAGGTTACGGCAAGTCTTCAGTTTGGACTTATGTTAAGCCCGTCTACTATTAAAGACAATTCATTTTCTGAGGCATATGATGGAATCTACGGAGCTAAGAAGAAGGATTTACCTATGGCTTTTATTGCTTTGTAGAAGGCCTATGACTCTGTTACAAGAGATATCTTGTGGAAAATTTTCGTAAAGAGATAGGTACTAGTTCCATATATCAATCTCATGAAGGATATGTTATGGAGCTATAGGTTGTATAAGGACCAAGGTTGGATTGATAGACTACTTTGATATCAACATCGATCTACATTAAGGATCAACTTTAAGTACGTACCTCTTTATCATGGTCATGGATGAGTTGATGAAGCACATCTAAGATGAGAGGCCATGGCGTATGCTTTCTGCCAATGACATTTGGTTGGTTGATGAGACGTGAGATGAAGTGAATAGAAAACTTGAGCTTTATAAGCTTTGCAAAAAACTTGAGCTTTATAAAGAAGCCATGGAACTTAAAGGCTTTCGTCTAAGCTAGACAAAGGTTGAGTCTATGGAATGTAAATTTAATGGTAGAGGGAACGATGAAAGGATGGATGTGAAAATTGGAGTAGAGTGCATTCTGAGGAAAGATGTTTTTAAATGCTTAGGATCTATTTTTCAACAAAATGGTGAAATTGATGGAGATGTTACAACTAGAATTGATGTAGGCTAGTTGAAATGGAGAGCTTATGATGTTCTATGTAATGAGAGGGTTCCCTTGAAAGTTAAAGAATTATGGAGCAATTGTAAAATATGTTATGCTGTATAGTTCAGAATGTTGGGTCGTTAATGATAGACATGTGGTAAAAATGAAGATGTTAAGATGGATGTGTACCTATTACAAAGGACTATATTTCTAATGAAATTATTAAAGAAAAGGTTTGGGTGACATCGATAGAGGATACAGCGAGAGAGATACGTCTAAGGTGGTTTGAAGTTTGAGCATTTGTAAACATGGCTAGTAAATGGCCTAGTTGTGGGGAGTTGGATGTTAAAACTCTTAGGAGGGAGTAAGATCAAAGAAATGTTAGAAGGAAGCTATTAAGTATGATCTTAATTATTTTAATGTAAGTTTAGAAATGGCTTAAAATATATCTAAGTGGAGGTAAAGAATCCATGTAACCAACCCCACTTAGTGTGAAAAAAGTCTTTTTTTTTGTTGTTTTCGTTGAATACTTAATCTATGTGGTATTCTCCATAGTTAATGGTGATTGGCAAGAAGAGGAAAATCCAAGTCCAATAAGTTGGTGGCTTCATCACATTAATGAATTAGTATTACTTCTCAACAGTTGTTCAGTTACTGGTGCAATATTTGCTAAGGAAATGGGATTCATAATGCATCATATTTGAAGTGGATGGATATTGTATCTCTTCCATATGTTGTTAGTTCGGGTGATCGATAAAATTGTTCTTCCTACTAACGTTCTACTAGTCACAGATAACGGGAAAAAGGTGGTTGATAGCATTGCCTTAAAAAATGGACCAGATATCGAACTAGTCAAGTGCTCATATTAGTTTTTAGTTAAGACTAGTTAAACTAGTGATAATGTCAACATGAAGTTACCATTTAAAAAAACTAGAAAGAATCTAAACCATAAAACCCCTAGTTTGGTTTGCATTGGTCCAATTGGGTCGATCTAGTATGGGTCAATATTGAATTGAATAAAAAAAAAAAGATGTGTTGCAAAATGTCATATGTAGAAGTATAATTGCATTATAACACATGCATCTAGTATGTATTAAAGAAAAAGAAATGTATAATAACAAATAAAGACATCCTTTACAATGGATGTAATAAAACAAACTAATCTTGGAACACAAGCATCCCTTGTGGTTGTAGCATATAAATGTCTTTGGCAATGAAACCACAAATTTCTCAAAAAAACAATATAATTGGCACATTTTGAGTTCATGTCATGGAGAGAAGAGGTTTTTCTATTCTCATAAGAAAACCATAGACCCCATATATATAAGAAGAGGGGCTAGGAACAATTACATGTAGTGCCAACATGGAAAAATAAATAGCAATAGAAGAAATAATAAGGAAAAATCACGTATCTCTCTATGCTTCCCCTTAAGGTAAAGTATAGATATCCTTCATGCTCAGCCTGGCACAACATTCATCAAAGTTAGCTCGGGAAAGTGCCTTGGTGAACATATCTATTGCCTAGTCTACTAAGGGTACATGAGAGGTAGAGATTAGACCCTTTTGGATCATGTTCCAAGTATTGTGACAATCCACCCCTACATGCTTAGTTTTCTTGTGAAACATTGGATTATTAGCTGTGAAGAGTGCTTCCTTGTTATCACACTTCATCTCCATGGAACCAGTTAAGGGCACATGAAAATCCTCTAACATGGAGCGAATGTACATCAACTCAGTTGTAGCTTGAGCCATGGCTCTATATTTGGATTTAATGCTTAACTTGGCCACTATCGTTTGTTTCTTACTTTTCCATGTGACTAGATTGCCCCCAACAAATGTACAGAAGTCTGTAATAGATTTCCTGCCTTTAAGGCACCCTGCATAATTTGCTTCAGTGTATGCCACCACATCCACTTATCTACCACGTGTAAAGAATAGACCCTTTCTTGGTGTGGATTTTAGATAGCTAGGATCATCATAGCAACTTCCCAGTGTATCCTCTTAGGTTTATTCGTAAACTGGCTCACTTTGCTCATTACAAGAGCAATGTCTAGGCTCGTCACTATAACATATAGGAGCTTTCCTACAAGGCATCTGTACTTTTTGGCATCTACTGGACTCGAGTTATCATCATAAAAATGTATGCTTGGGTCCATAGGAATATAGGTCAGTTTAGCACCTAACATTTCAATTTCCTGAAAAAGATCCCTTACACACTTTCTTCGAGAAAGGACAACTCCATGTGCATTTCTAGCTACCTCAATCCCAAGAAAGTAACTGGGTTACCCCTAGTCCTTTGTAATAAAGTGCTTCGTCAGAAATTCCTTAGTAGTCGTAATCTCATATGCATCATCTTTGGTTAAAATGATATCATCTACGTAGATAAGTATCACAACAATCCTAGCATTTATTTTACGTATGAAGAGATAGTGGTTTGCTGTGGATCTTTTGAATTTAACTTTCTCAATAACCTCAGATAGTTTTTGAAACCAAGCTCATGGACTTTGTTTAAGGCCATATATTGCCTTATGCTGCTCGTAGACTTTTGTACACTCTCCCTTAGCCTCAAAACCTAAAGGTTACAGTATGTCTTCCTACCGAAGATCACCATAGAGAAAATCATTTTTCACATCAAGCTGATATAGTGCCTAGTCTTGATGAATTGCTACAGAAATAAGAATACGTACTGTATGAAGGCGTGCCACATGAGATAACATATTGAAGTAATCGACTCTATACGTTTGTGTATCCTTTCTCCATGAGACAAGCCTCGTATCTCTCAACAGAATCATTTGGGCGATGTTTCACTGTACTGAAATATACGGGGCCCCCTGGGTCTTTCATTTTGGGGGGTGTTCCATGTTGGAGAATCGAGCTAACATGGTCAAGCAAGATGTCCTTAGCTTGAACCTATCTCCTAGATCGACGCTTCTGAGTGCACAGGTCCTTTAGAAACTTGGCGTAGGACGGGATTTGTTTGATAGCTTCCAACAGAGGCAAATTGATATGGACTTGCCTAAAGTGTCCATAATTTCATCCGTCCTATCCTTGGCTCTAGACGGGCCAACAGATGATTCCCCAGGAGCAGATAGGGGCTCTGGATAGGGCACCCTCAGCTTCTGGGTAGAGGGGTCGTCATGGTGGGAGAGGGTTGGCAAACTGACGACATCCTCAGGGTGGGTGATTTCAAGTGAGGGAGAGCAGTGTGGCTCTTCCTTGGTGGAGATGGAAGTTGAGTCAGGTGTAGGAGGGGAATCCTGAGACGTGACCGTAGTAGTGTTATCAGGCTTGTCGATTTTCTTTCCACTCTTCAGCACTGTCATAGCTTAGGTGTGCTTCCTGAATATGACCCCCTTGCCCTTTGGGTTCTCCTTGGAAGAGCTAGGCAACTTCCCCGGATCACCCTGCCTAACAGCCTCAGTAAGATGACCAATTTGGGATTGCATATCAGTAATCATCTTATTTTGAAATTGGATGACCATATTCTGATGCTCTTGCATCACTTTCATCATGGCTTTAAGTTCCTCCATCTCAGAAGGCTTATGCTGAGGAGGGTTTTCATAGGATGGCTGGTATATGGGTTGGGGAGGTAGGGGTCTTGTATTCCCTGAGTTAGAAGCATCACCTTGCTTCCATGAGAAGTTTGGATTGTTCCGCCACCCCAGATTATAGGTATTAGAATACGGGTTATTACGAGGCGAGCGGAAACCTTAGGCCGCGTTTAGGTCGGCCTGAATCAACTTAGGAAATTGATTTGCCTGGTGGCACTCCACAGTGGCGTGTGTTGTGGTTTGGTAAATGGAGCATTCACTTGAAGCCTGAAAGATAGAGGCTGCTTGCGGGTTCATGCTGAGGTTTGCTAAAAGCCTATCAAAGTTTTTGTTCAACAATTGAATCTGATAAGCCAAATCCTGAGTAGCCCTGGCTTCATGGGCCTCTATCTTCCTATCCTTAGTTTTGGTCATGAAGGTTCCTGTGCAGGCTGCACCGATGGTTTTCCTGTGCCTTTCAGATAATCCGTTATAGGACCTTTCGACCAACTGCCATCTTGGTACCTGATGGTAGGGGCATAACCTAAGAAGGTCATTAAAGCACTCTTAAGTCTCATGAAATTGCTCCCCTTCCTGTTGAGTAAAACCTATAATCTCTATTCTGTAATGGTTGGTCTTACTCATAGGAAAATACTTTTTCAAGAATTCTCCCTTAAGGGTGGCCCAATTATTTACCCTTGCATCGAGGGTATGATACCAGTGCTTGACCTTATCCTTTAGGGAGAATGGAAATAGAGTCATCATTAGGGCTTCATCAGTAAAGCCCTGGAGCTTCACCGTGGAACATACCTCGGTAAATTCCTCAAGATGCCTGTAGGGATCCTCCATAGCAATACCATAAAAAGATGGGAGCAATGATATGGTGCTACTCTTGATTTCATATGGGTTATCCCCTCCAGGTCTTCGAATAGGTAGGACTTGGTGGGTTGTTGGGAGGAAATAGTCTCTCAAAGTTCTCTAATTTTCACCAACCCTAAGCTCTTCTTTAGGTCTTTCTTCAGCCATTTTTCTTCTTTCTTGGTTAGCTTTCCTTATAATTCTCTCAGGCTCAGGGTTGAAGAGAAGACTACTTTTAAGAGAGCGCCTACCAAGCATACACCAAGCAAACACAAGGCAAGACATCTTTTGTTAATTTAAAGTTCTTTAAGGCCTCTTCCAACTCTTCAACTTGGCCAAATATAGTCAAGGCAGTTTTTCTCCGTTCCCACGTAAGTGATATAAGAGAAATGAGGCACTTGAAATTTTTGGTCAATGACTGTTAAGAAGGTTGAGGTTACTTTTAGTCTTTTTTGGGTGATCAATCAAGTTGTCAAACAATTACGAACCCTAAATTGACCTTCGAGTGCCCTAAAGACGTACACTTTGCTGCAATGATATTCTCAGATTCTTAAGTAAAAAGATACTCCAAGGATGGAACCAAGGGATGCAAGTAGGGCGAACCCTTCCTTTGAGGCGATGTGTTAGCGGTGCCTCTTAACTACCCTTGAATTCCTTTAAGGGGTGTCCCCCTTCTTAGAGTATCAAATTACTCAGGCAAATGTTAATACCATTGTTTCAAAGTGAGATAGGAGGGTTTACACTGATAAAGAGATTGATGCCTATAGCCTTAAGGGTCCAAGTCCTAGTGCAGTGCCTATAGTGCGTGCTCAGTGCAGGAAGTGTGCATCACATTGCGAAAAGTGATTTTTCTTTTGAAAATCGTAGTCACATTATTCAAGCACTTCCTGTATATTTTCCTTTCTTTTCAAGAAGTAATGTGATCACTTGATTAATCTTCTCAAATCAGTTTAAGTGGTCTTTTTTAATTATGCTTAGATGCAATGCGTGTGCAGATAATTGATGCAGTAAGATAAGAAATGCGTACCTTGCTCTAGCACTCTTCTATGTAAAAATGCACGCAATGCAGTAAAAAAATCTAGATGCTGCTTAAGTAATCCTAGATGGTCGTCCTATGGATATGCAGCTTCTAGCAGGAAGCTCGGATTTATTTTATTTTTTTAAATAAATGCGCAATCAAAAGATTTAACTACCACATAATGATCCTGAAATCTAAAGAATCAGGGACACTCCCCTAAAAATTGGCCCCAGAGTACAAGGGCGAGAAAACAAATAACTAGGCTAATCCTGAAGAGTCTTCTAAAAGTCTAAATCAAAAGTCTAAGAGGAAGAATCCTCCTAGATGGTCCTCCGTGCATCTCCACGTGTGTGGGATCAAGGCCCATAGGCTCCTGCGATTATCTCTAAGGTGTCGCTCAAGGTCGACGTCATCTCTCCGCTACGCCTGTCGCTTCGTCAGATTCCTTGCATAGAAAAGATAAAGAATGATTAGATAAATGCACAATTCAGAGTAATCAGAAATAAAGTCAGGTGAATTTATTACGTCGATTTCCTCCCTAAAAATGTCGTCATTTGGTCGGGTGTTTTTCGCTTGCAGAAATAGTATGTATTAGAAAAATGTCGTCGCAGTGAAATCGTGTGGCGGAAAAATCCCGAACAAAATTAATTATCAGTAAAACTAACCACGATGGATTAGATCGTATCCACAGGGAGGAATAGATCCAATAAATTCACGAGTAGAGATCCATCATGTTAGTAGAAACATTCGCAAAATCAATTTAATGAATTTACTGCTCTAAGTGTCACTTTGAATTTCATGAGAAGTTCAAGGCTATTTATGTAAATTGCACATCAGAAATTAAGCTTCCAAAAATATGTAGATGATGCATGTGTAGTGGCAGAATATGTAATTCTTAATTGCATGCCATTTTGAATCCAATTTTAATGCAAAATAATGTGCATAACAAGAGTACACTAAATTCAGGAAAGTGCAAGTGCATATCTACCAATTCACCTCAATATAATAATAAAAAAATCAAAATCCCACACTCATTAATGGCATGCAAATGTAAATAAAAATAAAACCTGAAACAATGCTTTTCTTCCCTTCATGCGTGCATGGAGGAGAGGAGATGGCGGACCGTGCGGAGCTCGGTGGAGGTTGCCCATGATGAGGGCTACGCGTGGGCGGTGATGGTGTGTCGAACGATGGTCGGTGGTCTCGTCGGCGACGAGGAGGATGGCTGGCGGCAGGGGTTGTCCACACGTGTGTGTGGACTGTTGTCGGCCCGTCAGAGGGTGCGGTGGTGCTCGAGAGGTCGAGATGAGTCCAATGGAGTTCCCGACGGGAAGCTTCGTGGTTGGAGTTGATGGCTGCATTTTGGTAGCTTTGGGTTCCTCTCTGTTGGCCGTTGATGGAGAAGAAGGGGAAGAGGAGGACGCGCGTTGTGGTCACTTAAGGTTGAGATTAGAGAGGGAGCGCTGGTAGTCGTGAGCAGGGGTAGAGAGTGCCTTTGGTGCACTGTGGTTGGCGAGTGCTCCCTGTTGGCGCAGTTAAGGAAGATGAGGCACGATGAGGTCACGGTTTGGTGTGGTGTCGCTGCCGTGGCTGAGCAGGAAGGTTGCGCGGGCGCTAGTGGTACGCGGAGAGGAGATGCGCACAAGGCTGGTGTGTGCGTCTGGAGGAAGTGCTGTTGCGCGAAGGCGTGGGCGCGCATGCGCATGCGAGCCCTGCTGCTGCAGTCTACGTGCGAGGAAGTTGATCGGTGGAGGCGTCGACGAAGTTGGCTCTAAAACACCGTGCGCTCTTCGGCCATCGTGTTTGCTTTCTCCCCAGTGGTGAAGGATGGAAGAGACCATGGCCCCCTGCGTCCCTCTTTTTAAATGCCTCATAAATTTTGTTTCTTCCCTCGAGATCGTCTCCAACAATCTCACTAGATTGTTGTGAGGTTGCGAGATGCCCGGCTGAACTGTGGGGAGAGAAAAGGTGGCGAGAAGGCGGTCGCGCATTCTGCAGAAAAAAAAAACAAAAGAAAAACAAATTGGGTTATTTATAAAAATAATCTAAAATAATACATGAAGTGCATGCATGCCCCTATATGCAAACATTAATTTATTTACATGTCAAATTATGCTTTGTATACGTAGACGCTACCATAATAATTAGGCATTTATATATTAATTAACCCACAAATGTGGTCTCATCAACAGCCAGTGCAGACGTCTAAGCACCAGAGTCAGTAGCATAAGTGCGCATTGAAACCCTGCTGAGTCTACTATATGCCTCCTCCAGTGTAGGAAGCTCTGAAGCAGTGAGGATCTAATCTCTAGTTGCTGTGTACTCGGGTCCAAGACCTGCCATGAAGAGAGAAACTGCCAGCTGTCTCTTAAAGCTCCTCCAGGACTTACAGGCACACCCTGGTAGATAGGAGTGATGCCTCTCCAGCATTCCCTCTAGGAGGGAATAGTACTGTGGCAGTGTGCGTCCTTTTCGATGCAAGTAGAAGAGGTCGTAGAAGACCTAAAAAATCAGTGCAGAGTTTTTGGCATGAGAGCAAGTTTAACACGACTCCCACATCTCCTTCGCTGTAGCGTAGTACATGATCTCGTCCCTGATTTGGGGAATAACAATTTACATGAGCCACACAGAGATCATGATATTGTCTCTGTCCCAGTTGATGTTTGCACTTATCTTGTCTGCAGGCTTCGATCTGTAAGGATATGGCTCTTCTCATGACCCCTAATGGTCATAAGGAAAGTCTGAGACCACCGCGGGCAGTTGGTCTCGCCCAACTTGACGACGGGATCGAAAAATTGATTCTTAAGTACCATGGTGTCCGAAAGAGTGTCCGAAAGAGTGTCCAACATCACCTCAGACTGATTGTCGAAAACTACCTTGCAATCCGGAAGCCACAATCAATCTTCTATGTCCAAGATATCATTAAAAAATCTGAAGCTGGATATATTTAGACTTGCATCTTCGCGAAAGACCCCCTTGGACAAACATTGGCCTCACTCGAGTGTGGGGAAAACACCCGAGATGGCCCCAAGGGGATTTAGGTGTCTTTCTCCCTACGATCTGTGGAAAATTAGCCTTAGAGGACTACCAACCCCTCAAATGCATGCACAGCCCTTGCACGCCATCGTCGGCAAGGCTGGACCGCTGTTCACCGGATTTGTATCATCGTCGACGAGATCTGTAGTGCCATCGTGATGCTCAGACACATCGTTGTTGCATTAGAGAGCCGCTGCACGTGTGGGCCACTGCGCACAGCGGCTGGGAGCGCCTTGCATGCGCTACACACCGTTGCACGTGCTGGGGGTGCCGTTGTGCACGTGCGTCGTTTCTCACGACCACTGGGGACACCACGCACGACCACTGGGGACGCCGCCGACGAGCTCTGATGCCACTGCCGCTGGGAGAGAGGAGAGGGCGTTGGGTGTAGGGTTTGGAGGTCTTGGGGGTGGGATATCAAGAGCCACGGTCTAGGACCAGTGTTCTGATACTAAATTGGTTGTAATGACTCAGTTTCTTATTGGAACCTTAGGACTCTTATATAGAGAGAGACCGAAAAAGGGTGAAAGTATAGAGATGCCCTTGAGGAGCAATAAAACATACACCACCGTACAAGCAAAATTAAAAACATAATAAAAACATGTGCTAACAAAGATAATGAAGAATGGTGGGGGCTCTAATCTCACCACAATCACATAAGTCTCCAACCTTCTCTGGCCTCGACTTGAGGAGTGTGGAGTAACAAATGCCACGTGGATTGCTGTTTATATCACATAAACTGTCTATTTTTGCATGTTCTTAGATATATAGTTGTATCATACATTATAAATATTGCATGATATGCATTATCATGCATTTAGATTAGTTTATTTAAATTTTAGGTTAATTTCTCCTCTTTATGGTAAGGTAATAGGGCAATATCATATCGGGGCCTCGGATTGAAGATCCAACAGTATGGATCTGATCAGGGTGACCATCGGAGTTCGACTCTAAGATCGCCCTGATCGGACTTTTGTAGCATCAGATGCAATCTGAGAAAGATCTGAGATCAAAGGGCCAAGATGGTGTAAATTCGTACCTCAGACGATAAATCCGATCGCATGGATGGATTTGGATCGACGATTGTAGCCTAATAACGTGAAAATCGGTCTAATCTGACATCCATTGCACCATCTGCAAGATAAAAGATGGATGGCCATGATGGCACCACGTGGTGCCATCACAGCTGCCCAAACCGGCCGCAGCATCTCTTCTCAACTCTTGAAGGGCTTCCACGACGAGAGATCTCGGTCGTTTGATGAAGATCCAACAGCCAAGGTCGGCTGGGTGAGAAATCCACCACGCGACAAAGCAACGGTGTGGCACATTGGTCTTGACACCACTTACGAAGAAGACAGCGCGGGTTCGAGCTCCGCGCACCTCAAATCAGAAGTGCGGGCTAAATTGAGCCGTTGGATGGCGAGCGGACGGTCAGATGAAGCATGACGTGATCGCATGAGAGTGCGTGATTCGTGTATGTGCAATTGTACGTGCCCCAACGTGCGTTCTCAAGCGCGATTAGCGCGCGATCTCAGCCCTCCATTAATGATCGAACGATTCAGGAGAGGCGAGCGTCGTGTGCATGAAGAAGCGGTGCTGAGGGCTTTTAAGTCGTCCGATCACTTGATCGGACGACTGAGAGCGTGTGGTGCTCGATGAAGCGTTGGGCGTGTGGGGAGAGGAGAAGGCACGCGGGCGAGCGCATTAAGCCCACGTTTGGGGTCTTTAGTGACGTTTAAATCTGTCACTAGAGACCCTGAATTAATGTTTTCAAGTATAAAATGACCAAATTGCCCTCAATCCCTACAACTAGAAAAGGAGACCCCTACCACTCAAATTATTCATCCCTTCCCCTCTTCTCTCACCCCCTCCAAAGCTCTAAGAGCTTGTCCCAAACTCAGGATGCTCCTCTAGAGTTAAAAATACAATTGTTTTACCTTCTCACCCTGTTCGTGGAGCATCCCGCGATTGTCTTCTCACCACCGTTCGAGAAGCGGATCCCGCTGAGACGTCGCCCTGCCCCATCCTCCGTTGTCCGTCGTCGTTCTCCTTCGTCCTGCATCTCACTACATTCTTCCCGGCGCTTCGTCAACGCAGCTCGTCCTCCAAGCAGCCATCAGGGAAGATAACTTCTCTCCACCTTCTCTTTACCGCTTTCTAGTTGTAATATTTCCAGCTTTCTAGTGTAGTGATTAGCTGTAATGAATATGATGGTAGTTATGAAATTTCTGTTCATTCTCTCTCTATTTTGTCTTTATTTGTATTATTCTCTCTCTTCTATTCTTTATTCTTTAAGTAGATAGCTAGCTTAGATTTAATTCGACTAGTTAATTTACTTAGTGACAATAAAATAAATGCGATTTTTAATCAAATGTCCACCTCCCTGTGTTCGATCCGGAATTCCTTTTGAGTTTCGGTTAAATTATCTGTAGTTTCTTTCGCAAATCGCGTTACGACATGTTTTCAAAACTCAAATCCTTTTGCGTAGATTTTCCGCTTCAACAATTGCCATGTGGCAAAGTTGTCATGTGGCACTGAGTCATAGGTGTCGGCTACCGTGGCCTTAGGATTTTTAGGAGTTGGTTTTTTGGCTTGCATGCCAATTTTTGTTGCCACATGTGACATTTTATTCTAGAGACAATTAGGATTTGATTTGGGTTTTCCATGTTTAGTTGATAGGATTATGATTATGTTCCTATTTTAGGTAATAGGATTGTCAAGTTTGTTTTCCTTTATTGTAGAGGATTTGTTTCCTCTAAATGGAGAGTAATGCTCTCATTTATTTCTTTAAGTCAATGAATTAAGACTTCGCCTTGTTGTTCAACATGCCCTCTCCTGTCTATGTTACTGTTCATGTGAATAGTACCCATCTTGTTCAACGTGAATAGTAACAACCGGGGGCCTTCTTCCTTGCGTAGGTGTTCCATGATCCCAAAAACTTCATTGCGCCTCTCTAATATAACCAAATAAAATATATGCCTTGAATAATCAGAAGCACAACGCGAGCCCTAAATATCAAAATATACTAATTGGAAGACAGACTCAGAATTCTTAAAAAAGGTTGGCCCATTGGGAAAGGAACTTTGGTGATGTTTTCCTTGTTGGTAGGCTTCACATTAAAAGGTGATAGTGGGAGGTATTTGATGGATCACATTCTGCATTTTGGGTAAAGGAAGATGTCTAAAGCGAAGATGCCATAAATAGTTGGTAGCACCTTCTAAAGTAACTAAAACATGTTTGACATATGAGGACTGTAGGAGACGGTAGACATCCCCTTCCTTACGACCATAATTAATCACCCTCCCCGTCAGTATATCTTGAAAGGTAAGAGACAAGGTGTCAAATATGGCTTTGTAGTTTAGTTCCTTTGTAATTTTGCTAACAAAAAGCAAACTCAAAGGAAAGTCATACGCAAGTAAGATGTTGTCCAGTCGGAAGTGGGGTGCAATCTAGACTCCCCTTAACTTATGATGGGGGAATGCCGTCCATAGGCAATAGGAATGGTCCGATCTGATGAGACAGGTTTCAACCTGGAGAATTGGTGTGCATCTCCAGATGTGACAGGATGCACTTGAGTCGACTAGCCAATTTGTCTCTTCTAAGGAAGATTCATAGACAACACAGGCTAAGGAGGTACTTGATGGATTGGCGAAAGCTGCTGTGTTAGAACCTCTTGAAGGTAAGCTTAAGTTTGCTTGAATGGGGGAGATAATGGATTTGCTTTTATGTTTTGTGTTCTTTTTTTATTTTATGATTGTATGCGACCATGTACTGTAATTGTCCCATGGTGATTCGCTGTATAAAGGCACTTAGGGTTTCCTATGTAATACACTTCACTCATTTGTTTCTACATGGTATTAGAATAACGGTCCTAGGTTGTGTCTTTGGTATTAGAGAAATTTACGGGTTGAATCAAAGCCAAAGGGCATGGTTCGAGAGGTTTAGTAAAGAGTTTGGCTTTACCGGATCATCCTTAGATCATTCAGTTTTCACTTGGTGCAGGATAACTAGTTCAGTGATTCTTATTATATCTGTGGATGACATACTACTTACAGGGAGTGACAAGGAGGGCATTGAGTTTGCCAAAGCATTTCTGCTCTCAATTTGTTACCAAGGATCTTGGATTGATTAGTTACTTCTTGGGAATTGAGGTGCATAATATTGATTGGGGCCTTATTCTTTCTCAGAAAAAGTATGTACTTGATATGGTAGGAGAGGCGGGTATGTTTGCATGCAAACTTGCAAGCATTCCACTGGATCCTTTTGTTCATTTGGCAGACTCAGACAATCCACTTTTGGAAGATGTGACCAGATATCGTGTTATGGTAGGCAGACTTCTTTATCTGACTGTTACTAGGCTAGATGTTGCCTATGTTGTGGGGTGCCTTGGTCAGTTTATGCAAGAACCTAGAGAGGTGGACTAGGTAGGAGTGTGTCAGGTGTTGAGACACCTGAAGAATGCTCCTGGAAAAGGACTATCTTTCCAGAAGCATGGCCACCTTGATGTGTAGGGTTATTTCGATGCAGATTATGTTGTGGCTCATGGAGATCGGAGATCTACTACTAGTTATTGTACATATGTAGGTGGAAATCTAGTTATTTGGCGGAGCAAGAAATATAATGTTGTATTTAGATCAAATACAGAATCTGAGTATAGAGTTATGGCACATACCACCTGCAAACTTCTTTGAGTTCAGTCCTATGTCTATGTTTTGTGATAATAAAGCCACCACATTTATTACTAATAATTTAACTTTTGATGAGAAGACAAAACATATTGAGGTGGACTGCCATTTTATCAGAGATGTTGTACTTATCGAGAAGATATCTACCCTCTGCATCTCCATGGAAGGCCTAATGGTTGACATCTTCACTAAGGCACTCTCCAAGAAGCCTCTTGATTACTTGTGTTCCAAGCTGAGCATGTTTGACATTTATGTTCTAGCTTGAGGGGGAGTATTGAGAGTTATTTTATGTTTTGGGTCTTTTTGTTACTTTATGATTGTATGGGGGTATGTACTGTAATTGTTCATCCATTATAGCTGAGCCTCTATGGCAGATCATCATACTCAACCCTCGTGATCGGCGTTGTCTCAGGCATCGTGTCTGGTGCTACAATTGCCTGACGTGTAGCAATGGGCTTCTTATGTTTTGTCTAGCACGCTTCCTCGATATGGTCAATCTTCCCACAATGAGAACATTGGGGTCTAGCACATCCCTGAACTCTGCGGCGACGTCCACGTCCACAACATTTGGTAGGAGTAAAGGCTCTACCTCTTCTCCAAGAGATAGCCATTGCAAATGTGTGTTCAATATGAGGTGACGTCGAAAATAAAACTGCAAGTTTGCTAAGCCTATTATAATCCTCCTCCATAGTCAGTATCTTGGGCAATGTCGACATCTGTGCCCTGATAGCTTCATATGTGGGATCCAACCCAGCAAGAAAGTGACCAACGATCATTTGAGCTCTGAAAGTCTTATGGCTCTTACAATAACAGATTGGTGTGTATGCATTCAGTCTTTCAAAAGCAAACTTGAGAGCCAAATAGTATTGTGCAAGAGACCTCCCATCTCGTCTTATATGTGCAATCTCGTGATGAAGTTGAAGAATGCATGCTACATTCTTCTTCTGGGAGTAGGTCTGTCGAGGAATCTCCCACATCTCCTTAGTTCTACAATACATGATTCCGTGACAATACGTTGAATAGTGGTGTTCATAATCCAGGCTTGCACCATCTCATTGTCCTTCCAAGAGGCATGCTTCCAGTTTTCTTTGTGGGCTCCAAGTCGGTGAGAATAGTTCCTTATCATGTCCCTCAACAACATTCAATATCGATTGTGCCATAGCACGTAATTGGTCCCATTAAACATGACAATCAGACTGAAGAAGGGGTTCTTGAACTCCATATGATTCCCGTCACTATGTAGGAGAATCAACTACTTCTGAGGTCATATCTCACCCAATTGTCCCATAGCCCAAAAAAATTACTGCATAGGATAGCCAACAAACCCCATAAGTTACTAAAAAAGAACTCTTAACCCAAGAAATAAGGGTTTCTTAGTCAATTGTAAATATGAAAAATAGAGATAAAATGCATTCGATGAGGAATTGGTGGTCGTAGTGGCACGAGAAGTTAAGAGCCCCTCACGATCAATCGAATAGATCCACCAATCCCTACCAGTCGATTGGTGGTTGTTCTTGTAGGACTAGGATGCACTGGCGACGATGTTGGGGGAGGAGATCGGATAGCATCCTCTCCGATCGGTCAGCAGTCTAGGCAGTGGTTGCCAGTTGATTGGGGTTTGGCGACGCCCCCACTAGTCGACTGGAGAGATCTGATGAGGCTGCCGATCAGCGAAGCTCTTCTCTCCGCAGTGAATGGTGCCCTTTAGGGCATGGGCCCCCGAAACATCACATTGAAGCCCTCTCTCTCCTAAGTTGAGATTGAGAATCCAAATACAATTAAAAGAGAACCTATATTATTTGTTGGAGAAAGAGAGAGAGGCTAAGAAGGTACATAGCTCTAGCCTAAGATTGTCGCTTTGATATCATATGGAGAGAAGAGGTTTCTATTCTCTTGAGAAAACCCTAGACCCCATACATAGGGAGAGGGGTTAGTAACAATTACAAGTAGACCCAACAAGGAAAGATAAATAGCAACAGAAGAAATAATAAGGAATACTGTTCTACACATATGCTTGTTGCAAATTGAATATCACAAGCATCCATTTCTTCACTACATAGCCTTTGGAGAGGTAGGATTTGTAGGGGAGGGAGTGGTGGCAAAGGTGGTCAGGAGTTGGAGGTGGCAAGAGGAGTTCTTGCAGTGTGAGGGGAGGAGATTGGAGAGTTGGGAGGTGGAGGACAGGGTGGAGGCAGTGAGAGTGGAGGCTGGATTGGTGGAGGTAGGAGGAGAGGCAGACATCTTCAATAGTTGAGGATCATAGTAATGAGGTCGGGATTTAGGGATTAGTTGCAACTGATGGTTGTTAGGGAGTAGGAGTTGGAGGTGATGGATGGAGTGGGTTGCATTTTGGTTTTTTTGTCTCATGGAGGCTTTTGTTTCCACTTCCCTTCATAAAACATGGTCAACCTGTTCAAACGGTCAAATTGGGTTTTGACTGGTCATGCTGCACTTGACTTTTGTTTTATAAAAATTAACAATTTGACTGTTTTCACACTAGTTTCTGGTTTAATCAGTCAAGCCAGCCAGTTCAATCCACATTTTAAAAATTGGTTTGTAGAACATGTCACTCGTAGTTCTGGTTTGTTTGAACTGTCAAGTAAATGTGAAAAAATGTATCAATTCTTAAATCTTCACCTCTATACATAATAGCATGTTTCAATGCCTTTCATTTTAGACCTTTGCTTTCAGGAATTGCGTGAAACTGCTACTTTCGAGGCGGATAAAATTATGCTCACTGATGCACCACTCCTTTTCCCTCCTGGACAGGTTTGTGAGAAGAATGATCTTTTGCATGTCATCCCATTGGTTTTCTAATGAAATTGCTCTTACAGAAATGATTGCCTTGAAAAGTGAATATGTTTTAAATCTTTGGCCATTCTATTCTCTTTCAATGTTCGGTTGCAGTCATTTCTTGTGATGAGAACTGTTGGTTGTCAAAATCACATGATTTTAATAGCCTGAACAATTATACAAAGCAGAGCCAGAAAGGCCACCTGACCTTTTTTGCAAATTTGTAGGCATCATTAATAATTTAATAGTTATCTCAAATGCTGTTTGAAGAAGTTTGATTTAGATGGATATGTGGAAGACTGCTCCTGGTTCCCATTTATTTTGTTATATGAAACTTGACATTCACTTTGTGACTTAAATCAATAAAGTTTGTTAGAGATAAAATTGGAAATAAGAATAATTTAAAAAACTTTTCTTAAAAGCTATGTTAGGATTTCTTATTTTGTTATCACTAGGATTTGATTTAATTTTAGTTTATTTTCAAATTAGCTAGGATTAGGATTATTCTATATAAAGAGGGGTCAATTTCTCTTTTCATCACTAACAAGAGTTCCTCATTACTCGTCTACATCGTATTAGAGCGGGAAGATCCTAGGGATTCCTACCGCCAACCTATCTCTCTCTCTCTTCCTAAAGAGCTATCAACCTCTCTCCCTTGGCTGTTGCCAGCAGGCTTCTCTAAAGGATGCCTCCATCGCCCTTAACTCTTCTCTCTGTCGCCCCATTGGGTAGCCTTGTTGTTGCCACCATTAGCTCTCCCTCTGCCATGGCTGCTCCTGTTCTTGATCAGCATCATTGCTCGGTGATACGACCCAATTATCATCTCTTGACTTTCTCCTAGTTAGGGACCACTGCTCGACTCTCCTCTCTCTGGAGTAGTCCTCTCTCACGTGTGCCCTTTCCTCTTGATGGCTAACGTGAGAATAATCTGTAATTGGATATTTCTTTTTCAATGAGAACTAAGGACTCTATTAAAGAGCAAGTCCTCATCCTCTATTGCTGCTATGGCTGTCACTTTTAGCCCCTGCACCTACTGCTTCTCAGGATCACATTGCTAGGCCTTCTGATCCAGCATGCAGATTCTTAGCTAAAGTTGATGAATGGTGTGGATTTTGAGTAAGGCTCTCCCAACTCTACTATTACCTGCTTGGGAACATTTCCTTATGTTTAGCTGCTACTGCTACTAGAATTGCTATAGCCTTATTATTTCATCTATGACTACTACTCTACTACAACAACTAGTACTGCTGCTACTATTGCCTGTTTACTGTGATTGCTACTTCTACTACAGTCTGCCTTGCTACCCACTCCTCCAGATGTCTACATTTGGAGGGAGGGAGTCCTAGTTTTGTTTTACCTCGAAGTTGGGCATTGCATGCAAATTGGGGGGAGTATTAGAGATAAAATTAGAAATATGAGTAATCAAAAATAGGTTTCTTGAGAGTTAAGTTATGATTTTTTATTTTGTTATGTTATCACTAAGATTTGATTTAATTTGATTTTAGTTTTTTTTTAAATTAGTTAGGGTTAGGATTATTATTGTTATTCCTTCTCTCTCTATATAAAGAGGGGTTGATTTCGCTTTTCATCAATTACAAGAATTTCTCATTACTCTTCCATAAAGTTTTTTTTTTAAAAAAGGAAAGGGTAGTTATCCAGAGTGATAACTACCCAAATATATAAATTATAAATCAACAGCCACCGTCAATACAAATGGCAGACCCCAAGGTCCCCCACTCATAGGGATCCACTCTAAAGATTAAACAAAGAAATAACAGACTCAACAAAATTCTCCACATAAGGCCTCTGGCCTCTGAAGACCACAGCATTCTTGCCCAACCAAATGCCCCATAACACTGCCAATGGCCTGGCCCTCTCCTTCTTTGCACGGAAGACAATCCGTCCAACATCACCCCCTTCATTTCTGAAGCTGTGCCAAAATTCTTCAAACGATCGACAATCCCACCACCCCGCTCCCACCTGGCTCCAAATCTGCACCACAAATGGGCAAGTGAAAAAAATGTGGTCAATCTCTTCCTCCCCACCTCCACACAAAGGGCAAACCTTAATCTCTCCAGGAGCCCACTTTGCCCTCCAAACCTTGGTCACAAGTCTTCTCCTCCTAAGTAGCCAAACAAAAATCTTGACCTTTAAAGGACACGCGGCCTTCCAAATCTGTCTGCAGTCCCTCACCAGATCCAGCTCAACCATGGAATTTCCAGTGGACAATCTCCTGTAGGCAGCCCCTACCGAGAAATCACCTTCATCCCAACTAAACATATCCGTATCGGAAGTCGGTTGCAACCCTTCTAACTCTTCAAGTAAAATCTGGAAATTATGATTTCTCGCATCTGAAAGGTTTCCTACAAAGCGCGGGCACCACCCACCTTCCTACACCTCGGCCACAGATGCCTCTTTGTTCTGGGACAGAGCAAACAATTTCTGAAATCTTCTAGCAAGCACACCTTATCCTGTCCAATCATCCTGCCAAAACCTGAAGATCTCCCCCATTCCAAACACAGGAACAAAACAGTTCTGCACCCTAGGAGCCACCATTGACAAACCTTTCAAAAAATGAGAAGCATCCCTCGGCGGAGATATCAGGATATCCCATCGCACCGGGCCACCATAAGCGGTCCCGAACACCTTGCTCACCAAATCCTCCCTACATTCCAAGAGGCTCCCCACCCATTTCGCCAACAGACTGTCATTAGACCTCCCCAGGTCTCTCACCCCGAGCCCCCCCTCTTCTACCGGCCTGCAGACCTGCTCTCACGCAACCAACCTGGCACCTGGTCCACTTGTCCCCTCGTTGGATCAGAAGAAATTCCTCATAAGTCTCTCTATCTTCCCGACAACCTGTCGAGGCATCTTCAGGACAGAAGTAAAATACGACGGCATCGCTGGCAGAACCGCCTTGAGCAATACCAACCTTCCACCCCTTGACAGAAGCCTGGACGCCCACCCTTCCAGTCTCCCCTCCAGACTCTCCACGAGGGGAGCCCAATCTTTCACCAGAATCCTGCCATCCGTCAATGGTAAGCCCAAATATCTGATCGGAAGCTTCACCTGCTCTGTGCCGAGACCCAAACTACGCCCCCTCGCCTCCGCCTCAGTCAAATTGAAGGGGACAAAATCAGATTTAGACAGGTTGATCTGCAGTCCTGAAGCCTCACCAAACAAGAAGAGTAGAATCCGCATTCTCCTGGCTTCCACTTCCCCACCTTCAATGAAGAAAACCGTATCATCCGCATACTGTAGTAACGGAATACTCGTCCCATCTCTCAAGGAGAAACCCTTCACCAAGTTCCTCTCACACGACCTCTTAGCCGCTCTCGCAAGTGCATCCGCTGCAATCACAAAAGGCATCGGGGCCAAAGGACGCCCTTGCCTCACCCCCTCCTCGGCTGAATCCAACCCCCTGTCGGGTTTCCATTGATAAGAACTGAGAAAGACATTGTGGTGACACATCTCTTTATCCAGTCAATCCACATTGGCGGGAAACCCCTCTTCACCAAGGACGCCCGAAGAAACAACCACTGAACCGAGTCACAAGCCTTGCTGAAATCAACTTTCCACATGAAAGCCTTATTCTTACTCCTTTTCCAGGACGATAGGATCTCCGAGGCCAACACATAACCTTCCAAAATGTTTCTGCCGGGGACAAAAGCCGACTGCATCGGGTCTATAATCCCAACCAGCGTCCCCCTCAATCTATTCGCAAGAAGCTTCGCCACAATCAAGTAGATAGCATTCGAGAGGGCTATCGGTCTGTAGTCCTAGATCTCCTCAGCACCCTCCTTTTTCGGTAGCAGGAACATGTAGAACTTGTTTAGCTTCTTGAAACCCAAGTTTCCAGCTCTAAATTCTTGCACAACCTGCATCACATCCTCCTTCACCACCGGCCAGAACTCTTTATAGAAAGCAATCGGAAAATCGTCCGACCACGGACAACTGTCAGCGTTCAGTCCCCAGATTGCCTTGCGGACCTCATCCTCAAACGTACTCGTCAAAAAACTGGCTTCTGTCTCCCCGATCCACGGTACCTTAGACCCCAACCATCTCCATCTTCCCCCCCGTCTTCTCCCAGTAAACTCTCTGAAGTACCTCACAGCTACCCCCCATCACCTCTCTTCCCACAAACTCCTCCCCATCCACCACCAACCTGTCAATCCAGTTCCTCCTTCCTGATGCAGCCATATGAAAAAATCGAGTGTTGGAATCGCCCTCCTTCAGCCACCTCTGCCTGGACCTTACCTTCCACTCCATCTCCACCTTCCGGTCTTCCTCTTGTATCACCTGAATCTACCTTGCTCTACAAACCCTGTCACCGTCTGAAAGGAGACCAATATCCTCCACCATGTCCAATCGTGCAATCTCACCAAGAGCCTCCTCTCTCCTCTTCCCACGTTCCTCCCTAATCTGCTTCATACGGACCTTCAAGAAAGATCTCAAATCCTGCAGCTTAGCTTCCAATCTGACAGCCGTCGAGCCATGCATATGAGTCGCCCTCCATCGCTCCTCTACCAGCCCCCTGAACCCCTTTTCCAGGAGCCATGCCCTTTGAACTTAAAATACGTACCATGCCTCCATTCCTCGTTCGAAGCCCACAAGGGAGTGTGATCCGAGAACGGCCGCTCCAGGGGTTTAACCTCCGCCATCGGGAACAACTCTGCCATCACCGTTGAGGCAAAAAATCTATCAATCAGGGATCGCTGTCCTCCAGAACTCCTCTAAGTGAAAAGACAGGACGAAGGTGGCATGTCAACCAGCCCCTGTTCCGCAACAAAGGCCACAAACGCCTCAGAGCCTTGATCCATTCCTCCATGGCCATCTGATCTATCCTCTGCCAGCAAAGTGACATTAAAATCACCACCCATCAACCAAGGCATCCCCTAAAAGGCTGTCGCAACTTGACTCAGATCTTTCCACAAAACATGCCTCCTCCAACTCTTCGTCGGACCGTAAACCGAAGAAAAGAGCATACACGTATTATCTCGGCACCTCTGAAGCCTGACAGTGACAACATGGGACCCAACCAACGAGTCCAACAAGGAGAAAGCATCATCCTTCTACCCCACAACAATTCCACCCGCGCTTCCAACCGCATCCAGGGCCAAGAATCCCCCAAAACCACCTCCCCCCACCTCCCTCCACAGCCTCCCATCACAGTTCCCCCACTTCGTCTCCTGGAGAAAAATCACGTCCGGCCCCCACCTCTGAACATACCCCCGCAGTGCTGCCCGCCTTGATGGGTCATTCAGACCTCTCACATTCCACGATAGGACCTTAGTCATGTAAAGCCCCGGAAAACTCCTTGTGTCAACCGCCTAAACCCCATCTCCGCAGCCACCTCATCCACCTCTCCCTCCAGCACACATTGACCAGGCGTGCTTCCCTCACCGTCGCCCTCCGGTCCACCCTGTCCTGCAATCTCCCCCTTGTCTGCATCCATCGCCTGCAGCTCCCCCTGCGTCGAGACCTTCCCTACAGGCTACTCAGCCGTCGCATTAGCCCCTCGCGCCTTCACTGCTTCCTCCAACGCCCCAGCGCTGCCACCAGCTCCCACCACCTGCTGTCCCTCAACTGTAGAGGCCCCCGAACAGTCTTCGCCCTGCCTTCGCCCCCATCTAGGCCCACCGTTAGCACCTCGCCTCGCCCTCCGGAAGGCGAAGTGATGCCCAGCTCCCGCCTCCGACGCAGGCCCTCCCCAATCATGCTCCCAGTCGGAGCCTTTGCAGTGCGCCCCCTTTGGTATGACTACTGCGGCCTATATGTGAGCCGCTGTGGCCCCAGCAACCTTGGCTCCCGTCGCCGCTCGTGCCCCACCTCACCTACCACACCGTGCCCCACCACCCCATCCGGACTGTCGGAGACATGTCACGAACTTCCAGCCACAGCCCCTAGGCCGCCATCTTCAAAGGTCCGAAATCTTGGGTTTGTCCGCGAGGAGTGATTCGAACCGAAATCTCCACCGATACCACTCTTCCACAAAGTTCTCCAATAATTGCTACATTGATATCAGACTTGTCTGTGGAATTCAAAAAGAACCCACATTTAGATTCACATAATATAACTGTATGTTCCAATTGCTCTCATGGTCCTTGACGTTCTGGTCTTTTCCCTTCTGTTTTTCTCATCTAATTTGCATGTATTTCCTTTGGCAACTTTGATTGTCTACCTGCTGGGGATGATTATATTCTGGTTTTTCCCTATAGACTGATCTGTTTGCAGCAATGTTTTGGCCCCCCCGATGCTTTTGAAATGTGGATGTATGTGTAGAGATCAAATGGCAACAAAAGAAAAAAACTTGTGGACATGGAGCTTGTCGGAGGGTAGAGGGAGAAGCAGTGGACAGGAAAATGATTAGTTTGGTAATAAATTCGATTCGGATGGGTGAAAGGGCCTCTCCTCTTTTTAGTGAAATAAATGAGTTTTTAGTGGCAATTGAAACAATAGGGGGTTTTGTACCTCTATGTATGAAAAACAAAGCACAAGTGAACAACTGAGGCAAGGAACATTTGTTAATCTAGTTCAAGAGGTAATGTGGCTCTCTACATTTGGGCTTAGGGTTTCCCTCACTCTAATGATGAATAGAGGGTGCCCCTAGGGATTTATTTATAATGAACATATTTCTTGCTCTCCAAGTAATGGAGAAATTACATAAAACAACACAAAATATTATTTATTTACAAGGGAACCCAACACACTTTTAGTTTTATCACCCCCTTGCAAATTGAGTATGGGGACATGTACTCAATTTGCTTTTCAGCTTGGAGAATATTTTGCTGTCGATAGGCTTTGTTAAGATATCAACAATTTGATTTTCTATAGGTACATGATGGACAGCAATTTCCCCATTCTATATCTTTCCTCTAACAAAATGATAGTTGATTTGTGTGTGCATGGATCTATCATGAAAGACAAGGTTGATAGCAAGGGTGCAGGCACTTCGATTGTCGCATAACATAGAGGTGCATTTATTCATGACTCCCAGCTTCTGCAGAATATAACAGATCTATTTGACTTCATTAATGGTAGATGCAACACTCTTCTATTTGCGACTTTTCCAAGAAATTAAATTCCTTCCAAGGTAGATACAAAAACTAGTGATAGAGCTACAATTTTCAGGATCACCTGTCCAATTAGCATCATAAAAACCAATGAGAACAACAATAACACCTCATGCTAGAGGATCTCTTACATATTTGAGTCCATTCATATTTGTGCTCTCTAGATACCTAAAAATTCCCTTGACTGCCTTTAATTGATTTATTGTAGGTGAATGCGTGTATTGCAAATCCTGGTTTACTGCAAAAGTAATATCAGGCCTAGAGATGGTGAGGTATTGAAGTTTACCAACCATGCTATGGTATTCTCTTGCAATCTTAACTATCATGCTATCAGCTTTGAATAGTTTATGTTGCGATGGAGCTGGAGCAAAAATTGGATTGCATTAAGAAAAATTGAATATTTTTAGTAGAACAACAATGAACTTATGTTGTGTCAATGTCATCTTGTCACTTGTTCTGTCAACTTCAATACCTAGGAAGTATCGTAAATTACCATGATTTGTAATGCTAAAGGACTTTTCAATGGCCTTTTTTTATCATCAATGGTACTATATGAATTCCTAGTGACCACAATGTTGTCAACATTGAGAAATAAGAGGACAATATTGTTTCCCTTTTTGTAAATGATCATCAAGTGGTCAATAGGGCAATATTAGAAGCCCAAATTAGCCGAGGACTTTATGAAAACTGAAATATGGAAGGTTGCTTAAGCCCGTAGATGGACCTTTGAAGTTTACTAACATATTAGACTTTGTGTATCTCCTTGAATCCTTAAGGTTGTTTCATGTACTCTCTCTTCTAAATTACCATGGAGAAAGGAGCTCTTAATGTTAAGTTGATAAAGGGGCCAATCACAATCGAAAGTAAGGCACAAAACATGAATAGTAACAATCTTAATCACTACGATAAATGCCTCTCTAAACTATTGTGTGAAACCTTTAGCAACAAGATGGGCCTTGAATTTGTCAATGCTACCATCTGATTTGTACTCTGTAAACCCACTTTGATTTGATGACATTTTTATGAGATGGTCGTGGAACAAGTATCCAAGTTGGATTGTTGTGCATGGCATTTATTGGAGTTACTTGTCTAGGTGTGTTTTGTTATTTTGCCTTTTATTGAGGGTGTCCTATGTAATCTTCCTGGAGTCTCTCTATATAAAGAGGTATAGGTTCTTTCATGAATAAGATAATTTATTCTCTTCTTCGCTCAACATGGTATTATAATGAGTTGGGTCCTAAACTCTTTGTGCTGGGGTTCTGTTCTCCACCAAACAAACCTTAACCCTAAAAAGAAACTCATCTCTCTCTCTCTCTCTCTCTCTCTTCCTCGTCAGCAACTCCTCGCTGGCCATCAGGGGCTTCAGCAATGCCTAGTCTCTGCCCCAGTGTTGCTTGCACGCAAGGAAGCCTTTGCAGGCTGCCGCCAGCATATGAGGGGCCTCTGCAAGCAGTCGCCAGCACGTAGGGGGCTTTTCAGGCCGCACAGCAGGCCAATAGTGCTGCTGTTGCCTCCTCTGACGTAGCTGCAACCCTTGTATGGTCACCTACTCCCTCCATCGCCACCAACACCCCATGGGGGGTGTTCTTCCTCACCACCAAGGGTTCTTGCTTGAGTTGATGAGGTTGGTGGATTTCTAGGTTGCTTCTCTAGGAAAACTTCAATCTCCTTGGTGTCTCAGGTCTCTTGAGAGTCTATGCAAGGCTGAAGACACATAAGCAGTTGCTGCAGTCGAAGAAATTCATGTTTTTATTTACTATTTCATATTTGAAACGGTGAGGAACGTGCTCTTTTGGCCTCAACATGGCTACATCTAGGTCCTCTTCTTTTGAAGTCAAACCTATGACTTAATGTTCTTCTCTAGCAGTCCAAGGTACCACTATGAAGCTCACTACCTTCTTTGGGCCCAAGCTTTTAAGATTTGGCCAAAAGAAGTTCTACAGTCACTATATATGCTCTTAAGGTTGATGCTCCTGATTTTGACAAATATGAGCAAGACAACTATCTTATGAATTGGATGATGAACAGTGTTGAGCCTTAAATTGTGGCGAATCTACTATACAAGAAGAATGCTAAAGAGATCTGGGAAAATCTGGTGAAGTACTCCCAGAGATTTTATCATGCTTGCTTCTCTGATATTTATTGTCTCATATGGTCCATCCTCAGGGAGATCATACTTGATTATTTTACTGAGATGGATGGACTATTTGAGGCGCTTAATATCTTTCAGCCCTCCTATTGTGATATCCAAATTGGATAGAGGTAGACTTGGTAGGTTTACAGGTTCTTGAATGGTGTGAGCACTAGATATGCATCGGCTTGCGATTAGATTCTTTCCATGGAGAACATTCTTGATCTAGAGGCAATCTATGGAAGGCACTGGAATATTCCTCTAATATTGAGTCAGGCACTTCCTCTATTGGTATTACCACCCACCACTATAGAGACATTTGCCTTTGTAGTCTCTAGTGGGCGTGGTGCTCCTAGTGTAGAATGTGGATGAGGCTGTGGATGTGGTTGGACCTATGATGCATTTATTCACTACCAAAGGACCAACCACACTTCTGAGAAGTGCTGGGCCAAGTTTGGCTATCCTGGTTAGGCGAATGTGGTCATTGTTTAGGGGGAGACTACTCCTGGCACTTGAAATTGTACACTAGAGGGGAGGTAAATAGTGTATAAAATAATGATAAATAATTGCAAAATAAAAATTCAATCTCACAAAAACATTCACCATAAGAGAACATATTTTTAGGTGGAAACTCTAAGAGTAAAAACCACCACCTAAGTCACATCGTCTTAGGATTTTCCCGATCGACCTAGTCGATCAAATCTAATATACGTATCACTTAAATCGAGGGTGGCACAACCTCAATTACAACGCTACTTTAACCTGAGGGTAGTGCACCTCAAACCTCTCTTTTTCACGAAGAGTATTTTGTTTTATGAGGAGACAGGAATACGCAATGCAAATGCCCAGCCAAAAACGAAAACAAAAGAACCTATATAGCCGAAAAAATAAAGTTTAAACTAGCTACTATAGGTGTAAAGGTACTCCCTTAATGTGGAAGCAGATCGACGTGAAAGTGCAGTAACTTGGTGCTCTCGGATGTGAGGTGATTGCAAAGAGAGCAAGTTTTCAATTTGATCTCACTCTAAGTTTGTAGATGGAAGAATTAGCACTCAACAAGGTTGCACACTTTGATTCTCACTTCTAATGTGCATCTCTCTTGTGTGTAGGCTTATGAGTGTCCTAAGTCCTTGGGCATTTATAGAGGGTTTAGGAACACTTTAAAGAGGCTTAGGGACTTCAAATCATTGTTTTAAAAATCGTGCCTTGAGGCTATAGAGGCTTACGCCTCGAGGCGAGGCGGCCCCAAATAGCCTCGAGGCGATAGCCTCGGGGTGCATTCAAGAGGTGTGCGCCTCGCCGGAGCCAAGGTGGTCTGAGGCGCTCGAGGCGGTGAGGCGCACTTGAGGCGCCGCCTCAGTTGCCTGCGAAAGGAGGCTTAGGTTAGGTCTTCAAGCGTTGGTGCTACTGCTGCAGCATCGTTGGAGCTCGAGGCGGAGCATCGCCGCAGTAGCATTAGAGCTCGCATTGCGCAGTAGCAACGTCGTTGCAGGCCCGTAGCAGCGTCGTCGCAGGCGTAGTAGTAGCAGCTCCGCAGCATCGTCGGAGCTGGAGGAGCAGCATCGCTGCAGGCCCGTAGCAGCGTCGGAGCTGGAGGAGGTTGGTTCTTTGAAGGTTGTCGTCGTAGAATAGTGAATGATGCAGGTCCGTAGCAACGTCACAGAAGGTTGTCGTAGCAGCGTTGAAGGTTGGGGAGAGAATGCACTAGTGAATGACTTGATTCAGCATGCATATTAGTTGTCAAAGTGGAACCTTTGTTATTTATTTGATAGTTTTACTTATTTATCAAGTTTAGGTCATTTATTTAATAGTTTTATTCATTTATCAGGTTTTATTTCCTTATTAGCACTTAATAAGTATATATCATTTTATTTTTTTATGTTTTTTATACAATTCTTGAGGCTTATGCCTCGACCTCCTCGAGGCTTACGCCTCGCCTCGATGAAGGCAAACTGCCTCGGTATCGCCTCACGTTTTTTAAAACGTTGCTTCAAATAGCAATTGGATAACTTGTTGCTAAGAAAGGCTGCATTAAATTCCTAGAAAATCAAGCAGACTGTCAAACAGTATAAGCTAGTTGACGCTTGGTGGCTTGACTTCAACATGCGCCGTCGGCCAACAGGAAATTTTAGTTAGTACCCTACAATGCGTGAAAATAGCCCTATTGGATCTTTACCAGTTGATTGACTGACGATCATCTGGTAGTGTTATGGTTGATCAACTGATGGTTGGCTGCCTACTGAAGGATTTTAAGTTCTGAGTCCCTGGACTTGGAGATTTTGGCAAGCAATCGCTGCCTTGACAGTATCAGGCAGCACCTTATAAAGGGACCAGTCGGCTGGTGGTCGGCTTCCTATAAAGGCTCTTGGGAAATTGAATTTAATTATTAGTGCATTTAATAGGTTCAAGAGATTTCTAGCCGTTCTGGTCAATGTCTGCCTATGGGTCGATGGCTGGTCGAATGGCTACATGATAGGTCAGCGGGCAAGGCTCCAAGTTGATTGGCTCCTAAAGAGTCGGTTGACAAATATCATTTTTGGTTGGCACCCTTGGCCTATCGCGTGCTGTTTTGTGTTCTTTAAGTCTTGGCTTTAGTTCCCTATGCTACCTAATGACCAACTAAGGTCCTTAACTTTATTTGGGGATCTAAGAAATAAAAGAGCAACAAAAGAAGTATATAGATTACAATTAAAACATTCTATCCCATTCTTCTTTCTTCTGTCTTCAAGCCCGAAGATCCTAGCTATTGCTCCAAGTCCATGCTCCTTGATCTTTTAGCCATAATCAGGCTCCTTCATCACCATGAATATGAGCTTGAGCCCTTCAACATTTTAACCAATTGTATTTACTTGAAATCTCACAACTCAAATGCAACTGTATGAAGTACATTTGCACCAACAATCTCTCAGTTTTTGATGATAACAAAATCATAAACGATTAAGCTCATAATTCTCCCCCTTTTTGACATTATCAAGAAGATTCAATTTTAATCAATTTTAATCCCAAAACTCTTTAAGACATGCTCTTCCAAAGTTAAATTAACTCCCTTTTTTTGACGTAGTAAAGGAAATAAGCTCCCCTTAAAAGCATGCACTTCTATATATATTTTAAACCAACTAAAATGAAGGGTGATCATTTTTATGTAATTATAGTACATTCACAAAAAAATAAATCCTCTCTCTGGCCACTTGATTTACCAATGCCAATAGCATGGCATTTGAGGTTGTTTCAAAAAATGTCCATAGCTGCCAATCCCAAAATTGGGTGTATAATATTGAGGCATCTCAATGTTTTGAGTCATTGGCCTCCATGATGTCCTCTTCTTTCCTCCAAAATAGCTTCTTGAGGTTCTTTGCCTTCTTTAAGGTATTGTGATTTGGTTCTTTGTTCTATTCAGTGTGAGTTTCCCATCCTTGAGTCT
The DNA here is from genome assembly GCA_037157565.1 of Thalassia testudinum. Taxonomy (NCBI): domain Eukaryota; kingdom Viridiplantae; phylum Streptophyta; class Magnoliopsida; order Alismatales; family Hydrocharitaceae; genus Thalassia; species Thalassia testudinum. Next base: position 61,395,570 of record JAZHRO010000019.1, on the reverse strand, counting down.
ATAGGTCCAATCTCTCACATTAAAATCACCTTGAAAATCTGTAAAACAAGATTGGAGTTCCTTCTTTGGTATCCAAGTGAACTTAGATCCAGGTTTGTTAGAGGGTCTCATAGGTGAGGTTTCTTTCTTGGCCCTTTAGCTTGTACTAGCTTTATAATAGCCAAGCCTAAATTTACTAGAGGATGGCTTTTGATGGGCAATCAATTTGTCCAAATTTGCATTCCCTTTAGTGAATTTGACTAGGTCATCTAAGAGTTGATCTGATTTTTCTTTCAAGTAAGCTATCTCAGTCTCAAGTTTCTGAATATTTTCCTTAAAGCCCTTAATGTCTACCTTTAGGAAACCATTTTCAACTTCTAGAAGTGTTGTCTTGGCTTCTAAATCCTCAACAGGTTCTCCCTGAACTTTATTTTCAGATTTCGGAAAGTTCTTTTCATCAATCAAGTTATGGTTCTCTGAAACTAACTCTTGATTTTTTACCACAATATTGTCTTTTTCAGACTTAAGGGAACTAAGATTGGATTTCAAATTTTTATTTTGAGCTTTCGAGGACTTACTAAGATTGTATAATTCTTCTAGAGCTTCTTGTAACTCATTTAAGGTAAAAGAGTTTACCTCCTCTTTGTTGTCGTTTTCGTCACCTTCTTCCTTTTCGCTATCATTTACGATTGTCATGAAATCGAGGCATGCGGTTTCATTCTTCGATTCCTTCTTGGGTTGTTCTGCTTCCTCCTTCGAGCTTGTATCATCCCATGTATCTTGGAACGCTTTCTTCTTGTGCTTCTTGCCCTTGTTCTCCTTCCTTAGGAGAGGGCACTCTGATCTAAGATGCCTTTTTTTTTGAAGTGGTAGCACCTAATCGACTTCTCTTCTTTGTTCTTTTTCTCTTTCTTTAATTCCCTGTTTTCAAGAAACTTGACAAATTTGTTAGTTAAAAATTGAATTTCATCGTTGTCGAAACTCACCTTGTCATCCGATGCAGCTTTAAAGGCAAGGCTTTTCATCTTAGGTTTCGGTGCAACTTGCTTCTTCTATAGCTCCATTTCATTTTCGTAAGCCATGAGATTGCCTAAGAAGTCATCCATGTTAAGCTCCTTTACTTGGTGTGATTCCTCAATGGTGGTGACTTTCTGCTCCCACTTCGATCTAAGGGAATGCAAAAAGCTTGGATTGAAGCTCACCTTGTATGAATGCCTTTCCCAAAGATTTGAGATTTTTCACAATCAATGTGAACCTTGTGTACATCTCCCTCAAACTTTCATTGTCTTTTATAACAAAAGATTCAAATTCTCGTGAAAGTAAATTAATTTTAGATGTCTTTACCTTAGGCATACCTTCGTGCATGACTTTGAGAGTCTTCCAAATTTCATACGTGGTTGTGCATTGAGAAATTCAATCGAATTCGTCGGGATTCAATGCGCAATATAATGTGTTCATCGTTTTCGCATTGAGGGAACTCCTGGATTTATTTTTAAGAGCAGCTGTGGATTTATTTTTAAGAGAAGCCACTAGAGAACATTTTCGAGATGACGTAGGGGATTGTGCATCTCTCCTAAATCGTATAATCGTTGGCCTGCAATGATATGCGCATTTGAAGTTTCCAATATGAATACTTTTTACCTTTAAAATATGGAGGTTGAGCGGTGGATTGTCCCTCGGTGTGTCTCTTCGCAACGATCTTCCTCTCCACAATCTCACTGGTTTGTTGTTGATGTGGAAGTTTAGGCTCTGATACAAATTGAAATTACGCATTAGGGGGGTGAATAGTGTAGGAAATAACGAGAAATAATTGCAAAATAAAAATTCAATTCTACAAAAACGTTCACTACAAGAGGCAATGAATTTTAGGTGGAAACCTCAAGGGTAAAAATCACCACCTAAGTCACTGACTTTAGATTTTCTCGATCGACCTAGTCGATCAAATTCACTATACACATCACATAAACTGATAGGGGCACAATCTCAATTACAACACTACTTTAACTTGAGGGTAGTGTATCTCAAATCTTTATTATTCACGAAGAGTATTTTGTGTCACGAGGAGATAGGAACTTACAATGTGAATACTCAATCAAAATTGAAAATAACAAAACCTATGGAGCCTAACAAATAAAGTTTAAACTAACTACTATAGTTGTAAAGGGTACTCCTTTAATGCAGAAGCGGATCGACATGAAAGCACAGTAACTTGGTGCTTTTGGATGTGAGGTTGATTGCAAGGAGAGCAACTTCTCAATTTGATCTCACTTTAAGTCTGTAGGTGAAAGAAATAACACTTAAGAAGGTTGCACACTTTGATTCTCACTTCTAATGTGTATCTCACTTGTGTGTATGCTTAGGAGTGTTCTTGGGCATTTATAAAGGGTTTAGGAACACTCTAGAGAGGCCTAGGAACTTCAAATAGCCGTTGCATAACTTGTGGCTAAGAAATCGAGCAGATTGTCAGACAGTACAAGCCAATCGGCGCTCGGTTGCTTGGCTTAAACTTGTGTTCGACCAATAGGAAATTTTAGTCAGTGCCCTACAAAGGGTGAAAATAGCCCTATTGGATCTTTACCAGTTGGTCGGCTAAGTTGCTGGACTTGGGGATTTTGGCAAGAAGTCGGTGCCTTGACAATATCAAGTGGTGCTGTATAAAGGGACCAGTCGACTGACGTTGACTCTCTACAACGGCTTTCTTGGGAAAGCGAACCTAATTGTCAATGCATTTAATAGGTTCAAGAGATTTCTAGACATTACTAGGCCATTGGTTGGCTATAGGTCGACGTTTGGTTGACTGGCTAGTAAAGAGTCGGTCGACTAATATCTTTTTTGGTTGGCACCCTTGACCTACTATGTGTTGTTTTGTGTTTTTTAAGTGTTAGCTTTGGTTCCCTATGTTGCCTAGTAGCCAACTAAGGTCAACTTTATTTTGGGGCTCTTTACAAGAGACCTAAGAAATAAAAGAACAAATGAAGTACATAGATTACAATTAAAATATTATATCCTGTTCTCTCTTTTGTCTTCATGCTCAAAGCTCCTAGCTTTAGCTCCATTGCTCCAACTTCATGCTTCTTGATGCTGTTATCTCTCACTATGGATATAAGCTTGAGCTCTTCTAACACTTTAACCAATTGCATTTACTTGAAATTTCACATCTCAAATGCAATTGTTAAATACTTTTGTTTTGTTATCCTCAAAATTAACAACCAAAGTACATTGCACCAACAACACCTGCCCCACCTTGACTTCCTACTTTGACAACTAACGACCATGCCCGCATTATGCAGATACTAAGACAGGCAACCCCACTAGATACTTCTACGTCCTTGGCAGCAAATGGTAGTTCTACTAACATGGCTACTACTACATCGACTTCGTTTTGGGTGGTTGATTAAGGTGCTTCCAACCATCTCAATGGTAAGAAGAATGCACTTTTGCCTCTGCACCAAGTCTCTACTATTACTTAGGTTCATTTGGCTAATAGAACTGATTCTCTTGTCATTGTAGTAGATGTCAAGTTTTCGGACTTATTGAAACTAATAGATGTTTACTGTGCTTGTAAGTTTCCTTGAGTTTACTGTTTGTTTATAGATTATGTAAAGAGCTTCATTGTTGGGTGATTTTTTATGAGCATTTTTTCTTTTTTCAGGGCATCTGGATGGGGAAGATGACTGGTGGGGGGATTGAGCGTAATGGCCTCTACTACATTGATACTCACATTTATTCTAGCGCTGTCTATCTTGACCGATCCAGTTTTGTGGCACCGTCATTTGAGTCATCCTTCTATCTCCAGAGATTTCAGAAGATGTTCCTTGAGTCGTTTGTTCCTAAGAAGTTGGACTGTGAAGCTTGCCAACTTGGCAAACACCATTTTTCTTTTGCTTCTCATAGAAATAAGAGGAGTCTTGCGTCCTTTGATTTGATTCATTGTGATGTATGAGGTCCATGTTGGATAAGTCACCGGCTAGTCTATCGATATTTTGTTGTTTTTATTGATGATTATAGTTGGTTGTCGTGGACTTTTTAATGAAGGATTGGTCTAAGATTAGGTATGTTATTCTTAAGTTTCTTAATGAAGTTTAGAATTTTTATTCCATTCACATTAAGATATTTCATAGTGACCATGCTCTTGAATTTATGCAAAAAGATGTTTCTGGTTTTTTGTTTGCAAATGACACTCTTCACTAGACTTCTTGTGCTCACATGTCCTAAGCACAAATTGCACCATCTTCTTGGTGTAGCCCGTACATAAATGTTTGCTATAAATGTGTCTAAGTATTTTTAGGGGGATGCCATTCTCATTGCTACTTATCTGATTAATCAGGTCCGCTCACTTGTGCTTGATGGTGATACACCCATTTTTTTGTTACAACCAATGCCTCTCTTTTTGCATTGTTATTGCAGATTTTTGGATGCATGTGCTTTGTCCATATGTTTAGAGGTGCTGATAAGTTGTCCCCGAGGTCTGTCAAGTGTGTTTTTCTAGGCTATTCTAGATCCCAGAAGGGGCATAGATGTTTTGACCCAGTGGATAAATGTTACTATGTGTCAACTGATGTCTCTTTCTTTGAGAGGGTGCCTTATTTCTTTGATGAGGATCTTCTCTTGGTTGGTTTACCCATACTTATGAACATTGTCAGAAGGATCCTATGTCTGTCCCCTTGCCATCTATGCAGGTTGAGTTTACTGAGGAGAGTTATGCCGCTTAATCCTCCCCTCTAGCATTTGATTCAGATGTTTCGCCTTAACAGCCTGATGATTTGCCTGTTGTTCTCGGGAAAGCTGCAAGAACTTGTACTTTACAAACTGTTTCATTATACTGTTAATGATCATCTTAGTCCAACGTTATAGCAGTTCTTTACAACTCTGTTATGGTCGTTCCTAGACATCATCATGAGGCATTACAAGATCTTGGTTGGCGACAAGCAATAGAAGATGAGATGGTGGCTTTCATCTCTGTTGAGAGAATTGAGTGGTTGTTTAGTGCTACATTGGAAGATGTGGACTGTGTGTGAGTGGTGACCTATAAATAGGCGTATACTCTCATTTTACTTTGAGAAGAAATACAAATCAGGTCCCTATCGGGACCTCCTGTGGTTTTCTCCCTGCTCTTCGTGAGTGGGGTTTCCACGTAAATCCAAGTGTTTTGTGATACTTATATGTTTTGATATTATTACTTTCGTATTATTTAAAGATTTCAACTTGGTATCAGAGCAGTTCGTTCTTGGGTTTGTTTTAAGATTTTTTAATCTTGCTACTTTTATCAAAAGTTTCATTCAAAGTGTTCCAATTTCTTTTCATTCGGAGGAGCCAATGGCAATATGGAGGCGCTGCGGATCACGAAGTCAGAAGAAGGAAGAGATCTTGATGCTCGGACACTGTTGTTGATTCAATGCTGATAGCGATGGGTCGTGCAATCCACGCACAGAGGTGAAGCAATGGAAGAAGGTGGAGGGGAGCACCACGTAGGAGGCGATTTCCTTAAGCTCAGCTGATGCTCGCACGAATGGTAAGGGACATGCAAGGTTCGAAATGCCGGTTTCGATGTCGTGCCGATGAAATTGTAGGTGTGCATTTCGGCATGCAGTGGAAATGCCTATTTTTCGATGGCAGATTTCGACGATTTCAACGATCCGAAAAAATGACATTTTGGAGGCATGCCGACAAAAATAACAGAAATGATTTAAATTTGGAACACAAGTGAATCAACATATTAGGAACATATTTACAGTTATATGTAACAAAAAACAATAGCTGTATAACAAAAAAAAGGCCAAAAAATCGTGTGTGTGTTAAATTTAAACTGTCTTGCAAATTTCAGGAAACTTCCCTTGCTTTCCCTCCCTTTCCCAGATCCTCAAATTTCGAACCCCCTCCTATCTGTGTTTCGAATTTCAAACTCCTGCCTGCAGCTTCCCTCCCAAAAGCTAGCACAACTTCCCCCCGAAAAGCCAGCCAGCGTAGCTTCCCTCCACCGGCATGCCGGTGATATTGTCGGCATGCTGGCGATATTGTCGGCGTGCCGTCGAAATTCTCGGCATACCACCGGCACGCTTGTATATCGGTACCTAAACCATGTCGGTACGCCCTCCTCTCGTAAACCTGTCGGCATGCCGTCAGCATTTAAAGCATTGGGGACATGTTCCCCTTGCGAGGGTGGTGGTGGAGCACAGCAAAAGTGTAGAGGAGCACCATGGAGGTGGCAGCAACGAGTTCCTTGGCAACACGATGATGATGCTACAAGTGAGTAGAAGAGAAGACAGGAGGATCACGATGAGGATATCAGCGGAGATCTCACGTCGAGATTGCTCGCATGAGGTGGAGATTCGGATCTTGCAGCACAAGGCGGCGTGACGTCGCACGCCTGAGCATCAACGGTGGTGTCGTTCTCGATGGAGGCAGCGCATGCGACCATGAAGATGAGAAGGTGATGGCGGTGCTAGGTGGCATTGCTAGGGCTCACATGAGGAGACCGCATCGTGGATCTGTGTTGAAGCCCTAGAAATCTGATGGGAACGTGCGAGTAGTGAGGAGATTGTGGCGTCGTGGCAGGATCAGGCGACGTGTTGATGGAGTCGAGGTCGAGGAGCATTCGACGGAAGACGCTCCATGGCGGAGCTCCGCAGGCGGTGCTATTGCGGTGTCGTTGAAAGCCCAGATGGGGTTGGGCAGCACTGTTGGGTTCAAGCGGCAGTCGGTGAAGCCGTTAGGGCTCAAGTAGACCTTAGCAACATCACTGGAGATGACGAAGACGAGGCGGCGCTTGGAGGAGCTTTGCGAGGATGAGGAAGATCTCGCGTGATCTACGCCGTTGATGGAGGTGATGCATGAGGCGTCGATCTCGCGCAAGATGAGATCGAGTCGGTGGAGATCGCTATGGAGATCTTGCATAAGATCGCAGTGTGGAGCAGCGAGGATCACAGCGATGCGGTAGTGGGCTTTGCATTGATGATGATAAAGATCACGATGATGATGGCATCTTCATGGAAATTAAGTCCCTGTTGCTCTTGTGGCTTCAACGTGTGGTTTGCATCTTTATTAGCATGTGGTTTGCATCTTTGCCACTTAGCCTCAACCTAGTTCTTTATTGGGCTCGTTTTGGGTCATTCTTTTTCCTAGCTTTGAAAAAAAAAGGGGGGGGAGGCCCAAGAAGAAATAAAAAAAAATAGAGAAAAAAAAGGAAAGAGAGAAGAAAAAAAAATGAAGAGGAAAAATAAACAAATGAAAAAAAAGAGAAAAAAGGAGGAAAATAAGAGAATTTTTCAAAAAAACAAATTGAAGATTAGAGGAGAAGCTCTTCTCTATTTTCATTGTCATTTCTTCTTATTGTGTATTTTCTTCTCCTATACGAGTATAGGAGAAAGGGAAAGTGTGGAAGCCATTATAGTTACCCCCATTTGATAGTCCCTTTGTTACAGTCCCAAGGCACGATGGGTGACATCGGGTACCGTTACGGACTTGCAGTCTTAAGGCATGATAGCATCCTCTAGCAGTTGAGGTGACATTGGATACCACTACGAAGTTGTTTAGTAGCTGATTTTCATATGAGAAACCAAACTCTGGGAGGTCCAAAGTTTCGAGGTTTCCAGAGAGAGGAGATCCATTTTCGAGGTCCTCAGAGGAAGGACTCAATTGGTTTCTATGTGAGAGATGCAACTTCGTGGTCTTCAAAGGAAGACCCAATTTCAGGGATACTGAACGGGGAGTCATCAGTACCAGATCTTTAGAGACAGCCACAATTCCTTCAGCAGCTCCAGCCTATGTTCCCGGCTGTGTAGAGTGGGTCTCTTTGTGTTACAAGCTGAGTATTTCATGCTCCAACTTGAGGGGAAGTGTTGAGATAATTGAATGGTTGTTTAGTGCTACATTGGAAGATGTGGACTTTGTGTGTAAGTGGTGGCCTATAAATAAGCGTGTACTCCCATTTTACTTTGAGAAGAAGAAATACAAATCAGAGCTCTATCGGGGCCTTCTTCTGTGATTTTCTCCCTACTTTTCGTGAGTGGGGTTTCCATGTGAACCCAAGTGTTTTGTGATGCTTATATGCTTTGATATTATTGCTTCCGTGTTATTTAAAGATTTCAACTATCTCTTGTAGCACCTTGGAGATGACAAACCTCTCGGAGGTTGCCAAGGTGGTTGACTGCAGATGGGTGTACACTATGAAGTACAACCCAAATGGGATTGTTGAGTTTCTCAAGGCTAGACTTGTGGTGAAGAGTTACACTAAGACTGTGCAGACTACTTCGACACCTCTTTTGTGGCTTGTCTTAACTCTGTTAGAGTCATTCTTTCACTTGCACTGAATAAAGCTTGTGGTGCCTATATCAACTTGATGTCAAGAATGTATTCTTTTACATGACCCAAGGTTGCATAAATCAACAATCGGTATTTAGCCGGTGAGGTCACCAATTGAACATACGGTATGTGGGTGATTAATCGAGGATTAATTGGTTAAGTATTTTTAAGTATTTAAAAATTTAAATATAATTATATATACTATTATACATATTATATATACATATATATAAATTGAAAATATGCACATATGTGTTAGTTTTATTTTTTTGACATGAACATTCTCTAAAGGAGATTGGACATGCGACAGGGAGGGCGATGGTGATGGAGAATTGAGGAGAATCTAAAAGAAGGGTACATGTTTAGGGTTTCATTAGGATTTAAATGTAGGGGTCCGGGATGAAGTTGGGTGGGTTCTTTTTCTCTTCGATGTGCCAAACAAGATAAAATTGAACTCTCAATATTCGATTGGACGATTAATTGGATAATCAGTCGATTAATCGGTCTTTCCAATTATAGGGCCGAATATTGATATGCAGTTTGGTCCCCGACCACATGTGATTAATCAGCTGCATAGACTGATTTTTGTAGCCTTGACATGGCTCAACCACTTGGCTTTGTGGTTGAGAGGGAGAAAGTTTGTAGACTTCGGAAGGCTATTTTTGACCTGAAACAAAGTCCATGGAACTGGTTTGAAACTAAATTTAGAGATTCAGAAGATTGGGTTTCGTAGGTCTACATCTAACCATTTGGTTTTTGTGAGATGTAGGGAAGTTGGTGTTGTGATCCTTGTAGTATATGTGAACGATATGGTCGTCACTGGTAATGATGCCTCGGGGATATAGGAGAGGAATTTTGGCAGACAACATTTATTACTATGGATCTGGGCACATTGAGCATTGAGGTGGCCAGAAATTCATGTGGGATGTCTTTGTCGCAGAGGAAGTATGTGTTCGAGCTTTTGAAGGAGACAAGACTACTAGGTGCGAAGCCTTTCTTTATTCCAATTGAGTCACAAGGTTGACTTAGGAAGATGATCTACTATTTGAAGATAAGGGAAGGTACAAGTGCATTGTTAGTGAACTGCTAGATGTGACTGTTACTAGATCGGATATCAGTTTTGCTGTAAATAGAGCAAGTCATTTTGTAGAGAATCCACACTATGGTCACTGGTAGGTAGTATGTCTTATCCTTAGGTATCTCAAGAGCAGTCTAGGGAAAGGACTCTACATGAAGAATAATGGGCATGTCGACTTGCATGCCTATTTTGATGCTGATTATGCAGGTTTTATGGGGGATAGGAGATTTACACTGGATACTCCACCTTTCTTGATGGGAATCTAGTTACTTGGAGGAGCAAGAAATAGAGTGTGGTCTCTAGGTCTAGTGCAGAGGCTAACTACAGAGCCATGACCCATGCGGCCTGTGAGATTATGTGGTTGGTTCATTTTCTTGAGGATCTGGGTGTTCAGGTTGAGCTTCTAGTGCCTATGTTCTGTGGGATCAAATCTTATCTTCCATGTGCATACTAAACACATTGAGGTGGATTGTCACTTTGTATGAGACATGGTCTCCACAGGGAACATATGTACATTACTTCATCAAAACAATAATTTGTAGATATCTTCACCAAGGCCCTCTCTAGGAAGCACCATGAGTTCTTATGTTCCAAGCTGGGCATGTTAGACATATGTGCTTCAGCTTGAAAGGGAGTGTTGGAGTTACTTATATAGGAGTGTTTTGTTATTAGGTCTTTTATTAAGGGTGGTGTCTTGTGTAATCTTCTTGAAGCTTCTCTTTATATAAATAGGCTTAGGGTTCTTCATGAATAAGACAAGTTATTTTCTTCTTCCCTCAACAACATTCATTTCTTCATGAAATCTAACAATTATCTCTAGAAGCTTCTTCAAAAGTTTGGGTTCCTGGATGGTAAGGGTATTGTTCATGAATTTCTAAAATTTTATGGTGTAGATGCATAATCAACGAATGATGCTAGAGGATAAAGTGTTTGTAGTCTTTTGTGGGGGAGCAAGTTGTAGTGTGTATAGGTTCTTGAACATTGGGGCTAACTCTAGTGTTATCGACAATTGTGGATGTTGATGGATGTGGTTCTTGAATACTGGGGCCAAGTCTAGCTTTATCAACAATATTGGATGGTGACAGATCCCTCTTGTGATTAAGGAACAGTTGAAGAAAATGACATGTTTTTTCAACTTCAAACTCCTACACCTCTTTATATAGAGAGGGGTGAAAGGGTAACTGCAACATAAGTTCAGGCAGAAAAATAAATAATAGAATAGAATAATAGGAGTGCATAAATATAGAAACTACTAATACTAACACCCCTCTCAAGCTGGAGTGTAGATATCTATTATACTCAACTTGGAACAACAGACATGAAATGTAGAGCGAGAAAGAGGCTTCATGAATATGTCTGCTGTCTGATCTTTAGAGGCCAATGAGTAGTATAAATGATCCCACGCTGTATCAAATCTCTCGTGTAATGGCAATCAACCTCAACATGTTTTGTGCGTTCATGAAATATTAGGTTGTTTGCTATATAGGTAGCAGTGCGATTGTCACACCATATCTCCATTGGTCCCTCAACCTGGATATGCAAATCTTGCAATACTGATCTGACTCAAACCATTTCTGCAGCTGTCTGTGCCATGGCATGATATTTTGATTCAACACTCGACTTGGAGACAACTTATTATTTCTTACTCCTCTAGGTCACTAGGTTCCCAACCATATAGGTACAAAAATCAGTCGTTGACTTCCTGTCAGCTATGCATAATTAGCATTAGAGCAGCCAAGAATATTCATTGATTCACCTTTCCTGAATAAAATGCCCTTGCAAGGTGTTCCCTTCAAGTACCCGAGCATGTACATAGCAGCATCTCAATGCTGCTTGGTTGGTTTGTCCATGAACTAACTAAGTTTCCTTATTGCTTTAGAAAGGTCAAGATGAGTAATAGTCATATATAGTATTTTACCAACCGTCTATAAAACCTACTGTCAATAGGCTGAGACTTAGTATCATAAAGATGTTCTTTGGGGTCCATCGGTATAGTTGTAGGCTTAGATCCCAACATCCCTGTCTTTTGTAAAATATCAAGGGCATATTTACATTGTCTGAGAACTATAACATCTTTATTCCGTGCCACCTCAATACCCAGAAAGTATCTAAGCTCACCTAGGTCCTTCACAACAAAGGAATCAACTAGCTTCTTTTTGACCTCTACTATCCTAGCTGTATCATCTTCAGTAAGAATAAGATCATCAACATAAACCAGGAGTGCTATAGCTCCTTTGCCCTTCCTGACAAAGGGCAAGTGATATGTAGAGGACCTCAAGAGCCCTATGGTCTGTACCTCCTTTGACAACCTCTGGAACCAGGCACGTGGACTTTGCTTTAGGCTGTAGATAGTCTTTTTCAGCCTACACACATACTCTCCTTGAGTCTCAAAGTCCGGAGGTTGTTGTATGTAGACTTTCTCTTGAAGATTGCCATATAGGAAGGCGTTCTTCACATCGAGTTGATGTAGTGGCCAGTCATAATGTGTAGCAACTGAGAGAAGAATGCGAACTGTAGGAAGCTATGTCATTGGTGAAAAAGTGTCAAAGAAATCCATCTCATAGGTCTAGGTGAATCCCTTTGCTATTAGGTTTGCCTTGTGATGAGATATGGAGCCATCTGGGTTATACTTGAGTGCAAAGAGCCAACAACACCCAACAACCTTTGCACGTCTGGGTAGATCTGTAAGCTCTCATGTCCCTCGAGAGCGCAAGGCACCCATCTCTTCCTCCATAGCCTAATGCCATTTCGGATCGAGCATGGCCTACTGATATATAGTAGGAATTTGTGTAGCAGTAAACATAACAAATGATATCCCAAAATTGATAGTAGACACTACCCAACAGTCTAATAGTGTGCATAACTATGAGGTGCCTTTAGAATAGCAATCCGAAGGTTAAGGTCCTCCTTAGTCTCCACAATCAAGAGAGGAGAGACTAGCTCTTTAGAAGAACCTGCACGACTACCACTAGAACAAGTCGAGTCGGTATCAACACATACCTGACTAAGGAAGGAGAGAGGTGGCTAAGGTGGTGGAGGGCTGCGTATTTAGCACCATTCATGCTACCTGTAAGTAACTGGAAATCTGTAGACCTAGGTAGGTTTTGGCCTCTGTATGGTACTATCCTCAGTAGTAGTGGTGGTATCCTGATTATGAGTCACAGGAATATGTTCCAAAGGAATTAGTGGTACTAGCATAGGGGCAGGACTCCTCGCAAGAGACACTTGATGACTGACAGTGGAGAAATATGGAATAGGCTCATGAAAAGTAACATCAGCATTAACATAATGCTTCTTGTCTTGTGGATCATAACACCTGTATCCCTTTTAGGTATTACTATATCCCAGAAAGACATACTTCATTGCTCTTAGGGCAAGTTTATCCCTGCCTAGTCCCAAAATATGAACTAACGCCACACAACCAAATATCCTTAGTGGTACATAAAATAGGTCCTTGTTTGGATGGAGCACCTGCCATGGAACCTACTATTGCCGAGTTAGACAAATTGTTTATCAAATAACATGCAGTAAGCACTGCATCTCCCCAATACATTTGTGGCACATTGTGATGAATAAGTGTCCTGGCCACATCCAACACATATCTGTGTTTTCTTTCAATTATCCCATTTTGCTGTGACGTGTGGGGGTAGGATGTTTGATGGATAATTCCAAGGGACCTGTAAAAAGTGGCTAACTTTGCAGTATAGAACTCTAATGTATTATCAGAAGGAACAATCTTGCAGTAGTAGAAAATTGTCTTTATTTACATAATAAAAGTTTTAATGACTAATCCAACATCAGATTTATTCTTTAACAGAAATAACCAACACATTTTAGTATAGTCATCCACAATAAGTAAATAAAAATGGTGACCTAGTCTGTCAGACTCTACTTGGATCCCAGACGTCCATATGTAGTAAATCAAAACAGGAACTCGAACTTTGAGAGGAACTGGCAGGGAAATTGGCTCGATGATGCTTCCTCAACTGCCAAGCATCACAATAAATCTTAACATTAGGTGAAATGTGAGGGATGATCCAGTGAAGGATGTCCAAGTCGACGATGCCATTGAAGAGCTGTATCAGCACTAAAGGCAACCTCTCATTGGCATATAGTAGCAAACAATGTCTGGATTAGGCAATACATGGTCCCGTCATTCCCGCCACCAATCATCCTCCTTGTGAGCTTGCCCTGAAAGGTGCAACCCAATTCATAAAAAATAGCACGTTAATGTCTTTTGTAATTCTACTAATAGACAAAAGACTAATAGGAATGAAAAGAACACTTGGCAATTTCAGTGATTGAGTCACTGCCACATCTCCTCTGCGCTATCAACTCTGGAATGTCTGCCATCTGCCACTTGAATCGTTTTACTAGGAGGAACTGTCTGAAGTTGCTTAAAGAAACTTTGATTTCTACTCAGATGACAGGATGCCCCTGAATCTATTAACCACATAGTGCCATCAAAAACACCACTCCCAAAGATCGAGGTGGAATCTATAATTGAGGAGGCTAAAGTAGCAGTATCTGTGGTAGCCGTAGGTTCCTGGGTAAGCTGAGCGAGGCACTGCACAACTACGTCATATACAGCATGACACACTGTACTACTCATCTCCTCTAAAGAGATGGCTTGGTGAGCCATGGGAGATCTACCATGCTTGGACCAACAAGTAGCCTCCAAATGACCAATCTTGTCACAGTGAGAGCATATGGTTCGGGGCTTGCTAGTGGAGCCCCGACCATGTCCTCTTTCCCTAGTAGATGGACCACCACGTCCTCTAGTAGCTAACAAGGTAGAAGTCTGTCCAACATCTGGGGCAGAGGACTTCACAACAACTCTACTGATCTTGCTATACGTTTCCTCAAGAGATGGAAGCTCTCCTAGAGTCAAGATTTGAGACCTGGCGGCCTCATACTCAAGTCTAAGATCGTCAAGGAACTGGAGCATAGCATACTCTTTCCTATAGGTCCTCTACGTGACATAGGTAAAGACTGGTTTGCACACATTTTATTTCTCTAGGAGACCCTTCAAGGTACCATAGTATTAGGATAATGACTGGCCTTCTTGCTTTAGACTCCCATTCTCATGGTGAATCTCAAAAATCTTGCTGGAATTCTTCTCATGCAAATAGGTGTTATGCAAAGAATCCCACATCTCCTTCACTGTCTTGTAGTACATAATACCATCACCAATCTAACTCTCCATTGAATTCATGATCCATGCACAGACTGTGCTATTGTCCTTCTTCCATGTAGTGTATTTCCTTGTCTTATTCTGTGGCTTAGTCTCTATTAGAATATGTTCCTTATTGTGTCCCTCAACCATCATATGTTTGAGACAATCTGGCATAGTTAGTCTCTTTCAACTTGGCGATAAGAATGAAGAACAAGCTCTTGTCACTCCCAACATCCGTAGTGGTATCTAATGTCGCCTCTGAATTGTTGGAGGATGCCATCATGCCTTAAGAGGAGAGAAACATACCGCCAATGAAGATCTGAAAAGTGATTTCAAATATGAACAAACTGCAAATCAGAGAGATTATGACCTCTTGATCATGAAATCTAAGATCTGGAGACCTTAGAGATTATCCCAAGAGACACGACACTCCCTTGGAATTAGACAAGACGCATGTTAGGGCACGGGGAAAACCCCAACGGTGTCTCCAAGGGGAACTCTCCCCCCCTGCCGGCGAGGGGGATCCCCCACCGACCACCACCACCCATAGGCGTCGTTGCTGGTGGTCTAGCGGACCACCAGCGACTGCAGGTGGTGGCAGGAAGGCCCCTTGCAAGTGGCGGTGGCCTGCAGTGGGGTTGGCGGCGGTGGTGGGATGCTGCTGCTGTCGGTTGTAGGCCACTGTTGGCCTTTGGCGGCGACGATAGAGCATGCAAGGCCGACAGGGGAGAGAGAGAGAGAAGAGGGTTAAGGTGGAAGGTTTTCAGAGGCTTGTGCGGGTGGGATATCGAAGCGTCGATTTAGGTTTGCCGCTCTGAGACCAAGTCGGAGAAAATGATAAGTCTTATACAACTTCAAAATTCTACACCTCTTTATATAGAGAGAGGTGAAAGGGTAAATTGCAACATAAGTTTAGGTAGAAAAATAAATAAGAGAACAGGACAATAGGAGTGCATAAATATAGAAACCACTAATGCTAATAGGAACATCTTCTTTGGTAGACGTTGTGCATGGTGCCTTTTGAGAAGGACTATTTTCTCGATCATGAGTTGTGTTTGGAAAACATTTTTTTGGTAATAAACAGTGTTTGGTTGGTGCTGAGTATGTTGCAAAGCTGTCCCAACGTGCTCCTTCTATATTTGACAATTCTGATCAGTCCCTTTGACATTTTGCTGTTGAACATCCTGTTGTGCTGGTGTGTTGGTTTCCTTCTCAGCTGAGCGATTCAGATTGAGATCTTTGTAGGGAAAAAGATCTGGAATTGCAATTTTGACAAAACATGAGGGTTCCTTTGTTAATACTCTGCAAAACAAATTTAATACTTGTTTGAAATTAGCAATTGTTGACAAAAGCCATACCAATAAACATGTTCTATGTGGCCATATGTATATTTGCAGTTCATATATGTGTATATGGTTGAACTCCAATGTCTGCACATGGTTTTATCGTTAATGTTTCAATAGTGATAAGTTTTCTTTCACCTTCTAACTATGTGCAGTTAGCTTTGGCGGCTTTGCGAAGGTCAAATGAGGTCCACAGTCATGTTGATTTTCAGAGGTTTTGATTTCTCCTAGATTATATCTCATTATTCTGTCAGAGTAACTTATATTCTTACATTTTGGTTAAACTTTTAAGCATGCAGCTATCTGGACAGCATCTTATCTCGTCAATATTCTTTACACACAGCGTCAGAGCTAAATGAATCATTCAGGGCCATTGATTCCATGGTAAATATTTCTTGTTGTCAATGGGTCCTTTCTTGCTTGATGCAATCTACTAATAATGCACATGGATGGATTCCTTTCGAAAAAAAAAAAAAAAAAACATGGATCCCTGTTGATTTGTGATACAAAAGAAAGCTTATTGCAAGTCCATGCATTTTTTATCCCAGTTGTATGGTAGCACTTTTGCTGGGGAAGAAGCCCATAATTGTTTACTGTTAACAGCATCACGCATAAAAAGTTTAGGAGTTGAGACCCTCTTTAAGCCACAGTTGCAGTTGGCATTTGTACTCTGCTGCTGCAAACTTCCTTTTCTTTTTCTTTTCAAGAAAAAAAAAACTTCCTTTACTTTTTGAGAATAATTATGTTAAGTGGAAGCAATGTAGGAAGAGCATAAAAGAAAAAAGTCCATTGAACTTGCAGAATGTAGAATCTTGTCTTCTCAATCTTTTTACCTTGTAGTTTTTGAAAATCTGTTCGCGTAAGCCATGGGCAGTATTTGTACATTTGGTTCAATTTTTCCATTTTTTTCCCATTTTCTATAATTTCTTATGAATGAAAAGCATCTACAAGCGTGACAATTGAGTAATTATTCTAAACAATAGTGACTATCCATTCTGTTTCAGGAATAGAAATGGATGGTTACTCGAGATCGGTAATTATTCGACTTTGTTAAACAGGGGTGCTAAATCACAAATAAAATGAAGAAAAAAACACACCTGAGGCTTCTGAGGAAGAACCCAAATAAATTGCAGTCTGCACCACATTTTCCACGTAGAATTAAACCCTTAGAAACATATCCATTTCTCTGCAATTGTTTTCTATTTGGGTAAACAGATTTGTAGTGAATCTGTTTGTCATGTATCTCACCTCTTCTTTTTTAACTTGGTGAAGTAAAACTCTTAACAGTTTAGGTTCTTGTACTCATGTGGTTTTTTTTCCTTCCTAGAGAAGGGTCCTCCATGTACATCCTAGTGTTCTTGCATGATTTTTGTGTGGCTGTATCTGGACATGGCATTAGAGCCACAACATGTTGTTTTCTTCATGGTTTATGGATGTGTAAGGATTCTTAGACTCTGTATGTAAATCGGAATCGTCAAGCTATTGGAAAATGTCAAAGATATTCTAGAATTAGGAAATAGTGATTTTGATTTATCTCTTCTATTTTTAGGGATATGATTTGATTTGATTTGTTAGGTGTTGTTTTCTTGTTAGGATTAGGATTAAGATTCTATTGTAATCCCCTCTCTCTATATAAAGAGGGAATAATCTCTTTCTTTTCAAGTTGAATGAATTTCAAACTATGAAAACTCACACAGAAAACTTACCTGTGGGAGGTCTGGTGTCATCACAAGGCCCGGCATCATGCACTAGAACTGCACATTGTGCTGCTACGTAGCAAAATCTACTACTGTGGCACCACGAGGTACTGCAGCCCCTCTTTGAGTATTGCATCACTAGAGGTTTCATTTGCATATCTGGATATGTCTTGCTGTTGCTGCTTCCTAGCTGAGCCTGTTTTCTGGTTTGGTTGTGATGCTGCCTATGGGATCTGCATGCTGGATTTATCCACTGTTGCAGTCGAATAATATGAATGAACGGAAGCATAAAAGATATCAAAACATAAATAATAAAAAATAACTCTTAGATTTATATGGAAATCTTACTTACGAAAAGCGGGGAGAAAATCACGAGAGAAGTTCCTCTATGGATGTGTATCTTTGTTATTCTTCTTAAAGAAACAAATGGGGGGTACATGCTTATTTATAGGCCATCACACACCAATACTCTACATCTCACGATATGGTACTAAGCCAACCACACATTCTCCAATACTCCTCAAGCTAGAGCATTGACTGCTAAGCTTGTACAACAAAATCTCACTCTACACAACAGAATACAACTCTCAATTGATTCTTGCTTTTAGGTGGTGTGTTGATGATGACACATTAGCGAGGTTTGGAGCTGCTGGATGAATTGTTGTAGTTGGCTCTAACAAGGGCCTCTCCTCTGGAAACCTCAACTGGTGTTGGTGGCTCTCTATTGCTAAATACAAAGCACGATTGATTGCAAAAGGTTTCACCCAAACTTATCGGGTAAACTTCTTTGATACCTTCTATCTTGTCACGTGGTTAATGACTGAGGATCTTGGTTTCTGTGATGGCACATTATGATTGGCACCTGCATCAGCTCGACGTAAAGAATGCTTTTCTATACGGCGATTTACAGGAGAAATTGTACGTGCAGCAGCCTCCTGGATATGGGGCACAGGGGGAGTGTGTATGCAGGCTGAGAAAGGTGATCTATGGACTCAAGCAGAGTCCACACACGTGGTTCTGGAAATTGTCCCAGGTGGTGGAGTTTGATGGCTTTCAAATATCTTCAGCAGATCATTCCCTATTTATCAGGAAGACAGTGAAAGGTGTGGTGGTGTTTTTAGTTTATGTGGATGACTTAGTTGTAACAGGGGATGACACCGATTAAGGAGTGGTTGGCCAATCAATTTGTGATGAAGGATTTGGGTCCATTATGATATTTTTTAAGGATAGTTGTTTGCAGCAGGCAGGGTATAGTTCTATCTTACAGAAGGTATATACTAGATGTCCTACAGGAGGCTGGGATGCTTGGGATGAAACTAACAAATATATTTATGGACCCAAATTGTTTGGTAGGCCTATCCATGAATTGACTCAAATTTCCCACTACCAAAGAAATATCTAGCCTGGTGATGGTAAAATATAACAGCTTGCCCATTAGCTTTCTATAAGATCAATTGTCCATCGGTGCTATCTCGGCATCAAACAGATACCCCTTGGGATCCATGGGTGTGTTGGCAGGCTTATCCCCCAACATTCCTCTCCTGTAGTACATTAAGAGTGTACTTGCGTTGTGGAAGTACAATGCCCTCTTTTTTTCTTGCCACCTTAATGCGTAGAAAATATCTCAATTAGCCCAAGTCCATTACAAACTTATCATCCAAGGTTTTCTTCAGCTCTACTATCTCGGCTTCGTCATTACCAGTGATAATGATGTCATCAACATATACTAGAAGTACAACTCTCCTATCACTCCGAACAAACAAAGTGATCTGCATACGATCTCTGAAGGCCCATCACCTGTACTACCTCGGAGAGCTTCTAGAACTATGCACGTAGACTCTGCTTAAGACCATAAATAGCTTTCTGAAGTCTACACACACACTCCTCCTGAGTCTCAAATTCAGGAAGCTGCAACATGTAGACCTCCACCTGAAGATTGTCATATAAAAAGACGTTCTTCACATCAAGCTGGTAGAGGCCAGTCGAAGTGGGCAATAACTGACATCAAAATTTGCACCGTTGGTAGGCGTACCATGGAGAAAAAGTGTCAAAGAAATTCACTTCATAGGTTGGGTGAATCCATTTGCAACCAACCAAGCCTTATGCCGTGAAATAGATCTACTAGGATTGGTATTTCAAGGCAAAGACCCAAGGAAATCCAACCACTCGTGCTCCTGCAAGAAGTACGCTCCCATGTTGCTTTAAGCCGAAGAGCAGCCATCTCATACTCCATGGCTTGAAGCCATTTCGGATCAAGCATGACTTGTTAGTACGTAGTAGGAATCTGGGTGCCAGAAAGTGCATGACAGAAGCTCCTAAAGGTAGATCCTAGTCCCTTACTAAACAAACTGCCTGTAACAGGATATCTAGCACAACTATGAGGTGCCTTCCGAATAGCAATCAGAAGGTCAAGATCACCTATTAGATCCTCTTGTACTGGCTCTAGGGCAGGAACATCCACATCTAGGCCTGTAGCATCACCAGTAGATGTTGCATCATCAGTATGCAAACTGTTTATGGTCTTCTGAATTGGAGAGGGTGGTGCCTGTGTAGACATTGGAGAATTTGGTATCTATAGGTAACAATAGGCTCAAAAAATCTCATAGGTCTAGTAGTAGTAGCCGAGGGAGTAGAAATAGGTATCTCCTCCTAGGGAACAGGAGGTATAGGCATGGGTACATCTATAACCTCGGAAGATATTCCTCGGGTAGCAATGGAAAAATATAGAATGGATTCATGAAAGGTAACATCAACACTTGCATAGTGCCTATTGGTGATGGTATCCAGGCACCTATACCCCTTCTGAGTCCGTGAACACACTTGACTGCACATGGTGTAAGCTTGTCTCGGCCTGAGGAAAGATGAATAAAGGCAACACAACCAAATACTCATGGTGGCACATGAAAAAGCTCTTGGTCAGGATGCAAAATATGCCAAGGAATTTGCTCATGAAGTACTGAATTGGGCATTCTGTTGATCAAGTAACAAGCTGTAAGAATAACATCTTCCCAGTATAACGAAGGCACACTGTATTGAATTAATAAAGTGCGAGCTACATCCAGAAGGTGGCGATGTTTCCTCTCAACCACCCTATTCTGTTGAGAAGTATGGGCACATGTGGTTTGGTATATAATCCCATGAAACCTATAAAATTCAGACAACCTGGTAGTGCAGAACTCAAGTGCATTATCAGATCTCACCACTTTAATAATAGCTTAATATTGATTCTTTATCTCCAACGAAAAATGCTCGAGAATAGATCTAACATCTGACTTATTTTTTAGAAGAAATGCCCATGATAGAGGTGATAAGTCATCAACAACCACTAAGTAATAATGATGACCTTGCCTATCTGGAATTCGGCTTGGACCCCAGACATTCATATGGAGCAACTCAAACAAGATTGTCGATCTAGGATGAGTATTCACAGGGTAGGAGGCACGGTGGTGCTTGCCCATCTGACAACCATCATAGTTAATCTTGGTTGTAGGAGATATGTGAAAAATAACATGTCAAAAACTGTCCAGAGGAAGGTGTCCAAGTCTAAGATGCCATCGAAATGTACTCCTAGTAGTAAAAAACCCTTCTCCTTGACTTGCAGCAGCAAGTGGAGACTAAACAAACGATAAACACCACCCTTTACATGGTCGCTACTAATCATCCTTCCTGTTAACTTGTCTTCAAAGACACATCCCACTTCATAAAAAATGACCTGACAATTAAGTTCCTAAATGATACTACTGATCAAAAGTAGGCTGATCAGAAAGTCTGGAATAAACAGAACATCAGGCAATCTTAATGTAGAGGTCACTAGCACTTGCCCCTAACCTTCTATCATGGAATGCTTGTCATCTGCAACTTAAACAGTGTTGCTACAGGTATAGATCTGAGATTAGTGAACCAACTTCAATCTCCACTAAGATGTCTTAAAGCTCCTTAGTCAACCAACCATCCTATGCTATCCTGTTTCATATAATTTGCAATAGATGCTAAGTCAATGCCTCCTCGAAAATCATCATGATGGCAATGACCTCGGAGTAGCCTCTCATACTCACTCCGTGCAATGGTCACTGTATCACCTGCCGATCTCTGTACGGCAAAGGTACTTAGCTCAACATGAGGGGAGACCACCTTCCTTTAAGAAGACCACATGAAAGACAAGAAAAAATATATCGAAAACCAAGATTTAAAATTAATTTCAGATCATACCGAGTGTTAAAAAAGATCAAGGAATGAACATGGACTTTTAGGTGATAGAGAGCCTAAAAACCATGTTAAAGTCCCCCATTAGCCTCTGCATGACTAGGAACTCATTGATGGACACAAGATCAAGCCCCAACAGTACTTGCAGGGCCAATAAGAGGCCCTCCTCTGCCTACAGGCCCAGCGGCAAGCTTGGTGCACCCAATAACACTAGCGTTGCTGGGGAGGGGCAGCCACTGGCACTATTGGGTAACGCCTGTTGCTGGTGCCACCGATTGGAAGAGAGAGGAGATTAGGGTTAATGTGAAAGGGTTTCGGGGCTTGGTTTGGGTGGGATACCAGAACTTGGGCTAGGACTGTGATTTGATACCTAGTGGGAAACAATGATCAATCTTATTCCAAGAAGAAACCCTACACTTTTTTATATAGAGCGATGTGGGAACAATTGCGGAACAAAACCAATAAGAAATAATGACAATGTAATCCTTAAAGACATCAAACATAAACATGACCAATAGGGTACTCAATAGTATGTGGTATAAAAAATAATGTGCAATAAAAATAGCAAATCACCAATTGCGACAAAGATTTATAGAGGAAAATCCTACCAAATAAAAATCTCTACCTAAGTCTCCCAACTTGGGATTTTGAACCCGATTCGCTCTATCGAGAGAATTAATATCCACTAATCAAAATACGAGATAATTAACGAGTTACCTCAATTCAAGGTACAAAAGAAAATGAAGAATAGGGTGCTCGCTAATTACGTAGCACAACAAAAATGAATACAGGAAGTCAATTATTGGTTTCTGTACTTATGTTACTAGAAATTTAGTCACATGACAACAAAGAGCAAGGAGTGTTGTCTAGATCTAGTGCAGAGTCCAAGTACCAAGCCATGGCTTAGATTGCTGTAGAGATGGTTTGGGTGAGATTCGTTTTACAAGATTTGTGTTTTGGGTGGAGGAGCCTATGGAGAAGTGGTGTGATAACTGCACAACCACTTATATTGCCAACAACCCGATTTTCATGAGCACACCAAACATGTCGAGGTTGATTGATATTATACCCAAGATCTAATCCAGCGTGGAGTCATCTACACCACTTCTGTTTCTTGTAAGGACCAGACATCAGACATTTTCATCAAGTCTCTCTCTCAATCTACGTTTGATGTCTATTGTTCCAAACTGAGCATGATTGACATCTATGCTCCAACTGAAGGGGGAGTGTTGAGTATCCCCTTTGGTCTTGTTTATGTTTTATGTCTTTGAGGGTTACTTTGTCATTTGTTATTTCTTATTGATTTTGTTCCGCAACTGTTTCCATACATCCTCTATATAAAGAAGTGTAGGGTTTCTTCTTAGAATAAAATTGATCATTGTTTCCTACTTACACTATTCAACCCCTCTTTCTAGTGTGTGCTTTAGATCCTACAGGTTCTATAGCTTCTTCTCAAGCAGTGATGCCACCATGACCAGCAAGGCTATTGCCACCTTAGCATAAGACCTCGACTTTCTTCCCACTAACTCCTATTGCCATGAAAGAAGCCACAAGGACCCCCCGATCCTCAAGATGATTCTCTCCGGCATGGTTTGACTGCTAGCAACCTCTACCATCGCGATTAAGCTTCTTAGGTTTGGTGATATGAGGGTGACACTCTCATAGGCTTACAACCTTCTAAAAGCTCTGACTACCACCTCTACTATCTTGACAGACCGTAGGTGATGAGGAATCCCATCCACGTATACCCTCACGAGGGCCTTCATTGGTGGTCTCTCATCAAGTGCACCATCCATAATGGACAGGTGCCTTCATCTTACGATCCCTCTTCTCACCGAAGTGCGAAAACACAATGCCTCGTTAAGAGAGATATTAAGGGACAAGAGAATCTTGTGCTCTTTGATAATGGTTAGACGAGGATCGAACATGTTCCCATGTGTGTTAGCGAGCAATTCCTGAACCTATGTCAACAATGGCCTCCCATCTACAATCTCTCCAACCAATGTTGAGTTGAGGAAGGCTCCATTCTTCTCAAACTCCGAGCTCCAAACTGTCTCAACCTTCAACACAGGGATCGATGGCAGTTAAGGAGATAGGCGACTCCTTGGCCTTCACAGCCATTCGACATGCATCTCTTTGGTGACCAACCCCCTTGTAAACCAAGCAGACAATAGGATCACGACAGTCAATTGCACGATGGCCCGTCCCTCTGCACCAGAAGTGGACTCAAGCGGAGTCTTGCTAATGACCCCCGTTGCCCACTCTCTGACTCCGTCTCTCTTGTACTCTTATTACTCACCCTTTCATCTCTATTTTTGTGCTACTGGAAAAGATTGAAGTCAATTTGTGGAAGTTGATGTGAAGGTTCTTCTGGAAGGGGGTGAGTAGTGCTTAGAAAATTGGTTGAGTAGACCATATACTCTGTCGCATGCTCAGTTTGCATAACCATTCGAATACTCATCCAATTTTTGAATAAAAGTGAATTGGGATCGGTATTAAATCTAATTATGCGATTCTAAAAAGATAACACCCTGCAAAATTCTTTGCATGATACCAATATCAAATATCCCTATGTAATATCTAAACCTTTGATTCCATTTGCTTGAGAAAAATGTCATTAACATAGAAAAATTTTCTAATGCCTTGATATAGGATGCTATATCTTTGTTGTATTGCTTATCTTTTTCTAAAATGTGATATTTCCTTTACTAGTTATCATATTTTTATTTTAGTACTCCTATTCAATATTGATTAATATAATCTATTTATTTAGTTTTTTTATTTAAAAATACAAAATAGCATACTGGCCTGCATGTCGAGTACTCACTAGGTGGTGACCTAATCCAACTGAATATGGCATACTGATTTTCTGAGTGTTGGGGGCAGAGGAAAATGCCAAAGGGGATGCACCTAATCGGTTGGAAGGTGTGCTTGCCTATTTCTATGGATGGCCTTGGAGTGCTTGACTTCAGAACCCTCAACAGGCCTTTTGCTCACTAAATGGTTCGTGAAGGTAATGAATGCCAAGTGCTTCTTGGTGTCAAAAGTGTTTGGAAGGTTGCAATGTCAAGAGTACTAGTTGGGAGAAGAGAATGACACCTATCAGGGGATCATCAGCTCTTTGGAAGGGACTTATTGGCCTGATGCCTATGGTTATGCACTTATTTGAGGCCAGGTTGGGAAATGGTTCTGGTTTCAGTTTTTGGAATGACGATTGAATGGGAAATGGTGCACTCGATCAGTCCTACCCAAAGTTCTTCTCCATAGCCCGTAATCTTGAAGCCTCGGTTGCCTCATATTGGAGCTCTTTGCTGGATGGTAGTGGTGGAGCTTGGATCCCAATTTTCTTCTCAAATTTGCCGGACCAAAGGTTGCAAGAATTTGTTTTCTTGCAGGACTCAAAACACATGGGGAGGTAGGTAGATGGATGTTGGATGGTGGGTGTGGTTCAATGAAAAAAAAAATAGAATGTTGATCGAAAGCTGCCAGGCAATAGATAACACTTTAATTAGAGATGCCAAGCGAATACGGAGAGCAGAAATGCCTATGAAAGTTTAGGCTTTTGCATGGCTTTTGCGGATGAGACAAACTAGTGACAAAGCAGTGCAGGCAGCATATTTTTCTTCTTGATGATGCAACATGTTCATTGTGTAGTGGGTCTACTGAGGGTTGTGGTAACCTTTCTTTCAGCTGCCCTTTTTCTACCACTGTCTGAGATGACATGAATATCAATTGAGTGGACAACTACTCTATCTCTGCCTTCTGGGAGTAGATTGCAATGGGGAAGGCTCCTGGGTTACGGTGCTATCGGTCTAAGAAAAAGCAGGCAAAACGCTTTGCTGTGTTGTGGGTGTTATGGTTGCAGCATAATGTGGTGGTGTTTAGAGGAGAGTGATGTTATGTGGAAGAGATTTCCTCGAGACGTCTTATTTGATGAGGTGTTGAGGTTACCTGTTGTAATCCTTCCTTGTTGATGTGCAAAATGATAAATAATAATCATAATAGTAACGACGAGGACAATAATTGTTACAGCAGTGTTTCTTTGCACAAAAATTCTTCAATCCTCTCCCCAAACAATTAGCTGCTGAAGCTAAACTTGGGGCGTCTGTCTGTTGCAAATAAAACATCTTACTTGATGGATTATGCCAAAGCATCAAAGGCCACAGTTGGCTGATAATGAGATACATTGAAGGAAGCATATTTAATCTTGGGTACTTATAAGTTGTTATGTCTTTAGGGTACCCTATAATTAGTACAAGGTATCTGGTATCAAAATTTCAACATGTGTGCATTAATGGTTATCAGATTACTTTTTATTATCTTATATAGAAGTGTATAACAGATATCTTCTGAACAGATGGTAGCATTTACTGCATTTCAGAACTGCCCATCTGTTTTTCCGATCCTTAAAGTAGGAGGTGCATATCTGAGAATTGTTAACCAGTCAGTATAATTTTTTGTTTTGGAATCTTTAGGTAAGCAAGCTTGTGTTACCAAGCATGAAAGAATTGCGGCACATTGATCGAAAATTAACAGCTTGTTGGGATCCGAGCTTGCAGGATGAGTAAGTTTTCTCTATGATTCCTTGCACGTGCTATCATGTTTTCATATAGCTTACACACTTTCACGAAACAAAAATTTGTTGTGCAGCAGCAAGAAACGTGAAAAGAAATCAAAACACAAGTCCAAGAGATCGTCATCTGAGGCACATGAAAGGCATCCTGCCATATAGGTAGAGCAGGACTTTGTCCTTTCTCCTTTGGTAAGGAGATGATATGAGAATGCAATTTTGAAGAAAAGGAATGGCAGTATCATACCCCCCATACCTATCACATTCACTTGCTTTTGAATGCTCATGTTTGGTTGGAGAATAGACTTTATGCAGTGTTTAAGGCTATTCCTGGAATTCGTCTTTGTAATTTATGAGGTAATCCCATGTGGGATGCATTTGATTGATATAAGGCAATCAGAAATCTTGTTGAGTGCATGGGATGCAAATGAAACAAAGATAAGCTTGGGTCAGATGCCAAGTTGATTCTCACTTTGCGAGGGTACTTTGAATTGTGAGGATGAGGAGCTGTTCTACCTTCATGTCTTCTACAATTTCTCGCTAATAGAAATGTTTGTCTATGGTCCTAAGGAGTGCTCTCTGGAACAATGTTTCTTCCATCGCCTTAGGCAAACCAAATATTGGCTTAGAGAATCTATCATAGAAGTCTATCAGCTTCATTCACCGTGGATAACGATGAAAGGCCTCTCATTCTTAGCTTATGTTTAAGCCCCTCGGTATTTCTAATGATGCAAAACAGTTTCAGCATTGCATGTGATTTACACTTCTCTATTCATGTTTACCAGGTAAATTAACTTTGCTGGAGCAGGGATAAATCATTCAAATTTTGCACCTGGCATCAGAGTGAAGGTATTTATTGGAGGCCGAAAGTTGGCTTTGTTACACCCGACAAAGTCTTGCATGTTTTAGTAACTTCAGATTAGTGATTTTTTTGCAAATGTTGTATCAGTTCATTTACCCTTGGGTTCCAGGCTCCCAACACAGTTGTAAACCTTTAACATGCGTTGTTTTTGCTGAAAAATATGGCTTGGATTTGTTCTCTTTATCTAATATGGAAAAAATGAGCTCATTTTGTTAAGGGTGGATCATGATTTGTTTCACATGGTGATGAGGCATGGTCTTTTTGTTCTCTATACATAATCCTTGAATTATCAGCAAGGTAAAGCATCTTCAGAACCAAAGGCGGCCGAAGCTTTGTCAAATAATATCTGTGGCAATGGAAAGCGATGGTCGTGAAATCAATCTGATAGCCTGTTTTATTTTATCTTGTACGTTCTTGTTAGTATCATTTATAAAATCATACTGAGACTTTCATCTAGTGGTTTCTAATCCATTGCACTTTCTTTCCCCATATTGTAGTTGTTTAGGCGCATATTGTTCCCAGTGGACTACAGTTCATTTGGATATGATTTATTGTGATAGTTTAGCTGTATTTTCTTCAATGGATTGACATTAATTTGGTTGATGTCAATCAATTTGTATGTTATCATACTCATGTTCTGTGTTCCAAGTTTATTTTCTGTTGCTTGTTTTCTTATATTTTTTCAGATCACGCTGCATGGGAGTGTGTTTAAAATGCTCATATATACGTTGAGGAGCACTGACGTTGCTTCCAAAATTTCACTACTTAACCCGAAAGGGCAATGGCATTTGATATAGAGGGAGGGAAACCAAAATCAAGTGCCTCCTATTCAGGGAGATGGAAATGCACTCCATCTCAAGTGGTGTCTAAGGAGCAGCAAATTAAACAGAATTTACTACATTCGTGATAGTGCCAAATAGGTCAAATGAGGTGTCGAGGGTTAAATGTGCAAAATGTATGAAGGTTAAGGGCATAAATAATGGTGTTTGTTTGTTGATCTTCTCACCTTCTTGTGTTTCATAGTTCTTTATATGTATAGTTACTCTCTACAAAGATTAAATTTATACAAAAAATTAATTTAATAGAAAAATGTTTTTTTTTTTTTTTTGTGCAAAGATTTAATAGAAAGGTGTTAAATGCTACAAATGGATGATTTTTGTCACTAAGTAATGTAGGAAAGTACAAAATTAGGCATGGATTATTTATGCAAAAATAGAGTAATTAACTCCCGTACACTTAAACGTTGATAGTCCTTAAGAAAATAAATAGAAAAAGTCAAGAAATCTAACTTTCTAAAGAATGACAGTTGCATTTTTGGAATGTAACAAAGCTTTGAATATCTAAATTACCTTCATGGAGGGGTTATAGTCTCTTAGAAGTTTGTAGTTGGTGGATCCACAAAGTCTAAACAAAATCCATGTAGAGTTTAACTTAGAATTATTGTAAGTTAGAAACACCTAAGCTAATCAATCCTCACCCGCCAACATGAAAATATAAAGGCTCTTAGGAATGGAGACGTGATAATATTAAGGTACTAACTAAAATGCAAAATCTCATTATCCTTTCAGAACCATCACCCAACATTTAGGGCCTTCAAAAGTGATATCTATGGCTAAAAAATCCACCCAACATTTAGAAAGACTTAAGGTTCTAAGCATCCGTACTTATGTTGTTAACTTAATGTGGGCAATGATAAGGAAAACGTAGTTTCCCTGAGAGCATAGATCTACCCATCACTTTAACACACCCTAGTTCATATTTGTATTGCTGCCACGGATTGGTGCCTTTCTCCCTCCCTTTTTTCCATCTCAAGGTCAGAAATCTATAGGTATCTCCCTAGTTTCACTTATTAGGAATCACCTCAAAATCCTAGTCTACAATTGTTGAGTTTTAGCATCTATTATTCGGTATGCATATATACATGCATTGTTTTTTCTTGTTCTCTCCTCCCTTTTCTTTCGCCTTTTCTTCATTCTTCTTTTTTAAAACAAATAGAAAACATTTATCATTTTTCTAGTCAGGTAACTCTTCCAAGTTTGGTTTGTGAATGCCTCATTAAGGTATGGTAAGGTTAAGGTGTAAGCTAGGACTGAATACCTTACATTTGAGTTGCATACCCATTATAATATAACAATCATAGTCATAAGGGTCTAAAAGGCTTGGATTAATTTAAAGGATTAGGAAAAATAATGTGAAGGTTTGAACCCTCAATCCTTTTGCCTTATGATGACCAAGTTGTCCACTATTATTGCCCACAAGCTAGTTAGTGTATAAGTGCAAAAAGTGCAACATCGAGACATCAAAAACAACCAAATTGAAAGATAGAAAGATAAGTGATCCACTCTCTTTCCAAAATGTTGACTGTCAACTCTAATGTTGAGGTGTTCATTGCTTCCTTATAGTCACTTTCAAATTGGGTAAGGTGTGTACATGTGGATCATCTTCTAAAAGTGAGAAAAATAGCTTTTGGTAAAAAATAATTGGCATTGAACAAGGGAAATAGAATTTAATTCTAATAGGGGACTTTTAATGCAATTCTAGATGTAAATGAGAAGAAAGGGGCCTTGATAAGTAAGCCATGGGAATTAATTACTTACCTAAAGAAAATTATTTCAAACCATGGGTTAATGGAATTAGGCTATGTTGCATCGACGTTCATGTTGTCAAATCAAAAAGGGAAAAATATCATTACAAAGAGATTAAATAGAGCCTCATTACAAAGTGATTAAATAGAGCCTATGCAACAAAAAATGGTGCTTGGAATTTCCTAAAGTTGGTTTCCTATTTTTACCTCCTATTGGTAGTAGTTATCACCAATTGGTTAAGCTACATAGGTAATAAAAAAAAGAACCTTCCTTGGAGATTTCAACAACAGTGGCTAGAGGATCCTTCATGTACATTAACCATTATAAAGATTTGGAAAGAAAAGGTGAGTTTAACTCTCCTTACAACAAACTAAGTGAGGTTTAATCAAATCTATCAAGATGGGCAATGGAAGAAACAATGGATCAAAAGGAGCAAAAAAGGTGCATTGAGGAAATAAGTGTTTATATTGAAGTGGGAATTCAAATAGAGGAGTTGCTGAGAGAGAACAAGTTGCTGTAAAATGAATATGAGTCAATCCTAATTAAAGAAGAAATATCTTCTATATAAATAGAAGAATGAAAAATACCATTTCTTTTCTTTGATCATAAGATGGAATTTGCATTGGAAAAGAGCTCCTACTATCACTTGCCTCATGTTATGAATGGTACCATTTGTTTCAGAAAAGCCAATCCATTAGAAACACTTAAACTCTTTACGTTTATGGAATATTATGGTACTTCATCAGGGAAAGAAGTTAATCTCATGAGGTCAAAAGTGTTCTTTAACAAAGTCATGAAGGAGGAAACAAGAAGTTGGTCAAGGAGGTCTTCAATGTCCATAATGAATTCACTAGTGAATTTATCTTCGCTTCGTCATCAACTATGGTAGATCTTAAAGGATCGTACATCAGCATTTCTTTGCAAGTTAAGGAAGAAATTAAGTTGTCTTAAAAGGTATACTTTATCTCAGGCCAAATGCTTTATTTTAATCATGTCCTCCTTATCTTCAATCTCCATTCATCATATGTCAATTACATCTCTTCCTACATGCACATGCAAATTAATGGATAATCAAATGCATGATTTTTTGTTGGGTTTTGAGGATGATAAGAGGTACTTGTGTATGAAAGAATGGAGATACATTGCACTTCTTAAGGGAAAAGGAGGGTTTGGGTTCAGGAAACCAAAAATGTCTAATCAAGCTCTACTTATTACACAACTCAAGCACATACTAATGGGAGAAGGATCCCTCATGAGTAACATACTAAATATTTAAGGATGAGCTTTTGTAGAGATCAAAGAAGCCAACTCTTCTAATCTTTGACGCTAGGTAATCTTAGGCAAGCTTTATTTGAGAATCTACTTTGGATAGTGGATGGAGTAGATTACATGCACTAGTAAAGAGATAATTGGATTCAAATGTGCATAGACCTATCCTGCTATTTGTTATTAGGGAAGAACCTCTTGACCAACCCGTTTCACACCTCATAGGGGCAAAAGAATGATGGAAGAGTGAAGTTTTGTAGACTCAACTTGAAGAATCAATCAAGCAAAAGATTCCTAGCGTGGTCATTGATATTGGCAAGGATGATGAGATGTTCTCAAAGGCACATCGAAAGGTTTTTCTTTCTAGTTCAATCAACTTATAAGATGCATTTAAATAGGGAAGAGAATCAAATTCACATTGTTGCCTAATCTAAATTCAGCTCTATTATTTTGAAGAATAGATACCTTAAGGACAAGGATTGAAAAGTTTATATGGTGACTAGTCAAGGGGTTCCTTCTTTTAGCAAAAGCTCCTATTGCATTGTTGTACACTACCTAAAACTGGAAATTCCTTGTTTGCAAAATGTCATTTTGCTAGAGCATGATGGTTTGCCTATGGTTTTAGAGTGGAGGAACTTGAATTAGATATTATGCAATTCATCTTTACATAGCTCAAGTCGAATGATTTGCTCTTTGCTATTGCATGTAATCTACTTCATTTCATTTCAATTTCAAGATGCAATTATAAACATAGAGCTACTTGCCCAAACTTGGAGCAATTTTTATATAAGATATGGCATAATGTGATTGAGTAGGAAAGTACTAGGTGGTGAATGGTACTCTCAAATAAAATCCAATAGTGAATACAAAATTTTTCTAATTCAAAAATATCCAAAACTTTACATCATGAGGGTAGAGGGTGTATCCTATGTTAAAATGTCAACAACAGAAGTTGCAAGATCCAATATCCACCTGAAAATTGCAACTTAAAGTGACACTAGTATTGTAGAGTGGTTCCTCAATCTAGAGTTAGTTCACTGCCTAAGGTTGCCCACCTCATAATTTCTTCGTTCCTTCATTTTAGTACAATCTCTTGTTGCATTTTAGTAAATTACCTAAAATTGAAAATCACTTATTTTCAAAAAGTCATTTTGCTAGAGCATTATGGTTTGACTGTGGATTTTGAGTGGAGGAGCTTGAATTAGATATTGTGTGATTCATCTTTACATAGCTCAAGTCTAATGATTTGCTCTTTACTAGTGCATATAATCTACTTCATCTCATTTTGATTTCTAGATGTGATTATAAACATAGGGCTATTAGAGAGCAATTTTTGTATAAGATATGGCATAATGTGATTGAGTGGGAAAGTATAAGGTTGTGAATAGTTGTTACAACCTGGTTTCCAGATCCCTACAGGATCCGAGATCGGTTCGCCTCGACTAATCCTAAGACCTAGTCGTCCAACGAGAAATAACCAAAAGCAGGATATAAATCACATTCACTCATGCAATATAACTAAGCATAAGGAAAAATGAGACGTAAAGGAACAATAGAGCTAAAAGTCTCAACAAAGTAATACATGCCATCACAACAACACAGTGGAAAAGAAGACAGAAAGTAACAGGAGCAGTAAAATGAATGTCTATTACTCACTACAATAGCAAAAAGCTAAAGAATTGGAAAGAAACGACTACGGCTGGGCTCAGCTGGGCCCAGCACCTTCTGCAGCCGGAAACTCGGGCTGCTCAACTCCTAGTCCTGAATAGGGTTACGAAAAGACAAAGTCAGTTAATACTGAGTAGAGTGGTGTTTACATTATTTATGTGCAAGTAAAGTAAAACAAGCAACCAGGTTTTATTCTCATTTCTATTTATCTCATCTATGTATTTTTGGTTCATTTATTTCACAAAGGATCCAAGTATTTCTTGATTTTGCTTGTTCCTCGTGGGAACGATCTTGATTGCAGCCTTTTCCGTGGAGTAGAAGGTACACGTGGTGCTCTCCTGGCCAGGAGAGTCCCCCGCGGTAGTCCTACACCCAATGAACCACCCCGAGGTCATTGTTGCGACGTAACAGTGACTATGACACGTGTGATAAGCACATGGGTAGCTACCCCACACTGGCAAGCGGTTAGTCATTTCCACTAGCAGGTACGCCTAAAGTACAACACGAAACAGTATAGGGCCTTTCCCTCTCAAAACAGGGGTCTCACCCCTCAGAATCAAATAGGGGTCTCGCTCCTCCACAGTCCGCGTACCCTCGTCCGACTACCCCAGTTTGCCCAAAGGGCCTAAAAAGTCAGTGTAGGTTGGCTAGCCCTAACCCCAGGCCTCGTGGGGCGGCTAGCTCCCTCTTTACACTAGTAGCACACCTCGGTACTATGTACACAAGGGCCAAACAGGAGTCGATGTAGAGTGACCAGTCCTACCTCGGGTCTCAACCCAAGGGCTGGTTGGCTCCCCCTCTGCACTAAAAGGGACAGTTGCTCTCCTTGATACCATGTACACAAGGGCCAACTCACTTCCCGTCTACATACCAGGTTCCTTTCATACACAGGAGTTATACTCCTAATTCCCCATAGGGTTCATGCTAATATTCATCTCATTATCAATATCCGGATCACACTATCCAATTCTCAATTTTCCATTACATACAGGCAGCTCGTGTTTTCATGACTAAAATAGTATCTCATAATTACACTAATACCATTGCTAGCAATTTATTTTAACACGCACTCAAGTAAACAGTATAACTTAAACAGGCTCATACATTTCTACCCTAGGGTTCATTCCACATCCTAGAGTTCGATTCAATTATTCCAAACAAGCACATTCTTATTTAAATATTAACAACTGAATTAAACCACTCTACCGAGTATCACAGGAGGAGTGGGGGCCTGCACCGTAGATCTCGTCGTCTCCGCGGGCCCCAAACATGCCACCAGCTGGTAACTTGTACCAGCGACTAATTCACATCAGATGGGTCAAAAATAGTAGGTATTCAATACTAACATGTAGAGAAACTCGAGTACAAAATAACGGTACTTCGTTTGTGGAAATCCGATTCTGTTTGGGTCCTAAATGGGCCAAAAACACGGTTACTATCCAAAATCAGACGTCTGGGACTAGTCCCAGATGTCTTAAAAGATGTTATATCTTACCTTTCACTTCCTGCAGCTGCCTCAGACGTCCAGACTCCTCTACAATCGTCTCAGGAGAGTTCCAGACGTCTCACCTTCCTTCCAGTCGTCTAGAAGGGCCGTCGGACGTCTGCGATGTGGTTAAACATCCAAAAGTGCCTAGAAAGGCTCATCACGCGCCTTTCCAATGCCCTGCACCTGCATACGAGAAATGCAGACCTATTTTCAGCCAGACATTTCTATGCTATGGTCTGCATGGCGGAAAGTAGCACAGGAAACACGTACCTCCGCAATTTGGTTAATATGCCTTCAGACATTCGTCTTCAGCTTCAGACGTCCTGATGCCTCTCCAGACGTTTGGTTAATGTTCCAGTTGTCTGATACTAGAAAACCAGTATCCAGAACTCCCTTGCGTAGCTCGCCCCGCTCGCGCCACCACTCTCAAACAACGCAGCGGCAGCTCCAGCAATTGCAGGAGCTTGAGAAGCTCCCTGCCGGCATCCTCCTTTCTCCCACGAACTCCTCCTCGAGCTCCACCGAGCTCCCATGGCTTTCGTCCCTCTCCCCTACTCTCCTCTCACTCCCTCGCACTCTCTCGCTCTCGCTCTTCCCTATTCTCCCTCGCCGGCTCCTTTCCTTCCTCATTGTAGTTGCAACAGAAATGGGAGGCTGGTGGGGCATGGCCAAACGCAAGGAGAAGGTGGAGGTGGTAGTGGCTTGAGTGGTGGGGGGTGGAGTGTAGATGGGGGGTTTAAATAGGGAGTATTTAGGGTTCGGGGTGAGGGGATGGAGGAGAGAGAAAGACTCTACGCTCCTCCTGCGTGCAGAGTGAAAAGAACGTACGATATTTTCCTACTTCCAGACATCTGACCTTTCATCCAGACGTCCGGACAGACGTCTGATGGTTAATCCAGACGTCTTAAACACCCCAAACAGGCACTGGGTCATTTCAACAGTATTCCTAAATAAAATCAAATAGTGACTACAAAATTTTTGTAATTCAAAAATATCCAAAACATTATATCATCAAAGTATAGTGTGTATCCTATATTAAAATCTCAATAATAGGAGTTACAAGATCCAACATCCACCTGAAAATTGCAAACCAAAGTTACACCAATATTGTAGAGTGATTCCTCTATTCAATGTTAGTTCACTGCCTAAGGTTGCCCACCTTAGAATTTCCTAGTTAACTAAGTGATATCCAAATCACTTGTCAACCTACACCCTAATGACTACACAATACTATCCTATTTACAACAAGCATACAACAATTTAAGTACAACAAGAATAATATGACAATAATTACATTAATCTTCAAATCCTATAGCTCAAGAAAAATATATAAAGAAATTGAAGCACCAGGTTAAAGGATTCCTAACATGCTTCTCGATGAATCTTAACATTCAAAGGACTAGAATTACCGAGCTTGACAAGCTAGTAGGAAAATCCTCAAACTGCTGGTAACAATGTTTCTTCCCTAGATATAAAAAATAATTCATTCTTCCTAAATCACTTCACCTAGAATCTGCTTTGCAAGATATTCTCCTAAAATCTTCTTTTTATCAAAATCAATTTTGTCAAAGATTCCTCTATAATCTTCCTTTATTAAATTGGAATCTCTTTTGGAATCACTTTTATAGAATCTCTTCTTGAATCACATTTAGAATCTTCTTTAGAAATTCCTCCAAAGTCTCCTAGAATCACAATCTCTCTCTATCAGAATTTTAGACTAGGGTGCACTGGAGAGCCTGGAGAGGTAGAGTATCACCATGAAGAATTAATATTACCTGTGTTATGTTTGAAAAGCTCTAAATCCTCTATTTATGCATGCATCCCACCTCACAAATAAATTAAAGCTTACCTTTCCAATGGCTAAATATCATGGGCAAATTGGCCCTCATCTAAAACTCAATGTATAGGTTACAATGCACTTGATTGGTGTTGTTTCAAAATCAACTTCAAATCACATGCATCTTCTCCAATAGCTATAAGAAATTCTCTGCTAGATCGGTTGTACAATAACTGACCAATTAGAATTGTCAGTTTTGTATATAGCATGTAGTTCTCCAATCTATGCGATTAGTGATTTACTAATGGGGTATTTTGGCATTAAATCACTCAAAATTCAAAATAACTTTAATATTTTGCTTCTCAAAGGGTTGATTAATTGCTAGGTGGTTTAACTGAAGCCTACTTGGTTAAATCAACCTAGTTGATGGTTAGAGCTTGATATAATCAAATTGAACTTTAATAATCTTCTAAAATAAAAATTTGATACTCCATTAGCTTTTCTTCATTGTGATGTTCAATTGCAATTGCATCTTCCAATTTGCAATCTTCAATTATTCATGTGGTACGCATAA
Organism: Thalassia testudinum; assembly: GCA_037157565.1. NCBI lineage: Eukaryota > Viridiplantae > Streptophyta > Magnoliopsida > Alismatales > Hydrocharitaceae > Thalassia > Thalassia testudinum. The sequence goes on along the minus strand of JAZHRO010000019.1, from coordinate 61,359,002 downwards.
TTCTTCAATTTGTAACCTTCATTACATTTAATTATGAATATATATTTTTGCATATTGCACATATGCACTTGCATTCTCCAACAAGCCTTTTCCACACATATAATCATGAACAATCATTATCATTGCAAAAATCACAAATATTGTAATCATTTGTACTTAATTGAGTTTTGCAAGAAATATGAGTTTCACAAATCTTGTGAAAATTTTAGTTTGGTCATTTAATTTTTTCATCAATGTTTTTAACTCATCTAACTATCTCCAAATATTTTGCTAACATCAAAATCACTAAGTTCAACTTATTTTCCTCGACATTCATTCATATAAATAAGGTTTCCTCAATATAATGCAACCTATGCAATGGATGCTAATCATTAAAGGACTTCCTTAACTCACCTCTATTCCAGCAATTAATCTCTTTACATGGGTGGATGACTCATTCAAGCATGAGAGGTCATCCATAGCAGTGGTATATCTCTTAGCAAGAGATATCTTCTTTGATGCTCTAACAATGAGGATGGATTGAAGTTGCATCACTTGAAGAAGTTGAAATTCATGCAATTAAAAAAGAGATGGAGATGTTTGATGCTTACAATTTCTATTCCATAAACATTTACAGTGATTGCTTCGCATTTGAAATGATCACAACATTGAAATGGTTACATGTATTTCAACTACCTAATTGGAGGTTGAAGCATTAGCTACGGACTTGCCAGAAGTATTTGTCGAAGGATAGTATTATTCATTTAATACATGTTGAAAGAGAGAAGCCAAACGTTGTTCACTCACTGGCAATTGCTTGTAATGATGGGTTGGAAGGCAGCTAGTGTGATTCTAGCCTATCACTACCTACCACTCATTTTTTTAAGGTTGTTCAGTAATGAAGCGTCTTTGAGCTTTACGTGGCAAGAGAGAGAGAGAGAGAGAGAGAGAGGACACCAAGCGAGAAACCTAGATGACAGTTTTCTCTTATTTGGGTTAGTGATGTTGTAAAGATAGATCGGTGAGTTATTTTATTCATATCATTTGCAAGAAGAATTTTGAAAATCAAGAATGCTGCTTTATAAAATACATCATATCTAGAACTTATTTTATAAGAAGCACTTAACAACGACAAAACCAAATAAAATTGAAAATGTGCAATAGCTACCTACTTGTATGCAAATTCTGCATATGCACCCTCCAATTAATGTATATGTCATCATTAGTTTACATGCCTCACCTATTCTAATTATTCAAATGTCATGCTAAAGGATTCAAAAATATTAGTTTGATTAAACACAAGAGGTTGACTCAGACACATAAAATTGAAGCTGATAATCTGAGTATATGGGTGCAAAGAAGGCATATATATATGCAAATTCCTTAAATAAAATAGCCAATTGTTGGTTATCACAAAAAAGAATCGATGATGTTATATTATTTATGGATTTGGACATCGATGTCCTTGTAAATTATTAATATTATGCATATTCTTCTAAGTTCTTCATAATCAAGCTTCAAAACAAATGCTTGCTACTTTTGATGGAAAAAGATAAAAGATAAGTACCTCTTCTTCTTATATCAAAATATTAAGTTAATGTCATTTTTGTCTTCCATCTTCTCAACCATGCATGGATTTCCTAGACGACAAGATTTTCCTTCTTTTATTGTTTTTCTAGATTCTTTAACTAGATGGCAATTTTTTTCGATGGACGTAAACATCGACCCTAACCATGGTATAAGTTATCTCAAGCATGCTTAATTTTCTAAGCTAGCTAATAATAATGGAGTTGTATAAGTATTAAATGAGATAACACAAGGGTACATATATAATACCAGGTGTTCATAGGGACGTACAGGTAAAAATCCTTGAGACATACTGCAAAGAAATCAAAGAGGAGACGTACCCTGCGATGCACTTCCTTCCCCTCCTCCTGCAGTGCACTCATGGCGGAGACGTTGACCGACGAGGAGTGCAAGGAGGTCTTCACCCTCTTCGACAAGGACGAGGACGGACGCATCACCACGAAGCAGCTGGGGACAGCGATGCGGTCTCTCGGGTTGAACCCGACCAAGGCCGAGGTGCAAGAGATGGTTGAAGAGATCGATGCACAGAAGGGTGGGGTGATCGACTTCACCCTGTTCATGGAGCTGTTGGAGAGGAAGATGAAGACGTCGTCGGAGTCGGAGGAGGCGCTGAGGGACGCCTTCCGCGTGTTCGACAAGGAGCAGAAGGGCTCGATCTCCGTCCCGGAGCTGAGGAACATCATGAGCAAGTACGGCGAGAAGCTTACGGAGGAGCAGGTGGAGGAGACGATCGGAGACGCCAACGTCGACGCAGACGGGCAGATCAACTATGCAGAGCTCGCCAAGATTCTCATGACCAAGTGAGAGAGAGAGAGAGAGATAGAGAGGGAGCTAATTAAGAATCTTCGTCTGTTTACTGGTGAAGTGGTGAAGAAGAGGCTGTGCCTCCTGCTTGTTGGACGTTAATTCAATAGATGCATATGCTGTGGTTTGTAATGGTGTAAATACTTATGTTCCTGAACTTTTCTTTGTAAATGTGTCTTGTCTATAGAAGGCAGTCTGTCGTAACAACTGGGTATATATGATGAAACCATTCCGTTCACGCTTTATTCCACACCATGCGTACATGGTTTGGATTGTTTTTAATTTTTTTTTTTCTCTTTCTCTCCTTTGGTTATGCATGCATGGAATGGATTGAGTTTCGTAAGTACAATTTTTGTTGGCAACTCTTTTTGGCATTTATGCGGTGGTACTTTTGTTTTTAGTTTTCCCTTTTTCATGCTGAGAGTGAGGCTTTTGTATGTAATTTCTTTGAGGAATAAGTTTGAGACAGAGATTGAACACCGGCTAGCATTTAATGTTATAAGAACAACGAAACATTGTACAACCTAGAAGACAGGATCATGTAGGCTTTGTCTATTTCACCGAACTCGAGAGAGTGAGGGAAACCATCTGGAATTTTATAAGGCAAAAGTAACGAGCTCAACAAGGCCTTCAACTCTAGGAAATTAATTAATTACTGCTGCTCGTCTAGATGTAAATGCATCTCTGCATACAAGTTAAGGGTGCGAATCGATTCGAATCTCAGTAGATCCAACGAGTTTTGAATTTGATTTGATAAAATACAGGTTAAGGGTGCTAATCGATTTGAATTTTAGCAAATCTACCCAGATTCAACTTTGATTTGATAAGAAATTCAAATTCGAATGTATTTTAATTTCGAAAATCTGGATTCACATTCAACTCATTAAGGATTTGAATATTTGCCGTCGTTTCGTTAATTATTTGATAAGGAATTTCTTATTGAACTTATACTGACTTGGTGAAAGTCGAGGAGGGAAGGAGTTGGCGGCAATCGGAGTTGGGGAGGGGAGGGGTTAATGATGACGGAAGTTGAGGAGCGAAAGGGGGTATTGGGTTAGGATAAGTTAGATTATGTCAAAAAGGAGGCAATGGAGGTGTATAACAATGTGTATCAGGGGATTCGGTGAGTTAGAGTAAGTTCTTAACTTGGGGTTAGAGATTTGGTTTTAGGTTTTTTTTTCTTATCTTTTTTTTTTTTTTAACATAGCTGATCAAGATGGGGATTCAGGTAACCTGAGCTAAGGTTTAAATGGAAAAAATATATAGTATGTTGTGAAACTAGATTCTCCCGAGGATTCAGGTAAAGGAAATTAGAGCCAAGATCTAACAGAGGATGAGTGCCCCGATTGAGTGACTAGGTCTAGGTATTGCTCGAATGGGATAGAAAAGGTAAAGTTGGCTGAAAGATTCAAGCAGGTTAAATCTTATGCATTTGCCCATCATTACCAACTTAGCAGGGAAATCCTGAGTTACGTCAAGTAACCAAGTCGACTACTAAGAAAGGGAAGCTTGATCCCAAAGAAATCTTTCCAATAGAACTACCAACCCTGCATCATGTAATCATGGTCACAAGTATGGGGGATCCCCCCGCATAGCACAAGAATGGAAAGGCTCATAGGGAAAGGTACCATGAGAGCTAGCCCAAGGAGGAAAACTGCCACAATGTCTCAAGGATTAGCATTCCACCTAGCACTGGCATCTCGCCCTGTGTTAGATTTCTAGGAACCCTAATTAGATCGCAAAGCCACAATCATCCTTAGGATTAGACAAGGTACCTGATGTAGCTGTCCATCAATAGATGTTGGCATCAAGCATGCTTGCAGAGGAGAATGATAAGAGGCATGCTTTTGGGAACATATGGATGGTTATCCAATCAGATTGCTCTAATCCACACCATATTAGCCCCATCCAATTGAGATAACGTTTCTTCTACCTTTTTATCTCTATTTTCCAATGTAATCCTAAGTCTCCATTATATAAAGGAACTCAAGAAGTACATGAAAGGTGAGCCGCCATGTTCTCCTTGCATGCAAGCCTTGTAAATGAAGAAAGGGCTCCAACTTGTACCTAATACTCATAGTGAACGACCATAGCCCATGTTCTTGAGTGAACCTAGCTAAAACCTTGCTCTATTTGTAGTTTGATATCTTGGATGTTACCTTAGACTAAATCGATCTGATAAGAGCCGAGTTACCTCATGATATTGGTCGAAGCAATTCAACCCCGTTAGCTAGAGTGGACACTAAAGCCCAAAATGCCTTCATTTGGTGTTGTCTGTGATAACAATCCCATACCATCTTGATGGCTTAAACTCGTGGGAAAATCAAAGTGCTAGGTACTACCTCATCTAGCCTTCCTTATAAGGATGAAGTCCCCTAGTATATGAGGGGACCTTGTCTGAAGCAAGAGCCTGATGTCATGACTATGCAAGACAATCCTCTTGCAAGAGAGGAGGGCTACATTTCGGATAAGAGCTTCGCCCAACCAGCTCCACCTTGGAGAATCTTCAAATGATGGAGGAACTTCAATGCCACCTCTCAACCCTAGAGAAGGCCTTTGAGAAGAAGGTGGTTGACAAGAACAGGCAAAGCACAAGTTGGAGTCATAATACCCACTCTCAAAAGGAAAAACACAATGTAAAGGTTAACCTATCTAACAATCTCTCCAATCTATACAAGGATGCTGACTCAAATCTCAAGAGGACAATGCAAAAGTTGTCCCTTGACACTTCTCATAAGGCTAGCATGTTGCCTTTAACCAAAAGGGTGTTGAGTTTGAAACTCCTAGACAAGTACCAGAGGTCTTAATACAAGACCTACCATAGTAACTCAGATCCAATGGACCACCTTAACTACCTTAGAGGTGTAGTGTGTCTCAAGAAGGTGGAGAGCAATGCCTATTGTCGATCCTTCCCCATAACCCTGAAGGGAAAGGTCCAAGCTTGATTCAACAAGTTGCCTCCAAGCTTAGTTGACACTTTTGAGCAACTAAAGCTCCTTCTCCTTGACTAATTAAAGATCATCACAGATAGCAAGTTGACCCTACAAACAATCATCTTGGGTCGAGGAGAGAACTTATAAGAATACCTCCAATCCAAAGATCAGTACCTTCAGCTTGAAAGGACCAATAAGGATGTTGCTGTGCACAACCTTATGCTTTGTCTCTATAGGAAATTGTATTATCATAAGCCTTGAATCATGCAGGAAGCTTTAATGAATGCAGCCTCCTTCCTTGAAGAGGTGATGGGTCATTTAAATACAAAGTATCACCAGATGCTCACTGCATGAATGGGTGAATGAAAGAAAGGACCTTTTAAACCCAAGCTTCCCTCCAACAATCAAGGTCAAGTCCAGAGACAACCCAACCACTGAGAGAGCATAAATAACCACCTTGCCAAGCTACTAATTCCCCCAATGACCTTAGTGGTGGAGATGAAGAAGAACCCCCAAGTCGCACTTCTCGAGCGCAAGGGGAAGCCCCAAAAGAACAATAAGTATTGAGAGTTTCATGGGGAGCAAGGTCACTCAACTAACAAATGGCATAACCTACATTTCTAGATAGACAAGCTCTCATGCTCCGAAGAGCTAGATCTATCCAAGTACACGTCACAAAAAACCTGAAAGGCCATAGTCGCGATTGTGTAAAATGGTCAACCAAGGGGACCTGAGGACTTATCATGGCCTCCTCAAGGGAATTCTCATAGTCTAGGTTATCCACCAGGAGTATAATGACATCGACCCCTAGGATGATGATGGCTTCTTCAATTATGGAGAAGATGACTTCGAGTGCAAGTTCTGGTTTAAGGGACATGCAACAATAGCTGCACCTCCAAACAAGAACATGCTCCTAGGACAGCATCATGATTAGTCTAATTCTATCTCCTTCGACTGCCAGCACTCGCCAAGGGCAAGTGGTTATCAAATCCGCTATGTAATAAATACGTTGTCATAGTGTGAAAATCACAGTAGTTTTAAATTTGTAAATCAAACTCTTAAAATATTTAAGTGAGGGATAGGAGTTCGAGTTGTCTCACAGGAAGGTAAAGGTTCCAATTACTTTCTAACTAGACCTAACTACTGCACTTTTGGTATTTTTAGATTTTTCATATTTTTTTGGTATTTTAAATAGGGACGAAGATAAAGGAGCATCATGATAGGGACTACATTGCAACAGTAAGAACCTAAATATAATTCACGTGAAAATAATTTTTTGAATATTTAAAAATCCTAATAAAATTATTGAGGCCAATCTAATAACTATACTACACATAGTAATCGAGAATAAACTATAGGGACTAATTTGCGATAATGTCAGGACCTAAGCATAAATGATTTGTTTATTTCTATATAGAATGAATTTTTGTACAAAACTTGAACGGTAACCTAATATAACATTCAGGAATGAAATATAGTTTTTTTTCCATTTTTGGACGTACAAGAATAATTGCAAAAAATTCAAAAACTTAGATTAAGATTTAGAAACTAATTACTATGCTAACATGCCATAGAGATTAAAGAAAGCCATTATAAACTAAGGAGAAGAATTGCACCAAAATGAAACTACTTTATTAATAGCAAATGGTGTACTACAATCATAATAAAAAACTACAATTGAAGCTACAAATGACGTAGAGAAGAAAGAGCCTAAGTAGAGAAGCAGAAGCATGAAGAGTAGAGAGCGAAGGACATGTGGCGAAGGTGAAGAATGCCATTGACGACCACTAAGAGGTATCTTGCTTGGAGGAGAGGAGTGTAGTTTTCCCTATGGGAGGGGATGAGATTTGCGTGATACAAAAAAATAAAGTGAAAATTATAATATCAATCACATAAAATGCAATCACACAGAAACACAATAGATTTTTAGGTGGAAACCCAAACCTGTGTAAAAACCATCACCTAAGTCTCTCGACTTAGGATTTCCCGATCGAATGAGTCGATCAAATCCACTAATGAACTACTTTAAATGAGGGTAGTTTAACCTCTTAAAACCACACTACTTTATACGAAGGTAGTGTACCTCAAACCCCTCCTCTTCATGAGGAGTATTTAGTCTCGTGAAGGAGATGAAAATTTGCAAAGTGAATACCCAACCAAAGATTATAAACTACAATAATCCTATAGAGCCACAAAGTAAATAATGGAATCTAGGTACTATAGGTAAGGGATCTTCCCTTTGGTGGAAGTGTGTTGGCATGGCAACACAGGTACGTGATCCACGCAAAGCACAACGACGCTCTCATATTCGACGGAGGGAGAGCGGGTGCATGGCTAATGTGGTTCTCTCTGGTGTGGACTAGATGAACTTGGAGAGTAACAACACTTCAAGGTGATTCCTTGTTTTTCTTGGACACAAAAGATGTGGAAATGGATTCTCAAGGTGTGTCTTGGTGTTTCTTAGATGTGTGTGATGATAACATCATCATCAGCCATATCTAACTTTATTTAGTCAATTTCCATCACTAAATGCTCCTACATAACCATCAGAAGTTTATAATTCATTGCAAATCCTTTCTGATAGAAATACAAGAAACCAGGGTTAAAATTATAATTTTACCATCTTATCATGAATGCAGAATAACCGTGGGTTTCTCCAAAGGTTAATTAAGGGTCAAATGATCTTAAAAGTCTAACAAGTGGGTTAGTACAGAAAGAAAAGGGTTTTAGTGTGTTTCGAGAATTAAATGACTTCTGAAACCCTAAAAACAGACCTACTTAATTATCTGAGGTTTCAGTCAGGATAAATTTACCTAAATCCTCTAAAATTTATATAAAAATATTCTCTAGGGTTTGACATCCTTGATTTGACCATTGGAACCCGTATTGACCCAAAATAGAGTCTTAGACAGATATTTGCCCTAATTTGGGTTTTTGCATAAATTACCCAATCAAAATAGGTAAAAACCAAAATATAATGTCACCATTAGATTACTTAGGTCCAAATTAGGTTTGTACCAAAATTTGGACTTAATTTGAGATCATCTTGACCTAGTTTGCAATTTGGTCCTGTCTAACCTTTTATCTCACACTCATGCCCCTAACTTTTGAATTTCTTACACAAAACCCCCCAGATTTGTCGTATTCTTCATAGATAGGTCCTATCTGCCCTCAGCTCCTAATCCTAAAGCTCCAGCGACCCTAATTTGGCAAAATCTCTACGATTACTTGATGAATCCCTCTCAAAATTGAAAGCGAAACTCGTCAAGTAATTGCCTTCCTTTTCAACCAGATCCGAAGCTCCAGATCTCACCCAAATCCTAATGCGAACACCTGAAAGAATTGGGTATCCTATTCCGGCGGATCTTCCAAGCTTGGAAGCTTGGCTTCCAAGCTCTTTTCGCCCTCTAATGGCCTATATAAGACTCCCTAGGGTAGATCGTTCTGCTCACGCTCGAATTCAATCGGAGTTACCCTCAAATTCGTCTCTCCTCATCTGGCTGAAGCTCCTCGACGTTCGATGACTTCCTCCGTCTCCTCTCGTCATATGACCGCAATACTGGCAGCAGATCTTCGTTCTTTGCCTTCCTCCACGTCGAGAAGTACCAGTCGGCGCCTCTATCTCCTTCGTCTTCCTCGCCCTTACCCCCCATCAGAGTGCTTTCTTCCCCGACGTTGGCCATGCCATAACCGGTGCTGCTCTGTCCCCTTCATCCATTAGATTAGGATTAGTTTAGTTAGGTTTGTATCTTAGGTTAGCTTACTCCCTTAAAAACCTTGTTTCAACCCTCGACGCCGCAAATTGCCATCGTATTCCCCGTCTCCGACCACTCCTCTGATGAGGCATATCTGCCGCTACACCCCTCCATCCGCCTCGCCAACCACCTCATAACCTTCACCTCGACTCCACCAACCAAAGCCCTCTCTTTATTTGCTGTCCTGTCCACCCAAACACCTCCCCGACCAACCCATCATCCTCTGTCCAGTTCCGTCTCCGCCAGCCACCTACACACACTCTCACTCCATGCTACACCCACCACCACATTCGTCATCCCCCGACGATACTGCTGACCATCTGATGCAGCCGCAAGGCCCTTTTTCTTGCATTTCAGGTACCAAGTCTTCCATGCCATTAGCAGCGAGCTCGAGTGAAGCTTGCAGCATTCTTCAGCTGCAACACATCCCAGTTCCTACGCCCAGGTCATGTGGAAAGATCCTAGGATGCGATTCACGGCTTCTATTGGAAGCTCTACCATCAACAACTCCTTCAATTGATGGAGCATCACCTTCAGTTATCATGCGAAGAAGCCCGTGGGATTTAGTCCCACATCGGATATGATAAAGCAGCCAAAGTGGTATAAATTGCAAAAGTGATAGCAGCTGTTTGCCTCAAGTCACATAGGGGGGTGAGGTCCCCTATCACCCCTTCACCTGCCTCGCCCGTGACATGCACCACGCGGGCCTGGCTTCGACCCGTTTACCCACCTATACTCGCGCACACCTTGGTTATGACCCACGGCCGCAGCCCTAGTCCCAGGTACGCGGATCCCTGTTTACCCGATTACCCATTACTATGGAAGGCTCTGGAAGAGCAGAACCTAGAGAAGGAAAGAAAGAGAGAGCACGGGGATAGGGGGTTTTGCTCTCACAGATACCTGTGCGACACTTAGTAGCAAGAAGAAGCAGAGAAAGAAAAGAGGAAAGGAAGAAAGAGCCTGTGCAGAGAACCAAAGAGAAGAAAGAGAGAAAGAAGCAGAGAAGAAGAGAAAGGAAGAGAGACCCTTGAGTCTCTTGAAAAGGCACTGTAGAATCAGACGTTTAAGATGTCTGATCCTTCCATTAGACGTCCAATTCTCCTATTTTAGGCTAATTAACTTGATTAATATTGAGCATCTATTTGCTACTATTGTGAGGAGTAATTGTTGATTCAAATCACCATTTTACTCCATTCTTTTTGCACATTTCTACTTGAAATTATTTCTATATCATGCTGAATTAATTCTGATTACAATTTTTCATATCTTTTATTTAGAATTATGATTTTGAGATTAGCACGTGAATTCCTATTTGCTCCCAGTGAACGAGCTCGAACTTTCATTCGAGTATAAATTTTATCTATTTTGAGCAATTTTGTCCTATACTACGACGCATCTCTTAAATAACGACGAATTCGCACTTAACACTTTGGCGCCATTGTCGGGGAGCAACGTGCAATTCACTATTATTCTCTTGCTATATTTTTATATTTGAGCACTAACTTATCATGTTTGCTTTATTGTGATTTTTGCGAGGTATTCACGAGGAGATCTTCCGCACAAATCAACCACTCCAGGGCAAGTAACTTTTCTATTCTTCCCGAATTAACCTCTTGATCTTAGGAAGATAAAAAGGAAACAATCAATTAGAAATCACTTGCCTTATTTTTCATAGTAATTATCATTTAAAAGTCAAGTTTCCTGATTTGCAAATTTTTTTTTTCAAATTTGATTAAAGATTGAGTCGATTAGAATTCCTTACCCCAAAGTTCCTGTGCCTATTAGGGACTACGCTTAAATTCTAAATAACTTTGGGCTAACATCTTTCTTGCTTGAAGTCCAAGGTGAACAAGTTAAGATCAAATTGGATGCAGAATAGAGCCAATTAGGGTTTCAATTTTAGGGTTTTAGAGTGCTAGTTCACAATTACCTGAATTAAAGGAAAATTACCCTCCCGCATTTTGTGTGCTACCTAAGCCCTTGATTGAAAAGATCTAATCAGAAAAATCCTAAAATTAGGCTTTAAATTTACTTGAACCCTAAAATCCTTGGACCTAATAACCTGAGAGTCAATCAGGGCAATTTCTGGATCTTGACCTAGATTTCATTCTGCCATCTTTAGGGCAGGTCGGGTGAAGTTAGTCAACATTGTAGGCCAACCAACCTCTAAATTAGGTCACAAGTCAAATTAACTTCGAATCAAGTGAAATCAAAGGCACAAATTAGGACATAAAATTGGTAGACTTAAGGTCTTAAGTTCATACATTCTGGTCTACCTGGACCCATAGTAACAAGGAAGGTCGGGTGGGGGAAACCCTGTAACCTGTGGGGACACTCTACCGTGTAGGGGTCTTTGCGGGGCTCTCCCTTCTTGGCTACCAGGTAATTCTTGGGTGTATGAATTTCTAATTCAGAGGTATCAACCGCCTCGAAATTTCCTTAGTCATCCAAAAATCTTTGGGTGCCTTGATTGGGTCAAAATTTACATCCAGTCCCTCATCCCTTCTATTTAGAGAACATACACAGATCATATTAGGGATTTCTTTTAGATTTGATCAACTGCAATCTAATCTTGAGTTTGATTCTACATCTTGATTCCACCACTTGATTCAAAAATGCAACCTGACATGTTAGGAAAGGTGATTAGGAAACCTGAGTCCCAAATGACTATCAAAGATAAGATGATTGAGGCTGCTTATGGATACCATGAAAAATATTATAGAGACTTAGATAAGGACATTCAGGATAAATTTGCAGAAACAACAACCCACATTATGAACCGTGTTGAAGTACTTTATACATGAGTCTTACATGGTTCAACCTGAGAGGATCTTTTATCAGAATTCAGTGAATTATGGAGATTGCACAGTACCAAGTGTCTACAATGTTGTTCAAATCCACAATTTTGGGAAACATATTAAAGTCTCATGGAAAAATGTGGGGACATGCTAAATACACTACAAAAGATAATTATTCAAAGATACCCATACATTCCTTCAGAAGATGATGAGACATCTTGGAGCAACATTGAGGAGCAAAATCTTCCATATCTTGGGGACAAGAATCAAGGTTGTTGTAGACCCCCAACCCAAATGGAATCTAATTCAAATTATGAACAAATTGATACACCTGATCTTGAGATGGGTTGGGAGGATCTGATTGTAGGTAATCACGATTTTGAGCCAGCCCTAGAAAATCAAGAACCTAGTTCACCAATCTTAGATTTCCCAGACACCTATGATACTAAGATTGAATCAGAACCTCTTGAGGGTGTAAATTTCGTCCCTTATTCTAATAAGGTGACTCTCAAGAGCAATTCTAACATCCTTGTAGAGCCCAAGCTAGATTCTAGTGATCCAACCCACACCCTTAACCTAGAATCTAGATCTGAGCCTTATTGGGATATTACAAGGCCTTGTATGATGGAAATTAGATTTTGAATTTGGATTATGATTCTGAGCCTCTATTTGATGAATGCACCTTCCAACCTCCTTAGAGATACAGATTGATTTTTCGGAAGTCATGCCAATCTACGATACAGAAATCGAGGAGCTGGAAGAGTTGGGTTTTGATTGGGTCTTCCCTACAAGCCAAGAACCCGAACCCAAGCCTAATAAGAACATCTTTTTTAGTTCGGATTTTGAGAATAGGCTAGATCTAAGTCAGGTTGCTTATTATCCACATCTTGGTTTATTCTGTGGTGGAACCTCTGATCTTGAGTCAAATTCAGAACATGATTCTCACAAGTTCTCTGACGAGGTCGAATCTTACCCTGATTTCAGAGAACTATTGTTCCCTGATGATTATGAGCTGATCTACGACTTCAGCATCCACGACCCGTCTATTGATTCTGACATTGAGGTCAATGCTTTGAAAGAAGCCACCTCTTCTACACATGCAAAACCTTCCCAAACCCATTTTCAACCCTGACCCGCAACCGGACTCAATTTCTACTCTGATTCTCCTCTCAATGAGCCGGTTGCACATGATTCTCCTCCACATTTTTATTGGGTTTCGGACATCGATCAGACTATAAATCACGACCCATCCTTCTCTGATCACTTTCGTAGGGTTCCTACATCCTCCACTGATTCATTTTCATTTGAGGATCCCTACTTTAACCAGGCTGATTTGACTCAGCCAAACCCTAATTTTTCACTTCCACATCCTTTTCAGCTCCACAGCATCTGGTGGGTACCGCATCTCTTGATCCACATCTATTAACCTGCCAGATTGATTGGGTTTGGGCTGCATCATCAGCCTATTGACCTGAACAAGCACCTTATTGGACCAACCAGGCTGTTGATCAAGGTGCTTGTTCTACAAAATTTGTCTGATTTGACCACTCCTCCATACCATTTTTCGCTCGGCTGAAGGCATTGAGTTTGGTGCTTAACGAGAGGCAACCTGTTAATCCAAAAACCTGAGATCCTTCTGATTATCCCTTCTATACTTCACGTTTATCGCACTCTGAGTTCGATGTTAGAACAATCGATCCCACCTCTGGTACTCGTATCAGAGCTTAAAATCATCTGCAACAGTCATTCCCGACCCGTTCACCCACCCAATAATCCTGTTCTAATTCCTGAACCCAAAACTATTTCATACCCTTCGTTTTCAATGAGGACATTGCAAAACTTAGGCATGGGGGGGTGTTAAAGTGCAAACAAATAAAAATTCAAAGTTCTGAAGGATTCTCACAAAAAAAATACATATTCCAAAAAAAATAAAAAAGAACAAAAAAATGGAGAAGGGAGAAAATTTTGAAAAATTGAATGCAAATTATTTTTGAGGAGGAAAAGGGGAGGTGATTTTGAAATGTCAAAAAGGAGCACAATTTGAACAAAAAAGAGATAATTATTAGTAAAAGATTATGGAATCTATTTATGTTCTAGACCAAATTAAAAAGAAAGAATTATAAGTCAAAAAGTGCTAAGAGACAGAGATTAGTATGAGTGCTAATCGTAGGCCTCTTGGGCTCGTTTTAGGCTTAAAAATTCAAATATCTGTTAAGATTTGGATAATCCTTAAGAGGTTGAGGAAAATGCGAGGTTTAAGTATTATGTCTAAAGCTTAGGGATTATTCACCATCGTTAGCTGACCTCTGGTTTGCGGGACTCGATAACCTAAGCATCCTAATCCACACACAGTTTGGTTCAGTGCGCTTAATTATCAAAACCACACAAAAGCATTATTTTTGTTCTGAAAATGCCACCTAGATTAGGAGCGGCTAATCAGCACAAGTTGATTTGGACGAGTTTCCAGTGCAGAGAGGTGGGAAATTTTCCTCGAAGATGCGCAATAACATACTGTCTCCTTGGTACTTGTCTCCCAGGATATCTAAATATCCTACCAGGGGCATGTATGCACCTTGTGCTAGTTTAGGTGCCATGGGCGGGATTATCTCGAAATGTTGATTGCTAGGGCCTGAATTTAGCTACAGAATGCCATGGACGACACTATCTCGAAGTGTCGATAGCCAAGGTTCTGGGGATTGCCATGGCCAGTGCTATCTCGATGCATTGAAAGACAAGGACCCTGCGAGGATTGATGGTGGGAGAGAGGAATTCGATACAGACCGTGTTGTAAAGCCAATTCGAAGCTAGAAATAAAGGAAAGAGAGAAAACTCTCCAAAAATACAAAAAAATCTTCTGTCTCTCTTAAAAAAATGCATTGCAAATTGAACCAAGGCTAAAAATGCTTTAAGCACAGGTGCTTTAACCGCGGAGTTCAATGAACCTTAGGTTAGTTCCTGTGGGCCTTAGAAACCTTCGCTGTAGACTGAGGCTAAAGCTAGTCAGGTTCGGATCTTGGTTGGTATTTGAGTACCTCTAGGCCTATTGTTAACATTCTGAGCTAATCTACAAAAAAAAAATCACACATCAGAGATTTGAACACATGGTCTAGAATTTAAGTTAATTCTATAAGATTTTGCTAAGGGACTAGCAAAAGTTAGGCATGGGGTAATGATAATAATGTCATCATCAGCCATATCTAGCTTTATTTAGTCAATTTCCATCATTAAATGCTCCTACATAACCATCAGAAGACCATAATTCATTGCAAATCCTTTCTGAGAGAAATATAAGAAACCAGGGTTAAAATTATAATTTTACCATCATATCATGAATGTAGAATAACCGTGGGTTTCTCCAGGGGTTAATTAAGGTTCAAGTGATCTTAAAAGTCTAACAAGTGGGTTAGTACAGACAGAAAAGGGTTTTAGTGTGTTTCGAGAATTAAATGACTTCTGAAACCCTAAAGATAGATCCACTTAATTAACTGAGGTTTTGGTTAGGATAAAATTCACCTAAATCCTCTAAAATTTATATAAAAATATTCTCTAGGGTTTGGCATCCTTAATTTGACCATTGGAACCTGTCTTGACCCAAAACAGAGTCTCAGACAGACATTTGCCCTAATTTAAATTTTGGCATAAATTACCCAGTCAAACTAGGTTAAAACCAAAATCTAACTTCACCATTAGATTCCTTAGGTCTAAATTATGTTTGTATCAAAATTTGGACCCAATTTAAGATCATCTTGACCTAGTTTGCAATTTTATCCTGTCTGACTCTTTTATCTCACGCTCATGGCCCTAACTTCTAAATTTCCTACACAACCCCCCCAGCTTTGCCGTCTTCTTCACAGATAGGTCCCGACCGCCCTCAACTCCTAATCCTAAAGCTCCAACGACCATAATTTGGAAAAATCTCTGCGATTACTTAATGAATCCCTCTCAAAATTGAAAGGGAAACTCGTCAAGTAATTGCCTTCCTTTTCTGTCAGATCCGAAGCTCTAGATCTCGCCCAAATCCTAATGCGAACACCTGAAAGAATTGGATATCCTATTCTGGCGAACCTTCCAAGCTTGGAAGCTTGGCTTTCAAGCTCTTTTCGCCCTCTAACGGCCTATATAAACTCCCTAGGGTAGACCATTCTGCTTACACTCGAATTCGACCAGAGTTACCCTCAAATTTGTCTCTCCTCATCTGACCGAAGATCCTTGACGTCCAGTGACTTCTTCCATCTCCTCTCGTCGTCTGACTGCAATACCAGCGGCAGATCCTCCTTTCTTGCCTTCCTCCGCATCAAGTAGTACTAGCCGGTGCCTCTATCTCCTTCGTATTCCTTGACGTTAGCACCCACCAAAGTGCTTTCTTCCCCGACGTCGGCCATGCCATAACCGACGCCACTCCGTCCCCTTTGTCCATTAGATTAGGATTAGTTTATTTAGGCTAGTATCTTAGGTTAGTTTACTCCCTCAAAAACCTTGTTTCAACCACTGATGCCGCAAATCGTCATCGCCTTCCTCATCTTCGACCACTCCTCTAGCGAGGCATATTCGCCGCTACACCCCTCCATCCACCTTGCCAACCACCTCATAACCTTCACCTCGACTCCACCAACCAAAGCCCTCTCTCTATTTGCCATCTTTTCGATCGAAACACCTCCCCGACCAACCCATCATCCTCTGTCCAATTCCGTCTCCACCAGCCACCTACACACTCTCACTCCACGCTACACCCACCACCACATTCGTTGTCCCCCAACAATATTGCTGAGCCATATAATGCGGCCGCGAGGCCCTTTTTCTTGCGTTTCAGGTACTTGGTCTTCCACGCCATTAGCAGCGAGCTTTAGTGAAGCTTACAGCGTTCTTCAGCTATTGCACGTCCCAGATCGTATGCCCAGGTCACGTGGAAAGATCCAAGGATGCGATTCACAGCTTTTATTGGAGGCTCTACCATCAGCAACTCCTTCAATTGATAGAGCATCACCTTCAGCCATCACATGAAGAAGGCCGTGGGATTTAGTTCCACATCGGAATGACAAAACAGCCGAAGAGATATAAATTGTAAAAGTGATAGCAGCTGTTCGCCTTAAGTCACACAGGGGGGTGGGGTCCCTCGCCACCCCTTCACTTGCCTCGCTTGTGACATGCACCATGCAGGCCTGGCTCCAACCCGTTTACCCACCCATGCCTGTGCACACCTCGGCTGCGACCCATGCCCGCAACCCTCGTCTCGGGTACTTAGATCCCTGTTTACCTGATTTCCCATTATTGTGGAAGGCTCTGGGAGAGCGGAACCCAAAGAGAGAAAGAGAGAGAAAGCACAAGGACAGGGGGTTTTTGCTCTCCCTGATACCTGTGTGACACTTAGTAGCAAGAAGAAGTAGGGAAAGAAAAGAGGAAAGGAAGAGCTTGTGCAGAGAACCAAAGAGAAGAAAGAGAGAAAGAAGAAGTAGAGAAGAAGAGAAAGGAAGAGAGACCCTTGTGTCTTTTGAAAAGCACTGTAGAATCAGGCGTTTAAGGCGTCTAATCCTATCATCAGATGTCCAGTTCTCCTGTTTCAAGCTAATTAACTTGATTAATATTGAGCATCTATTTGCTACTATTGTGAGGAGTAATTGGTGATTCAAATCACCATTTTATCCCATTCTTTTTGCACATTGCTACTTGAAATTATTGCTATATCATTATGAATCAATTCTGATTATAATTTCTCATATCTTTTATTTAGAATTGTGATTTTGAGATTAGCACGTGAATTCCTATTTGCTCCCAGTGAATGACCTCGGACTTTCATTCGAGTATAAATTTTATCTGTTTTGAGCGATTTTGTCCTATACTACGATGCAATTTTTAAATAATGATGAATTTGCACTTAACAGTGTGTAAAAAAGGAAGGGGCCTCTCCTATTTATAGATGGCCTAGGAAGGCTTAGGAAAGCTGTGGAAGCCTTAGGTAGCCGTTGGGGATGAACCCAAGGCAAAATCGGTCGGAATCAGGGTCATTAATGATTTTGACAGTGTTATCAGACGTCTAGGTCAAGAATCAGATGTCTGGAAATCACTCTTAAGTCGTCTGGAAACTAAATCAGACGTCTAATCCTAGACGGGTTTCCTTACTGACTTAGTTCAGACCTAAATAGGGTTCTTGTGTAAGTCGGTTAGATGACTTGTCGAATGTCTGGCACTAGCTCTGGATGTCTGGAAACATAGATTATAGCAGGAATGGATTTCTCAAGGCACAGATGGCTAGATTACTGATGAGAGGTGACTTTGGCTTAATCGAGGGCTAACGTCTATATATCAGACGTCTAAGATCCTCTACGAATGTTTGATAGAAGATTAAAGGTTAATTCTTAATGATTATATTTCTAAGCCAATGTTCTACTAATTGGACGTCTAGCAAAAATATCAGACGTCTGCTAAGACGTATGGACTAAGGGCTGGATGTCTAAACATGACAGATAGAGAGTGGTTTCTAGCCTAAGTGTTTTTGGACGTCTGATTAAACTATTGACGTCTTAAAAGTTAAGATTAGATGTTTGAAGTCCATATTGGACATTTGATCAAGCTGTCTGATGCCTACTTTGATTTTCTAAGTTCTCTACAAGATGTCTAAGTGTCCTAGGGTTGTGTAAGTGTTCCTAGGACTACTGTATTGTTACTTTGAGGCTCTTTAACAAATATACTAAGAAAAGAAGAGAAAATAACAAAAGATACAAAGTACATGAATAAAATAAACATCTATCATATTCTTCATCTCTTCTAACTCTCGCTCCAAGCGAAGCTCCTCCTCCAATCCACATGGACGCGAGCTCTTCACGCTTCACCTTGAAACTTGTATCCTGTTTAAGTGAGAAATAGATGTTTTAAAATTGCTTCATTGTAATATAGCTGAAATCTTTAAAATAAATAAATTTATTACTCGAATTTTAAGTCTGAGGTTGAACACAGGAAGGAAAATGAATTCACACACTAATCTCAAATAATGCAAATGAGCACAAGAATTTAAACCAAATAAACTACTCAAAAATGATAATTAGTGTAGAAAATGAGTATAACAAGAATTCAACATTGTAAAAAGAAATCTATAACAAAATAATGGTGATTTAGATCTTCAATTATTTAGTATAGTTATATGTAAACTAGAGTAATCAATAATGGCACAGTAGTCAGGACCAAATATCCGCACAGTAGCTTGAATGCTAGAGTAATCAAACGTCTCCTTCGGAGATCAGACACCTTAAATGGCCCTCTCCTTTGTTTCTCCTTTTCCTTCTTTCACTTTTTCCTTCTTCTGCTTCTGTTTTCTTCTTCTTCTTCTTCTTTGATTTCTTCCTATGCGGCTCTCCCTCTTCTGTCCCCTCTACTTTCTCTTCCTTCTCTTCAAGCCTTCTTTTTCTTCCCGTCTTCTTCCTTCTTCTTTAAGCACAGGGGAAAGGGCTCAGATTTTGGCTAGGTGTTAGCCAATGCACAGAAGAACAAAACCCTCCCCTTCCCCGCACACTCTCTTCCTTTCACTCTCTTAGGTTCCGCTCTCCCAGAGCCATGCGGATCGGGTTATCGGGTAATCGGAGGATCCGTGTACCCGGGTCCAGGGTCACCGGCGTGGTGTAGTGACCGAGGAGTGAAGGCTTAGGTGGGTCGGGCGCACCAGGTTCGCGGAGGAGAGGTCACGGATGAGGAGCGTGAAGGGCGTGAGGGACCTTACCCCTCAAGTGTTGAGGCAATAAGCCCTCAACACTTTTGCAACTTATGCGCTTGCGTTGCTTCCAAATCCCACGATGTGGGACTATTCACTCATGTCTTCTTTGCACATCTGCAGCAGAGGTGAAGCCCTTCAATTGCTGATGCCGCTACTACTGGGAAGCCAATTGGGAATACGGTTGGAGTCGTAAGGTGAAACTGCATTTCCTGATGCTAAAGGCAGAAGGTTTAGCAGCCGGAGAACTGTGAACAAAGGTGGAGATGAAGGCGGCGACGGAGAACGGAGAACACCTGAAACACTGAATAAGGCCTCACAGCCACATTAGAATAGTTCAGGAGCTTCGCCAAGGCACGACGAAGGTGTTGATGGTGATTTCATGGAGGATGGTGGTCTGTGGTGGCCAATTGATGACGGAGTTGGTGTGCGATGATGGGTCTGTTTGGGGGCATGTTTGGGTGGATGGGAATGTGAATAGAGATATGGGTTTTGTGCATGGAAGGATGGCGGTGCTTTTTGGAGTTGTGGCGAGGCGTGTGGATGAGTGTAGCGTGCGGAGGACCTCACCGAAGATGCTGCTGGAGATGGGGAAGATGGAGGTGAGCGACGGTATTGAGGGGTTTATTTTTGGCTTTTGGTAGAAGGAACTATTCTATGGGTCTTAAGGGCACTTAATTACCTATGCTAAGTGGACGAAAGGGAGAGGACAGCATCGACGTTGGTAGGCCGGAGCTGGGGAAGAAGGTGCTCCGATGAAGGGAACGGCGATGATGACGGAGGTAGAAGGGCTCCTGTTGGTACAGCCAAGAGCGGACGAAAGGGAGAAAGAGAATTCGGCCACTGGTTTTGTGACTGGATGAGGAAGGATGGTCAGGAGGGGTCACCAGAGCTTGAGGAGCTTCGCAGCCGAAGAGGAGGGAGGAAGAGGAGGGTTTTCGATCAGAATTCAAGCTTAGGGAGTTTGACCTGACTTAGGCTCTCTTTTATATGGTTCAAGAGGGAATCCTAAGCTTGGAAGCCAAGTTCCAATCTTGGAATTGTCGCCGGAGTAGGAAACCCAAATCTCTCATCCATTCACATGAGAGATCGGGAAGGTTATGGGGCATGGGATTTAGCTCAAAAGTAAAGAAATTCCTTGACGAACTTCCCTTTCAAATTTAAAAGGGATTCATCAAGGAATCAGGGAGTTCTTACCATTTTTAGGTTGCTGGTGCTTGTAGGAATAGGAGTAATGGCGACAGGGACCTAATTGTGAAGATGATGATGAAGTTTGGGGTCTATTTGTAAAGATTTTGAAAGTTAAGGGCATAAATGTAATCAGACAGGACCAATTTGTAAACTAGATCAAGACAATTTTAGCTTGGGTACAAATTTTGCTAAAAACCTAATTTGGACTTAAGGAATTCAATGGTGAAGTTGGATTTTGGTTTTGACCGTGTTTGTCTGGGTAATTTACACAAAAACCTAAATTAGGGTATGTGTATATTTGAGACTCTATTTTGAGCCAAACGGGTTTTGATGGTCAATTTGAAGGTTTCAAACCCTAGAGAATATTTTTCTATGAATTTTAGAGGGTTTAGGTGAATTTTATCTTGACCAGAAACTCAGTTAATTGAGCGAGTCTATTTTTAGGGTTTCAAAAAGTTATTTAATTCTCAAAACACGTGCAAACCCTTTCCTATCTGTTCTAACCCACTTATTATCACTTTAAGAACATTTGACCCTCATTCAACCCCTGAGAAAACCCGTGGTTGTACTGTATTCAAGTTATAATGATAAAATTACAGTTTTAACCCTAGTCTCTTGTTTTTCCCTCAAGATGGTTATACAGTGACTTATGGCTCTCTAGCAGTTATGTAGGAGCATTTACTAATTTAATTTGATCAAAATGAGCTAGTTGTGGCTCATGATAGTGTTCCCATCATACCCCCATGCCTAGCTTTTGCTAGTCTCTTAGCAAAATTTTAAGGTATTAACTTTGATTCTAGACCATATGCCTTTCTATGCTAAAAAATTCTGATGTGTTCTTTCTTTTGTAAATTAGGTCAGAATGTCGATAGTAGGCCTAGAGGTACTCAAGTAACAACCAAGATCCAGACCTGACCAACTCTAGCCTCAGTCCGCCGCGAAGGTTTCTAAGGCCCACAGGAACTAACCTAAGATTCATTGAACTCCACGGTTAAGGCACCTGTGCTTGTAACATGTTTTAGCCCAGGTTCAGTTTGCAGTATGTTTTTTTGTAGGAGAGAGGCAGAGAACTTTTCTTTATTTTTGGAGAGTTTTCTCTCTCTTCTCTTTTTATTTTTAGCCTCGGATTAGCTTTACAACACGGTCTATATGGGATTCCTAGTTCCCACCATCAATCCTCGTAGGGTCCCTGGCAATCGATGCTTCGAGATAGCACTGCCCATGGAAACCCCTAGAACCCTAGCTTTTGAGATTTTGGGATAATCCCACCCATGGCATTCTCTAGCTAAATTCAGATCCTAGCAATCGACATTTTGTGATAATGCCACCCATGGAACCAACACAAGGTGCTTGCATGCCCCCGGTAGGATATTTAGATATCCTAGGAGGCAAGCACCAAGGAGACGATATATTATTACGCATCTTCGAGGGGAATTTCCCACCTCTTCGTGTCGGGAACTCTTCCAAATCAACTTGTATTGATCAGTCACTCCTAGTCTAGGTAACTTTTTCATAACAGATTTAATGCATTTGCGTGATTTTGATACTTTGGCGCACTAAACCAGACTGTGTGTGGATTGGGGTGCTTAGGTTACTAGGTCCTGCAAACCAAAGGTCAGTTAACGAGGTCGAATAATCCCTAAGCCTTAGACTTAATACTTATGCTTTGCATTTTCCCCAACCTCTTGAGGACTATCCGGATCTTAGCGGATACTTGAATTTTTAAGCCTAGGATTGCAGCCCAAGAGGCTTAAGATTGGCATTCCTATTAATCTCTTTTTGTTTCTTAGCACTTTTTGTCTTTCATTTTCTTTCTTTTGATTTGGTCTAGAACTAAGTCAATTTTTAAATCCTTTAATAATGACTATCTCTTTTTCTTTTCTTTTCAAATTGTGTTCCTTTTTGACATTTTTATCTCCTCCCCTTTTCTCCTAAAAAATGGTATCCAATCAATTCAAAATTTCCCCCCTTCTCCTATTTTTGTTCTTTTTCAAAAATTTATTTATTAGATTTTTTTTTGGTTTCGTGGAATATGTGCTTTTTTTGCGTGAGAATCCTTCCAAACTGTGAATTTTGTATGTTTACACTTTACCACCCCCTTATGCCTAACTTTTGCAATGTCCTCATTGTAAATGGAGGGTGTGAAATAATTTTGGGTTCAGGAATTAGAACAGGATTATTGGGTGAGCGAACGGGTTGAGAAGGATTGTTGCGGACGATTTCAAGCCTTGGTACGTGAAACGGTTGGGTTCCGGAGAACCGGGTTTTAGTTTGTTATAACGTTGTAGTAAAGCCGGTTATTACCAACATTTCAAATATATAAATTTTTTACTCGGAAAATAAAAGAGTTCCCGAGGTCGAACTCAGGGAGCAAGTTGTATTCTAGAGATATACATGTTTCTTTTACAAAATAAAGAAAGAGAGAGGGAAAGAATTTGTTGTTCTCTTTGTTTTCTCCTCGTGATGCTTTTCTTTCTTTCTTCAGATCTCCTTCTTCTTCTTCTTTGTTCTGCAGCAGAGGTGATGCTCCTCTTTCTTTCTTTCTTCAGATCTCCTTCTTCTTCTTCTTTGTTCTGCAGCAGAGGTGATGCTCCTCTTTCTTTCTTTCTTCAGATCTCCTTCTTCTTCTTCCTTGGTTTCTGTCTTGGCCTCTCTTCTTCTTTTTCTGCAGTCTCTTCTGTGAAGATTTCTTCTTCCTTGGCTCTGCTGTACTTCTTCTCTGCAGTCTTTCCTCTTCTTCTGCCTTGCTCAGCCTCTTCTTTAGAGTTTCTTCTTGTTTTTCCTCCCTGCGGTTAAGTGTCAGCTTCTTCTTTTCTTTTTCAGCCAGGGACGTCACGCGAAGCTTTCTTCCTTAGCTGCTTCAGGCCGTCGTCTGATTTCCAAATCAGACGACTTAACTACCTGTTGCTACAGTTAGCTTCCTTCTTCTTCCGCGGGTCTTCTTCTTCGCCTGTGCCTGCACACTTCAGAGTTTTTCGTCAGAGGCAAAACCTACTCTACCCTCCACCCCCCCCCGCGTCTCTCTTCCTCTCTGAAACCACTCTTGGGAAAGCTCTCCCAGAGCTACCGGGTAACCGGGTTCGGATCAGGCCCGGGTCCAGGCCCACCGGCGTGCGTGGTGGGCGAGGAGTGCAGGTCAGTCTTAAGTCGGGTCGGGTCGGTTCGGGTCAGGTCCGCGGGGCGTGAGCGCGGACGAGACCGGGTAACCGGGCGGGTGAAGGGGACCTCACCCCGTGTGCTGAGGCAGTAAGCCTTCAGCACTTTTGCATCTTATGTCGCTGCGGCTCTTCAGGCGTTTCCGAGGTGGGACTAAACGGCCCACCTCAATTGCGCGCCCGCAGCGGGGAATTCAGCAGGAGATGGCGGCGTCACGCGGAGCTTTCTTCCTCAGCTGCGAACCTGGTGTTTTGCCAAAACTCCTCGCAAGGCCTGGGAGTGAATCTGGGCTTGGAGCTGAGCGTGGCGCGCCTGTAGCTGCAGGCGGAAGCAGTTCCTCCTGCGCGGCAATGGCGGCGGAGGTCGGGTGGCCTGTCCACAAGAAAACGGCCTCTCGGCCTAATCAGAGAGTGCCAGGAGCTTCGCCAGGGTGCGGCGAAGCTCGTGTGGGTGGTGGCGAGGCGCGGGGCGGCGTGCGAGGGCTGCCCTAGGTCGGACTGTGGGTCGGAGGATGGGTCTGTTCGGTGGAGTTGCAGAGGGTGATGTGGGGGACGTGGCAGGGCGGAGGTTGATCAGGGTGAGGAGGCGGAGGTCCTGCGGTGGTCGGCGAGCCGTGTGGGTCGCTGAGGTGATGGGAGCGGCTCGCCGGAGGGTGGTCGGAGACGAAGGGGGTGAAGGTGGTCAGGGTCGGTAGAGGGCTTAAGTGAATAAATTGAAAGCGGGGAAAGAAAGAGGAGAAGATGGGGAGGAGTTCTGACCTAGCTACAGAGACGAAAGGGGCCGGGGCAGGGCGACAGTCGTATCGACTGTCGCCGGAGAAGAAGATGCCCAGTGGGGGGGAGGACGGCGGTGACGACGGGGCAGAGGCAGCGCGCGCCGGTATTGCGCGACGTGGGAAGAGCAGGGGAAGAAGTCTCTGCTGCTGGTATTGCGGCAGAGCGAAGAGGAGGAGGAGGAAGAACCGCCGGAGCTGGTGGGCGTCTGCCGGAGTGAGAAGAGAGGAAAGTTGGGGGTTTTCTCCGTCAGATCCGAGCTCCGAAGAACGGTGGAGCGACGGGGGGTATTTATAGGGATCAAACAGGGAGGAAGGCGGAGGGAGACGACGTGTCTCCCTCGCCGGAGGATGGCCGGAAGCAAGAACCCATACCGTCCGTGCGTTCGCACGGCCGGTATGGTGGGTTATAACGACCAGGGGGGTGTCCCTGCGACGGCTGACGACGTAGGGCACCCCCGGTTTACTTGCCAGGTCCCTCACCTCACCCTGCGCGGCGCCATGCTCCGCGCAAGGTCGCCGGAGCATGGTGCTGGCAGGTTTTGCAGGAGGGACCTGATTGCAAAGAACGAAGGAGAGTTAGGGGCCAAAATGCGAGGGTTCAAAAGTTGAGGGCCAAAGAGTAAATATATGAGGACCAAAGTGTAAAGTCGGTCAAGGAGGTTTCTTCTTAGGCTCAAGTTTTTATACATGACTAATTAGGACCTAAGGAATCTGATGGTGAATTTCATTTTCATATTAAACCTTGTTTGACCGGTCAATTTGCGCAAAAACCCAAATTAAGTTATTAATTGGGCATGGTTCTCAATGTAGGTCAAAATGGGTTCTAAAGGCCAAATTGAAGGTTCTAAACCCTAGAGATTATTTTTCTATGAATTTTAGAGGGTTTATTCTATTTTTACTTTGCCTCGAACCTTGTGAATTGAAGTGGGTTGTTTTAGGGTTACAGATTATCATTTAGTTTCTTGGAAGTGCTGTAGCCCTTGCTAGATCATCTCATCCCACTTTTATTCTTATTAAGCTGCTTTGACCTATGTTTGGGCCCTGAATTACCCTGTATGCAGATTATACTGGTAAAATTACACTTTTACCCCTTATGACTTGTTTTCTTCTCAAACTCAGAATTCTCTGAGTTAAGCCTTTCCTTGAGATATGTAGGAGCTTTTATCCTTTGTATTAGGTCAAAATGAGCTAGTTATGGCTCATGATGAGGTTCTCATCAGTACGGGTACCAGAGGTGGGATTAACTGTTCTAAATCTGAACTCAGAGTGCAATAGACGTGAAGTACGGAAGGATAATCAAAAGGATCTCAGGTTTTTGGAATGGCGGGTTTTTTATCACGCTAAATCGATGTTTAAAAATAATCGTGTTGCAGTATAGCCAAAATAGCCTTCAAACAAATACAATTTTTATTACTCGAAAAAGTTCTGAGGTCGAACACAGGGAGCAAATGGACTTCACACACTAATCTCAACAATTAATGTAAATTGAACACAAAATATTACTTAAAAACTAATTTGCAATGTAGAGCATATGAGTATGTGAAGAGTAAAAAGAACTTTAGACAAAATAATAGTGATGTGAATCACCAATTATAAGTCTAATACATAGAATAATTATTCAAATTTACTAATGGTGGGAGTATGAAATCAGACATCTTAAATGACGTTTGCTACAGTACACCTTTTTCTGTGTGCCTCTTCCTTCTTCTTTTCTTTCTCTGACCCTTTCTTTGTAACTCCTCTTCTTCTTCACTTCTTTTCTTCTTCCTCAAGCTTTCTTCTTCTCTGGCCCTTCTTTATTCCTTCTTCTTATGTTCTTCTTTCTCTCCTTTCTCCTCATAGCCTTTAATTCTCCTCTTCTTCTCTTCTTCCTTCTCTGGCTTTTCTACCTTCTGAATTCGACTAAGTGTCGGAACCAAACTTCTCAGGGCAAAAACCCCCCTTCCCCTACGTAACTCTCCTCTCTTCTCTTTCTATTTCAGTCTCGCTCTCCTAGAGCCACAGTCGGTTGAGTAATTGGACCTAGCGCATACTCGGGTCTAGGCTCACTGGTGTACGGTGGTGAGCGAGGAGTGCAGGTCAAGCAAGTTATCAGGTCGGCCAGGTCTGTGGGGGAGGTGTCATGGACGAGACCAGTGAAGGTGTAGGAGGACCTCACCCTCAGTGATTGGAGGCAAACAACCCCATTCACTTTTGGGTAATATGCGGCTATAGGTGACTCTTCATATCCGAGGTGGGACTAAATGTTCCACCTTTCTTCCGCGCAGTGCAATAGCAAGGTGCTTGTTCAAATTGACAGGGCTGCGACTGCTGAAGCCCTTGCGTAAGGACTTGGACTTCTGCAGGCCTCTATTCCGCATAGCCTGGAGGTATCCCCTGGAGTGGAAACACCCTAGAGCAGCTTGAAGCTTGCTTGAAGCACGACGTTAATGGTGGTTCTAACCTGACACCTGAAATTCAAGAAAAGGGGCCTTATGGCCACGTTAGAATGCTCAGCAGGATTGCCGTGGCAGGGTGAATGTGATGGTGGCAGTGGCGTGTTGCGCGAGTGGCTGTGGTGGCCGGACGGTGACAGGAACGGTCGGTGAGAGTGGGTTTGTTCGAGAAGGTGCTTGGGTGTATGATGGAGCAAATGGAGTGAGGGGAAATGAGCGGGAAGGTGAAGTGGAGGTTGTGAGCTTGTCAGCGAGGTGGATGGAGGTGCGTAGTCTTGGGAACACCACGCTGGAGGAGTGGCCAGAGTGGAGAACAAAGAGGGTGAATGGCGTAGTCAAGGGGTTGAATTGAGAAATAGAGAGTGGGAAACTAACCTACGAGTCTAGTTAAACCTAACTAGCTACTCTAATGGATGAAAGGAAGGAGATTCCCACGCTGGTGTGGTTGTCGGACGTGGGGAAGACAAACCTTCGTAGGAGAGACGGCGGTGAAGATGGGAAAGGATTGCGACAGCTGGTATTGCATAACGCAGAGGATTGTGAGGAAGGTGAATCCGCCTCCGATTTTGTGGTCGGACGATGAGATGAGTCGGAGAGAGACCGTAGGAGCTTGCGGAGGGTTGTGGCCGAAGAGGAGAGAGGAAGAGGGGGAGTTCCGGCCAAATTTCAAGCTTAGGAGAATGGTCGAACCTTGGGGAGTCTTTTATAGGTCTCAGGAAGAAGTTTTGAGCTTGGGAAGCAAGCTTCCCAAGCTAGGAATGCTCACCGGATTTGGGAGTTCTTGAGACCCAAATCTCTCATGCGTTCGCATGAGAGATTGGGAAAGATCTGGAGCACATGGACGGGCTTAGATTGAAGGGAATTACTTGATGAATCTCCCTTACAATTTTGGAAGGGATTGATTGAATAGAGGAGTTCTCTTCAATCAAAGGTCGCCGGAGAAGGATTTCTTCATGATAATGGTGGAGGGACCTGATTGTGAAGATGACAAATAAGTTAGGGGGCTATTTGAAAGGATTTTGAAAATTGAGGGTATAAATATAATCAGACAGGACCATTTTGCAAACTAGGTCAAGACAAGCTCATCTTAGGTCCAAATTTTGGCACAAACATAATTTTTACCTAAGAAATCCAATGGTGAAGTTGGATTTTGGTTTTAACCACATTTGACTGGATAATTTATGTAAAAACCTAAATTAGGGCAAATATCTGTCTGAGACTCCATTTTAGGTCAAGAGTGGTTCTGATGGCCAAATTGAAGGTACTAAACCCTAGAGAATATTTTTCTATGAGTTTTAGAGGGTTTACATGAATTTTATCCTAACCATAACCTTGGTTGATTAAGTGGGTCTATTTTTAGGGTTTCAAAAGTCATTTAATTCTTAAAACATACGCAAACCCTTTTCTGTCTGAGCTAACCCACTTATTATCTTATTAAGACCATTTGACCTTTATTCAGCCCTTGAGAAGGCCCGTGGTTGTATTACATTCATGATAAGCTGGTAAAATTACAGTTTTAACCGTAGTTTCTTATTTTTCTCTTAGAATGCTTATGCAATGAATTATGACTTTCAGTTGATTTTGTAGGAGCATTTATTAACTTAATTGGATAAAAAAGAGATAGTTAGGGCTCATGATGGTTCTCCCATCACGGGTTGTCTCCCGTTAAGCACTAAATTTAATGCCTTCAGCCGAGTAGGAATGGTCATGGAGGAGTGGTTAAATCGGATGAGTTTTGTAGAACAAGCACCTTGATTAATAGCCTGGTTGGTCCAACCAGGTGCTTATTCAAATCAGCAGGCTGATGATGTAGCCCAAACCCAGTTAATCTGGCGGGCTAATAGATGTAGATCAAGAGATGCAGAACCCACCATATGCTGTGGAGCTTGGGATGATGTGGAAGTGTGAATCTAGGGTTTAGCTGAGTAGGGATCCTCAAATGAAAATGAATCAGGAGAGGATGCTGGAACCCTACGAAAATGATTAGAGAAGGATAGGGCATGATTTGTAGTCTGATCGAAGTCCGAAACCCGATTTGAATGTGGAGGAGAATCATCTGCAACCGGATCGAGAGGAGAGTCAGAGTAGAAATTGATCCGATTGAGGGTTAGGGTTGAAAATAGGTTTGGGAAGGTTCTGCATGTGTCGAAGTGATGGTTTCAAGAATAATTGTGTATGAGGGCTCCTCTAGTAAGGATTCAAAGGTAGGTTCATTTAGAGAGTCCTCATAGTAGAAGTCAAACTTAAAGGTAAATGCCTAAAGAGTGTTTATAGGATGAAGAAAGTCTGAGTCAAGAAAAGATTTGAACTCTGGGTTGTAGTCACTCTCGGCATTTTTTGTTTTTGATTCCTGAGTATCAAAAAGAAATGATTCCATCTCAATGGAACCTGATTTTAAATCAGTGATCTTGGGATCAGGGACCTCAGAGTTAGAGTCGAAGAATGGATCATATATGCTGAGGTCGTAGATTGGCTCATAGTCATCAAGAAACAATGGTTCTCTGAAATCATAGTAGGATTTGAAATCGTCGGAGAACTTGCGAGAATCAAGTTCTGAATTTGATTTGGGATCAGAGGTTCCACCACAAAATAAATCACAAGATGTAGACTCAGCAACTTGACTTGGGTCTAGCCTATTCTCAGATTTTGAGCTCAAAAAGGTGTCTCTATTGGTTTGGACTCTAGTTTTTGGCTTGTAGGGAAGACCCAATCAAAACCCAACTCCAACTCCCTGATTTCTGTATCGTAGATCAGCGCCACTTCCGAAAAATCAATATGTATTTTTGAGGATGTTGGAGAGGTGCATTCATCAAATAAAGGCCCAGAATCATAGTACAAATTCAAATTTTGATTTTCATCACACGGGGCCTTGTAATTATCCCAAGAAGGCTCAGATCCAGATTCTAGGTTAAGGTTGAGGGTGGGATCACTAGAATCTAAGTTGGACTCTATGTTAGAATTGCCCTCGAGGGTCACCTTATTAGAGTAACGAGAGGAATTTATACCTTCGAGAGGGTCTGATTCAATCTCATTATCACAGGAGTCTAGGAAATCTACGCTTGGTGAACCATGGTTTTGTGTCTCTAGGGCTGGCTCGAAATTGTGTTCTCCTGCAATTGGATCCTCCCAACCCGTCTCATGGTTAGGCGTATCAATCTATATATTAGGTTGATCATATTCCATTTGGGCTAGAGGTCCACAACAACCTTGATTCTCGAACCTGGGATTTGGAAAATCAGA
This sequence comes from Thalassia testudinum, assembly GCA_037157565.1. Lineage (NCBI taxonomy): Eukaryota > Viridiplantae > Streptophyta > Magnoliopsida > Alismatales > Hydrocharitaceae > Thalassia > Thalassia testudinum. Next base: position 61,328,650 of record JAZHRO010000019.1, on the reverse strand, counting down.
TAAATCCTTAGTATTGTTCCAAGATGTTTTTCTAAATGTTTGGGGAGTGTATGGGTATTTTTGATCAATAATCTGCTTTAATAATTTTATCATCTCTTCCCTATTTTCAAGATCATCTTGGTGTCTTTCCCAAAGTGCTGGATTTTTCATGCATTGGAGATATTCAAAGTTATGTAATTTCTCTAACTCAATGTATCCTGTCATGAGAACATCCTGGGTAGATCCATTTGTTACTTGTGTTATAATTACTTGGGCACAGTTTATGATGAAGGTTGTTGTTATCGATACATTAACCTAAATGTCTTCATTTGGTTTTGAGATTTTGTCATCAATCTCATAAAATCCAAGGGCATCCTCAACCATTCTATCTTTCATGGATATTTGAGTTCAGGTTTCTTCAATGATTTTCCTAAATAGCCAGGCTGCATTTTTTTTTTCGAATCAGATGGTGGAATCAAGATGTATAATCAAAATTCAAGATTGGATTGAAATTGATCAGATCTGAAAGAGATTCCTAAGAAAATTTGTGTGTGTGCTCTAAATAGAAGGGATGAGGGACTGGATGTGAGATTTACCCAATCAAGGCACCCAAAGATTTTTGGATGACTAAGGCAATTTCAAGGCGAATGATACCTTTGAATTAGAAATTCGTACACCCGAGAAGTACCTGGGCAACCAGGAAGGGAGAGCCCTGCAAAGACCCCTACACGGTATAGCGTCTCCATGGGTTACAGGGTTTCCCCCACCTGACCTTCCTTGTCATTGAGGGTCCAGGTAGACCGAAATGTATGAACTTAAGTCCTTAAGTCTAAAACTTTGATGTCCTAATTTGTGCCTTGAGTTTCACTTGATTAGAAATTAATTCAACTTGTGACCTAATTTGGAGGTTGGTTGGCATACAATGTAGACCAACTTCACCTGACCTGCCCTAAAGATGGCAGAATGAGATCTAGGTCAAGATCTAGAAATCACCCTGATTTGACTATTAGTTTATTAGGTCCAAGTTTTTTAGGGTTCAAGTGAGATTAAAGCCTGATTTTAGAGTTTTTCTGATTAGATCTTTTCAACCAAGGGCTTGGGTAGCACACAAATGTGGGTGGGTTTGTTTTCTTTTATGCAGACAAGTGTGAACTAGCACTCCAAAACCCTAAAAATTGAAACCCTAATTGGCTCTATTTCCAAGTCCAATTGATCTATAAAATGTTCTCCTTGGACTTCAAACAAGAAGTGCGTAGTCCAAGAAGATTAGAAATTAAGCATAGTCCCTAATAGGCATAGGCAATTTGGGGTAGGGAATTCTAAACAAAAGCATCTCAATCTTCAATTAAATTTGAAATTTTCACGAATTAGGAAACTTGCCCATTAAATGTTGATTACTATGAAAAATAAGGCAGGTGATTCCTAATTGATTAGTTCCATTTTTTTCCCAAGATTAGGAGGTTGATTAGGGAAGAATAAAGATGTTACCTGCCTTGGTGTAGTTGTTTTGGGCGAAAAATCTCCTCGTGAAGTACCTCGCAAAATCACAAGAAAGCAAATAGGGCAAGTCAGTGCTCAAATATAATCAAATAATGTGGAGAATAGAGGTGAATTGCGCGTTGCTCCCCGGCAACGGTGCCAAAATGTTTAGGTCGCTAAATGGGTGTTCTAAAATTGCTTCATTATAATATAGCCGAAATCGCTAAAACAAATAAATTTATTACTCGAATTTTAAGTCAGAGGTCGAACACAGGGAGCAAAATGAATGCACACACTAATCTCAAATAATGCAAATGAGCACAAGAATTTAAACCAAATAAACTACTCAAAAATGATAATTAGTGTAGAACACGAGTATAACAAGAATTCAACATGATAAAAAGAAATTTATAACTAAATAATGGTGATTTAGTTCTCTAATTATTTAGTATAGTTATATGTAAACTAGAGTAATCAATAATGGCACAGTAGTCAGGACCAAATATCTGCACAGTAGCTTGATTGCTACAGTAATCGAACATCTCCTTTGGAGATCAGACGCCTTAAATGGCCCTCTCCTTTGTTTCTTCCTTTTCTTCTTTCACTTTTTCCTTCTCCTTCTTTTGCTTCTGCTTTCTTCTTCTTTGATTTCTTCCTATGTAGCTCTCCTTCTTATGTCCTCTTTGCTTTCTCCTCCTCCTCTGTAGGCCTTCTTTTTTTGCCCGTCTTCTTCTTTCTTCTTTAAGCACAGGAAAAAGGGCTCGGATTTTGGCTAAGTGTTAGCAAATGCACAGAAGAACAAAACCCTCCCCTACCCCATACACTCTCTTCCTTTCTCTCTCTTAGGTTCTGCTCTCCCAGAGCCATGCACATCGGGTTATCAGGTAATTGGAGGATCCGTGTACCTGGGTCTAGGGTCACCGGTGTGGTGTAGTGATCGAGGAGTGAAGGCTTAGGCGGGTCGGGCGCACTAGGTCTGCGGAGGAGAGGTCACGGACGAGGAGCATGAAGGGTGTGAGGGACCTCACCCCTCAAGTGTTGAGGCAATAAGCCCTCAACACTTTTGCAACTTATGTGCCTGCGCTGCTTCCAAATCCCACGATGTGGGACTATTCGCTCATGTCTTCTTTGCGCATCTGCAGCAGAGGTGAAGCCCTTCAATTGCTGATGCTGCTGCTACTGGGAAGCCAATTGGGAACACGATTGGAGTTGTAAGGTGAAACCGCATTTCCTGATGCTAGAGGCAGATGGTTTAGCGGCTGGAGAACTGTGAACAAAGGTGGAGATGAAGGCGGCGGCGACGGAGAACGGCAAACACCTGAAACACTGAATAAGGCCTCATGGCCACATTAGAATAGTTCAGGAGCTTCGCCAAGGCACGGTGAAGGTGCTAATGGTGATTTCGTGGAGGATGGTGGTCTGTGGTGGCCGATCGATGGAGTTGGTGCACGATGATGGGTCTATTCGGGGGCATGTTTGGGTGGATGGGAAGGTGAATAGGGATAGGGGTTTTGTGCGTGGAAGGATGGAGGTGCTTTTGGGAGTTGTGTGGAGGTGTGTGGATGAGTGTAGTGTGCGGAGGACCTTACTGGAGATGCTACCGAAGATGGGGAAGATGGAGGTGAGCGACGGTATCGAGGGGTTTATTTTTGGCTTTTGGTAGAAGGAACTATTCTAGGGGCCTTAAGGGCACTTAATTACCTATGCTAAGTGGACGAAAGGGAGAGGACAGCTTCGACGTTGGTAGGCTGGAGTTGGGGAAGAAGGTGCTCCAATGAAGGGAACGACGACGACGACGACGGAGGTAGAAGGGCTCCTGCTGGTATGGCCAAGAGCAGACGAGAGGGAGAAAGAGAATCTGGGCACTGGTTTTGTGACCGAATGACAAAGGATGGTCAGGAGGGGTTGCCGGAGCTTGAGGAGATTCGTGGCCGAAGAGGAGGGAGGAAGAGGAGGGTTTTCGGCCGGAATTCAAGCTTAGGGAGTTTGGCCTGACCTGGGCTTTCTTTTATAGGGTTCAAGAGGGAATCCTAAGCTTGGAAGCCAAGCTTCTAATCTTGGAATTGTCTCCAGAGTAGGAAACTCAAATCTCTCATGCGTTCGGTTATGGGGCATGGGATTTGGCTCAAATGGAAGGAAATTCCTTGACGAACTTCCCTTTCAAATTTGAAAAGGATTCGTCAAGGAATCAGGGAGTTCTTGCCATTTTTAGGTCATCGGTGCTTGTAGGAATAGGTGTAATGGCAGTAGGGACCTAACTGTGAAGATGATGACGAAGTTAGGGGTCTATCTGTAAATATTTTTAAAGTTAAGGACATAAATGTAATTCGACAGGACCAATTTGTGAACTAGGTCAAGAAAATTTTAGCTTGGGTCCAAATTTTGGTACAAACTTAATTTGAACCTAAGAAATCAAATGGTGAAGTTGGATTTTGGTTTTCATTGCGTTTGACTGGGTAATTTATGCAAAAACCTAAATTAGGGTAAATGTCTGTCTGAGACTTTGTTTTGGGCCAAAACGGGTTCTGATGGTCAATTTGAAGGTTTCGAACCCTAAAGATTTTTTTCTATGAATTTCAGAGGATTTAGGTGAATTTTATCCTGACCAAAACCTCATTTAATTAAGTGGGTTTGTTTTTAGGGTTTCAAAAAGTCATTTAATTCTCAAAACACGTGCAAACCCTTTCCTGTTTGTTATAACCCACTTGTTATACTTTTAAGATCATTTGACCCTCATTCAACCCCTGAGAAAACCCGTGGTTGTACTGCATTTAAGTTATGATGGTAAAATTATAGTTTTAACCCTGGTCTCTTTTTTTTTTCCCTTAGAATGGTTATGGAGTGACTTATGACTCTCTGGCAGTTATGTAGGAGCATTTATTGATTTAATTGGATCAAAATAAGCTAGTTGTGGCTCATGATGGTATTCCCATCATATCCATTTGTAAATACCTAAAATCTTAGACTTTAAATGCAAATGTTAAATACAAGTGTTTTGTTATCATCAAAATTACCGATAGTGGTTCCCTTACACCAACAATCTCCCTCTATTTGATGATGGCAAAACCATAAATATAAATCCAAAAATTCTCCCCCTTTTTAGCATTATCAAAAAGGTTTAATAACTTTTAGTCATTTATCTTATACTCCACCTTAAGACATGATCTTCTAATTTCATCTTTTTCTTAAAACAAGATAGCTATGTTATTATCTCCCCCTTTCTAAAGGAAATATAGCTATGTTATTTTTAAACCTCTCCCTTAAAGATGGACAACTAGCTCATCAATTTTAAACTCCCCCTTTCTAGATGCTATAAATGAAAAGATAGGGTTAAGGGTGTATCTCACTTACCATGGCCAATAGAATGGCCCAAATGGAGGTTGATGCCAAATTTAATTGGGCTCCCATCTGAAGCTTGGAGGTCCGGGCATCGGTGCCAGTCTCCAATCAGGCGGTCAACGTGCAACGGTTCAATCACCCACCAGTCTTCTCGTCGATCTTTTTGTCTTCCTCTTTGGTCCACTCCTTGGTCCTCCCAATTCGAGTTGACCATTTTCCAACTTGTAGGTCCAATCTTTCACATTGACATCTCCAAGAGTCTAATTCTCTCTTCGGTATGCAAGTTAATTTGGATCCTATTTTGTTATTTGTTCTCCTTGATGGAGATCCTTTCTCAACCTTATGACTAGTACTAATCCTTTCATTAGAGAATTTTTATAGTCTACTCATTAAATTCTTAGAATTTTCCTTAAGACATGCAAGTTCTTCTACAACATGCATCTTGGTATTTGAACAAGAAAGTTTAGTTTTCAAGCTAGCATTTTCCTCAATCAATATGCTGTTTTCATTGATTAGGTCATGTTTTTCTAGCAATAAATTATCATTTTCAGAAATGTTAGGACTAGAACTAGTTTCTAGATGTTGAAAGCAGAAAACTATGCGATCGAAGTTGGTTTCAAAAAATCCGTCATAGTTCAATTTGCGAAGAAATTCGTCAACAGATAAATTTATATCGAAATTCTAAGAATTCCGAGTTGAACATAGGGAGGCTACGTCGATCTAAAATCCGCGATTTATATATTTTTTTATGTTTTTGTTTGAAAATGAAATAATTACAATGGAATTGATATAAACAATTAGAGAGAGAAAGAGAGAGAGAGAACAATCACTTGATATAATCAGAATGGTTTTACAACTACAAAGCATGAAATGATTACAACTAGAATGTAGAAAATTCTATTCTAGAAAGCGATTAAAAAGAAGGGAGAGAGATGTTATCCTCCTCAACAAATGCTTGGAGGACGAGCTGGACGGAGCGACGCCTGAAAGATGAAGGATGGAGTGGGAAGAGAGAGGACGAAGCAGGAAGGAGCAGGAACGAGGCAGCACGTCGTCGTCGTCATGAGATTCACTTTTAGAACAGGGGAGAGAAAATTGGATTAGCTCTAGAATAGCATCCTGGGTGTGGGAAGAGCTTCTCTTGAGCTTTGGAGAGGGAGAGAACTGAAGGAAGGTATGAAGAAGTGGAGGTCGGGTCTCCTTTTGTAGTTGTAGGAATTGAGGGAAAAATTGTCATTTCAAGCTTAAAGCATTAAAATTGTCACTAAAGGTCTGATCGTGGCCGACTTGTGCACACCACGCATGCCTCCTCGCCTGCCGTGCACAAAATGCACACTCACATCCTTGAAATCCTAGCGATCGGACGGCTCAGATTGCTCTTTGCGCATGCCTTCATCTACGCTTAATCGTGCGCCCACATGCGATGGGGCGAGCACAAGTGCATCATCGTGCATGTGGCGATCCAAGGCTCCTTCGCACGCCACGTCTTCGCCCCTCTACCGCCCGATCACCATCTGACAGCTGGATTGCACCCACTCCCACGCTCACGTCTGATTTGAGGCGCGCTACGTTTCAAAAGCGTGCCTCGCACTCGCAAAAGTGTGTCTGCCCACTGCGCTACGGTCGACTTTGTGTCGTGCTTTTGTTTTTAGGCACGCGTGCTCACGGCCGTTGGATCAAGATCCAACGGCTAGGATCAAGTGATGGAGATCCTTTGGAGATGCAACGATGGTTCTTAGGGCCAATTGGGTGGCTAGGATGGCACCACTTGGCCGTCCATCTTCTCTGACATGTAGAAGGAGCCACGGATGTCGGATTGAGTCGATTTTCACGTCGTTAGGCTGCGATCATCGATCTGAATCCATTCGTACGGTCAAATTTTTCGTCTGAAGTGCGGATTGGCACCATCTTGTCCTTTGATCTTTAGACTTCCTCGATCTCTATCTAGTGCTACGGATGTCCGATCAGGGCGATCTTGAAGTCGTTGAACTCCAATTGTCACCCTGATTAGATTCGTATGGTTGGATCTTCGATCCGAGGCCCTGGTTAAAAATCATCCTGTCCTTGACCATAAAAGGAGACAATTGCTATACAATTTATACAATTTGTCCTAAATGCGTAATTATGCATGTTATATAATATTTACAATGCATGATGCTACTATGACACTAAGAACATGCATTAATAGACATTTTTGGCTATTTAGATGTATGCACATCACACCCCCATGCCTATCTTTTGCTAGTCCCGAGCAAAAACTACGTGCTATTTATAAAAGAATTAGGGTTGGATTACTCAGGCAAAAGTCATTTTCAACATTAAGAAATTTTTACTTAGGACTTGAACTTTCAAAGACACAATAGCACCCGGGTATCTGCCAAAATGCATACCGCCTCAAGCTCTCACCTTATTCAAGGAAAGATCTCTTTTTCTCCTTTTTCTTCTTTTCTATTTTTTTTTTATTTTTTGAGTTTAGGGTTACAGAGTGGCTTTCTAAGGCCACTCAACCCACCCAAGGCTTGATGATAACCCTAAATTCTAAGTAGCTTTTTGTGAAAGTGATAGACTCGTTGATCGACAATCAGAACGAACCTTAGGTTTCTATGCCCCTAGGTGACCTTAAAAAGAATTTTGCCTAAAGGTGTCTCTATACGACCGGTAGCTTTCTCCCTACTTTTTCTTTTTATGAGTCAACACAAGGGTGACTCAGTGTATATCTCCCCGACTTATTCTACTTCTCCGCTTCTTCCTAAGTGTTTTAGGAATTCGACGTGCATTTCTTGAGCTAGGTTCTGGACAACCTTCCAATAGGCTGTTACCCACAATAACTTACCATCCATACTCGTGCGGTGAAGTGTAGCTTATTTCTTTTGTTTTCTTTCTCTCCTTTTCTTTTTCTTTTTCTTTTCTCTTTTTTTCTTCTTTTGACTTTTTTTTTTAAAGTAGGTGGCTTCCCTGGTCTAAGATTTACCTAAAGGTAGTAGGAAAGTAATGGTCTAGTGGCTGGGCTCTGGACAACCTACCTATGGGTTGTTACCCACGATAATTTGTTAGCCATGCCACCCTAGAAGGTTCTTTAGCTACCCAATTTTCATTAAAATCGCCGAACAACGAGCCAGTGCAAATAGTGTGTAGATGCTTAGACTTAAAGTTCCCTCAAATCAGAGGGTGGGTTGATAAGTCGTATACTTATCACCCAAACTTATTTAATAAAATTGAAATATAATTTAGGATGGCGAAGATTCGATAAACAAATCCACATTTTAGTGGATACCCGGGCTGATTAAGCCCAAAGACCTGAAGGGTCTTAGTGTTCAAATCCTACTATAATATTTCATAAGATTGAAAAGTCCTAATGCCCAAGTATTCTTTCCTAATTCAATTTTTTTTATGTATACATAAGAAAACAAGTAGAATTTACAAGAATTCTATAGAGCTGACAAATTGATTCAGAAATGAATCCACCCCCTCATGCCTAGCTGATGCAGTATCCACATTGAGAATAAAATACATGAAAGGAAGGTAGAATGTAGAAGATATCACCTGAATATGATGCTCGGGTTAGCTCTAAGTCAGACTGTACAGTTGCCGAGTTTAATGCCATCAGCTAGGTGAAGTCTAGCCAAAGAGATCACAACATGATGAGAGCAACCGTGTTTGAGACAGGTTCTGGAACAATACGGTCAATAACAGGCTTCAGACATTGACCGTTGACTTTGAATGAATTACCCATCTTTGGGTCAGAAATCTAAATAGACCCGTTTGGAAAAATATGATCGATGATGAACGGGTTGTTCCATTTTGACCTAAATTTGCTGGGAAAGAGCTTAAATCGAGAATCAAAGAGCCAGACCTTCTGGTTCGGCTCAAAGCTCTTGCAGGATATCAATTGGCATTCTCATACGTGTCATTTCTAAGCTCCTCCAATTCAGATAGTTGGAGTTTCCTGGTCATTTCGGTTAAACTCAAATCCAGATTGCACTGCTTGATTGCCCAGAATGCCTTATGTTCAATTTCTACGGGTAAATGGCATGCCTTTGCATACACCAGATGAAATGGTGACATGCTGATAGGTGTTTGTACGTCGTACGGTAGGCCCAAATAGTATCCTCAAGCTTTTGAGTCCAGTCTTTACGATCAGGCCTAACCATCTTCTGAAGAATATTCTTCATCTCTCGATTAGAGATCTCGCCTTTCCATACACTAGACGAAATGGTGACATGCCGATAGGTGTTTTGTATGCCGTACGGTAGGCCCAAAGAGTGTTCTCAAGCTTTTGAGTCTAGTCTTTACGATTAGGCCTAACCGTCTTCTGAAGAATATTCTTGATCTCTCGATTGGAGATCTCGGCCTGTCCATTCGTCTGGGGATGGTAAGGTGTGGAGATTCTGTGATTTACCCTATATTTTTCCAGTAAATTATGAAATTGGGCATTATTAAAGTGATAACCACATCGCTGATGATGGCCCTCAGGACCCCGAACTGACTGAAGATGTTCTTCTTGACGAAATCGATGACCACCTTGTGGTCATTGGTTCAGGTGGGAGTGGCCTCAATCCACTTTGACACATAATCAACAGCGACGAGAATGTACTGGTGTCCAAATGAATTGAGGAAGGGTGCCATGAAATTGATGGCCCAAACGTCGAAGATTTCGACGGGAAGAATCGGGTTTAGAGGCATCATGTCTCTCTTGGTTATGCTCCCAAGTGCCTGGCATCGAGAGCACGACTTTGAGAATTCCTAGGCATCCTTGAATAAAGACCGCCAAAAGAATCTAGATTGCAAAATTTTTGTAGCCGTCTTTCTCCCAGATAAATGTCCACCGCACGTAGATGCGTGGCAGAAGTCGAGTATACTTTTGAATTCAATCTCTGCAATACATCGGCAAATAATCTGATCAGAGCCGATGCAATACAATTCAGGATCCTCCCAGAAGTAATATGTGGCCTTAAATTTGAGTCTATCTCGTTGTTTCTTGGTCAAATTTTGATGGATTTGACCTACAGCCGAATAGTTTACAATATCAGCAAACCACAGGTTTTGGACACCTGAAACTGTAAGGATAGTCTCATTCGGAAAGGTATCAATAATAGGAATATCCAGACGAGAAGAATCACTCAGAAGTCTCGAAAGATGATCCGCCACCACATTCTGTGCCCCGGATTTATCCTTGATTTCAAGATCAAATTCTTGAAGCAAAAGAATCCATCGAATAAGCTGGGGTTTGGCATCCTTTTTAGCTAAGAGATGTCTCAAGGACAAGTGGTCGGTATATATAATGACGTGAGAGCCTAAGAGATAAACCCTGAATTTCTCCAAAGCAAATACTACAACTAGTAATTCCTTCTCAGTAACTGTGTAATTCCTCTAGGCCTCGTCCAGAGTTTTACTAGCGTAGTAGATGAAAGAGGCCTTTCTGTCAATCTTCTGACCCAAGACAACCCCGACCACGTAATCAGAAGCGTCGGTCATGATCTAAAATGGGGCTGTCCAAACCGGTGCTTGCAACACCGGAGCATAAGTGACTGTCATTTGAAGAAAATCAAATGCCTTACGGCATGATTCGTTGAAATCAAATGGCATATCTTTGGCAAGAAGGTTGCTCAAAGGGCAAGAAACCTTAGAAAAGTCCTTGATGAACCTCCTATAGATTCCCACATGACCAAGAAATGATTGAATTTGTTTGACAGATGTGGGAGGAGGAAGTTTAGAGATAGCATCAACCTTGGCTTTGTCAACTTCGATACCCTATTCAGAGATTACATGACCCAAGATGATGCCTTCTTGTGTCATGAAATGACTCTTTTCCCAGCTAAGGACCAGTCTTGTTTTGATGCATCTTTTAAGAATCATTACAAGATCAGCCAGACAAGAATCAAACGATTCTTCGAAAATAGAGAAATCGTCCATGAAGATTTCCATAAACTCTCCCGTCATGTCTGAGAATATGGCTAGCATATACCTTTGAAAAGTCGCAGGTGCATTGCATAAGTCGAATGGCAACCTACAGAAAGCAAAGGTTCCGTAGGGACAGGTGAAAGTCATTTTTTCCTGATCCTCGGGATGGATAGGAACTTGATTATATCCCAAGTAACTGTCTAGGAAACAGAAGTACTTCTACCCAGCTAATCTTTCAAGGATTTGATCGATAAAGGGAAAAGGGAAATGTTCCTTTTCCATGGCTATGTTCAGCTTCCTTTAATCAATACACACCCTCCAAGAGGAAGCTGAACGAGTTGTGACAGATTCTCCTTTCTCGTTAGTCACATTGGTAATCTCGGCTTTCTTGGGAACAATTTGCACGGGACTTACCCAAGGACTATCAGATATTGGATAAATGATTCCTGCATTGAGCCACTTGATAATTTCCTTCTTGACCACTTCTTGCATATTAGGGTTTAATCTCCTCTGCATTTGGCGAGAAGTGCGGGATCCATCTTCTAAAAGTATTCTGTGATTGTAGTAAGATGGCTTGATCCCCCTAAGGTCATGAATGGTCCAACCAATTGCCTCCTTGTGTTCCTTTAGGACCTTGATCAACTTAATCTCTTGCTCCTTAGTTAATCTGGCACTGATAATCACAGGGAGCGTTTTTTGAGGTCCCAAAAACTGATATTTCAAATTCTCAAGCAATGGTTTCAGTTTGAGTTGGGGCAGGTTTTGGATTGAGGGTAAAGATGGTGCTAAAGAAGATTCATTAAGTGGAAGAGGTTGAAAGTGAATAAAATTAATAACCTTTTCAGAATGTGGCAGGTTTGCCACAGAGGGTTGCAGGTCAGATTCATCACAACAGGAGGAACTTCAATTGTAGAAACCGCCATACAAGTTTCAATATTCAAGTTATCATCCTCAAGTTCCTCTATAAATCCACAATCCTCGAATTTGTTAATTGCCTTAAAAATATCCAATTTCAATTTCTGATCCCCAAAGGTAATTTCCATGCTACTGCTTTCACAGTTGATATTGGCCTTTGCGGTAGCTAGGAATGGATGCCCCAGAATGATGGGCGTGTTCCATAGATTTTCAGATACGTCCATGTCAAGGACAAGGAAATCTACAGGAAAATAGAAATCCTTAACCTTAACAATAACATCTTCAATATCGCCTCGCGGATTTATGACCGAACGGTCCACTACCTGCAGTGTTATTGAAGTTGGCCAAAGTTCACCTAATTCGAACTTCTTGTAAAGAGAAGTCGGGATTAGGTTAACATATGCTCCTAGATCCAAAAGCACTCTATCAAAAGTGTAATCTCTGATGACACAAGAAATCAAAGGAGCACTTGGATCTCTCTTTTTCTGGGGAAGGTGATGTAGGATAACAGAACTAGCTTGCTCGGAGAGTACCACCTTCCTTGGAACAGACTCCTTCGTCTTACGCTTTTGTGTGCATCAATCCTTCAAAAATTTAGCGTAAGCCGGTATGTATTTGATATCATCGAGGAGTGGGATATTGATCTCAACATTCTTGAATATATTCAAGAGCTCCTCGTTATTATCAACATGCTTCTTCTTCCTAGGTTTAATCAAGGCCTCAGGAAAAGGAACATGAGTTAGATCTTCGGAATCAGGTTCCTGAGCCTTGATTTCTTCTTTGGAGTTCTCCTTTCTCTCCTCAGACTTTCCAGGATTTGGTAGATCAGAATAGTGCGGTTGTGAATCTTGAGTTTGTTTTCCACTCCTCAAGGTAACTGAATTAGAAGATGCATACGGGTTTAGGACTTGGGGAGGGGTAGGAAAGATTGGAGGGGCTTCATTAGCCAAAAACCTTTGATTTGAAGAAGAAGCAGAAGTGGAAGGACCCTTCTCAACCACCTAAGCATGTGCGTGCAGGTCCCTTTTATTCCCGTACCCTTAGGCTTGATTGTCCAGATTCTGGATATTACGCGGGTTGGGTACGGGTTGAGATGATAGAGATCCGGGTTAACGAGAATTAGCAATGAACCCATTTTGCAAGTTGTCCAGCGAGGTTTTCATTTGCTGCATGAGCTGGAGCATAGATCCTTACATTTCTACCATTTGTTAGTTCAAATCAGCCTGCCCAATGGGTTGACGGGCATTCCAAGATGGCTGATTGACCTAATTTGGGGGCAGCTGAGTGTAAACATGACCCTGACCCATTGGTCTCTGTGGAGCATAATTGCTAGGTCAGAATTGGGTCAACTGCCCTGGGTTTTTCCAGGAGAAGTTAGGGTGGTTCCTCCAACCCAGATTATGAGCATTGGAATAAGGGTTGGACCTAATGTTCTCCTGTACAGCATAGACATCCTCATAGGGTAAAGATGGAGACAAAGAAAGGGAGGGATTAGAGAAATTGGGATGAAAGGCCCAAGTTTGGAACCCGTAGGGTTCCGAATAATGCTGACTCACAGGTTGAGCTGCATCAAGTTGATTCACGAACTCCTATCTAGAAGGAGCTTGTGGCGAATGGAATCTCAAATTCTGGGATTGAGTGGATCAAGAATTGTTCATTGAATTTCCAACCATCCACTCCTCCATCCTTTTAGTAACCAAGTCCACCTTATCTAGTTTATTGCAAAGCAATTCCATATCGAATGAATGAGAGTCGTGAACTTCATTAACATTCGATCTGGGTTGTTGGGACCGGTTAAAAGTATCAATGGAGGAATTATTGATCGAATTCTCACTCATCTCCTTAAACAAATTGTGCACGCTATCTGCGTCTTTGTTGAGGAAATTGCCTCTGTAAGAAGCATCCACATGATTTCTGAGTTGCTCAGTCATCCTGTGGTAGAAGATCTGCACGAGTTGCCATTTCGGCACCTCGTGGTGTGGACACCTCTGCAATAAGTACTGGAATCACTCCCAGGCAACATGAAACTACTCCATCGGTTGCTGGGTGAAGGTAGTAATCGCCCGTCACAAAGCATTGATACATATGACAGGGAAGAATTTCTCCAGGAAAGCTGATTTCAAATCATTCCAAGTTGCAATTGGCCTTACTATAGTCCTGTACCAATGAGTGGCTTTATCCCTAAGAGAGTGGGGGAAGAGCCTCATGATCATCTGCTTCTCATTCACGCTTCGTGCCTTGGTGGTCTGGACCAAAGTGGTCAAGTCCTCTAAGTGCTGAAACAGGTCTTCAGAGCCAAGCCCATAGAAATGTTTAATCAGGCTTAACACCTGGGGCTTGATTTCTACTTCTCTGGTAGGAATCTGGATGCTGGGACGTTCCCCGTAATTTGAAGGATAATAAAAATCCTTCAATGGCTGAGCGCCCTGCATTCTCTGGAACCATTCTTGCATTCTCTGCATTTGTTCCAGCTGCCTTTGAAATACCTCCTGTGGATTCTGATGCAGAGGAGGCTGTTGATCAGCCATGGGATCAATTTGGCCAAAATCCAATCTACGCCTCCTAGAATACTCAAGTGGTCCTTCCAATCGAGGATTCAATGACCTCATTCCCAGCATAAACTGGGAAAAAGTCGGACGGATTGGAGATATGAACCCTACAGCACAACAAAACAAGCCTATTCTTAAGTGGGGTAGCCTAAGGATCTATAGACTCTCAGAATCTGTCTTAAGATTATAGATGATTTACTCTACTTGCGTCCAATCAATCCAACCAGTTAGAAGGAGGGACCAGGGAGAAGGTTCTTCCTTTGGCTTGCGCCTCCAGTTCCTAGTGTACCCCCCAACCGCGGTTGTTTGACGCTACTCCCCTAGCTAGACATCAGATTGATCAGTACAAGCAGGTTAATCGTAAACAATCTCAGACTGGGCCCCGAAAAGCAAATCAGTCCTTAAGGCCAACGTCTACTTGATTTTATTTAGTCCTGGGATTGTAGTGCTTATGGAATGTGGTGGGCCCTTAAGATGGGTTGTGCCCTTAATGATCAATTGAGTATGTGTGAGTGCATGCACAACCAGGGTTTTCAAGCAAGATTATTTATGATGAGTAGATTTTAAAGTTCAAATCTTGCTTAAGTAGCTTTTAGGGTTTGGAATTAGGTTTAATTCAATCAAGTTTGAGGCAAATCAGGTTTTCAAGCACAGGTGAAGATCTCTTTCCTTTTGAAATCAAAAACAAAGTGGAGTGCCTGGTTTTGACTTAAATTGAAAACCCTAAGGGGAAGCTACTTGGTGAGTTGATTTAGGTTAAGTGGTACGGCTCAAATAACTCAAACAATTGGCCAGGATTGCACCATTAAGTTAGGTACACAAAATGATTAACCTAGACTGATTTCTACTCTTTTATATGTTGATTTTTGTGTATCGATTCCACATATCAGAATCCGATTGAGTAGAAGAAAATCAATTAGGTTATGTGCCTTGAATGTGGGTGTATGTAGTGTGTATATTGATTTACCCCATCAGAAATATCTTTTTGTTGATTTTTTTATATGCGGGTGAGATGAAAATGAGTGGAAATCCAAGCAACCAAACTAACCCTAGTATTTATGCAAATACCTAGGTTAAATGGAGTTTGAATTAATGTGGTGAAATGGAATCTATGGAGGGGGAAGAATGGGGAGTACTTACAGTTGTCTTCAACTGCACTTTACTCCGATCTACTGCTTGAAGATCCCCTGTTAAGGTACCTGCGAAATAATAGACAAGAAATAAAGCAAGTTAGAAAACAATAGAGTGCACGAAATGCGGAAAGAAAATCGAAAATCGTTGCCTCCCCGGCAACTTCGCCAAAATGTTGAAAACGGAAAACTACGCGATCAAAGTTGGTTTCGAAAAACCCATCGTTGTAGTTCGATTTGCGAAGAAATCCATCAACAGATAAATTTATACCAAAATTCTAAGAATTCTGGGTCGAACACAGGGAGGCTATGTCGATCTAAAATCCGCGATTTATATATTTATTTTGTGTTTTTGTTTGGAAATGAAATAATTACAATGGAATTGATATAAATAATGAGAGAGAGAGAGAACAATCACTTGATATAATCAGAATGTTTTTACAACTACAAAGCGGGAAATGATTACAACTAGAAAGCAATTAAAAAGAAGGGAGAGAGATGTTATCCTCCTCGACAAATGCTTGGAGGACGAGCCGGATGGAGCGACACCTGGAAGACGAAGGATGGAGCGGGAAGAAGGAGGACGAAGCAGGAAGAAGCAGGAACGAGGCAGCACGTCGGCGTCATCACGGGATCCACTTCCGGAACAACGGTGAGAAAATTGGATTTAGTTCTAGAATAGCATCCCAGGTGTGGGACAAGCTTCTTTTGAGCTTTGGAGAGGGAGAGAAGTGAAGGAAGGGATGAAGTGGAGGTCGGGTCTCTTTTTATAGTTGTAGGAATTGAGGGCAAAATTTTCATTTCAAGCTTAAAGCATTAAAATCAAGTCGTTAGTGATGGATTTATTCGTTCTAATGGTCTGATCATGGTCGACGTGTGCGCGCCACGCCCGCCTCTTCGTCTATCGTGCACAAAACACACGCTCACATCAATGGCTCAGATTGCTCCTCGCACGTGCCTTCATCTAGCTTAACCACATGCCCACGTGCGATGGGGCATGCGTAGGCACGTCATTGTGCCCGTGGCAATCCAAGGCTCCTCCGCATGCCCCGTCTCTGCCCCTCGCTCGCCCAATCACCATCTGACGGCTGGATTGCACCCGCTCCTGTGCCCACGTCTGATTTGAGGCACGTTGCGTTTCTAACGTGCACCTCGTGCTCGTGAAAGAGCGCCCGCCCGCTGCGCTACGGCTAACTTTGTGTCACGCTTTTGTTTTTAGGCGTGCATTCTCGTGGCTGTTGGATCATGATCCAATGGCCCAAATCGTCCGCGCCTTACCCCTTAAGAGGATGTGAGAGGTGCATCTGGGTCATTCCTAGTCGTTGGATCAAGATCCAATGGCTAGGATCAAGCGATGGAGATCCTTTGGAGATGTAGTGGTGGTTCTTAGGGCCGATTAGGCGGCTGGGATGGTGCCATGTCACCATGTGGCGCCATCTTGGCTGTCCATCTTCTCTGACATGTAGAAGGTGCCACGGATATCGGATTGAGTCGATTTTAGCGCTGTTAGGTTGCGATCATCGATCCGAATCCATTCGTGTGGTCGAATTTGTCGTCTGAAGTACGAATTAGCACCATCTTCTGCCCTTGATATTTTGGCTTCCTCGGTCTCTATCTAGTGCTATGAATGTTCGATCAGGGCGATCTTGGAGTCGTTGAACTCCAATTGTCACCCTGATTAGATCCATACGGTTGGATCTTCGATCCGAGGACCTGATTAAAAATCGCCTTGTCCCTAACCATAAAAGGAGACAATTACTATACAATTTATCCTAAATGCGTAATTATGCATGTTATGCAATATTTACAATGCATGATGCTACTATGACAATAAGAACATGCATTAATAGACATTTTTGGCTATTTAGATGTATGCACATCACTAGATCCTTAAGTTGAATCTCTAACCTTTCATTTTTAGATTTAGGAAAGCTAAGATTCTTTTTAATATTTTTTATTTTCTACCTTTAATGACTTACTGATTTTATAAAGGTCATAAAAGGCATCTTGTAGTTCAGAGTTTACCTCATTATCGCTCTTGTCGTTGTTGCTATCCGCGATTGCCATGAAACCAAGGCACATGGTCTCCTTATCGGATTCTTCTCCATCCTCCAAGTAGGATTCTTCTCCTTCCTCCAAGTAGGATTCTTCATGAGCTATTTCTAGCTCTCTGCAAATCTCAAAGGCGGTGTCACACCTTGAGATACGGTTGAACTCCTCCATGCTAAGAGAGCAATAGAGATAGTTCATGGCTTTTGCGTTGAGGTTAAGTTTGCGTACTTGCTGCACCGTGGAACCTCCTTTAGGTTTCTCCGGGATGGTGAACGGGGTCTCGCAGCGATCCCATATCTCGAAGTCAGTGGCTTGAAGCGACGTCATCATCCTCAACTTTCAATAAGTGTAGTTGGTTCCATCGAAGAGGGATGGTCAGGTAGTGGATTTCCCTCCGATTTGCCAACGGAAACAACTCTCCCCTCCATAAGATCTTCCGCGGATGTTACTCCTAAAAGTGAAAAACTTGCTCTGGTACCAAATATAATTTTCCCTACGGGAGGGGGTGAGATTTGCGTCATAAAAAAAATAAAGCGAAAATTATAATATCAATCACACAAAATGCAATCACACAGAAATACAATAGATTTTTAGGTGGAAACCCAAACCTAGGTAAAAACCAACCCCTAGGTCTCTCAACTTAGGATTTCCCGATTGACCAAGTCGATCAAATCCACTAACTAATTACTTCAAACAAGGGTAGTTCAACCTCTTACAACCACACTACTTTATATGAGGGTAGTGTACCTCAAACCCCTCCTCTTCACGAGGAGTATTTAGTCTCATGAAGGAGACGGGAATTCACAAAGCGAATGCCCAACCAAAGATTATAAACTACAATAATCCTATAGAGCCACAAAGTAAATAATTGAATCTAGCCACTATTGGTAAAGGATCTTCCCTTTGGTGGAAGTGCGCTAGCTTGGTAACACGGGTGCGTGATCCACGCAAAGCACGACAACGCTCTCATATTTGATGACGAGAGAGTGGGTGCACGATGAATGTGGTGCTTTCTAGTGTAGACAAGATGAACTTGGAGAGAAACAACACTTCTAGGTGATTCCTTATTTTTCTTGGACACAAAAGATGTGGAAATGGATTCTCATGGTGTGTCTTGGTGTTTCTTAGATGTGTGTGACAAAGGAAGGGGCCTCTCCTATTTATAGATGGCTTAGGAAGACTTAGGAAGGCTGTGTAAACCTTAGCTAGCCATTAGGGATGAATCCAAGGAAAAACAGGCTGAAATCAGGGTCATTAATGATTTTGACAGTGTTATCAAACGTCTGGGTCAAGAATCAGATGTCTAGAAATCACTCTTAAGATGTCTGGAAACTAAATTAGATGTCTAATCCTAGATGGGTTTCCTTACTGACTTGGTTCAGACCTAAATAGGATTCTTGTGTAAGTTGGTCAGACAACTTGTCGGACGTGTGGCACTAGGTCTGGACATCTAGAAACCTAGATTACTACGAGAATGGATTTCCCGAGGTACAAATAGCTAGATCATTGATGAGAGGTGATTTTGGCTTAATCAAGGGCTAACGTCTACATATCAGATGTCTAAGGTCCTCTAAGGACATCTGATAGAAAATTAAAGGTCAATCCTCAACGATTTTATTTCTAAGCCAACATTCCACTAATTAGACGTATGGTAAAAACATCAGACGTCTGCTAAGACGTCTGGACTAAGGGCTGGACGTCTAAGCGTGGCAGACAGAGTGTGGTTTCCAGCCTAAGTGTTTTTGGACGTCTGATCCAATAGTCAGACATCTTAAAAGTTAAGATAAAACGTCTGAAGTTCATATTGGATGTCTGATCAAGCTGTCTGATGCCTACTTTGATTCTCTAAGTTCTCTACGAAATGTCTAAGTGTCCTAGGGTTATGTAAGTGTTCCTCGGACTATTGTATTGTTATTTTGAGGCTCTTTAACAAATATTCTAATAAAAAAAGAGCAAATAACAAAAGATACAAAGTACATGAATAGAATAAACATCTATCCTATTCTTCATGTCTTCTAGCTCTCGCTCTAAGCAAAGCTGCTTCTCCTCAAATGAGCTCTTCCAATCCACCATAGACGCGAGCTCTTCACACTTCACCTTCAAACTTGTATCCATTTGCAAATAACCTGAAATCTTAGACATTGACAAAAACCCATTTTCGCGCATTTGAAAGTCGTCGAAAATCGTAGTATAGTCGCGCAAAAATGTTCGTCAAAAATTGATTTATAAAGATAACGAGACTTGAGTCCCGGTCGTTCGTCTCTGGGAGGCATTTCTTTTACTTTTGAAATCGATCTTTTTGCCGCTCTACTTTGTTTAGAATCACATGCCGGTTCGTGATTATTATGTATTTATGTATGATATGCTTAGTTGCAAGAATATTAAGAGTTAGAAACAGGAAACATTAATCACGCAAAAGATAATAGCAATCATTAAGCTCATGGTGATTTCAAACAGATATATATATATATATATATATATATATATATATATATATATATATATATATATATATATATATATATATATATATATATATATATATATGTGTGTGTGTGTGTGTGTGTGTGTGTTTTCATTCATTCATTTGGGAGTTGTTGCATAAGGAATCTAGAGGAAAGCTTGTACATAAATGCCTGAAAATTAAATGTAGCTACCAGAAAATGATCGCATACAGGAATCGATGGGGGGATTTCGCATGCATCATTGGGGGAGAAGTAAGACTACACTACTAAGTAGTAAATATACGAAGAGCATAATCTAAATCTAGCGGAATGGAAGGGCATTTAGGGGTGGTCCCCGATGGCCTTTGAGTGGTTGAGAGAAGAAGGAGGGGCGGCCAATGGAACTTAGGCCTGCCCTTGGAGAGAGGTTGGGGAGCTGATCCAGCTTCCTGGCATGGAGATGGTGGCCTCCATGGTGGTGCTCAACTCGTGGAAGTGGAGTGGAGATGGAAGTGGCTATTCTAAGTGGAATGGATGCCAAGGAAGTGAATGGGTGCAAATGGCCACCCGAGGGGTCTTTTTATACACCTAAGGGAAGCTCTCTAGAGAATTATGGAATTCTCTAGAGAGGCCTATGGTGGGAACTCGTGGGAGAGTGAGAGAGAGAGGGTGGATGGTGGTTTTTAGATCTACCAAATGTTGATCTAAAAATTGAATGGCTCTTGGTTGCTATTTTTGGAAACCAAGGCAACCACACATGGTAGGGCATTCTAGAGAACTCTAGGCTAGATATTTTCGTGTGGATGGTGTGTGTGGGTCGAAACTTAGGTGGCTAGGTTGATTAGGTTGGGTTCTAGTGGGTTTAGGTCAAGGTAGGTCTCAAATTAGGATTATAAACCCTAATTCACTAAGGTAAAGTGCCTAATTGGGTGTGTGGAAACTTAATTTAGAGTAAAAAAACTCAATTAAGTCAGGTCTAGGTCAATTGGACTTTCACTAAGTCCAATTGGATAGTGTGTGCTGAGATCAGGGCTCAATTGGACTTAATGAGCCCAATTGAATAGGCTGATGGAATTGACTAAGATCCAACTCAATTAGGTTTAGTGAGGACCTAATTAGGTCCTTAGGGAGGTCTAGAGGTGATGTACTAGGGTTAGGGCACCTTAATTTATGTTCCTATGGGGTTGGAATTGGGTTTAGCGACCTAGAGATTCAAGATCAAGGCTTAAATCTCGAAATAGGAATTGGAGAGCAGTATCAGACGTCTAATAATAGAATCAGACATCTTATACTAAAAAATCAGAAGTCCAGACTTGTTGTCTAGACGTCCAATCAGAGTCAGGAAGGATTTCAGGTTATGTTTTGGGTATTCTGTAGAAATTAGACGTCTGACAAAGTGTTTGGACATCCAATAACACTGAAGAAGTGGGTTTGAAGTGTGCGGGAGTTGGCTAAGGGTCCTGGATGTCTTAAAACTTATCTGGACGTCCAGAGAAGGGTTGAAACTAGGGTTTTAGGGCTTCCTAGGGTGTTGTGACCTAATCTAAGGGTGGCTAAGGCTTGGGGAAGTCTCTAGGCTATCCTAGGGCTAGGATGGGCCTAAGCTCTTCACATGTTACTGCTTTATTCCTACTTAATAGAATAGCAAACTTTTAACCCCCTTACATTATTATTCCTACATCCAAACTAGGCCTTTTGCTCCAGCTCTACTACAACTCCTGTTATTCTTGATCCAGCTTCAGATCCAGCTCCTGATCAGCTTATTCCCTGCAATCGACATAATGCACTTAATCAGCACATTATAACATTATTTTATGCATAGCTAAAGGAAAGCAGTAAAGATGCAGATAATGCGTATGCATGCATGAATAACCCTAACTTATCCTAAGTCGTAGCCTAATTTAGGTCCTATGATTGCTGTGCAATCAGACATTAAATGCAAATGTTAAATAAAAGTGTTTTGTTATCATCAAAATTATAGATCGTGGTGCCCTTGCACCAACAAAGAGGAAGAAGCCGAAGATGTTGAAGACGAAGAAGTCTTGATGAAGGAGTACGGAAGATGGTGGTGGAAAAGGAGACCTATCTGAGTTACGGTTTAAAGAGAGGATGGTATTGTGGCATAGAGATGGTGGAAGAGATCGTCCGAAAGAAGGTGGAGGCTTGGTGTGTGCATATAGAGGAGGAATGGTAAGGTGGCACCACCATTGGTGATGTGGCCATGGGGAGTTGGCAAGATGTGACTGGTTTAATGAGGTGGCGAGGGTGATGTGCCATTATGTGGTTGGAAGAAAGAGTTGGCATGAGATGATTGGGTGAAAGGAAAGGCCATGGATTGATTTGGCATGGATGGTGAAGATGAAGGAAGGGATGGTGGATGGCCATGGTAGGCTAAGCATAGGTGGCGCCACCTTATGGATAGGAAGATTATAAGTGTTACGACCTAGTTCCCGAATCCCTACAAGACACGAGACTAGACTGACTCAACTGATCCCAAGACCCAGTCGTGCAATGAGAAAGTAACCAAAAAGCAGGAAAGTAAACCACATTCACTATGCTACGCAACTAACAGTAACAAAAGTACAGTAGTAAAGAAGTAAAACTACTACAGTACACACCACCACAATAGTAGAAAAGTAACCAGGTACAAGAATATAAAGTACAGAATGTAAGAGTACAAAAGTCTACTCACTACTACAAAGGAGTACAACAAGGGAAACTACAGCTACTGGACTCTACTAGGCCCAGCACCCTCTGCAGCCGTAGGCTCTGGCTGCTCAACACCTGGACCTGAAAAGGGGTTATGAGTACATAACGTCAGAGAACGCTGAGTAGAGTGGCAACCAACTAACTAAAGCAGTAAAGGTGGACAGGTAGCTATTGTTTTCCGATTACTTTCTTTGACTAATTATTCTTTTTTACCACTTAATTTATTTATCAGGTCATTTCCTTGATCTTGAATGTTCCTCGTGGGAACGATCTTGATTGTAGTGTTTTCCGAGGAGTAGAAGGCGCACGTGGTACTCTCCTGGTCGGGAGAGTGCCCCGTGGTGATCCTACACCCAGTCAACCACCCCAAGGTCACGGATAGACGTAACGGTGACTACGGCACGCATGATAAGCGCATAGGTAGCTACCATGCACTGGCACACGGTCAGTCGTTTTCGTTAGCAGGTGCACCCAAAGCACAGCACAGAACCAGTATAGGGCCTAACCCTCTCAGTAACAAGGGTCTAACCTCTAAGAGCCAAACAGGGGTCTCGCCCCTCCCCAGTCCGTGCACCCTCACCTGACTACCCTAGTTTTCCTAGTGGGATTAACAAGTTGGTGTAGGGTGGCTAGCTGAACCCCGAGCCCCGTGGAGTGGCTAGCTCTCCCTGGTACTGTGTACGCGAGGGCTAAGAAGTCGGTACAGAGTGACCAATCCTAACCTCGGGTACCAACCCAAGGATGGCTAGCTCTGCTCTGCACAAAACAGGGGGGATAGTTGCTCTCCTTGGTACTCCGTACTCAAGAGCCAGCTCACTTCCCCACTCGCATTCCCAGTTCCATTTCATTTATTTCCAGGAGCTCTACTCCTAATTCCCCGGAGGGTTCATGCTCATATTCCTCATGCCATTCCATACTAGGTTTCATCATTTCTATTTACATTTTCAGGTTATACACACGCAACTTGAAATTTTGTTGTTCACATTTCCATATTCAGGTTATTCACAGGTAGCTCGTGTTTCCAACATTCACCTTTCTATTTCCAATTTCTATACATGCAACTCATATTATGTCATTTCACGTGTGTAACAGGAAAGTTACATACAATAGTTAACTAGCACTAGTACTACATACTTTGCAGGCAACTGTTATTCATTTGCAGGCAATTGTTATCATTTTATCTACTCATTCAAGATTGCAATCCATTCATTCAATACAGACATTCCAGTATTTCTAGTCCTAAGATTCGTGCCATACCCTAGGTTCTAATCATTCATTCCACACATGCATTCAGGTTTGTATTTAAATTAGGGGAAGCCACTCTACCAGTAGACCCAAGAGTAGTGGGGGCTTGAACGGCAGGCTCACGTGCCTCAGCAAGCCTCGAACCCACAACGAAATGAAGTCCTATCACAAGGATCAATCACAAGAGAATACTCAGAATAGTATAGAAAGTCTTCTAACAAGTAGAGGAATTCATACGGAAAACATCAGTATCTTATTTGCGGAAAACGGACCTCAAATGAACCCTAAACGGGTCAAAACAGTGTTTTTGACTCAAATCAGATGTCTGGAGCAACTTCCAGACGTCTTAAAAGTGTCCAGTGCCATACCTCAAGTCCTGCACTAATCCTCAGATGTCTAGGAACTCCTCTGGATCGTCTGGACCCAGTTCCAGACGTTCGACCACCTCTCTGGATGTCTGGAAGCGCTTCCCGTCATCTGGTAGGTCGCCCAGACGTCTGAAATGCATGGGAGTGCATGTCCCGTGCCTTCTCGAAGCGAATCCTGCACGCAGATATCTGATCTTCTCAAACCGACATGCAAAAAGGGGTGTTGGCGAAGCGGCCTGCATGGCCGTATTTGTAAAGGGATGTACCTTCGCGAGACTTCCTCCTCAGACGTCCGGAACCTCCTTGATGTAAACACATTTACACTACTTAAGATGTCTATTTATACATGTTTTTAAGCATAGGATTGCATTTCATGATATAAATATTGCATAACATGCATCATCTTGCATCTAGAATAGTTTGAATAAAATGGAGGTTAATTGTCTCCTTTTATGTGCTTGGACAGGACAAACATTTTATCGGGGCCTCGGATCGAAGATCCAACCATATGGATGTGATCAGGGCGACAATTGGAGTTCAATGACTCCAAGATTGCCCTAATCAGGCATCTGTAACATCAGATAGTGACCGGGGAACCCTAGAAGATCAAGGGCCAAGATGGTGTAAATCCACACTTCAAATGGAAAATTCGATCGCATGGATGAATTCGGATCGACGATCGCAGCCCAACGACACAAAAATCGAGTCAATCCGACATCCTTGGCACCATCTACAACATCCAGAAGATGGACGGCCAAGATGGCACCACGTGGCGCCATCTCGGCCGCCCAAACAGCCACATACGTACTCTGAAGACCCCGCACCCGCTCCCTCTCCGCCGTTGGATCTTGATCCAATGGCTGTGGACGGCCGCGCCTAAAAGTGCCCGCTCAACCATCCGTGCCTCGTAGCGTAGCGGTCGAGTGCGCTTACGCGAGCGGCGGGCGCGGGTTTGAACCGCAGCGAAGGGGAGGAAGGTGCAGGCGAGCAATTGTGGGCAGGCGTTGGATCTTGATCGGACGGCCGTCTGCGCTTAATTTAGATCACGAGAGATTGCACGCACGGTGTCACGCGGCATCGCACGCGCCGAGCGGGCGCGCAGCAGCAGGCGATCACGCATCTTAAGCCGTCCGATCTCGCGATCGGACGGCTGAGAATTAAAGAACGTGCGCTGGCAGTTGAGGAGGCGCGCATGGGCACAGGTGCTACGCCAACCTTGGGGCTTTAGTGACGGATTGATCCGTCACTAAAGACCCCTCATTTGTTATTTTAAAGATGTAATGACCATTTTGCCCCCACTCCTTGCAACTATAAAAGGAGACCCCCTCCATACGAAATTCTCATCCCTTCTTTCTCTTCTCTACCTCTCCAAAGCTCAAGAGAAGCTTGTCCCACACCTGGGATGCTTCTCGCGAGATAAAGTCCAAATTTTCGTCCCCCTTCGGAAGTAGATCCTGCGACGATGACGGCGTGCTGCTCCGTTCCCGTTCTTCTGCTTCGTCCTCCTTCATCCAGGCGTCGTCCCGTCGGCTCATCCTCCAAGCGACTGTCGAGGAGGATTTCTCTCTCCCTATTCTTTTTACTACTTTCTAGTATAGATTTACTACTTTCTAGAATAGTTCTGCTCGTCCTCCAAGCGATCGTCGAGGAAGACATTTCTCCATCCATTCTTTTAATGCTTTCTACAGTAAATTTATCGCTTTCTAGTGCAATTGTTTTATGCTTTCTAGTTGTAATGAACAATCTCCTTAATGATAAATTCTCTGTTTATTCTACATCTCATTTTGATTTCTATGTGTAATATTCTCTCTCTCTCTTACCCTCTCTCTCTCTCTTTTATTTATTGAAAATAATTAGAGAGTTTTAAATTGAATTACTTCGTGACAAATAAAAAGAAACGCGTAGTTTTTAAATCAAACGTCCGCCTCCTTGTGTTCGACCCGGAATTTCAATTTCGGTATAAATTTTATTTGTTGAAGACAAGTTCTTCGCTTTCAAGCTACAACGACAGGTTTTCTAAAACCAAACATGTTAGCGTAGCGATTCGTGCGTTCAACATTTTGGCGCTGTTGCCGGGGAGGCGACGCTCTTTGGTTTCTCTTCGCGTTTTATAACTTACAAATCATTTACCTCACTTTTCTCCTTTCTTATTGTTATTGCAAGTACTCTTTTGAGACAGGCAAAAGTGGTAGATCAGAGTAAAGTGCTGCGGAAGGTTCTGTAAGTTATCCCCCCACCTCCCACCCATTAGATTTCATTCCACAACATAATAATTCAAACATCAATCAACCTAGGTGCTTTTATAAACTCTAAGGTTAGATTGTTTGTTGTTTGACACCCATACTCACCCCAACCCCCACATTAAAAATAAAAAATAAAAAAAAATCTCACAGAGGTACACAACCTCATCTGATTTTCTAACTCAACCGGTAAACCGATCTTAGGAGCCGTACACACATTCAAACACATAATTGAGTAGAAATTAGATTAGGTAATCATTTGTGTGCCTAATTATGTGGTGCATCAGGCCAATTGTTTGAGTTGATTGGGCCGCACCACTTCAAATAAAATCAACTCATCAAGTAGCTGCCACTTAGGTTCAACTCTTAAGGATTTACCAGGCACTCCACATTCTTTTTAAGCTTTAAAGGAAAACATCTTCACCTGTGCTTGCAAAACCTGGTGTGCCAACGAAACTTGTTTGAAAACACCTAAAGTTGAATCCTAAAAGCTACTAAGCAAGATTTGAACCTTAAAATTCACTACATCAAAAATAATCTTGCTTGAAAATAATTGGTTGTGCACGCACACACAAATCAATCAATCATTAAGGGCACAACCCATTTAAAGGGCCCATCACATTCCAAAGCACATTCAAACCTAGCCCTAAATAAAACAGAGTAGACATTGGCCTTAAGGATTGGACTCGCTCTTTAGAATCCATAATGAGATTATTTTCGATTAGTCTGTTTCTACTGTTCAATCTGATGTCTAGCTAGGGGAGCAGAATCAAACGATCGCGGCTGGGGGGTACACTAGGAACTGGAGGCACAAGTTGAAGGAAGAACCTTCTCCCTAGTCCCTCCTTCTAACTGGTTGGATTGAACAGACAGAAGTACATCAAATCGTTTCTTTATCACAAGACGGGTTTTAGGAGTTTGTAGGTCTTTAGGCTAACCCATTTAAGGACAGGTTTGATTGTTTGTATTGCAAGGTGACTTTCTTCGTCCCGTGTATCATGAATCCTTCCACATATTACATGCATTCCCGTTCTTTCCCTCCCGTTGTGAATTATCCTCAACATGATGATTATCCCGACTCGTACTGTAATCAACCATCAGTTAGTTGGGATAATTCAGATTGGGGATACAGCTCCGGACCTCCGTGTTTAGGGTCTAACCCTGAACACTTTGATTCTGATTTCTATCCTTCTCGGAGCCACATCGATTATAGATCGCCTTCCTTTCATGAACAACCTAATAAGATCTACAATCAAGAAGGATACACCGATCTTTACCCATCCTCTGATTTCACTGCCTTGAGGTCATCACCATCTTTCGAACAATCTAAAATGACCTATTATCAGGAAGGGTATAACGAATCTCAATTCGTTAATTCCCCTGCATTGAGCCTAAACCCGCCCAACCCTGAACCAACTCATTTGGTTCAGGTTAATCAGGTTCAAGATAAGGTTCTGGCTAACTTGAGGAATATCATTCAATCTTTAGAAGTTCAGCCAATACCTTGCATTGAGAGATTGGAGCCTCTGATTGAAATGATTGATGATTTAAACAAGTCTTTGTTGGATTGGCTCCAGGATGTTAAGGATAAGAACCCGGGTGAGTTTCTACTTAGGAAATTAGCGAAATTGAGGGTGAAATTTGTGGTTGCTTTGATTCAATCATGGGATGATTCCCAGGATGAACCCTCTTCAGGAAAGCCAATGACAGAACCCGCTCAGGCACCTGTTGGGGGGGACACGTGTTACGAGGCTGACTGGATTGAATTAAAGTAACCAATTAAGGATGATCTGATTTCTTCACCTAAGATCCCTGAGTCGGGTTACGAGGAAACGTATGTCTCCTTGGAACAGAAAGTGACAAATGATTTTGGGACATACATTGATACAGATCCTGATTTTTTTGATGGTGAAGATTCAAGTTGCGAAGTCTCATGCGGGTTTTCTGAACACGATTTCTGTGAGACGATTGGGCCTGAGGAATCTAATAGATCATTTGATAGCCCAATAACTGAGGAAACTGATCTTATTAGGGCACATATTACGGATCCAGAATAGCATTTTCTGGAGGAATCAATTCAGTGCCCTGATTATCAGTTACACCCCATTGAGCTTATCGATAATTCTATTTATGAGATAATTAGACCCAAGTCAATTCTGATTCTGCCACATCATTTAGACTTGGAGATTTCAGACGGGGTGATTAACATGCAAGAGGTCTCAGAATTTAACATTCGGAATGAGGAGGATAGGCGCTGGGAAGTTCTGATTTGGGAAGTTAATTTTGGAGGAAATAGAAGATTGAGTCGAAGGGTTCCTTTTAAGCTAAAACCATCAAATCAGAACCCTTACGACATTTGTTTCAAGGATGCCAAACTCAAGCACACATTCAATGATTATCCTTTTGAGCTTCAATTCTCTGTAACCTGACTTTTTGGTTTTGGGTTGCATCCTCATAAATCGCAGGCCCGACCCCGCTTGCATTTTGATTTTAGGTTTTGGGTAATTTTTATCCAGAACCTAAGATATTCTCGATTATGGGGGATGGGTCTGCACCACAATCTGGTCCACATCTGTGGACCTCTTTTGATAGGTCAGAGGATTCTTCTGTTTATTCTAATTTTGACCTGCACTTGTGAATTCTTCATTTCTTTTCTTTGTATAGTGTGCCTAGCTGAAGGTACTAAACTCAGCACATATACATTTCTTTTTAGTTTTCATCTCGGAGTGGACCTAACATTCACACAATTCAGGTGCTTTCTATGTTTTTCCACTCTGTTTTATGTCTTTTTAATACAATGAGGACATTGCATTAGATAGGATGGGGGGGTGGATATTTATCTCTGAATTCATTCGTCAGCTCCGTAAATTTATTTTATTTTCTTTTATATATAAAAAAAAATGGAATTAGGAAAGAGAATTTGGGTTTAAGAAAATTTTCAATCTTAGGAAATACTACATTATGATTTGAATGCAAAGACCCTTCAGGTCTTTGGACTTAATCAGCCCATGTATCCACTAAAATGTGGATTTGTTTTTCGAGTTCTC
The DNA here is from genome assembly GCA_037157565.1 of Thalassia testudinum. NCBI lineage: Eukaryota > Viridiplantae > Streptophyta > Magnoliopsida > Alismatales > Hydrocharitaceae > Thalassia > Thalassia testudinum. The sequence goes on along the minus strand of JAZHRO010000019.1, from coordinate 61,299,253 downwards.
GCCAACCTGAATTTTATTTTAATTTGAGTAAATAAGTTTGGGTGATAAGTACACGACTTATCAACCCGCCCTCTGATTTGAGGGAATTTTTAGTTTCTAGCATTTACACACTTTCTTTGCACTGACTCGTTGTTCGGAGATTCTAACGGAAATTGGGTAGCTAATGAACCTTGTAGGGTGATATGGCTGGCAAGTTATCGTGGGTAATAGCCCATAGGTAGGTTGTCCACAGCCCAGTCACTGGACCTTTCTCTTTTTGCTGCCCTTAGGTAAATCTTAGACCAGGGAAGTCACCTACTTAAAAAAAAATAAATAAATAAAAAAGAAAAGGAGAAAAAAAAATAAAAAGAAATAAGCCACACTTCGCCGCACGAGTATGGCTGCCAAGTTGTCGGTGGTAACAGCTCATCGACCGGTTGTCCAGAACCCAGCTCAGTAAATGCACTAAAAATTCCCAAAACACTTAGGAAGAAGCGGAGAAGTAGAATAAATCGAGGAGATATACACTGGATTCACCCTTGTGTTGACCTCGTAAAAAAATAAAAGTAGGGAGAAAGCTACCGGTTGTAAAGATACACCTTTAGGCAGAGTTCTTTTTGAGGTCACCTAGAGCCGTAGAAATCCGAAGTCCATTTTAATTGACGGTCAACGAGTCTATCACAATCACAATAAGATGCTTAAAGCTTAGGGTTCTCATTAAATCTTGGGTGAGTTAAATGGCCGTAGAAAGCCACTCTTAAACCTTAAAATTTGAAAATTCAAAAAAAAAAAAAATAGAAAAGAGTAAAAAGAGAAAAAGAAAATTTTCTTTGAATAAGGTAAGGGCTTGAGGCGGTTTGCATTTTGGCTGATACTTGGGCGCTGTTGTGTCTTTGAAAGTTTAGTTCCTAAGTAGACAATTTCTTAATGATTGAAAATAACTCAGGTCCAAATAATCCCACCTAATTCTTTCATAAATAGCATATAGTTTTTGCTAGGGACTAGCAAAATATAGGCATGGGGGTATGATGTAAACACATTTACACTACTTAAGATGTCTATTTATGCATGTTCTTAGGCATAGGATTGCATTTCATGATATACATATTGCATAACATGCATCATCTTGCATTTAGAATAGTTTGAATAAAATGGAGGTTAATTGTCTCCTTTTATGTGCTTGGATAGGGCAAGCATTTTATCGGGGCCTCGAATCGAAGATCCAACCATATGGATGTGATCAGGGCGACGATTGGAGTTCAACAACTCCAAGATCGTCCTAATCAGGCATCTGTAGCATCAGATAGTGATCGGGGAACCCTAGAAGATCAAGGGCCAGGATGGTATAAATCTGCACTTCAAATGGCAAATCCGACCACACGGATGAATTCGGATTGATGATCGCAGCCCAACGACGCAAAAATCGAGTCAATCCGACATCCGTGGCACCATCTACAACATCCAGAAGATTGACGGCCAAGATGGCACCATGTGGCACCATCTCGGTCGCCCAAACGACCGCATACATTCTCTGAAGACCCCGCACCCGCTCCCTCTCCGCCGTTGGATCTCGATCCAACGGCTGTGGACGGCCGCACCTAAAAGTGCCCGCTCGACCATCCGCGCCTCGTAGCGCAGCGGTCGAGTGCGCTTACGCAAGTTGCGGGGGCAGGTTCGAGCCGCAGCGAAGGGGAGGAAGGCGCGGGCGAGCGAGCGCAGGCGGGCGTTGGATCTTGATCGGACGGCTGTTTGCGCTCAATTAAGATCACGCGCAATTGCACGCGCGGCGTCCCGCGGTATCGCACGCGTTGGGCGGGAGCGCAGCAGCGGGCGTCACGCATCTTAAGCCGTCCGATCTCTCGTCCGATCTCTCGATTGGACGGCTGAGAATTAAAGAACGTGCGCGGGCGTTGAGGAAGCGCGGGCAGCTGAGGAGGCACACGTGGGTGCAGGTGCTACGCCCACGTTGGGGCTTTAGTGACGGATTTATCCGTCACTAAAGACCCCTCATTTATTATTTTAAAGATGTAATGACCATTTTGCCCCCACTCCTTGCAACTATAAAAGGAGACCCCCTCCATACAAAATTCTCATCCCTTCCTTCTCTTCTCTACCTCTCCAAAGCTCAAGAGAAGCTTGTCCCACACCTGGGATGCTTCTCGCGAGATAAAGTCCAAATTTTCGTCCCCCTTCGGAAGTGGATCTCGCAACGACGACGACGACGTGCTGCTCCGTTCCTGTTCTTCTGCTTCATCCTCCTTCGTCCTACTTTGTCCTCCTTCATCCAGGCGTCGTCCCATCCGGCTCGTCCTCCAAGCGACCGTCGAGGAGGATTTCTCTCTCCCTATTCTTTTTATTGCTTTCTAGTATAGATTTACTGCTTTCTAGAATAGTTCTGCTCGTCCTCCAAGCGATCGTCGAGGAGGACATTTCTCCCTCCATTCTTTTAATGCTTTCTAGAGTAAATTTATCGCTTTCTAGTGCAATTGTTTTATGCTTTCTAGTTGTAATGAACAATCTCCTTAATGATAAATTCTTTGTTTATTCTACATCTCATTTTGATTTCTATGTGTAATATTCTCTCTCTCTTACCCTCTCTCTCTCTTCTATTTATTGAAAATAATTAGAGAGTTTTAAATTGAATTACTTCGTGACAAATAAAAAGAAACGCATAGTTTTTAAATCAAACGTCCGCCTCCTTGTGTTCGACCCGGAATTTCAATTTCGGTATAAATTTTATTTGTTGAAGACAAGTTCTTCACTTTCAAGCTACAACGACAGGTTTTCTAAAACCAAACACGTTAGCGTAGCGATTCATGCGTTCAACGCTCCTCCAGACGTCGGCTACGTCGTCTGGACGTCGCTCCAGATGTCTGATTCTGGGAAAAACCCAGAACCAGAACCTGCTTCCGCCCTCTCACGCTGTGCACGACTGCGTCGCGTCCTTCCGCCTGCAGCTCCGGCTGCAGTAGTGTCAGGGAGGACCTCCCCGACGCACTCCTCCGTCTTGCACACGCATCGCTCCGGCCGTGCGCTCCCCGGCAAGCTCCCACGCGAGCTCGCAAGCTCAACTCCTCCTCTCCTTCTCACGCCACTCCCGTGCTCTCGCTTGCTCTGCCGCTCTCGCTAGAGGGAAGAAGGAAGGTGGTTGGGAAGTGGAGGAAATGAAGGTGGAGGAGGGGTTTATATAAGGTGGGTGTTTAGGGTTTTGCTGGGGCGGAAGAGAGAGAGGAGGGAAAGACGAGGGTACTGTCTACGCGCAGCACGCGCGTAGACACGAGTTCGTACCCAAGATTTTCGATTTTCAGACGTCTGAGAATGAGTCCAGACGTCTTACTAGACGTCTTAAAAGGCTTAAACAGCACGGGTCTTAACAATAGGTGGTCCCACTTAGGGTTTGTTGAGGGGACTATGTGGCGAGGCTATGATGTGGTATTGCTTATGTGGCTTCATGTGAGTGGGTGGAAGGGGTAGACTTGGATTGATGAATTGGAAGGAGAGGTGGAATGTGATGTAGGTGGTGAGCTAAGTTGGGCATGAGGTTTTAGGTTAGGGCTAGGATAGGATCGAGGCTTGGGTTTAAGGCATGTAGGTGGCGGGAAAGGAAGGGAAGAATGGCATGAATGGGGGGACATCATGCATTAACTCTTCAATTATTCTCGCAAAGAAGATCAATGCAAATATATCATGTATATAGGTCAAAAGATGCATAATTAAACCTAAAATGCATTGTTAACACTAAGATGCACTAATGTCTAAAATGCTCTAACTCTAATATAGTTATGCAGTTATTGCTACTAACTAACATAAATTAAGCATGAGATAGGTAATAATATGAGTTCATCAACAATTAACTTGCTTACTATACATTGGAGTGGGTGTGTATGTATGTTTTGTGGAGGGGGCATTACTATCCTCAAAAAGGAATGGTAAGAATGCCTATGTCCAGGTGATGATAACATCATCATCAACCATAACTAGCTTTAATCAGTCATAATCAACAGATGCTCCTACATAACCGCCAAAGAGCCATAACTCACTGCATATTCATTCTAAGAGAAATGCATTAAAATAGGGGTAAAACTGTAGTTTTAACAGAATATCCTAAATGCAGAGTAACCACAGGGTTTCCCAAGGGTTTATTAAAGGTCAAATGTTCATAAATGTCAAATAAGAGGGTCTGTGCAGAAAGAAACGTATTTTCACGCATTTCAAGAATTAATGGAATCTGAAACCCTAATTTCAAACCTGCTTAAATAATCGAGGTTCTGGTTAGGATAAAATTCACCTAAACCTTCTATAAATCATAGAAAAATATTTTGTAAGGTTTGGTACCTTTGATTTGACCATCTAAATCCATTTTGACCTAAAATAGAGTCTCAGATGAAAAGTTATCCTAATTTGGGTTTCTACGTAAATTACCTAGTCAAACTTGGTCAAAACCAAAATCCGACTTCACCATCAGATTCCTTGGGTCTAAATTAGGTTCGTACCAAATTTGGGCCCAATCAGAAATCACCTTGACCTAGTTTACATTTCAGTCCAATCTGACTTTTTTCTCTCACACATATGCCCCTAACTTTGAAAATCTTTGCAAATAGCCCCTTAAGTTTGTCGTCTTCTTTACAATCATGTCTCTTTGCCATTATCATGGAGGAACCTTCTTCACCGACGAACTTCAATTAGGGTTTTCAACCTGATTTCATGACAATACTCTTCCAAAATTGGAAAGGGAATTCCTGAAGTAGTCCTCTTCAATCTGAGCCACGCATTGGGCTTTGATTCCATCAATCGCCCATCCAAACCACCCACCGAACAACCCACCTTCACGCGACCTCCTTCGCCTTCGCCAGCCACCTATGACCACCTTCGCAGCTTGCCACCGCCACCAACACCTTCGCAGCATCATTGCGATCCTCCTAAGATTTTACTAGGGCTTATAGCCCGTATTTTTGTTGCAGGCACCCTCATCGGTGCTCCTTTGTCGCCTTGATGTCTCTGGCCTCATTTTTAGTCCTCTAGCCACGTAACTTCCAGACAACGTGCCCAGGAGAAGCGACTTCACTCTAGGACCCTCTCCAGGTCCTCAATCGAGGACTTCAACTAGAACTGCTACATCAATTGGGAGATCCTCACAGCTGCAGCTGCACGCAAGGAGGCTTGTGTGTTTAGTCCCACATCGGTGGGATAAAGACGCTCGCACCCTCTTATGATGATTTTGTGTTATGAGCTATTTGCCCAGTAACACGGGAGTCGGGTGATGCGTGCGGAACACATTGGTTTAATTGTGTCATTATAGCATGCATTCGTGACGTCAGTTTTAATTTAAGATTTGGATTCGGTGAGTCCAAGTGTCGATCTCAGGGAGGCATGAAATCAGATTAGTTTTAGTCGCTTTGGGTGTCACAAAATGGTAGCGTGGTTTGCTTGCGAAAACGAGAGCGAAAGAGAGAGAGAGAGTAGGGTTAGAGCTTACGTTTAAAACATGACAATCACTTAAGGAGATGTGAACTATGATATAAGTAGCAACATCAACATATAGCATGCAATTAGAGATCGTTTACAACTACAACAATAGATGAAAGCTTAAAATAGTGCAACATAAAACTAGAGTAAAAGAGAGTCCGTGGAGGAGGCGAGGTGGCCACGGCAGTGGGGGGGGGGCTCCGTCGGCAGCTCGACAACTTTGAGGGTAGATATGGAGTGTTTAGTGGAGCTAAGAGAGGGCTAGTGTTGCATGGAGAGTGAATGAGAATTGAATGCCCTTGAATGGGGTGGTTGAGGGGGTTTATATATTAGAAGAGGGCTTCCAAAAGAGGTACGGGTCTTTAGCGACGTCTGGGACGTCACTAAATCCCTTCCAAAAGTGTCGCTGAAGTCCCACACCCATCGGTCCTTAGGCACGCCCGTTCTTCTTCTTCTCAAGCTGCGCCTAGACATCCTCAGCCGTTGGATACAAGGCACGGATCTCCATTGGATAGCTGAGGGCGCGCCACGTCGCCCCCCCCGTCGTGCTTACGGGTGCTGCCTTTGTGCGATACGTGTGCTTGCAACATAGGCCATCTGATCGCGTATCAACAGCCATGATCATGCAAGAGGAGGTGCTTGGATTGCGCTTTGCATGCGGTGAACGTGCGAGATTGTGCACGTTAGGGTGAGCTTTCATTTAGAGGCACCGCATGGACTCCATCTACACCATTCGTGCCCGCATCGACTGTTGTAATCGACCGTGCTTTCGGTCGAGCACGATTTAGCAGCATGTAGAGCTTCGAACACTCGCCGCTTACTTGTCAGGCCGAGGCACTACCCACTGCGCTACCTTCGCTAGTTGTTGCAGAGGTGAGGTCAGGTGCAAGTGTAGTCAACCATTGGATGGAAATCCAACTGTCAGGATTCCACGTTGAAGGCTTCTTCGGGAGCGATGGAGAGCACACCTTTGTAAATCCTCAGCCGTCCGATCCAAGGATCGGAGGACTTAAAATGCTTCTGATGAAGCGAGGCTAGGTGAGGGCGCGATGACTGATGGCGTGGATGCGCGATGACTGATGGCGCGGATGCGCGACACATGGTGGCCTCGTGGCCATTGATCCTCAGATCAATGGTCACGACTTCTTGGGCTTGTTGTGAGAGCTCCGGATGTCGGCTTTAGGCATTTTTGAGTTCGTTGGACTTTGTTCGTCAAACTAGATCCATCCGTGCGGTCCGATTGCTCATCTGAGGCCTGTTTCAACAAGCACTTGTACACATTGCCATTAAACATTGATTATAAGCAATCTTAATTTGCAAAACATGTAGTGCTCCCATGCCCATTATGGTATGTTATTAGTGCACATATATCCTCAAGATGATCCCTTGTTGACGAAATTATCATCATCGAATCCAGAGTTATCATACCCCAATGGTCATCCCTTGCTAGTCCCTAGCAAGGTTTATCCTAGCCGTTATTTTCAGTCAGAATTAGGAATTAATTACTTAGACATATGTTGCTTGTCAACAGGAGGAAACATATACTAAGAGCCTAATCCACAAAGACTAAACAATGCCCATGTATCTGCCAAAATACAAATTGCCCAAGTCCTCGCTTTAAAACATATATACAGATATATATATATATATTTTTCTTTTTCATTTTTCTAATTTCTTTTCGATTTTTGAAGTTGAGAGTGTGTAGGTAACTTTTTATGGCTACCCAACCCACCCATAACTCGAAAAAGACTCTAAGTGCTAAGCATCTTGGTGTGAAGACTGTGATAGACTCACTCTACGGTAATTAAAATAGACTTCAGGTTTTTATGCCCCTAGGTGATCGTAAAAGAAAATGCTTGCCTAAAGGTGTATCTGTCCAATCGATAGCTTTCTCCCTACTTTTATTTTGTGTGAGGTCAACACAAGGGTGCTTCCAGTGTATATCTCCTCGGATTGCTCTACTTCCCCACTTCTTCCTTAAGTGTTTTGGGCCTTTTCGTACATTTAGTGAGCTAGGTTCTAGACAATCGGCCAATGGGCTATTACCTATGATCACTTGCCAGTCATACTTGTGTGGTGAAATGCGACTTATTTATTTATTTATTTTCTATTTTTCTATTTCTCCCTTTTTCTTTTCTTTTTCTTTTATTGTTTAATAGGTGGCTTTCCTAATCTAAGATTTACCTAGAGGCAATAATAGAAGAGAATGGTCCTATGGCCGAGCTCTGGACAACCGGCCAATGGGCTATTACCCATGATAACTTGCCAACCATACCACCTTAGAAGGTTCATTAACTACCCAATTTCTGTTAAAATCTCTGAGTGAGTCAGTGCAAAAATATGTGCAGATGCTTAGACTAAAAGTCCCTCCGAGTCAGAGGGCGGGTTGATAAGTCGTATACTTATCACCCTACTTTATTGATCAGATTAATGTAAATTAAGGTTGCGAGGATTTGGGGCTAAATCCACATTTTAGTGGACACCTGTGCTGATTAAGCCTGAAGGCCTGAAAACTCTAAGTGTTCAAGTTCTTCTCATATTATTTCCTACAGTTGACAAGCTCCTAATGCCTAAGTTTTACTTCCTAATTTTTTTTTTTTAAATATATATATATATATAATTCAGGCTGATAATATAAACTCAAAGAATGTGAATTACTACCCCCCATGCTTAAGTTGGATAATGTCCTCATTGGCAAATAAATGTATGCAAGGGGGTATAGAAAGAAATCACCTGAGTGCCACCGTGTACTTGATCAGTCTGAATCTTCTGGGTTGCCTCCAAGGAAGTATTGAGTTTATTGCCTCCAGCTGGGCGAAGCTCCGTGTCAACCCTCAATGAGGATGACTAGTTCCTTTGGGGGAACCTGGGTAAGAAAATGTTTTAATTTTTGGCCGTTTACTATGAAGGTTTGCCCAGTGTTAGGATCTGCAATTTCAACCACCCCATTGGGATAAGGTTTGACCACCTGATTTGGTCCTGTCCACTTTGATCTCAGCTTCCTGGGGAAAAGTTTAAGTCTTGTATCAAAAAGCCAGACTTGCTGATTGGGCTCGAAGGTTTTCCTATGAATGTGTCTGTCGTGGACGGCTTTCATCTTCTCTTTGTAAAGTCGACTGTTCTCATAAGCGACTCGACGGATTTCCTCCAGCTTGGAGAGTTGAAGTGTCCTTTATGCTCCGACCAACTGGGAATCCATATTGCACTACTTAATAGCCTACTATGCCCGGTGTTCCAACTCGATCGGAAGGTGGCAAGCCTTGCCAAAGACCAATCGATAAGGCAACATGCCTATCGGGGTCTTAAAAGCGGTCCTATATGCCCAAAGGGCATCATCCAATCGTATGGACCAATCCTTCTGGTCAGGTCTCACAGTCTTTTGCAGAATATTCTTGATCTACCTATTAGAGACCTCAGTTTTCCCATTTGTTTGCAGGTGATACAGGGTGGCGATGAGGTGAGTAACCTTGTATTTTCTAAGGAAAGCACGAAATTGGGCATGATCATGGCTTTCGGTATCCCAAACCGAGAGATGTTTTGCTTAACAAAGTCCATATAGCCTTATGGTCACATCTTCAGGTGGCTATGGTTTCAATCCATTTCGAGACATAGTCCACTGAGACTAATATGTACTCGAAGACGTTGGATGGTGGGAAGGGACTTATAAAATCGATGCCCTAAATATCAAAAATTTTGATAATCAAATGGGCTGTAGGGGCATCATATCCTTTTTGGTCATAGTCCCTAATGTCTGGCACCGAGAGCAAGTCTTCGCAAAGCTGTGTGCATCCTTGAATAAGGATGACCAGTAAAAATAGGATTGCAAAACTTTTGCAGCATCTGCTTCCCAAAGAAATGGCCACCACATGCTTAGTCATGATAGAAGGATAGCACACTTTGGACTTCCTCTTTAGGAATACACCTCCTAATGATCTGATCAGCACAGAGTCTAAACAACATAGGATCATCCCAGAAATAGTGCTTGGCTTCAGCCAAGAACTTATCCTATTACTGTTTCGACCAACCGTGCGGAGTCTGACCTACCGCCAGATAGTTGACTAAGTCTGCATACCAGGCTAGCCTCCTTCCTTGCACGGCTAGAAGTTGTTCATCAGGGAAGGTGTCGGTTAAGGGTAATGAGGGTCCAATGTGGTTTGGGTGAAGTTTGGACAAGTGGTCGGCTACAACGTTCTTGAGTCCGGCTTTATCATGTATTTCCAAGTCAAGTTTCTGCAAGAGCAGGATCCATCTGGTGAGCCTGGGTGTAGCATCCTTTTTGGCCAACAAATGCTGGATAGCCAAGTGGTCGGTGTAAACCGTCACGTGGGATCCTAGAAGGTGTGATATAAACTTTTCTAACCCAAAGACTATGGCGAGCAGTTCTTTTTCTGTGACAGTGCAATTCCGTTGAGCCTCATCCAATGTTTTGCTCACGTAATAGATCACCATGGGTTTCTTCTCTCTTCTTTGTCCTAGGACTACGCCGATAGCAAAATCTGATGCATCGCACATTATCTCAAAGTCATGGGACTAGTCTGGGGGTTGTAAAATAGGTGCAATGGAGACTGTTTCCCTAAGGGTGTTGTAGGCCTTGATGCAATTAGGTGTCATGTGAAAAAGGGCATCGTTGGCTAGAAGGTCAGTTAAGGGCTTAGAAAATTTGGAAAAATCCTTAATGAATCTTCTATAGAAGCCAACATGTCCTAGGAAAGATCGGATTTGCTTGACTGAGCTAGGGGGTGAAAGTTTGGAAATTAGATCAACCTTAGCTTGATCAACTTTGATGCCCCTATGTGAGATAATGTGACTGATGAGAGGCTCATCATGGCTTCTAATTACTCCTAATTAACTAGTTTCCCTAGTTAATTAGCTAAGAATATGTATATATAAGGGTTAATCATGTAATAACGGACAAACGAATAAAGGACCTTAAAAAAAGTTAAAAATGATAAATTATAAGCCAATTAATATTATTAATAACTTAATTAATAAATGGACTCGAAATACCATTAGTTAACTACCAAATTAATATCTTATTTAACTTAAGTATAACTTAAGATCTAAGTCTTAAATAACTTAAGTAAGTTAGTAAGTATATAAATATAAATAAATGGGCCACAAATGTGAATACAAGGCTTTAATATAATATTTAACTAAATTATAAATATATATAAAATGTTAGAAAAGAAAATAATTTAAATTAACCTTAAAAGCCTCTATTTGCATTTCAGTCCTTGAAAATTATTGCATTTGAGTCCTTTCTTTTCACCTAGGTCCTTATCTTTCCTTGCATATAGGTCCCTACAAACATCTTCTTCTTCATTTCTTCTTCAGCTACTTAAACAGCTGACGTTCGGCGGTGATGTCACCCTCCAATGACTGCTCATCTGATGCCATTCCACCCTTGCGAAGCTTCTGAAGCTTACGCTCACCACCTCAAATCCATCCATTGGTCTAGATTTGTCCTAAATCCTAATTAGGTCATGGCGTTAACCTCACCGACGTCAGAGACAACATCGGAAGTTAGGCTGCACCTAGACGCAAACCCGTCCGGATTCAAGCCCCTTAGCCATCGCCGAACCTTATAAATACCCCTTGAACCCTACGATTTGAGTGGTTAGCTCCCTACCCTCTTCCCCAACCGTAGCTAACTGATAGGCTATTCTTCCTACTCTGACAACCATTTCCCGTCTCCATCCTATTCCTTTGATCATTTCCATTTGCTTCCGATCTTTGCTATCATCTGCTGCGTCCTCTGACATAGCACCGACATCGAACTCTGCTTCCACGCCATAAAACAACCCGACAGAGTTCTTCCTCCAACCTTCTAATTTCATCCTCTGTTAAGAGCCTTCGATGAAGACTCCTCAACCTCCTTCGTCTAGGTAATAGTAGGATTAGGTTTTGGTAAGTGCAGCGTAGCTTAGTTCAGTAGATTAGGTAGTTAGCTAGGTTTAAATGTTCAAATTGTATGCCGTCTTCCTTAGCTTCGGCGAGCTCTTTGAGCTTGTTTGAGCCACTCTTTTGTCATTTTTATGCTCCGATCACCTTCCTCACCTTATCATAGTTTCATAGTACTGTTTTTCCCTCACTCTTAGTAGCTGAATCGCCTAGTTCATTTCACATCCATCGGCGACCTCCGCTGTCCACGGTGGAGGCCTCTGAGATTAGAACACACTCGCTGGGGCCCTCCATCACCTCTTCATAATCTAAGGGCCCTGATCCTATACCTAATTAGTATAATTAACTCATAGAAAATAAACACCTAATTCCATTCCAACTTTCTAGCTTTCTGTCAATGGAGAGATCGAAAGAGTTACTCCACCTAATTAATCCCCCATAGAGTATCGCAAGGTTCTGTTGAACCTTAGCCCTCAATCAATTGAGTGAGATAGTTGACTGTCAGTTCGTACAAACTCAGAGATTAAGATTTTTAAATTCCTTGATGAATCCTTAATTCGATCATCAATTGGATAAATTGATGAGTTCCTGAGGTTCTTTGTGACCTCAGGAAGCTTCTGAGATTATTTATGGTCTGAATTAGGGAGTTTTGTACTCCAATCCATCAAAATTGGACTCACCGGAGCTCCGGCGAGTCGAAATTGATCTTCAGCCCATAGAACTCTGTGCAGAGCTCCAGATTGATTGCTTAGGACCTAAGGATTATGTATCGATTGTCAATTTGATGTTTTGGTGCTTGGAGCTCAACCTAGGCTTATGTCTTCTCCAACTCCGGTGGAGTTAGTGAGTCATTTCTATTAGATTTTAAGTCACTGTCAGAGGTCAGGAAGTAAGAACAAAGTCTGCTGAGTTCATCTTGGCTAGTTGTTTATTCAGAGAAGCTGTAGTTTGTTCTGTCGAACAAACTCTATTAAGATCTTAGGCGACGAGGCCTGAAACCCTAGAATTTTTTATTAAAATTACTTTTGATACTTTGAATCAATTCCTAAGGTTAAATAGAACTGAACTAGGGTCTTAATTAGGATAGAGAAGCTTTAATTCTAAAAGTCAACTTCGAGGTAATCTTGGTCAACTACAGACTTGATTTGAGTTTTTTTATCAATTCTTCTGTTTAATGAATTGATATATTCGCTGGGATGATTTAGAGGTTGATAGAGTTGATTGGAAGGTGTTTTATTGAGAATTAAGGGCAAGCTATGTTACTATCCAGTTTGTGTTCTTTAGAATCCAATACTGAGTTGTTTGAGTTACAGGCAAGATTTGAATGTTAAATTCACCTAAATAGAATCAAAACACCTTGCAAAGATTGTTTAAATCTTTTCCAGAGGTCTTTAGCTCTCTGTTGAGTTGTTCAAAGCACAAAATGGAGCTCTGAAGCTCCTATACGAAGCTCTTGATCTTCTTTCTCTTCCTAAAGCCATATAGAGCTTCCTTTCTTCACCATTAGATGTGGAATCATCAGCTGAAGATGATTCAGACCTCACCTGGAGGTCTGAACTCTCCTACAGGTTAAAAGACTTGAACTTACCTTCTGCAGCCATGAATGGCCATGAAAATCCTTGAACTTTTCCCTTCAAATCGAAGGGCAAGTTCTAACTTGAACACCAAATTGGTGTTACATACTTGTAGAGCATTCAAAGGGTTTTCAATCGAGCCTTAGCTCGATCGAAATCATTCAGTGAGTCAGCCGAAATCGTCGGCCGAAGTTCGGCCTAGAGTGGACATACATAGTCTCACATCGGTAATCTGTGAGACGCCGCACTGGTATAATACGAAAAAGTGTATTAGCCTTACCGATCGTCAGCGTAGGGTGCAAGGAAACGAGCTTGGGTGTGACGGGATCCGTTCTCGTGCATTTTGAAAGTTGTCAGAATCATAGTATAGTCGCACAAAAACGTTCGGCAAAAAATGATTTCTAAAGATAACGAGACTTTGAGTCCCGGTCGTTCGTCTCTGGGAGGCATTTGTTTACTTCTGAAATCGATCTTCTATTGCTCTACTTTGTTTAGAATCGCATGCCGGTTCGTGATTATTACGTAGTTAAGTATGACATGCTTAGTTGCGGGAATATTAGGTGTTAGAAACAAGTAACTGGAATCACACAAATATAATATTAATCAATAAGCTCATGGTGATTTCAAACATATAAAGATATATATATATTTATATATATATAAATGCATTTTCATTCATTCATTGGGGAGTTGTTTGCATAAGGAATCTAGAGGAAAGCTTGTACATGAATGCTTAAAAATGTAAATCTAGCTACCAGAAAATGATCTCATACAAGAATCTACGGGGGGATTTCGCATGCATCATTGGAGAAGTTAGACTACGCTATTAAGCAGTAATAAAAGCAATAAAAATTATGAAGAGCATGAATTAAATCTCGAAGAATAGAGGGGGTGGTCCCCGATGGCCTTGGAGTGGTCAGGAGGAGAATGAGGGGCGGCCAATGTAGCTTAGGCCGACCCTTGGAGAGAGGGAGGAGTGATCCAGCATCCCGGCATTATGTCCTCCATGGTGGTGGTAGTGAGCTCGTGGAGGTGGAGTGGCTAGCTAAGTGGAGGTGGCGTGAATGGCACCAATGGAGTGAATTTGCGAAGGAAGTGAATGGGTGCAAATGGCCACCCCTTAGGTCTTTTTATAGACCTAAGGGAAGCTCTCTAGAGAATTATGGAATTCTCTAGAGAGGCCTATTGTGGGAGCTCGTGGGAGAGTGAGAGAGAGAGGATGGATGGTGGTTTTTAGATCCACCAAATGTGGATCTAAAAATTGAATGGCTCTTGGTTGCTAATTTTGGCAACCAAGGCAACCACACATGGTAGAGAGTTCTAGAGAACTCTAGGCTAGGTATTTTATTGTGGATGGTGTGTGTGGGTGTGTATTGGTCGAAATTTGGGTGGCTAGGTTGATTAGGTTAGGTTCTAGTGGGTTTAGGTCAAGGTATGTCTCAAATTAAGGTTATAAACCCTAATTCACTAAGGTAAAGTGCAATTAAACTTAATACAAGTTTAATTGGGTGTGTGGAAACTTAATTGAGAGTAAAACAACTCAATTAATTTAGGTCTAGGTCAATTGGACTCTCACTGAGTCCAATTGGACAGTGTGTGCTGAGATCAGGGCTCAATTGGACTCAATGAGTCCAATTGAATAGGCTGATGGAATTGACTAAGATCCAAGTCAATTAGGTTTAGTGAGGACCTAATTAGGTCTTTAGGGAGGTTTATAGGTGATGTACTAGGGTTAGGGTACCTTAATTTAGGTTCCTATGGGGTTGGAATTGGGTTTAGGGACCTAGAGATCCAAGATCAATGCTTAAATCTCAAAATAGGAATTGGAGAGCAGTATCAGACATCTAATAATAGTGTCAGACATCTTATACTCAAAAATCAGAAGTCCAGACTTATTTTCTGGACGTCCAATCAGAGTTAGGAGGGATTTTGGGTTCTGTTTTGAGTATTCTGTAGAAATTGGACGTCTGACAAAGTGTCTAGACGTCCAATAACACTACAGAAGTGGGTTTGAGGTGTGCGGGAGATGGCTAAGGGTCCTTAACGTCCTATAACTTCTTTGGACATCCAGATTAGGGTTGGAACTAGGGTTTTAGGGCTTCCTAGGGTGTTGTGACCTAACCTAAGGGTGGCTAAGGCTTGGGGGAGGTCTCTAGGCTATCATAGGGCTAAGATGGACCTATGCTCTTCACATTTTACTACTTTATTCCTACTTAATAGAATAGCAAACCTTAACTCCCTTACATCTTGATTCCTACATCTAATCTAAGTCTTCTGCTACAGCTCTACTGCAACACCCGTTATTCCTGATCCGGCTTCAGATCCTGCTCCAGATCCAGCTCCAGATCTGACTCCTGATCAGCTTATTGCCTGCAATCGACATAATGCACTTAATCAACCCATTATAACATTATTTTATGCATAGCTAAAGTAAAGCAGTAAAGATGTAGATAATGTGTATGCATGCGTGAATAACCCTAACTTATGCTAAGTCCTAGCTTAATCTAGGTCAATTAGGACCTATGACTGCTGCATAATCAGGGTGCGGGTGCGTGCATTGCACGTGCTTGCGCATGTGTGTGTGCATGCACCTGTGGGCTTGAGTGGGCGTGTGTGGGCCTGGGAGGCCAGAGATTGTGCATGGGCTTGAATCGAAAATAAAACATTTAAGTAAAACTAGGCTCGGACCCAATAGGGTTTGGTCCCACCCTCTAGGGGGCGCTGTGTATCCTCGACCTGCTTGAGCCGCCAATTAAAAAAGCCAAAATTTTGTTTGGTTAAGTGTGAACATATATGCACAATACTAAGGGAAGCTTAGAAGAGAGAAAACCTAAGGAGAAAGTTAAGTAAAGAGAATAGAGAAGGTTTGGAGGAAGAAGGAAAAAAGATGAATAAAGGAAAAGAGAGAGAGAGAGTAACGATAGAGAAGTAAAGAAAAGAAGAGAGGGCTGAAGATTAAGAAGAAAAGAGTGAAATAAAGAGAGAATCAGATGTCTCTTGTTGTAATTAGTCTTCTAATCTTTTACTTTTAAGATGTCTGATTTGTGCTTATATTGTAATAACATGTCTCCTTTTAATATTTTGAGCTTAATTAATGTAATAAGGCATTTATATTCACTTGTATAACTTTTTCTTGCCTTAATCTTTTGTAATTAGTTGTAATGGGTGTAATAAGCATGTTTACTTGATTCTTAATGAAAAAAATCACATGTGTAAATATTTTCTTTCTTAATGGAATGTTGCATGCTTTTATTTGAATATCTCTTATGCAAGATTCATGTACTTAAAGTAATTTAATTATAATCTGATTGATTAAATAGTTAGTGATTTATGCTTCGGAATTAATGGCAAATTAAGATAAGTTATGCCTCCCAGTGAACGACCTAGACTCAACCAGTTAAAAAGAATTTAAAATCTAAAATGTTAGGTTAACTTAACCCTATACTACACAACCGACATTAGTTCAAGTTAATCTAAGTTACTTTCTTATGCATTTAATTAAGCCTAAATAACTTAATTAACTGTGTTGAAGAATTAAACAACTATTTTAATGGCACCATTGCCGGGGAGGTAATTGTATTGTTATATTCGCCATTACTGTTTTGTACATATTTCTTTTTACTAATTAGTTTTGTTTTGTTTTGTTTTCTGACTTCTTTTTTGGGTTACCTTTGCGGGTATTCTCAGGAAAGGAGGTGGGTTTTCTATTTTTCTATTTTTCCATTATACATACCATTGTGAGCATTTCTTACTTAGTCTTTAGTGTAGTTTGTATTTTTGCATTTAGTTAGAAAAAATTAAAAAATACAAAAATATGCATACCTTCTTGACTAGCAGCAACATATTTTAGGCATACACTCTTATGAGTGAACATACCTGCTAGTATATCTGTTATCTGACTCGAGAATTTTTCTACTATTTTTCTCACATTAGCAGGAAAACTTGCGCAAAACCCACATAGATCCCTATCGTTGGATTATAAACAAGACCATATTTTTGTTTGAAATTACCTAAAATGCAGTCACCTTACTTCTTTCTATCATTTTTGTAAAAAGATTAAGTAAAAAGAGGACAATTAAAATTTGTGACTCAATCTATTTGCAGAATGCATGCGGGTTTTTTTGCTCATGTCTGTTGCATGCTACTGCACACACAGCGCGATCACTAGAGTCTCACGAGTCTAATTTTTCTACCTCTCATCTTTGCACCTCTTTGGGCACTAGAGTCTCACGAGTCTAATTTTTCTACCTCTCATCTTTGCACCTCTTTGGGCTTTGGTCGAAGATCAACAAGTCTGTCTCACTACTATGCCCCGGGGAGCTTGTATTGAGTGGTCTTAATCCTAAACCTTAGACCTTTGAGCCTTAAGGATACGCACTTGCGTAGACATTGGTTTAGGATGTGTATTTTGATACTGATATTATACTTGTTTGCATCCAAATTATCTTTGCATATTCTAGGACTCTCTTCTTTCCTTTGAAAGAAGAGAAAAACCCACTTTTTGTGCTGTTTTTGGGTCTTGTTTGCCGCTGTTTTTAGTGGTGTGTGTCTTTGCACATTCTTTTGCTTTATGCACGGGAAGCGATCCTTGAAATCGCCTCTCATATCTCTGTTGACAAGTATTCCTAAGCCGGTTGCACTAAAGCAACCAATAATTTCCCATCTGATACATCTGCTTTTTCTGCATTTGATCCTATGGACCAAATACAGAACCAAAATCTTGAGATCCCTTTCTCTTCTGGTCAGGGGGAGATGCTGCCTTTTGATGTTCGTGAGGCACTCCTAAACCAGAATCCTCAGATGCTCGAGTAGAATCGTCAAATCAATCTATTGATGGCTGCTCTTCAGAATTTGCAGAACCTACAAACCCATCCTCTACCTCGACCTGAGGCGGGTTTTGAAAACCCTGATTTATCAATCTCTCATCCTAGGCCTCTACTTCGCGACTATTATAATCCATCTAATGCACAAATAGAGCCTAATGTTAGGATTCCCATTGGGGAAAATGACCCAGAATTAAAATCAAATATTATAGGTCTAATCCCACACTTTCACGTATTTGCATCCGAGGATCCATTCCAACACATTAAAGATCTAAATAATCTATCTCAGACTCTTGGTCCTCGAAATCAAAGCTGGGAAATCCTATTGATGAAGATGTTCTCCTTTAGCCTTAAGGACAAAGTTGCCTACTGGTATAGAACTATAGCATGACCAATCTCGACTTGGGCTGAACTCGAATCTGCATTTTTGAAGAAATTCTTCCCTATCGGTCGCACCAATGTATTAAGGCGAGCCATCACCACATTTATTCAGAATCAAGGAGAACCAATTCATGAAGTGTGGGAACACTTCCATGAATTGCAAAGGAAATGCCCAGATCACAACATCCCTTGTGGCAACTAATGCACATCTTTTATTATGAATTGCAAGAGGGCATTCGCAACCTAGTCGATGCCTCTTGTGGAGGGAATTTCTTGAATCACGATGCAGAATCCACCTCAGAACTATTTAAAGAGATGGAGGAAAACTCGATCAACAACGCATCAATGTTGCAATTCATGCGGGGCACCAATACAGTGCATCAAAACCCATAGAAGGGCATTCACGAGATCAGGAATCTGTCCAGTTCCAAGGATTTGGAGATTATTGCAGAGAAACTGGACAAAGTCGATATCGTAGCGAAGCATCTCGACGAGGTCCAAAACACGATGAAATCTCTTACAACTCTTCTCGCTACGTAGAATCCCATGTGATGAGTCCATTAAATTGGACTATTATTAAGCCTAAGTATCTTTAATTATACAATTTAGGTGTGTTAATAATGATAATTAAGTTATAGAAGATTTCTACACCTCATAATTTAAGTTATAACATTCTATAACTTCATAATTCTATGGTTTCTATGTGCAGGTACTAAAATACACAAAGAGCAAGGGTGGGGGGATAAAATTCCCAAAACAACCGCAACTCTCTTTCCCCCCTCCCTCGCCGGACATTGGGCAAAACTTCTGGCACCGCCTTTCTCAACAGCCATGACCGGGGATTTTGGAAAATCCCTGAACTCACGCGGTGAGGGGAGAACTTAAAAAGAAGAGGCGGGGAGAGAAGAAGGCCATCAAAAAAAAAAAGAAGAAAAGCGTGCACTGTGCTGCACTGCGTCCTCTTTCCCCTTGCGGGGAAAAAGTCTCTCCACCCGCACACCGCTGCCGGCGCATTCTGCTTGCGCGCTGCAGCCAACCGTGCGCCAGCCACAACACTCTCTCCTTGCTGTGTCCCTGCACCTGCACGCCCATCAGCAGGTGCGGCCCGCGCGCACCAGCGCTACTGAAGGCACCGCTCGCGCGCCTGCACGCCACCTACAGGCACTCCCTCTACCTGCTCGCACGCAAACCGCGCGCCCCAGCACCCTCTCGCCCGCGCACGCCTCCACCTTCAAATCTACAAACCGTCTCACCCGCGCCAGACTTCACCCTGCACACCTCCAAGCGCCATAGCAGGCACTGCGTCTCCACCCTGCGCACCTCCAAGTGCCACAACAGGTGCTGTGTCTCCACCCTGCAAGCCTCCAAGCGCCACAGCAGGCGCTGCGTTTCCACGCACCGGCACGCGCGCAAGCCTGCATGCCACAGCCGCAGCAGCAGCCGCTCTCTTGCTCCACAGGCCGGAGCTTCGGCCACCGCCTCTGGCCACCTCCGCCGCAGCCGCTGCCACCGTCAGAAAGCTCTCGACCTCGCCGTCCTCTGAAGCCCTGCATCGACCCCCGCGGATCTCTCTCTCTCTCGCAAGGAAGAGAGAGAGGAAAAGCTCTGTTTTTATTGGAATTAGAAATTACATTCAATGCCATTGCCAGCAATTTCATTTTTTTTATTAATATTATATTGTGGCAGAATTGCATTCAAGCACTCACAATTCTTTTTAATTGCATGGTATTAATATTGGTTAGTTTAAAGATTGATTTTGGACTTGATTTAAGTGCTAATTGTCTTTAGTACATATCACATGAAAAATTGCACTAATTCATCCTAAATTTATTGAGGATTTTTGTGAGGGAAAATTGCACTTACACCCTTAACTTTTTAGGTTATTGCAAACCTACTTTCCTTCACATTTTAAGTCCAATTTGAAAAGGAATTTCGCACTATCCGAAATAACATAAAATAATTAAGTATTGATTGCATCATTATCTTCCTGTGGACACGACCCGCTCTTCTGTGAGTGGTTATTTTCATTGTTTTTGATTTGTCGATTTTTCCACCACTTAAATACTATAACACTAAGTGAAATGTCGACCTTTCAAATTGGCGCCGTTGCTGGGGAGGCAACAGACGTAATAGAATTACTTTATTATTTTTGAATCTTTTGAGTTGCGAAATTATCTAATCATTTTGATTATTGTGCAAGGAATCCGCCGAAGCGATGAGGCGCAATAGAGGAGCGACAGTAACCACGAGTTAAGCTACACGAGGAAAAGACGAAGGAGACCAAGATCCTGTTTCGCAGAGGGTTCTCTATCGTCACAATTTAATTCTGTCTTTTCGCCCTTGTAATTTGGGGTTAAATTTTTGGGGGTTTGTCCTCACATTCTTTAGCTACTAGGGCTTACAGTATTTCTGGTACATGCGTGATTATATTTTCTATTTGCTTGCTTTTAAAAACCAATAAAAAATATTGAGCTGCCTATTTTGAAGTTGCATGCCCTTAGGTGCGTGCATTTAGGGGTGCTTGAGCAGCATATTAGATCTTATTATTGCATTACAAGCATCTTAGCACAAAGATTGCTGGAGACAGGTATATCTTTCTAACTTTTGCATCCAGCTTCTGTTCACGCATTTGCATTCTGATTTAAATTCAAGACCACCAAATTGTTTGAATTTACTAATTAAGTGGTCACATAACTAAAAGCGGAACTAATAATCAGATTCAACCCTAAAAGCAATACACTTTTGATCTGATTCTAAGGGACTTGTCTGCGATTTCAAAAAGAAATTACAAAGATTTATGGTGTGGTGCACACTTTTGACACTGAGCACGCACATTAGGCACCGCACTAAGGCTCGATCCCTTAAGGCTATAGGCACCGATCTCTTTATCGGTGTAGACCCTCCTATTGTGCTTTGTGGTAGTGGTGATACTATCTTTTGATCAAGTGTTTTGATACTCCATGGAGGGGGACACCCCTTAAAGGAACAAAAGGGTAGTTAAGGGGCACCGCATACGCATCGCCTCAAAGGAAGGTTCGCCCTACTTGCATCTCTTTGTTCGTCCTTGGAGTAACTTCTCCCTTGATCACCTGGGAGTATCAGCTAAGCAAAGTATAGGTCCTAGGGCACTCGAAGGTTGAATTAAGGCACGTAATTGCAGTGGAAAACTTGTTTGGCCATTTATTTTAACTAATAAAGAAGGTTAAAATTTCAAGTCCACACCCCTCTTATACCACTTACATGGGAACGGAGGGATAAGTCTTGATCTTTTGACTTATCTTTAGAGTGGAGGTTTGACTTACTCAATAATAAAATAAAATTTTGCTGAATTGTGCCTTGTATGCTTGGTAGACGCTCTCTTGAGGGTAGTCTAGTGTTTGATCCTGAGCCCGAGAGAATTCTTAGGAGAGCTCATCTAGGAGAAGAAAGAGAAGAAATGGCTGAGCAAGGTGCAAATCAACAAAGGACCCTAAGGGACTATTTTATTCCTACCAACCAACCTGCACAAGCACTAAGACGACCGGCAGGGGATAATCCGTATGAGATCAAGAGCAGTACCAAATCTTTATTGCCCTCTTTTTATGGTACTACTAGGGAGGACCCCTACCGGCATTTGGAGGAATTCATCGAGGTCTGTTCCACGGTGAAGCTCCAGGGCTTTACTAATGAAGCCCTGATGAGGACTCTATTTCCTTTCTCCCTAAAGGATAAGGCCAAGCACTGGTATCATACCCTCGATGCAAGAGTAAATGATTGGGCTACCCTTAAGGGAGAACTTTTAAAAAAGTATTTTCCTATGAGTAAAACCAACCATTACAGAAGAGAGATTATGGGTTTTACTCAGCAAGAAGGGAAGCAATTTCATGAGACTTGGAAGCGCTTTAATGACCTTCTTAGGTTATGCCCCCACCATCAAGTGCCAAGATGGCAGTTGGTCGAAAGGTTCTATAACGGATTATCTGAAAGGCATAGGCAAACCATTGATGCAGCCTGTGCAGGAACCTTCATGACCAGAACTGAGGATGAAGCTTGGGCATTATTTGACACTTTAAGCGACAACTCCATACATCTGTCCTCTGCGGATCAAGAAAGAAAACCATCAATCTTGCAGAGGAAGATAGAGGCCCATGAAGCTGGGGCTTCCCCGGATTTGGCTTATCAGATTCAATTATTGAATAAAAATTTTGATAGGCTTTTAGCAAACCCCAACATGAACCCACAAGCAGCTTCTATTTTTCAGGCTTCAAGAGAATGCTCCATCTGCCAAAGCACAACGCACGCCACTGCGGAGTGCCATCAGGCAACCCAATTCCCTGAGTTGATTCAGGCCGACTGGAATGCGGCCCAAGGTTTCCACCCCCCTCGCAATAACCCTTACTCCAACACTTATAATCCAGGGTGGCGGAACCATCCAAACTTCTCTTGGAAGCAAGCTGACGCTTCTAACTCAGGGAATACAAGACCCTTACCTCCCCAGCCCACATACCAACCTTCTTATGAAAACCCTCTTCCGAATAAGCCCTCTGAGTTGGATGAACTGAATGCCAAGATGAAAGCGATGCAAGAGCATCAGAATATGGTTATCCAATCTCAGAATAAGATGATTACTGATATGCAATCCCAAATTGGTCATCTTACTGAGGCAGTTAGGCAACGTGATCCGGGGAAGCTGCCTAGCTCTTCTGAGGAGAACCCTAAGGGCAAGGGGTTGTATTCAGGGAGCACGCCCAAGCAGTGACCGTATTGAGGAGTGGAAAAAAGATTGACAAGCTTGATAACACTCCTACGGTTACATCTTAGAATTCCCCTTCCACACCTGACCCTACCTCCATCTCACCCGAGGAAGAGCCACAGCACTCTCCCTCACAAAAAATCATCCACAACGAGGATGTCGTCCTACCACCACCCCTTTCCCGCCATGACGACCCCTCTACTCAGAAGCCGAGGGTGCCTTTTCCAGAGCACCTATCTGCTCCTGGGGAATCTTCTGTTGGCTCGTCTGGATCCAAGGATAGGATGGAAGAGATTATGGATACTTTTAGGCAAGTCCAGATTAACTTGCCTCTGTTGGAAGCGATTAAACAGATTCCGTCCTATGCCAATTTTTTGAAGGACCTATGCACCCAGAAGTGTCGATCTAGGAAACAGGTCCAAACAAAGGTCATCCTACCTGACCACGTTAGCTCGGTTCTTCAGCATGGAACACCCCTCAAAATGAAAGACCCAGGGGCCCCGTATATTTCAGTGGTTATAGGTAACCAACACATTGACGAGGCTCTGCTCTATCTGGGTGCGAGGGTAAACAATCTATCGAGCTCTGTCTACGACCTGTTGGGAGGAGGAAAGCTGAAGCCTAGTCCAGTAATCCTCCAGGTTGCAGACAGATCGCTTAAGACACCGCGGGGATTGTTGGAAGATGTCCTTGTGAGAGTGGAGGATTTCTTCTTCCCCATTGACTTTCTGGTACTTGATACTAACCCGTCTAATAAGCCCACAAAGCCGTCCATTATTCTGGGATGCCCCTTTTTGGCCACAGCCAATGCATCTATAAATTGTAGATCCGGGGCACTTAAAATGGGCTTTGGGAACAAGAAGATCCGGTTGAATGTTTTTGATACTTACAAACAACCCGGATTTGAAGATTGTTCTCAGATTGAGGTCGTTGATGAAATAATTGAAGAGACTACTCCAACACTCTTATGTAGAGATCCCCCTCAGAAGGTCATAACTCAGGACCATCTCTCGATTATCAAAGAAACTGAAAGGAAAATGCCCGAACTAGAAGAGTTGCTGGAGATACACACTAAGTCTCTGTCCCCACCCTGGACTGTGAAGGTAGATCCGCTGCCTGAAGTGGGGACATCTCAACTAAAACCCTCAATCCGAAAGGCTCCTGAATTGGAGTTGAAACCCCTCCCGAGCACATTGAAATATGCTTTCCTTGGCCCTAATAACACGCTCCCCATTATTATCTCGTCTGCATTATCTAAATTGCAGGAGGGAGCTCTGCTTGAGTGTTTACAAAGGCATAAGGAAGCAATTGCCTGGACAATTGCTGATATTAAGGGTGTTGATCCCTCTCTTTGCATGCATCATATTTACACGGACGAGTCTGTGAAGCCTTTCCGAGACATGCAGAGAAGGCTCAATCCAAATATGCAGGAGGTTGTTAACAAGGAGATTCTGAAATGGCTAGATGCAGGGATTATCTATCCCATTTCAGATAGTAAATGGGTCAGTCCGATTCATGTAGTTCCGAAAAAGGCAGGAATCACTGTGGAGGAGAATGACCAAGGAGAACTGGTGACCACTAGACCCTCAACTAGTTGGAGGGTCTGCATTGATTACCGCCGTTTAAACACGGCTACCCAGAAAGACCATTTCCCCTTACCATTTATCGATCAAATTTTGGAACGATTGGCGGGGAACAGGTACTTTTGTTTTCTTGATGGGTACTCTGGGTACAATCAGATAGCCATTTTTCCCGATGATCAGGAGCGTACCACCTTCACGAGTCCTTATGGCACTTTTGCATTCCGCCGAGTGCCATTCGGGTTTTGTAATGCTCCTGCCACTTTCCAACGTTGTATGATGGCTATCTTCTCTGATATGATTGACGAGTTCATTGAAATTTTCATGGATGACTTCTCCATTTATGGCTCATCGTTTGACCTATGCCTTTCGCACCTTGATAAAGTCTTAACCCATTGCGAAGAGGCAAAACTGGTGCTTAGCTGGGAGAAAAGCCACTTTATGGTCCAGTAGGGCATTGTGTTAGGGCATGTAGTTTCCGAGAAAGGATTAGAGGTGGACACCGCAAAAATCGATTCCATCTCTAAGCTTCCATTGCCCGCCAATGTTCATCAGGTTAGATCTTTCCTTGGCCATGCTAGATTTTATAGGCGCTTCATTAGAGACTTCAGTAAAATCTCTAAGCCACTCTGCGACCTGTTAGCGAAGGATGTTTCCTTCGATTTAGATGATAGATGTGGCGAAGCTTTCCAAGCTTTGAAGAAAGCCCTCATTACCGCGCCGATTCTCCAAGCACCAGATTGGACCCTCCCATTTGAGCTTATGTGAGATGCTTCTGATTTTGCAGTGGGAGCGGTCTTAGGTCAAAGGGTTGATGGCAAACCTCATGTGCTGCATTATGCCAGCAAGACCCTTACGGATCCTCAGCAAAACTACACGGTCATGGAAAAGGAATTACTTGCTGTAGTATTTGCTTTGGACAAGTTTCGATCTTATCTTTTGGGATCCAAGGTCGTGGTGTTCACTGATCATTCGATCCTTAAGCATCTTCTGGCTAAAA
This sequence comes from Thalassia testudinum, assembly GCA_037157565.1. Classification (NCBI taxonomy): domain Eukaryota; kingdom Viridiplantae; phylum Streptophyta; class Magnoliopsida; order Alismatales; family Hydrocharitaceae; genus Thalassia; species Thalassia testudinum. Next base: position 61,273,817 of record JAZHRO010000019.1, on the reverse strand, counting down.
AGGACACCAAACCTCGCCTAATTCGTTGGATTTTTCTACTCCAAGAATTTGACCTGGAAATTAAAGACAAGAAAGGAGTTGAGAATGTGGTAGCAGACCACTTGTCTAGGATCCCTATTGAGGCATCAAACCCCGCTAGCGGTATTCAAGAGACATTCCCTGATGAGTCTCTAATGGTCGTGGAAACTAAAACTCCTTGGTTCGCTGACATAGTGAACTATCTGGTCACGGGCATCACCCCTAGTACTTGGGACAAGCAAAAGCGAGACAGGTTTATCGCTAATGCTAAATTTTATCACTGGGAGGAACCCGAGCTTTTCAGAATAGGCCCTGACTAGCTGTTTCGCCGTTGCGTCCCTGATGAGGAACAAAGAAGTGTTCTGAGTTTCTGCCATGACCTCCACTGTGGGGGACATTTTAGTGGGAAGAAGACTGCTCATAAGGTTCTTCAGTCTGGTTTTTGGTGGCCCACATTATTCTGAGATGCACATACGTATGTGGGCGCATGTCTACGTTGCCAGCAGATGGGAACCATTGGAAAAAGGGATGAGATGCCCCAACAACCTATCCTCCCTGTTGAAATCTTTGATATTTGGGGCATTGACATCATGGGTCCCTTTCCTGTGTCCTTCGGATATGAATACATCCTTGTGGCTATTGATTATGTATCAAAATGGATAGAAGCCATCCCCACGCAAACCAATGACCATTCTGTCATTTTGGGCTTTATTAAGGCTAATATTATTTCGCGGTATGGGTGCCCAAGGATGATCATAAGTGATGGAGGACCTCACTTTAAGAATGTACACTTCACTAGACTACTCCAAAATTTGGGAGTAAATCACATGATAGCCACACCTTATCATCCCCAAACGAGTGGACAAGTGGAAGTGTCTAATAGGGAGATTAAGAGAATTTTAGAAAAAACTGTCAGGCCTGATCGAAAGGATTGGTCTAAAAACTAAATGACGCGCTTTGGGCCTACAGAACTGCATATAAGACTCCCTTGGGTATGTCTCCTTTCCGTCTTGTCTACGGAAAAGCGTGCCACGTTCCCGTTGAAATCTAACATAAAGCTTATTGGGCCATTAAAAACGTTAACTTAAATTTGGATAAAGCGGGAAGAGCATGTATGTTAGAATTAAGTGAGCTTGAGGAGCTTCGTAATGAAGCTTACGAAACTTCTCAAGCTTACAAGCAACGTACAAAAGTCTTCCATGACAAGCACATCATTAGAAAGACTTTTGAGCCCAACCAGTGGGTCTGGCTTTTCAATTCTAGACTTAAATTATTTCCTGGAAAGCTCAAGTCCCGTTGGGATGGGCCTTACGTTGTGATTAATGCCTTCCCTCATGGAGCTGTAGAGATTAGGAACCCTATTTCAGGTGCGAACTTTAAAGTAAATGGCCAATGACTTAAACCGTATATTACTCTTTCAGATGGCCAGGTTTTGGATGCACTACAACATGAGGAGCCTTAGCTCCTTCCACTCTCCTCCTCAGGTGTTATTCTTCTATGTCTATATTTTTCCAATGAGGACATTGTCAGTCTTAGGCATGGGGGGATATAACCTGAGAGTGTTTATAGTGTTTATAGTATTTATAAATATTTGCATACTTATTTAAAAAAAAAAAAATTTCTCTTTTCTTGAGCTGATTGGGTTAGTCCTTAGCATAATACCTTTATTGGAGGTTTTTCTTCCGGAATTATTTCTTAAGTTTAGAATCCAGTACATTTATTTCACGAGCACGTAGACTTGGTAATAGATCGTTTGGGAAAACCAATAAGCATTTGTAGTCTACTGAACCCTTGGACAGTTCATAGAGAGTCAGGCATACTATCTTCTAGTAAATCCACCTCATATTTGTGAGGAGTAGAGAGATTACTGGTGCGCTAAGCCTAGTGCAAAGACTCTTAAGTTCTGGAAAATTAGATGATGATACTTCAGAGTTAGGCGTAGTTTTCACTCTCTGTTCCTGGGTGCGTACTTTGAGTGAATTCCTGAGAGTCACCAAATAAGGCAGATACACAGAGATTGAGTCTTAATAAAGCTTTAACTATGGTGGATGGTTATGACCGTCCTTCATAGAGTCCTCAGCTGAAGGAGGGTAATAGTGTCAAAGGTCAGAAATACGCCTGTCCTATCCATTCTTTCCCGGTGCCGAGAATAGGCACTTCCACCAAATAAGCCACACAACTTCCTCTTGACCGTCATCATCCCTAATAATGCCTTGTAAATAAAAGTCTGTATCGTGTTGTGTTGATTGAAAAAGAAACAAAAATAAGAAGAAATTAGAAATTAAAAAAAAAAAACAGAGAGAGAGAAAAGAAGAAACAGAAAGAAGAAAAAGAAAAAAAAATAGTTATATTACAAAAAAAAAAAATCAAAGTTTCTAATGTTTCTGAGGCAATAGAACACCTATTGCGTTCCACCAAATATGACCCATACCTACCTTCTAGTATTTCTAATCGCCTGAACACTGGTTGAGGACTCTAACTTAGTTATAGAGTTATTAGGACTTTAATTGAAGTGTGGATGCCATGAGAGGCCACCAAATAGTGAGTACAATTTCTAAATCTGGCAAGATTCGTGATCTCAGAAGAAAAAAAAAAAGAAGAAAAAAAGAAAAGAGAGAGTGCCCAGGAACATCAGGAGAGCACAGTTATGTAGCCTCTCTCAGGGTTGACTTGTCTAATAGTCTAGAGAGCTAGAGTCCGCAGTACTAGACTATATGTAGCACCAGTAGAGTGTGTGCCACCAAATACAAATCCTTTCACCTTATTATCTCCTACCTAAGCCAAACACCAGGGTCAAATTATAGATTATCGTCTATTTTATCCCCGAGGGAAGTAGTTGCCTATCTCATCAGAAATTTTTGCCAAGGGTGATGTACGAACTCCTAATGCAAATTGGCTCTTTCACTTGGATCTGTGACCTGGGCTATCAGCACTTCATATTTGTCTGGTTTTCTAAAATTTTGAAATAGGAAGAGAAGAAGACTTCCGATTACTTCTATTATTCATTTTTGCTAGGGACTAGCAAATCTTAGGCATGGGGGTATTTGATGAGTCCATTAAATTGGACTATTATTAAGCCTAAGTATCTTTAATTATACAATTTAGGTGTGTTAATAATGATAATTAAGTTATAGAAGATTTGTACACCTCATAATTTAAGTTATAACATTCTATAACTTCATAATTCTATAGTTTCTATGCGTAGGTACTAAAATACACAAAGAGCAAGGGTGGGGGGATAAAATTCCCAAAACAACCGCAACTCTCTTTCCCCCCTCCCCCGTCTGACATTGGGCAAAACTTCTGGTGCCGCCTTTCTCAACAGCCATGACCGGGGATTTTGGAAAATCCCTGAACTCACGCGGTGAGGGGAGAACTTAAAAAGAAGAGGCGGGGAGAGAAGAAGGCCATCAAAAAAAAAAGAAGAAAAGCGTGCACTGTGCCGCACTGCGTCCTCTTTCCCCTTGTGGGGAAAAAGTCTCTCCTCCCGCACACCGCCGCCAGTGCATTCTCCTTGCGCGCTGCAGCCAACCGTGCGCCAACCACAACACCCTCTCCTTGCTGCGTCCCTGCACCTGCACTCCCATCAGTAGGCGCAGCCTGCTCGCACCAGCGCTACTGAATGCACGTCCTTGCCGCCCGCTCGCTACTGAAGGCACCGCTCGCACGCCTGCACGCCACCTACAGGCGCTCCCTCTACCTGCCCGCACGCAAACCGCACGCCCCAGCACCCTCTCGCCCGTGCACGCCTCCACCTTTAAATCTGCAGACCGTCTCACCCGCACCAGACTTCACCCTGCGTGCCTCCAAGCGCCATAGCAGGCGCTGCGTCTCCACCCTGCGCACCTCCAAGCGCCACAGCAGGCATTGTGTCTCCACCCTGCAAGCCTCCAAGCACCACAGCAAGCGCTGCGTTTCCACGCACCGGCACGCATGCGCAAGCCTGCACGCCACAGCCACAGCAGCAGCCGCTCTCTTGCTCCACAGGCCGGAGCTCCGGTCACCACCGCCAGCTATCTCCGGCCACCTCCGTCGCAACCGCTGCCACCGTCAGAAAGCTCTCGACTTCGCCGTCCTCTGAAGCCCTGCATCGACCCCCGCGGATCTCTCTCTCTCGCAAGGAAGAGAGAGAGGAAAAGCTCTGTTTTTGTTGGAATTAGAAATTACATTCAATGCCATTGCCAGAAATTTCATTTTTTATTAATATTATATTGTGGCAGAATTGCATTCAAGCACTCACAGTTCTTTTTAATTGATGGTATTAATATTGGTTAGTTTAAAGATTGATTTTGGACTTGATTTAAGTACTAATTGTCTTTAGTACACATCACATGAAAAATTACTCTAATTCATCCTAAATTTATTGAGGATTTCTGTGAGGGAAAACTGCACTTACACCCTTAACTTTTTAGGTTATTGCAAACCTACTTTCCTTCACATTTTAAGTCCAATTTGAAAAGGAATTTCGCAATATCCAAAATAACATAAAATAATTAAGTATTGATTGCATCATTGTCTCCCTGTGGACACGACCCGCTCTTCTGCAAGTGGTTATTTTCATTATTTTTGATTCGTCGATTTTTCCACCACTTAAATACTATAACACTAAGCGAAAAGTCGACCTTTCACCACGCGTTTACCTATTTCGCAAATTCCCACGGGGAGGGAGTTTGTGAATAATCTGGATTCAGGGATCCATCTTCCTTGGGTTTTCTATCTACTCCTACACCAACCCAAGGAGGGACCTTTGTTCCCACATCTTTCCCACCTCTGTCCCCACTTCCTATTTTTGCAGAAAACACGCCTTATCCTTCTGATTTGAATGCCATTCAATGATATGCACCGAGATCAAACCCATATTCTAATACCTATAATCCTGGATGGCGTAATCACCTTAATTTCTTTTGGTCTGACCATTCACAAAGACCATCATATTTGACTCAGACCAGGCAAAACCTTCCTACGTTGTCGTTTCAGCAACCAAATGCGAGGCCATTTTATGCGGGTTCGCAGAACTTCGCAGGGCCAAATAGAGACTCACAGCTCAATTAGATTTTGCAAGCTGTGACTGAGAGCCAACAACAGAATGCTGAAGCTCTTGCTGAGGTACAATGGCAATGTTCGGCAGAATTGGCTGATCTCAGGGGCCAAATCACATAGTTAACTGAGTCTCGTCAGCTATGGGCCATTCCATTCCAACTAGTTCCAAACCCTAGGAATATCCAGCAGAGACCACACCAGAGATTTCAACATCCGAATTAGGGACAAGCCCATTTCCTTAATCAAATACCCCTGAATCAAAATCCGAATCAGAATCCACCTTCTGCTACTCATGATTATGAGTATCAAAATCAGCAGCAATCTTTTTCAACTCAAGGCGACCAACCTCTAGTCTCTAATCCGTCTTTCCAAAATCAGTCATCTTCTTCTTCACCAGCTTCTTCTTCACATGCAGGTATTAACTGTGTTACAACTTGCTGTGGAAATTCCACTAGGGATTTAGTAGATCCACAAAACCTATCCCAAGACCCTAGAATGACCCTTGTTTCTACACCTATAAGAGGTGATGCACCCGATCCTGCAATTCCCGCTTATTCGTAAGACCAGGGTAATAAATCAGTAGAATAGGAAATCCAAGTCCCATTCCCAGAAGCTTTGAAGAAGACTAGGAAACAAAAGCAACCTGTTACACTAGATGAGGATTTAGTTAAAATTTTTGAACAGGTACATATTAATATCCCACTCCTAGATGCTATCAAACACATTCCGACTTACACGAGATTTCTAAAAGAGTTGTGTACTCCTAAGCGTAAGCCGAGGAAAGGAAGCACTGTGGTACTCTCGGAGCAATTGAGCTCTATTATTTCGAGTATGCTTCCTTTGAAAAAGAAAGACCCAGGTTCTCCATTTATTTCTTGTATAATTAGGGACCAGTGTTTTGATATAGCTCTTATAGATTTAGGAGCATCTATTAATCTCATTCCTTCATCCTTAGTAGACCATTTCTAGATAGAAAATCTTAGGTCTACCAATGTGACTTTACAATTAGCTAATAGATCTATTAAGTCACCTAAGGGAATGTTGAAGGATATTATTGTAAGAGTTTGGGACTTTTATTTTCCTGTGGATTTTATTGTACTTGATATGGAAGTACCCGAACACATTAGAGATACCCCAATTATTTTAGGGAGGCCCTTTTTGGCCACTGCAATGGCCAACATAGCTTGTGCTCCTCAACCCAGTCATAATCAAAAGACTTAGCTGCCCTGAAGATATCCAATTACATCTTCTTGTCTCCAAAGGCTATTTCCATGTATCCCATGTCACAATCAATGTTCTCCTTAGCTGTAGCTAAGAAGGGTCTACCCAGGATGATGGGTGTGTTTTGTAGCTGTTCGAGGACTTCCATGTCGAGGACCAAAAAGTCGACCGGAAAGTAGAAGTCTTTGACTCGAACAATTACATCCTTAACTACCCCCTTCGGGTTTTCACAGATCTATCAATCAATTAGATAGTCACAGGTGTGGGTTTCAACTCCCCAAATCCAAACTGGTGATAAAGGGTAGTCGGGATTAGGTTGATTGAGGCACCTAAGTCCAAGGGCACTCTATCAAATGTCATGTCCCCGATATTACAAGATATCTGGGGTGCTCCTGGGTTAGTTCGTTTGGGAGGTAGGCTGCTCAATATCACCGAACTAGCTTATTCTGAGAGCACTACCTTCCTAGGTGCTTGGGTTCTCGGCTTATGCTTCGGTATACAGACATCCTTCAAGAAATTAGCGTAAGTTGGGATATGATTGATTACTTCGAGGAGAGGAATATTAATCTGAACTTGTTTGAAAATCTCTAACAACTCCTCATTCTCAACTAAATTTTTCTTTTTCTTCATTTTCTCCAAGGCCTCAGGGTATGGTGTTTGGGTTTGAATTGGTTCAGTCTCTTGGTCCTTGGGTTCCTCCCACTCATCCTCAGAATTAGGTATCTCAGGAAGTGAGGTCATGGGAGGGGTCGTCCCTTTGGGGTCCTGGGTTTTAGTGCTGCTTCTCAAGGTAACTACGTTGGCTGAGGTGTTGAGACCATGGGTAGATCCTTGAGAAGAAGAAGTAGAAGCACCAAACCCAGGGGGTGTCTGTGGGGCTTGCTGGATCATGTAGGCATGCCCGGGATTGGCTTGGAACCCTTAAGGATTGGGGCCTCTGTTGATCACATTTCTCTAGTTCGGTTGTGGTTGAGACGAAAGGGACCCCTATTGTTTGCTATTCAATAGCTGGCTTAATTGTCCCTTCACTAATGTCATTTCCTCGATGTTTCTGATTCACATCGGCCATCATTTTTATCAGCGTGTTCATTTGGTTTTGTAGGGGAGGGGCCACCCTATTCTGATTATAAGGTGGTTGATGAGAACCTCATCATGAGCCTAACTAGCACATTTTAACCTAATAAAGTGAACAAAAGCTCCTACATAACCAAGAGAAAGGCTGAATTCAAGGAAACACTAATCTGAGAAGAAAATAAGAAACAAGGGGTAAAACTATAATTTTACCATTGCAGTGCATCAACGGGATTTTTAAGGATCTAGACATAGGTCAATTGGACTTAACAAGAGAAAAAGTGAGATGGTTCAGTCAGATAAGGGTTATTGCGAAATTAATGAATTAAATGACATTCTGTAACTCTAAAACAAACTCACATAAATTCACAAGGTTCCAGGAAAGATAAAAATCAAATAAACCCTCTAAAATTTTTGGAAAAATATCCCCTAGGGTTTATAATGTTTAATTTGACCTTTGGAACCTGTTTTGACCTAGATTGGGGTCCATGCCCAATATTCGATCTAATTTGGGTTTTTGTGCAAAATGTCCAATCAAACGTAGTCAAACCTAAAATCCAACTTCACCATTGGATTCCTTAGGTATAAATTAGGTTTATACCAAAATTTGGACCTAAGGGAAGGTCATCTTGACCTACTTTGCAATTTGGTCCACCAAATTACATTCAGACCCTTAACTTTTGGAAACCCTTGCAAATCTCCCCTCAGCTTCTTCGTCACTTTCTTGATTTTGGTCCCTCTGCTACCGCAGCAGGGACCCATACCTCCGGCAACTTTGCGTGGAGGTTTTCTCCTCGATTTCATGGGGAGCTGCTCCCAGATTTGAAAGGGGAGCTCCCTGCGAAGCCCCCTACCGCATGGGTAGCTCCCCATGCCCTAAAATGCCCCATACCTCTTGTGCGAACACTCGAGAGGTATGGGTCTCCTTTGGCCATACCTCCAGCATGGTGTGCCTGCCAGCTCCTTGCGAATCTCGCTCTGCCCGCGCCTATTTAGGGAAGCATAGATCCTTCTGCTTCCTGTAAGCTTGATTTGGCCAGAGAACACCCCCCAATTTCGTCTCCTCCTCACTCCGGCCAACTGCCCGCAGGCTCCGACGGCTCTCCCTCCCTCCTCTCGTCACTCTGCCACCGTACCAGTGGCAGAGCCATCTCTGCCGTGCTCCTCCGTGCCGTGTCGTACTAGCGCTCGCCCTTTCGACACTCTTCCTCGTCGCCGCTTCTTCACCACAGGGTCTTCGTCTCCAACGATGGTAGATACCTGCCGCTCGCTCTCCACCTCCCCCCTTCGCTCTAAACACCCTAGATAAGTACCTCTCTCCCCTCTTTATTTCCCCTTTATCAATTTTTAGTTTCAACCCCTCGACTGCCACTACCACCACCATCGTTTCCACCTCCGACCAGACCACCAGTGAGGTGCTCCCGCCACTCCACGCATCCACCCACCTCGCCAATCACCCCACAAGCTCCGCCACGACTCACTGATCATAACCCCTCTTCCCATTCACTACCACACGCTCCCAACACGCCCCTTGAACACACCCACTTGCATAGCCACAAGGTGACCTAGGCACGCACGCCCAGGCCACCCTACGCCATGCCGACCACCGGGCCACCTTCGTCGTGTCACGGTGAAGCTTCCTGAGTGATCTGATAAGGCCGTGAGGTTGTTTTCCTTGTTGACAGGAACAGGGCCTTGACTGCCATTGGAGCAAGCTTGAAGAAGCTCGCAAGCCTCATCTTCGACTCCAGGCATCAGGATCCCACGTCCTCGACGCGCAGGCACCCTTCGCGAACAAATCCCGCCCATCAATTGGAGGCCAAGGAAGCTCCAGCCTCTGTGATTGGGCGACGACCTGCTGCGGGTGCGCGCGAGAAGCGAGTGGGACATTTAGTCCCACCTCGAAAGCTGACGAGTGGGAGGCGCCACTTAAATTGAATTTCTAAATTAGCCTTGTCGCCTCAGATCCATGGGGTGAGGTCCTACTCACCCAACATGATCTCATCCGTGACCCACGCCTCTGCGGACCTAGCCTAACCTGACTACCCGTGCATTCCTCGCCCACCACCCCACATTGGTGGGCCTGGTCCCGAGCACGCATACCCGACCCGTTTACTCGAGAAAGGCCCTGGGAGAGCTGTGTCCTAAGAGCGAAATAGAGGGAGAGAGATGCGGGGAGGGTAGGGGTAGGTTTTGCTTCACTCTGTGCAAGGAAAGAAGAAGGCAGGAGCAGCTAAGGGAGAAGAAGGTGCTGCTAAAGAGGAGGCACAACAGAGAGTAGCCGAAGGAAGGACTTAGCCACGGAAAGAAGAAGGCAGAGGAAGGAGCTGAAGAAGAAGAAGAAGAGAACTGTAGAGGTAGAGGAAGGAGAAGCTGAACACGTAGCCAAAGCCTAAGGCAAGGAAGAAGGAGGAGGCACAGCCGCTCAAGAAGAGAAAAAGAAGAAGCCAAGGAGGAAAGCCAAGGACTTGAAGGTAGAGGCTAAAGGAGAAGGGAGGAGTCTGTAGAGCCAAGGAAGAAGAAGGCCAAAGACAGAGAAGTAGAAGCCAAGGAGAAAGAAGAAAGAAGAAGAAAGCTCAGGCACTGTAGCAGTCATCAGCTAAGGCGTCTGATTCACAGAATCAGATGTCTGAAGAAGGCCAAAGATAGAGAAAGAAAAAGAAAGAGAGAAGAGAAGAAGAAAAAAAAAATAGAGAATTTATTTCTTTTTCCTCTCTAGCATTTATACATTGCATTGAACATCTTTCAAGTACAATTTGAGATTGTGATTTTTGCTTCTGCAATACTGAATTGCTTCCTGAGTTCGACCTCAGAATAATTTTTGAATTTCGAGTAATAAAATTGATAATCGTTTTTTCGTGTTATACTACAACGAATATATTTTTAAACTGTGAAACTATCGGTTAGTGGTCTAACCGATGGACGTTACTGATAGGAGGGAGGGTTTAGCCTGTGTTGATTCTGGAATTGGTTCGGTTTTTGGTTTGTTCAGGAAAAATTCGAGTGGTTACGCCATCCAGCATTGTAGGTGTTGGAGAAGGGGTCAGGTTTGGAGAACCTTGGATGGCCTAGACATCTTCAAAGATAGAAGGTGCTGGAGGGGAGGGAAGAGAGTAATCAGGGTTTGAGGGAGCAAAGGTCCCTCCCTGGAACATGGTTAGGGGTTGTTCTAGGTGCATTTGATTCATTGGCCGCACCAAATCTACATTGTGTGCTCCCTTTGCTAGGGAGAGGATCTGTAGTTGGTTTTGGGTTTGGCTCAACAGCTTATTAATTCTTTTGTCCACCAACTCAACTCGATCCAACTTTTTGGCTATAATGTCCATGTCAACCATTCCAGAATTGGCTTGCACCTCATAGATCCCACCACGGGGTTGAATGGATCGATTAAATTGGGTCATGGAGGCATTGTTGAGTGAATTTTCGCTCATAGATTCAAAGAGTTCAAACATGCTCTCCTCATCTTCGTTCAAAAAGTTGCCTCCACATAAGGCATCAACAAAGTTCCTAAGGTTGCTGTCCAGACTATGGTAGAAGATCTCGGCTAATTGCCATCTTGGAACCTCATGGTGTGGGCATTTCCTCAATAATTCATTAAATCTTTCCCATGCCTCATGGAATTGTTCCCCACCTTGTAGTGTGAATGTGGTAATGGCTCTTCTGAGGACATTGGTTTTGCCTATGGGGAAAAATTTCTTCAAGAATGCATGCCTCAATTCTTCCCAGGTGGAGATGGGTCTCCTTAAGGTTCTAAGCCAGTGAAATGCTTTATCTTTTAGGGAGAAAGGGAACATCTTAATTAAAACAATATCCAAGCTGATGTTCCTTGGTTTCATAGTTCGGCTATCCGGTCTAGGTCCTCTAAGTGTTGGAAGGGGTTCTCATTTGAGCTCCCATTAAAGTGGCTTTGAATTAAGCTCAGGACATTTGCTTTTAGCTCAAAATCATCTCCCCCTTCGGGGACCCTAAGATGTGGCTCAATCAGGATAACAGACGGATCATAAAATTACGGAGAGGCCTTGGTTGGCCCTCGGGAGGTTGTGGTGGGTTAGGTGGGGGTTGCCCTTGCAGGTTTTGCAATTGGTGTATGGCTTGCATGATGGTTTGGATCTATTGTTGTTGAAGTTGGTGGTTGGCAGAGATTTGGGCCTGAATGATGGCCATAGCATCGGGTTGAGGTTGGTCCTCAATCTCATCAATTCTTGGGTCAGCCATTTCCCTTGAAAAACCAAGTCTTCTCTTGATTTCCCTTTCTAAAACAAACAACTCAGAATGAAGTGATCGTCTCCCATGCATACACTAGAGAAGAACAGGGAGGGATGCGGAGAGAGATAGGTGCGAGAAGTGTGTGCACAAACAAGCAAGCAAGTTTAGTCCATATAGCATATACCTTAGGTGACCTAGAAGCCTCAAAGGGAATGATCAAATCTGCAAGCACTTAACCTCCCTTCACGATGTTAATCTGGCCAGGTTGATTAAGAGGGGATTGAGGGGAAGGTTCTTCCTTTGCCTTGCACCGCCGATTCCGTAGACCCCACAATCGCAGTCGTTTGACACTTCCCCGCAGCCTAGACACCAAATTTTACAAAGGGAATGAAGGCCAAGTGCCTAGCAAACCTAATCACACCTCATAGACTTAGACTAGTCCTGCCTAGGGCACGTCTACTCCATTTTAATGAGGGCTAGGTTAGTGCTTGTGCTCAGGATATGTCATGAGGCATTGTTTGGGGTTGTGCCTCTTAGTCCAATTGAGCTTGTGCGTGCACTCAACAAAACATGGTTTTCAAGCAAGGTTTTTAGGATGTGATGTCTTTTAAGGATTCATCCTTGCTTTAGTAATTTTTAGGGTTGAAATGCCTTAATGTTTTCAAACAATGTTCAAGTGGGCACACAAAGTTTTGCACACAATGGGCGAAAGTCGATTTTCCTTTAGAATGATGTGGCCCTAGAGAAACAACCCTAATGTATTCACCCTAGTGTTCATGTGGTTCTACTAGGTGAGTTGATTTTAATTATGATGAGTGGTGCGGCTCAAGTCAAATCACGGTAACTTCATAAACACCACTCAAAAGAAAGAAGAACACTTCTAGAAAGATTATTTCTTCAAGAACGTTAGAGTGTATTTTTTTTTGGTTGGGTGATGAGTTTGAAATGTGGATCAAGTAGCCATTCACCACACCAATTTTAGATTTATATTTTTTTGTATTTTTTTAAGCAAGCAAACACTCAATGGGTGGAGTGATACTCACAACAGTCTTCATAGCACTTTACTGCTTGTCTACTGTTTTCAATCGTGCTCCTCCGTCGCCAAGGCGTCGAGTTCCTACAACTAATCAAGTAGAGAGAGCAAAAAATGAGTAAGAAGATGTGAATACTAATGCGAGATGAAAGTGGCAAAAGAAATCTATTTCCTCCCCAGCAACGACACCAAAAACTAACGCGCGCGGAACGCGTTGGTTTAATTATGTCATTGTAGCATGTGTTCGCTATGTCAGTTTTAATTTAAGATTTGGATTCGGTGAGTACAAGTGTCGATCTCAGGGAGGCGTGAAATCATATTAGTTTTAGTCGCTTTGGGTGTCACAAAATGGTAGCATGGTTTGCTTGCGAAAATGAGAGCGAAAGAGAGAGAGTGAGTAGGGTTAGAGCTTGCATTTAAAACATGACAATCACTTAAAGAAATGTGAATTATGATATAAGAAGCAACATCAACATATAGCATGCAATTAGAGATCGTTTACAACTACAACAATAGATGAAAGCTTAAAATAGTGCAACATAAAACTAAAGTAAAAGAGAGTCCATGGAGGAGGCGAGGTGGCCACGATGGTGGAGGGGGGCTCCGTTGGTGGCTCGACAACTCCGAGGGTGGATATGGAGTATTTGGTGGAGCTAGGAGAGGGCTAGTATTGCATGGAGAGTGAATGAGAATTGAATGCTCTTGAATGAGGTGGTTGAGGGGGTTTATATAATAGAAGAGGGCTTTCAAAAGAGGTATGAGTCTTTAGCGACGTCGGGGACATCACTAAATCCCTTCCAAAAGTGTCACTGAAGTCCTACGCCCATCTATCCTTAGGCCCGCCCGTTCTTCTTCTTCTCAAGCCTCACCTATGCATCCTCAGCCGTCAGATCCGAGGTGCTGATTGCCATCAAATAGCTGAGGGCGAGCTACGTCGCCCCTTTGCCACACCTACAGGTGCTGCCTTCGCATGATTTGTGTGCTCGCAACATAGGTCATCCGATCGCATATCAACAACCACGAGTTGGGGTGAGCTTTCATCTGGAGGCACCGCGTGGACTCCATCTATGCCATTTGTGCCCGCATCGACGGTTGTAATCGACTACGCTTTCAATCGAGGGCGATTTGGCAGCGCGCGGAGCTTCGAATTCTCACTTCTTGCTTGTGAGGCCGAGGCGCTACCCACTGTGCTGCCTTCGCGAGTTGTTGCAGAGGTGAGGTCAGGTGCGGGCGCGGTTGACCATTGGATGGAAATCCAACGGTTAGGATTCCATGTTGAAGGCTTCTTTGGGTGCGATGGAGAGTGTGCCTTTGCGGATCCGCAGCCGTCCAATCCAAGGATCGGACGGCTTAACATGCTCTTGACGAAGCGAGGCCAGGTGCGGGCGCGACGGTTGATGGTGCAGATGCGTGACACATGGCGGCCTTGTGGTCATTAATCCTTAGATCAACGGTCACGACTTCTTGGGCTTGTTGTGAGAGCTCCGGATGTCGGATTTAGGTGATTTTGAGTCCGTTGGACTCCGTTCGTCAAACTGGATCTATCCGTGTGGTCCGATTGCTCATCTGAGGCCTGTTTCAGCATGCACTTATACACATAGCCATTAAACATTGATTATAAGCAATCTTAATTTCCAATGCATGTAGTTCTCCCATGCCCATTATGGTATGTTATTAGTGCACATATATCCTTAAGATGATCCCTTGTTGACAGAATTATCATCATTGAATCCAGAGTTATCATGGGTCCCCAGCACCTTACCCGCTTACCCAAACCCATCTAAGCCTCCACTCCTTGGCTACTACCCATGCCGGTAGCCCTGGACTCGATACTGCATGATCCGAATACTCGATTACGACCTGAATATCTGAGAGAGGAAGAGGCAAGAAAGAGGGAGAGAGCGGGGGAAGGGGGGTTTTGCTCTCTAATGTTTAACCTTGTCCAACACTTAGCCATGAGAGAGAACCCTTATGCTCTCCGAAGGAAGAAGGCGAGGGCCCTGAGAAGAAGAAGGGAAGAAAGGAAGAAGAGTCTCGTGAAAGAAGAAGAGGAAGAGGTTGAAGGAAAGAAGAGAAGAAGAAGAAGCTGAGGCAGAAGTAAAAAACCTAAAGAAGAGAAGAAAGCACTATAGTAGGGTTGAACTTAAGTCATCTGATGATAAACGCCTGATGTCTGATTTGAGTTTATTTAAGATACTATTGTATTATTTAAGTAATATGGTTACGGTTGAATTGAAATATTTCTTGCATGCTTAATTAAGAGGATTAGTGTTGATCTAAATCACCATTGTTTTTTATTCTCTTTCCTTTTTTATTCTATACAATCTCTAGATACATTGAGTATCATTGAATATTTAATGTGACATATTAGTATTTATTGAATATCATTATTGTACTTAATTTCCTGTGCTTATTTAGATATTCATTTCGATTAGCGCGTGAATTGCAATAGTTGCTCCCTGTGTTCGACCTCAGACTTCATTCTAAATATTCGAGTTATAAATTTTATTTGTTGATTGAGCTATTCGGGAGATTTTGCTACAACAAAACATATTTAAACTCCTGAAAAGCTCGACCTAACATTTTGGCGCCATTGTTGGGGAGCAACACGTAATTCACCGCTATTCTTTGTTCTATTTGATTATATCTAAGCACTAACTTGCCCTATTTGTTTCTTGTGATTTTTGCGAGGTATCTCACAAGGCGATTTTCCGTGCAATTCAACCACTCCCAGGGCAGGTAAATTCTCTTTTCTTCCCTAATCAACCTTCTAATCTTGGGAAGATAAAAAAGAAAACAAATCAATTAGGAATACCTGTCTTATTTTCATAGTAATTATCATTAAAGAGGCAAGTTTCCTGATTTGCAAAAAATTTTTCATATCTCATTGAAGCTTGAGGCGATTCTGTTTACAAATCCCTACCTTGATTGCCTATACCTATTAGGGACTATGCTTAATTTCCAATTCACTTTGGGCTAACACACTTCTTGATTGAAGCCCAAGGTGAACATTTTAAGATCAAATTGGACTTGGAATAGAGCCAATTAGGGTTTTGAACATTAGGGTTTGAAGTGCTAGTTCACATTTGCCTGAACTAAAGGAAATTTACCCTCCCGCAGTTGTGTGCTACCCAAACCCTTACTTGAAAAGATCTAATCACTTAAACCCTAAAATCAGGCTTTAAATTCACTTAAACCTTAAAAATTGTGAACCTAATAACCTGAGTCAATTTAGGGTGATTTTTGGGTCTTGACCTAGATTTTATTCAACTTCTTTTAGGGCAGGTCAGGTGAAGTTGGTCTACATTGTGAGCCAATCAACCTCCAAATTAGGTTACAAGTCAAATCAACTTCTAAATCAAGTGAAATTCAAGGCACAAATTAGAAATAAAATTGGTAGACTTAAGGTCTCAAGTTCGTACATTCCGATCTACTTGGAACTGCAGTGACAAGGAAGGTCGGGTGGGGGAAACCATGTAACTTGTGGGGACGCTTTACCGTATAGGGGTCATTACGAGGCTCTCCCTTCCTAGTTGCCTAAGTAATTCTCAGTAGTACGAATTTCTAATTCAGAGGTATCATCCACCTTAAAATAGCCTTAGTCATCCAAAAATCTTTGGGTGCCTTGATTGGGTCCACTTCATATTTAGTCCCTCAACTTTTCTCTAGAGCACACACAGGAAGGTCCTTAGGTTTTTAACCTAAGGGGCCTCATTAGATCTTCTTGGGAATTTCTTTCAGATCTGATCAGTTCCAATCTGAACCTGAGTTTGATTCTTGATTATGTTCCATCACTTGAATCGAAAATGCAACCTGACATGTTAGGAAAAGTGATTAGGAAACCTGTGTCCCAAATGACCATCAAAGACAAGATGATTGAGGATGCTTATAGAGACCATGAAGAACATTATAAAGCCTTAGAAAGGGACATTCAGGATAAATTTGTAAAAACAACAAACCACATTCTAAACCGTTTCAAAATAATATGGACACAAATGAAACATGGTTCAACCCGGGATGATCTCTTAGCAAAATACATTTAATTAATGAAATTACATACAACGAGTGTCTGCAATGTTGGTCAAATCCTTCACTTTTGGAAAAACACCAAGATCTCATGGAGAAACGGGGAAAATTACCGAATACATTGTATAAAACCATTAACCGAGAACACCCCTACATCCCTTCAGAAGATAATAAGACACCTTGGAACAACACTGATGATCAACATGATTCCACAAATCTCGGGTTCAAGAATCAAGGTTGTTGTGGACCCCCAACCCAAATGAATTCAGATTCAAACTTCATAACAATTGACATACCTGATCTTGAGATGGGTTGGGAGGATCCGATTGCAAGTGTTCGCAATTTTGAATCAGCCTTAGAAAGCCTTGAATCTGGTCCATCAAGACTAAATTTCCCAGACACCTGTGATGATGAAATTGAAACAGAACCTCTCGAGGGTGTAAATTCCACCCCTTATTCTGATAAGGTGACTCTCGAGGGCAATTCTGACATCCCTATAGAGCCCAGCCTAGATCCTAGTGACCCAATGCCTACCTTTGACCTAGAATCTAGATCTGAGCCTAATTGGGATGATTATGAGGCCCCATATGATGAGACACAAATTTCGAATCTAAAATATGATTCAGGGCCTGTATTTGATGACTACATCTCTCTAGACTCCTCTAAAAGATAGATCAATTTTTTGAAGATAACGCCAATTTATGATACAGAAATCGAGGAGCTGGAAGAGCTGGGATTCAACTGGGTCTACCCTAGGAGCCAAGAACCTAAGCCTATGCCTAATAAGGACACCTTTTGAGCTCGGAATCCAAAAATAGGTTAGATCCAAGTCAAGTTGTTGCTTCTACACATCTTGATCCTTTTTGTGGTGGAACTTCTTATCTAAAATTGAGTTCAAAACATGATCTTCGCAAGTTTTCCGACGATTGTGAATCCCATTATGATTTCGGAGAACTTTTGTTTCCTAATAACTCCAAACCAGTTTACGACCTCAGCACCCACGACCTACCCTTTCATTCTAACGCTGAGGTCAATAGTTTGAATCTCCATGATGCCACCTCTTCTACAACACATACAAAACCTTCTCAAATCCGAACCCAACCTCGACCCGCCACTGGAATCAATTTCTATCCTGATTCACCTCTCTGATCCGGTCGCATATGATTCCTCTCCATCTTTTGATCAGGTTTTGGACATTGATCAGACTACAAATCACGTCCCATCCTTCTCTGATCACACTAGTAGGGTTCCTATATCCTTTTCAAATCCATTTTCTTTTGAGGATCCCTACTCTGACCAAGCTGATTAGACTCAACCAAACCCATGATTCTCACTGCCATATCTGTTTGAACCTCAAAGTATCTGGTGGGTACCACATCTATTGATTCACATCTATCAACCCACCAAATTGATTGGGTTTGGGCTGCATCATCATCTTGTTGATCTAAACAAGCACTTGATTGGACCAACTAGGCTATTGATCAAGGTGCTTGTTTTACAAAATTCCACTAAGTTGACCACCCCTTCCCCATGACCATCTCCTACTTGGCTAAAGGCATTGAATTTAGCACTTAACGGGAGGCAACCCGTCATTCCAAAAATCGAGACCCTTCTGATCATCCTTTTGAGCTTTGCATCTACTGCACTTAGAGTTCAGAGTAGAATAGCTAATCCCACCTCTAGTATTCGTACTAGAGCTTGAAATCATCCTCAACAGTCATCCCGACCCATTCACCCACCCTTTGAATCTATTCTGAGCCAATCTAATTTCATACCCTCTAGTTTACAATGAGGACATTGCAAAACTTAGGCATAGGGGATGTTAAAATGCAAACAAATAAAAATTCAAGTTTCTGAGGGGTTCTCACAAAAATTATACATAGTCAAAAAATAAAAAAATTAAAAAATTAAAAAAGAATAAAAAAATTGGAAAGGGGAGGAAAGTTTTGTGAGATTAATTGCATATCATTCTTGAGGAGGAAAATGGGAGAAGATTCTAAATGTCAAAAAGGAGCAACAAATTTGAAACAAAAAGTGTTAGTCTTAGTAAATGATTGTGGAATCTACTTAAAGTTTTAAGCCAAATCAAAAGAAAGAAAAATAAAAGTCAAAAAGTGCTAAAGAGACAAAGAGATTAGTATGAGTATTGATCTTAGGCCTTTTGGACTTGTTTTTAGGCTTAAAAATTCATGTATCCGTTAAGATCCAGATAGTCCTCAAGAGGTTGGGGAAAATGCGAAGCTTATGTATTAGGTCTAAGGCTTAGGGATTATTCGGCCCTGTTAACTGACCTCTAGTTTGCGAGACTCGGTAACCTAAGCACCCTAATCCACACACAAGTCTAGTTCAATGCACTTAAATATGAAATCATGCCAAAAAGCATTTATGCTATTCTGAAAATGGTCCTAAGATCTAGATTAAGAGCAGCTCAAAAACACAAGTTGATTTAGATGAGTTCTCGACGTGAAGAGATGGGAAATTTCCCTCGAAGATGCGCAATAACATATCATCTCCTCGGTGCTTGTCTCCTAGGATATCTAAATATCCTACCAAGGGCATGTAAGCACCTTGTGCTAGTTCAGGTGCCATGGGTGGGATTATCCCGAAATGTCGATTACCAGGGCCTGAATTTAGCTATAGAATGCCATGGGTGGCACTATCTCGAAGTGTCGAAAGCCAGGGTTCTAAGGGTTGCCATGGGCGGTGCTATCTCAAAGCATCGATTGCTGGGGATCCTATGAGGATTGATGGTGGGGATTAGGAATCCAATACAGAACATGTTTAAGGCCAATCCAAGGCTAGATCTAAAGAAAAGAAAAAGAGAGAGAAAGATCTCCAAAAATGCAAAGAAATTCTTCTCTCTTACAAAAATGTACTGTAAACGGAACCTAGACTAACCATGCTACAAGCATGGGTGCTTTAACTGCTAGGTTTAACAAACCTTTGGATAGTTTTTGTAGGCCTTAGAAACCTTCGCGGTAGACTTAGGCTAAAGTTGGTCAGGTCTAGATCTTGGTTGGTACTTGAGTACCTCTAGGCCTATTATTGGCATTCTGACCTAGTCTCTAAAAAAAATAAAAGCACACATCAAAGATCTGAACTTCAAAGCATGGTCTAGAACTCTAGTTCTTTTCATAAGATTTTGCTAAGGGACTAGAAAAAGTTAGGCATGGGGGTATGATGATAACGTCATCATCAACCATAACTAGCTCTAATTAGTCACAAACAACGGACAATTGCTCCTTCATAACCACCAAAGAGCCATAGCTTACTACATATTCATTCTGAGAGATGCATTAAAATAGGGGTAAAACTATAGTTTTAATATAATATCCTAAATGTAGAGTAACCACAGGATTTCCCAGGGGTTTAGTAAAGGTCAAATGTTCATAAAAGTCTAATAAGGGGGTCCGTGTAGAAAGAAATGGGTTTTCACGTATTTCAAGAATTAATGGACATCTGAAACCCTATTTCAAACCTGCTTAAATAACTGAGGTTCTGGTCAGGATAAAATTCACCTAAACCTTCTAAAAATCATATAAAAATATTCTGTAAGGTTTGGTACCTTTGATTTGACCATTTGAACCCATTTGACCTAAAACAGTCTCAGACGGAAAGTTACCCTGATTTATATTTCTGCATAAATTACCCAATCAAACTTGGTCAAAACCAAAATCTAACTTCACTATCAGATTCGTCGAATCTAAATTAGGTTTGTACCAAAATTTAGTCCCAATCAGAGATCATCTTGACCTGTTTGCATTTCAGTCCAGTCTGACTCTTTTCTCCCACACATATGCCCCTAACTTTTGAAATATTTGCAAATAGCCCCCTAAGTATGTTGTATTCTTTGTAATCAGGTCCCTCTGCCATTATCGTGAAGGAACCTTCTTCACTGACGAACTTCAATCAAGCTTTTCTCCCTGATTTCACGACGATACCCTTCCAAAATTGGAAGGGGAATTCCTAAAGTAGTCCTCTTCAATCTGAGCCACACATTGGGCTCTGATTTGCGCCCAAATCCTAATGCAAATCAATTTAAACCTAAGGTTTCCTTATGCGCGAAGCTGCCAAGCTTCCAAGCTTGGAATGCTCTCCTAAGCCCTATAAAAGAACCCAGGATGCCTGCCTTACCTCCTTAGCAAGGTTTGGGGCCAAAACCCTCTTCAAATCCCTACCTCCCGCCCCACTCCAACCTAGCTCCGGTGAACTTCCTCTGACCACCTTCTTCGTCCACCCTCATAGACTATAGCAGGTGGATTCTTCTTCCCCATGTTCTTCCATGTCTCGCAATACCGACGAATGCCACCTTCCTCGTCTTCCTCGCTACTCCTTCACCACCAGAGACTTCCCCTTCTCTAGTGCCAGCCAATCAAAGTCGGTGCCTTCCCTTCCCTTTCGACTGTTTAGATTAGGTTAATTAGGTTTATCTCCGCCCCCATTTCCTATTTATCCCTTTTTATCTTAGTTTCAACCCTCGACACCATAGCCAACCACCTTCGTCTCCACCCCCGGTCGCACCTCGACGAGGTCTTCCCATCACTCCACCACATCATACACCTCGCCACCTACTCCAAAAGCTCCACCATAACACCATGACCAAAAGCCCTCTCCTAATTCCATCAATCACCTATCCAAACCACCCACCGAACAACCCGCCTTCACGTGACCTCCTCCGCCTTTGCCAACCACCTACGACCACCTTTGCAGCTCGCCACCAACACCTTCGCCGCATCATTGTGATCCTCCTGAGCATTTTAACTAGGTCTTATAGCCCATATTTCTGTTGCAGGCACCCTCATCGGAGCTTCGTCGTCGCCTTGACGTCTTTGGCCTCATCTTCAGTCCTCCAGCGATGTAGCTTCCAGACAACACGTATAGGAGAAGCGACTTCACTCCAGGATCCTCTCTAGGTCCTCAATCGAGGACTTCAACTACAGCTACTACGTCAATTGGGAGATCCTCGCAGCTGCAGCTGCACGCAAGGAGGCTTGTGGGTTTATTCCCACATCGATGGAAGAAAGATGCCTGCGCCCTCTTATTATGATTTTGTGTTATGAGCTATTCGCCCAGTAACACAGGAGTCGGGTCCCCAACACCTTACTCACTTACCTGAACTCGCCTAAGCTTCCACTCCTTGGCTACTACCCACGTCGGTAGCCCTAGACTCGATACTGCATGATCTGAATACACGGTTATGACCTGAATATTTGAGAGAGGAAGAGGCAGGAAAGAGAGAGAGAGCGGGGGAAGGGGGGTTTTTCTCTCTGATGTTTAACCTTGTCTAACACTTAGCCATGAGAGAGAACCCTTGTGCTCTCTGAAGGAAAAAGGCGAAGGCCCTAAGAAGAAGAAGGGAAGAAAGGAAGAAGAGGCTCGTGAAAGAAGAAGAGGAAGAGGCTAAAGGAAAGAAGAGAAGAAGAAGAAGCTGAGGCAGATGAAGAAAGTCTGAACAAGAGAAGAAAGCACTATAGTAGGGCTGAACTTAAGTCGTCTGATGATAAATGCCCGACATCTGATTTGAGTTTATTTGAGATACTGTTGTATTATTAAGTAATATGGTTACAGTTGAATTGAAATATTTCATGCATGCTTAATTAAGAGGATTAGTGCTGATCTAAATCACCATTGATTTTTATTCTCTTTTCTTTTTTGTTCCATGTGATCTCTAGGCACATTGAGCATCATTGAATATTTAATTTGACAGATTTGTATTCATGAATATCATTATTGTGCTTAATTTCCTATGCTCATTTAGATATTCATTTCGATTAACACGTGAATTGCAATACTTGCTTCCTGTGTTCGACCTTGGACTTCATTCTAGATATTCGAGTTATAAATTTTATTTGTTGATTGAGCTATTTGGGAGATTTTGCTACAACGAAACATATTTAAACTCTTGGAAAGCATGACCTAACACCGGGCCATGAAAAATAAGGGGCAGAATATCACTCTCGTCTTGCACTCTCATTCTTTAAGGATGATTTCAATGCAATTAAGTGTCCCTATGTCATCCTACAATTGGTAGAACTCCTTATTGGGGAAGGGTAGTTGTTTTCAAGCTTTTTGTCAAGTTTAGGAAATGTGTTGTAGTACAGTCGACAAATTACTCTCAAACAGATAAAATTTATAAACTCAGAATCAAGAAATGAAGTCCGAGGTCGAACACAAGGAGCAAATATGGAATTCACGTGCTAATCTTTAATTGTATATAAATGAGCACCATAATTGAAGCACAAAAAAGATATTCAATGAATAATATCTACTCAAATTGATATTCAATTATAAGCACGAGTATTTCAATAGATCTCAATGATAAAAAAAATCTAAGATAAAATAATGGTAATTTAGATCACCAATTATTAGCCCTAATCAGACATGTATATCAGATATCTCAATTAAACCAAATAACCCAACAATAACTTGAATGCTACAGTGATCAGACGGTTTCTCAAATCAAACGGCTTAAGTGTTCACCAGACACAAGGCTTCTTAAAGCCTTCTGAAAGAGCGATATTCATTTTAGATAAAAACTTTAACATAAAATGATGTGTTGTTGTATTTAATTGCTTGGTAGAAAATTACTTTTCAAAACTTTTAATGTCCAAAATCTAACCACGAAAATAGTTAAGTCATCTCCACAGGGAGGAATTAGCCTATTGAACTAGTGAGTGGTGCCTTGTTTATTCAGGAATCTCAACAGGTGTGCGTATTAACTAGTGCACTCATTGCCCTCATAAATTCTCAATATAGATAATCAATCAAGAACATAGGTGTGCACATGCAAAATCACCACCATGGAAATACGTGAATTATGATCTTGGTACTAACAAGCATTGTCAATAATAATTAAAATAGAACCTGCTCCCTATAACCAATACCCCATACTCTATTGTTCATGAGACAAATTCAATTGTCCGTGATTCAAATAGACAGGAGGGATATTCATGCAAATCTATCGTAATATAATAATTAGATAAATATCACAATAGTTTTTTCCACAATGGCATTTAGCATAAATTTTAATTCGAGCTTTACTGTAGAGAAACAGGGGAAAAACTCCCCTTACTCGCATGTGGAGGAGAAGGCATGTCTAGAGGAGAGACACCTAGGGGAGGATGGTCGCGATGAGGGCATTCCGATGGAGGCGGTGGCACGGCCAACAGCAGCCGGAGTTGGCACCGGTGATGAGGAGGACTGGCGACGGTGGCGACGGCTCGCCGGCGTGTAGGTCGTCAGTTGATGGCGCGGATGGCGTGGAAGCACTCGTGAAGGCGAGGGGAGCATGTTGGTGTCAATGATGTGGAGTTTTAAGGCCCATGGACATGGCTATGTTTTTGGGTGGTTTGGGTTCTTTCAGTTGTCAGAGAAGAGGAGGAAGAAGAAGAAGATGGAGAGGGAAGAGAGGGTGGTCTACGACAATGGTTGGGTTGTGTTGTGTTGGAGAATGTTGGGTACATGCTGAGGCTGCAGGTGGCGTGTGTGGGGAAGAAGGTGAAGAGGAGGTTGACGGTGACGTAGAAGATGGCAGTGGGAGAGGGTATGGTGTTTTTTGTGGTGGACTGGTGATGGTGGTGATGCTCTCTATCATAGAGCACCACAGGTTGAGGGTAGATTGCAGGGTCGACGGTGGAGCTCGCTCAAGCCACAGTACGCACTTTGGGTTCACGGTGCAGGAGAGAGGGCCACAGTGGAGGGGGTGGAGGTGATGATGAAGCCCCCGGAGAAGATGATCCTCTCTTTTAAAAACAAAGGCCCACCTGTTTGTTTCCTCCGCCGAAAGCTTCTTCAACCACTCACGATCTTCGCGAGTGGTTGAAACAGATGGATAAGTGCTAGCGGTTCCCATCAGACGTTTGATGCTAACTCCGGACATCTTAAAACAAGTAGAAATTGGAGTTTGTGATGGCAATTTCCCAGATGTCCATACTGATCTCCAAATGTCTTATAGACGCAAAAATGAACGTATAAACTCTTTTACCTAGCCTGCATTCATCAAATTATATCATATGTTATTAAATGAAAATTAGCGCATAAAATTAAATGCAGGCTAAGGTGAATTGTCATTTAACTCTTACTCAATTAACAATTAAGGACAACTAATTAAAGAATATTTAAGCCAAATAATGATCCACAGAAGTGAACTTATCAAATGCCCCCATGCCTAAGTTTTGCTAGTCCCGAGCAAAAGTGAAAAACAATGGAAGTAACCAAGAGATTTCTCCTTTCTTTATTTCAAAAATTTAAAGATCCAAAGAAATGTGAAGTGATAGTCGCCTAGGCAACAGATCCAAGTGAAAAGTCAACTTACATTTTGCAGTTTGTACTTAACCCTTAGTAAACATTTTACCGGGATAGGCAATTACTTCCCTCAGGGATAAAGTAGAAAAAAACCTATAATTTGACCCTATCTTTTTGGCTTAGGTAGGAGATACTGAGTTGAATGGATTAATATTTGGTGGCTTACACTCATCTAGTGCTACATGTAGTCTAGTACTGCATACTCTAGTTCTCTAGACTATCAAACAAGTCAACTCAGAGAAAGGCTAAACATTGTGCTCTCTTTGCGTTCCTTTGCGCTCTCTCATTTTTTCTTTCTTTTCTTTTTTCTTTTTCTTCTTTCTTTTCTGAGATCACATATCTTGCTAGATTTTGTAAATGTACTCAATGTTTAGGGCCTCACATGACATTCACACTTTTTCATTAGAGTCCTAATAACCTTACAACTAAGTTAGAAGTCCTCAGTCAGTGTTTGAGCGATCAGAAATACTGAAAAGTAGGTATGGGTCATATTTGGTGGATCGAAATGGGTGTTTTTGTTGCCTCAATAATATGGACACCTGATAAGATTAACACCTAAGATAGTTATACCTCAAACATTATATATATATATTTCCTTTTTTTTTCTTCTTCTTTTCTTCTTTTCTCTCTCCCTTTTTTTCTTTGTTTTTTTCAAAACTCAACACAACATGATGTAGATTTTTATTCAAGAGGCATTATTCAGGATGATAATAGTCAAGAGGATATTGTGTGACTTATTTGGTGGAAGTGCCTACTCTCAGCATTGGGAAGGAATGGATAGGACAAGTGTATTTCTGACCTTTGACATTACTGCCATTCTCCAACCGAGGATTCTATGAAGGACAGTCGTAACCATCCACCATAGTCATAGTTTTATTAGGACTCAATATCTATGTATCTACCTTATTTGGTGACTCTCAAGAATTCACATAATGTACGCACACAGGAACAGAGAGAAAAAACTATGCCTAACTCTGAGGTATCATGATCTTATTATCTAGAACTTAAGAGTCCTTACATTAGACTTGGTGCACCAATAGTCTCTCTACTTTCTTCTTACAAATATGAGGTTGATCTAATAGAAGATAGTATGCCTGACTCCCTATTAATTGTCCAAGAGTTTAGCAAACTAAAAATAGTTAGGTTTTCTTAAAAGATCCATTACCCAGTCTACCTACAAGTGAAGTAAATGTACTAGATTCTAGACGTAAGAAACAATTTAAGAAGAAAATCTTCAATGACACCACCTTGATAAAAAAATTCTGCTAGGGACTAATCAATTTAGCTCAAGAAAATAAAAGAGATTTTTTTTTATACTAATGCACCTAACCTAAGTGCATGAATACTACCTAAAAATGCAAAATGCACCCCCCATGCCTAAATCCTACAATGTCCTCATTGTAAAATTAAAACAGGGGAGAAAGGAAGGAAATCACCTGATTACACATTATTTCGGACGTTAGGTTGCCTTCCAATAAGCACTGCATTTTCTGTCGGCAGCCAAACTTATAGGGAACCTGTAAGTCTGGTTTTGGACAGAAAGAGGTAGGCCCTAAAAATATGCATAACAGCACGGGCCTAGAAAACAGGTTGCCACGGATGTTGGCGAGCTGATGATGCAGCGTGATTCCAAATGCTCGCCAGAAGATATAAAAATAGAGAACCTCATAGGCTACCTGGGGAGGTCTAGGAATAATAAGAGGAACATGGGAATGGACCTTCCGAAATGGAATAAGTGAAGGATAACAAGGATCCTCCAAAGCAGGCTGGGTTTCAAAAGATATAAATATAATTATTTCAAACCCTTGAATGGCGAGACTAAAAGTACAAGTATCAATCCACACTCGCCATTCTACCCGAGGATGTACTGGTTGATATTCTCCCCAGAAAGAATGTATATGAGTAAAGACCTAAGCCAAGGATTGGTTAGGGAGTGTAAGGGTTGTTTGTGGTGTTGAGCGGTAATGGTTAAGTCCAAGGAGGGCTTACTTGTGTCAAGTCCAACAATTCAAATTCTGTATTATTCTCCCTAACAGTTGTAGGAAAATTCACGTCACCCTGCCTATCATTAATGATTTCCTTAAGAATCAAAGTCATATTTTCACCTTCCATTGAATCAATGGTGGACTCCAAATCAAATTCCTTTGATGGCAGAGTTGAAGCAAAAGAATGATTATCATTAATTTCATCCCTGGATTCTTTTGGTTCACTTAAGTTTTTGTCGGGGTGTATATGTGATTCACTAGTAAAGAGAGGAGTTGCTTCAGTATCCTCAATTATTTCTGAAGGAGGATCAGTCTTAATGTTTTGGCGTAAGCCTATACCACTCAATTCTTTGTTACTCTCAGGACATAAATCCTCAATTGATGTGAATTGTCCCCAAGAGTCTCCCCTAAGCTTCTCACTATTGTGTTTGTTTTCCTCCAATATCAACTCTTGATTTTGCGGAGGATGACTCTCAAAATCAAAAGAAGGGAGGAATCCAGATTTCACTAGATTATTTATATCCTAAGGGGGTAAGTCCTCGAATAAAACATAATTCCCCTATGATTCACTCCAAACTCTATGCCCGTGTTCCTCCATTGGTTCATCATCCTCCTTTAGAATAGACTCTTTGTATCTCTAAGACCAAAAGTGATCCAATTCATCCTCCATTCCCTTAGGGTTACCTACATTAGGTATATGTAAATCCTCAAGATGTTGCATGGGAGGTGTTGGTTCCCTAGGTGGAGGATCAAGATTAGGTTCACTAAGGGTAGAATGGGTTTCCATCACATGATCAATCAGGGAAGTGATATGACTAGCACAACCTTGACTTGGTCATCAGGGGTAAGAAAAATATTGTCAACCGAGTTAAGGTCCTCAGATGGTACCATCTTTCCTTCCTTTTGACTCCAATATAGCTTGGGTGGATAATCACTAGGGTCGTTCTCCTCTAGTGGCCGTGTCTCATGGGGAGAGTCTGAGTGATAGCTACTCAAAATGGGATCCCTATTATCATTGGTTTCCTCATAATTATTCTGATGATTGCGGTTGTATGGGTAAGGATCAGAATCAATAGTAGGAAGGTAGCTAAGTTAACTAATTTCCTCATTTAGTCGTTGACTATTCCTCAACATCTCTCCTATAGACTCCATCATTTCTTTTTGTTGCTTTTGCATTTTTATCATAAAAGAGGAGAGACTACTACTATCAAATTAGGGAGAATAGTCAATCTCAAGCTCTAGTTGCCTAGGGGTATCGGTCCAACCTCGATAAAGAAAATCATGAAGGGTGGGAGGGTTGGGTGTTTGCAAACTGGAAAATTCCACTCCTAGGCTCTGCTCAAAAGTGAGAGTTATCGAGCCAGTACTCCCAGGATGGGAATATAATTGATCCCATGAATTGTCATTGTACCCATCAAAGGATGGATACGCTCGAGACATGGGATCCTAGTTAAAATGATAGAAGGATAGTCCATTTAAGTCAAACAGGTTAACTCTCTTAGGACTTAGAATAAATCAGAACAAAAGCAGAAACTTTCTATAGAGTTCTACCACTGTCAAAACAAACGCAAATACAGTGGGATCTATTTTTAGTAGATTCTAGGACTTAGAATTAAGTTTTCAGTTGGTGGACAAACAAGTTTTGCAAGAATTACGCTTCCTAGGATGAACTTCGTTGGTGCCTACAACCTACTCGTAAGGGATGGAAGTCTCGAATTGAGCTCACACACGAGGAACTGAAGTACCTTGGTGGATAGGTTTGTTGATTTCCAACTAACTTCCCTTGTAGTGCAAAAGAGGAGAGGTAGAAATTTATCTAGTGACCTTATGTGTGATGTGCATAGTGTCTCAAGTGTGCAACACACGTTCGCGTTTTGTATTTTAAAATCTCACAATCAAATCCTTTTGCACATAATTTAAAGTCATTGATTTTAAGGTTCGACCTCTTAGCAATCCCAATTTTTAAAGTGACCACTGAATAATTAGATTCAAAAACTTTAGTGGTCTTAATGCAGATGCCTGACAGACAATTGATGCTTAAGAGAAGATGTATTTTACTCCAACTTTCTTCAATGCAGGGTGTCTGCAATGCAGTAAAGATAAACTAGATGCTTCTCATTCAATCCTAGATAGTCGCCCTACTGATATGCAGCTTCTAGCAGGCAGTTCGAATATTTATTTTTATTTATTTATTATTATTATTATTATTTAATAATAAACAAACAAACCTAATCTAACTAACTAACTAACTAACATGCAGTTCAAATAATTCAAATAAACCTATAATCTAAATAAAATGGGAACACACTCCTAAAAAGATGCTCCTACATACAAGAGCAATAAGAAATAAAAAGCACTGGGAACACATTCCCAAAAATGACCAACAAGGGTCCACAAGATAGAAATTAAATGTATATTGTCTATTTAGCCTAATCTAAATCTAAAGGAGGCAAATAGGTATTCAATCGCCAATCCTCCTTCCACGCACGTGGGATCAAGGCCCACGTGCTTCTGTTACTAGCCTCCAGGTGGCGTCAAGGTCTATCAAAAATATCGTCACCGCCGTGCAGGCCGACCGCATTCGTTGTTGTTTTTGCACAGAAAAAGATCCACAGCCAGTAATTCAGAAAAGCTTCAGAAATAGCATAAAAATGACAGAAATTCCCCAAAAAATTTAATAGCCGTATTTCCTCCCTGGTAATGGTGCTATTTGACAGAGAGCGATCTTCGTTTTAGATAAAAAATTTGACATAAAATGACGTGTCATTGTATTTAATCGCGTGGTAGAAAATCACTTTTCAAACCATTTAATATTCAAAATCTAACCACGAAAATAGTTAGATCGTCTCCATAGGGAACAATTAGCCTATTGAACTAGTGAGTGGTGTCTTGTTTATCCGGGAATCTCAACAAGTGTGCATGTTAACTAGTGCACTTATTGCCCTCATAAATTCTCAATCTAGATAATTAATCAAGAACATAGGTGTGCACATGCAAAATCACCACCATGGAAATACGTTAATTATGATCTTGGTACTAGCAAGCATCGTCAATAATAATTAAAACAGAACCCTCTCCCTATAACCAATACCCCATACTCTATTGTTCATGAGAAAAATTCAACTATCCATAATTCAAATAGGCAAGAGGGATATTCATGCAAATCTACCGTAATATAATAATTAGATAAATATCACAATAGTGTTTTCCACAATAGCATTTAGCGTAAATTTTAATTCGAGCTTTACTGTAGAGAAACAGGGGAAAAGCTCCCCTTACTTGCACGCGGAGGGGAAGGCATGTCTGGAGGAGAGACATGCAGGGGAGGATGGCCACGATGAGGGCATTCTGATGGCGGTGGTGGCACGATCAACGGAGGCCAGAGTTGGTGCCGACGATGAGGAGGACTGCCAGTGGCGATGGTGGTTCATCGGCGTGTAGGTCATCGGTTGATGGCACGGATGGCGTGGAAGCACTCGTGAAGGCGATGGGAGTGTGTTGGTGTCAACGGTGTGGAGTTTCGAGACCCGTGGACGTGGCTGCATTTTTGGTGATTTGGGTTCTTTCAGTTAGCAGAGAGGAGGAGGAAGAAGAAGAAGAAGACGGAGAGGGAAGAGAAGGTGGTCTGCAACAGTGGCTGGGTTGCGTTGTGTTGGAGAATGTTGGGTTCATGCTGAGGTTGCAGGTGGCGTGTGTGGGGAAGAAGGTTAAGAGGAGGTTGACAGTGACATAGAAGATGGCAGTGGGTGACGGAGTGGTGTTTTTGGTGGTGGACTAGTGATAGTAGTGATGCTCTCTGTCACAGAGCACCACAGGTTGAGGGCAGATTGCAAGGTCGATGATGGAGCTCGCTCAAGCCATGATGCGTACTTTGGGTTCACGGTGCAGGCGAGAGGGCCACGGTGGAGAGGGTGGAAGTGATGATGAAGCCCCCAGAGAAGATGATCCTCTCTTTTAAAAACAAAGGCCCGCTTGTTTGTTTCCTCTGTTGAAAGCTTCTCCAACCACTCACGAACTTCGCGAGTGGTTGGAACAGATGGATAAGTGCTGGCGGTTCCCATTAGACATCTGACGTTAACTCTGGACGTCTTAAAACAAGTAGAAACAGGAGCTTGTGATGGCAATTTCCCAGACGTCCATACTGATCTCCAGACGTCTTCGTGAGTGGTTGGAACAGATGGATAAGTGCTGGCGGTTCCCATTAGACATCTGACGTTAACTCTGGACGTCTTAAAACAAGTAGAAACAGGAGCTTGTGATGGCAATTTCCCAGACGTCCATACTGATCTCCAGACGTCTTATAGACGTAGAAATGCATGTCTAAACTCTTTTACCTAACCTGCATTCATCAAATTATATTATCATATCATATGTTATTAAATGTAAAATTAGCGCATAAAATTAAATACAGGCTAAAGTGAATTTCCATTTAACTCTTACTCAATTAACAATTAAGGACAACTAATTAAAGAGTACTTAAGCCAAATAATGATCTACAAAAGTGGACTTATCACCTTCTTTGTTTCTTCTCTCTTCTTCTGCTTTCCTTCTACTGGAGTCTTCTCCTTCTTCTCTTCTTCTTTTCCTCAAGGCCTTCCCTTTCCTTCTCTTCTAAGCCTCTTTCCTTCAGACCTTCCTTGTTCTTCTCATGGCTAAGTGTTAGCACAGAGCACAAGAGAGCAAAACCCTCCCCCACTCTCTCACAATTTCTTCCTCTTCTTTCTCTCTCAGACCCCAGGTCTATTCGAGTCAAAATCGAGTTAACAAGTCGAGTACGGGGGACCAGGGCTACCGGCGTGGGTGGTAGCCGAGGAGTGAGATAGGTAGGTAAGCGGGTGAAGGGGTGTGAGGTACCCCACCCCTCGTGTTACTGGGAAAAGAAGCCTAATCACAAAAATAATTTATGTGTAGTAGAGACTTCCTCCACGCTCGATGTGGCACTAATGTGCCTCTTCTCTTCTTCGCGCGAATCCGCAGTGGAGACTTCTTCAATTGGTAGCTATTATAGCTTTGGGTCTTCAATTGGAGGCCTAGAGCAAGCACCTGGAGTTGGGCCGCACAACCTGGAGGTGATTTTGATGAAGAACATGGCCGGAGGACTGCGTACGTTGTTGGAGATGGTGGCGGTGGTAGAGGGCGACGGCGTATATCTGCAATACCAAAGAATAGCCTCTCGGCCACATTAAATCACTTCAGGAGCTTCGCCAAAGCACGGCGAAGGTGTTGGTGGCGGTTTCATGGCATGAAGGTGCGTGTGGAAGGTGGGCGGTTACGGAGATGAAGGTGAGAAGGTGGGTTGTTCAGGGGTGTGTTTGGGTGAGTGGAAGACGAAATTAAGTAAGGGCTTTTGTTGGTGGAGGAACGGTAATGCTTGTGGAGGTGATGGCGAGGCAAACGGAGTTTTGTAGCATCGAGGAGGCCTTGTCGGAGCTTGGCCGTGCGTGGGGAAGACGACGGGCGTGAGGGCACATAGGTGGTTAGATTGAGGGATAAAGGAGATGAAAAGGATGTAGAGGGAGAAAGGAACCTATCTAACTTAAGCTAATTGGATGAAAGGGGAGGATTGTCCTTGCCAGTGGTACGCCAGACTCGAAGAAGATGAAGCCTCTGGTGGGGGAGATGTGGCAAGGAAGATGAGGAAGATGACGCCTGTTGGTATTGCGAGATCGGAGGAAGGTGAGGAAGGAGAACCGATCGCCTATTGTACGTGGCAGCCGGCGAAGAATGTGGATGGAAGAGCTCGCTGGAGCTTGCGGAGGAGTTGGTCGGAGAGAGGAGAAGGGGGTATTCCGGTCCAAACCAAGCTAAGGAGCACGGAAATGCAATGTGGGTCCTTTTATAGGGTTCAGGGGATTGTTCCAAGCTTGGAGCTTTCACGCACAAGGGATACCCGAGTCTTCCATGCGTTCGCATGGGAGATTGGGAAAGACTTGGGGTCCAACACTGAATCCATATGGAAGAGAATTCCTCAAGGAATCTCTAGTTTAAATTTGGGACAATGTGATTGAAAATCGAGCAAGAAATCCTCGCTCGAATCTCGATGGAGCTTGGTGTGTTCACACCAATGGCGATAGGGACCTATTTGCAAAGAAAGATAAGAAATCTAGGGGCCTGATTGCAAACATTCAAAAGTTGAGGAGCTATTTAAGAGAAGAGTTAAGTTGGACTGAAATGCAAACTAGGTCAAGATGATCTCTGATTGGGCCTAAATTTTGGTATAAACCTAATTTAGACCCAAGTAATCTGATGGTAAAGTCATATTTTGGTTTTGACCAAGTTTGAATGGGTAATTTACGTAGAAACCCAAATTAGGGCAACTTCTTGTCTGAGACTCTATTTTAGGTCAAAATGGGTTCTAATGGTCAAATCAAGGACACTAAAACATAAATAACATTTTTATATGATTTTTAAAAGGCTTAGGTGAATTTTTTCCTAACCAGAACCTATGTTAATTAAGCGAGTTTGAAATTAGTATTTCAAATGTCCATTAATCCTTGAAATGCGCGAAAATCCATTTATGTCTGCATGAACCCTCTTATTAGTCATTAATGCTCATTTGACCTTCATTTAACCCTTGGGAAACCCCATGATTACTTTGCATTTAGGATATGATGTTAAAACTACATATTTAACCCTGATTTAATGCATGTCTCTCAGAAAGGATATGCAATGAATTATAACTCTCTGGCGGTTATGTAAGAGCAGTTGCCTCTTGATTGTGACTAATTTAAGCTAGTTATGGCTGATGATGATGTTATCAGCAATAGTCCACCATATCTTTGTGGATAAGGGGAGCTTTCTTGACATCTTGGACCTACATTCCTACTAGGCCATGTAGCTCCCAATGGACAAGCTTAAACCTTACAAGTAGGCCATTGTAGATTTCAGGAACAATAGGACCTATCCTCCAAGCATGATAGAACTTCTTGTTTATCTTGTTGATTTGATGTCTTAATTGAGTTTCCACTTTCTTGGCAGTCGATTTGATATTTAAGTTCATGACTTCCAATGGAATCAAGATAATCTGGGTGGATCAAAAGATGGTGCAACATTGTTAGTTATTACACTTAGGGAAGCAGCTAACCAAGAAGGATCCGTTAGGGAAAATGGTAGGGAAGGAAATGTAACCAGACAAAAGATCCTAACATCAAGGGGAAGAAGGTCTGAGAGAACTCAGAGGAGACCCTTAACTTGAGCAACAACAAAAGCCTCAAGTATGGAGAAGGCACCTTCACTATCACCCTATTCAAAAACTTCTCTAACTATCTAGTTCATTTGGGAGGAGAGCTAAACAAGGAAGAGGTAACTAGGATAGTTACTTTACTAAAAGACAAAGTAGATGTCCTTGCCTATTGTACAACCGATTTGGTCAACGTTGACCCAAATATTATCCAACACCAACTTACATTGCTCGAGTTTTCCCCTTATTTGCCAACCACTTCAGAAGTAAGCACTTGAATGGTGGCAAGTTGTGGTTGAAGAAGTGCAAACACTTCTAAACACTACCTTCATCGAGGAGGTGACCTACCCATGGATGTCCAACATTGTCATCATAAAGAAGAATGGCAAGTGGAAAATGTGTGTCAATTTTACCGACCTCAGCAAAGTGTGCCTAAAGGATGCCTACCCACTACTGAGGATAAACAAGCTCATGGATAGCAGACTTGGTCAATCTTTCTTCTTTCTTGGATGCCTATTTAGGATATAAACAAATCTCTTTGTATCCCCCCCACACAAACCCTTAACATCTTTTGTAACTGATTAGGGAATGTACCATTATAGGGTGATGCCTTTTGAATTGAAAAACGTCGAGGCCACCCATTAACATCTTGTCAAATTTATGTATTCGAAGAAAATAGGGAAAATTTTTGAGATATATATCGATGACGTGTTGGTTAACTACTCTACCTTCATGGAGCACCTCCAAAACTTCGATGAAGTCTTTTCTATCTTGTACCAACACAAACTCAAGCTCAATCCTGATAAATGTGTCTTTAATGCCAAGTTGGGAAAGTCTCTCAAGTACCTACTCTAACATCGAGGGATCAAATACCTTCCAAGAACATATGCTTACCCAATTATGTCACTCCAATCCATAGCATATCTACCCCATCCAATAAAGATAACAATTCTACCTTTTGTCTCTCTTTTCTGATATAATCCTAGGGCTCCAATATATAAGGACCCTCAGAGAGTACATGAAAGGAGAACACATTTTCACCTTGCATGCAAGCCTTATAAACCAAGGAAGTGCTCCAACTTGTAACCTAATACTCATAGAGCCCGTTTGGTTTGGGGGAATAAAGTGGAGGGATAAAAAAGGAGTAGGAGGAATTAAGGATTTTTATTCCACCTAGGTGCTTGGTTGTGGATGTTGTCACGTCGAGGAATTAAGGTGGTTAATTCTAGGTAAGGTGTTTGGTTGGAGGAATAAGAAGGTGGAATTAGTGGTGAAAGTTAGTTGGAAAAGTGGTAGATGAACAATTTTTCCCTTGAGTGGGGTGAAATATGTTTTTTGGATTAATTGATATTTGAAATGATGAGGTATTTTGTATGTCTTGTGACCATGGAAATCAATTTAACCTATCTTTAAAAATTATCACATGGAAGCAGGTTTTTTGAGATTAATTTTGAAGGCCTGTTTTTGTATTGATAAAATGACAATGATGGATTTGTGCTTCAACAACATGTGAGTCGCTTCCATGAAACCACTTAGTTATGTTATTTCTGATAGGAAACTTATTTTGTCATAAATTTATCAACTCTATTATTGTTTGTTTAAATTGGAAAGAACTTGTATACCGTTTGATAGTGACCTTCATAAATAGTAGTAAGTTACACCAACAGAAGATTGTAAAGTGAAGAAAGGAGGACAGAGAAACTATTTAATGGATGTTGGTAAAAGGGGAAATTTCATTGAATTGATGAATTGTGCCTTTACAATGTTTAGGTAAACAAGATCAAGTCAATCATGTACATCGCTACACTAAGTTTTAAGTACATAACACAGTAGATTACAGATGCAGACTTGGCAATATAAGTTGTATACATCTCAACTTCTATTCCAAAGTACAATGGTTTGATTTTGGCCTT
Organism: Thalassia testudinum; assembly: GCA_037157565.1. Taxonomy (NCBI): domain Eukaryota; kingdom Viridiplantae; phylum Streptophyta; class Magnoliopsida; order Alismatales; family Hydrocharitaceae; genus Thalassia; species Thalassia testudinum. The sequence goes on along the minus strand of JAZHRO010000019.1, from coordinate 61,237,820 downwards.
CTTTGAGAAGCCTTCGAAATCGACTCCACTTTGCCATTGTTCGTCTCGAATATCCAAGGCAGTGATTCCGTTGAAAGATTGGGAAGAAATGTCAAGAAGGCATAAAAAAAAACACACCGATTCGTACATGTATGAGAACTTGCAATGGAACAAGGAGGACGAAATTAGTTAGCAAGTTATTAAAAGGTACGTATAAGTATAGAAAGTTGTTGTTATGACTCGATTCCCGGATCCCTACAAGGCCCGAGACCGACTCACCTCGACTAATCCCAAGACCCAGTCGTCCAACAAGAAATAACCAAAAGTAGGAAAGTAAACCACATTCACATATGCAATATAACTAAGCAAAAGAAACGTACAAAGCGGTAAAGGAAAACAAATCTGTTGTTTCAGTACATACCACCATAACAACAATAACAATGGAAAGCAAAAGTAAACAATAGAAGCAGAACAGTAACTAAAAGTCCATTACTTACTACAATAGTAGAGAAAAGAAAAGGAAGCGCTGAAGAAAACTACAGCTGGGCTCGACTGGGCCCAGCACCCTCTACAGCTGGAAGCTTAGGTTGCTCAACTCTTGTTAAGACCCATTCTGTCCTGAGCCTTTTAAGACGTCTGGACTATTGGTTAAACGTCTTGTCGGACGTCTGGACTGTCGGTCAGACATCTGGTAAGATGTCTAGACACCTTCCTAGATGTCTAGAAATAAAAATTTTTGGGTACGAGCTCGCGTCTGAGTGCGGGCTGCGCGCAGATAGTACCCTCTCATTTTCCTTCCCTTCTTCTCTCTCCCTGCCTCTAGCAAACCCTAACCCACAACCTTATAAAGCCCCTTCCCACTCTCTCGTTCTCCCTACACCAGCCACCTTCCTCTCTTCTTCTCCACTCTAGCGAGAGAGCCAACGCGAGCAAGTGAGCGCGAGAGCGGCGATGAGGAGGAGTGGCGTGAGAAGAAGAGGAAGAGTTGAGCTTGCGAGATCATGTGGGAGCTCACCGGAGGGCGCACCACAAAAGCGGCACGTGCGGGAGGAGGAGTGCGTCGGGAAGTCATCCCCGACATTGCTACAGCCGAAGCTGCAGGCGAGGAGGCGAGCCGTGGCTGCACACAGCGAGAGCGAGCGGAAGCAGGTCCTGGTTCTGGGTTTCTCCCAGAATCAGACGTCTTGAGTGACGTCCAGACGACGGAGCGGACGTCTAGAGGCGGTTCCAGATGTATGAGGAGAGAGCTTCGCGAAGGTACGTTCCCTTTGCAGATACAGCCATGCAGACCGCTCCGCAGGAACACTTTCTGTGCCTATTTTTAGAAGATTTGGTCGTCGCATGTAGGATTTGCTTCGGGATGGTGCGGGACATGCCCTCCCACACATTTCAGATGTCTGGGTGACTTGCTAGACGGCTGGAAGCACTTCCAGACATCCGGAGAGGTGATCGGATGACTAGAGCTGGGTCCAGACAGTCCAAAAGAGTTCCTAGACATCTAGGGTGGACGCAGAGCTTGAGGTGTGTTTCTGGACACTTTTAAGACGTCTGGAAGTTGTTCCAGACATCTGATTTTGAGTAAGTAACCCTATTTTGACCCATTTAGGATCCGTTTGAGGTCCGTTTTACGCAAATAAGATACCGATGTACTCCTTGTGAGTTCCTCTACTTGTTAGAAGGCTTTCTATACTATTCTGAATGTTCCTTTATGATGGTTCCTTGTTACAAAACTTCATTCCATTGCAGGTTCGGAGCTTGCTGAGGCATGTGAGCTTGTCGTTCGAGGCCCCAATACTCCTGGGTTGACTGGTAGAGTGGCTTCCCCTAATTTAATTATAACCCTGAATGCATGTGTGGAATGAATGATTAGAAACTAGGATGTGGCATGAATCCTAGGACGAGAAATACTTGAAATGTCTATATGCATGATTCAATTGCAATCTTGAATGAGTAGATAGAAATGTTAACAACTGCCTGTAAATGAACAAAAGCTGCCTGTGAAACATGAATTTTCCTATGCTAGTTAACACTTGCATGTGACCTTCCTGTGGTATACGTTAAATGATATAATACGAGCTGCATGTGCATAATCTGAGAATGGAAATGTGAATGATAGAAATACAAGCTGCATGTGTATAACCTAAGAATGGAAATGTGAATGATAGAAATACAAGCTGCGTGTGTATAACCTGGGAATGAAAATATGAATGATGAAACCCGATACGGAATGGCATGAGAAACATGAGCATGAACCCTACAGGGAAAGTAGGAGTAGAGCTCCTGGAAATAAATGGAATGGATTTGGAGATGTGAGTAGGGAAGTGTGCTGGCCCTTGAGTACGGAGTACCAAGGAGAGCGACTGTCCCCTATTTAGTGTAGAGCCGAGCTAGCCACCCTTAGGTTGGGACCCAGGGTTAGGATTGGCCACTCTGCATCGACTTCTTGGCCCTCACGTACACTGTACTAGGGAGAGCTACTAGTGTAGGGGGAGAGCTAGCCACCCCATGGGGCCCGGGGTTCAGCTAGCCACCCTACACCGACTTGTTAGGCCAACTGGGCAAACCAGGGTAGTCAGGTAAGGGTGCACGGACTGTGGAGGGGCGAGACCCTTGTTTGGTTCTTAGGGGTTGGACCCCTGTTACTGAGAGGGCTAGGTCCTATACTGTTCCATGCTGTACTTGGGCACACCCGTTAACAGAAACGACTGACAGCGTGCCAGTGCGGGGTAGCTACCCTTGCACTTATCGCGTGTGCCGTAGTCACCGTTATGTCTGTCCGTGACCTTGGGGTGGTTGACTGGGTGTAGGACCACCACGGGGGACTCTCCTAGCCAGGAGAGCACCACGTGCAACTTCTACTCTTCGGAAAAGACTACAATCAAGATCGTTCCCACAAGGAACATTCGAGATCAAGAAAGAGATCTGATAAATAAACCAATGGGTGAAAAGGAATAAATTGTGAAATAAAGTAAATGGATTAAACAGCTACCTGTTCACTTTTACTACTTTAGTTAGTTGGTTGCCACTCTACTCAGTGTTCGCTGACTTTGTGTACTCATAACCCTTTTCAGGTCCAGGTGTTGAGTAGCCCGAGTCTATGGCTGCAAATGGTGCTGAGCCTAGTAGAGCCCAGTAGCAGTAGCTTCTTTGTTGCACTACTTTTGTGGTAGTGAGTTTAGACTCTTGTACCTTTATGTTCTGTACCTTTACGTTCTATACTTTTATGTTCCTGTAACCTGTTACTGTTCTACTGTTATGGTGGTGGCTTGTACTGTAGTAGCTTTTATTTTCTTTACTGTTGTACTCTTTTACTGTTAGTTGCATAGCATAGTGAATGCGGTTTACTTTCCTGCTTTTTGGTTATCTCTCATTGGACGATTGGGTCTTGGGGATCAGTTGGTCCGGTCTCGTGTTTTGTAGGGATTCGAGAACTGGGTCGTAACAAGATGGTATCAGAGCAAGGTCGTCCCGAGAAATGAAAAAACTAGCTTTAGAATAACCAATTCACGTCCATGTAACTAGAGTAACCACCACAACGTATCTTTTGACATCTGTTCTGAGGTTCTTTTGCTGAAGGTCCGTTAGAATTGACGTCTTTTTGTTTCTGTTGTTCGCGTCTCCTTGCAGGAGATGCCTCGACGTGGAATCCTTGAGGCGGGCCGCGAACGTGGCCGTGGATGAGGTCGGAGGGGCGGGCATGCTGAGCCTGATGTTTCAGTGGACCAGCCACTTCTCCCAGGCATTCAGGCCCACGACCTCGCCCAGTTGATATGCGAGATAGTACGAGAGGAGCTCCACCCGCCTCCATAGGTGCCTCTCCCTAAGGACGTGGAGAGGGAGCCCTCTATGGGACCACGAGACCGACGCAGCGTTGGACGTAGGAGAGGGGATGGTCCTCCATCGCCCCTACCGCACTTTGACACTTCCGAGCACGAGCCCTCCCTGCCTAGAAACGTGTCCATTTCCCCACTACAACAACATTACGAGCTTTTCAGACAGTTCTGGAAGCTAAAGCCCCCTCCTTCAAGGGGGATGAGGGCCTGACTAAGGTGGAGGACTAGTTAGAGCAGATCGAGAAGCTATTTGACACCCTTCACCCCCCTGCGGAGTGCCGCATGGCCTTCGCTACGTACCAGCTGGAGAGCGTAGCACACAAGTGGTGGAGGGCTGTTAGAGATCAAGAGAGGGAAAAGCCGACGTGGGACCAGTTTGTGACCCTTTTCTGTGAGCAGTACTTTCTGCAGAAGTGGCAAGATCAGAAGAGGTGGGTGATTGCGCAGCAATCATATGTCTTAATTGACCTAAATTAGGCTAGGACTTAACATAAGTTAGGGTTATTCATGCATGCATACGCATTATCTGCATCTTTACTGCTTTCCTTTAGCTATGCATAAAATAATGTTATAATGTGCTGATTAAGTGCATTATGTCGATTGCAGGGAATAAGCTGATCAGGAGCTGGATCTGAAGCTGGATCAGGAATAACAGGAGTTGTAGCAGAGCTGGAGTAGAATGCCTAGTTTAGATGTAGGAATAATAATGTAAGGGGGTTAAAAGTTTGTTATTCTATTAAGTAGGAATAAAGCAATAAAATGTGAAGAGCTTAGGTTCATCCTAGCCCTGGGATAGCCTAGAGACTTCCCCAAGCCATAGCCACCCTTAGATTAGGTCACAACACCCTAGGAATCCCTAAAACCCTAGTTCCAACCCTTCTCTGGATGTCCAGATAAGTTTTAAGACGTCCAGGACCCTTAGCCAACTCCCTCACACTTCAAACCCACTTCTGCAGTGTTATTGGACGTCCAGACACTTTGTCAGACGTCTAATTTCTACAGAATACCCAAAACAGAACTCGAAATCCTTCCTGACTCTAATTGGACGTCCAGACAACAAGTCTGGACTTCTGATTTTTGAGTATAAGACGTCTGTTTATATAATTAGACGTCTGATACTGCTCTCCAATTCCTATTTTGAGATTTAAGCCTTGATCTTGGATCTCTAGGTCCCTAAACCCAATTCCAACCCCATAGGAACCTAAATTAAGGTGCCCTAACCCTAGTACATCACCTCTAAACCTCCCTAAGGACCTAATTAGGTCCTCACTAAACCTAATTGACTTGGATCTTAGTCAATTCCATCAGCCTATTCAATTGGACTCATTGAGTCTAATTGAGCCCTGATCTCAGCACACACTGTCCAATTGGACTCAGTGAGAGTCCAATTGACCTAGACCTGACTTAATTGAGTTGTTTTACTCTCAATTAAGTTTCCAAACATCCAATTAAACTTGTATTAAGTTTAATTGCACTTTACCTTAGTGAATTAGGGTTTTAACCCTAATTTGAGACCTACCTTGACCTAAACCCACTAGAACCCAACCTAATCAACCTAGCCACCTAAGTTTCAACCCACACATACCCACACACACCCACACACACCATCCACACGAAAATATCTAGCCTAGAGTTCTCTAGAACTCTCTACCATGTGTGGTTGCCTTGGTTGCCAGAAATAGCAACCAAGAGCCATTCAATTTTTAGATCCACATTTGGTGGATCTGAAAACCACCATCCACCCTCTCTCTCTCTCACTCTCCCACGAGCTCCCACCATAGGCCTCTCTAGAGAATTCCATAATTCTCTAGAGAGCTTCCCTTAGGTCTATAAAAAGACCCCTTGGGTGGCCATTTGCACCCATTCACTCCCTTGGCAATTGCTCTCCATTGGTGCCATTCACGCCACCTCCACTTAGCCACTCACTCCACCTCCACGAGCTCACTACCACCACCATGGAGGACACCATGCCGGGATGCTGGATCAACCCTACTTCTCTCCAAGGGTCGGCCTAAGCTACATTGGCCGCCCCTCATTCTCCTCTCGACCACTCCAAGGCCATCGGGGACCACCCCTGAATGCCCTCTATTCTTCTAGCTCTAGATCATGCTCTTCATAATTTTTATTGCTTTCATTTACTGCTTAGTAGAGTAGTCTTACTTCTCCCCCAATGATGCATGCGAAATCCCCCCGCTGATTCTTGTATGCAATCGTTTTCTGGTAGTTAGATTTAATTTTAGATTTAATTTTAAGCATTCATGTATAAGCTTTCCTCTAGATTTCCTTGTGCAACAACTCTCCCACGATGAATGAAATTTTATTTTATATATATATATATATATATATCTTATGTGTTTGAAACCACCTTGAGCTAAATGATTATCATATTTGCTTGATTTAAGTACCTGTTCTTTAACCGCCTATATATTACGCACCAGCATGTCATTTAAATAAAGTAGAGCGACTTTAAGATCGATTTCAAAAACAAAAACAACGCCTCCTAGAGACGAACGACTGGGACTCAAAGTCTCGTTATTTTCAAAACAATATCTTTGTTGGATCGTATTTATCAACTATACTTCGACGCTTTTATCAAAAATGCGATCTAAGATCTCCCAACAGTGGGAGTTTCACACTCTCTGCCAAGTGACGATGACTATCAATGCATATCGTACGCATTTTCTGGAGCTATCTCGTTTCGCTGCGACAGCTATGGCTACTAAGGAGGAGCGCCTGTGGAGGTTCATTGAGGAGCTCCAGCCTGCCATTTGGGGGTATGTCAAACCCCTGAAGCTACCCACGTTCTAGAGAGTGGTGGAGGCAGCTATGACCTATGAGGAGACCAACCCAGCCGCACGTGACACTGACAGCGGACGGATGTGGCCCTACCAGCCAGAGTACTCACAGGGCTGACGAGAGAGGAGGCACGTGATGCCCTCGGGAGAGCCGTCACATTTTGCAAGGCCATTAATGGCCTTTGGGGGCTCTCGATAAGGGCCAGCTGCCAGCACTAGACCTCCGCTCAGCCGTCAGCAAGGACCTACTGAGGGCGGGAGTCGAGTTCCCCTCTGCTACCAGTGTGGCCAGCCTGGCCACATCAAGAGGGACTCCTATCTAGGGCCGGAGCGTAGCAGATGCTCCCCGCACCGAGCGCTGGAGGTCGAGTAGGTGGTCGTGGTTCCCAGGCGCGTAGGGGAGGACAGTAGTCGCGGGGAGGGTACCGGCCAACAGCTACCCGTCCGACGTAGAGTGTGGCTGCTTCTTCCGCACCGAGAGCTGAGGGGTGTATCAACGCCTAGTGTCGGACCCAGTTAGGTTGTTAATATGGTGATTTTATCGTTGAAGTGTGTATAGTGGTTAACCTAAATCGGACATAACCATCTCTTTACAAAATTTTTAACCTGGCCTACTTGATTTTATCTTGGTCACTTTTAGGCCCAGGGTTGAACTCAGGGAAGTGGGGTTACAAGTCAAGTTTCTACACCTTTCCTACAACGAATTTCTTCCATTCGTTTATTATGTTTTTGGTGTTTTTCTTATTTAGATTTTTTTTTGGTAATCTTTGTCCTTGAGGCACACCCTCAAAATTAAGTTCTTGGCTTTGAGCCAAATCAAGGTTCCAAAACAGTCTTTGTTATTCGCAAGACGGATTACCTGCAAGTCAAAAATTATCTTTTCTCTTTTTTTTATTTTTATGGGCATGCAAGAGAAATAGAAATAAAGTAAATATAGTATAGATATATATGTATATACTATATATGTATAAAGGGGTGGGGGTGGAGGTGGAGATGGAGTGTAGCACGGTGTTGAGTCGGTCGTCGTCTAGAAAGACGCAACCGACAGGATGAGGTGCCGCGTGGAGTGTAAGGTGGATGGCGGAAGATGTATGTGACCATGCTTTTTTTACGCATGTATCGAGGAATATCAGCAACTAGTACAGATATTTCCGCGATACCACGTATGGTAAGTAATGTGAAAATATATATATGTATATATGTAAATATATCGATATGTATATATATCTATGGTTATAAATATATAGGTATATATATATATATGTAGTTATATATGTATATATATATGTGTATATATATATGAGTATGTATATATATATATATATGTATGTATACTAATACTTAGTTATATAATTACTACTATATATATAGATATAAGTTTATATATATATGTATATATGTATATAAGTATATGTATATATGTATATAAATATATGTATATATATCAATATATATATTTATACATATATATATATGTATATAATACTATATAAGTGAGAGTGTGTGTGTGAGAGTGTGAATGTGTGTGTATGTGTTCTTGCAGAGAGAGAGGGAGAGTGTGTTGGGAGAGAGAGAGAGAGAGAGTTGCCATACGCTTCCTGCTGGAGTGAAGACGCGCGGTTTAAGACGTCTACAGCCGTGGAGCATCGTCTAGTGATTCAAGCTCGTGCGCAGGCACGTATGCGCGCAGAGAAGCGCATGCTGGAGGGCGATGGGCGCTAAGAGAAGACCGCAGCGCACAGCGTTACACGGAGAGGTGAACTCGGGTGAAGGGAGCAGGAGAAGGCAGGCACTGGGAGAGGCGGGCGCACGCAGACGTACACAGGCGAGTGCAGGCGACGCGGGCCGAGACACTCGTAGGCTGCGGCCGGTTGTGGCGCACCGGGTGACTGGATAAGTGAGAAGCTTTCCGGTCACCCCACTGTAGCCACAGTGTTCCGCAGAAATGCATGAACAGTGGCTATAGTGGCCGGGCGAACCACGCAACTGGGAGCGGGCGGTGCTGTGAGTGCGGACGACTCGGCGTGCGCGGAAGAGTGGCTCCAGCTGGTGGCTTGCGAGCGGGATGTCACGACAGAGCGCGCAGAGAGGGATGCTGGCGTGCGCAGTGGAGGCCGAGGGCGACCTGCTGCTTGCGCAGAGGCTTGCGGGTGCTGCTGCGGTGAAGCTTTGCCGGCCACTGCAGTGGCGCACGGTGGCCGGTTGTGGAAGAGAGAGCGCGGCAGGGCGCATGGAGAAGCTGGAGGCGAGGGTGCCTGTAGGCGCGCGCTGAAAGGGCTGGGCGGCTGCTGCTGCGTGCGGAGCTTTGAGCTTCAAAGCTTGAAGCTCCCGCTCCAATGGCTGGAATGGCTGGAAAGTGAAACAGGGAAGAAGGCCACCACGCCCACCGGCTCTTGATGAGCTGGGAGGTGGTGGTTTCACAGTGGTGGGTGTGCACCACAGTGAAGACTCCTGCCTGCAGAGTGGCTCCTCTGAGGAGGAGGTCCTACGTATGGAGGGAGAGGGAGGAGACGGTGGCCTGGAGAAGAGCTGCTGTGTGTTTCTTTTGTGGAGGACCATGCTCCTGCAAAGGAAGAAGCCGCCCTCTTTTTAAAGAAGAGGAGAGCATGCACAGCCATGCCCTGGCTATGCATGGCTCATGCATAGCTTGGGTAGGGAGATGCGGCTGCAGGGCTGGTAGGGAGAGGGGGAGCTGGACATGGTGCGAAGAAGAGGATGTTCCATGCAGCCGCGGGGAAGATTTCAAAATCAAGTGAAATAAAAATAAAAAGATGGTGAATTTTGCAAAGATGCACTTGAGGAAAAATGTTAATTGCAAGGCCATTTGTTTCACTCTCCTCCCCTCTGTATTTTCACAAATGTGACTATGGAAACCTAATATGCACTAGTAATGCTAGGAAATAGCATAAGACGGCACAATTGCAGGTGTATTTTTGTGGTGCACTCATACCCCCATGCCTATCTTTTGCTAGTCCCTAGCAAAACAGTATTTAGAAATGATCTTTAAGCTGAAGATTTTCTTCTGAGGTGACATAGGTGTGTTTATTGTTGGATATTGTGAGAACCAATTGCAGAGAAGACTACCAATACTTTAAGTCTTTTGTGACATAGATTATCTCTCGACTAACCAGGATTCTTGATATTTAAACCTTAAGTACTATTTCCAGGTCCAGGAGGTTGTTGCCGTACTCAAGAGCTCAAGAGATTATGGCTTGTGCTTAGTGAAGGATCAAGATTGACCAGATGAACATTAAGAATCAAGCCCAGGGTTTCACGAATCTTTAAGTACAGGTTGGTCCAGTTTCAGCTCGTGTTTTTGGATTGACCCTTAAGAAGATGACGGAAAACTCAACTTCCATTTTCTGACATTTGTGGCTCACAGGAAAACAAGGTATTTGTGACTTGCCCTGAAGAACTTTTTTAGGGTAGAGACTTTACAGACGTTTGCGAGATATACTGACTTATTTGCTTTTTTTTTTTTTAACACGTGTCAGTATATCTCTTACAACATTATTTGGAGGAGCACACTTTTATTTTTGGTGGGAGAGTTCTTTCTTGGTGGAAAGAGTCGCTCCTAAACACAAGACTAAAGCCTGGGATAAAAAGTCTACTTGGGCGCACAAGTAAGGACTCCACCTTCCCTAATGAACACTAGGGTTGGATCTTATGTTCACCTGGTCTTTCCTGATATGTGTAGTGTGAACCACGTTTACTTAAGCTCTCAAGTAGAAGCAAACCAACGGATCCTGTACTGGTGTCTCAGGTACAAGAATATGTCCTTAGTTAGGAGAGATTATGATCTATTTTGTCAATGCTCAAGTGAATTAAGCCTGAGCCTGAGCGAATCAAGCTTCTGTGGCCTGGAAAGTCTTCAAAACAGAGGTTGAATATCCATAAACACTTATTGTATTTTTGTTTCAGCTTTCAGATCATTACTAAACACTATTTTTTTATTATTATATATATTTTTTTCTTTTTATTTTTGTTACATATTTATAAATATGTGGAAATTGCATGATACCATAAAATACCCAGATCCTATGGATTCTTATCCACCCCCCCATGCCAAACGATGCTATGTTCTCATATGCATGCAGGGAAAGGTAGAGAAAGGACGAAAGATCGGGTAACGAGAGCTGAGGTGCAGGGTATACAGCAGGGTGGTAGGGTGGGTCGATGGTGGGTGGTGAAGTGAAAAGTGAAGTGATCGTGATAGTGGCATGAAAAGTGATGGTGGATGGTAAAAGGTTTGGCATTTCCTAGGACGAGAGTGTCCCAGGCGGATCAGAAAACAAGTTAGGAGGAAGAAATTGGCCCTCAGATTGGCCAAGAAGAGGGGCTTCTTGGATATATAGATCCAAAAGGGAATAGCCCCAGTGAGTAGGATGTGGGCTCAAGGTCCTAGTGTAGAGATGCAACTCCGCCTGATTTGTCAGGAAAGAAAGGGCAATCCGGTCTTCAAGAGTGTGGATCGGCGGTGAGTAGCTCAGATATGACTCAGACCACGAGGTATGGGAAGCGGAGAAAACCTCGTTAGAAGTCTAGTCAGGAGAAGGTACGGGATAAGGGAGGGATGGGGGAACGTCACAATATGTGCTGATCAAGCAGTCATCAGTGTTTACAGGTAATCCGTAACAGTCTGAATAGGTCCCAATTAGTCCTATACACGCACTGACGATCATGTCCTCGTCAGATGTGTCATCCTCGATGCAATCACAATCAAAGTTCTTGGCTGCCTTGAAGATGTTAAGCTTAATCTTTTCAGATCCAACGGCAATCTCAATACAGCTTGACTCACAATCGATATGGGCGTGGGCTGTGGCTAAGCAAGGTCGACCAAGGATGATCGGACAATCAGAAAGTGAGCTAGGAACTTCCATATCTAAAACAAGAAAGTCATCAGGAAAACAGAGATTGTTGACCCTAACCACCACGACTTCCACCACACCCTTTGGGATTTTGACAGAACGATCTACCAATTGTAACGTGACAGGGGTGGGTTTCAGATTTCCCAAGGAAAATTTTTCGAGCATGATGGTCGGTAAAAGATTTATGGAAGATCCTAGATCAAGCAGGGCACGACTAAAATTGCAGCCTTGGATGCTACAGGAGATAAGCGGTGTGCCCGGATCTTTCTACTTCGGTGGTAGATTTGACAGTATAGCACAACTCGCATGAGGCGAGAGAACCACCAGATTCTTGGTTTTCTTTGACTGTCGCCTGGGTGTTGTGTAGTCTTTGAAAAATCGGGCGATAGTAGGTATGTGGTCAATAGCCTCGAGCAGGGGTACCTTGATTTCTACATCCCTGAACAAATTACGTAGGTTATCAAAGGCCTGCGTATCTTTCTTTTTGCCTTTTGTCTCCCTCAGTAGAGCCTTAGGGAATGGGACTGATTCTGACACCAATTTAAGTGTATCATCCTCTCGCGAATGTGGTGCACATCCCGAATGAGAGGGCAATGAAGAAGACGAGCCAGGATCAGGTCGAGGCGGATCGACGATCTGCTTACTGCTCCTCATAGTGATAGCATTGGACGATGCGGGTCTAGTGGGATCATACAGCAGAGGAGGGTTCGCAATAGGGGCATAAGAGTGCGGTGTTGCAGTGGGATTAGCCTAAAATCCCGGTGGAATGCTCGGAGCTTGCAGTATTTGATTAACCTACCCCAGAGAAGGTCGTACCTGTGGTTGAGGACCACGGGGTACGAAGTTTCGCAGGTTTGGAACAGGTTGGGTGGGAAGAGTGCCCTGAGATCGAGTCGCCATGCATAGTTGACTGATCTCAGCATTCTGCTGTGCCAATTGGTGCTGAAGAGAGGTCATGTTCTCTTCATGGTGCTTTGACATTTCCATCATCATTCGCATCAATTTGTCAAGAGGACTTGATGTGTGTTCTGCTTGCAGTATGCAAGGGCCTGATGGTGGATTCGCCATAGGATTAGACTGGGCCCTTGGGATGACGGGTGCGGACGATCACATTGGTCCACCCGTGGGGTTTTGGCATTGCGAGTTGTTGGACCATGTGAGGTTCAGATGATTTCGCCACCCTGGGTTATAAATGGCAGAGAATGGGTTGTTCCCTAGGGTGCAAGCGTATTCTATGCCAGAAGATGCGTCCACATGTAAGTATGCATCCGAGCACACGGAGGCTTGGTCCTCCGTGTCGAAATACTGGCTTGCAGAAGCCAGATCCACAGGACTTACCAAGTCGCTCGGTGCAACACTTAGTAAGGATGGTCTTACGGGGTTTCTCGGGATAAGCCTGGTGTTGGAAGAATTTGGATTGTGACAAAGTGGTGAAGAGGTGGTGTTTGCCAGAGATCAGGCGGGGTTGGCAAGAAGCTCGTCCAGCTTCTTGTGCACAACGGAGACTTCATCCAATTTCTGTACTATAAGGCTGAGATCAGTGGATGAATGGGAGGGTCCCGTGTCAACTTCGTGGACATTTCGGGGAAGGCTGGTACAATTAAAGGCGACAATGGAAGCATTGTTCATCGAGTTTTCACTCATATTTTCAAACAATTCGAATGCTCCATTCTCATCTTTATTCATAAAATTCCCTCCGCAGGAAGCGTCTGCAATCTACTTCAAAGTCTCATTTAGCCCGTAGTAGAAAATCTGGGCTATATGCCACTTAGGCAGACGTGGTGCGGACACTTCCTGAGGAGGTCATTATACCTCTCCCATGCCTCATAAAATTGTTCGCCGTTTTGTTGCGTAAAAGAGGTGATAGCATGGCGAAGCACATTGGTTCGCCCGATTGGGAAGAACTTCTTGAGAAACGCTGTTCGCATCTCTTCCCAAGAGTGGGGTTCTCCCAAGGGTGCGTAACCACTGCGACGCTTTATCCCGCAATGAAAATGGGAACATTTTCATGAGGACTATAGGTAGCCCGATATTTCTTGGTTTAATAGTTTCAGCCAATCGGGTTAAGTCTTCCAAGTGGAGAAAAGGATCTTCACTTGCAAGACCATGGAAGTGGAAATTTATTAGGCCAATTATGTTCGGTTTCAATTAAAAGTCGTCCCTACCCATGGGGACCCGAATTTGTCCTATGGTCTCTATAGCAGCCGGATTCTGATAAGAGCTAAGAGACCTAGGCTCCTCCCATTCGAGAGGGTTCTGCATTTCCTCCAATGTTTCCCGAATTGCTTCAATTCGTTCATTATACATTTCCATTTGGCCTTGGAAGCGGGTTATGGGATCTAAGGCTCCACCACCTGGTGGGTTTTGAGGGCGGTTTCCTCCCTCAGGATTTGGGGGTGGCCGTGCAGCCATGTTTGTGGAGGAGGAGGACGATTCAACTTCTTTTCTAAATTTATCAGGCAGCTCAAACAGTTCAGGGTTTTGTGACCTCCTCCCAAACATGCACTACCGCAGGAAGAATTGGGGGGATAAGAAGGGAAAAGAGATGAGAGAAACGACGCCGCAAAGGTACACTTGATGACAAATCAATTCAATCAAATTCCTAACCTTTATAGTGTGCCCTTGGACCTAAAGATCTAAGTTACCTACTATCACGAACTACGAAATCGAATGCGAGCACCGCGGAACCACCGGGCCAGATTGAAAGGCCGTTTGCCCCAGTCTTAGACACCCGATAGCACGCGGGAACCCTCACCAACACGTGGGCGCTACATGCAGGTAGTTAGACCTCCAATCCTTAAGAGGGGTCAAGTTACTACCAGTTTTAGTTGGAGGCTTAGGATCAAGTACTTTTGGAATGTGAAGGGCGTTGTTTACGGGTAATGCCCAAGTGATTGATTTTTCAAGTGTGTAAAACAAGCATGCAACGGGGAAATCTCCCCGAATTGAAGTTTTAATTGGTGAATGGTTTTTAGAATTCAGCCTTAAAGTAGTATGGATTTTAGGATTTCGCTGAAATACCAATTCAACCAATCTCCGGGTTTTGCAAGAATACAAGTTTTCTTCTAAGCCCAACAAACCCTTCTTCAATGTCAATTGGTTAATGCATGCTAAAATGCAATGGGCTTCCCTAAATGGAGATTTCTATGTGTGGATGCACGAATCAGTTTTATATTAGTGTGAAAGTGAGCCAAAGCACTTCAATTCAAGTGCTCCCAATCACCAAAAAGATTTCCACACAAGGATCAACCAAAAGATAAAGAAAATCAATTTGTTGGGGTTGAAGTATTCGGGATCGAATCTTAGGCAAGTTGAAAAGCCGTGGTGGGGTTGGAATCAACTCAATTCCAAGTCTCCCCACCAAAAAGGTGATCCCGAATTGCAGGGATATGAGGCAAAGAGGGGTGGCAATCAATCTTTTTATTTGCCTCAAAGAATACTTCACACGGCGAAAAATTCAAGAATCAAGATTCTTAGATTTTCGCTATGCGAAGTAGGGCGGGAAATCCCGGGGCGGTGGGAGTAAGGGTAAACAAACAAATAAGTGAATTTTAATCCACTTTCCCCAAGAGATCCCAAGAAGTTTTTCTAGTTTTTAGTTTTTTTTTTTTTATTAAGGTGACAAGTTAACCTAAGTTGCTAAGAAAAGAAGACCTACTTATTCGGCAGCGTGTGTGAAGCTCCAATGCGATGTCGGCGTCTTCACGCTCTCATTCCCGCCTTGGATCTACTCACGTCTTCGACTTCGTCTGCCTGCCTTCTCCTTGCAACAGGTTCACCTGCACACCAAAAATAGAGACACCCGTGAAGAGAGAAGAGAAAAATTGAAAGGAATGGAATAGAAACTTACTTGAAGGCGCACCTCCCCGGCAACGGCGCCAGAAAAGGTATGGTGTCGGACCCGGTTAGGTTGTTAATATGGTGATTTTATCGTTGAAGTGTGTATAGTGGTTAACCTAAATCGGACCTAACCATCTCTTTACAAAATTTTTAACCTGGCCTACTTGATTTTATCTTGGTCACTTTTAGGCCTAAGGTTGAACTCAGGGAAGTGGGGTTACAAGTCGAGTTTTTATGCCTTTCCTACAACGAATCTCTTCCATTCATTTATTGTGTTTTTGGTGTTTTTCTTATTTAGATTTTTTTCTGGTAATCTTTGTCCTTGAGGCACACCCTCAAAATTAAGTTCTTGGCTTTGAGCCAAATCAGGGTTCCAAAACGGTCTTTGCTATTCGTAAGACGGATTACCTGCAAGTCAAAAATTATCTTTTCTCTTTTTTTTTCTTTTTATGGGCATGCAAGAGAAATAGAAATAAAGTAAATATAGTATAGATATATATATGTATATACTATATATGTATAAAGGGGTGGGGGTGTAGCATGGTGTCGAGTCGGTCGTCGTCTAGAAAGACGCATCCGACAGGACGAGGTGCCGCATGGAGTATAAGGTGGATGGCAGAAGATGTATGTGACCATGCTTTTTGTACGCGTGTATCGAGGAATATCAGCAACTGGTGCAGATATTTCCGCGATACCACGTATGGTAAGTAATGTGACAATATATATATGTATATATGTAAATATATCTATATGTATATATATATGGATATAAATATATAGGTATATATATATATGTAGTTATATATGTATATATATATGTGTATATATATGTAGATATATATATATATGAGTATATGTATAGATAGATATAAGTATATATATATATATGTATATAAGTATGTATATATAACTATATAGATGTAAATATATATATATATGTATGTATATTTGTGTGTATATATATATATATATATAGACTAATACATAGTTATATAAGTACTAATATATGTATAGATATATGTATATATGTATATATATAAGTATAGATATATATATATATACATATATATGTATGTATGTATACTAATACTTAGTTATATAAATACTACTATATATATAGATATAAGTATATATATATATATATATGTATATATGTATATAAGTATATGTATATATGTAAATATGTATGTATATATATATGTATGTATGTACGTATATAAATATATGTATATATATCAATATATATATGTATATGTATATATATATATATATGTATATAATACTATATAAGTGAGACTGTGTGTGAGAGTGTGAATGTGTGTGTATGTGTTCCTGCAGAGAGAGAGGGAGAGTGTGCTGTGAGAGAGAGAGAGAGAGAGAGAGCATGCTTCCTGCTGGAGTGAAGACGTGCAGGTTAAGATGTCTGCAGCCGGGGAGCGTCGTCTGGTGATTCAAGCTCGCGCGCAGGTGCGTATGTGCGTAGAGAAGCGCACGCTGGAGGGCGATGGGTGCAGAGAGAAGACCGCAGCACACAGCGCTACATGGAGAGGTGTATGCGGGCGAAGGGAGTGGGAGAAGGCAGGCGCTGGGAGAGGTGGGCGCATGCAGACGTACGCAGGCGGGTGTGGGCGACGCGAGCCAAGACACGCGCTCGGTCTGCGGCCAGTTGCGGCGTGCCGGGTGACCGGATAAGTGAGAAGCTTTCCGGTCACCCCACTGTAGCCACAGGTTCCGCAGAAGCACGCGAACAGTGCCTACAGTGGCCAGGCGAGCCGCGCAACTGAGAGCGGGCAGTGCTGTGAGTGCGGACGGCTCGGCACAGGCGGAAGAGTGGCTCCAGCTGGTGGCTTGCGGGTAGGATGTCGCAACAGAGTGTGCGGAGAGGGCTGCTGGCGTGCGCGGTGGAGGGCGAGGGTGACCTACTGCTTGCGCAGAGGCTTGCGGGTGCTGCTGGCATGCGGTGAAGCTTGGCCGGCCGCTGCAGTGGCGCACGGTGGCTGGTTGCGGAAGAGAGAGCGCGACAGGGAGCGCGAAGAAGCTGGAGGTGAGGGCGCCTGCAGGCGCGCGCTGAAAGGTCTGGGCGGCTGCTGCTGCGTGTTGCTGCTGCCGCCTTGCTGCTGCTGTTGCGTACGGAGCTTTGAGCTTCAAAGCTTGAAGCCCCCGCTCCAATGGCTGGAATGGCTGGAAAGTGAAACAGGGAAGAAGGCCACCACGCCCACCGACTCTTGATGAGCTGGGCGGTGGTGGTTTCACAGTGGTGGGTGTGCACCACAGTGAAGACTCCTACCCGCAGAGTGGCTCCTCTAAGGAGGAAATCCTGCGTATGGAGGGAGAGGGAGGAGACGGTGGCCTGGAGAAGAGCTGCTGTGTGTTTCTTTCATGGAGGACCAGGCTCCTGCAAAGGAAGAAGCCGCCCTCTTTTTAAAGAAGAGGAGAGCATGCACAACCATGCCCTAGCTGTGCATGGCTCATGCATGGCTTGGGCAGGGAGATGCGGCTGCAGGGCTGGCAGGGAGAGGGGGAGCAGGACATGGTGCGAAGAAGAGGATGTTCCATGCAGCTGCGGGAAAGATTTCAAAATCAAGTGAAATAAAAATAAAAAGATGGTGAATTTTGCAAAGATGCACTTGAGGAAAAATGTTAATTGCAAGGCCATTTATTTCACTCTCCTCCCCTCTCAATTAAATGCATGCATGCATGTATTTTCACAAATGCGACTATGGAAACCTAATATGCACTAGTAATGCTAGGAAATAGCATAAGACGGCACAATTGTAGGTGTATTTTTGTGGTGCTATCAACGCCCTGACACACTGAGAGCCAGAGCTTCAGGTTCAGTGGTGGCAGGTATGGTTACAGTTTCTGGCAAACTAGTTTACGTACTTTTTGATTCCGGTTGCACGCACTTGTTTTTTGCTGCGAGTTTTGCTGTTAGTTTGGGACATGATTGTGTGTTTCTAGAGGATCCGTTTGTGATCAGAGGTCCGGGTGGTCAGCTGTTTGTAGCTGAGGAGGTCTACACAAACTGTGAGGTCAGGGTTGGGGGGACACAGCCTCCCCACTGACCTGATTGTGATACTGATGGAGAACTTTGGTGTGATTCTAGGGACGGATTGGTTGTTCGCTTACCACGCTTTGGTAGACTATTTTGAGAGGAAGATCGTCTTCTCCATACCGAAGTTTCCTTCTTTTGAGTTTCACGGACAGCCAGTGGACAGAGGTTTCAGGTGCATTTCTGCACTTCGGGCGGCGAGACTTTTGGGCCAGGGGTGTGAGGGCTTTTTGGCTCGTGTAGTGGCAGAGCCCAGCCCCGTGGCAGACTTTCAGAGCATCCCGGTGGTAGGAGAGTACCTCGACGTGTTTCCAGAGGAGCTGCTAGGACTACCACCCGAGCGTGAGATCGAGTTTGAGATCTCACTGGTACTGGGGACTAGCCCCATTTCTACAGCACCTTACAGGATGGCACCACTTGAGCTGAGAGAGCTCAAGTCCCAGTTGCAGGGCCTATTGGAGAAGGGCTTTGTGAGGTCCAGTGCATCTCTGTGGGGAGCTCCGGTGTTATTTGTGAAGAAGAAGGATGGTAACCTATGCCTTTATGTGGACTACAAACAGCTGAATAGGGTTACCACCAAGAACAGGTATTCGCTACCAAGGATCGATGATTTGTTTGACCAGTTACGAGGTGCTACGATGTTCTCCAAGATAGATTTGAGATCTGGCTACCACCAGTTGAGGATTAGGGATACCAACATATCCAAGATAGCTTTTCGCATCTGGTATGGACAGTACGAGTTTTTGGTCATGCCGTTTGGGCAGACCAACGCCCTCGCTACTTTCATGGATTTGATGAACCAGGTGTTTAGACTGTATCTAGATCAGTTTGTGGTGGTATTTATTGATGATGTGCTCATTTACTCGCGGGATCAGGCGCAGCATGGACAGCACTTGCGGATGGTTTTGGACACGTTGAGACGACGAAGGCTGTATGCCAAATACAGCAAGTGCGAGTTTTGGTTGAGGCAGGTGACCTTCTTAGGTCATGTGATTTCAGGGGATGGCTTGGCTGTGGACCCAGCTGATGAGTCCATTAAAATGGACTAATATTAAGCCTAAGTATATTTAATCGTATAGTTTAGGTGTGTTAATAATGGCAATTAAGTTGTAGAATATTTGTACGCCTCATGATTTAAGTTTATAACATTCTATAACTTAATTATTTTGTTGTTTCTATGTGCAGGTAATAAAATGCAGAAAGAACAAGGGTGGGGGGATAAATTTCCCCAACATCCGCAACTCTTTCCCCCTCCCCCGCCGCACATGGGGTTAATCTTCCGCCGCCCTTCAACTGACGAGGCCAGAAATAGTTAAGGGATTTGAAGATCCCTTAACTCACGCACGTAGGGAGAGAGAGGAATTAAAAAGAAAAGAGGTGCACTGGGGATTGATCTTCATCTTCCTCTGGGCGGGGATCTACTCCGCAGACACTGTGCATCCAGAGGAGAAGAAGCGTGCACTGTGGCCTTCTTCCCCCTTGCAGGAAAAACCTCACGCCTCCTGCGCACTGCATCACCTTTCGCCCATGCCACAGCAGGCGCATCCACCCAACCGCGTGCCTCTCCCCTACAGCAGGCGCTCACCAATTGCCCGCACCACACAGCAGGCACCCGCACCCCCTGCAGGTTGCCCCCTGCTCACCAGGCCAGCAAGCCCTGCCGCTTCCTGCCTTCAGCACCATCTGCCTTCACCGCGTGCCCCACTGCCTGCTAGCGCGCCGCACCGCTCGTCACCCTCTCATCCGCTCATGCACCAAGCCCGCGCCTCTCCACCCGTGCGCCTCTCCCTCCAGCCACTACAGGCGCAAACTAGCGCTCTCCACCTCCACCTTCCTGCAGACTGCACGCCTGCAAGTGCCTGCCCCCGCGCTAGCGTACATGCCTCCGCCCGAGCACCTCTCCCTCCAGCCACTGCAGGCGCAAACCAGCGCGCTCCACCTCCACCTTCCTGCAGACTGCACGCCTGCAAGCGCCTGCCCGCGCACCAGCACGCACGCCTCCGCCCGTGTGCCACCGAGCCACAGGTGGCACAGCAGCAGCACCTCAGCCTTCTTGTTCAACAGGCTGGAGCTCCGGCCACCTCCGCCGGCCACCTGCGTTGCCGCCGTTGCCACCACCGGAGAGCTCTCAACCTCGCCGTCCTCTTAAGCCTCGCAACAACCCCTGCAGTGCTCTCCCTCTCTCGCAAGGAGGAGAGAGGAAAAAAAGCCCTATTTTCCTCCCAATTAATATTTACATTCAATGCCATTGCCACCTAATTTGATTATTATTATTATTATATTGTGGCAGAATTATGTTCGAACACTTATAGTTCGTTATAATTGCATGGTATTGATATTAACTAGTTTAAAGATTGATTTTGGGCTTAACTTAAGTACTAATTGTCTTTAGTACACATCACGTGAAAACTGCATGAATTCATCCTAAATTTATTGAGGATTTCTGTGAGGGAAAATTACATTTATACCCTTATCTTTTTAAGTTATTGCAAATCTACTTTCCTTTACATTTTAAGTCAAATTTGAACAGGTATTTCGCACTATCCGAAATAACATTAAATAATTAAGTATTGATTGCATCATTGCCTCCCTGTGGACACGACCCGCTCTTCTGCGGGTGGTTATTTTCATTATTTTTGATTAGTCAATTTTTCCACCACTTAAATACTATAACGCTAAGCAAAAAGTCATCTATCAAAATTGGCGCCATTGCCGGAGAGGCAACAGACGCAATAGATTTACTTTATTGTTTTTGAATCTTTTGAGTTGTGAAATTATCTAATCATTTTGATTATTGTGCAAGGAATCCACCGAGGCGACGAGGCGCAATAGAGAGCGATAGCAACCACGAGTTAAGCCACACGAGGAAAAGACGAAGGAGACCAAGATCCTGTTTCGCAAAGGATTCTCCGTCGTCACAATTTAATTATCTTTTCGCCCTTGTAGTAATTTGGGGCTAAATTTTTGGGGGTTTGTCCCCGCATTCTTTAGCTACTAGGGCTTACAATATTTTTGGTGCATGCGTGATTATATTTTCTGCTTGCTTGCTTTTGAAAACCAATAAAAAAAAATATCGAGCTGCCTATTTAGAAGTTGCATGCCCTTAGGTGCATGCATTTAGGGGAGATTGAGCAGCATATTAGATCTTATTATTGCATTGCAAGCATATTAGCACGACGATTGCTGGAGACAGGTATATCTTTCTAACTTTTGCATCCAGCTTCTGTTCACGCATTTGCATTCCAATTTAAATTCAAGACCACCAAATTGTTTGAATTTACTAATTCGGTGTCACATAACTAAAAGTGGAACTAATAATCAGATTCAACCCTAAGAGCAATTCACATTTTGATCTGATTCTAAGGGACTTGTCTACGATTTCAAAAGAAATTACAAAGATTTGCGGTGTGTTGCACACTTTTGACACTGATCACGCACATTAGGCACCGCACTAAGGCTCGATCCCTTAAGGCTATAGGCACCGATCTCTTTATCGGTGCAGACCCTCCTATTGTGCTTTGTGGTAGTGGTGATACTATCTTTTGATCAAGTATTTTGATACTCCACAGAGGCGGACACCCCTTAAAGGAACAAAAGGGTAGTTAAGGGGTACCGCATACGCATCGCCTCAAAGGAAGGGTTCACCCTACTTGCATCCTTTTGTTCATCCTTGGAGTAACTTCTCCCTTGATCACTTGGGAGTATCATCCAAGCAAAGTATAGGTCCTAGGGCACTCGAAGGTTAAATTAAGGCACATAATTGCAGTGAAGAACTTAACTTGTTTGGCCATTTATATTAACTAATTCAACATCCACAATAAAGAAGGTTAAGATTTCAAGTCCACACCCCTCTTATACCACTTACGTGGGAACGGAGGGATAAGTCTTGATCTTTTGACTTATCTTTGGAGTGGAGGTTTGACTTACTCAATAATAAAAAATTCTGAATTGTGTTTTGTATGCTTGGTAGACGCTCTCTTGAGGGTAGTCTAGTGTTTGATCCTGAGCCCGAGAGAATTCTTAGGAGAGCTCACCTAGGAGAAGAAAGAGAAGAAATGGCTGAGCAAGGTGCAAATCAACAAAGGACCCTAAGGGACTATTTTATTCCTACCAACCAACCTGCATAAGCACTAAGACGAACGGCAGGGGATAATCCGTATGAAATCAAGAGCAGTACCATATCTTTATTGCCCTCTTTTTATGGTACTACTAGGGAGGACCCCTACCGACATTTGGAGGAATTCACCGAGGTCTGTTCCACGGTGAAGCTCCAGGGCTTTACTGATGAAGCCCTGATGAGGACTCTATTTCCTTTCAAAGGATAAGGCTAAGCACTGGTATCATACCCTCGATGCAAGGGTAAATAATTGGGCCACCCTTAAGGGAGAATTTTTAAAAAAGTATTTTCCTATGAGTAAAACCAACCATTACAGAAGAGAGATTATGGGTTTTACTCAACAGGAAGGGGAGCAATTTCATGAGACTTGGGAGCGCTTTAATGACCTTCTTAGGTTATGCCCCCACGATCAAGTGCTAAGATGGCAGTTGGTCGAAAGGTTCTATAACGGATTATCTGAAAGGCATAGGCAAACCATTGATGCAGCCTGTGTAGGAACCTTCATGACCAGAAATGAGGATGAAGCCTGGGCATTATTTGAAACTTTAAGCGACAACTCCATACATCTATCCTCTACATATCAAGAAAGAAAACCATCAATCTTGCAGAGGAAGATAGAGGCCCATGAAGCTGGGGCTTCTCAGGATTTGGCTTATCAGATTCAACTATTAAATAAAAATTTTGATAGGCTTTTAGCAAACCCCGGTGTGAACCCGCAAGCAGCCTCTATCTTTCAGGCTTCAAGAGAATGCTCCATTTGCCAAAGCACAACGCACGCCACTGCGGAGTGCCATCAGGCAACCCAATTCCCTGAGTTGATTCAGGCCAACTTGAACGCGGCCCAAGGTTTCAGCCCCCCTCGAATAACCCTTACTCCAACACTTATAATCCAGGGTGGCGGAACCATCCAAATTTCTCTTGGAAGCAAACTGATGCTTCTAACTCAGGGAATACAAGACCCTTACCTCCCCAGCCCACATACCAACCTTCTTATGAGAACCCTCTTCCGAATAAGCCCTCTGAGATGGATGAACTGAAGGCCATGATGAAAGCAATGCAAGAGCATCAGAATATGGTTATCCAATCTCAGAATAAGATGATTACTGATATGCAATCCCAAATTGGTCATCTTACTGAGGCAGTTAGGCAACGTGATCTGGGGAAGCTGCTTAGCTCTTCTGAGGAGAACCCTAAGGGCAAGGGGGTTGTATTCAGGGAGCACGCCCAAGCAGTGACCGTATTGAGGAGTGGAAAAAAGATTGACAAGCCTGATAACACTCCTACGGTTGCATCTCAAAATTTCCCTTCCACACCTGACTCGACTTCCATCTCACCCGAGGAAGAGCCACACCACTCTCCCTCACAAAAAATCACCCACAATGAGGATGTTGTCCTTCCACCACCCCTTTCCCGCCATGACAACCCCTCTACTCAAAAGCCGAGGGTGCCCTATCCAGAGCGCCTATCCGCTCTTGAGGAATCTTCTGTTGGCTCGTCTGGAGCCAAGGATAGGACGGAAGAGATTATGGATACTTTTAGGCAAGTCCAGATTAACTTGCCTCTGTTGGAAGTGATTAAACAAATTCTGTCCTATGCCAAGTTTCTGAAGACCTGTGCACCCAGAAGTGCCGATCTAGGAAATAGGTCCAAACCAAGGTCATCCTGCCTAACCACGTTAGCTCGGTTCTTCAGCATGGAACACCCCCAAAAATGAAAGACCCAGGGGCCCCATATATTTCAGTGGTTATAGGTAACCAACACATTGACGAGGCTCTACTCGATCTGGGTGCGGGGGTAAACATTCTACCGAGCTCTGTCTACGACCTTTTGGGAGGAGGAAAGCTGAAGCCTAGTCCAGTAATCCTCTAGGTTGCAGACAGATCACTTAAGACACCGCGGGGATTGTTGGAAGATGTCCTTATGAGAGTGGAGGATTTCTTCTTCCCCGTTGACTTTCTGGTACTTGATACTGACCCATCTAATAAGCCCATAAAGCCGTCCATTATTCTGGGATGCCCCTTTTTGGCCATAGCCAATGCCTCTATAAATTGTAGATCCGGGGCACTTAAAATAGGCTTTGGGAACAAGAAGATCCGGTTGAATGTTTTTGATACTTACAAGCAACCCGGATTTGAAGATTGTTCTCAGATTGAGGTCATTGATGAAATAATTGAAGAGACTACTCCAGCACTCTTATGTAGAGATCCCCTTCAGAAGGTCATATCTCAGGACCATCCCTCGATTATTAAAGAAACTGAAAGGAAAATGCCCGAACTAGAAGAGTTGCTGGGGATACACACTAAGTCTCTATCCCCACCTTGGACTGTGAAGGTAGATCCGCTGCCTGAGGCGGGCACATCTCAACTAAAACCCTCAATCCAAAAGGCTCCTGAATTGGAGTTGAAAACCCTCCCGAGCACATTGAAATATGCTTTCCTTGGCCCTAATAACACGCTCCCCGTTATTATCTCATCTGCATTATCTGAATTGCAGGAGAGAGCTTTGCTTGAGTGTTTACAAAGGCACAAGGAAGCAATTGCCTGGACAATTGCTGATATTAAGGGTGTTGATCCCACTCTTTGCATGCATCATATATACACGGACGATTCCATGAAGCCTTTCCGAGACATGCAGAGAAGGCTCAATCCAAATATGCGGGAGGTTGTTAAAAAGGAGATTCTGAAATGGCTGGATGTAGGGATTATCTATCCCATTTCAGATAGTAAATGGGTCAGTCTGATTCATGTAGTTCCGAAAAAGGCAGGAATCACTGTGGAGGAGAATGACCAAGGAGAACTGGTGACCACTAGACCCTCAACTGGTTGGAGGGTCTGCATTGATTACCGCCGTTTAAACACGTCTACCCAGAAAGACCATTTGCCCTTACCGTTTATCGATCAAACTTTGGAATGATTGGCGAGGAACAGGTACTTTTGTTTTCTTGATGGGTACTCTGGGTACAATTAGATAGCGATTTTTCCTGATGATCAGGAGTGTACCACCTTCACGAGTCCTTATGGCACTTTTGCATTCCGCTGAATGCCATTCGGGTTATGTAATGCTCCTGCCACTTTCAACGTTGTATGATGGCTATCTTTTCTGATATGATCGACGAGTTCATTGAAATTTTCATGGATGACTTCTCCATTTATGGCTCTTCATTTGACCTATGCCTTTTGCACCTTGATAAAGTCTTAACCCATTGCGAAGAGGCAAAACTGGTGCTTAGCTGGGAGAAAAGCCACTTTATGGTCCAATAGGGCATTATGTTAGGGCATGTAGTTTCCGAGAGAGGATTAGAGGTGGACACCGCAAAAATCGATTCCATCTCTAAGCTTCCATTGCCCGCCAATGTTCGTTAGGTTAGATCTTTCCTTGGCCATGCTAGATTTTTTAGGCGCTTCATTAGAGACTTCAGTAAAATCTCTAAGCCACTCTGTGACTTGTTAGCGAAGGATGTCTCCTTCGATTTTAATGATAGATGTGGCGATGCTTTCCAAGCTTTGAAGAAAGCCCTTATTACCGCGTCGATTCTCCAAGCACCAGATTGGACCCTCCTGTTTGAGCTTATGTGCGATGCTTCTGATTTTGCAGTGGGAGCAGTCTTAGGTCAAAGGGTTGATGGCAAACCTCATGTGTTGCATTATGCTAGCAAGACCCTTACGGATCCTCAGCAAAACTACACGGTCACTGAAAAGGAATTACTTGCTGTAGTATTTGCTTTGGAAAAGTTTCGGTCTTATCTCTTGGGATCCAAGGTTGTGGTGTTCATTGATCATTCAACCCTTAAGCATCTTCTGGCTAAAAAGGACACCAAACCTCGCCTAATTCGTTGGATTCTGCTACTCCAAGAATTTGACCTGGAAATTAAAGACAAGAAAGGAGTTGAGAATGTGGTAGCAGACCATTTGTCTAGGATCCCTATTGAGGCATCAAACCCTACTGGCAGTATTCAAGAGACTTTTCCTGATAAGTCTCTAATGGCTGTGGAAACTAAAACTCCTTGGTTCGCTGACATAGTGAACTATCTGGTCACGGGCATCACCCCTAGTACTTGGGACAAGCAGAAGCGAGACAGGTTTATCACCAATGCTAAATTTTATCACTGGGAGGAACCCGAGCTTTTTAGAATAGGCCCTGACCAACTGTTTCGCCATTGCATCCCTGATGAGGAACAAAGAAGTGTTCTAAGTTTCTGCCATGACCTCCACTGTGGGGGACATTTTAGTGGGAAGAAGATTGCTCATAAGGTTCTTCAGTCTGGTTTTTAGTGGCCCACATTATTCCGAGATGCACATACGTATGTGGGCGCATGTCTACATTGCCAGCAGACGGGAACCATTGGAAAAAGGGATGAGATGCCCCAACAACCTATCCACCCTGTTGAAATCTTTGATGTTTGGGGCATTGACTTCATGGGTCCCTTTCCTGTGTCCTTCGGATATGAATACATCCTTGTGGCTGTTGATTATGTATCAAAATGGATAGAAGCCATCCCCACATGAACCAATGACCATTCTGTGGTCTTGGGCTTTGTTGAGGCTAATATCATTTCTCGGTATGGATCCCCAAGGACGATCATAAGTGATGGAGGACCTCACTTTAAGAATGTACACTTCACTATACTACTCCAAAATTTGGGAGTCAACCACATGATAGCCACACCTTATCATCCCCAAACGAGTGGGTAGAAAAAACTGTCAGGCCTAATCGGAAGGATTGGTCTAAAAAATTAAATGACGCTCTTTGGGCCTACAGAACTGCATATAAGACTCCCTTGGCATGTCTCCTTTTCGTCTTGTCTACGGAAAAGCGTGCCACCTTCCTGTTGAAATCCAACATAAAGCTTATTGGCCATTAAAAACGTTAACTTAAATCTGGATAAAGCAGGAAAAGCACGTATGTTAGAATTAAGTGAGCTTGAGGAGCTTCGTAATGAAGCTTATGAAACTTCTCAAGCTTACAAGCAACGTACAAATGTCTTCCATGACAAGCACATCATTAGAAAGACTTTTTAGCCCAACCAGTGGGTCTGGCTTTTCAATTCTAGACTTAAATTATTTCCTGGAAAGCTCAAGTCTCATTGGGATGGGCCATACGTTGTTATCAATACCTTCCCTCATGGAGCTATAGAGATCAGGAACCCTATTTCAGGTGCGAACTTTAAAGTAAATGGCCAACGACTTAAACCGTATATTACTCTTTCAGATGACCAGGTTTTGGATGCATTACGGCTTGAGGAGCCTTAGCTCCTCCCACTCTCCTCCTCAAGTGATATTCTTCTATGTCTATATTTTTCCAATGAGGACATTGTCAGTCTTAGGCATGGAGGGATATAACCTGAGAATGTCTATAATGTTTATAGCATTTATAAATATTTGCATACATATTTATTAAAAAAAAAATTCTTTTCTTGAGCTGATTGGGTTAGTCCCTAGCAAAATACCTTTGTTATTGGAGGTTTTTCTTCCAGAATTATTTCTTAAGTTTAGAATCCAGTACATTTATTTCACGTGCATGTAGACTTGGTAATGGATCCGTTGGGAAAACCAATAAGCATTTGTAGTCTACTGAACCCTTGGACAGTTCATAGAGAGTCAGGCATACTATCTTCTAATAAATCCACCTCATATTTGTGAGAAGAAGTAGAGAGATTACTGGTGCGCTAAGTCTAGTGCAAGGACTCTTAAGTTCTGGATAATTAGATGATGATACTTCAGAGTTAGGCGTAGTTTTCACTCTCTGTTCCTTTGTGAGTACTTTGAGTGAATTCCTGAGAGTCACCAAATAAGGCAGATACACAGAGATTGAGTCTTAATAAAGCTATAACTATGATGGATGGTTACGACCGTCCTTCATAGAGTCCTCAGCTGAAGGAGGGTAATAGTGTCAAAGGTTAGAAATACGCTTGTTCCATCCATTCCTTCCCGGTGCCGAGAATAGGCACTTCCACCAAATAAGCCACACAACTTCCTCTTGACCATCATCATCCCTAATAATGCCTCGTAAATAAAAGTCCGTATTGTGTTGTGTTGATTGAAAAAGAAACAAAAATAAGAAAAAAAATTTTAAAAAAATTATATATATATATATAAAAGAAGAAGAAGAAAAGAGAAAAGAAGTAGAAAACGAAGAAATAGAAAGAAGAAAAAGAAGAAAAAGTTATATTACAAAAAAAAAAAAGTCCAAGTGTATGATGTAACTCTATTTCTGAGGCAACAGAACACCTATCATGTTCCACCAAATATGACCCATACCTACCTTCTAGTATTTCTGATCACCTGAATACTGGTTGAGAACTCTAACTTAGTTATAGAGTTATTAGGACTTTGATTGAAGTGTGGATGCCATGTGAGGCCACCAAATAGTGAGTATAATTTCTAAATCTGGCTAGATTCGTGATCTCAGAAAGAAAGAAAAGAAAGAGTACCCAGGAACATCAAGAGAGCACAATTGTGTAGCCTCTCTCAGAGTTGACTTGTCTAATAGTCTAGAGAGATAGAGTCTGCAGTACTAGACTATATGTAGCACCAGTTGAGTGTGTGCCACCAAATACAAATCCATTCAACTTGATATCTCCTACCTAAGCCAAACGCTGGGGTCAAATTACAGATTATCGTCTGCTTTATCCCCAAGGGAAGTAGTTGCCTATCTCGACATAAATTTTTGCCAAGGGTGATGTATGAACCTCCAATGCGAATCGGCTCTTTCACTTGGATCTGTTACCTAGGCTATCAGCACTTCACATTTGTCTGGATTTTTAAAGTTTTGAAATAAGAAAAGAAGAAATCTTCTTATTATTTCTATTATTTTTGCTAGGGACTAGTAAATCTTAGGTATGGGGGTATTTGATGAGTCCATTAAAATGGACTAATATTAAGCCAAAGTATATTTAATCGTACAGTTTAGGTGTGTTAATAATGGCAATTAAGTTGTAGAATATTTGTACGCCTCATGATTTAAGTTTATAACATTCTATAACTTAATTATTTTGTTGTTTCTATGTACAGGTAATAAAATGCAGAAAGAACAAGGGTGGGGGGATAAATTTCCCCAACAGCCGCAACTCTTTCCCCCCTCCCCCGCCGCACATGGGGTTAATCTTCCGCCGCCCTTCAACTGACGAGGCTAGAAATAGTTAAGGGATTTGAAAATCCCTTAACTCATGCATGTGGGGAGAGAGAGGAATTAAAAAGAAAAGAGGTGCACTGGGGATTGATCTTCATCTTCCTCCGGGCGGGGATCTACTCCGCGGACACTGTGCATCCAGAGGAGAACAAGCGTGCACTGTGGCCTTCTTCCCCCTTGCGGGAAAAACCTCACGCCTCCTGCGCACCGCATCACCTTTCGCCCATGCCACAGCAAGCGCATCCACCCAACCACGCGCCTCTCCCCTGCTGCAGGCACTCACCAACTGCCCGCACCACACAGCAGGCGCCCGCATCGGCTGCAGGCCGCCCCCTGCTCACCGCGCCAACATGCCCTGCCGCTTCCTGCCTTCAGCGCCATCTGCCTTCACCGCATGCCCCATTTCCTGCTAGCGCGCCGCACCGCTCGTCACCCTCTCATCCGCTCACGCACCAAGCTTGCGCCTCTCCGCCCACACGCCTCTCCCTCCAACCACTGCAGGCGCAAACCAGCATGCTCCACCTCCACCTTCCTGCAGACCGCACGCCTGCAAGCGCCTACCCTTGCACCAATGCGCACGCCTCCGCCTGCGTGCCACTGCGCCACAGGCGGCACAGCAGCAGCACCTCAGCCTTCTTATTCAACAGGCCGGAGCTCCGGCCACCTCCATCGGCCACCTGTGTCGCCGCTGCTATCACCACCGGAGAGCTCTCGACCTCACCGTCCTCTTGAGCCTCGCAACAACCCCCACAGTGCTCTCCTTCTCTTGCAAGGAGGAGAGAGGAAAAAAAGCCCTATTTTCCTCCCAATTAAAATTTATATTCAATGCCATTGCCACCTAATTTGATTTATTATTATTATTATATTGTGGCAGAATTGCGTTCGAACACTCAGTTCTTTATAATTTCATGGTATTGATATTAACTAATTTAAAGATTGATTTTGGGCTTAACTTAAGTACTAATTGTCTTTAGTACACATCATGTGAAAACTACATGAATTCATCCTAAATTTATTGAGGATTTCTGTGAGGGAAAACTTCACTTATAGCCTTATCTTTTTAAGTTATTACAAATCTATTTTCCTTCACATTTTAAGTCAGATTTGAACAGGGATTTCGTACTATCCGGAATAACATTAAATAATTAAGTATTGATTGCATCATTGCCTCCCTGTGGACACGACCCGCTCTTCTGCAAGTGGTTAGTTTCATTATTTTTTATTAGTCGATTTTTCCACCACTTAAATACTATAACGCTAAGTGAAAAATCGTCTATCACCAGCCAAGGTAGAGGCATTGCTCAGGTGGGAGAGATCACGTACAGTGATAGAGATCCGCAGTTTCTTGGGACTGGCAAGTTACTGTCGACAGTTTATCAGGGGTTTCTCGCAGATTGCACGTCCTATGACTCAGTTGACCCAGAAGGACATGCCCTTTTCTTGGATAGACGCTTGAGAGGCATGTTTTCAGGAGTTGAAGGAGAGGCTGACTTCGGCTCCTGTGCTTACCATCCCAGACAGCAACGACGGTTTCGTTGTCTACATGGACGCTTCGTTGCAGGGGTTAGGGGGTGTGCTCATGCAGCGGGGTCACATTGTCGCTTACGCTTCGTGGCAACTGAAGCCCCATGAGCATAGCTTCCCTACCCACGACTTAGAGCTAGCAGCAATTGTCTTCGTGCTAAAGACATGGAGGCACTACCTATACGGTGAGACTTTTGAGATATTCACAGATCATAAAAGCCTCAGGTACCTGTTTGATCAGAAGGCGCTTAACATGAGACAGAGACGTTGGTTAGAGCTCCTGAAGGACTATGATTGCAGCATTTCCTATCATCCAGGGAAGCCAACGTGGTGGCTGACGCCTTGAGCCGGAAGGTGCCCACCCACTTGGCCAGTTTACAGACACAGAGTTGGAGACTCATGGAGGAGTTAGGCAGTTGGTGACCCCTAAAGTTACAGGTGCATTGTGGGGCAGTGACAGTGACACGGCATACGAGACCAGAGTTGATAGACCACATCATCACAGGACAGATGACAAACAAGTACCTACAGTCGTTGCGAGACAGAGTACTGTCAGGGGACTCGGGAGACTTCTCCTTTACAGACGAGGTGCTACATATGAAGGGATGTTTGTGCATTCCCAGAGACAAGGAGTTGTTGAGTGAGCTCCTGACTGAGGCACACGATTCCAGGTTCACCATACATCCTGGGAACACAAAGATGTATCATGATCTAAGGCGTGACCTTTGGTGGAGGGGGATGAAGTGGGATGTAGGTGAGTTCGTGCAGCAGTGTTTGGTGTGCCAGCAGGTGAAGGCCAAGCATCAGAAGCCTGCAGGATAGTTGCAGCCACTTCCCGTGCCAGAGTAGAAGTGGGAGAGCATCACAATGGACTTGGTGATGGGCTTGCCTGTTACCCAGCGAGGACACGACGCAGTCTGGGTGATTGTAGACAGATTGACAAAGATGACACGCTTCTTGCCGATCTGAGTCACCTTGGGACCAGCGTAGTTGGCAAAGAGGTATATTCGTGACGTGGTACGTCTGCACGGAGTTCCATGTGAGATTGTATCCGACCGAGATACCCGTTTTACATCCCAGTTCTTGGCTGAGTTTCAGCAGGCTTTGGGGACACGATTGAGGTTCAGTATGGCATACCACCCGCAGATGGACGAACAGTCAGTGCGCACGATACAGACACTTAAGGACCTTTTGCGTGCCTGTGTACTGGACTAGAGGGGCTCTTGGGAGGAGCACTTGCCTCTGGCAGAGTTTGCATATAATAACAGTTATCACTCGAGCATTGGCGTGGCACCCTACGAGGCTCTGTACAAATGGAGGTGTACTGCACCCTTGAGTTGGGTTGAGGTGGGGACCAGGTAGGAGGTTGGCCCCAAGCTGATCCGGCAGAGTCAGGAGGTGGTTGAGCAGATTCACAGACGACTTCGCATTGTCAAGAGCAAATAGAAGAGTTATGCCAATCGGAAGCGCAGAGTGGTGCAGTTCGAGGTTGGAGATCACGTCTTTCTTCGTGTTTCTCCCATGAAGGGCCTGCAATTGTTTGGGGTGAAAGGGAAGCTTGCGTCGAGGTTTATGGGGCCCTTTGAGGTCCTGAAGCAGGTAGGACCCGTTGCTTACAGGCTTGCCCTTCCTCCCCAGCTTTCTGGTGTGCACGACGTGTTCCACATGTCCAACCTCGGGAAGTACGTCGTCGATCCCAGTCACGTTCTGAGCCACGAGAGTGTCGAGGTGGGTGACAACCTAACCTACCTCGAGCGACCAGTGCAGATACTAGACAAAGCCATCCAGAGTTTGAGACAGAAGCAGGTACCCCTGGTGAAGGTCTTTTGGAGGAGCCAGAGGTACAAGGAGGCTACCTGGGAGCCTGAGGCGACGATGTGAGAGTGGTACCCGGAGCTTTTTTAGGGTACATCTTTTCAGACCGATTTCAGTCCTCTTTAAGTTTGTTATGTGTATTTATTTCTTTCCACACCCTAGCTAGCTCAAGTTTCAGGGACGAAACTTCCTTTAAGTTTGTTATTATGTTAAGACCCGTTCTATCCTGAGCCTTTTAGGACGTCTGAACTGTCGATAAGACGTCTGATCGGACGTCTGGACTGTCGGTCAGACGTCTGGACACCTTCCCAGACGTTTGGAAATCAAAATATTTTGGTACGAGCTCACATCTGCACGTACCCTCTCGTTTTCCTTCCCTTCTTCTCTCTCTCCCCACCTCCAACAAACCCTAACCCACCACCTTATAAAACCCCTTCCCCCTCTCTCATTCTCCCCACACTAGCCACCTTCCTCTCTTCTTCTCCACACCAGCGAGAGAGCCAGCGCGAGAGCGGCTACGAGGAGGAGCGGGGTGAGAAGAGGAGGAGTTGAGCTTGCGAGCTTGTGTGGGAGCTCACCGGAGGGCGCACCGCAGGAGCGACGCGTGCGGGAGGAGGAGGAATGCGTCGGGGAAGTCATCCCCGACACTGCTGCAGCCGGAGCTACAGGCGAGGAGGCGAGCCGCGGCCGCGCACGGCGATAGCGAGTGGGAGCAGGTCCTGGTTCTGGGTTTTTCCCAGAATCAGACGTCTGGAGTGATGTCCAGACGACGGAGCGGACGTCTGGAGGCGATTCTAGACGTCTGAGGAGAGAGCTTCGCGAAAGTACATTCCCTTTGTGGATATAGCCATGCAGGCCACTTCGCAGGAACACTTTGCGTGCCAATTTTGAGAAGATTTGATCATCGCATGCAAGATTTGCTTCAGGAAGGCACGAGACACACCCTCCGATGCATTTCAGACATCTGGGTGACTTGCCAGATGGCTGGAAGCACTTCAAGACATCTGAAGAGGTGGTCGGATGACTGGAGCTGGGTCCAGACGGCCCAGAAGAGTTCTTGGACGTCTAGGGTGGATTCATAGCTTGAGGTGCGTTTCTGGATACTTTTAAGACGTTTGGAAGTTGTTCCAGACGTCTGATTTTGAGTTAGTAACCCTATTTTGACCCGTTTAGGGTCCGTTTGAGGTCTGTTTTACGCAAATAAGATACCGATGTATTCCTTGTGAGTTCCTCTACTTGTTAGAAGGCTTTCTATACTGTTCTGAATGTTCCTTTATGATGGTTCCTTGTTATAGGACATTGTTCCATTGTGAGTTCGGAGCTTGCTGAGGCACATGAGCCTGCCGTTCGAGCCCCCAATACTCCTGGGTTGACTGGTAGAGTGGCTTCCCCTAATTTAATTATAACCCTGAATGCATGTGTGGAATGAATGATTAGAAACTAGGATGTGGCATGAATCCTAGGACGAGAAATACTTGAAATGTCTGTATGCATGATTCAATTGTTGTCTTGAATGAGTAGATAGAAATGTTAACTGCCTGTAAATGAACAAAAGCTGCCTGTGAAACATGAATTTTCTTGTGCTAGTTAACACTTGCATGTGACCTTCTTGTGATATATGTTAAATGATATAATACGAGCTGCATGTGTATAACCTGAGAATGGAAATGTGAATGATAGAAATACGAGCTGCATGTATATAACCTGGGAATGGAAATATGAATGATGAAACCCAGTATGGAATGGCATGAGAAACATGAGCATGAACCCTACAGGGAAAGTAGGAGTAGAGCTCCTAGAAATAAATGGAATGGATCTGGAAATGTGAGTAAGGAAGTGCACTGGCCCTTAAGTACGGAGTACCAAGGAGAGCAACTGTCCCCTGTTTAGTGAGAGCCAAGCTAGCCGCCCTTGGGTTGGGACCCGGGGTTAGGATTGGCCACTCTGCATCGATTTCTTGGCCCTCACATACACTGTACTGGGGAGAGCTGCTAGAGTAGGGGGAGAGCTAGCCACCCCACGGGGCCCGGGGTTCAACTAGCCACCCTACACTGACTTGTTAGGCCCACTGGGCAAACCAAGGTAGTCAGGCGAGGGTGCACGAACTATGGAGGGGCAAGACCCCTGTTTGGTTCTTAGGGGCTAGACCTTTATTACTGAGAGGGCTAGGCCCTATAATGTTCCGTGCTGTACTTGGGCGCACCCGTTAACGGAAATGACTGACCGAGTGCCAGTGCAAGGTAACTACCCGTGCACTTATCACGCATGCCATAGTCACCGTTACATCTGTCTGTGACCTTGGGGTGGTTGACTGGGTGTAGGACCACCATGGACTCTCCCGGCCAGGAGAGCACCACATGCGATTTCTACTCTTCGGAAAAGACTGTAATCAAGATCATTCCCACGAGGAACATTCGAGATCAAGAAAGAGATCTGATAAAAAAATCAATGGGTGAAAAGGAATAAATTGTGAAATTAAGTAAATGGAATAAACAACTACCTATCCACTTTACTGCTTGAGTTAGTTGGTTGCCACTCTACTTAGCGTTCGCTAACTTTGTGTGCTCATAACCCTTTTCAGGTTCAGGTGTTGAGCAGCCCGAGTCTACGGCTGCAGAGGGTGCTGAGCCTAGTAGAGCCCAATACCAGTAGCTTCTTTGTTGCACTTCTTTTGTGGTAGTGAGTTTAGATTCTTATACTTTTATGTTCTGTACCTTTACGTTCTGTACTTTTATATTCCTGTAACCTGTTACTGTTCTACTATTGTGGTGGTGGCTTGTACTGTAATAGCTTTTGCTTTCTTTACTGCTGTACTCTTTTACTATTAGTTTCATAGCATAGTGAATGTGGTTTACTTTCCTGCTTTTTGGTTATCTCTCGTTGGATGACTGGGTCTTGGGGATTAGTTGAGTCGATCCGGTCTCGTGTCCTGTAGGGATTCGGAAACTGGGTCATAACAACTCCTGGTCCTGAACAGTATTATGAAAAGACAGAGTCAGCAAACACTGAGTAAAGTGGTATCTATATTATCTAAGTACAAAATAGTAAAAGCAACAAGTTTAATTCTCATTTCTATTTATCTGTTTTATATATATTTCCCTTTCACCCATTTCTCTCAAGCATCCAAATATTCTTGATCTTTCATGTTCCTCGTGGGAACGATCTTGATTGCAGTCTTTTCCGTAGAGTAGAAGGTACACGTGGTGCTCTCCTGGCTGGGAGAGTTTCCCGTGGTAATCCTACACCCAGTCAACCACCCCGAGGTCACTGTCAAGATGTAGCGGTGACTACGGCACGCGTGATAAGCGCACAGGTAGGTACCCCGCACTGACTTGCGGTCAGTCATTTTCACTAGTGGGTATGCCCAAAGTACAGCACGGAATAGTATAAGGCCTTGCCCTCTCAAAATAGGGGTCTCGCCCCTCAGAACCAAATAGAGGTATTGCCCCTCCACAGTCCGCGCACCCTCATCTGACTATCTCGGTTTGCCTAAAGGGCCTAACAAGTCGGTGTAGGGTGGCTAGCTGAACCCCAGGCCCCGTGGGGTGGCTAGCTCCCTCCCTACACTAGTAGCTCACCTCGGTACCACGTACACGAGGGCCAGCAAGAGTCGATGTAGAGTGGCCAATCCTAACCCCAGGTCTCAACCCAAGAGAGGCTAGCTCCGCTCTACATGAAAAGGGGACAGTTGCTCTCCTTGGTACCACGTACTCAAGGGCCAACACACTTCCAGTCTACATTCCAGGTTTCCGTCTATCCACAGGAGTTCTACTCCTAATTCCCCATAAGGTTCATGCTCATGTTCACCTCATTGATTTCGATCTAGATTTCACCTTTCACAATTCATTTCTCATCCATATACATGCAGCTCGTGTTTCCATAATTCGGTACATGCAACTGGTGATTTCACAGGTAATGGTTCATTAATTACAGGCAGCTCATATTCTAATAGGCAACTCACAATTATAATACAAGCAATTGCTAGCAGTTTATCTCAATCATGCATGCAAGTACATCATACAGCATAAACAATTCATTCATTTCTCTACCCTAGGGTTCATACCACATCCTAGGGTTCCATTCGGCTATTTCCACAAGCAAATTCTTATTTAAATATTATTTTTTTTGAAAAGATGAGGAATGCTATTGGGGACGATAGCAGATCAGCTTATTTAAATATTATTAACGGAATTAAACCACTCTACCAAGCAACACAGGAGTAATGGGGGCTCGAATCGCAGACCTAGGTGTCTCTGTGAGCCTTAAACACGTAGCAGGATGAAACCCTATACCAGGGAATACATCACAAAAGGAGAGTTCAAAACAATGTACAAAAGACTCTAGTACGTAGAGGAACTCGCGAGGAAAGTACAGGTATTTCGTTTACGCAAAACGAACCCCAATCGGACTCTAACAAGTCAAAAACATGCCTACTGTTCAAAATCAGACATCTAGGAATAATTCCAAACATCTTAAAAGGAGTCAGATCTTACCTTAAGTCCCTTCAGTATCCACAGACATCCAGACCTTCTCTGCGATCATCTGAAGGCAGTTCTAGACTTCAGACAATGCCTCCGGTAGTCCGGACGCACCTCCAGACTTCTGGTGATGTGTTAAGATGTCCAAAAGTGCATGAGAAAGCGTTCCACGCTCCTTCTCAAAGCTGCAATTGCCTACGAAATCGCAGGCACAGTCAGCCAACAAATACCCCTGCGCTGCGATATGCATGGTGCAGGTAGATAGGTACCTTGCGATAAATGTGCTTTCAGATATCTGGCCTTATCTCCAAACATCCAGGTACCCCGCCAATCATCTGGACTCCACTCCAGACGTCTGATACTGGAAAACTTCCAGTACCAGGAACTCCTCGCAGCTCTCTCCACTCGCTCTACCTCACGTCGTAGCAGCTCCAACCGCTGCAGAGGACCGGGAGGCCGCCTCCCCGAGCCCTCTCCTCCTCCCGCACGTGCCCACCGGTGGCCGTGCAATCTCCACCGAGCTTCCACCGAAGCTCCTCCGATCTTGGCCTCCTCCTCCTCCCATGCCCTCCTTCCTCCCTCTCACTCTCCCTCGCTCGCCCCCTCTTGCCACTCCCGCACAAGCACTGAAGGTGGTGGTGGCTGATGTGTGGAGTGGAGAGGAGATAGGAGGGGGGTTTATATAGGAGGTGTGGGGTTTAGGGTTTAGGGAAGAATGAGGAAGGGAGAGAGAAGAGGACAGTTCTGCGTGCCGCCCGTGCGCAAAGCGCAGTGTGCAGTACAAAAATTTCATTTTTAGACGTCCGGGAACGGGTCTAGTTGTCTGGACAAATGTCTTAAAAGGCTAAAAGTGTGACGGGTCATTACAGTTGTCCATACTTATCTGTCGAGAAGTAGAATAAGATGAACATCTTCAAAGATGTGTGCATCCTATAAGGGTAAATGGCAAACAACCTACGTATAAATTTTTAATCATTTGCTCAGAAGTGCTCATCAAACCAAAATGTGCATTGACATGAGCTTTCATCATTGCAATGTTTCCTGCATGAAAATGTTATAATACATTCTTCATAGTCTAAAACCTATCAAGGTAAGGATATACTTACAGGGAGACAATTCACCTAAAAAGCAATAAACATAAGAAGGTAGTTGAGAACTCGCTAGTAATAGCAACAGACAGAAAATGCAGTGAAGACAGTAGGTCCTAGCAGGAAGCAACAAAATATCAAGGTAGCAATTTTCTTTCAAAAGTAGAAAACGAAACCAAGCAAGGCGGACCAAATAGGAATCCGACAACCTAGCAAGAACCAGCCCGAGAGGAAGCAAGGTAGTAACCCAATTGTTGTCATCAAATAATTGAAAACCAAACCATTCCAGTAGCTATACCACAGAGCAAGGAATAACCCTTGTTCAACTAATGGGATAATAAACCACGAAGTTTCTCCTGGGAAAGGAATATCTATGAAACATAGATAGGAAATGTTATGACATGGATCACATAATAAGGTCCATGGGAGACTAAATTAGTAGAAACATGTTTTGAAAAACACAACATGATGATACGAATAAACTAAAAATAAGAAATGAGAACACAAGACATGAACCAAGAACTGATTGGGCTAAAAATTTAATTTGAGCCCCCATATGTAATGTTTAAAATGATATACCATTTTGTAGGTCTTCCTTATCCAAGTATTCAATTGAAACAATAATTCTCTATCAAATAAAATTACAAAACCATGATTGTTTCTGTCAAATCAAATCATCTGCTCAAAAATATCAAAATTCATTTGTAACTTTGCTATGAAATTCCCTGAAATAAATAAAGGATTTATGAAGAAAATTGACTATAAATATTCATGAGAGTAAACCAGAACCTGCCAATACACAAGACCTGATATAGGCCAGTAGATTAAATAAAATATAGTAAACTTTGTGAAGGAAATTGCAATGAAAAACATGCAACAGGGAAAACACACCTTATAGACCATGAGATGCCACATGAGATACTCAAGTCACCTGCATACATTTCAACAAAAAAAGCACTGTGGAGTTTCCAGGTGAAAATGCAAAATTGTGACCAAACCACAATCAAATTTGATAAGCAGTGATGTCAGCTACCATCTCAAAAGTTCATCCTTCTTATGATGAGAAATATTACTGGCAATACCAAAGTGTTCTCTACTTGCAACATATAAAATAGCAAGTGAAACATGCATAGGTGTAACTGAACTTCCCCACGGCAATCTTTGGTGTCATCATCCACAACAAACAATGACCATCAAGACGTGATTGAGGAGCTATGGAAGCTTGTCATCCCCCATAGGAACCCCAGGCCTAAATCCACCATGACCATAAGGTGCACCGACATCAGTCCTTGCCCCTCCTCCATAGTAAACTTAATTGTTTGGTGATATTCTTTGTGTGTGTGTGTGTGTGTGTGCATTTTAAAAGGTCAAGATGGTTTTTCTGGGCATGGAGAGTTGGGAAAGGTTCCTCTCCATTAAAAGCGGAGGACGGGATCTTGTGAATCAACTAACAGGCATAATAACTGTAGTCTGCATCTACTGATCAGTTAGATGGATATACTAGCCACTTAGTTACTCAAAGCATCCTATTTCAGTGTGCATCCTATTTATCAGTTAGATGTTGATCAGTCATAGGCATAAAATGCATCCAATTATCCAAAGCATAAAAATTACAAGATGAACATAAGAAAGGAATTAAACTCCCAGAATCTATTAGTTACCATCTTCAAGAGGCCTATAATAGTCACACGTTGCATAAGAGCTACAAGAAGGTGAACATGTACAAGCAGGAAATTTAAAGCTGCAAAAAGAGACATGCATGATGGGCTTCCGAAGTAGACATGCCTCAAAGTTGCTAGTTTTGTGAATTTCATTAACTTAATTCGATAAAAGGTACCACGCATGCAGGTAGTTGCCATCCATGAAGTTTGCATTCCTGAGGCAACAACTCAAACACTTATCAATCTCATTTAGGAATGGGCTCATATAATAGATTCTACATTATCCTTAGCAAGTTATCAAGCCACATAATCCAATAGATCACACCATATTAGTTTCACATATAGCATTAACTAGGAATAGAGCATTAACTAGAAGTCATCAAAATTCCATACAGAATTGAGGAATTAAGAACTAGTGCAGAAAATTTGAGTAGTATAGGGCTACTTTCCAAGCTTTTGAAAATGCTAAAATGACATTCAATATCTTAAAATAACAAACTCAAAATAAAATTCTTAACTTTCTACACAAACTTGCAATAATAAAAAAAACTAATGCAGAACAACTAACCTGCAAGACTGAATTGTAATAACGAGAAGTTAGTTAAAATTCAACAACTAACCTGCAGTAAACTTAATTGAGTGTTAAGTACTACTGTAAATTTGCATGACATTAATGGAAAAGTTGAATAGCTGATCCATTATTACTTAATTCATTTTCAAATTGAAGTATAGGTACTGCTGTAACTTTGATAGATTTTTAAACCATATCAGAAGTTTGAATAGGTGCAATAGGTACTGCTGCAATAGAGGTTTAAATCGTATCAGGTACTGTTGTAAGTTTAAATAGCACATCGGTTATTATTTAATACATTTACAAAACCAAAACTTAAAGGTAATTAAAGATGTAAATTTGCATACCTAGTATAACAGAAAATGATCACCAACAGGAAAAGATTGATGAAGAAAGCTATTAATAGAGTTACTTTGCTATATCTTGTCAATTATGTTCCAATTATAAAAGACATGTCGTATTAGTTGTGTCAGAAACCTGCACATTACAGAGAAATATTAATAACAATCAAAAGAAGGCGACATCGAGAATACGTCAATCTTTAATTTGAATATGGTACACCACTAACCTATATGGAAGCATTCAACGTTGAACTCCACTTCTAGAAGTGGTCATGGAAAGTGTGCATCTCAGTATTTGTTGTAGGCATGGCTCAGATTGTTCCAAATTTAAAGGCCCCACATATCATTGGGTCGACTTCTATTAGTTAAGATGGTGAAAGGTTGTCCCTTTAATTTTGTGTTGCATAGGTTGTTGCGTTGCAACCATCCATTCCATGCAAACACAAAAACTTCGATGATAAGTGAACCATTTCCTTCCCCTCTAGTGTTGCATGGGGTTGCTGCATTGCAGCCATCCATGTCATGTAAACACTTCATTTAATTTACCATCAAATTTCCCATCCAAACAAATAATAGGGTCACTCTCAAGTGTGGGATACCAATTAATGGAAGCAGTCATCATCACCATTGTGGACTACGTGGACTATTTGGTGCAACCTGCAATCAATTTGTTAATACAGATATACAAGAGAAATAATAATTAAACAACATACAATGTAATACCTAAATGGAAGCAACAACCTGACTACTTAATAAAATCCTACAAGATTAGCAAGTTCAATAAGAAGAGCGAACATACCAATAGTAGCATCGTTCAGTATTCAACATTCACTACTTATTACAATACGATTAATATTCATTTAATAACAACTAAGACTGTGCGATATCATAGGATTATATGGACTACGTGAGATAACAACTTCATTCCATCATTAAGTCCTCCATCAGATGATAGTGTGGGAAACGGTGGTCCTTCAGTCGAATAGCTTCGAGATCACCGACCTATGAAAGGAAGAGTTTAGTCATCTAAATACATTTTGTTTACACCTACTAAAGAAAGAGAAGTTCACTTAATTCCATATGCTTACCTGATCCCATGCATCCGATGTAGGAGGGATTAATAAATGCCTTCTATCACACCACTCCCAACCCTCAATCTATAAGATCCTTTTTATGACCAAGAATTGTCATTTGAGAATTTTCTACCTAGTTTTCATGGCGGAGATGGGAAATGCATCCCTGGACTGCAAGTTGAAGGAACGAGCTACACGCTACCATCCAAGCCGTGATAGTGAACCTCCATGCCAGCCTCCAGAACTCATCACTTTAGACATGCTCATAATGAGAATGCAGCCTGCGCCATCGGACCAAGATGAAAGACAGCGTGGAATCCTAAAGTTTTGGAAAATGGCAAACGCAATGTTTCCGACAAAGAACATAACAAACACAAAATACAATAATAACAAAAATAGTAGTAGAACATGTTCAATAAAGATTACAAGTTTGGTGCAAGAAACTACGATTGATGTACCAGTCGTAATGTTAAAGCTCAACAATGGTACAAAGTTAATTGCAGGATGTCTACTGATAAGTCCATTTTAATAGACTAATATTACGCCTAAGTAACTTTAATCGTACCGTTTAGGTGTGTTAATAACTGCAATTAAGTTGTAGAATATTTGTATGCATCATGATTTAAGTTTATAACATTCTATAACTTAATATGTAATGATTTTATTGTTTTTATGATTGCAAGAATAATATTAAGAAAGAACAAGGGTGGGGGGATAAATTTCCCCAACACATATCTGATAACAACCGCAACTCCCCCCGCACATTGGGTTAATCTTCCGCCTTCCTTCCTCAACAAATGAATCCAGAAATAGTTAAGGGATTTGAAAATCCCTTAACTCACGTACGCGGGGAGAGAGAGGAGTTAAAAGAGAGGAGGCGGCGTGCACTGGAAGGCCATCTTCCCCCTAGTGGGGAAAAACTCCACCGCATGCACTGTGCCCCCGTACCGCTCCTTCACCACCGCCTCCAAGCTTGCACCGCACGCCTCTCTCCCTAGGACCACCTAGCGCCCGCATCTGTAGACCGCACAGCACCCGCGCCCATCCCCCTGCAAGCGCCTGCAGCCACGAGCCTGCGCTCGCAAGCGCGCACTACCCACACCATGAGACAGCCGCGCCATCTGCAGGTGGGCACGCAAGCCACCTCAAGCTCCAGCCAAGCCTCTTTCCCGATCCTGCACCGCTCCCACACCTTCCAGCACCCACAGGCGCTACCTCCCTTCAGCCTGCACCACGCCCTAGCGCAGCACCGCCCACACCACCAGACAACCGCGCCATCTACAGGCGCGCGTGCAAGCCCACCTCCCTTCTCCAGCGCCTCCCCGCAGCCGCTCCAACCTTCAGCGCGCCTCAGCACACCCATCTGCAGGCGCCCGCATGCCTCACCACAGCCGTTCCAACCTTCAGCAGCGCCTCTGCCCGCAAGCGCGCGCACGCCCATCGGCAGGCTCTGCACCGCCACCCGCGCCCGCAGGCGCGCGCCGCAATCACCAGCACCTTCACAGCAGGCTCGCTGCTACAGCAACAGCCTTCTCCGGTCCTCATCTCCTCCGCCGGCAGGCCGCCTCCGGCCGTCTCCGTCGATGCCGCCACCTCCATCAGATAGCCATCATCCTCGCCAACATCCCTTGCTCGCGACAACCCCGCCGGTGCTCTCTCTCTCTCGCGAGGAAGAGAGAGAGCAAATGCTCTGTTTTGGTTGGGATTAAAAATTACAACAAATGCCATTGTGAGGTTTACTATTCATTTATTTTAGGCATTACATTATTGTGGTGAAATTGCATAGTCCTCCTACTTCATCTGAATTATTTGCATATATATATATCACATGAATGATTGAACGCATGGATTATGGAGAACAAGTTATGTTTTAGAAATTAGTATTTACGGTGCTTACCAGTATAGAGATCACTATTTTACATGATATTATATTATGGTGAATTTGCATCATAACACCTACATTCTTGATTAATTGGTTAAAATGAGCATTTATGTGAGAAAAAGAAAATCACGAAGTAGCATGCATATCCATTGAGTTTCCTGAATAAACGAGATACTATTTATTAATTTAAATAGGTTAATTCCTCCCTGTAGAGACGACCTAACTATTCATGGTTAGATTCTGACAATTAAAATGTTTTGAAAAGTGATTTTCTACCACACGATTAAATACAACGACACATCATTTTATGTTAAAGTTTTCAACGAAAATGAAAATCGCTCTTTCAAATGGCACCATTGCTGGGGAGGAAAAATGCCTATTAATTTTTTGA
Source organism: Thalassia testudinum (assembly GCA_037157565.1). NCBI lineage: Eukaryota > Viridiplantae > Streptophyta > Magnoliopsida > Alismatales > Hydrocharitaceae > Thalassia > Thalassia testudinum. The sequence goes on along the minus strand of JAZHRO010000019.1, from coordinate 61,193,384 downwards.
GAATTTTATGTTATTTTTATGCTATTTTGAAAACTTTTCTGAATTACTAACTGTGGATTTTCTTCTGTGCAAAAACACGCGGCGAATGCAACGGGTGCGTCTGGCGGAGACGATCTTTTGGTGGACTGGTTATAGCGACGAGAGGCGTTGTAGTAAAGCCGGTTGTCACCAACATAAAATTTTTATTACTCGGAAAACTGAAAGAGTTCCCGAGGTCGAACTCAGGGAGCAAGTTGTATTCTAGAGATATACAAGTTCTATTACAAAAATAAAGAGAGAGAGAGAGAGATGAAAAATTGGCTTCTTCTTCTTTTCTTCTTTCTTCCTCTTTGTCTTTGGTTCTTCCTGTTCTTCTTCTTCTTCTTCTTCTTCTTCTGCTTCTGCTTTCTTCAGATTTTCCCCTCGTGCTCTTCTTCTTGTTTCCTTTCTTTCTTTTTCGTCAGATCATCTTCTTCTTTTCTTGCTTCTTGCTTCTCTTCATTCCTTCTTCTTCTTTGTCTTCACCTGCCTTGACTTCTCTTTTTCTTCTCTCGCGATGGCCGTTGCTCTTCCTTCCTCTTCAGCGGGTCTTCTTCTTCTTTGGCTGCTGACCTTCCGTCGTCTGCCCCGGTGCTGAGACGACTTAACAATGCCTTCGCTACAGTGCAGCAGCTCCTTCTTCTTCAGCGGGTCTGCTTCTTCTTCTTTGGCCTGCACACTTCAGAGTTTATTCGTCAAGACAAAAACCTACTCTACCCCCCTCCCCCGCGTATCTCTCTCTCTGAAATCACTCCTCGGAAGCTCTCCCAGAGCGCTATCGGGTAATCGGGTTCGGATCAGGCCCGGGTCCAGGCCCACCGGCGTGCGTGGTGGGCGAGGAGTGCAGGTCAGTCTAATCGGGTCGGGCCAGGTCCGCGGAGCGTGGTCACGGACGAGGCCGAGTCGGGTCGGGTCGGGTGAGAGGGACCTCACCCCGTGGTAACTGAGGCAAACAGCGTATGGCAGTTTTTTACTTTATGTGTCCGCGCGCCTTTGAGAGATTCCGAGGTGGGACTAAATGTCCCACCCCAATTCTCTTACGCCTGCAGCAGGGATGCTGCTCCCAATTGCGTCGGCTGTTGAGGCGTACAGCTCCAATCGAGGGCCAGGGTGTGTGCGTGAGACTCTTCCGCGCTGGCCGTGGCTATTCAATCTGGGTTATCTCGGCTTGGAGCAACCTCGAGCAGGCTTCGAGCTTCCTCGCCAATGGCGGTCAAGGCCTGGGACCTGAAACCAATGGCACGGCCTCTCGGCCAAATCAGACAGGCGGAGGACCTTCGCCGTGGCACGGCGAAGGTGGTCAGGGGGTCTGCAGGGGGCGAGATGGAGCTGTTAGGTCGTCCTAGGTCAGACTGTGAGCGAGGGAGTGGGTGTGTTCGGTGGGTCTGCAGAGGGTGTTTGGTGGGAAGTGGAGGGGCGGAAGAGGATCAGGGTGAGGAGGCGGAAGTTCTGCGGTGGTCGGCGAGCCGTGTGAGTCGCTGAGGTGATGGGAGCGGCTCGCCGGAGGGTGGTCGGAGGCGGAGAGGGTGAGGGTGAACAGGGTCGGTAGAGGGCTTAATTGACTAAATCGAAAGCGGGGAAAGAAAAAGGAGGAGAAGGGGAGTAAGTCTAACTTAACTGCAGGGACGAAGGGGGAGGAACAGGGCGACAGTCGTATCGACTGTCGCCGGAGAAGACGATGCTCAGGGAGAGGGGCGGCGACGAGCAGAAGGCTGGAGAGGCGCCAGCTGGGTGCGGCGTGGCGCGGGAAGAGCAGGGGAGGAGGTCTCTGCTGCTGGTAGTGCGGCAGAGCGAAGAGGTGGAGGGAGAGGAAGTCGCCGGAGCTGGTGAGCGTCTGCCGGAGAAAGAAGAGACGAAAGCTGGGGGTTTTCTCCGTCAGGTCCAGGCTGCGTTGGTCGGTGGAGGGGCGGGGGGTATTTATAGGGTTGAAGCAGGGAGGAAGGCGGAGAGAGACGACGTGTCTCCCTCGCCGGAGCATGGTCGGAATTCGAACCCATACCGTCCGTGCGTTCGCACGGCCGGTAGGGGGGGCTGCAAGGACCATGGGGGTGCTCCTGCGACGGCTGACGACGCAGGGCACCCTCTGGTACACATGCCAGGTCCTCCACCTTACCCTGCGCGGCGCCATGCTCCGCGCAAGGTCGCCGGAGCATGGTGCTGGCAGGGTTTTGCAGGAGGGACCTGTTTGCAAAGAACGACGGAGAGTTAGGGGCCTAAATGCGAGGGTTCAAAAGTTGAGGGCCAAAGAGTAAATATATGAGGACCAAAGTGTAAAGTCGGTCAAGGAGGTTTCTTCTTAGGCTCAAGTTTTTATACATGACTAATTAGAACCTAAGGAATCTGATGGTAAATTTCATTTTCATATTAAACCTTGTTTGACCGGTCAATTTGCGTAAAGACCCAAATTAAGTTATTAATTGGGCATGGTTCTCAATGTAGGTCAAAATGGGTTCTAAAGGCCAAATTGAAGGTTCTAAACCCTAGAGATTATTTTTCTATGAATTTTAGAGGGTTTATTCTATTTTTACTTTGCCTCGAACCTTGTGAATTGAAGTGGGTTGTTTTAGGGTTACAGATTATCATTTGGTTCCTTGGAAGTGCTGTAGCCCTTGCTAGATCATCTCATCCCACTTTTATTCTTATTAAGCTGTTTTGACCTGTGTTTGGGCCCTGAATTACCCTGTATGCAGATTATACTGGTAAAATTGCACTTTTACCCCTTATGACTGGTTTTCTTCTCAAACTCAGAATTCTCTGAGTTAAGCCTTTCCTTGAGATATGTAGGAGCTTTTATCCTTTGTATTGGGTCAAAATGAGCTAGTTATGGCTCATGATGAGGTTCTCATCATACCCCCATGCCTAGCTTTTGCTAGTCCCTTAGCAAAAAAAACTTAAGGTTTCAACCCTTGTTCTAGACCATGAAGTTTTCAATGGTTTTAGATAAGTGCTTTTCTTTATTTGAGCATAGATTAGGTTAGAATGCTGACCCTAGGCCTAAAAGATACTCTAGTACCAATCAAGATCCAAATCTGTCTAGCCTTAGCCTCAGTCTTTTAGCAAAGGTTTTTAAGGCCCACAAGAACTAACCTAAGGTTTGCTGGACTTTGTGGTTAAAGCACCCGTGCTTGAAATGATTTTAGCCCTGGCTCAGTTCGCAGTGCGTTTTGTAAGAGAGAGATAGAAAGTTTTTTCTGTTCGGAGAGTTTTCTCTCTCTTTTTCTTTTTAGTTCTAGTCTAGGGTTGGCTTTTCAACACGGTCTGTATCAGATTCCTTGCTCCCATCATCAATCCTCAAGGGTTCCTGGCGATCGATGCTTCGAGATAGCACCGCCCATGGCAACCCCCGGAACCCTGGCTATTGAGATTTCGAGATAATCCCATCCATGGTATTCCGTGGCCGAATCCAGACCCTGGCAATTGACACTTCGAGATAATGCCATCCATGGAATCTGAACCAGCAGAGTGCTTACATGCCCCCCGTAGGATATGTAAATATCCTAAGAGACAAGCACCGAGGAGATGATATTTTGTTACGCATCTTCGAGGGGATTTTCCGCCTCTCCGCGCTGGGAACTCGTCCAAATCAACTTGTGTTGATCGGCCATTCCTATTCTAGGTGTTCTTTTCAGATTTTTGCGACGCTTCTGCGTGATTCTGATTTTTATGCTTACTGAACCAGGCTGTGTGTGAGATTAGGGTGCTTAGGTTACTGAGTCCCGTAAACCAAAAATTAGTTAACGAGGCCGAATACTCCCTAAGCCTTAGACCTAATACTTCAGCTTTTCATTTTCCTCAACCTCTTGAGGAGTGTCCAGATCTTAATGAGTACTAAGAGTCTATTCAAGAATGCCTAAGGTTTGCATTCTTACTAATCTTATTGTGCACTTTTCAGTTATTTTCTTGAATGAGGTCTAGAACTTAGGTTAATTCCTTAGTTCCTTACTAATGACTATCAACTTTTCTTATAATTTTGTGCTCCTTTTTCATTTTGTTTCTTCTCTCCTTCACAAAATTTTCCTTCTCCTCTTTTCCTCTTATTCTTTTTCGGAAATTTTTTTTTTTTTTTTTTTTTTTTTTTTTTTAATTTTTATGGTATTTTTGGCATATGTGAATTTTTTTGTTTGAAACCTTTTCTTACGAGTTTTTGCACTTTCATACCCCCCCATGCCTAAGATTTGCAATGTCCTCATTGTAACCTAGGGGGTCTTAGTTCAGGATGAACTTCGAGTGCTGAAAGGTGTCAGAACAAGTTTCAGGTTTTTAAAGAGAATGACGGGCTGCCTCCCGTTAAGCGCTGAGTTTTACGCCATCGGCTGGGCGCAATAAGCTCAAGGGGAAAGGAGGATATGAGATGCCTCAGCCAAATCAGTGGAAGTTACATCAATGAACGGCTTGAGTCTTTGACCATTCACGATGAAAGGTTCAGAATCGTGGCTGAGTGGACTGATTTCGATTGCTCCATTTCCAAAAACCTGTCGGACCAAATATGGTCCGACCCACTTAGATCTCAGTTTTCCTGGGAAGAGTTTGAGTCGGGCATCAAAGAGTAGGACCTTTTGACCAGGATGGAAGATCTTTCTTGAGATGTGTTTGTCGTGGAAGGCTTTAACCCGCTCCTTGTAGATTTGCGAGTTCTCGTACGCGTCTGTGCGTAATTCATCGATCTCGCTGATTTGGAGTTTTCTGTGGGTCCCAGCCTTGGAAAGATCTAGATTACAGTTCCGTACTGCCCAATAGGCTTTATGCTCCAGTTCGACGGGAAGGTGGCATGCCTTTCCGTACACCAATCTAAAGGGAGACATGCCCAATTGGGTCTTGTGGGCGGTCCTATAGGCCCACAATGCTTCCGGAAGTCGGGACGACCAGTCCTTCCTGTCAGGTCGAACAGTGACCTGTAGGATTTTTTTGATCTCCCGATTCGACAGCTCAGCTAGACCATTAGTTTGGGGGTGGTAAGGAGTAGAGATTCGGTGAGACACCCCGTATTTGGTCATCAGTGACCTAAACTGAGCATTTGTGAAATGGGTCCCCCCATCAGAGATTATTGCACGAGGAATCCCGAACCTTGAGAAAATGTGTTGATGAATGAATTTGAGAACGATTTTGTGATCACAGGTTCGGGTCGGTATGGCTTCGATCCATTTGGACACGTAGTCCACAGCCAACAGAATGTATTCGAAACCATCCGAAACAGGAAAGGGGCCCATAAAATCAATCCCCCAAACATCAAAGATTTCGCATACTAGAATCGGTTGCATAGGCATCATGTTGCGATGGCTCATGTTGCCCAAAGTCTGGCAACGACTGCATGCCTTGCAATGACTGTATGCGTCTTTGAACAGTGTGGGCCAGTAAAAGCCGCACTGGAGGACTTTTGATGCGGTTTTATGCCCGGCAAAATGGCCACCGCATGCCTGGTCATGGCAGAAAGAGAGGATATTGTTGACTTCCCCTTCCGGGATACATCTCCGGATGATCTGATCGGCACCTATGCGGAAGAGGTACGGGTCTTCCCAAATGTAATACTTGGCATCGGAGCGTAATTTGTCTTTCTTGGCCTTCGGCCAATCGGACGGGGTCTGATGAGATGCCAAGTAATTTACAATATTAGCAAACCATGGAAGGCTAGTACCAATAGTCAGCAGGTGCTCATCGGGAAAATGCTCAGTGATGGGTCCGGAAGGGTCTATCATATCAGAAGGAAGACGGGACAAGTGATCAGCTACCACGTTTTGTTTTCCCGCTTTATCGCGAATCTCGAGGTCAAATTCTTGCAACAGCAAGATCCATCGGATCAATCGAGGTTTCGCGTCCTTCTTTGCAAGGAGATGCCTCACAGCCGTGTGATCCGAGTATATGATGACATGGGAACCCAGAAGGTATGATCTGAATTTCTCTAGGGCAAATACTACAGCTAGCAGCTCCTTCTCAGTAACTGTATAGTTACGCTGAGCCTCATCGAGTGTTTTGCTGGCGTAGTAAATGACCACAGGTTTCTTGTCATTTTTCTGCCCCAAAACCGCTCCTACAGCGAAGTCGGATGCATCACACATGATCTCAAAGGGTTGAGACCAATCAGGGGACTGTAGGATCGGGGCTTGGGTGACTCGGTCACGCAGGATTTCAAATGCTTGAGTGCATTCCTTGGAGATTTCGAAGGGAACATCCTTGGAGAGAAGAGTGGTCAGGGGGCGTGCGATTTTTGAAAAATCAGGGATAAATCGTCGATAAAAACCGACATGCCCTAAAAAGGATCGGATGTCCCTGATCGAGCTAGGCATAGGAAGGCGAGAAATCAGATTAACCTTAGCTCGATCCACTTGGATACCTTTCTCCGAAATTGAGTGTCCCAGGACAATTCCCTCAGGCACCATGAAATGGCTCTTTTCCCAGGAAAGAACCAAATTCACGTCGATGCACCGCCTGAGTATCTGGACCAAGTGCTGGAGGCAATCGTCGAATGATGCTCCGAAAACTGAAAAGTCATCCATGAAGACTTCCAGAAAATCACCTACCATATCTGAGAATATGGCAAGCATGCATCGCTGAAAAGTAGTGGGTGCATTGCAAAGACCAAAAGGCATCCTTCGGAAAGCGTATGTTCCGAAGGGGCAGGTGAATGTGATCTTTTCTTGGTCCTCAGGATGGATTGCCACCTGGTTATAACCGGAGTACCCGTCAAGAAAGCAGAAGAACCTATTTCCCGCTAGTTTTTCGAGAATTTGATCAATGAAGGGTAGTGGGAAATGATCCTTCTTCGTGGAGGAATTGAGTCGACGGTAATCTATACAGACTCTCCACGAGTTGGCTAATCGGGTAGGAATGATTTCTCCGGTCTCAGTCGTTATAGTGGTGAGTCCTGCCTTCTTAGGCACGACCTGAATCGGGCTCACCCAACGACTATCGGAGATCGGGTAGATGATCCCGGCATCTAACCACTTGATGATCTCCTTTTTCACGACCTCCTGCAGATTGGGGTTTAAGCGTCTCTGCATTTCACGAGAAGGTCGTGTGCCCTCTTCTGAATAGATATGATGAGTACAATAAGAGGGACTTATTCCAGTCAAATCATCGAGGGTCCATCCGATGGCTCTGCGATGTTGCTGGAGGACAACAATCAGACGGGATTCCTGTTCAGGATTAAGGTTGGAATTGATGATCACAGGAAGGGTCTGATTAGAACCCAAAAAGATGTATTTCAAATGAGCAGGAAGGGGTTTCAGTTCGAGGATGGGGTTTTCAGCAGCAGCGGGTGGTTCAGTATAGATGTGAGGTTCAAGGGTGGGAGTTATTGGGTTGTTCACATCTGGATTTGACTCCTCTATTTGCGGGTCGAGATCCTTCTGTGGTTGATGAGGAATACTCAAGTCATTCTGGAGGTGTGGTTCATCAACCAAAGTCTTGATGTCACAAATTTGCTCGATGACGCCGCAATTAATTCCTTGTTGGGCCTTAAATATATCAATTTTCAGTGTTTGATCTCCAAACTTAAGCTCTATTTGGCCCTCCTCACAGCTGATGTTGGCTCTAGCAGTAGCCAAGAAAGGTCTCCCTAGAATGATTGGTGTATCCCTAGGGTTCTCAGGTGCATCCATGTCTAAGACTATAAAGTCCACTGGAAAATAGAAATCCCGCACTCTTACGATAACATCCTCGAGAATCCCTTTTGGTGACTTTATAGATCGATCTGCTAATTGTAATGTCACCTCAGTTGGTTTCAGCTCAGATTCTTCCAGATGGTCAAGTAAGGATGTGGGTATCAGATTTATAGATGCACCTAAGTCTAACAATGCTCTGTCAAATTGGGTACCACCTATCTTACAGGAGATCAGGGGAGTTCCAGGATCTTTTGCCTTGGGTGGGAGTCTACTAAGGATTACAGAGCTGGCTTGCTCTGACAGAACAATTGGGCTCCCTCCCTTGGTTCGCGGCTTACGCTGGGGTGTACATATATTCTTTAGAAATCGTGCGTAAGCTGGTACGTGGTGGATTGCATCCATCAAGGGGATGTTTATGTGGACCTGCTCAAAGAGCTTGACCAGGTCCTCCTCAGGGGCCACGGGTCTGGTGGTCTTCTTTCCCTTGGTCAGGGCCTCGGGAAACGGGATCTTGGTTGGTTCCTCTAGGATAGGTCCTGGTTGTGGGTCTGGAACAGCGGTACCTTGGACAACTATCCTAGGGTCATGATTATCAGGCTGGGAGTGGTTTGGATAACGCGGGTCCTGAGTTGTCTTACCACTACGTGTTGTTACAGAATTTAATCCGGCCTGATTTTGGTTTGGATTTGGTAGGAGGGGTGGCTGCTGCTGAAATCCCGTACGAGAAGTAGAGGCTTCCATCTCGTCTGGAGATGGGGCAGTAGGGGCCTGATAAATCCATTGAGCGTGGCCTAAATTTGGATTCATAACGCGCTTCTGGGTTGGCACGTTATTTGGGTTAGGAAGGGGTTGGGAAGGGAGTGTGCCTGGCTGGCGAGAATTTGCCAACTGGGCCAGCTGAGTTTTGACTTCAGTAAGCTCATCCTTGTGCTGTTTTTGAATGGCCGCATTCGATTTTTGAATGTCAGCCAGAGTCTGAAGGATTAAGGACATTTGATCTTGATTTGGCCCTGATAGATAAGTAGGGTTGGGCCGAGGCTGAGGCGGCTGGTAGTGATGAGAGGGCTGTGGGCGGGACTGAAAAGGTGGTCTTTGGGTTTGAGAATTTCCCGCCCACTGAAAATTTGGATGGTTTCGCCATCCAGGGTTGTAAGTGTTGGAGAATGGGTCGTTCTGGATGGCGTTGAGGTCCTCGCAGGTCTGAGGAACCTCCTGAGAATCAGGGAAAGGGGGAATGGAGTTCCCCCGACTGGTGAAGAAAGGATCGGATGATCTTCCAGTCCAAGAATCAGATGGGGATGGATATGGATCCATCCCAGGGGAGGATCGGTGGAGGATGTTTTGCACAGTCTCCTGTGTGGAAGGAGGTTGTGCAAAGGAGTTACGCGCAGAGGTGGCTCGCTGCAAGTGCTGAGTCAGCTCATCCACCTTCTTTTCAATAATTGAGACCTTGTCCAATCGACTGGCCATTAATTCCAGGTCGACTGATGCGGACAGGCCCTGCGTCTCATGTGCTCCCTTAAGATTCGTCGCTGCGCGGGTATTCGTCCTGTCGAATAATCCCATGGAGTCATTGTTGATGGAGTTCTCGCACATGTTTTCGAGAATCTCCCATACGGTGTCTTCATGTTGACCCATGATGTTTCCTCCGCAGGTTGCATTGACGAAAAGGCGGATGTCCTCACGGAGTCCCTGGTAAAAAGATTGGACTTGTTCCCATTTAGGAACTCCGTGATGGGGGCACTTCCTCATGAGATCCTGAAAACGATCCCATGCCTCATGGAGAGGTTCTCCTGATTGTTGAGTGAAGTGTGTAATCTGATGGCGCAAGGCGTTGGTCCGACCAACGGGAAAGAACTTTTTCAAAAACTCGGATTGAAGTTCTTCCCAAGTGTTGATCGGCCGGGTCTGAGTTTGATACCAATGGGCGGCCTTGTCCATAAGAGAAAAGGAGAACATCTTCATGAGAAGAATATCCCGATTTTGCGCATCTGATCCAAAAGTGTGGGCCAGATGCTTAAGCTGTTTGATGTGCTGGAAGGGATCTTCAGAATTAAGCCCATGGAATTTAGGTATAGCGTGAATCATGTTGGGCTTTAGTTCGGAATCAGGTCCTCCAATCGGGATTCTAACTCGAGGCTCAATGGCCACCGCAGCAGGATTGTAATGGTCCCGCATCATAGGACGCTGCGGTGGGTGCACGAAGTTTTGGAAGAGGTCATTGAGTCGCTGGAGCTGGTGTTCCAGATTATTTTCTTCCTCAACTGGCTGAGCCATGATGGGGGAAGAAGAAGAACTTGGTTCTGAATCAGAAGAGAGAATAATGTGAGGGTGTTGCTGCACAAACACGGGCGTCGAGGCTTGGCCTTGACGAGAGTGAATTTCTAAAGGAGGTCTTAAGGGTGGTCTTAGAGACCTCCTTCCGTACATGCACAGTTGGGAGAGGTAAGTTTAGAAGGTGATGGACCCAATCAAGACACCCAAAAATGTGTTGGGTGACTATAGAGGTGCGGGGCAGATGGACCCCTTGATCAGAAAGATCGTCCACCTGAGAATTACCTGGGCAGCCAGAGAGGGAGAGTCCCGCGAAGACCCCTACACGGTAGAGCGTCCCCACGGGTTACAGGGTTTCCCCCACCCGACCTCTCTTGTCACTGCGGTTCCAGGTAGACCAGAATGGGGATCTTGACCTCTTAAGTCTACCAATTTTAAGATCAGGGTGCTTAAGGTTTCACTTGAACTTTAGTCTTTTTAAGTGCAAAGAGTGACCTAATTTAAGGTTGGTTAACCCAAGGGGTCAACTTTACCTATTGTTTTCTTTAAGAGCTTTTAGGTCCTGTCTTTTAGGGTTCAAGTGTTTAGAGAGCCAATTGTTTTAGATTTTCTTTGAATAGGTATTTTCAGACAAGGGCTTGGGCACACTTCATTTGGTTTTCTCAATTCTTGCTTAAGGAGTGTGTCTCTAAATCCCTAGTGTTGGATCCTAGGTTGGCTCTACTTGGTCCAGTTAATTCTTTGTTGGGTAATTAGGGCTCAAGCAAGAATGTGTTAGCCCTTAAATACCCTTAATAGTGTGCAGAAATAATGAGTTGAAAACATGCAACTTTTATGGTTACTAAATATGGAAAACAGGTTAGTCCTATATTGCTTGTTCTTTTCTTTTCTTCCTCTGTAGAGTGTAGGGGTTAATAGTGAGAGAAAAGATTTTACCTGTCTTCGGAGTAGTTGTGTGGTTGCTTGTCTTCTTGAGTTCCTATAGCTGCACAAAAGAGAGGAGATATTAGAACTTAAAAGATACAGGAATGTTTACCTCTAGAATAGCCGTTGCTCCCCGGCAGCGGCGCCAAAATGATGGTGACAGTCGGTTCGTGTTATATCGTTGTAGTAAAGCCGGTTGTCACCAACATAAAATTTTTATTACTCGGAAAACTGAAAGAGTTCCCGAGGTCGAACTCAGGGAGCAAGTTGTATTCTAGAGATATACAAGTTCTATTACAAAAATAAAGAGAGAGAGAGAGAGATGAAAAATTGGCTTCTTCTTCTTTTCTTCTTTCTTCCTCTTTGTCTTTGGTTCTTCCTGTTCTTCTTCTTCTTCTTCTTCTTCTTCTGCTTCTGCTTTCTTCAGATTTTCCCCTCGTGCTCTTCTTCTTGTTTCCTTTCTTTCTTTTTCGTCAGATCATCTTCTTCTTTTCTTGCTTCTTGCTTCTCTTCATTCCTTCTTCTTCTTTGTCTTCACCTGCCTTGACTTCTCTTTTTCTTCTCTCGCGATGGCCGTTGCTCTTCCTTCCTCTTCAGCGGGTCTTCTTCTTCTTTGGCTGCTGACCTTCCGTCGTCTGCCCCGGTGCTGAGACGACTTAACAATGCCTTCGCTACAGTGCAGCAGCTCCTTCTTCTTCAGCGGGTCTGCTTCTTCTTCTTTGGCCTGCACACTTCAGAGTTTATTCGTCAAGACAAAAACCTACTCTACCCCCCTCCCCCGCGTATCTCTCTCTCTGAAATCACTCCTCGGAAGCTCTCCCAGAGCGCTATCGGGTAATCGGGTTCGGATCAGGCCCGGGTCCAGGCCCACCGGCGTGCGTGGTGGGCGAGGAGTGCAGGTCAGTCTAATCGGGTCGGGCCAGGTCCGCGGAGCGTGGTCACGGACGAGGCCGAGTCGGGTCGGGTCGGGTGAGAGGGACCTCACCCCGTGGTAACTGAGGCAAACAGCGTATGGCAGTTTTTTACTTTATGTGTCCGCGCGCCTTTGAGAGATTCCGAGGTGGGACTAAATGTCCCACCCCAATTCTCTTACGCCTGCAGCAGGGATGCTGCTCCCAATTGCGTCGGCTGTTGAGGCGTACAGCTCCAATCGAGGGCCAGGGTGTGTGCGTGAGACTCTTCCGCGCTGGCCGTGGCTATTCAATCTGGGTTATCTCGGCTTGGAGCAACCTCGAGCAGGCTTCGAGCTTCCTCGCCAATGGCGGTCAAGGCCTGGGACCTGAAACCAATGGCACGGCCTCTCGGCCAAATCAGACAGGCGGAGGACCTTCGCCGTGGCACGGCGAAGGTGGTCAGGGGGTCTGCAGGGGGCGAGATGGAGCTGTTAGGTCGTCCTAGGTCAGACTGTGAGCGAGGGAGTGGGTGTGTTCGGTGGGTCTGCAGAGGGTGTTTGGTGGGAAGTGGAGGGGCGGAAGAGGATCAGGGTGAGGAGGCGGAAGTTCTGCGGTGGTCGGCGAGCCGTGTGAGTCGCTGAGGTGATGGGAGCGGCTCGCCGGAGGGTGGTCGGAGGCGGAGAGGGTGAGGGTGAACAGGGTCGGTAGAGGGCTTAATTGACTAAATCGAAAGCGGGGAAAGAAAAAGGAGGAGAAGGGGAGTAAGTCTAACTTAACTGCAGGGACGAAGGGGGAGGAACAGGGCGACAGTCGTATCGACTGTCGCCGGAGAAGACGATGCTCAGGGAGAGGGGCGGCGACGAGCAGAAGGCTGGAGAGGCGCCAGCTGGGTGCGGCGTGGCGCGGGAAGAGCAGGGGAGGAGGTCTCTGCTGCTGGTAGTGCGGCAGAGCGAAGAGGTGGAGGGAGAGGAAGTCGCCGGAGCTGGTGAGCGTCTGCCGGAGAAAGAAGAGACGAAAGCTGGGGGTTTTCTCCGTCAGGTCCAGGCTGCGTTGGTCGGTGGAGGGGCGGGGGGTATTTATAGGGTTGAAGCAGGGAGGAAGGCGGAGAGAGACGACGTGTCTCCCTCGCCGGAGCATGGTCGGAATTCGAACCCATACCGTCCGTGCGTTCGCACGGCCGGTAGGGGGGGCTGCAAGGACCATGGGGGTGCTCCTGCGACGGCTGACGACGCAGGGCACCCTCTGGTACACATGCCAGGTCCTCCACCTTACCCTGCGCGGCGCCATGCTCCGCGCAAGGTCGCCGGAGCATGGTGCTGGCAGGGTTTTGCAGGAGGGACCTGTTTGCAAAGAACGACGGAGAGTTAGGGGCCTAAATGCGAGGGTTCAAAAGTTGAGGGCCAAAGAGTAAATATATGAGGACCAAAGTGTAAAGTCGGTCAAGGAGGTTTCTTCTTAGGCTCAAGTTTTTATACATGACTAATTAGAACCTAAGGAATCTGATGGTAAATTTCATTTTCATATTAAACCTTGTTTGACCGGTCAATTTGCGTAAAGACCCAAATTAAGTTATTAATTGGGCATGGTTCTCAATGTAGGTCAAAATGGGTTCTAAAGGCCAAATTGAAGGTTCTAAACCCTAGAGATTATTTTTCTATGAATTTTAGAGGGTTTATTCTATTTTTACTTTGCCTCGAACCTTGTGAATTGAAGTGGGTTGTTTTAGGGTTACAGATTATCATTTGGTTCCTTGGAAGTGCTGTAGCCCTTGCTAGATCATCTCATCCCACTTTTATTCTTATTAAGCTGTTTTGACCTGTGTTTGGGCCCTGAATTACCCTGTATGCAGATTATACTGGTAAAATTGCACTTTTACCCCTTATGACTGGTTTTCTTCTCAAACTCAGAATTCTCTGAGTTAAGCCTTTCCTTGAGATATGTAGGAGCTTTTATCCTTTGTATTGGGTCAAAATGAGCTAGTTATGGCTCATGATGAGGTTCTCATCATGGACCTTGAAGCCACCTGGAGGATGGTAACAGGAACACGTGGGCCTTGATCCCACGCACATAGGCTTACGGAGAAGCCTATTTCTGATTTAGTCAATAGGCTTTAGTTAGATTTAGTTAGATAGACATTAGAATTTAAATTCTATCTTTTGGACCCTTGTTGGGTATTTTTGGGAACGTGTCCCCAGTGCCACTTTATTTCTTATCGCTTTTGTATGCGGGAGCGTATTTTTGGGAGCGTGTTCCCATTTATTTAGATTATAGGATTATTTGAACTGTTTGAAATGAATTTCGATTAGTTAGTTAGATTAAGTCTGTTTGTTTATTTGATAAAAAAATTCAAACTGCCTGCTAGAAGCTGCATATCTATAGGACAACCATCTAGGACTGAATGAGCAGCATCTAGTTTATTTTTATTGCATTGCATTCATTACTGCACGAAGAAAGCTGGAGTAAGGTACGTCTTCTCTTGAGCATTAATTACTTGTCCTGCATATGCATTGAACCTAAATCTAAGACCACTAAGGTGCTTGAATCAAATTAATTCAGTGGTCACTTTAAAAAAAATTGGGATTGTTAAGAGGTTGGACTTTAAAATCTGTGACTGAAAATTGTGTGCAAAAGGATCCTATTTGCGGAATTTCAAAAAAATTAAAACACAATCATATGCTTGCACACTTGAGACACTGTGCACCTCACATAAGGTCACTAGATAAATTTCTACCTCTCCTCTTTTGCACCACAAGGGAAGTTAGTCGGAAATCAACAAGCCTATCCACCAAGTTACTTCGGGTCCTCATGTGTGAGCTCGATTCAAGACTTCCATCCCTTGCGAGTAGGTTATAGGCACCAGTGAAGGTTGGCCTAGGAAGCGTAATTTTTGCAAAACTTGTTTGGCCACCAACTAAACATATAACTCTAAGACCTACAATCTACTAAAAACAGATCCCGTTGAATTTGCGTTTGCTTTGACAATAGAGCTCTCTAGGAAGTTTTCTGCTTATATTCTGAATTTTGCTAAATCCTAAAAGAGTTAAAATTGTTTTGCTTAAAGAAATTGATTACTCTTACTCCTATCATTTAGATTATCAGAGTCAATACTTCCCATCTTTTAATCAGGATCCCATGCTCCGAGCGTATTCATCCTTTGATGGGAACATTGACAATTCATGGGATCATTCTCATTCTTACCCTGGCAGTACTGGCTTGATAACTCCCACTTTTGTGCAGAGCCTAGGAGCGGGATTTTCCAGCCCTGAAATCCCTACTTCCATGCAAGCACCCAACCCTCCTACCCTTCATGATTTTCCGTATCGAGGTTAGACCGATACCCCTAGGCAACCAGAGCCTGAAATTGACTATCCTCCCCAACCTGATAATAGTAGCCTCTCCTCTTTTATGATAGAAATGCAAAAACAACAAAAGGAAATAATGGAATCAATGGGAGAGATGTTGAGGAATAGTCAACAGTTAAATGAAGAAATAAGACAACTTAGCTACACGCTTCCCAATAGTCCTGATCCCTACCCAAACGACCATGATCATGAAAATAATTCTGAGGAACCTAATGACAATAGGGATCCAATTTTATGTAGCTATCAGTTAGACTCTCCCAATGAGACATCTCCACTAGAGCACAATGAGCACAATTCTGGTCTCAGGGATATGAAGAGTCTAATTCAGAAAATGAGGATGCCCCAATAGAGGAACCTGGACTGAAAATCTGGAATGAACCACAGGGGAATTATTTTGAGGATTTACCTCCAGAAGATAGAAATAACATGATTAAATCCAGATTCCTTCCTTCTTTTAAGAGTCATCCTCCATCAAAACAAGAGTTGATATTAGAGGAGCACAAACAAAATAATGAGAAGTCTATGGGAGACTCTCAAGGACAAAACACATCAATTAAGGATTTATACCCTGAGAACCATAACGAATTCAATGATTTAGGCTTCCTCCAAAATATTAAGATTGATCCTCCTTTAGAAATAATTGAGGATACTGATCCAACTCCTAATGAATCACATATACACCCCGACAAATATTTGAGTGAACCAAACGAATCTGGGGATGAGCTGAATGATAATGATTCTTACATTTTGACCCTGCCATCAAAAAGTTGTATTTTGGAGTCTACCCTTGATTCAAATATGACTCCAATCATTAATGCTAGGCAGGATAACTTGAAGTTGTCTACAACTGTTAGGGAGTGTACACAATCTGAATCATTGTTGGAATTGGACCTAACACCAACTAAGCCCTCATTGGACTTAACCATTACCTTCCAACACTACAAACAACCCTTATGCTCCCTAACCGATCCTTGCTCAGATCTCTGCTCATGTACATTCTTTCTGGAGAATATATCAGGCCACTACAGCCTAGAGTAGAATGGCGAGTGTGGATTGATGCTTGTACTTTTACTCTCGCCATTCAAGGGTTTGAACTAATTATGTGTATATCTTTTAAAACCCATCCTGCTCTGGAGGATCCTTGTTATCCTCCACTTATTCCATTTCGGGAGGTCCCTTTTCATATTCCATTTATTATTCCTAGACCTCCCAAGGTAGCCAACGAGATTTTTTGTTTTCAGTTCTTCTGGCGAGCATTTGGAATTACATTGCATCATCAGCTCGCCAACATCCGTAGTTACCTGTTTTCTAAGCCCGCACTGTTACGCATACTTTTAGGGCCTAACTTTTTCTGTCTAGAACCTGACTTACAGGTTCCTTATAAGTTTGGCTGCTGAAAGAAAATGCAGCGCTTGTTGGGAGGCAACCCAGCAGACCGTGTCAGGTAATATTTTTCCTTTCTCCTCCTGTTTTAATTTTACAATGGGGACATTGTAGGATTTAGGCATGGGGGAGTGCATTTGCATTTTAGGAAGTATTCATGCATTTAGGTTAGCATAATAAAAAAAAAATCTCTTTTCTTGAGCTGAATGGGTTAGTCCCTAGCAAAATACCTTTGTTATTGGAGGTTTTTCTTTCGAATTATTTCTTAAGTTTAGAATCCAGTACATTTATTTCACGTGCACGTAGACTTGGTAATGGATCCTTGAGGAAAACCAATAAACATTTGTAGTCCACTGAACCCTTGGACAATTCATAGGGAGTCAGGCATACTATCTTCTAATAGATCTACCTCATATTTGTGAGAAGAAAGTAGAGAGATTACTTGTAACGAATGTGTGCCCCAGACATATTTTAAGACATCTGGGAGGAGGCCCAGACGTCGGTCCAGACGTCTGGGATCACATACAGACGTCTGAACAGACGTCTGGGATCGTTTCCAGACGTCCTGGAATCCGTTATTTTCGACACACGCGAGTCGCCTGCGCGCCTGAGCGCGTAGACCGCATATTCCCTCTTTTCTCTGCGGCTGCAGGCGGCCTGCCGCCTTCTCTCTCTCCTCTCCGCGCGGCGTTAAAAGGGGCGCGCCTCCCCTCCCGTCTCCACCGTCTCCTCCTTCTCCTTCCTGTGCGCGAGAGCGAGCGGACGCGAGGGCGGCAGCGGCGGCCGCAGTGAGCGCGGAGGTGCGGCGTGCGAGGGCGGAGCTCTGCCGTGAGGGCGAGCTCGCCAGAGCGGCTTGGCCGGCCGACGGAGGGCGCAGGGGGCGCGGAGCGACGCGAAGAGGGACCTGCTGCGGTCTGAGCAACAGGAGCACGAGGTGCGACGCGGGCGGCGTCGCGAGCGAGGCCGAGCAGGGTTCTGATTCTGGAAAAATTTCCAGAATCAGACGTCTGGGTTGATAGCCAGACTGCAAGGTAGACGTCTGTAAGATCATACAGAAGTCTGAAAGGTGAGTTTCCTCTTTCTTCTTCCTTCTTGTCGACTGACCGTACTGAGGGAGGGGGGTTGGCTGTGCGCAGGTTCGCTGATTCGCCATCCTTTGTGAATCAGACGTCTGGAAGTTGTACCAGACGGCGGGAGTGACCTACAGACGTCCGTGTGGACCATCGGACGTCTGGGGTATAGGACAGACGTCCCCGCAGACTTCTGGACGTCTGGGAAACCACGCTGAACAGGTAATTCTCTGATCCACCGTTTAAGACGTCTGGAAGGAGTTCCAGACGTCTGATTTTGCACAGTATCGTCTTTCTCGACCCGTTTAGGGCCCGTTTGGGCTCCGTTTTCCGTGATTCGAGCTGCGTTCGTTTCAGAATTAATTCCTCTACCCGTCTACAGTAGCTATACATTGTTTTGAGACACTCCTTGTGTTTGATCCTTGTGATAGGACCTCGTTCGGTTGCAGTCTTGAGAGTCGCGGAGGCACGCGGGATTCCCGATCACGCCCCCATTACTCCCGTTGTACCTGGTAGAGTGGCTTAAGTTATTTTAAAATCTGTTAAAGTATGGAACCATAACTAGAATCTAGGACATTGCATGAATCCTAGGAATGAGAAATGTATTGAATGATAGCTCCTAGGTGATGCATGAATCCTAGGGCTGGAAAACTAGTTGTATGCTAGATCCTAGGATGTGGCATGAATCTTAGGATGGAAAAAACTAGTGGAATGTATAATACTGCAATCTTGGAAAAATGGAAAGGAATATAAAGCTGCTTGTAATTTGAATTAATAGCTGCCTGTTATGAATAAAGAAACATGTTTGAGATCATGGATTTTGAGAACGTGAATCTGGAAAGTGAAACATATGATGTTCTGAGATAAAGAGCTGGAACCCTACGGGGAATTAGGAGTGGAACTCCTGGAAAGAAAAAGGAATGGAACTGAGATGTAGTTTGTACTGTCTCTTGGGTACGCAGTACCAAGGGAAGTACCTGTACCTGTTTTGTGCAGAGTGGGGCCAGCCACCCCAGGGACCCGGGGTTAGGATTGGCCGCTCTGTACCGACTTGTTGGCCCTCGTGTACGTAGTACCGAGGAGAGCTAGTAGTGTTAGGAGAGTACTAGCTACCCCACGGGCCCCGGGGTTCTGCTAGCCTCCTTCACCGACTTGTTAGGCCCACTAGGGCAAACCAGGGTAGTCAGGCGGGGGTGCGCGGACTGTGGAGGGGCAAGGCCCCAGTTTGGTTACTGTGGAGGGGTTGGACCCCTGTTACTGAGAGGGCTCTGCCCTGGTTCCGTGCTGTGCTTTGAGCGCACCCGTTAACGGAAACGACTGACCGCGTGCCAGTGCGGGCTAGCTACCTGTGCGTTTATCGCGCATGCCGTAGTCACCGTTATGTCTGTCAGTGACCTTGGGGTGGTTGACTGAGGGTAGGATCACCACGGGGGACTCTCCCGGCCAGGAGAGCACCACGTGCTACTTCTACTTTTGGAAAAGACTGCAATCAAGATCGTTCCCACGAGGACATTCGAGATCAAGTAAAGGACCTGAGAAATAAATGAAATAGTGAGAAAAATTGAAAGATGTGAATAAAGGAAGTAATGGAACATAACAGCTACTGTACACTCTACTATTGCCTTTAGTTGGTTTGCCACTCTACTCAGCGTTTTGCTGACGTGTTACACTCGTTACCTTTTTCAGGACCAGGTGTTGAGCAGCCAGGGTCGGCGGCTGCCGAGGACGTTGGGCCGAGTAGGGTCCAGTAGAGTTACCACAGCCTTTTGTACCTCTTTTGTTCTGTTCTAGTGAGTAGTTTTTGTTTCCGCTGTACCTTCTTTACCTGCAGTTCTTGTTATATGATAAATGTTGTTTTACTGTTGTGGTGGTACCTACTGTAGTAGTTTCTTTCCTTACTGCTGTACTTTCTTACTGTTAGTTATATTCATGCTGAATGTGGTTTATTTTACTGTCTTTTGGTTACTTCCTCGTTGGACGACTAGGCCTTGGGATTAGTCGAGTCGGTCCGGTCCTCGTGTCTCGTAGGGACTCGGGAATCGGGTTGTTACATTACTGGTGCGCTAAGTCTAGTGCAAGGACTCTTAAGTTTTGGATAATTAGATGATGATACTTCAGAGTTAGGTGTAGTTTTCACTCTCTGTTCCTGTGTGCGTACTTTGAGTAAATTCCTGAGAGTCACCAAATAAGGCAGATACACAAAGATTGAGTCTTAATAAAGCTATGACTATGGTGGATGGTTATGACCGTCCTTCATAGAGTCCTCGGCTGAAGGAGGGTAATAATGTCAAAGGTCAGAAATACGCCTGTCCTATCCATTCCTTCCAGGTGCCGAGAATAGACATTTCCACCAAATAAGCCACACAACTTCCTCTTGACCATCATCATCCCTAATAATGACTCGTAAATAAAAGTCAGTACCGTGTTGTGTTGATTGAAAAAGAAACAAAAACAAGAAGAAATAAATAAAAAAAAGGAAGAGATAAAAGAAGAAAAAGAAGAAGTAGGAAGAAGAAATAGTTATATTACAAAAAAAAAAGACCAAGTTTCTAATGTAATATTGTTTTTGAGGCAACAAAACACCTTCCGTATTTCTGACCCATACATACCTTTTAGTATTTCTAATCGGCCGAATACTAGTTGAGAACTCTAACTTAGTTGTAGAGTTATTAAGACTTTAAGTGAAGTGTGGATGCTGTGTGAGGCCACCAAATAGTGAGTACAATTTCTAAATCTGGCGAGATTCGTGATCTCAGGAAGAAAGAAAATAGAGAGTGCCCAGGAACACTAAGAGGGCACAATTGTGTAGCCTCTCTCAGAGTTGACTTGTCTAATAGTCTAGAGATCTAGAGTCTGCAGTACTAGCCTATATGTAGCACCAGATGAGTGTGTACCACCAAATACAAATCCATTCGATATCTCCTACCTAAGCCAAACATCGGGGTCAAATTACAAATTATTGTCTACTTTATCCCCGAGGGAAGTAGTTCCTATCTCGACAGAAATATTTGCCAAGGGTGATGTACGAACTCCCAATGCGAATTGGCTCTTTCACCTGGATCTGTTACCTAGGCTATCAGCACTTCACATTTGTCTAGGTTCTAAAGTTTTGAAATAAGAAAAGAAGAAATCTTCTGATTACTTCTATTATTTTTCATTTTTGCTAGGAACTAGCAAATCTTAGGCATGGGGGTATTTGATGAGTCTATTTTAATGGACTAATATTATGCCTAAGTAACTTTAATCGTACCATTTAGGTGTGTTAATAACTGCAATTAAGTTGTAGAATATTTGTATGCATCATGATTTAAGTTTATAACATTCTATAACTTAATATGTAATGATTTTGTTATTTTTATGATTGCAGGAATAATATTCAGAAAGAACAAGGGTGGGGGGATAAATTTCCCCAACACATATCTGATAACAGCCGCAACTCCCCCCGCACATTGAGTTAATCTTCCACCTTCCTTCCTCAAAAAATGAGGCCAAAAATAGTTAAGGGATTTGAAAATCCCTTAACTCACGTACATGGGGAGAGAGAGGAGTTAAAAGAGAGGAGGCGGCGTGCACTGGAAGGCCATCTTCCCCCTGGCAGGGAAAAACTCCTCCACATGCACTGTGCCCCCGCACCGCTCCTTCACCACCACCTCCAAGCTTGCACGCGTGCCTCTCTCCCTAGCACCACCTGACGCCCGCATCTGTAGACCGCACAGCACCTGCACCCATCCCCCTGCAAGTGCCTGCAGCCACGCCCCTGCACCCGCAAGCGTGCACCGCCCACACCACCAGACGGCTACACCATCTGCAGGCACACACACAAGCCACCTCAAAACCCAGCCAAGCCTCTTTCCCGATCCTGCACCACTCCCGCATCTTCCAGCACCCACAGGCGCTACCTCCCTTCAACCTGCACCGTGCCCTAGCGCAGCATCGCCCACACCACCAGACGGCCGCACCATCTGCAGGCACGCGCGCAAGCCCACTTCCCTTCTCCAGCGCCTCCCCGCAGCCACTCCAACCTTCACCGTGCCTCAGCACGCCCATCTACAGGCGCTCGCACGCCTTACCGCAGTCGCTCCAACCTTCAGCAGCGCCTCTGCTCGCAAGCGCACGCACGCCCATCGGCAGGCTCTACACCGCCACCCGCGCCCGCAGACACGCGCCGCAACCGCCAGCACCTTCACAGCAGGCTCGCAGCTATAACAGCAGCCTTCTCCAATCTTCATCTCCTCCGTCGGCCAGCCGTCTCCGTCGACGCCGCCACCTCCATCAGATAGCCATCATCCTCGCCAACATCCCTTGCTCGCGACAGCCCCGCCGGTGCTCTCTCTCTCTCACGAGGAAGAGAGAGAGCAAATGCTCTGTTTTGGTTGGGATTAAAAATTACAACAAATGCCATTGTAAGGTTTACTATTCATTTATTTTAGGCATTACATTATTGTGGTGAAATTGCATAGTCCTCCTTCTACTTCATCTAAATTATTTGGATATATATATATATATATCACATGAATGATTGAACGCATGGATTATGGAGAACAAGTTATGTTTTAGAAATTAGTATTTACGGTGCTTACCAGTATAGAGATCACTATTTTAAATGATATTATATTATGGTGAATTTGCATCATAACACCTACATTCTTGATTAATTGGTTAAAACGAGAATTTATGTGAGAAAAAGAAAAGCATGAAGTAGCATGCATATCCATTGAGTTTCCCGAATAAACGAGACACTATTTATTAATTTAAATAGGCTAATTCCTCCCTGTGGTTAGATTCTGACAATTAAAATATTTTGAAAAGCGATTTTCTACCATGCGATTAAATACAACGACACATCATTTTATGTTAAAGTTTTCAACGAAAATGAAGATCGCTCTTTCATCTACATCCTAAGATTATTAAAATGATTGACCATTCCACTATACCACTCTTCAATACTCTGAATGACTACCTCAACTCCAGGTCCAATACCCTCTCCCACAAATCTACATTTCATGCATCAGATTCTTGCAATTCATATTGGAGCCTTCGCACCTCCTCATTCTTATAATCAAGAGCACTCTCCAACTCTGTCACACAATCGATCAGGCAATCTACCTCTTCGTCACTGTCATCCCGCCTCCTCCTTAAAAGTGATGTTTTTCTCTCTAACTTCCCCACCAAACCAGATAAGAAGGTAAGCTCTGTTCTCATAGCTAGAGTAGTACATTCATGTAGCTTTGCAAGAACCTTATATCCACATCCCTGATGGGAGATTGAAATATAAAAAGACCATTGATAACATATCAAATTATGTAAGGTAGAAGACATCATACTCACATTACCGTCATGTGGACAAAGATAGTATAACCTTTGTAGGACCGTCTTGTCCTGAAGTGGTAATTGTAACAATTGTTTGACAATCTAATTATTTCATTAGATAGTACGTACATATCTAGACACAATTCATTAAGCAATAAAGTTCATTACGATGGCATATTAGATACATAATTTGGTACATGACCAAAATAGAATGTACAACATAAACTCCCACGATAGAAGTGCAAACAGTATGGTTTCCCTAACGCCTTCTTCGCCGTATACTGTTGTAGTCCGCCTATAAAGAACTCGCTATACGATCGCGTAGGACCTCGCCTGCCCTTACATTGGAGTCGTCTACTTCACCGTCAACGTCATCGTCTTCGTCCTCATCCGGTTGTCTCCGATGAAAGTTTGGATCGTCAAGATCATGACGACATAAGTTGTGAATGATACAAGCCACCATGACCAAGCGTTGTTGCACCTTAATGCTATAGAATGGTCGATGATCTAGCATTCAAAATTTTCCTTTTAAATCACCAAATGTCCGCTCAACAACGTTACGAAGTTGTGCATGACGGTGATTGTATATCTCCTTCTCACTATGGTATACTCTCCCCCTATATTCATTCAAGTGGTTTGACAGACCACGGTATGGAGCTAGAAATCTATCTGTATTCGCAAAACCCAAATCAACCAAGTATCTTTTCCCTTGTGGGACACGAAATTTTCCAAACTCTAACGCCCAGTTTAATATATGCATGTCAGCCGTTGAGCCTTCAAATCTGCTGACAACATAAGCAAATTCCACATTGAAGTCAATGGCTATAAGGACATTCTGACTTATCCACCCTTTCCGGCAACGATATCTCCCCGCCTTGTCTGTCAGAAGAATCGCACGGATGTGACATCCATCAATTACTCCAATACAATCCTTCAAGAAGAGATTTAACAACGTACTATGTCAGTGTCAGTTTGTATGTGGGAAGGTTATTCCGATTAAGGATATTAATTGCAATTAAGGAATTTACCTTAAAATAAGGATAGTACTTGGAGTTATCCCTTATGATGCTATGAACGGGTGCATTAGGATCGGAAACGCGTATGAGAAGCTTCCTCAACTTAAAAATTTGTGTAAGCACATGATTGACATACCTACTAATTATCTCCCCCGAGTGTTGGAATCACTCCATCAAGTGGCGATTGGAACCTCCATACACCAACACCGACATGAAAATTCCCAACTGCTCCTCCACCGTGGCGTTCTTTGTATCCCTCATATTTGTTCTGCTTCTTAGAAGGTCAACAAATGACATGAATGGTCCCAAGTGCATCCGGAACTCAGCATGACACCTATCATAATGACCAGATAGCATCTGGTGCACCCATGAGTGGCCCAACATAGATGCAATATTACATGGTATTCGTTGACCAACTGCAAGTTGAGCCATAACTAGCACAGGCACGACCATCTCAACTATTTAGAGGTTTTCAACCTCATCCATACTGCAATGCTCTTATTCAAAGCTCGTATTTGAACTGCTTGAGGCATTAGTAATCTCAGATTCAGAATACTCCGAGGAAGACATCTCTGAAAGTATAGCTCATAATTTGAAATTTCCTCCATACAATGTTCACTTATTAAAGATCATCAACAACATGAAAAAATCAGTAAAACATAACCATTAAACAAAAAAAAGCATAATATATGAAGCCGACACAAGGATAACGTAATACGAAACATGATCGCAAGGAATGCGACCGATAATGTTCGAAATTATTACATGCCAAAGATGGTAAAACTGAACAACATAATGAATTACGAAGATAGAGAATGGAAACATGTCATGCAGTGAAGTCCCTACTTCAGTACGGATTCCACCCAATTGATGAATGCATCTGGGATTCCAACAACATTCCTGAAAATTGCATAATTTCTACTCTATGAAAAGTATTGTGCGAGTGTCACTATATCAGAACCAGAAAGGTTTGGTACTCGCTTAGTAACCATTGCCAGACATTGA
Organism: Thalassia testudinum; assembly: GCA_037157565.1. Classification (NCBI taxonomy): domain Eukaryota; kingdom Viridiplantae; phylum Streptophyta; class Magnoliopsida; order Alismatales; family Hydrocharitaceae; genus Thalassia; species Thalassia testudinum. Next base: position 61,168,531 of record JAZHRO010000019.1, on the reverse strand, counting down.
GCAATCTCATCAGATGTATCCATCTTTTTTGACTGAGGCTAAGACCTAATTGTGACTAGGTCTTGTAGAAATGAACTAATTTGGGAAATTCCTTCTACGATCTGGGCATTAGATGCCCAGAGCTTGATCATCTTCTCTTCCCCCCACTGTAACTGTCCTCTCCACTGGGTCTTTTCCCCTTACTACCCCACGATGAATGAGGGTGGGGTGTCTACAGATCAATAGGCCTATCAATGGATTGAGTTTGGAAGGGGTTGGAAGATGAACCCCCAGCAGTGCCTTGAACAACAGGGTGAGGCATTCTGTGAATCGAAGATTGACTGATGTTAATCCCATGATATGGTGGTTGATTTGACGTTAGCAGCTCCTCGAAACTGAAGGAGGGGTCATTGACATCAAATCCACCCACTGTCGGGTCGCGTGTGTCCATGTTGTACGGCTGCTGTTGGTAATGGCTACCAATAGAATCCCTGTTTTCATAATTTGGGGATATATCACTTTCACCCCGTGTTGGAGGAACATTGTCTTCTGATGAGTCCGACATTCGTTGAGACGACATTGCATGCTCTCCAATAGCAATGTCCCTACCTACTATGGTGTTTATCTCATCATGGTATGGGAATGCAAGGCCCCTTAATTTCTGCAACTTTGGTAGTAACTGAGATGTGGGACATGGAGATTATTGTGGTGAAATGGAAAAGTTACAGGAGAGAATTAAGGAAATGACAATTATGAAGTACCTCATCCCAAATGGATGGAGATGATGCTAGAGGGCACTTACTAACGAGGTCTAGGCCCCACCCACTCATGTTGAGGAGATGATGGTAGCTACGGAAGTTCTTCTTCAAAGTCTTCCATCTATGCAGGATCTTAGAATGATCATATCCCAATTTCGACTCCTGTTCAAACTCCAAGACTATGTCGATCCATGCATGTTTTGAGAATGATCACCCATCCCAATATCCACGATCATAATGATCCAACAAAATTCTGATTAGTTTCCAATCTTGCTCGTTGGTCCACTTCTTTGCTCTTCTACTCCTCATGGCACTAGGGCCAACCTCTTTAGTGGCTCCCGAGCAATTTCTATTGTTCATCTAATTCCTTAGAAAAATTTTCTATGGTTACTATTAGCAAGTGACATGGAATATGATAGCAACTCAAACTACTAAAATGTAACCATTTCATTTGGGTTCAGACGAGTATTTCATGTAAGAACACAAATTTTACTTTCATCTACCATTGTTGCCTACACCTATACAAACAGTAATTTTCATCCTAATCCATCAAGTCATGAGAAAAATTCTCTAACCAAGGGATATTGCATGTGAATGCAATTGATTTAATTGTCTTATAATTTTAATTAAAGTAACGGACTTTGATTAACTTTACTTCATTTACTTATTTCGTAGAGATTTTATTAAATATGTCATCGAAAAAACAACCATATTTCCCTTTACTTTAAATTGCAATCTATAGCTAAACCGTAGCATAATGAGTGCTTCCTCTGTGCACCAGATTATAGCTTCCTATGATTAAAATCACAAGAGAAAGGGTGATACAAAAATAGGCCTCCCTAATTGGAAATAAATGCCAAAACAGATGGAGAGAAGAACTGCCCTCCATATAACAAACATCAAAAAAAATATACGATAGAATAATCACCGGAAAGAAATGAAGATTCCACGTAAACTACATAACACCAAAAAAACCCATATCTCAAACTTTTGTTTTTTGCAGAAAAGGGAAAAGGCAAATACATAAATACCATCTCAATGAAAAGGATTTATACGAAAATCAAACTACCGCAAAAATGGCTGGCAATTGAAGAGGGAGCGGCAAAAAAGATTCCACCAAAGGGAAAAATAACCATTACGAGCAATATAACCAACCAAATGTCACTGGAAGGGAAAAAAGATTCCACCGAAGCTACAAAAAAGTCAAAAGATCCATACATCAGACATTTCTGAATCCAGAAAGAGAAAAAGTGAATAGAGAACAACATTTCAATAAAAAGTATTTGCACAAAAATCAAACTTACTAAAAATACTAGGCAATAAACTAAGCAAACATATTTTAGGGTAACACCAATAGAGGATAAAAATGAGATACATATAAGGTGGTTTGGATATATACAAAGGAGGCTGAATTATGCTACAATCAGGAGATGTGAGAAATTAAATGTTGAGCTGAGCCTCCAAGGAGTTAGAGAAAGCTGAAGAAGTGCTAAAAGGAAACTCTCAGACGTGATTTTGATTACTTTGATCTAAGCTGAAGAGTGGCCCATGATATATCTGTTTGGAGGTAAAGAATTCATGTAGCCAACCCTTCCTATTGTAGGAAAAGACTTTTCCCTTCTTGTTGTATAATTTTTTCACCTAGTTTTGTAGGGAAAAGGCTACAATCAACTTACGTATAGTAGTTATGTAGTTAATTGTCTTACTCTATTTGAAAGCTGGAATGGTTTGAATGGTGTCCAGAGAATTCAAAAAAAAAAAAAGTAAAATAGTGGAAATTATAGCTAGACAGTTCAAATGTTTGACATTATTTTTCATTATGTCATCCTTACCTATGAAAAGTAAATGCTACTTGTTACACCGATATTTTTTGATTTCTTCTCTATATTATTAATATAACGTGTCAAAAAATTATTCTTATACTTAAACAATAAAAAGTACATAACTGAATCTACTATTATTCTCATCCATATAGCATGCTCCTTAGTTGTTGACCTTCCTTATTGAATACTAAGTATCAAATGTTGCAATCATGGGTTGTGGATAACTTTTGAAAGACCATTTGTCTTGGAGGACTATAGGTATGTCACTTTCATTTCAATCATCAAAGCTCTTTAAGACGTCTGGGACTTGGGTCAGACATCTAGTCAGACGTCTGGACACCTTCCCAGACGTCTGGAAATCAATTTTTGTGTGCGTACGACCTCAAGTCTGTGCGTGTGCCGCGCATAGACTGAGCCCAGCCGCCTTCTTCTCTTTCTTCTTCCCTCGTCGAATGCGGAACCCTTCCCCCCACACCTACTTATACCCCCTCCTCTCCCTCACGCCACCCCACTCCCATCCACCTTCTCCTTCCTCCAGCGAGAGCGAGAGCGAGAGCGAGAGCGAGAGCGATGAGATGCAGCCGAGTGCAGCGGTGGAGAGGAGAGGGGCAGCGAGAGAAGGGAAGAAAGGAGTGCGCGCGGGCCGTGAGAGAGCTCGCCGGAGAGGCTCGTGGCCGGTCAGGCGTGCGCGAGGGGGAGGGGTGTGTCGGGGAAGTCCTCCCCGACGCTGCTGCAGCTAGAGCAGCGAGCGAACGAGCACGGCGCAGCCGCGTGCAGTGCGAAGAAGATGCCAGAGCCTTTGGTTCTAGGATTTTTCCCAGAATCAGGCGTTTAGACTTACATCCAGACGACGCGGACGATGTCTGGAGAAGGCTCCAGACGACTAAGAGGTATATCCTGCGCTTATACCTCCCTTTTTGCGGATACGGCCATGCAGCCCGTTCCGCCGAGGCTCTGATGCATGCCGTGTTAAGAAGGTTTTGCGTGCGCATGCAGGATTCGCTTCGGAAAGGCGCGGGACACGTCCTCCTACGCAGTTCAGACATCTGGGTGAGGCACCAGACGGCAGAGAGTGTCTCCGGATGTTCGGAGGGATAGTCGGACGTCTGGAACTAGGTCCAGATGGTTCAGCAGGATCCCTGGACGTCTGAGGAGTAGCGCAGAGTGAGGTATGGATCTGGATCCCTTTTATGACGTCTGGAAGGTGTTCCAGACGTCTGATTTGAGTCAGAATTATCATTTTTGGCCCGTTTAGGGTGCGTTTGAGGTCCGATTTTCGCATTTAAAATTCTGTTCTTCTTCGTATAAGTTCCTCTACCTGTTGGAATATTTTTATCATGTTCTGAGTGATTCCTTGTGGTTGATCCTTGTGTTAGGACTTCGTTCTGTTGCGGATTTAGGGGTTGCGGAGGCGTGTGAACCTGCCGATCAAGCCCCCATTACTCCCGATTTTGAGGGTAGAGTGACTTCCCTTAGTTAATCACAAACATAAATGCATATCTGGAATAAATGATAGATCCTAGGGTATGGCATGAATCTTAGGACCAGAAACACTAGATTGAATGATAAATCCTAGGGTATGGCATGAATCCTAGGACTAGAAATACTGGAACGATTGTATTGAATGCCTGAATTGCAGTCGTGGATGAGTAAATAGAATAATAACAATTACCTGTAATTGGATAACAGCTGCCTGTGAAATGTAGAGTAGTATTGTTAGTAACTGTTACATGTAATTTCTGTTGTTTGAAATTAAATACGAGCTGCCTGTATATATAAATTGGAAAAGAAAGATTGAATGTTGGAAACACAAGTTACCTGCGAATAAACCTGAAATGATGAAAACTAGTATGTCTTGGCCTGAGAAACATGAGCATGAACCCTATGGGGAATTAGGAGTGGAGCTCCTGGAAATAAATGGAACAGAACTGGAAATGTGAATGGGAAAGTGTGTTGTCTCTTAGGTACATGATACCAAGGGGAGCACATTTTACCTCTTAATGTAGAGGCAAGCTTGCCGCCCTCGGGTCGAGACCCGGGGTGAGTTTGGCCACTTTGCACCAACTTTTCTGGCCCGCGCGTACACAGTACTGGGGAGATCTGCTAGTGTAGGGAGAGAGCTAGCCACCCCATGGGACCCGGGGTTCAGCTAGCCATCCTACACCGACTTGTTAGGCCCACTGGGCAAACCAGGGTAGTCAGGCGAGGGTGCGCGGATTGTGGAGGGGCGAGACCCCTATTTGGTTCTTAGGGGCTAGACCCCTGTTATTGAGAGGGCTCTGCCCTATACTAGTTCCGTGCTGTGCTTTAGGCGCACCCATTAACGGAAATGACTGACCACGTGCCAGTGTGATGTATCTACTCGTGCATTTATCGCGCGTGCCGTAGTCACCGTTACGTCTGTCAACAACCTTGGGGTGGTTGACTGAGGGTAGGACCACCACGGGGGACTCTCCCGGCAAAAAGAGCACCACGTGCTACTTCTACTCTTCGGAAAAGACTGCAATCAAGATCGTTCCCACGAGGAACATTCGAGATCAAGAAAAAGACCTGATAAATAAACCAAGTGATGAAAGAAAGAATAATTAGTTGAATAAAGAAAGAAATTGAAAACAACAGCTACCTATCCACCTTTATTGTTTCTCTTAGTTAGCTGGTTGCCACTCTGCTCAGTGTTTCGCTGACGTGTTGTACTTACCATTTTTTTCAGGTCATGGTGTTGAGCAACCAGAGCCTACGGCTGCAGAGGGTGCTGCGCCCAGTAGAGCCCAATAGTGTTCCTTTTTGTTATACCGTTCTGTTGTAGTGAGTATTTTTGTTTCACTTCTATACTTGTTTATTGTAAATTTTATATTCCTGTACCCTTTTTAAATTCTCTACTGTTGTGGTGGTGTGTACTGTAGTAGTTTACTTCTTTACTTATGTACTTTTGTTACTGTTAGTTGCTACATGGTGAATGTGATTTATTTTTACTGCTTTTTGGTTACTTCCTCGTTGAACGACTGGGTCTTGGGATCAGTCGAGTCAGTTCGGTCTCGTGTCCTGTAGGGATTCGGGAATCAGGTCGTAACAAGATGGTATCAGAGCAAGGTCGTCCCGAGAAGTGAACCAACTAGCTGGAAAATAACCAATTCACGTGCTTGTAACTAGAGTAACCACCACAACATACCTTTTGACATCTGTTCTGAGGTTCTTTTGTTGAATGTCGGTAGAATTGACATCTTTTTTGTTCTGTGTTCGTGTCTCCTTGCAGGAGATGCCTCGACGTGGAACTAGTGAGGTGGGCTGTGGACGCGGCTGAGGACGAGGATGAGGTCGGAGGGGCGGGCACGTTGAGCCCGATGCCTCAGTGGACCAGCCACTACTCCCGGGCATCCAGGGCCAGGACCTCGCCCAGCTGATACGGGAGATCGTACCAAAGGAGCTTCACCTGCCTCCACGAACGCCTCTCCCTGGGGTTACGGAGGGGGAGTCCTCTGTGGGACAGCGAGATGGACACGGCGCTGGACGTAGGGGAGGGGGTGTCCCTCCACCGCCCCCACCTTCCTCCGGCACTTCCGAGCACGAGCCCTCCTTATCTAGAGGCATACCAGTTTCTCCCCTTCAGCGTCATTACGAGCTTTTTGGACAGTTCCGAAAGCTGAAGCCCCCCTCCTTCAAGGGGGATGAGGACCCGACCAAGGCGGAGGATTGGCTCGAGCAGATCGAGAAGGTGTTCGACACCCTTCGCCCCCCTGTGGAGTGCCGCGTGGCCTTTGCCACGTACCAGCTAGAGAGCGCGGCACACAGGTTGTGGAGGGCGGTCAGGGGTCAAGAGAGGGACGAGCCGACTTGGGACCAGTTTGTCACCCTCCTCTGTGAGTAGTACTTTCCCCAGAGTTCCACACTCTCCACCAGGGGATGATGACCGTGAGCGCGTACCGCACGCATTTTCTGGAGCTGTCTCATTTCATAGCGACAGCTGTGGCTACCGAGGAGGAGCGCCTTTGGAGGTTCACTAAGGAGCTCCGGCCTGCTATTCGAGGGTATGCCAAACCCCTGAAGCTGCCTACGTTCTCGAGGGTGGTGGAGGCAACCATGACGTATGAGGAGACTAACCCATCCGCACGTGACACTGACAGCGGACGGAAGAGGCCCTACCAGCCAGACTTCTCACAAGGCCGACGAGAGAGGAGGCACATGGCGCCCGTAGGAGAGCCGTCACATTTTGCGGAGCTGTCAGCGGCCTTTGGGGGCCCCTGACAGGGGCCAGCTACCAGCACCGGTCCCCCGCCCAACTATCAGCAGGGACCCACTGAGGGCGGGAATCGGGTTCCTCTTTGCTACCAGTGTGGCCAGCCGGGCCACATCAGGAGGGACTGCTCGTCTAGAGCTGGAGGTCAGCAGATGCTCCCCGTGCCGAGCACTGGAGGACGAGCTGGAGGCTGTGGTTTCCAGGCGTGAGGGGGAGGACAGCAGTCGCGGGGAGGGTACCAGCCAGCGGCTAGTCGTCCAACGCAGAGTGTGGCTGCTTTGTCCGCACCTAGGGATGAGAGGCATATCAATGCCCTGACACACTGGGATGCCAGAGCTTCAGGTTCAGTGGTGGCAGGTATGGTTACAGTTTCCAGCAGACTAGTTTACACGCTTTTTGATTCCGACGCCACGCACTCCTTTGTCGCTGCCAGTTTTGCTGTTAGTTTGGGGCAGGACTGTGTGTTGTTAGAGGATCCGTTCGTGATCAAAGGTCCATGTGGTCAGCTATTTATAGCTGAGGAGGTGTACACAGGTTGTGAGGTCAGTGTTGGGGGATACAACCTTCCCGCTGACCTGATTGTGATACAGATGGAGGACTTTGGTGTGATTCTGGGGATGGACTGGTTGTCCGCTTACCACGCCTTGGTGGACTATTTTGAGAGGAAGATAGTCTTCTCTATACCGGAGTTTCCTTCTTTCGAGTTCAATGGGCAGCCAGTAGACGGAGGCTTCAGGTGCATTTCCGCACTTCGGCCAGCAAAACTTTTGGGCCAGGGGTGTGAGGGCTTCCTAGCTTGTGTGGTGGCGGAGCCCAGCCCTGTGGAAGACTTCCAAAGTATCCCAATGGTCAGAGAGTACCCCGACGTGTTCCCAGATGAGTTGCCAGAACTACCGCCCAAGCGTGAGATCGAGTGTGAGATCTCATTGGTATCGGGGACCAGCCCTATTTCTACAGTGACTTACAGGATGGCACCACTTGAGCTGCGAGAACTCAAGTCTCAGTTGCAGGACCTTCTGCAAAAGGGCTTTGTGAGGTCCAGTGTGTCCCCGTGGGGAGCCCTGGTATTGTTTGTGAAGAAGAAGGATGGTACCCTATACCTTTGTGTGGACTACTGATAGCTGAATAGGGTTACCATCAAGAACAAGTATCCGTTGCCGAGGATTGATGACTTGTTTGACCAGTTGCGAGGTGCCACGGTGTTCTCCCAGATAGACTTGAGGTCTAGGTACCACCAGTTGAGGATCAGGGAGGCAGACGTCTTCAAGACAGCTTTCAGCACCCAGTACGGATACTATAAGTTTTTGGTCATGCCGTTTGGGCTGACCAACGCCCCCGCTGCCTTCATGGATTTGATGAATCGGGTGTTCAAACCGTACTTGGACCAGTTCGTGGTGGTATTTATTGATGATGTGCTCATCTACTCTCGAGATCAGGCACAGCACGGACAACACTTGCGGATGGTTTTGGATACACTGAGACAACGTAGGCTGTATGTCAAATACAACAAGTGCGAGTTCTAGTTGAGGGAGGTGACCTTCTTGGGCTATGTGATCTCTGGGGATGGCTTGGCTATGGACCCAGCCAAGGTTGAGGCAATGCTCAGGTGGGAGAGACTACATACAGTTACAGAGATCTGCAATTTCTTGGGACTGGTAGGCTACTACAGGCGGTTTATCAGGGGCTTCTCGCAGATTGCATGTCCTATGACATAGCTTACCCGGAAGGATGTGCCCTTTTCTTGGACAGACGCTTGTGAGGCATGTTTTCGGGAGCTGAAGGAGAGGCTGACTTCAGCTCCCGTGCTCACCATCCCAGACAGCAGTGGCGGGTTCGTTCTGTACACGGACGCCTCTTTGCAGGGGTTAGGGGGTGTGCTCATGTAGAGGGGTCACATTGTCGCTTACGCTTCGCGACAACTGAAGCCCCATGAGCACAGCTACCCTACCCACGACCCGGAGCTGGCAGCTGTCATCTTCGAGCTGAAGACTTGGAGGCACTACTTGTACGGTGAGACCTTTGAGATCTTCACAGATCATAAGAGCCTCAGATACTTGTTCGATCAGAAGGAGCTCAACATGAGACAGAAATGTTGGTTAGAGCTCCTGAAGGACTATGGCTGCAGCATTTCCTACCATCCGGGAAAGGCCAACGTGGTGGCCGATGCCTTGAGCTGGAAGGTGCCTGCCCACTTGGCCAGTTTGCACGCGTAGAGTTGGAGCCTCATGGAGGAGATGGGTAGTTGCGACACCTAGAGTTACTGGGGCATTGTGGGGCAATGACTGTGACACGACAGATGAGGCCAGAGCTGATAGATCGCATCATCACAAGACAGATGGCCGACCCGTACTTGCAGTCGTTGCGTGACAAAGTACTGTCAAGGGACCCTGGGGACTTCTCCTTTACAGACGAGGTGCTGTGCATGAGGGGACGTTTGGCATCCCCAGGGACGAGGAGCTATTGAGAAAGCTCCTAACTGAGGCACACGGTTCCAGGTTCACCATACATCCCGGAAATACAAAAATGTACCATGATTTGAGACGCGACTTTTAGTGGAGGGGAATGAAGCGGGATGTAGGTGAATTCGTACAGTAGTGTTTAGTGTGCCAGCAGGTGAAGGCCAAGCATCAGAGGCCTGCAGGGCCGTTGCAGCCACTTCCAGTACCAGAGTGGAAGTGGGAGAGCATCACCATGGACTTGGTGGTGGGCTTGCCTGTTACCCAGCGAGGACATGATGTAGTCTGTGTGATCATTAACAGACTGACGAAGATGGCACATTTCTTGCCGATCCGAGTCACTTTAGGACCAACATAGTTGGCAAAGAGGTATATCCGCGACGTGGTACGTCTGCACAGAGTTCCGCAGGAGATTGTATCCGATAGAGAAACCTGCTTTACGTCCCAGTTTTGGGCTGAGTTTCAGCAGGCCTTGGGGACACGATTGAGGTTCAGTACAGCATACCACCCCCAGACGGACGGACAGTTAGAGTGCACTATGCAGACACTCGAGGACCTATTGCGTGCTTGTGTACTGGACTGGAGGGGCTCTTGGGAGGAGCACTTGCCCCTGGCGGAGTTTGCATATAATAACAGCTATCACTCGAGCATCGGCATGGCACCCTACGAGGCTCTGTACGGACGGAGGTGTACGGCACCCTTGAGTTGGGTTGAGGTGGGGACCAAGTGGGAGGTTGGCCCCAGGTTGATCCGGCAAATTCAGGTGGTGATCGAGCAGATTCACAGGAAACTCTGCATTGTCAGGAGTAGACAAAAGAGCTATGCAGATCGAAAACGTAGAGAGGTGCGGTTTGAGGTTGGGGACCACGACTTCCTTCGCGTTTCGCCCATGAAGGGCCTGCAGCAGTTTGGGGTGAGAGGGAAGCTCGCGCCGAAGTTTGTGGGACCCTTTGAGGTCCTGGAGTGGGTTGGACCCGTTGCTTACAGGCTTGGCCTTCCTCCCCAGCTTTCTGGTGTGCACGACGTGTTCCACGTGTCCAACCTCAGGAAGTACGTCGCCGATCCCAGCCACGTTCTGAGCCACGAGAGCGTCGAGGTGGGTGACGACATGAGCTACCCTGAGCAGCTAGTGCAGATACTCAATAGAACCATCCGGAGTCTGAGACAGAAGCAGGTACCCCTAGTGAAAGTCTTGTGGAGGAGCCAGCAGTACGAGGAGGCTACCTGGGAGCCTGAGGCGGCGATGTGGGAGCGGTACCCGGAGATATTTGAGGGTACGCCTTTTTGGACCGGCTTCGGTCCTCTTTGAGTTTGTTATGCGTATGTTGTTCTTTTTCCGCACCCTAGCTAGCTCAAGTTTCGGGGACGAAACTTCCTTTGAGTTTGATATGTTGTTAAGACACGTGCCATCAAAGCTCTTTAAGACGTCTGGGACTTGGGTCAGACGTCTGGTCAGACGTCTGGACACCTTCCCAGACGTCCGGAAATCAATTTTTATGTGCATACGACCTCGAGTCTGTGTGTGTGCCGCCCGCAGACTCAACCCAGCTGCCTTCTTCTCTTTCTTCTTCCCTCGCCGAATGCAGAACCCTTCCCCCCATGCCTACTTATACCCCCTCCTCTCCCTCACGCCACCCCACTCCCATCCACCTTCTCCTTCCTCCAGCGAGAGCGAGAACGAGAGCGATGAGTTACAATCGAGTGCAGCGGCAGAGAGGAGAGGGGAAGCGAGAGAAGGGAAGAAAGGAGTGCCTGCAGGCCGTGAGAGAGCTCGCTAGAGAGGCTCGCGGCCGGTCGAGCGTGTGCGAGGTAGAGGTGTGTGTCGGGGAAGTCCTCCCCGACGCTGCTGCAGCTAGAGCAACGGGTGAATGAGCACGGCGCGGCCACGTGCAACACGAAGGAGACACCGGAGCTTCTGGTTCTGGGATTTTTCCCAAAATCAGACGTCTGGACTTACATCCAGACGACGCAGACGACGTCTAGAGAAGGCTCCAGACGGCTGAGAGGTATATCCTACGCTTATACCTCCCTTTTTGCGGATACGGCCATGCAGGCCCTTCCGCCAAGGCTCTGATGCGTGTCGTGTTAAGAAGGTTTTGCGTGCGCATGCAGGATTCACTTCGGGAAGGCGTGGGACACGCCCTCCCATGCAGTTCAGACGTTTGGGCGAGGCACCAGACGGCGGAGAGCGTCTCCAGACGTCCGAAGGGATAGTCGGACGTCTGGAACTAGGTCCAGACAGTTCAGCAGGATCCCTGGACATCTGAGGAGCAACGTAGAGTGAGGTATGGATCTGGATCCCTTTTAAGACGTCTGGAAGGTGTTCCAGACGTCAGATTTGAGTCAGAATTGTCATTTTTGGCCCGTTTAGGGTTCGTTTGAGGTCTGATTTCCGCATTTAAGATTCTGTTCTTCTTTGTATAAGTTCCTCTACCTGTTGGAATGCTTTTATCATGTTCTGAGTGGTTCCTTGTGGTTGATCCTTGTGTTAGGACCTCGTTCTGTTGCAGATTTGGGGGTTCCGAAGGTGCGTGAACCTGCCGATCAAGCCCCCATTACTCCTAGTTTTGCGAGTAGAGTGGCTTTCCTTAGTTAATCACAAACATAAATGCATATCTGGAATAAATGATAGATCCTAGGGTATGGCATGAATCCTAGGACCAGAAACACTAGATTGAATGATAAATCCTAGGGTATAGCATGAATCCTAGGACTAGAAATACTGGAAAGATTATATTGAATGCCTGAATTGCAATCGTGGATGAGTAAATAGAATAATAACAGTTGCCTGTAATTGGATAACAGCTGCCTGTGAAATGTAGAGTACTGTTGTTAGTAAATGTTACATGTAATTCCTCTTGTTTGAAATTAAATACGAGCTGCCTGTATATATAAATTGGAAAGGAAAGATTGAATGTTGGAAACACGAGTTACCTGCGAATAAACCTGAAATGATGAAAACTAGTATGGCTTGGCCTGAGAAACATGAGCATGAACCCTACGGGGAATTAGGAGTAGAGCTTCTGGAAATAAATGGAATAGAACTGGAAATGTGAATGGGAAAGTGTGTTGTCTTTTAGGTACATGGTACAAAGGGGAGCACATTTTACCTCTTAATGTAGAGGGGAGTTTGCCGCCCTCGGGTCGAGACCCAGGGTGAGTTTGGCCACTTTGCACCGACTTTTCTGGCCCTCACGTACACAGTACCGGGGAGAGCTGCTAGTGTAGGGAGAGAGCTAGCCACCCCACGAGGCCCGGGGTTCAGCTAGCCATCCTACATCGACTTGTTAGGCCCACTGGGCAAACCAGGGTAGTCAGGCGAGGGTGCGCGGACTTTGGAGGGGCGAGGCCCCTGTTTAGTTTTTAGGGGCTAGACCCCTGTTACTGAGAGGGCTTTGCCCTATACTGGTTCCGTGCTGTGCTTTGGACGCACCCGTTAACGGAAATGACTGACCGCGTGCCAGTGCGGGGTAGCTACCCGTGCATTTATCGCGCGTGCCGTAGTCACCATTACGTCTATCAGCAACCTTGGGGTGGTTGACTGAGGGTAGGACCACCACGGGGGACTCTCCCGGCAAAAAGAGCACCACGTGCTACTTCTACTCTTCGGAAAAGACTGCAATCAAGATCGTTCCCACGAGGAACATTCGAGATTAAGAAAAAGACCTGATAAATAAACCAAGTGATGAAAGAAAGAATAATTAGTTGAATAAAGAAAGAAATTGAAAACAACAACTACCTGTCCACCTTTATTGTTTCTCTTGGTTAGCTGGTTGCCACTCTACTCAGTGTTTCACTGACGTGTTGTACTTACCACCTTTTTCACGTCCAGGTGTTGAGCAGCCAGAGCCTACGGCTGCAGAGGATGCTGGGCCTAGTAGAGTCCAGTAGTGTTCCTTTTTGTTGTACCGTTCTATTGTAGTGAGTATTTTTGTTTCACTTCTGTACTCGTTTATTGTAAATTTTATATTCCTGTTCCCTTTTTAAATTCTCTACTGTTGTGGTGGTGTGTACTATAGTAGTTTATTTCTTTACTGCTGTACTTTTGTTACTGTTAGTTGCTGCATGGTGAATGTGGTTTATTTTTACTGTTTTTTGGTTACTTCCTCATTGGACGACTGGGTCTTAGGATCAGTCGAGTCGGTCCGATCTCATGTCCTGTAGGGATTCGGGAATCGAGTCGTAACAGGAGGTCTATAGGTATGTCACTTTTATTTCAGTCTAGTATTGCAAGAAAGCTTCCTATGGCTTTTCTTTGGGCTCTTGGAAGAAGACATTCAAGAGAAACCATGTGATTTCCATCTTGTAAGGGCTTATGGAGTTAGTGCCTTGCAGAATGGTGGCAGCTTGAGCAATGTATTCTCGTCCCTCTTGATGTAGAGTGTGGGATGGATTCCTCACCATTTTGCATTAATTTTTGAATTAATACTTATTCAGGTAATTGGTTTGGTGAAAAAAATCACACTTCTTACAAAATGAAATTAAGTTTCAAAAGATATGAATAGGTCAATCGGTACCTAATCCTATGTTCCTTGTATGTTAAGCACTAGCCATCTTTTATTTGGACATTGTTTTTTTCTCTAGAATCCTGGGATAGGTTTGGATTTGATTGGAGCAACCTTGTATTAAAAGTATTTGTTGGTTTTGCTTACGTCAGGAAGCCCATTGTCATGTGGTTGCTTTTTATGGATTGAGATCACAAGAAGCTAGACCAATGGCCTTGTGGAGTTCAGTATAAAGTGTACTGCTGTGGTGTTTTGGAACTGGAGACTCTATGTGGATCATATCCTAGGGAATACAGATGCTTCCATTGGGATTTAGGGAAATTGTATTTGGCTCTTCATGTTGTATACTTCAACATTTTCTTATTAATCTACTGATCTTTTGTTCTTGTTCTTTTCTTTTACAAGAATAAAGATGAGTCAGACAGATAGGTAGATATTCACAGAGAAACAAAACACGTATGCATGCACACCTGTGCACATACTCACTTGTGCAAGAAGTTTCCAACCTCAAGAAGTCAGCTGGTCCTATATTGGAAAAAGAAGTCACTACTAGTACTTGCTTACCAACCTTTGCATTCAGTTATAGGCTAACTAGAGGATCCCATATTTTGTTTTTCTAGTTTGTATCGAAAAGGTTAAATTTTTCCTGCCAATTAAGAGCTTCTTGTCCAATTGGTTTTTGGCTTCAATCACTAGATCATTTTTTTTTTTGAAAGCACAGTCCCTAGATCAAGATATTTTTATTTTTTTTACTAAAAAGATAGAGTTGTTCAAAGTACAACTTCACTTGAGTTTGTTTTTGCAACTGCACACTATTTATTAGTTTGTTGGTATTTCTTTGTGGAACTGTTTAATTGGCCACCAATATTAAACATTGTTGAACAAAATTAAATGGCTTATTCATCTCAAGAAAAAGAACCCTAATCTCTTTTACATGGAGAGTAGGGGAAAAGTACAAAAGAGTCTAGTTGAAAATTGAAATAAATAAAATAGTACATAAAATAGTATATATACTCATATTTTAGGAAGTTGTAATCTGGTGCACAAAAGTAACTAAACAAAAGTAACAAATGAATTGGTAAAACAAGAATCCACAAGCACCAGAACACACAAATATCTATAGATGGTTGCTCTACATGCCTACCACATCATATACCTGTCTAGTAGTTCTTGCTCAAGATTATTGTGGAGAACCCTGATCTTTTGCAACAGCAAGGCAAATTCTAATCTCCACCCGTTAATTCAACCTTCAGAAGATAACACTCAATCAGCTTTTATAACATTTCCAAGGGAGAAACAAATCAAAAGTAGAAGAAAGCACTCAGGGATGACACTAGATACCCTCCTCTTTAAGTTCCTCCTGCTCTTCGATGAGCAAAAGAAGCACAGCCCATGACACCACTTGTAGCAACCACACAACCAATTTATAATAAACTCTACCCCTCACTCTCCTCACCAAACACCATGAATGAGGACTGATGCGACCATAGGAGGAAAGCGTAGGACTAAGAGGTCTTATTCTGAAGATGGAATGTAAAAGAGAGGTACTTTTATCAACCAAGACGACCTCCTACTTGACCCTGCAAATTTCATTATTTTATTCAGGGGAAACTGTGCTTCGAAACAAGCAAAGCTAAAAAGCAAGACACGAACAAGACGACATAACCCTATCAACAAATAAAGATGGTCACAGGGACCCACCATTAATGGAGTCAACAAGTCAAAAAAGGAAGATGGGGAAAACGACAACACAAAAAGTACAACAATAGAAAGAAAGGAATAAAGCAAAGCAACAAACCCTATTCAAAGCTCCTCCGTAGATGCACAAGTGCATCATGCCCAAAAAACCCCTAAAACGAAGACCACAACCACGAATCCAAACTGATAAGCTCATCGACATAACTAGACGAAGCAAATCAACATAAACAGAGGCTATTATCCACACGACAAATAATAGAAGGAGCTTCGGAAAACTCATCTTCATCCACGATAGTCGAACCAGCAGAGGTTTAGGTCCATCCGCAAGGTGGATCCATGTTGAAGACAATAGGGTTGCCAGAAAACGAAGTAGATATCGCCCCTTCTTGATCATTGACGTCACCTCGCCCATAGATAGGGTTTTGCGAGAAAACCACTCTGATGTCTCCCCTTGCAATCTAGAGGAGTACTCGGAGATCGTTTCAACCCCTTCTCGATCAATCTTCGCCGATTAGACCGTCGCATCGATTGTTAGGGTTTCGCGCGAGCTCAGCACCAAGCTGTCAGAGGGGCATCGCGAGAGATAGCACCCGACGCGGAATAAACACGCAAACTGACACAATTCCAGGGGGCGGAAGCTTGCAAACCTAGAATTGGGCTCACAAACCCGATGTCAAGCAATTTTGGAATTGGGCCTCCCAAACGCGGAATTAAGGCCCAATTTCAGGTATCAAACGCGACCATAGTGAACAAAGGACCCAATCCTCCCTAGGGCATAGACCACGTTTTCAAGTGAACCTAAATAAAACCTTGCTCTCTTTGCGATTTGATTATTTGGATGCTACCTTGGTCTAAATCAGTCCAGTGAATGACCAGGCTACCCCTTGATACCAGCTTAAAAGGGTCAACCTATAAACTAGATAGGACTCTAAACCCCAAAAGCCCTTCAATATGTATGTGTGTGTACATATATATATGTGTAGGGAAAAGGGATGGTGCAGCTCCCCTTCTCAGTCATTGGATCTAATCAGATCCAACGGTTGCAACACTCTTCACTCTTCCCCGATCCCTCCCCAATCTCACCTTCCTTCCTAATCCAGATGGCTTCCACCACTTACAGCAGCCATCCCCTTCCCTCCTCCTCCACCCCTCCCTCCTCTAACACTATCGCCCTTCCCCTCTCATGGACTGCACACTGTTAGAAGCCAATTGTCGTGATTTTGATGAGTTTAGGGTCATAGTATAATCACGAAATCAACATAAACAAAATATTTATAACAAAACTTTAGGTGAGTCCCAATCGATCTCTTGGAGGAGATGTAAAAATGATTTTTTGATTTGCATATTTTTGTTCTTGAGAAACTAACCTAAAGCTAAGTGAAAACCTAACTTACCTAACCTAAAATCTAAATCTAAAAATGATGGCGGATTTCTTGAACAACAAATTCGCCTGTAGCTCTTTTGAAACGCACAATCATAATATAGCGCAAATAATTGTAACATGTATAAGAATAGTGCCCGTCTTGAAACACATGAATTATGTGTAATGTCAGAAGAGTTTTGATCAAGGATTGATTCGTTAAAGTGGGAAGGAACAACCATCTATATATAGTTTTTTCGATTTTTCTTTTTCAAATTTTTTTGTGATTTTGATTTTTTGAAAATAAATAACTAAAACTATTAGTAGAGATGGCAATGAGAAAACACAATCAATCTTTCATTCATTCAAGTAAGGAGATAAACAATTCGCTAGTAGATGAAAGCTTGTAAAACAACTTGCTGATTAAAGAACTACTAGAACAACTAGAAGAACTACTAAAACTAGAACTAACACTACTAGAACTAAAATAGAAAAACTAATGAGAAAATTATGCTATGGCTAAGCTACTAGAAGTAGGGCACCAAGGAGTCTCCCTTGGTGGCCTTGGAAGGTGGTACGAGACAGAATGTGGTCGGCCACCAAGGTATGAAGGTGGAAGGCTATGGAGGAAAGTGGAACTATGGAGAGCGGACGGCTATGGAGCAAGGAAGAAGATGGAAGAAGAAAGGAGACCCAAGATGGCTGTCGGCCATGGTCATTTATAGATGGGCTAGGTATGTTGGATGGCCACCTTAAGATAAGATCCTAAGGTGGTCTTTGTTACCAAAAGATCTTATCCCCCTGATCTTTCCATAAGAAAGATCAAAGAGATAAGATCTTCTTATCATGGGCGGCTAAAGAGGATAGACCTCTTCCTTAAGCTATAAGTAATGTGTGCGTGGGTTTGTATGTGTGTGTGTGTAAATATGTGCAGGTGTGTGTGTGTGGACTTAGATGGGTTTAGGTTGGTTCAACCTAGGTTGGGTTAGGATCTAATCTAATTGGGTCTAATTAGACTAAGTGGTGTAGATGTGAACCTAATTGGGTCTATGGTGACCTAATCTAGAGAGGGGTGAACTCAATTAGGTGTAAGTACACCCAATTGGATTTGGGTTAGGTCCAAGTAGACTCACTAGGTCTAATTAGGTTGACCTAATTAGGTTCCAACTGAACCTAATCAGAGTTAGCTGCATCCAATTAGGTTATACTACACCTAATTGGATGTGGCTAGGTCTAATGGGTTTAGCTTAGGCATGATTAGACTCAATTGAGTCCAATCAGCTTAGGTTTAGTCCAATCAAGTCCCATGGACCCAATGGACTTTAGGCTAGCCTAATTGACTTAAATTGAGTCAATTAGGTATGGCATGGATTTAAATAGATATCTAAGTTGGGGATTGGGTATAGGATAGGTAAACTAGGGTTATGGATAGTAGGATAGTGCTACGGATAGGGTAGATAGGTACATGGATAATGTTATCCATGCTTTTGACTTTTAAGCTCAGATATCCTAGTTCTAAGCTAGTCTAGGGATAGGTACTAGAAAAGGGTTATCCTAGAGTTTTGAGGATAGGGTTATCCTATTTCTTCTCATTGTTTTCTTCAACTCTTGTTCCAGACAAACGATCCTTTGTTCTTTCTTTCTTTCTTCAGCTGGTGTCTTTATTTTTTATTCACATAATCCAACTCTAGCTTTGCTACAACCTTCGCTCCTATCCAACTTTATTCCATCTAGAATAGCTTCTAAACTGCTCATAACCTACAAACAAGAATAAACCCTAATTAGTATGGAAAAAATGGTATTATAACATATGCAACTAAATAAAGAAATGCTATGCATGATATGCAATTTATAAATGCACTATGCACAAGTTAAATTAGATTCTAACATAATTTAGGTTAATTAAGTCCTATAATTGCTATGCAATCACACACCCTTAAGCTTTGTCCTCCTCCTCCACCTCAATGCTGGCGGCGGTGGCAGCTGCGGCAGTGGGGTGGCGGCAAAGCAGCAACAGCATCTGGTGTCGGAGGTCGTCGAGGGGGGTTGCCGTTGCTGCCATTCTTCCCGAGGCTACCACGAAACTTGCTCAAGAACTTACAGCTGCTCACAGAGGCATACAAGGGATATAACTTTTTTTTTTTTCATGGAAGACCTCATTCTTTCAAATTTTTGAGCTTCTCGAATAAGAATTAAAGAAAAAACTTGATAAACTAGTATAGATAAATGATGGGCAAGGGTAACATGATATTAGCATCAGCTTTTCATAATTCATTTAAAATTGAAAAAAGAAAAAAAAGAACCCTGTTAGCACTCAAAAGGTGGATGCAGTCCAAGTTGGTGCAAGAGGAATCATTCTATACTCAAATCAACCTTCAGGACAATCTTCATAAACTCGTAGATAAAGTAACTGATGGAAGCAGAAGGTAACACCTGTAATAAGTTAGGCACAAGTCCAGCGTAGAGTGCCGGAACACTACCTCGCTTTACAATCTTAACACAGGTGTCCAAGGCACTCAGTTTTGTAGTTTTGACTTGCTTCTGCAATTGTCTCCTTACAATTTCAAATGGATATGTAGCAGCCTCAGCACAACAACCAGCAATTGCTCCATATAGGAGCGTCCTAATTGGTCCCAACTCTAACCGGTCAAGGGCACTTAATTCTGGTGAACGTAGATAAGCTTGCTTTAATATGTCATATACACCGTAAAAAACTGCGCTTGATGGTGCTATACTTATAATAGAGGGCACCAAACCCTTGTAAAGAGAAAAAGAAGCCTTCAGTTCTAATCATGTGCTGAAAAGTACCAATAATGCCTCCTAAAGCTTCCCCTCCAGGCGTTACCATTTTTGTCCTAATCGTGTCCATTGGAATGCATAGCACCGTTGCAGTTATTCCAGCAGCCGCACCAGCAACAAATCGTTTAAAGTTTGTAAGGAATGTAGCCATGATGGTATCTCTTTATGAAAAACTCCATTGCAATTCCTTGCGTTTATTCAGTTTATTGTAAGGAATGAACTGAATATTAACTGCAGCATTACATCCCAAACCAGCATCTTGTCCACCTGACAGTAAAGGTCCATGTACCATCATGCAAAGACCAACAAAACAAGTTCGTAAGGATGCTTCTAGTACTTCAGCTCCCAAAAGCTCCTGCTGATGTCAATAATCAGAACAAGAAGAAGTTCATAGCTCTGGCCGCTAAAGAACACAAGACATATCAAATTAGTGTATTAGGTAAAATGAATTCTGCCTTTTTCTTTTTTTCCAATAACCATCTAATCTATGATGGTCGTCGGACAAGAGGAGGACGAGGAGGGAGGGGCAGGGTCATCGAACAGGACGAGGAAGGGGGAGGCCGGCAGATTGGAGAGAGGAGGGGGTGTGTGCAATGACTGCAAGGAGGAAGGGTAGGGATGGCGAGGGTCGTGGGTGACGTACAGGAGGAGGAGGAGGGAGGAAGGAGGAGGAGTACGATCTGATGAGGAGGAGGGAGGAGGGAGGGGGAGGGGTCGGCAATCGGGGTGGGAACGGTCAATGGGAGGGAAGGAGGGGAAGGGCAGTGATGGTTGGAGGAGGAAGGGAGGGCCAGGGTGGCCGACGGCCAGAAGAAGGAGGGAGGGGAGGGCGAGGGTGCCAACCTCCTGTTCACCAGGGGAGGAGAGGACCAGGACGGAGGGCAAGGGCGGGTGGCGGCCAGGAGAAGGAGGAGGAGGAGGGAGGTCTCGGGCAGTGTGTTGGAGGTGGGAGGGAAGGGGTGAGTGGGGGCCCCACTCTAATCTCGACCATTGATACAAACCAATGGCTGTGAGGAGAGGGTTGTACGTGAGTTAAGTGTAGGAGAGTTTGTACCAACTCTGCCATCGTATATGTATATACGTACACATATGTATTATAAATTGAAATTGATTTTTTAATCAAATCCAACAAAAATAATATTCAATTTATTATGGTAGCGAATTCGATTCAAATCATTTCGTTGAAATCAGATTATTATCGGAAAGAAATTAAATCAAAATTAAATAGTGTGATTTAATTAGCTGTCCTTGCGTAACCTATGGTATTTATATCCTATAAAATACTTCCCACATTTAGACTCTGATGATCCCTAAGAAACTAAATAGAAAAGGTAAAGAAATCTCACTTTCTCAAGAATGAGAGTTGTATATATTTTTCGAATGTCACACAGCTTTGAATCTCCAAATTACCTTAGTGGAGAAGTTATAATCTTTTGAGAATTTGCAATTGGTGGATCCACAATGAAATGACCCTTCTTAGAAATTTTTCTAGAAAGTTAGGGACGTAAATGCGAAAATTTGGATTTTTTGAGTTGAATATGTGGTTTCTTTGGGAAGAAGAGAGTTTATTAAGAGGAAGCAACACAATTCTTTCCCTCTCTCTTCTCTTCCTCACCCACACACACACGCACACACACACACACACACTGCCTCTCCAAACCCAAAACCCTAACCCCACTCCCACTTCTATTTAACCCCTCCACCCCACTCCATCTCCACACCACCACCTTCATCTCCTTCCCCCTACCGGCAGCCATCGTCTTCCCCGCCCCCCTACCATAGCGAGTGGAGAGGAAGGAGAGGGACGGGACAAGGAGGAGAAGGAGAGAGGGTGAGAGTGTGAGCGAGGGAGAGAGGGAGAGCGAGGGCATGGGAGAGAGGAGGAAGCTCGGGGAGCTTGAGTGCGAAGCCGGAGGAGCACGAGCGAGGGAGCTCATGCACGTGGAACACCTTGCTACGGGTGCAGCCGCGAGTGTCGGAGTTGCGAGGGGGAGGAACTGCGGCCGTAGGAGCTTGGAGGAGACATGTGGGAGGAGGCGAGCACTCACACGAGGAGGGGCTCGTGGAGAAGAGCCTCTCGACCCCCTACAACTGCTGGAGCTACTGTTGCCATGCTGCGGCCGGAGGCAGCGAGGAAGACAAGCCACGCGAGGAGTCTCTTGATACTGGATTTTTCCAGTATCAGACGTCTGTAGAATCTACCAGACGTCTAGAGCGGCAACGGACGTCCAGAGCTGAGGCTGGATGTCTGAAAACTTGCAGGGTGCCGAGGTAAGTGTCCTGAACGCGCATGCATGCACGTACGTTACGTACATAACATTGCACTGTCGAAGGTTTTAACCTACAAGTGTGTACGCAGGTACAAGCCTTGGAAAGACGTGCAAGAACGCTCTTCGAGGTGCTTTAAGACTTCTGGACGTCTCCACAGAAGTCTCATAGATGCATTGGACGTCCGGGAGATCTTACAGACGTCTGGAAAGACCCAGGATGACTGTGAAAGGGTTCCAGAAGTCCGCCAACAGTGCAGGGAAGTAAGGTGAGGTTCTGAGATCATTTAAGACGTCTGGGCCTAGTCCCAGACGTCTAATTTTAGACAGTATGTACATTTTTGGCTTGTTTAGAGCCCAATTGAAGTCGGATTTACGCAAATGAAATACCATTGCTTTCCACTCGAGTTTCTCTACGTGTTAGTGTCAATTATATATTATTTTGAACTCGTCTGATGTGACTTAGTCACTAGTACAGGTCACCAGCCTGTAGCATATTCGAGGCCCGTGAAGACAACAGGACTTGCGATTCTAGCCCCATTCCTCCTATGTTTCCCGGTAGAGAGGTTTACCTTAATATTAAGATTTAAATAAGTGAAGTACTTGTTTAGAATAACTTGATTGAACCCTAGGATGTGAAATAAACCATAGGGCAGAAATGAATGAATATTGCATGAGCTATACTGTTTACTTAAGATGCATGTTAAACCCTAATTGCTGGCAAGTGTATAAATTAAGTTGATGTGATGCTTCCTCAGTTAGTAAAGCACAAGTTTCCTGTTATAAAAAAAAATGAAACCTAGGATGCGAACAATGAGATCTGAATGTTGAGAAATGGAATGAAAGGAATACAAACACGAACCCTACGAGGAATTAGGAGAGGAACTCCTGTGTATGGAAAGAACTTAGTAAGTCGACGGGAAGTGAGCTGGCCCTTGTGTACATAGTACCAAGAAGAGCAACTGTCCCATAGAGTAGAGGGGAGCCTGTCGCCCCTTGGGTTGAGACCCGAGGTGGGTTTGGCTACTCTATGTCAACTCTTGTTTAGCCCTCGCGTATGTGGTACTGAGGTGAGCTACTTAGTATAGGGAGAGAGCTAGCTACCCCACGAGGCCCGGGGTTAGGACTAGCTACCCTACACTGACTCTTGTTAGGCCCATTAGGCAAATTGGGATAGTTGGACGAGGGTACGCGGATTGTGGAGGGGCGAGACCCCTGTTTTATTCTGAGAGGGCAAGGCCCTGTACTATTTCATGTTGTACCTTAGGCTTACCTGCTAGCGGAAACGACTGACCGCATGCCAGTGCGGGGTAGCTACCCATCCGCTTATCGTGTATGCCGTAGTCACCATTACGTCGCGACCATGACCTCGAGGTGATTAATTGGGTGTATGACTACCACGGGGGACTCTCTCGGCCAGGAGAGCACCACGTGTACATCCTTCATCACGAGAAAGACTACAATCAAGATCATTCCCTTGAGGAACAGACAAGATCAAGAGATGACCGGATTATAATAGAATAAACAAATCAAAACTACTTAGTTGAGCTAAATAAAAATAAATAATTAATTAGTTGCTTGTCTTATGTTAATTGCATGTAAATGGTTTAATTACCACTCTACTCAGCTTTAGCTGACTACAGAATTTCATAACCTTATTCAGGTCAAGGAGTTGAGTAGCCAGCACCACTGGCTGCAGAGGGAGCTGGGCCCAGTCGAGCCCAGCCTTAGCTATTGTCATTTTCTGTTCCAGCACATTCTTTTTTGCAGTAGTGAGTATTTGTTATATTTCCGCTTTACTTTCCGCTGTTGTAGTTGTGATGGCCTGTAATATTATGAGACATTTCGTTCTGTTTTCTTTACTATCATTATATTATTTTCTGCTTAGTTATAGTGCACTTGTGGTTGTGGAATATTTTCTGCTTTTGGTTATTTCTCGTTGGACGACTAGGTCTTAGGATTAGTCGAAGCAAGTCGGTCTCGAGTTCTGTAGGAAACTAGGATCGGGTCGTAACACACAAAGTGGAAACAAAATAAGGTAGTGTTTAAGTTAGAATTGTTATAAGTTAGAAAACACCTAGGCTAATCAATCCTCACTAGCCAACATGAAAACATAAAGGATCTTAAGCATAGAGACACAATAGTATTAAGGTACTGACTAAAATGCAAAACATCATTATCCCTGTAGAACCATCACCTGTGCTTATGGGCCTCAAAAAGAGATTTCTATGGCTAAAAAATCCACCCAACATTTAGAAAGAGACTTAAGGTTCTAAGCATCCATGCTTATGTTGTTGACTCAACATGTGGGTAATGATATAAAAAACTCAGTTTTCTTAAGAGCATATATCTACCCATCACTTCAACACATCCCATCTCATACTCGCTTTGTTACATATTGGTAGCTTTCTCCCTCCCTTTTTCCATCCCGAGGTCACCAAAAGATTGAAAACTATGGGTATCTCCCCCCTCATTTCACTTATTAGGAATCACCTTAAAATCCTAGTCTACAAGTGTTGACTTCTAGAGTCTATTATTCTATATACATATATACATGGGTTGTTCTTTCCTTTTCTCTCCTTCCCTTTATTTTTCACTTTCCTTTTTCATTCCTCTTTTTCCTTCTTCTTTTTCAAAAGAAATATAAAACACTTATCATTTTTCTAGGCGACTCTTCCAAGTTTGATTTGTGAATGCCTCCTTATTAAGGTATGGTAAAGTTAAAGTGTAAGCTAGGATTGAATACTCTACACTTGAGTAGCATACTCAGTATAATATAGCAACCATAATCAAAAGGGTCTAAAAGGGTTGGATTAATTTCAAAGATTAGGTAGATTAATTTAAAGGTTTGAACCCTCAATCCTTTTGCCTTTGAAGTCCAAGTTTTCCACTACCATCTCCTACAAGCTAGTTAGTGTATAAGTGCAAAAAGTGCACACTGAGACTTCAAAAACAACCAAATTGAAGGATGGAAAGATAAGTGATCCACTTTCTTTATGATTTTCATTAATCAAAATGTTGACAGTCAACTCTAATACTGAGGTGTTCATTGCTTCCTTATGGTCATTTTCAAATTGGGTGAAGGAGGGTGTATGTGATTCACGTTCTAAAGGTGAGAAAAATAGCATTCGACAAAAAATCATTGACAGTGCACAAGGTGAATAAAATTTAATTTTGATAAGGTGCATTAACACAATTCTAGATGTAAATATGAAGAAAGGGGCCTTGACATACAAGCCATGGGAATTAATAAGGTTACCTAAAAATAGTTATCTTAAACCTTAGCTGGATGGATTTAAGCTATGTTGCATCAAAGTTTACATTGTCAAATCGAAAAGGGAAAAATATCATTACAGAGAGATTAAATAGAACCTTTGTAGTAGGAAACTGGTGCTTGGAATTTCCTAAAGATGGTGTCCTATATTTTCCTCTTGTTGGAAGCAATTATCACCTATTGGTTAAGCTACAAAGGAAATAGAAAAAAAGAATCTTCCTTCAAGATTTCAACAACAGTGGCTAGAGGATCCATCATGGACATTAACCATTATGAATATTTGGAAAGAAAATGTGAGGTTGACTCTCCTTACAACAAACTAAATGAGGTTTAATCAGGTCTATCAAGATGGGCTTTGAAAGAAACAAAGGATCAAGAGGAGCATAAAAGGTACACTGAGGAAACAAGTGTTTATAGTGAAGTGCAAATCTAAATAGAGGAGTTGCTGAGAGAAAAGAGGTTGTTGTAAAGTGGATATGAGTCAATCCTAATTAAAGAAGAAATTTTTGCTCTCAAAGGCACAAATGGAAGCAACAAGGGTATAGGAATATTAAATTTTATCTTCTATACTCTATGAGTAGAAGAAAGAAAAACACCATTTCTTATCTTTGATCATAAGATGGAATTTGCATTGGAAGAGAGCTCTTGCCATCACCTGCCTCATGTTGTGAATGGTACCATGCGTTTTGAAAAAGCCAATCCATTTGAAACACTTGAACTCTTCAAGCTTATGGAATATTATAGTACTTCTGTAGGGAAAGAAGTTAATCACATGAAGTCAAAGGTGTTCTCAGCAAAGGCATGGAGGAGGAAACAAGAAATTGGTCAAGGAGGCCTTCAACATCCATAATGAATTTGTTGGTGAATTTTATCTTGGCTTTGCCATCAACGATGGTAGATCTTAAAGGATCCCACATTAGCATTTCTTTACAAGTTAAGGATGAAATTAAGTTGTCATAAAAGGCATTCTCTATCTCAGGCCAGATGCTTTATTTTAATCATGTCCTCCTTATCTTCAATCTCCATTCACCATATGTCATTTACATCTCTTCCTACATGCACATTCAAATTAATGGATAATCAGATGCATGAAGATTATAATGGGTACTTTTGTATTAAAGAATGGAAATATATTACACTTCCTAAAGGAAAAGGAGGGTTGGGGTTCAGGAAAATAGAAATGTCTAATCAAGCTCTATTGATTATGCAAGTCAAGCACATACTAACTGGAGAAGGATCCCTAATGAGCAACATACTAAATATTTAAGGATGGGGTTTTGTAGAGATCAAAGAGACCAACTCATCTAATCTTTGACAATGCATAATCTAAGGCAAGCTTTATTTAAGAATGTACTTTGGATGGTCAATGATGGGAAGTCTACATAGATATAAAGAGATAATTGGATTCAAATGAGCATAGACCTATCTTGCTATTAATTACTAGAGAAGAACCTCTCGATTAACCTATTTCACACCTCATAGAGGCAAAAGAACGATGGAAGAGTGAACTTTTGTAGACTCAATTTGAAGAATCAATCAGGCAAAAGATTCCTACTGTGATCATTGATATTGGCGAGGATGATGAGATGTTCTCGAAAGCACATCGAAAGGTTTTTCTTTCTAGTTCAATCAACTTATAAGATGCATTTAAATATGGAAGAGAATCAAAATTACATTGTTGCCGTAGTTTAAATTTAGCTCTCTTATTTTGAAGGACGGATACCATAAGGCCAAGGATTGAAATGTTTATGTGGAGACTAGTCAAGGGGTTCCTTATTTTAGCAAAAGCTCTTGTAGAACTATAGTACATTACATAAAACTGGAAGTTGCTTATTTGCAAAATGTCATTTTGCTAGAGCATTATAGTTTGCCTATGGATTAGAGTGGAGGAGCTTGAATCACATATTGTGCGAGTCATCTTTACATAGCTCAAGTCTAATGATTTGTTG
This sequence comes from Thalassia testudinum, assembly GCA_037157565.1. Classification (NCBI taxonomy): domain Eukaryota; kingdom Viridiplantae; phylum Streptophyta; class Magnoliopsida; order Alismatales; family Hydrocharitaceae; genus Thalassia; species Thalassia testudinum. The sequence continues at coordinate 61,141,429 of JAZHRO010000019.1, read as the reverse complement.
TTTACTAATGCATGTAATCTACTTCATCTCATTTTGATTTCTAGATGCAATTATAAACATAGATCGACTAGCCCAAATTTGGAGCAATATTTGTATATGATATGGCATAATGTGATTGAGTGGGAAAGTACTAGGTGGTGAATATTATTCCCAAATAAAACCCAACAATGAATACAAATTTTTTCTAATTCAAAAATATCCAAACCTTTACATCATCAGAGTATAGGGTGTATCTTGTATTAAAATCTCAACAACAAAAGTTACACATCCAATATCCACTTAAAAATTGCGAACTAAAGTGACACCAATATTGTAGAGTGGTTCCTAAATCCAGAGTTAGTTTACTGCCTAAGGTTGCCCACCTTAGAATTTCCTTGTAACTTTGCATCACAAAATCACTATCAAAACTTAGTTACTTTCAGGTGTAACCCAAGCCTTTACAACAATAATTGGTCGACAACCAATCAATCAAGCTTGTTCATGGACAGCTCAACTCAAGTAGAATTAGCTAAGTGATATCCCAATCACTTGTCAACCTACACCCTAATGAACACACATTACCATCCTACTTACAACAAGTATATGACAATTTGAGTACAATAGGATTGAAACTTCTAATATGCTTCTCGATGAATCTTAGCATTCAAAGGATTAGAATTATCGAGCTTGAGAAGCTAGTAGGCCGCAAATCCTCAAATTGGTGGTGATAGGGTTTCTTCCATAAATATAAAAATTAATTATTGTCAATAGATTCTTCTTGAATCACTTCACCTAGAATTTTCTCTACAAGAGATTCTCCTAGAATCCTCTTTTTATCAAAATCAATTTTGTCAGAGTTTCCTCTAAAATCTTCTTCTATTCAACTAGAATCTCCTTTGGAATACTTTTATAGAATCTCTTCCAGAATTACATTTAGAATCTTCTTCAGAAATTTCTCTAAAGTCTCCTTCTAGAATCACAATCACTCTCTATCAAAATTTCAGACTAGGGTGCACTGGAGAGCTTGGAGAGGTAGAGTTTCACTAGGAAGAATTTGTATTACTTGTGTTATGTTTGAAAAGCTCCAAGTCCTCTATTTATAGGTGCACCCAACCTCTCAAATAAATTAAAGCTTACCTTTCCAATGGCCAAATGCCATGGGCAAATTGGTCTTTATCTAAAACTCAATGTATAGGTTAAAATGTCCTTAAGTGGTGCTTTTTCCAAATCAACTTCAAATTGCATGCATCTTCTCCAACGGCTACAAGGAATTCTTTGTTGGATCGGTTGAATAATAATTGACCAGTAAGAATTGTGAGTTTTTGGTATATCACCTAGTTCTTCAATCTATGCTCTTAGTGATTTACTAATGGGGTATTTTGACATTAAATCACTTGAAATTCAAAATAACTTTAATATTTTGCTTCTCAAAGGGTTGATTAACTCCTAGGTGGTTTAATTGGAGCCTATTCGATTAAATCAACCTAGTCGATGCTTATAGCTTGATATAATCAAATTGAACTTTAATAATCTACTAAAATAAAAATGTGATACTTAGTTAAACTTTTCTTCATTGTGATCAGCTGCAATTGCATCTTCCAAGTTGCAATATTCAATTATTCATGTGACGTGCGTAATTCTTCAATTTGTAACCTTCATTACATTTAATTATGCATATATATTTTTGCATATTGCACATATGCACCTGCATTCTCAAACAAGTCTTTTTCACACATATAATCATGAAAAATCATTATCACTGCAAAAATCACAAATATTTTAATCATTCATTCTTAATTGACTTATGTAAGAAATTTGAGTTTCACAAATCCCGTGAAAATTTTAGTTTAGTCATTTAATTTTTTTGTCAATGTTTTTAACTCATCTAACTATCTCTAAATATTTTTATAACATCAAAATCACTAAGTTCAACATATTTTCCTCAACATTCTTCCATATTAATAAGTTTTCATCAATGCAAGGCACTCTTTATGGTGGATACTAATCATAGAAGGACTTCCTTAACTTACCACTATTCCAACAATTAATCTCTTTTATAGGTGGATGATTCATTCAAGCATGAGAGGGCATTTAATGAATACAGGAATTATTAGCTACTTCATGCTTAATTATCTTAGTCGGGTAACAACAAGTGCCTAATTGCATTAAAATTAGGACATTTAGGGTAATAGTACATTTTAGGGTTGATAATGCATCTTGGGGCCTAGCTATTAAGGATAATAAATGTCCATCTTCATTACAGGAGTGCCTAAGGAGCTAAGCTAATTCATCACAAGGGAGGAGTGAATACAAAAGTTGGAAGCCTCTCCAACTAACAAATGGTGCCACCTCAACATGCCACCTTATCAATCCATGCTCTCCCCCTCCACCAATAATCACACGCCACCTAACCCTAGCCCTGTCCTAAACCCCACGCAACCGTAGCCTCCATTGCTAAACCTACACATGCCACTCATTCCAACAATTAAACCCTAACCCTAGCCTTCTAACCTAAAAATGCACACCACCACAACCAATCCTAGCCCTACTTCCTATAGTCGACCACCCCTTCCACTTCAACAATCCACGTCCCCTTTTCCCCTCCAATCACATCATGCTACCTAAGCCAAGCCACCTCATCCATTAGTTCATGCCACCTCCCTCCAACAAACCCTAAACCCTAATTTTATCCCATAGTCCATGCCACCCCTCCCTACCACCTCCATATAACCCCATCATTCCAACAACCCCTCACCATCAATCATTCTCATCTCCGTCAATCTCCATTCACTCTCCCTCTCCATCTCTCCATCTCCTTTTCTCCATAATCCTCCTTCACACCCTCTACCTTTAGCAAGGCATCTCTGGCTTCTTCTTCATTTGGACATCCTCCTCTAGTCTTCTCCACCTCTGCCATACCCTCTACTCTCCACTCTATGGCATTCTACTATTCACCCCTCCTCTATATTCTTCTTCTTGCTCTCTTTCTTTTCGATGTCATTTGTAATAAGTAGCTAATGTAGTGCATATTTTCTATCAATAAAGAAATACATTTTGTGTTTTCCTTCTTCCTAGTGAATAGTTCAATGCATGTTAGCATAGTTTATGTGTTTATGTGACTTGCATTTGTCTTAGATATTAGATTTACATTTCAAATTTTTGCATTTATTTTCATGCACCCAGAAATTCCAAAAGAATTACCATAGGCTTTTACATATTAGGTTTAATTCTCATCCAAATTTTGTTCAAAAATTTGTTCTATTAAAAAAATTAAGAAATCATTTACGTTCCAATCCTGTCATTATCGTGTTTGAGTTCTTACATTTTACTTCCAAATTTACTTTGCATGTTCTAGATGCTAGATTTATGTGAAATTTGGTAGAAATCTTAGTCAGGTAGTAAAGTACCTTTAGTAATTTTATTAGAATTTTTACATGAAATGACCCTTCCCAAGGGTCGTTCGGAATTTCTAAAATTTTTAGGGGTGTTAATGCAATTTTAAACCCCCTGAGACTTACTCTATGGACTCTGCGGGAAAAGGAGGTTTTTTGCAGGGCCAAGGCTGCAATTGACCTGACCCCACACCAACTCAATGCAACCCCCTCCCACCTTAAAACCCTAAGTCTCCCTTTAAAAACCCCATCCACCCCTCCACCCTCAACCCACGCCACCTCCACTCCTCCACCTTTTATTTTGCAGCCGCAACCATCCCATTTTTTTTCCCCCATCCCCTTGCCATCATGAGTAGGGGAGGAAAGGAGGGGAAACAGGAGGAGCATGGAGGAGAGGGAGAGAAAGAGTAGGAGAGGGAGGGAAGCAAGAGGAGCACGGATGCTCCTCCATTCTCCCCGCCACTGTCGTCCATCACCTTCCTTCCCCTTGCAGCCGTGCGTGGAGGAGAAGGAGAAGAGGGGAGCCGGAGGAGCATGCGGAAGGGAAGAGAAAGGGGGCAGCAGGAGAGAGCGTGGGAGAGGGAGAGCAGTAGGAAGAGGAGCTGTTGTAGCTCCACGGGTGAGGAAGGGGTCCTCACGAGAAGAAGATCTTCACGAGGAAGCTCTGCGTGTGGATATTTTCGCATCATCAGACGTCCGCAACCCTTGTCAGACATCTGGAGGGGTCGTCAAATGTCCAAAAAGAGCTCCGGACGTCCGATAGTATGTAGAGTGCCAAGGTACGTACCCTGCACAAGCCTACATGCATGTATGATCGTATTTGAGGTGTCGCATTTCACTGCGCATGCATGCACAGATACAAGGGCGTTGGAAAGGCACGTGGCATGACATTCGAGGTAGTTTAGGACGTCTGGAGGCTGTGTTAGACATCCTACTGTCCTCTCAGATGACCGGGAGCAATGTCAGATGTCTAGAGACCCCCTTAAACGTCTGTACAGGGTAGCTGACGATGGGTACAGACACATGAGAGCAAGGTGAGCTATTGCATTCGTTTAAGACACCTGGAACTCAACCCAGACGTCTAATTTTGGTCAGGGTGTGTGTTTTTGGGTCGGTTCAGGGCTCAAACGGAGTCAGTTTTTCACAAACAAAGTATCGTTGGTTTCCTTTTGGAATTCTCTACGTGTTAGTGTAATGTCTATGCTATTTTAAGCTCATTTGACATGTTGGTCAACGTTATAGGTCTCAAGTCCGTAGTGTACATGGGATCTGCGGAGACATCAGGATCCACTGTTCGAGCCCCCATACCACCCGTGTACCCTGGTAAAATGGTCCTCTCTACTTCTATGGCTTGAATTAGTAAAGTGTATGATAAATTAGAACTATCTAGTTGAAACCTAGGTTATGAGATGAACCCTAAGACTGAGAATGTGAATGGTTTATAGTTAGTGCATGAATCTCAGATGTTATAAAACCTGAGAATGCATATTGTTAAATTTCATACTGTGATAATTGGAATAGTTAAATGCTGAGATGGTTGCTTATCCTATTAATGACTGTTTAACATGTTAATTTATGAGCTGCCTACTATACGAATTAGAAATCAATATATGATAAAGATGCACGCTGTGAAATGAAATATGATGAGTATTATGCATGAACCCTACGGGGAACTAGGAAAGGAATTTAAAGTACACTGGAACAGATATGTGATGTATGATGGAACTTGTTACCTACGGGCGTGTTGGTTGGCTGTTCAGACTTGGGTACGGAAAGTGAGCTGGCCCTCGCGTACGTGGTATCGAGGAGAGCTACTGTCACTTTAGTGTAGGGAGGAGCTAGCCGCCCCTTGGGTTGGGATTCGGGGTTAGAACTGGCTACCCTACACCGACTCCTATTAAGCCTACTGGGCAAACCGAGATAGTCGGGCGAGGGTACGCAGACTTTTGAGGGGTGTGGCCCTAGTTTTGTTCTGTGTTACACGTTTGGGTGTACCCGTTAGCGGAAACAACTGACCCTGTGCCAATGCAGGGTAGCTACCCGTGTGCTTATCGTGCGTGCCGTAATCACCGTTACGTCACGGCCATGACCCCGAGGTGGTAGACCGGGTGTAGGACTACCATGGGGTACTCTCCCGGCCATGAGAGTGCCACGTGTACATCTTGTATCGCGGAAAAATTGCATTAAGATCGTTCCCTTAAGGAACAAGTGGATTAAGAAATGTTGTGAACCTTTACTAGATTACCTAAATCAGAAACACATAGATGATATAAACAGAAATCGAGGATAATACATAATTGAAAATTGTATAATTAGTTAGCTACTTTTCCTTTATGTGTGATTTCATTTAAATTACATATACACCACTATATATATATAATCATGTTCAGGTCAGGGAGTTGAGCAGCCAGTGCTATCGGCTGCAGAGGGTGCTGGGCCTAGTCGAACTCAACCGTAGTTGTACTTTCTTCACTTTCCGTTACAGAGGCCCTTTTGTTGGTAGTGAGTATCTTCAGTGTAATAGCGCATGTTTCTATTATGTTTCTCTCTGCTTTAGTGTGATGGCTATATCTGTAATCGTACTTTTCTGCTTGTGGCATGTAGTACCTTTGGGATTTCTATTCTATTTTCCATTACTGTCTATTATCTATTTTCTGCTTAATTACATTGCATGTGTAGTTGTGGAATGTTTTGTTCATTTGGTTATTTTTTGTTGGATGACTGGATCTTGCGATTTAGTCGAGGTGGGCCGTTTTCGGGTTCTGTAGGGAGTCGGGATTGTGTTGTAAGATTACAGTTTTCAAAAATTATTTACACGCGAATTACATTTAAGTTCCTACTACTGCATTTTAGTCTTTGTCCTTAGTTCCCACAAAGTTATCCCCTCCTTAGAACACCCAAAAAACTCTGAAAAATTAAAAACATCAAAAATATCACTAGTTAGGTCTAGGTAAGAAGTAATTGAATCCTATGCCTCCCTAGAAGATGACTTGGACTCCCATATATGTACTTAATTTTTTAAGAGTTCAAAAAAAAATCAAATGGTCGTGATTTTTGCACTATAATGATGCAATTATCCTTTTGCAAATTTCATGCTTCAGCATCCAAAGCAATGGTATATCTCTTACCAAGAGATATCTTCTTTGATGCCCTAACACTGAGGATTGAACCTACATCACTTGAAGAAGTTGAAATTCATGCAATTAAAAAAGAGATGGAGAAGTTTGATGCTTATAATTTCTATTCTATAAACGTTTACAGTGATTGCTTTGCATTTGAAATGATTACAAGCACTGACATGGTTGAGCATTTCAGTTGCCTAATTGGAGGTTGAAGCGTCAGTTATGGATGTGCCAGCAGTATTTGTCTACATATAACACTTTTCATTTAATACATGTTCAAAGAGAAGCTAAATGTTGCTTACTCACTGGTAATTACTTGTAATGAAGGTTGGAAGGTAGCTAGTATGATTCTGACCCACCACTACCTACCACTCATTTTTCTTAATGTTGTTCAGTAATGAAGCATCTTTCAGCTTTGCTTGGCAAAAGAGAGAGAGAGAGAGAAAAGAAACCGAGGGAGAAACCTAGATGACAGCATTTTCTCTCATTTGAGCTAGCGGTGTTGTAAAGATAGATCCACGGGTTATCCCAACACTCATATCATTTCCAAGAAGAGTGTTGAAAAGCAAGAATGCTGCTTTAATTATAAAATACATAATATCTACAACTTATTTTTTAAGTAGCATTTAAAAATGACAAAATCAAATAAAATTGAAAACTTGCAGTAGTTACCTGCTTGTATACAAATTCTGTATATGCACCCGATCTAATGTATATATCATCATTACCGTACTTGCCTTTCCTATTCTAATATTTATTCAGACGTACGTCATGCTAAAGGATTCAAAAATATTAGTTCGATTAAGCACATGGGATTGACTCAGACGCATAAAAGTGAAGTTGAAAATCTGAGTATATGGATGCAAAGAAGGCATATATTTATGTAAATTCCTTAAATAAAATAGCCCATTGTTGGTTATCACATAAAAGAACCAATGATGTTATATTATTTATGGATTTTGACAGAAACATCCATGTAAATTATTAATGTTATGCATATTCTCCTAAGTTCATATTTACACATGCTTGCACATGGAGAAAGTTGATATCCTTGATTTAAATACCACAAGAATCAAGCTTCAAAAAAAATATGCTTTCTATTTTTGATGGAAAAAGATAAAAAATAAGTAGCTCTTCTTCTCATATTAAAATATTAAATTAATGTCATTTTTGTCTTCCATCTTCTCAACCATGCATGGATTTCCTAGATGACAAGATTTTCCTTCTTTTATTGATTTTCTATATTCTTTAACTAGATGCCAATTTTTTTGGATGGACATAAGCATCGACCCTAACGATGGTATAAGTTATCTCATACATGCTTAATTTTGTAAGCTAGCTAATAGAAATGGAGACGTATAAGTATTAAATAAGGTAGCACAAGGGTACAGATATAATACCAGATGTTCATAGGGAGGTACAGGTAAGAATCCTTGATACTGCAAAGAAATCAAAGAAGCTAGAAGAGAGCACGACGTACGCGTTGCAATTCTTGGGCCTCTTCCTTCCCCACCTCCTGCGGTGCACTCATGGCGGAGAAGTTGACCGACGAGGAGTGCAAGGAGGTCTTCAGCCTGTTCGACAAGGACGACGACGGACGCATCACCACGAAGGAGCTGGGGACGGCGATGCGATCCCTGGGGCTGAACCCGACCAAGGCCGGGCTCCAGGAGATGGTTGAAGAGATCGATGCACAGAAGGGGGGCGTGATCGATTACCCCCTGTTCATGGAGCTGCTGGAGAGGAAGATGAAGGCGTCGGACTCGGAGGAGGCGCTGAGGGACGCCTTCCGCTTGTTCGACAAGGAGCAGAAGGGCTCCATCTCCGTCCCGGAGCTGAAGAACATCATGACCAGCTACGGCGGGAAGCTCACGGAGGAGCACGTCGAGGAGATGGTCGGAGACGCCAACGCCGATGCCGACGGGCAGATCAACTATGCAGGCCTCGCCAAGATTCTCATGACCAAGTGAGAGAGAGAGAGAGAGAGAGAGAGAGAGAGGGAGCTAATTAAGAATCGTCGTCTGTTTACAGGCGATCGAGTGGCTCCGTGCCTCCTGCATGTTGGACGTGGTTACGTTAATTAACCGATATACATATGTTGTCGTTTGGATTCTTATGTGTTCTTTCTTTCTTTCCTTCTGTTATGTATGGATGGATTGAGTTTCATGTATAAGTGTAATTTTTGTTGTAACCCTTCTTGCCATCTGTGCGGTGTTACTTTTGTTTTCATTTTACCCCTTTTCATGAGGTTCTTGTGTGTTTGTTTGAGGGATAAGTTTGAGATAAAGATGGAAAAATGAGGTAAATCAAATGAGTAATGTTATATACATTTATAGATCTTATCTAAGATCTCACCTATAAGATCTTACCTAATTATTCTTAAGGGCGAATGAGATAGAAATAGGGGGTAAATTTTTATCTCATTTACCCCCATCAATAACAAAGATCTCAGGAGTGAAAACATTGGCCAAATATATGGGAGGTGTGTTAAATATTTTTATAAATCCAACAACATTTAATGTTAAATAAGAATAACAAAGCATTGAACGACTTAAAAGATAAGATCATGTGGACTTTGTTTGAATACCATTTCACCAAACACATGAGAGTAAGGGAAGTCACGTGACATTTTACGAGGTAATAGTAATGGACTCAATAAGGCCTTCAACCTTAGGAAATTAATTAATTGCGTCGAGATATAAATGCATCTCTATACAAGTTAAGGGTGCTAATCAATTTAAATCTTAGTAAAAACATCAAGTTTTGAATTTGATTTGATAAAATATAAATTAAGGGTGATAATTGGTTTGAATTTTGACTTGATACGAAATTCAAAATCAAATAAAATTTGAATTTAATTTAAATTTAAATTTTGGATTCATATTCAACTTATTAAGGGTTGAATATCTGAAGTCGATTCGTTAGTTATTTGACAAAGAATTGCTTATTTAATTTATTAGGACTCGGTGGAAGTTGACGAGGGGAGGAGTCGACGGCAATCGGAGTTGGGGAGGGGATGGGGTAATGATGATGGAAGTTGGGGAGTGAAAAGGGGGATTATGTATAAGTATGTGTATTAGGGATTCGGTAAGTTAGAGTAAGTCCACAACTTGGGGTTGGAGATTTGGTTTTAGGTGTTTCTTTTTCTTTCTTGCTTTTTTTTTATATAGTTGATTAAGACGGGGATTTGCGTAACATGGGACAAGGTTTAGATGGAAAAAATAGTTTGTGGTGAGGCTAGATTTTCCCTAGATTCCCTTCAGGATTCATTTAAAGGAAATCAGAAAAAGATCTAACATAGGACGGGTGCCCCAAGTGACTAGGTCTAGGAATTGCTCAAATTGGATAGAAAAGGCAAACCCAGCCAAAAGATTAGGGTAAATCCCATGCATTCACCCATCATTACCAACTTAGTAGGGAAATCTCGAGTTGAGTCAGGTAACCAAGTCGACCACTAAGAAAGGGCAACTTCAGCCTAAAGAAATCTCTCCAACAAAAGAACCCACCCTGCATCATATAATCTTAGTCACAAGTACGAGGAGAATGAGAATGGAAAGGCTCACAAGGAAAGGTACCATTAGAGCTTGCCCACGTAGGGAAATTGCCACGTCTTGGGGATCAACATGCCACCTAACACTAGCACCTCACCTCGTGTTAGATTTCCAGGAACCCTGATTGGACCGTAGAACCCACAATTGTCCTTAGGATTGGACAAGGCACCTAATGCAACTGTCCATCAATAGATGGATCTATCAGGCACGCTTGCGAAAGAGGAGAATGATAAGAGGCATGATTTTGGGAACAAATGGTTATCCAATCAGATTGCTCTAATCCACACCATATATATCAATTGGGATAGTGGTTCTACCTTTTATCTCTATTTTTTGATGTAATCCTAGAGCTCCATTATATAAGGGGCCTCAGAAAGTACGCAAAAGGTGAGCCCATGTTCTCCTTGCATGCAAGCCTTGTAAATGAAGAAAGGACTCCAACTTGTACCTAATACTCATGGTGAGTGGCCATCGCCCATGTTCTTCAGTGAACCTAGCTAAAATCGTTTTCTATTTGTAGTTTGATTTCTTAGATGTTACCTTTGTCAAATCGGTTTGGTAAGAGTAGTTGAGCTACCTCATGATACCAGCTGAAGCGAGTCAACTCGTAAGCTAGAGTGGACTCTAAACCCCAAAAGCCCTTCATTTGGTGTTGTCTGTGAGAACAATCCTATACCATCTTGATGGCTCAAACTTGTGGGAAAATCAGAGCACTAAGTACTACCTCATCTAGCCCCCCTAAGGATGAAGTGGCCCAATATATGAGGGGACCCCCTCTGAAGCGAGAGCTTGATGTCATACCTATGTAGACCAATCCTCTTGTAGGAGAGGAGAGCAACGTTTCAGGTAAGAGCTCCTTCCAACCAGCTCCACCTTGGAGAATCTTCAAAAGATGGAGGAGCTTCAATGCCACCTCTCGACCCTCGAGAAGGCCTTCGAGAGGAAGGCGATTGGCAAGAACAGGCAGAGCACAGGTTGGAGTCGTAATACCCACTATCTGACAATCTCTCCATCAATATAAGGATGCTCACTCAACTCTCGAGAGGACAATGCAGAAGTTGTCCCTTGACATGTACACTTCTTGTAAAGCTATCCTGCTGCCTTTAACCAAAAAGGTGTTGAGGTTGAAACTCCTAGACAAGTACTAGAGGTCTTAGTACACAACCTACCATAGTAACTCAAATCCAATAGACCACCTCAACTATTTTAGAGGTGTAATGTGTCTCAAGGAGGTGGATGGCAATGCCTATTATCGATCCTTCCCATAACTCTGAAGGGAAAGGCCCAAGCTTGGTTCAACAAGTTTCCTGCAAGATCAATTGACTCTTACAAGCAACTCAAGCTCCTTTTCCTTGAACAATTAAAGATTTATTAGAAACAACAAGTTGACCCTACAAACGATCATCAAGGGTCGCGGAAAGAGCTTGACCTCTATGGGAAGTTGCATTATCATAAGTCTTACATCATGTAAGAAGCTTTATGAATGCAACCTCCTCCCTTGAAGAGGTGATGCAACATTTAAATACAAAGTATCACTAGATGCTCACTACGTGAATGGGTGAATGGAAGAAAGGACCTTTTAAACCAAGCCTCCCTCTAATATTCAAGGTCAAGTCCAGAGATGACCCAACCATCGAGAGAGAATAAATAACCACCTTGCCAAGCCACCAATTCCCCTAATGACCTTAGTGATGGAGGTTAAGAATGTTGAAGTTATGTGCCCTGAGCGAACCGACCTGAGTCAAATGACTAGATCGGTGATTCAAATCTGAGTGTCAAATCATGTGGACACACTAATGTGGTTATATGGGTTGGATGTACTAATGATGGGTATCAAAGGATCCAAATGGCTTGGATCAAGGATTTCGATAAGTCATCAAAAACTATTATAATATCCAATTATTATCTCCAATATGAGAAGAGTGGTAATCTTCTCTAGAGACTTTTGCCTTACTGATGCACATCCTCTGCATAACTTAAGCCTGTCATGCAAGTTGAATCAAGGACTTTCTGACTAATCGAGTTCTGCCATCTGATGAAACCTAAGTCTTCGAGTTCTAATATCAAGCATTACACATTATAGGATCGCAGTCACCCAACACATAGTCATAGAATAATCAATGGCCAAACATTTATTCATAAATCATTAAATAAAATAAAGTGCTAGCAATCACAATCAAATACACCATAGAAAATTGTAACGAGCGTGTGCCCCAGACGTCTTTTAAGACGTCTGGGAGGTGGCCCAGACGTCTGTAAAGACGTCTGGGATCACATCCAGACGTCTGACCAGACGTCCGGGATAGTTTACAGACGTCTGGCGAACAGTTATGCTCGCACGGGATATTCGTCTGCGCGCCTGTGCCCGCAGACCTGCGATCCTGCCTCTTTCTCTGCGGCGGCAGGCGACTGCGACCGCCTTCTCTCTCCTCTCCACGTGGCGTTAAAAGGGGGGCGCGCCTCCCCTCCTGTCTCCACCATCTTCCTCCTTCTCCTCCTGCCTGTGCGCGAGAGCGAGCGGACGCGAGGGCGCAGCGGCAGCGGCAGCCGCAGTAGGCGCGGAGGAGCTGCGGCGTGCGAGGGCGGGGCTCTGCCGTGAGGGCGAGCTCGCCGGGAGCGGCTTGGCCGGCCGGCGGAGGGCGCAGGGGGGCGCAGAGCGTCGCGGAGAGGGACCTGCTGCGGGCGGAGCAGCGGACGCGCGAGGTGCGACGCGGGCGGCGTCGCGAGCGGAGGCCGAGCAAGGTTCTGATTCTGGAAAAATTTCCAGAATCAGACGTCTGGATTGATATCCAGACGGCAAGGTCGACGTCTGTGAGATCATACAGACGTCTGAAAGGTGAGTTTCCGCTTTCTTCTTCTTTTTGTCGACTGACCGTACTGAGGGAGGAGGGTTGGCTGTGCGCAGGTCCTCTGATTCGTCATCTTTGCGAATCAGACGTCTGGAATTTGTACCAGACGGCGGGAGTGGCCTCCAGACGTCCGGAGTGACCATCGGACGTCTGGGATCTAGACAGACGTCCCCACAGACTTCTGGACGTCCGGGGAACCAAGCCGAACAGGTAATTCTCTGATCCACCGTTTAAGACGTCTGGAAGGAGTTCCAGACGTCTGATTTTGCACAGTATTGTCTTCCTCGACCCGTTTAGGGCCCGTTTGGGCTCCGTTTTCCGCGATTCGAGTTGCGTTCGTTTCAGAATTTATTCCTCTACCCGCCTACAGTAGCTATACACTGTTTTGAGACACTCCTTGTGTTTGATCCTCGTGATAGGACCTCGTTCGGTTGCAGTCTTGAGAGTCGCGGAGGCGCGCGGGATTCCCGATCACGCCCCCATTACTCCCGTTGTACCTGGTAGAGTGGCTTTAAGTATTAATAAAATCTGTTAAAGTATGGAACATAACTAGAACCTAGGGCATTGCATGAATCCTAGGAATGAGAAATATATGGAATGATAGCTCCTAGGTGTTGCATGAATCCTAGGGCCGGAAAACTAGATTGTATGATAGATCCTAGGATATGGCATGAATCCTAGGATGGAAAAAACTAGTGGAATGTATATTACTGCAGTCTTGGAAAAATGGAAAGGAATATATATAAAGCTGCCTGTAAATTTAATTAACAGCTGCCTGTTATGCATAAAGAATCATGTTTGAGATCATGGAATGTGAGAACGTGAATCTGGAAAGTGAAACATATGATGTTCTGAGATAAAGAGCTGGAACCCTACGGGGAATTAGGAGTGGAACTCCTGGAAAGAAAAGGAATGGAACTGAGATGTAGTTTGTACTGTCTCTTGGGTACGCAGTACCAAGGGAAGTACCTGTACCTGTTTTAGTGCAGAGTGGGGCCAGCCGCCCCAGGGACCCGGGGTTAGGCTTGGCCGCTCTGTACCGACTTGTTGGCCCTCGTGTACGTAGTACCGAGGAGAGCTAGTAGTGTTAGGAGAGTACTAGCTACCCCACGGGCCCCGGGGTTCTGCTAGCCTCCTTCACCGACTTGTTAGGCCCACTAGGGCAAACCAGGGTAGTCAGACGAGGGTGCGCGGACTGTGGAGGGGCAAGGCCCCGGTTTGGTTACTGTGGAGGGGTTGGACCCCTGTTACTGAGAGGGCTCTGCCCTGGTTCCGTGCTGTGCTTTGGGCGCACCCATTAACGGAAATGACTGACCGCGTGCCAGTACGGGCTAGCTACCTGTGCGTTTATCGCGCGTGCCGTAGTCACCGTTACGTCTGTCAGTGACCTTGGGGTGGTTGACTGAGGGTAGGATCACCACGGGGGACTCTCCCGGCCAGGAGAGCACCACGTGCTACTTCTACTTTTGGAAAAGACTGCAATCAAGATCGTCCCACGAGGACATCCGAGATCAAGTAAAGGATCTGAGAAGTAAATGAAATAGTGAGAAAAATTGAAAGATGTAAATAAAGGAAGTAATAGAACATAACAGCTACTGTACACTCTACTGTTGCCTTTAGTTAGTTTGCCACTCTACTCAGCGTTTTGCTGACGTGTTACACTCGTTACCTTTTTCAGGACCAGGTGTTGAGCAGCCAGGGTCGGCGGCTGCAGAGGACGCTGGGCCGAGTAGGGTCCAGTAGAGTTACCACAGCTTTGTACCCCTTTTTGTTTCTGTTCTAGTGAGTAGTTTTTGTTTCCGCTGTACCTTCTTTACCTGCAGTTTTTGTTATATGATAAATGTTGTTTTACTGTTGTGGTGGTGCCTACTGTAGTAGTTTCTTTCCTTACTGCTGTACTTTCTTACTGTTAGTTATATTCATGCTGAATGTGGTTTATTTTACTGTCTTTTGGTTACTTCCTCGTTGGACGACTGGGTCTTGGGATTAGTCGAGTCGGTCCGGTTCTCGTGTCTCGTAGGGACTCGGGAATCGGGTCGTTACAAAAATAAGTAAGCAAAGAAGTGCTCAAGAATGAGTATAGTCACTAGACTAGAAAGTAACGAGTCTAATGACTATAGAAAAGAATAACTGATGACAAGACTACGTAAGAAATTAGGCTTAGTACAGACCGTCACCAATAGCCATGCTCAGTCCCGTAGCAGAAGGATCAATTGTAGCCGCTACACCTAGCAGCTTAGCAACACTTGAGTACAAAAGCCAAAGAACACTTCAGCAAAAATTAAGTAGAGTAGAACCAATAACAGAGTATAATAATAGTAACAAGACGAACAAGAAAGAGGGTACTAATCCATAATTTAATCATTTATTAATCCTTATTTTATTTTGTTTATTTTACAAGTGAAGCCCAACTTGTTACTGATTAGCCTATATTTATGAATTATTTAGGCATTTGAATGCCTAGACATTAAGTTAATTTTAACAATTATTTAACATGCATTAATATGTAAATACATTAATTATAGATTTGTTTCATGCATCGCATTCGTATGTAAATTAGATCTTAGCATGCATTAGCTTAGTCTTTAATTTAGTTTGCATTTTAATTTAGTGGGCATTATACACATTACATGCATTACATGAAATTAGACATTCTATAAGGCTTAGTATATAAATAAGTCAATCTTTTATTTATTTAATTACCCCTTTCTTCTTCTGCAAGACTCCTTGTAGAGCCATTAAAGCCTAGTAATCAAGGAGCAATCCACTCGTCCCAACAAGGAAGGGACAAGAAAAGTGGATCTGGCCTCCAATGCTCCTCAAGACTCAATTCAAATGGTGTTGGTTGCTATAAGAAGGAGGAGGCTGCGGAGCTAAGTAGGCCTTCACCCCCTTTCACTACTATGCAGAGAGTTCTCCTCCGCTTCACCACCATCGGCCTCAATCGTGATGGAGCTTTGCAACCAAGGGCGTGTAGGGTGACAACCCACACCACCATTATAGAGCTTCGCACTACAACCTCATCGTGCCCCCACCTGACCACCAACACCACATCCACCACCACCTTTCATCACAAACCAAAATCCCACTATTCATCTTCTTCCCAACGAAACCCACCACCACCATCACCAACAATGACCACCTTCACTTTCACCAACCCAGTGCCATCACCACCAACCATCTCATCCCCCTCGTTTCCCACGCAAGCCACCCTTTTCTTCTTCATCATCTTCTCCTTCCTCTCCCAATGTCCCCATGTTCATTGTGCCTTCATCCACCTCAATCACCCAACAGAAACCCACCACGCCAGCCAGCCCCATGCATCGTCGCACCCCACGCCGCATGCCCTCGCCAACTAGTCCACCCTCCGCCCATGAGTGGAGCTGCTCCCCAACAGTAAACCGCCTCCACCTACATGCAAAGCTGCTCCCCAATAGCAGAAGCCGACCACCACCACCGCCACCACTGGCCACCTCTTGGTCGGCGCCACTGCCTCTGACCACCATTCGCCGCACTACCACTGCCATCAAAAGCAGCTCGGTTGACTTGACTTCCTACAAGCTTCACACTTCCGACCATCTCCTCCACGCGTGCAAGCAAAAGGAAGGCTTTCCCCTATTTTTGCCTCAATTAGTTATTATGTGGAGTGTCGTTGCCAACATCCATTTTTCTCATTTATTGAATATTATATGTTGGTTGATTTTTGAGAGCATCCTCGCCTTTCTATGAAAATGTAATTTTAGCATATTTAGACATAGTTATCCTAATCTAAAGCTGATTTTGACTCGATTTTTGGTGAGATTTTCAGTGAACAATTGTTTGCGACTTTTGCAAGTTTAGACATGCTAGTGTTTCCCTATGGACACAACCCGCTCCCTTGTGAGTGGTTATTTATTTAATCTATTTTTATCCACGCTTTCGCTACTCGTTAATTGAACTACAATGAATCTTTAGAAATATTTTTGAACACTATTTCAACGCTCGATCAGTTATGGTCAAATCTTGTTAATGAACACCTTAAGGCACGAAGCAATGTACGCATGACATCCTAAGGCACAAGACTGGCATAAGCTACCTTTTTGGTCGAGAAGATGGCTTATAACTATAGAGTCATCACAATCCATGACCCTGGGGTTATTGCAAGAAAGAGTGACAGCTACATCGTATGGCATGAACACATGCTAGCCACACATGCTAAACCACAAATCACCAATGACCCACCCACCGGTCGAGCAAAGAAAGCCAACTCCAACCCTCGCCATGCATCCCACTAACCTAGTTGACTACTAAGTCTAACCAAGAGTCGTAAGGAGGCCAGCATTTCCTAAACAACCCAAATCAATACAAAAGGCCAAAGCTATAGCTGAAACCCCCATGAATAGCAAGGCTCAAACCAGTTATCCCAATTTAATTACTGACCAAAACCATCACTATCACATCTAAATAGTTAATTCCGAATAACTGAGAATGTTCAAGTTTAACAGTGTTGCAGTATCCAAACAATTGATCAAATTTCGTCTTGATTGGACCCATGACTCAATAGATTAGATTCCTTATAACCAAACCTTGATTTCAGTATTAAAGTTATCCCAAAAACCTTAGATTATCAGTTTTGAAATTTTGGGTTTGAACCAATATAACCCCTCACTCAAACTCGCTTATTCAAGTTCAATCCATTAATCTCAAATCTTAATTAATCAAGAATCAACCATCATGTTAAAGATGCAAAATAGTACCCAAAAATAGTTAGAACATGCACAACAAAGTTCCGATCTCAGCAAGAGGTAGAATGCATACTAACAAGGGAAACATGCAAAGAAAACCACAGAAACGGATCCAAACATGCAAGAATAAACTGAAATACAAGTAAACAGGGAGATTAATCTACCTAATGTCACCAGGGGGTCACAATGACTCCAAATCATGCATACCAAGTCTTCCTCGATATCCATGCACACATCTAGATCCTCTCCATGGATGCAAACTCTTCATTATTTAGGTACTCAAAATCATTGAATATAACAGGACAAGCTTTGTAATAGGAATCATCTTTGAAAATGTCTTCATCATGTTTAATGAAAGCAGCAAAAATATCATCTTGATTGTAAATAATAGAGCCAGCATTGTTTTTAAGGAGATATCATTTTTCTTCATCCTCTGAGTGGCTTTAAGGTGAAAGTAATTTGTATTTTCATCTGTTAGTGCTAGGCACTAAATAACTCGATTTTGATGTTTACAAAATAGGCCATAATATTTTTGATGAGCTTAATTGATGAGTTGCAGAAATCTAAAGAAGATTTAATTATGATGATGACTTAATATTTAAAGGAAAACATGAAGGAATTCGGGTAATGATGATTTGAAGAGCTTCAATTGTGGATCATGAAGATAAGAGCTCATTTTTACATTTTATAGATCTTTGTAAAAGAGCCATAAGCACTACACTTATATATCACATCTATTTAGCTTAAAGATTTGGAAACATGTAGATAAATATTCAAAATTTGTTTATAAATTAAAATTAAATGTTTAGAAACATTTATTCATCAGTTAGAAGGGTAGTTACATTTTAAAGTAGCAACCTTTGGCCAAAAGTCATGGTTTTCAAATGTTCAAATTAAAATTCATAAATTGTCGGTTGAACGTTTAAAATTGAACATTTAATACATTTTACAAAGGAAATTAAATGTTTGAAACTGTAAATTAAACGTTTAGACAAGTGATAGTGAGTTACTAGACTTCGATTAAACGTTTAAGTTAAATATTTGATTTTCTACCAGAGAAACTCTGTCTATCAATTAAATGATTAATGTTAAACATTTACTTTTTTTTCTGTACATCCTGATAGTCGTGTTTCAAAGAAATTAAACAACTTATATTTTCTGTTAAATGTTTAATTTCAATATTGTTTGAGCTGACACATCTTTTTAGTATTGGAACGTTTGAGTTTAAATCCAAATGACTATATTTTAAATTTTTTGTAGTTTCTAAGGACTCTATCACCTCCGTAAATATACTATGAAGGTCTTTAAACAAGATACAAAATTCTCTCAAGTGCTCTACATTCAAAAATGATTTTGAGATTCCTTATTCTCTTCAAGAGCTCATTGTCATATTTTAGCAACAAAGCCTTCATACTTTGCTTCCTACACCTCCAA
This sequence comes from Thalassia testudinum, assembly GCA_037157565.1. NCBI lineage: Eukaryota > Viridiplantae > Streptophyta > Magnoliopsida > Alismatales > Hydrocharitaceae > Thalassia > Thalassia testudinum. The sequence continues at coordinate 61,122,378 of JAZHRO010000019.1, read as the reverse complement.
CTTCGAATCTACAACTCTAAGGAGCATAAGGGAGTATTTTAATTAAGTCCTAATTGCATGCACTTACTTTTCACATTTATTTGCCTCTTTAGAACTTGTATTTGTATTATTTTCAATTTTTGATATTGTTGAGTACCTAAGGTGTAGGCTTCCCTGTTCTCTTGTGGTAAGGAACTAAAATCCATTCTTGAGGGTTGTTCAGGAAGGAGATGTTGTATTTAAGGCGCACCACCCTCATTTTAGTGGTGTGTTTGGTGATTCTTGCGAGAAGCAAGGGCAAAATCCTTGTTGGGGATAACAAGATAGAGGTTTTTCTAAGTTGGGTTTCCTCTCTAAATTCAAGTATTCAATTGTGACTTACATTTTTGTGGTGTGATTTTTTATTTGCTATTTATTTTTATTAGCGCAAATCACCCCCCCCCCCCCCCCCCACCCCTTCTGTCTCTTGTGACGATTACACTATTTCCTTCTCTGACCCACTTGCACTCAGCTCTTTGGGTCTAGAATTTCTCAACAATTTGTAAAAGTTCATCATATCTAATAGAGAGGTTATTCATTTCAATGAGTTTAGACTGAAAGGAACATCACAGGAATTGGATCTCAGTTATTCTTTTCTCTATTATTCTGATATCATCCTTCATCTTCCAAAAGATTTCCTTGCTCCAAGATTTAAGACATTTTTGTAGACTTACAACTGTTAGTAAGATCAGTATTTCTCTTCCGGCATCTACCTACAACAAAATTGAAGTCATGTTCCATCTACATGTTTTCAAATCTCCAAAGATGAGTTGCCTTGGTGAAGTTCATGCTTAATTTGATAAGAATGAGAGAATGATCACTTTTCAACCAAGGAAGATGCAGAACCCCACCACGAGGGAATTTCCCACACTGAGAGGAATTAGCAATAGCCCAACCTAACCTGGCCATAATGAGGTGTTCTTTCCTTCTTTTGTTAGACCAAGTTTAAGTAGGACCTTTATATCTAAGATCAATCATCCCCAAGATGGAAATAAAGTCAAGATAAGCTCGATTAATGGAAAAGTTCTTGCTTCCACTAGATTTTTCTTTTCTATTAGCCATAATATTGAAATCACCCATGTAAAAGATATCACCTAGTAATTGGTTAGTGCTATAAGTCATTCCTCTCCAAAAATCCCTCTTCTCATTCTTATATGGATAACCATAAATATTTACAAGGTACCAAGGGGAGTTTGAGAATAGATTAGTTTTTGCAATTGTGTGGTTAGAATTTGATTTGATGATGTCACACATAATGTTGAATTTCCACATGAGCATGTTCCACTGAGCAAGCACAAAATGAAAATTATAATTTCTAAAATGATTGAAGAATGGTTAGCAAGTACCCAAGGTAGTTTCATTTCAGAGACAATGAATATCAGTGCTAGAACCATCTAGGAGAGCCTTGAGATGTTGAGTTGCCCGGGCATTCCCCAAACCTCGACAATTAATTAGATCTTATGAGACTCATGACTTCCTTGGGGTTGTTTAGGGACAACCCAAGGAAACCCCTTTCCTAGGACAACATTGTGCTCAATAAGGAGGGTGGAAACACCATCTTGCAGCATGCTTTTATCAACAGTGTCGTTCACCTGATGAGGGCCTTTAGTCCAAACCTTTCCAAACCTAATTAGGGAGGCGCATTTGTAGTGGAGCAAGATCCTCAATGACATGGGCGATGGTCATTGACTCAATCGTAAGAGTAATGGCCAATTCATCTTTGGAGATAGCATGGGAGGAAGGGACCCTAGGGATATAGGCAAACTGCTCTCCACTATTAATTAAAGTCAATTTTTATACTTTTTTTTTTAAATCCCAAGAGAGGTGATTCATTGCCTAACCTTTTACCCCCAAGTTTCAATGAAAGATTATCATCATTGATTAGGGGGTGACCTTGTTTAATTACCAGGGGGATGATCAGCTATCTGAAATGCAGGTTAATTAAGATTTGTCATCGTTGTAGTAGTATAGTGTTGCAATCCAGACAGATATCATTTTATTTATATATAATTTTTACTAGTTCTATTCTAAGTAGTTCACTGGGAGCAGTTATTGACATACATTATTCTCTATTATTCAAAATCATCTTTTATTCCAAAAATGTTAAGTTTATTTACAAAAGAATGAGTTAGATTCAATATAATCAAAGAATACACTAATCCAAGTTAATTATTTACAACATGAATTCAATTGAATTTACATCTTAAGAGATGCCTCAAAAATATGTACTAAGTAAAGGCAACTCATTATGAATATTAATTACAACTAATTATGTACAAGCACGAATATTAATAAATGAATGAAATCTGACTTACAAATTTTCCTTAAACAATATAAACATAAAGGCTTTTATCAGCAATGAATTAATGAATCTCTAAAAGTACAAAACTATGTATAAAAGCCTTTAAAACTATATACACAACAATGCTAAAAGAGAAGCAATTTTACTTATTATATATACCTAATTATTCCTAATACTAACCTACACCTATTATACACATATAATACACTCATACATTTATAGTATACATATATACAAAACAATTACTTAGTTTAAACCTTAGTAAAATATGTATATACTAAGGCAAATATATATATAATGCTTAACATAAATAACACTAATACATATATTAAATACAATACTTACTCTATACACATATCTAACCTATATATGTGTGTGTGTATATATATATAGGGAAATTATCCAGTGAGCACAATGCTCACAAAATGCCAAATGAGCACCAATCATCCACTGTATGATCATGGTGCTTCTTGATGAACCTGCTAATTTCAAATTTAAGTGGTTTTATGAAACCATCTTTTATTTTCTTAATTTACAAATATTGTTATTTTTTATCCTTTTGTTTTTTTGGTAATACACCATGATTAATGGACGTTTTGTTTGTTGTTGATGTGTTATCTTTCTTATTCTTATAGAAGCATTATTCTATCAAATTTCTTCGTTACAGCCATTCTATCATTGCAGTGGGTGAAAACCTTTTGGAATTTGTGCTTACAGGCTAAGGAAGGAAGGTTCATTTTCATGTATATGATCTTTGGTCTGATCTTCATTCTATTACGCTTTATTTGTTTGCTTATGTTCTCATGTGGTATGATCTATGTGTGATTATCATTTTTTGTTCACATATTATTTGTTGCAGGTTAATCTATTATCATTAGCAACATATGATTTAAATCGTGGTCCCTTTGAATCTTCGATAGATGATGTTTCAACTATTCATTTAGTCACAACGATTCACGTTTCATCGCCACTTAGTAATGCAGTACATTTTTTTAACTTTTTGATCATTGTTCGTCTTTTTTGTGATACAACAGATCATTTGCATTACATCTTTTTACCTTTTTAATTATTGCATTATAATCGTTCATGATCTACCATGCAATACAGCAGATCATTGTATTACAACACTTTCATGATTATTTAATGTAGAAATACACCTCGAACATTCAATCATTTTCTTTGGCACAATATAGAGAAAAACATGTATTACAACTTTTTTAGTGAACTTAACTACTGCATGATATTATTACAAGATTGCACGCCAATGGAATGTTCCGGCCCTTTTGTAATACAGCAAATTTGTTGCATTACAAACATATGTGCTTTTTAAATGTTGCATGCCAATTGATCAATCCTTTTTTGTAATACAACAGTTGCATTACATCTTCTTACTTTTTTAATTGTTGCATTCTAACGTTCATGCATCTACCATGCAATACATTGGATAATTGTATCACAACCCTATCATGATTATTTAATGTAGAAATATGCCTCAAAAATTCAATCAGTTTTTTTTTGCGTAATACAAGAAAAAACATGTATTACATATTCCTTTGGTGAACTCAATAGCTGCATGCCATTATTACAGGATTGCACACCAATCAAACGATCCCTGCTTTTTGGTAATACAGCAAATATGTTGTATTACAAACATATATGATTTTTAAATGTTGTATGCCAATTGATCAATCCTTTTTGTAATACAACAGATGCATTACATCTTGTACTTTTTTAATTTTTGCATTCTAATTGTTCATACATCTTCCATGCAATACAGTGGATAATTGTATCACAACACTATCATGATTATTTAATACATAAATACGCCTGAAAAATTCAATCAATTTTTTTCGTAATACAAAAAAAAACATGTATTACATATTCCTAAGTGAAATATAGCTGCATGACATTATTACAGTAATGAAATATTCTAGCTATTTTGTAATATAGCAAATATGTTGTATTACAAACATATATGCTTTCTAAATGTTTCATGCCAATTGTTTACGTATTGATAACACTGCATCTTGGGGTGATAATTCTGTCAATCGGGGTTTATCTTAAGAAAAAAATGCACAGATAACACATCATAAATAGGAATAGGAGCATCGCATGCATTGCACATCAAGATTGCTTATAATGCATTATTAACAGCCATGTCTACAAGATCATGTCAAAATAGGCCTTAGATGAGCAATCAGACCACACGGATGGATTCAGAGCGACGAACAGAGTCCAACGGACTTAAAATTGGCCAAATCCGACATCCGGAGCTCCTGCAATGGGCCCAAGAAGTTCTGACCATTGATCTGATGATCAACGGCCCACAACGTGCCACGTGGCCCCCGCTCGTCGCATCCTCACCACCGCCTGCTTTTGCCTTCACCCAGAGGATAACTCTCAGCCATCAATCTTCGATCGAACGGCTGAGAGCCGCCCACGCACCCACCCTCTCCACGACAAACCGCTGCGATAGCGCAGTGGTCGACTGCTCCACTCCCGCGCATCCACGCGGGATCGAACCACGCTGCGCAGCAATTGGAAGGCGAAGGTGCGTTACGAGAAAATTGAATCGCCCGATCAACAGCGAACGACGAAGATCGAACCGCGCAGCGCAACGAATGTGCGCGGACGCTCACGCGCGCGATGACGCGGCAGAAGCGCGCGCCTCAACAGCGATCCGCGAGCGCGCCCTTCGCGAGATCTCAGTCGTCTGATCTTCGATCGGACGGCTCACAACACGCGCGCACGGATTGCCATAGAGGAAGCACAGGGCGCGCTGACGACCGACGGGCAAAGGGGGCTACACCAACGGATTTGGTATGGGTTTAGCAACGTCCCGGACGTCACTAAAGCCCATACTTAAATTAGAAAACCCTTTTGCCTATATAAACTCCATCCAACCACTCATGGAAGGGCATTGAATTCACTTGCAAGTGCTCTACCCCACTCCTAGCCACCATTAGCTCTCTTTGTAATCACCGGAGCCGACGAGCCGCCGACGGAGCCCCTCTCCACCGCCGTGGCTGCCTCGCCATCTTCTCTCTCTCTCCCTCTTTATCTTAAGCTTTACTTTACTTGTGTTTAAGCATTTATCTAGTGTTGTAATTGTAAAACCAAAATTGCATGTCAAATGAAGTTGTTTCCTATCTAGTTACTTGCCCTCTTTTGTGTTTAAGTTGCTTGTTGCGAATGAAAGATTCTAACCCTATTCTCTCTCTTTCTCTCTCTCTCACTCTCTTTTCACCCACGTCTTCTCGCAAGCAAAAACCCGTTATTTCCGTGACATTAAGTGATAGAAAAAACCCAATTTTCATGCCTTCCTGCATTCGACACTCGGACTCATGTCTGTTTCTTGATTTAAAACCGATGTTCCGAGCGCAAGCTATAACGACCCTTTTAAACTTATGCATCTTCCGCACGTCATGTATCTATCATGCAACACAGTAAATCGTTATTATTCTAAAATATATCATTATATTATACTAATGCATGATTATATCCCTTTCAATTTCCAATCCAATTATTATTGATGTTGAAGACTCAGATGATGATTTATCTTTAAGAGATGGAATGCAGGTTTCAAAACCCACAATTGGTATGGAATTCAATTCTGTATCAGAAGCTATGATACTGTATGAGTACTATGCTATCTATCGCGGTTTCAGTATTCGTAAGAGCAGTAAAAAGTTTTCCATAGATAAGATCACCAAAGAGAAGGTTTTATCGTATAAGAAATTTGTATGTTGCTCTGAAGGGTTGTTAGAGAGGTCAATTGATGTTTTAAGTAGTAAATCAACATCATTTGTGGATCCTTTTCCTGAATCCATTTCACCTTCTAAGAAGAACATGAAAAGAAAGTTTGGTACCCATAAGACAGGTTGTTTAGCCAAAATGATTTTTCTACCAACAAGTGGGTGGTACAAAAATTCATTGATGATCACAACCACCCAATTTCCTCTCCAAGTAAAAAGAGATATCTGAAATCGATCAGGAAGATAACGGACCATACAAAAGTTATTCTTGACACAATGTCCGACGTGGATATTCCCATCAACAAATAGATAGCCTTCATTACAAAGCACAATGGCACCGGTGATCATGTAGCAAATGTTGTGAGGGACATTTACAACCTGAAGAGGGATGAAAGGAAGAGGATTTCATGTCTTAATGCACAAATGCTCATAGATCATTTTGATTACAGCAAGAAGTCCACACCTGATTTTTCTATGATTACGTAGTCGACGAAGAGCAATGCCTAAATAGTGCATGTGGATCAACCCCGTGTCATTGCAAGATTACAAATTATTTGGTAATGTATTGTCCTTTGACACAATATACAACACCAACAAGTACAAACTTATATTTGCTACATTCTACGGCATAAACCACCATAAGAGGACAGTTATTTTTGCTAATGGATTGTTAATGAATGAGTCAAAGGAATCTTTTGAGTGGTTGTTTTCTCACTTCATCAATGTCGTTGGTACACATCCATTGTCTATAGTCACTGATCAGGACCCTTCTATTCATGCTGCAATTTCATCTTGCTTCCCAAACTCCGTACATCATTTTTTGGCATGACATCTTGTCAACAAATTCAGCTCAAAGATTGGTTTTTCGAATGATTATTCCTATGCAATCAGAGAGATAAGTGATTTGATATGGCATACAAAAGATCCAATTGATTTTGATATCCGTTGTTAGGACACTATTGAAAAGTGGAACCTTTCAGGTAACAAATTACTCAATTCAATATTTGACATCAGAAGTAGGTGGGCTCCAGCTTACATGTGCAATAGATTCTTTGCTGGATTGAAAATAACTCAATGAAGTGAGAGTCTACATTCATTTTTAAATAACTCGATAACGAAGCAAAACATCTTATACAAAATTATATGCAGGTTTTAGTCGACTTTAAATAGATTAAAGGATAATGAAAATGCAATGGATAATGATTTTATAATGAGACACCCTATACTACATACATGGAATTTAGAGAGTCAGCTTGCAAATATATATACTAAATCTGTATTCTTTGAAGTTCAAAGGGAAACTAATGATTGCTTGCTTCTTAACGTTGTTGATACATCCATGGACGAACCTAGATCAAGGTTCAATGTCTCAACTATTGCATTGATCTGTGACAGCTATGAAGTTTTTTTTTGCAGTTCTACAAATGCATATCGATGTGATTGTAGGTCAATGGACTTTTCTGGAATACCTTGTAAACACATATTTGCCATCCTGAAACACATGAACATTTGCAAGTTGGATGATTGCTATATCCTTCCAAGATGGAAGAATAACATAAAGAAATCAAGTGCATATCCCATTTACAAAGTTTCCGGCCACAATGACGATGCCAAGGAGCTTCACCAACGTTGCTCCAATCTTATAAATGAAGCATTGAAATACGAGGATACATTTTTCAAGGGTAAGGAACTAATTAAGTATGCTTCTTGTGAGATTCATACAATGATCAAGGACAAAGTTTCAACTAATGAACTTCCTATCTCACAATCTATCAATTTATCACCAATTGGTTACATAAAGATCAGAGAACCCAAAGTTGCAAAAACGAAGGGCGGTGGTAACAATGGAAGACCAAGATTAGGCAGCAGTAGGTTGGAGCCCATTTCAGAGCAAAAGCAAGGCAAAGGACATTAGTGTAAATATTGCTTGAAGTTCAATGTTAAACATGACTTGAGAAATTACCCAAAGAAGCAATCGACTTCAGCTTTCGAATACTCAAAGTATTTTTTTTTTTGTCCCTAACTCCCATACAAGTTTGATAAACATTCTAACTAATATTTTTTTTTCTCTTCAGAGGGGACAATCTGCAGAAGACCCAAGACTTGGAATTGAATGATTACAATATTTTGGATGTTTTTATTCTTTTTTTTGTAAGTTGTGTGTTAACAGGGTGAGATCGTGGTTTTAAAAGATGTTCGTTGCAGTATAAATGAAATCGCCTCGAAAATAAATAAGAATTTTATTACTCGAAAGCCTAAGTATCCGAGGTCAAATACAGGGAGCAAATAGAATCTATACACTAATCTCAATAATGTAATTTGAACACTTAAAGTTACTCAAAACCTAATTCAGAATATAATGCAAGAGTTTATGAATTAAAATGTAGCAAAAATAGAGAGAGTAAGATGAATAGGGCAAAAGTTTGATTCTCTCTCTTCTTTAGCTTCTCCTTTCTTCTTTCTTTTCTTCTTCTGTTCTTTAGCCTTCTTCTTCCTTCTTCTGCTTTGGTTCTTCTCTACTTATTTCCTTCTCTTCCTTTTCTTGCCTTGGTAATTCTCTGCCTTTCTTCTCCTTCTTCTGTTCTTTGGCCTTCTTTCCTCATCAACTGCACTTCTGCTACAGTGCTTCTTCTTCCTAGATTCCTCCTGCCTTTTTCTGCCTTGTCTTTCCTTCTTCTCTTCTTTGTCGTACCTTCTTTCTTCTGCTTCTTTGCTTTGACTTGCTTCTACCTCAGCTTCCTTTCTTCCTTCCTTCTTCTTCCTTTGCTTCTTCTGCGGCCACAGCTTCCTTCCCTGCTTGGCCTTGGTTTCACCTTGCCTTAGCTTCAGCTGCGCCTTCCTCTTCCTTCTTCTCTTCCCTGCATAGGGAAGAGCAAAACCTATCCCCTACCCTCCCCCACGTCACTCTCTCTCTCTGTTTCTCTCTTCGGTTCGCTCTCCCAGAGCCGGGTAATCGGGTCGAGTTTCGCGTGCCCGAGTCCAGGCGCACCGGCGTGGGTGGTGCGCGAGGAGTGCAGGGTATACGGGTCGGATACCAAGTCCGCATAGGTGTAGGTCGCGAACGAGGCGGGGGTGTGGGCGAGGGACCTCAACCCATGTACTTGAGGCGATAAGAAGAAATCACAAATTCAATTTAAGTCACTCACCGCTTTCCTAAGTTCACGAGGTGGGACTAAAAGTCCCACCTGCTTCTTTACACACACCCGCAAGAGGCCTTCACTCAATTGGGGCAGCTGGGTGCCTCGCAAAGCCTGCTCTCAGGCTGGATACGTGTGCGCACTCATCACGCATCACCTGGGCTTGTTTGCCTAGAGCACAGCAACCTGGAGCGAAGCTTGCAAGCAAGCTTGCTCATGCGTCAATGGTGGCAGGGGGCCTGACCTGCAATGCACAAATACTGCCTTGCGGCCCTGTTAAACTACGTGGGGAGCTTCACTGTGTCACGGCAAAGGTGAAGCAGTGGGTGCTGGCCGCGGGGCGACCTAGGTGTGCATGCCTAGGTCGCTCTGTGGCCGTGTTTATGGGTGTGTTCGGGGAGCATTTAGGGAGGTGATGGCGGTCGATGGAAGGGCGGAATGTGCTCAGCGGGTGATGGCGGAGGTGATGAGGGGTCTGGCGAGGTGTGTGGAGGTGCGGAGCGGTGGAAGCACCTTCGCTGGTGGTCGGCCGGAGATGGGAACGATGGTGGTGGACTAAGGCGTCGAGGGGTTTAAAGTGAACAGAAAGAGAGGGGAAATAATGAGGAGAGGAAGAGGAAGAGTTCTAACCTAACTAAGTGGACGAAGGGGGGTAGAAAGATGGCTGGCCGTACCTGCCGCCGCTGGAGAAGAAGACGTCTAGAGGAGGGGGAATGGCGATGATGAAGGGGCTGGAGCGCGCGCGCGGGTATTACGCGACGTTGAGGAAAGAGACAAAGATGGTTCTACCACTGGTATTGTGGCAGAGCGATGAGAAAGAGGAGGAGGAAACGCCGGAGCCTGCTGGTCACTTGGCCAAAGGAGAGGAGACGAAATTGGGTGGAGTTCTCCGGCCAAGTCAAGCTGGAAAGATGCGGCCGGAGGTGGTGGTCCTTATATAGGCACTGGCAAGGGCTCTTGTGCTTGGAAGACAAGCTTCCAAGCGGAAGAGTCCTCACCGTAGAAGGAATCAATTGGAGACCCAAATCTCTCGTGCGTTCGCACAAGAGATTGGGTGCGAATCAGTGATTGGGATCAGGTTCATATGAAAGGGAATTCCTCAAAGAATCTCCCTTCCAAATCTAGGAGATCTCTGAGGAATCAGGGAGTAATCCCCCTTGGATCCTCGCTGGAGTAGGATTCCTCCGCTTTAATGGTGGAGGGACTTGATTGTAAGAGTGGTGAGGAAGTTAGGGGGGTCTGTGCAATGATTTTCAAAAGACAGGGATCAAAATGCAATTGGGTGGACTATTTTGCAAAGTAGGTCAAGATGACCTCCCCTTAGGTCCAAATTTTGGTACAAACCTAATTTGGACCTAAGGAATACAATGGTGAAGTTGGATTTTAGGTTTGACCACATTTGACTGGACATTTTGCACAAAAACCTAAATTAGGTGAAATAATTAGTAAGGACCCCAATCTAGGTCAAAATAGGTTCCAAAGGCCAAATTGAAGGTTCTAAAACCTAGGGGATATTTTTACATGAATTTTAGAGGACTTAGTTGATTTTTATCTTGACCATAACCTGTTGGATTAAGTAGGTATGTTTTAGGGTTACAGAATGTCATTTAATTCCTAGCTCTCACATGAACCCATTTCTGACTGAACCAACCCACCTTTTATCTTATTCAGACCATTTGACCCATGTTTTGCCTCTGAGAAATCCCGTTCATGTACTGCAATGGTAAAATTACAGTTTTACCCTTTGTTTCATATTTTCTTCTCAGAACATTAATTCCTTGAATTAGACCCTTCTCTAGGTTATGTAGGAGCTCTTATTCTCTTTTTTAGGTCAAAATGAGCTAGTTAGGGTTCATGATGAGGTTCTCATCACTGTGTAGTTACAAACACTTTTTTATTGTGGATTTTATTTATTTATTTTGCTAGTTTCTACGATATTCACTCTTTTTCGAATTCTATTGTATAACTTGTTCTTCATATTATATCAATATATAATAGTTGATTGCACCATAAGATGTGTTAGTAATTATATATATCATATATAGGATACTTTCCGTAACACACTAACTTGAACGCATGTATTACGAGGATTTGTGTTACAAACTTTGTTTTGCATTACAAAAAGCATTTTGTAAACAAATTACAAACAGGTACATCTTTTTGTATTATAGTTTTAAGGAATAGTGTTGTATGCTTTTTTTGCATACACCCAAATACTTGTAGTAAATCTACTAAGAAAGGACTTTGTCAATGGTCCAATGTAATTCAAATATCAGTCATATAGCAACAACCACGTATTGCAGTTACCTATCATATAATATCTCTTAATATACAATCATTTTAACCAAGAAACATCAATATTTCAAAAACCCCATCAACAAGCTTTAAATTTAGATGAATAAGTAATCATTCATATTATGGGAAATACCCACAAGGTATCGTCGAACTGAAAGTACTGCTCGCAGAAGAGAGTCACGAACTGGTCCCACGTCGGCTCTCTCCCCTCCTGGCCTCTGACTACCATCCACCACCTGTGTGCTACGCTCTCCAGCTGGTATGTGGCAAAGGCCATGCAGCACTCCGTGAGAGAGCGAAGGGTGTTGAACACCTTCTCTATCTGCTCCAGCCAATCCTCTACCTCAGACGGGTCCTCATCCCCCTTGAAGGAGGAGGCTTCAGCTTCTAGAATTGTCCGAAAAGCTCATGGTGCAGCTGCAGTGGGGGAACGGGCACGCCTCCAAGCAAAGAGGACTCGTGCTCCGAAGTGTCAGAGTGCGGTGGGGGTGGTGGAGGACCACCCCCTCCCCCTCCTGCTCGTCGGGCGCTGCGATGATCTCTCTATCCCACCGAGGATCCCCCCTCCACGTCCTCAAGGAGAGGTGCCTGTGGAGGCTGGTGGAGCTCCTCTTGCATGATGTCTCTGATCAGTTGGGAAAGATCCTGGGCCTGAACGCCCAGGAGAAGAGGTGGGTCAACTGGTACCTCAGGTCCGGCACATCCGCTCCTTCGACCTCATCCAAAGCCGTGACCATGGCCTGCCTCGAGAACTCCCCAACAAGGCATCTCCTGCAAGGAGATGCGAAAGATAGAACAAGAATGTCAATGATACCGAAAAAGACTCGGAACAAATATCAAAGCGATACGTTGTGGTGGCTACCCTAGTTATATGCACGTGAGTGGTTATTCTCAAGCCAATTGGTTCATTTCTCGAGACGACCTTACTCTGATACCATCTTGTTACGACCCGGTTCCTGGATCCCTACAGGACCCGAGACTGACTCACCTCGACTAATCCCAAGACCTAGTCTCCAACAAGAAATAACCAACAACAGGAAAATAAACCACATTCACACATGCAATTTAACTAAGTAGAAAAAATGTACAAAGCAATAAAGAAATAGAACAACTGTCTCAGTACATACCACCACCACAACAACAACGACAACAACAACAACGGAAAGCAGAAAGGAAACAGAAGTAGCAGAACAATAACTAAGTGTCCATTACTTACTACAATAGTAGAGAAAAGAAAGTGCTGAAGAAAACTATGGTTGGACTCGACTGGGCCTAGCACCCTCTGTAGCCGGAAACTCAGGGTACTCAACTCTTGGTCCTGAACAGTGTTATGAAAAGATAGAGTCAGCGAATGTTGAGTAGAGTGGTATATATATTATCTAAGTACAAAATAGTAAAAACAACAGCTTTAATTCTCATTTCTATTTAACTATTTTGATATGTTTCCGTTTCACCCATTTCTCAAAGTATCTAGATATTTCTTAATCTTGCATGTTCCTCGTGGGAACGATCTTGATTGCAGTCTTTTCTGTAGAGTAGAAGGTACACGTGGTGCTCTCCTGGCCAGGAGAGTCCCCCGTGGTAGTCCTACACCCAGTCAACCACCCCAAGGTCACTGTCAAGAAGTAGCGGTGACTACGGCATGCGTGATAAGCTCACGGGTAGCTACCCCTCACTAACATGCTGTCAGTCATTTCCGTTAACAGGTACACCCAAAGTACAGCATGGAACAGTATAGGGCCTTGCCCTCTCAGGACAAGGGTCTTACCCCTCAGAACCAAACAGGGGTCTCGCCCCTCCATAGTCCACGCACTCTCGTCTGACTACCCCGGTTTGCCCAGAGGGCCTAACAAGTCGGTGTAGGGTGGCTAGCTGAACCCCGGGCCCCGTGGGATGGCTAGCTCTCTCCCTACACTAGTAGCTCACCTCAGTACCACATACGCGAGGACCAACAGGAGTCGGTGTAGAGTGGCCAATCCTAACCCCGGGTCTCAACCCAAGGGAGGCTAGCTCCGCTCTACATAAAAGGGGACAGTTTCCCTCCTTGGTACCACATACTCAAGGGCTAGCACACTTCCCGTCTACATTCTAGGCTTCCATCTATCTATAGGAGTTCTACTCCTCATTTCCCGTAGGGTTCATGCTCATGTTCACCTCATTTATCCAAATCCAGATCTCATCTTTCATAATTCATTTCTCATCCATATACAAGCAGCTCGTGTTTTGATAATTCAATTCTCAATATATGCAACTGGTGGTTTCACAGGTAAATATTCATTAAATACAGGCAGCTCATATTCTAACAGGCAACTTGTAATGATAGTACAGGCATTTGCTAGCAATTTATCTTAATCACGCATGCAAATAACCTATACAGTACAAACAGGTTCATTCATTTCTCTACCCTAGGATTCATTCCACATCCTAGAGTTCCATTTGGCTATTTTAACCAAGCACATTCTTATTTAAATGTTAATAAATGAATTAAACCACTCTACCAGGAAATACGGGAGTAATGGGGGCTTGAATCGTAGACCCATACGTCTCTACGAGCCCTAAATGCGCAGCAGGCTGAAACCCTATACCAGGGAATACATCACAAAAGGAGAGTTCAGAACAGTGTAAAATAGATTCTAGTAAGTAGAGGAACTCGAGAGGAAAGTACAGGTATTTTGTTTGCGTAAAATGAACCCCGATCGGACCCTAAACAGGTCAAAAACTTACTTACTATTCAAAATCAGACGTCTAGAAATAATCATAGACATCTTAAAAGGCGTCAGATCTTACCTTATGCCTCCTGCGGCTGATCAGATGTCTAGACCTTCAGTTCTAGACGTCGGACAATGTCTCTGGTCGTCTGGAAGCACCTCCGGACGTCTGGTGACGTGATCAGACATCCAAAAGCACGTGGAAAAGCATCCCGCGTGCCTTCCCAAAGTTGCACCTGGCATGCAAACGCAGGCGTGGATCAACCGACAATGTCTCCTGCGCTGAGATCTTCTACATGGGAGAAATCAGCGTAGGAACGTACGTACCTCGCGCGATATGTGCTCTCAGACGTCCGGCCTTAGCTCCGGACATCCAGATCCCTCGCCAGTTGTCTGGATGTCACACCAGACGTCTAATACTGGAAAACTTCCAGTATCAGAACCTGCTCGCAGCTTGCTTCGCTCGCGTCTCCGCCCGCAGCAGTAGCTCCTCGACAACGTCCTCCACGCGCACACGCCACCGACTATGCAAGCTCTGCCAAGCTCCCAAAAGTCCTTCGACCTTCCACGCTATCCTCCTTCCTCCCTCTCGCCCTCCATTCTCCTCTTTCGTCCGCCCTCGCCACTGCCGCACTGGAGATTTGAAGGTGGGGGTGGCTGGTGGTGTGAGGAAAGGAGGAGGGGAATAAGGGGTATAAATAGGAGGGTGTAGGGTTTAGGGTTCGGGGGGGAAATAAGAGAGAGAGAGGAACAGCCTCTACACACAGCCTGCGCACAGAGCGTAAAGCGCAGCACGAAAATTTCACTTTCAGACATCCAGGAATGGGGCCAAACATCTGGACAGACGTCTGACTGAAACTCTTGACGTCTTAAATGGCTAAAAGTGTAATGGGTCATTACATCATAACAAACTTAAAGGAAGTTTCATCCTCGAAACTTGAGCTAGCTAGGGTGCAAAAAAAGGAATGTAAAAACGCATAACAAACTTAAGGAGGACCGAAGTAGGTCTGAAAAGACATACCCTCAAAAAGCTCCGAGTATCGCTCTCACATCGCCACCTCAGGCTCCCAAGTCGCCTCCTCGTACCGCTGGCTTCTCCATAGGACCTTCACTAGGGGTACCTGCTTCCATCTCAGACTCCAGATAGCTCTGTCTAGTATCTATACCAGTCTCTCAGGGTAGGTCAAGTCGTCACCCACCTTGACGCTCTCGTGGCTCAGAACGTGACTAGGATCAGCAACGTACTTCCAGAAGGTTGGACATGTGGAACACGTCGTGCACTCCAGAAAGGTGGGGAGGAAGGGCAAGCTGGTAAGCAACGGGTCTCACCCGCTCCAGGACCTCAAAGGGCCCTATAAACCTTAGCGCAAGCTTCCCTTTCACCCCAAAATGCTGCAGGCCCTTCATGGGTGAAACACGGAGAAAGACGTGATCCCCAACCTCAAACTGCACCTCTCTTCGTTTCCGGTCAGCATAACTCTTCTACCTGCTCCTGACAGTGTAGAGTCATCTGTGAATTTACTCTATCACCTCCTGACTCTGCTGGATCAGCTTGGTGCCAACCTTCCACTTGGTCCCCACCTCGACCCAACTCAAGGGTGCAGTACACCTCCGTCCGTACAGAGCCTCGTAAGGTGCTATGCCGATGCTCGAGTGGTAACTGTTACTATATTCAAACTCTTCCAGGGGTAAATGCTCCTCCTAGGAGCCTCTCTAGTCTAGTACACAGGCGCGTAAAAGGTCCTCAAGTGTCTGTATGGTGCGCTCTGACTGCCCGTCCATCTAGGGGTAGTAAGCGGTACTGAACCTCAAACGTGTCCCCAAAGCCTGCTGAAACTCAACCCAGAACTGGGAAGTAAAATGGGTATCCATGTCGGATACAATCTCAAGCAGAACTCCATGCATGAATACCACATCTCGAATGTACCTCTCTACTAACTACGCTAGTCCAAAGGTGACTCGGATGGGCAGAAAACGTGTCGTCTTCATCAACCTATCTACTATTACCCAAACTATGTCGTGTCCCCACTGGGTAATTGGTAGACCCACCACCAAGTCCACGGTAATGCTCTCCCACTTCCACTCTGG
The DNA here is from genome assembly GCA_037157565.1 of Thalassia testudinum. NCBI lineage: Eukaryota > Viridiplantae > Streptophyta > Magnoliopsida > Alismatales > Hydrocharitaceae > Thalassia > Thalassia testudinum. The sequence continues at coordinate 61,106,075 of JAZHRO010000019.1, read as the reverse complement.
CACAGGAAGTGGTTGCAACGGCCCTACAGGCCTTTGATGCTCAGCCTTCACCTGCTGGCACACCAAACACTGCTGCACGAACTCAGCAACACCCTGCTTCATCCCTCTCCACCAAAAGTCGCATCTCAGATCATGATACATCTTTGTGTTCATGGGATGCATGGTGAACCTGGACCCGTACGCCTCAGCCAAGAGCTCTCTCAACAGCTCCTCGTCCCTAGGAATGCATAGGCGTCCCCTCATGTGCAGTATCTCATCGGTAAAGGAAAAGTCTCCTGGGTCCCTTGTCAACACCCTGTCTCACAGTGTCTGTAAGTACGGATCTGTCATCTGCCCTTCTATGATGCAGTCTATCAGCTCTGGTCATGTTTGCCACGTCACTGTCATTGTCCCACAATACCCCTATGACTCCCGGGGTCGCCAACTGCCCAACTCCTCCATAAGTCTCCAACTTTGTGCCTGTAGACTGGCCAAGGGGGGGGCGCCTTCCAGCTCAAGGCATCAGCCACCACATTAGCCTTCCCTGGGTGGTAGGAGATGCTACAGTCTTAGTCCTTCAGGAGCTTTAGCCAACGTCTCTATCTCATGTTAAGCTCCTTCTGGTCAACCAAGTACTTAAGGCTCTTATGATCCATGAAAATCTCGAAAGTCTCACAGTAAAGGTAGTGCCTCCATGTCTTCAGCGCGAAGACAACTGCTGCCAACTCTAAGTCATGGGTAGGGTAGCTATGCTCATGGGGCTTCGGTTGCCGTGAAGCGTAAGCGGTAACGTGACCCCGCTACATGAGCACACCCCCTAGCCCCTGCAACAAAGCGTCAATGTAAACCACAAAACTACCACTACTGTCTGGGATGGTAAGCATAGGAGCTGAAGTCAGTCTCCCCTTCAACTCCTAAAAACACACCTCATACTCGTTTGTCTAGGTGAAGGGCACGTCCTTCAGGGTCAGTTGAGTCATAGGACACGCAATCTGAGAAAATCCTCTGATAAACCGCCGGTAGTAACCTACCAGTCCCAAAAAGCTACATATCTCTGTCATCGTGCATGACCTCTCCCACCTGAGTACGACCTCAACCTTGGCTGGATCCATAGCCAAACCATCCCCTAAAATCATGTGACCCAAGAAAGTCACCTGCCTCAACCAAAACTCGCACTTACTGTACTTGGCATACAGCCTGCGTCGCCTCAAGGTATCCAGGATCATCCGTAAATGCTACCCAAGCTATGCCTGATCCCGTGAGTAAACGAGTACATCGTCGATGAACACCACCACGAACTAGTCTAAGTATGGCCTGAAAACACAGTTCATCAAATCCATAAAGGCAGCGGGGGCGTTGGTCAACCCAAACGGCATGACCAAGAACTCGTAGTGCCCATACCGGGTACGAAAAGCTATCTTGGAGCTGTCGGTCTCCCTGATCCTTGATGAGAACCTCATCATGAGCCCTAGCATATTTTGACCTAATAAAGTGAACAAAAGCTCCTACATAACCAAGAGAAAGGCCTAATTCAAGGGATCACTAATCAGGGAAGAGAACAAGAAACAAAGGGTAAAACTGTAATTTTACCAATGCAGTTCATCAATGGGATTTTCCAAGGTCTAGACATAGGTCAATTGGACTTAATAAGAGAAAAAGTGGGATGGTTCAGTCAGATAAGGGTTATTGTGAAATTTAAGAATTAAATGACACTCTCTAATCCTAAAACAAACCCACTTAAATTCACAAGGTTCCAGGTAGGATAAAAATCAAATAAACCCTCTAAAATTCATGGAAAAATATCTCCTAGGGTTTAGAACCTGTTTTGACCTAGAGTGGGGTCCAAGCTCAATATTTGACTTAATTTTGGTTTTTGTGCAAAATGTCTAGTCAAACGTGGTCAAACCTAAAATCCAACTTCACCATTGGATTCCTTAGGTCCAAATTAGGTGTGTACCAAAATTTGGACCTAAGGGAAGATCATCTTGACTTACTTTGCAAAACAGTCCACCCAATTACATTTTGGCCCCTTACTTTTGGAAACCCTTGCAAAAACCCCCTCAACTTTCTCATCACTTTCTACATTCAGGTCCCTCTGCCATTGCAGTAGGGACCCATATCTCCGGCGAGGTTTCGAGGCAGTTTTCTCCTTGTTTCCCCAGGGAGCTGCTCCCAGATTTGAAAGGGGAGTCCTCTACGAAACCCCCTACCACATGAGCAGCTCCCCATGCCCTAAATCACCGCATACCTCTCATGTAAATGCTCGAGAGGTATGAGTATCACCTTCAGCCATGCCTCCAGAGAGGACTTTTGGCCACCACCTTGCGCCTGACCTTCTACCCGTGCCTTTATAACCATGCCGAGATCCCTCTGCATCGAGCAAGCTTGTTCTTGCCTGAGAATCCCCCTGAATTTCATCTTCCTCATCTTCGGTAGTCTGCCCGCAAGCTCGGCGACCTATTCTCCCTCCTCTCATCACTCTGCCACCATACCAATGGTAGAGTCTTCTCCTCCGTGCTCCTCCGCGCCGTGCCGCACCGTACCCACGTGCGCCCTTCCGACCCCTTCCTCGTCGTCGTCATCCTCACCTCAGGGCTTTCGTCTCCGGCAATGGCTGATACGTGCCGCTAGCCCTCCATCTCTCCCCTTCGTCTAGAGACCCACAGATAAGTTCCTCCTCTCCCCCTCTTCATTTCCCCTCTCAATTCACACTTTCGACCCCTCGACTGCCACTGACCACCACCATCGTTCCCATCTCCAGCCAACCACCGGTGAGGTGTCTACGTCACTTCCACACCTCCATCCACCTCGCCAGACCCCTCAAAACCTCCGTCACCATCCACTGAGCACTTTCCCCATCTCCACTGCCCGCCACACACACTCCACACCTCCACCGAACAACCCCACACCCACGGTCATAGTTCGACCTAGGCACTCGCTCCTAGGCCGTTCTAAGCCACACTAACCCCTACCTCACCTTCGCCGTGATACGGCGAAGGTTTTCCTGTGATTTGACAGGGCCGTAAGGCCATATTCGTGTTGACAGGTGTCAACCCCCTTTCCACCATTGGAGCACAAGCAAGGAGCTCGCAAGCTTGTTCCAGGATGCAATGCTCCAGGCCTCCAAGTTCAGGTGACGCACAAGGAGTGCGCGCACACATCCAGTAAGGGCGCGACCTAGAGCGAGGACCCCAGCTACACCAATTGCGTAGACCTTCCTCCTGTGGGTGCCAGCAGAAGTGGGTGGGACTTTAGTCCCACCTCGGAAATGCCCAGCGCAGGTGAGCGCCTTTTATTATTTTTGTGTTTTCTTTAGGTTGCCTCAGAACACAAGGGTGAGGTCCCTCGCCCTCACTAGCTCAAACCTCATCCGCGACCTGCCCCCACGGATCTAGCACCCAACCCGATTACCTATCCCACGCACTCCTCGCCTACCACACACGCCTGTGGGCCTGGACCCGGGTGCGCTTGACCTGACTCGATTACCTAGCTCTGGGAGAGCATTCCTAAGAGAGAAATAGAGAAAGAGTGACGCGGGGGAAGGTAGGGGTAGGTTTTGCTCTGATCTGTGCAAGGAAAGGAGGAGGAGGCAACTGAGGAAGAACTTGATGGTAGGCGCAACAAAGAAGAAGGAAGACGGCACTGTAGCCGCAGAGAAGCTGAGGCAGAAGAAGGAAGGACTTGGAGGTGTAGTTGAAGAAGACAAGGCCAAAGTTGGGGACGTAGCTGCAGAGGCAGAGGTTGAAGAAAGAGGAAGGAGAAGGTGCGGTTGAAGGCAAAGGCAGAAGAAGGAAGAACTCAAGGTAGAGAAGCGACAAAGCCTGAAGAGAAGAAAAAGAAGAAGAAGAAGAAGGTACCTGAAGAAGAAAAGAAGAGAGGCAGAGACTTAGCCGTAGGAAGACAAAGAAGAGAAGGAAGAGAGAAAGCAAGGGCAGAAGAAAGAGAGAAGCAGGAGCAGCTAAGCAGAAGAAGAAGAAGCCCAGCCACAGAGAAAATAGAAAGAGAAAGAAGAGAGAAAGAGAAGACATAGAAGGCCAAAATCACATATAAAGCACTGTAGCATGAATTTTTAAGACGTCTGATATCTTATCAGCCATCCAATTCTTTTGAGCATTATTTCTACATTACATTTTGGTTGAATTAGTTATTGCTTTTTATTGAGAGTTGTGTTCTTAAGTTCTAAAATACCAATTTGCTCCCTGAGTTCGACCTCGAAAAATTTTGAATTTCAAGTAATAAAATTGTAAATTGTTTATACAACGATTTCAAACTATACTGCAATGAATGTCCTTTTAAAACACGATCTCGTCGCCCAAGCAATCCTCAACTGGTGGTAGCCCGACCTCAGATCTATCTTGGAGAACACTGTGGCATTTTGCAACTGATTGAAGAGGTCGTCAATCCTTGGCAGCGGATACTTGTTCTTGATGGTGACCCTATTCAGCTGTCGGTAGTCGACACAAAGTCGCAGGGTGCCATCCTTCTTCTTCACAAACAGCACAGGGGCTCCCCACGATGACGCACTGGACCTCACAAAACCCTTCTCCAACAGGTCTTGTAGGTGTGAATTGAGCTCTCGCAGCTCAAGCGGTGCCATCCGGTACGGTGCAGTAGAAATGAGGCTGGTCCCCAGTAATAGTGAGATCTCAAACTCAATCTCACGCTCAGGCGGTAGTCCTGGCAGCTCCTCTAGAAAAATGTTGGGGTACTTGCAAACCATCGGGATACTCTGAAAGTCAGCCACGGGGCTAGGCTCTGCCACTACACAAGCCAAAAAGCCCTCACACCCCTGGCTCAAAAGCCTCGTTGCCTGAAACGCGGAGATGCAAATGAAACCTCCATCCACCGGCTGTCCGTGAAACTCAAAGGGAGGCAACTCTGGTATAGAGAAGACTATCTTCCTCCTGAAACAATCCACCAGGGCGTGATAGGCAGACAGCCAGTCCATCCCTAGGATCACTCCAAAATCCTCCATCTGTATCACAATTAGGTCAACGGGGAGGCTTTGTCCCCCTATACTGACCTCACAGTTCATGTAGACCTCCTCAGCTACAAACAACTGGCCACCTGATCCTCTGATCACAAACGGATCCTCTAACAGTACACTGCCCTGCCTCAAACTGACGGCAAAACTCATAGCGACGAAAGAGTGTGTGGCTCCAGAATCAAAAAATACATATACTAATCTGCCAGAAACAGTAACCATACTTGCCACCACTGATCCTAAAGCCCTGGCGTCTCTGTGTGTCAGGGCGTTGATACGCCCCTCAGTCCTCAGTGCAGACGAAGCAGCTACACTCTAGGTTGAGCGAGCAGCCGCTGGCCGGTACCCTCCTCGTGACTGTTGCCCTCCACGCCCCTGGTGACCACGACCACTAGCTCGGCCTCCAACGCTCGGTGCGAGGAGCATCAACTATGCTCCGCCCCAGATGGGCAGTCCCTCCTGATGTGGCCTGGATAGCCACACTAGTAGCAGAGGGGAACACGACCTCCTCCCTCAATAGGTCCCTACTGACGGCTGGGCGGGGGTCCGGTGCTGGCAACTAGCCCCTATCTAGGGCCCCCAAAGGACATTAATGACCCTGCAAAACGAGACAGCTCTCCTACGGGTGCCGAGTGCCTCCTCTCTTGATGGCCCTAAGAGTACTCTGGCTAGTAGGGCCTCTTCTGTCCGCTGTCAGTGTCTCGTGCGACCAGGTTGGTCTCCTCGTAGGTCATGGCTGCCTTAACCACTCGTGAGAAAGTGGGCAGCTTCAGGGGTTTGACATACCCTCGAGTAGTAGATCAGAGCCCCTCAGTAAACCTCCACAGGCACTCCTCCGTAGACACAGCTATCGAGGAAAAACATGACAGCTCCAGAAAATGCGTGCGATACGCGCTAACAGTCATCGTCCCCTGGCAGAGAGTGTGAAACTCCCGCCTCCTCTGGTCTTGCCAGGTCTGCGGAAAGTACTGCTCACAGAAGAGAGTCACGAATTGGTCCCACGTCAATTCTCTCCCCTCCTGGCCTCTGATTGTCCTCCACCACCTATGTACTGCGCTCTCCAACTGGTACGTGGCAAAGGCCACGTGGTACTCCACGGGAGGGCGAAGGGTGTTGAACACCTTCTCTATCTGCTCCAGCCAGTCCTCTGCCTCAGACGGGTCCTCATCCCCCTTGAAGGAGGGGGGCTTCAGCTTCTAGAATTGTCCGAAAAGCTCGTGGTGTAGCTGTAGTGGGGGAACGGGCATGCCTCCAGGCAAAGAGGGCTCGTGCTCGGAAGTGTCAAAGTGCGGTGGGGGTGGTGGAGGACCACCCCCTCCCCCTCCTACTCGTCCGACGCTGCGACGATCTCTCTATCCCACCGAGGATCCCCCCTCCACATCCTCAAGGAGAGGTGCCCGTGGAGGCTGGTGGAGCTCCTCTCACACGATGTCTCCAATCAGCTGGGCGAGATCCTGGGCCTGAATGCCCAGGAGAAGAGGTGGGTCAACTAGTACCTCAGGTCCGGCACATCCGCTCCTTCGACCTCGTCCACAGTCGTGACCATGGCCCGCCTCGAGAACTCCCCAACGAGGCATCTCCTGCAAGGAAACGCGAAAGATAGAACAAGAATGTCAATGATACCGAAAAAGACTCAGAACAAATATCAAAGCGATACGTTGTGGTGGCTACCCTAGTTATATGCATGTGAGTGGTTATTCTCAAGCCAATTGGTTCATTTCTCGAGATGACCTTGCTCTGATACCATCTTGTTACGACCCGATTCCCAGATCCCTACAGGACCCAAGACCGACTCGCCTCGACTAATCCCAAGACTTAGTCGTCCAACAAGAAATAACCAACAGCAGGAAAATAAACCACATTCACACATGCAATTTAACTAAGTAGAAGAAACATACAAAGCAGTAAAGAAATAGAATAGTTGTCTCAGTACATACTACCACAACAACAACAACGGAAAGCAGAAAGGAAACAGAAGTAGCAGAATAATAACTAAGTGTCCATTACTTACTACAACAGTAGAGAAAAAAAAGTGCTGAAGAAAACTACGGCTGGACTCGACTAGGCCCAGCACCCTTTGCAGCCAAAAACTCGGGTTGCTCAACTCCTGGTCCTGAACAATGTTATGAAAAGACAGAGTCAGCGAATGCTGAGTAGAGTAGTGTTTATATTATCTAAGTACAAAACAGTAAAAACAACAAGTTTAATTCCCATTTCTATTTATCTATTTTGATATGTTTCTATTTCACCCATTTCTCAAAGTATCTTGATATTTCTTGATCTTGCATGTTCCTAATGGAACAATCTTGATTGCAGTCTTTTCCGTAGAGTAAAAGGTACACGTGGTGCTCTCCTAGCTGGGAGAGTCCCCCATGGTAGTCCTACACCCAGTCAACCACCCTGAGGTCACTGTCAAGACGTAGCGATGACTACGGCATGCGTGATAAGTGCACAGGTAGCTACCCCGCACTGACACGCGGTCAATCGTTTCCGCTAACGGGTACGCCCAAAGTACAGCACGGAACAATATAGGCCCTTGTTGCCTCAGGACAGGGGTCATGCCCCTCATAACCAAGCAGGGGTCTCGCCCCTCATAACCAAACAGTATAGTTCCAGACGTTGGACAATGTCTCCAGTTGTAACGAGCGTGTGGCGCAGACATCTTTTAAGACGTCTGGAGGGTTGTCCAGACGTCTGACCAGACATCTGGAAATCCGTTATTTTCGACACACGCGAGTCGTCTGCACGCCTGAGCGCGTAGACCGCATATTCGCCTTCTTCCCTCCTGCGGCTGCAGGATTCCCCTGCCGCGAATCCTTCTCTCTCCTCCTCGCGCGGCCTTAAAAGGGCACGCCTCCCCTCCCGTCTGCACCGTCTCCTCCTTCTTCTCCTTCAGCCAGTGAGCGTGAGCGTGAGCGCGAGCGCGAGGGCGGCAGCGGCGGCCGCAGTGAGCACGGAGGAGGTTCGACGTGCGAGGGCGAGCTCGCCGGAGCGGCTTGGCCGGCCGGCGGAGGGCGCAGGGGGCACGGAACGACGCGGAGAGGGACCTGCTGCAGTCTGAGCAGCAGGCACGCGAGGTGCGACGCGGGCAGCGTCGCGAGCGGAGGCCGAGTAGCACCCTGATTCTGGAAAAATTTCCAGAATCAGACGTCTGGGTTGATAGGCAGACGGCGAGGACGACGTCTGGTAGCTCATACAGACGTCTGAAAGGTGTGTATTCCGCTTTCTTCTTCCTTCCTGTCGACCGACCGTACTAAGGGAGGGAGTTGGCTGTGCACAGGTTCGCTGATTCGCCATCCTTTGCGAATCAGACGTCTGGAAGTTGTACCAGACGGCAGGAGTGACCCCCAGACGTCCGGGGTGACCATCGGACGTCTGGGAGCTAGGACAGACATCCCCGTAGACTTCTGGACGTCTGGAAAACCACACTGAACAGGTAATTCTCTGATCCACTGTTTAAGACGTCTGGAAGAAGTTCCAGACGCCTGATTTTGCACAGTATCGTCTTTTTCGACCCGTTTAGGGCCCGTTCAGGCTCCGTTTTCCGCGATTCGAGTTGCGTTCTTTTCAGAATTAATTCCTCTACCCGTCTACAGTAGCTATACACTGTTTTGAGACACTCCTTGTGTTTGATCCTTGTGATAGGACCTCGTTCAGTTGCAGTCTTGAGAGTCGCGGAGGCACGCGGGATTCCCGATCACGCCCCCATTACTCCCGTTGTACCTGGTAGAGTGGCTTAAGTTTATTATTAAAATCTGTTAAAGTATGGAACCATAACTAGAATCTAGGACATTGCATGAATCCTAGGAATGAGAAATGTATGGAATGATAGCTCCTAGGTGATGCATGAATCCTAGGGCTGGAAAACTAGTTGTATGCTAGATCCTAGGATGTGGCATGAACCCTAGGATGGAAAAACTAGTGGAATGTATAATACTGCAGTCTTGGAAAAATGGAAAGGAATATAAAGCTGCCTGTAAATTGAATTAACAGCTGCCTGTTATGAATAAAGAAACATGATTGAGATCATGGATTGTGAGAATGTGAAACTGGAAAGTGAAACATATGATGTTCTGAGATAAAGAGTTGGAACCCTACGAGGAATTAGGAGTGGAACTCCTGGAAGAAAAAGGAATGGAACTGAGATGTAGTTGTACTGTCTCTTGGGTACGTAGTACCAAGGGAAGTACTTGTACCTGTTTAGTGCAGAGTGGGGCCAGCCACCCCAGGGACCCGGGGTTAGGATTGGCCGCTCTGTACCGACTTGTTGGCCCTCGTGTACGTAATACCGAGGAGAGCTACTAGTGTTAGGAGAGTACTAGCTACCCCACGGGCCCCGGGGTTCTGCTAGCCTCCTTCACCGACTTGTTAGGCCCACTAGGGCAAACCAGGGTAGTCAGGCGAGGGTGCGCGGACTGTGGAGGGGCAAGGCCCCGGTTTGGTTACTGTGGAGGGGTTGGACCCCTATTACTGAGAGGGCTCTGCCCTGGTTCCGTGCTGTGCTTTGGGCGCACCCGTTAACGGAAACGACTGACCGCGTGCCAGTGCGGGCTAGCTACCTGTGCGTTTATCGCGCGTGCCGTAGTCACCGTTACGTCTGTCAGTGACCTTGGGGTGGTTGACTGAGGGTAGGATCACCACGGGGGACTCTCCCGGCCAGGAGAGCACCACGTGCTACTTCTACTTTTGGAAAAGACTGCAATCAAGATCGTTCCCACGAGGACATTCGAGATCAAGTAAAGGATTTGAGAAATAAATGAAATAGTGAGAAAATTGAAAGATGTGATTAAAGGAAGTAATAGAACATAACAGCTACTGTACACTCTACTGTTGCCTTTAGTTAGTTTGCCACTCTACTCAGCGTTTTGCTGACGTGTTACACTCGTTACCTTTTTCAGGACCAGGTGTTGAGCAGCCAGGGTCGGCGGCTGCAGAGGATGCTGGGCCGAGTAGAGTCCAGTAGAGTTTACCACAATCTTTTGTACCTCTTTTGTTTCTGTTCTAGTGAGTAGTTTTTGTTTCCGCCGTACTTTCTTTACCTGCAGTTCTTGTTATATGATAAATGTTGTTCTACTGTTGTGGTGGTATCTACTGTAGTAGTTTCTTTCCTTACTGCTGTACTTCCTTACTGTTAGTTATATTCATGCTGAATGTGGTTTATTTTACTGCTCTTTTGGTTACTTCCTCGTTGGACGACTAGGTCTTGGGATTAGTCGAGTCGGTCCGGTTCTCGTGTCTCGTAGGGACTCGGGAACCGGGTCGTTACACCGGTTGTCTGGAAGCACCTCCGGATGTCTGGTGATGTGATCAACGTCCAAAAGCACATGGAAAAGTGTCCCGCATGCCTTCCCAAAGCTGCACCTGCGTACGCAAATGCAGGCGCAGATCAGCCGATAATGTCTCCTGCGCTGAGATCTTCTGCATGGGAGAAATCAGCGTAGGAACGTATGTACCTCGCGCGATATGTGCTCTCAAATGTCCAACCTTAGCTCCGGACGCCAGATCCCTCGCCAATCATCTAGATGTCACTCCAGACATCTGATATTGGAAAACTTCCAGTATCAGAACCTGCTCGCAGCTTGCTCCGCTCGCGCCTCCTCCTGCGACGGCAACTCTAGCCGCTACAGGAGCTTGGACAGCTCCTCGCCAACGTCCTCCATGCGTGCACGCACCTGCCGCTGGCCGTGTGAGCTCCGCTAAGCTCCCGAAGGTCCTTCAACCTTCCACACTCTCCTTCTTCCCTCTCGCTCTCCCTCGCTTGCCCTCCACTCACCTCTCTCATCCGCACTGGAGATCTGAAGGTGGGGGTGGCTGGTGGTGTTAGGAGAGGAGGAGGGGAATGAGGGGTATAAATAGGAGGGTGTAAGGTTTAGGGTTCGGGGGGGGGGGGGGGGGGATGAGGAAGAGAGAGAGAGAAACGGCCTCTACATGCTACCCACGCACAGAGCATAAAGCGTAGTACGAAAATTCCACTTTCAGATGTCTAGGAACGGGTCCAGACGTCTGACTGAAACTCCAGATGTCTTAAATGGTTAAAAGTGTAACGGGTCATTACAACAAAGTTCCACTATTAACTTCAATATCTCTATGTGAGAAGTAATTCTTATCTTGTAATAGAATTGTACGTATGTGTAATACTATTTTATCAATTTTTTAACAGTTTTATTCAGTACCATAATGCTGTAATACAAATAGCGACGTTACTATCAATTATTCAAGAAGCTACTCAACATTGTTAATGTAGTATCTATTCTACTGAAATAGTAAGATTACACTTTAAAAAGTAATGATTTACCGTGTCCTTAATCATTCCTCCATACAGCAAGGTGTATTTGTTGCCCCCTGCAGTAGTTATCCAATGGCGTATGATAATTTCTATTTGGACTACAACATATTGCATTACATTTATTTAACTGTTGAAGTTAACACATCAAAGGAAGTAATATATGTTATTTATGTATTCTTACCTATCCACTGGATCCCAAAGAAATGCCTGAATTATCGTGTTCACCTCCTCACTAACCTTATGCTGCCCATTGTAATAGTCATGTGGATCACATAGGTACTACACATGTCATAATTATATTATAATTCAAAGATTAGGGGCCATTGACATAATTATAATCGTGCAATAGTTGTTAGCATTGGTCATTACATAAATGATCTATACTATTAAGTACTTACTGCATCACTATTGACATCATCATTCACAGGTAACTCTGTACCTGTCTTCCTTGGTTGGTCAACTACAGTTTTCCCCTCTCCATCACTCTCTCCATTGTCCTCAACCTCAACTAACTCCTTTTCAACATTTTTATGTTTTTTGCCTTCTTATGCACCTTTTTTCCTTGTTGTTCTTCACTCTCAAATTCCTCCTCCCTTTCAATGTTCTTCACCACATCATCAAGCTTTGATTCAACCCTTGTCTTCCTTTTTTCTGTTCTTAGTTTGATCCTCTTCATCATCGAGCTTGGTGTCCATCCTTTCTTTTTGGTTGTCAATCTTTCATCCTTCTCAGTCTCCTTTAATCTTTTTCTACCCCCCCACTAGCCTTCACGTAACATTGCTATCCTCCATTTCTTCTTCCTCATTCTCAACATCCCCCTCACCTTCCCCGCCTTTGTCCTTCTTATTTTCTCCCTCACCACATTCTTGTGTTAGTCCCAAGTCAAATGATGGGGCTTCAAAACTAGTATCCAACTTTCTTGAGATTTGCCCCGTCTATATTTTTTTTGAGAGATATGTCCGAGGTTTGAGCCCCAAAGTCCCTTTCTTCATTCATCTTTCTACTTTTAACCACCAACCTCTCATTATTCTTCTTCACATTAATGATCTCCACCTGAAGGCTCTCCAACCTCTTCTTTGCATCCTCGAGCTCATCCCTCAGAGCCCTTATCTCTGAATTGCATGTCTCTCTCCTGCAAGGTCCCTCCTCAGCATGTACCTCTACTATATGAGGTACTAAATCACCTGGAGCACCAATGATCTGAAAGGGCTTTCTATACAAGAATCCCTTTGCCTCAAAGGTCTCAAGTGACAAAATGTAATCATTTGCCCCTACTTTGAACATCTCGTTCTTTCAGGAATGAGATTTGTTGCAATCTGTGAAGAATTTTACAAATTTTTTATCTCCTTAGCTCATACAATTTGTATTACAAATAAAATCATTTTTGGTAAGAACACAATGTATCCAAACATACCACATCATCTTCAATGTTATTCATGTCCCTCATTTTGACAATTGCTTGACCCATCCACTTCCTCAACCTCGGTCTCAGGTCCCTGTTTACGTATGAATCTTTGAAGCAATGCTCCAACATCCACACCTACATATTATTTCATTCACTTAAATGTATTAATAGACAACCATAACACAACATCATATTTAACAACCTCTTTGTTTATTAGAATACTTACATACAAGTAGGCCACACATCCATTTATGTAGCCAAGCAAGACACATGATGTGTTCTCCTCCTTGGAAGCAAGTTTCCTTGCCATCTCCCTCATCCTCAATAATATGAACTCAACGACTGTCATGGACTAGTTGAAGTACCTTGTGTCCTCAAGTGAATCGATGTAGTTCAACACGATCCATGGGAACGAGTACCCCGAATCAAGGAATAGGAATGTTGTGAACATTAGGCATATCAGTCTTGTAACAAAAATGTACACGGACCTATCACGTACATACTGATGATATGTATGAATTATTGGTTCTATGTTTCTCCTGCCCAAGTTTCTCATCTTTTTGAAGATTGTTTCATGGCATTAGCTTTGCCATGGAAGGCTCTTGTCATTCACTTTAACCTTGTACCCACTGTTGGGTATTCATAGTATGAACCCAATATCCTCATTGGAGAATTCCACAATTCTATCCCCTAATAAGAATTTCTTGTCACCAGCATATTGTTCTATCATCATCTCAAAATTTTGGTGACCACGTTTATCTTGCCTACTCCTATCAAACAGTGGAATGTTGTTTTCTCAAGGAGTTCCTTTTACTTGGCACTGAGCAGGTGCTTATCAAGGAAATCCTTAAAATGTTGTATGTAGCACCTATGTGTGACCTTCTCAGTATCTATAAATTCTTACGACAATTGTAACACAAGTAACGTAAAGCTAATGCAAAGATGTATCACAAAATGTTGTACAAATAGTTATGTCAAGAGCAAGGTCAAATTAAATATTTTCAAGAAAAAATGCATTGTTACTTTCAGAATCTAGATTATGTAATGCAAAGATATATCCACGTAAGTTAAATAAAATGTAACCTCTTTTCTTTTTTGTCTCCTCAGCCTTCCCAGAACCTTTGGGACCTACGATGTACATTCGACGTACTTTCCCAATCTTGTTTCTCTTGGGAAGATGTACGTTCCTCCCTTGCATTAGATTTGTTTGTCTCCACCATGTTGCTTGATTCCCTGGTCCATATCTCTATATATTAGACATAGGAATTCATGTTAGAAACCATTTATTACATTTGTCAATCATTTTTGTTACAATATCTTTTTGTTTTAATCATCTTCAACAATCACCCTCATCTTTTTGCAAGCATTCCCTATTTTTTATTCGGACATTATATTTTTTCATCTAAATGTTCGACCTAATCAGAAACACTAAAATTTACTAAAATGTCTGTATGAAACCCTAGAATAACAACTTTATTTTTCGTAATCAACTCAAAGAAAGATATTTTGGTTTCAAAGGTAACATATGATGATGTCTTTTTACTTACCTCGATCATTGTTTTGTTTGTGTCTGTTCTTGTCCTGATGCTTCACTCCTTCCAAAAGCTCTCCTTCTTTGGGCTCCTCTTGTTTGCAATGGAATGAAGACGAAAAGGTCACGCTTGTTGGTATGTTTGCAACAACCTTCTTTTCATACACATTATCTATCACATCCATTACACAACTCATTTCCCTCTAATAGCAGTCACCTTTTTTAAAATTTTTTGTATTACAAATGTGTATTACAACACACATATCACTGAGTGCTTTTTTGTATTACACCCTTGTAGTATTTCTCAACGCATCACATTCTTTATTTGAACATTTATTTTGTTGTATTACATATTTGCCTCTTATGATTTGCTTTGTGAAAACCTCTATCTTTGTTCATTTTTGTTTTACAACCTTTCCATCGCTTACTTTCCAAATACATTAACTTGTCACATCACTGATGCACCTCATTTACCATCTATCAGCCGTCATTCCTCTTTTAATTTATGTATTAAAAATTTGTATTACAACACATTTATCAATGAGTGCATTTTGCATGATATATTTATTATGGGCCGCTACTCGAGTACGTCGCTCTTTGTATACCCTTTTCTGTATTACACCCTTGCCTCTCATGCCACGACTTGATTTGTCACAACGTCTATGTTTGTTCATTTTTGTATTACAAACTTTCCGTCATTTACTTTCCAAATACATTAATTTGTCACATCACTGACGCACTTCATTTCCCTCTTAGAGCAGTCATTTCTCTTTTGATTTATGTATTAAAAATTTATGCTACAACACATTTAGCAACGAGTGCATCTTGCATGATATATTTATTGTGGGTCGCATCTCAAGAACACCACCCTTTTGTACCCTTTTCTGTATTACACCCTTGTAGTATCTCCCAACGTGCCATAGTCTCTATTTGATCATTTGTTCTTTTGTATTACACTTTTGTCTCTTGTGTCAACACGTGAATTGTCACAAATCACCATTTATGTACATTCTCATATTACAACTTTGTATTACAATTTTATTAGCGTCAATTTCTTTATGGCTACAATTGGTTTCATTACAGTTCTTAGTGTTTTTGTTACAATAGTTAAATTATTACAATCATCTATGTTTGGATTTACAATGCATATTAAGGCTCGTTAAAAACTTTTTCAATTTTTTAAACTCGTTTGTAGCTATTTTTGTTACTTTAAAAGGATACGGAGAGATTTCTAAATTTTTTGTTGTAGTTATCCAGTATTGATTGTTGCATTACCATTTTAAAATAACCTATTTATAGCTTTGCTTAATTTTCGCATTAGCGGTGCTTAATCATGTTATGATCTTATCGTGTATTATTGGTAGATTTCATTGTCTTTGCTGCTAGTGAAAACCACTGTGGTTGTATTTGGTGGCTTTTATTATAATCATTGAATTATTTTTGGATGTCTGAGATGCCGTGCTTATTTCTTATTTTATACGTACTGTGCTCACTGGATACACCCCCTATATATATATATACTCACAACACTTTACGCACATAGCACTAACATAACTAACACAGTTTTCTTTTTTGTAAGAGCTCAACACTTGGTCTTTTTTAGGTTACTCAACTCACACTTAGGCTTAGCTCATACCAAAAATATTGGTGGGCTTTTCGCACAAGTCAACGTCCATGGGCTAAAGCAGTTGCTACTAGGCCCACCTAATCAATATCACCACTTGGTGCCCAGAGGTCACCCTGCAGAACCACACCCCTAGTGGGCCCTAACCTAATTTGGCTTTATCCTATAGGTTGAATAGTACAAGGCACACGTTGCACACACACCTGAGGGAGCCCATCCCCTTAATCCTGGGCGACGAGCTAACGGAGCCAATTTCTTAATATAGCATAGCAGCTTCACCCTTCACAAATGTGGCAATAAAACCAATGCTAATTAGCATTGGGCTGCGTCTATACCCGTGGTTTATTGGGGACTTTAAGGGATTAATTAGATACTAATTAGCATTCTAATTTACAATTAAATTACATAATCTTGTACTAATATATAGGGCTACTTATTAGTATAGTTATTGTAATTTAATTAAATATATAAATACATTTTAAATTAGTTAAAGTTAGAGGTTTATACACATTATAAATTACTTTAATTACTTAATTTCACTATAAATTAATGTTCTAATTACCTAATTGAAGTCTTATTTAATTAATTTACATATTTACATTATTGATTATTATTTTTGAATAATTTAATTTGATTTATTTATATATTTACATATTTATGTACACGTATTTGATAATATATATATAATTTATGTAATGTACATAATATTATACACTATAAATAAGATAATGAACATAATTAAAATAGTTTAAGCTATAGTGTACAAGAATATAGTTTAACTTATCTTATTAGTTACTTAAAATACTAATTTACATTAATTTAACTTAATATACTTTATTAACTTATATAAATATAAATATATACACTACTGACATACATAAGTAATATAGATGTATTATTGTACATAATAATTACTGTAACTAGTATGTCAAGTTATATATATATATATTAGTGTACATGTATAGTTATAATTATATATACATATAAGTTATATAAATATATTATAATTAATTATACAATATATACATATATATATAATACTATACCATATAACCTAATATAAATACTCATTATATCTTATTTACAAATAAATAATATATATTTTATATACAAACTTTATTTACATATTATTTATTATATATTATTAACTTATAATTATATACATGTATTTACACTATATACATAGGCTATTTTTAAGGTTTTTGAGTTTTTATGATTTTTGTTTTGTTTTTGTATTTTATAAGAATAGAGCAAGAGGAGTGAAAGAAAAGAAAGAGAGGAACGAACACTTTTTGCGCTTTTTGTTTTTAAATTTTTATTTCTAAACTTGAGAAGTTTAGAATTTCTATAAGTATGTTCTATAAACTAAAGGACTCAAAACCTAAACCTAAACTCACACACACCTCAAACACACTCTACTCTAACTCAAGACACATTTCTTTTATTTGTTTACATTATTTTTATATTTTTAAATTTATTTACAGGGAAGTTGCTAGAAAATAGGCTATAAATGATCTAAAATTAATTCCATGCCACAAAAATTCAAATAAAAATTCTAGAAAAAGTAGAATAAGAATTAGCAACTTCCAAATATTGAATCCCATCAACTCAAAGTATATAAACAAAGCTTAGCATTGACTTTAAGTTCAAACAACATTTTATACAGTTTGTCAAGTTCTATTTGCTGACAAAAATTTCTAACGAAATTTACAAGCGTTTACAACTCATTTTAGATTCAAACACAATCTCTGCACATAGCTGAAAGCTTGTTCTGACATTAAACCATTCAAAAAACTCTTCTTAACTCCATAGACCTAAAAATCCGACTAACATCATAATCTAAAGTTTGTATACAGTCTAGTTGCTTAGCTGCCACTATCCAAAACTAACTCAGTCCAAAATGAGGCCTAATCTATGTATTCCAAATCCTGCTTAAAAGTCTAAAAAATAAATCCATAGCAATCTCATTTCAGAGGCTCATAATAAATCTCAGATAAGCCAAAATTCCTTTAAAAACCACTATTAAATACTTATTCACACTTATCCAGACAGAGCAACTACTGCTACTATTTTTCAAAACTCTTCAGCATTACTTTGCGAACTCAAACCCTCAGTAGGATCATTCCAACAAGTTATCTATTCATAAGAAATCCTTTTAACACGTTGAAAACTTAATTGAAAAATTAATCATCAAGATCAACTAGAAACTTGAGCAAGGAAACACAGATCTCAGGATTTCACTTGAATCATTTTAAGACCAGTCTCAAATGTCTCATTCACTCCTACAATGATTTAAAACTTATCAAAACATTGATCAATGACCGACAAGTCCTAAAAACCCTAATCTGATCTCCCCCCTTCACCATAGACAATGATGAGATGAGAATGCAAATCAAGCATCAAAGCCTCTTGGAAATAAATCTCAAACATTCATTCAAATCTCTCAATCAGTGCACAAACCATGATGAATGGATTAAAACAAATTTGGATTACTTGAGCTGTCTCCCCAGGTGGGCTATTAATGTATGTTTGTCATAATGATCTGATCATTTAAGAACCCTACACACTATTGATTAGTGTTCAAGGATCTTAGACGATACTCTAAAATCAATCAAGTCATGGCAAGTGCATCAAATCCGTGCAATGAATTCTCATAGCTCTTGCTACCTGGAGAAGAATACGAGCAGTGCTGATGGAGGAATTTGGGCCTGAAGCAATCAGTTAATGAAAATCTAATTGAAATAGCTCAAAGCCATCGCAATCAACTCGATTAAGCTTCAATCAACCTAATTCAAATGATTAAATCCAATTCAAACTCAATTGATTCAGAAATTATTTGATCAACACTAACAAAAAAACCACGCTCAATTGATTGATTATATGCAATTCAGACCAATAGGAGGGTCGTTGTGGTCTTATGACATGCATGAAGGACCCTCTGATGGTTTTGAGCGCACATGGATCTAGAAGCTAAAGAGATTTAGACCCACAGTAGCTCTGATGGAGTGAGGTGATTAGTGAATTAAAATGGCGAGGAAATAGTGTGAAAGTGATCGTGAGATGTGGGGGAAGATTGGATGAACACAATGAGTGGGTGAATTCGCCTCTCTAATCAGGATTGATTAGAGAGGAATGACTGAGGGAAACTAAAAGGTAAGCTAATCTACTCCTAATTCTAACACAATCAAATGATGAATTACGATCTAAACTATGCTAAGAAAGCATGTAAATCTAATCTAACATAAGCAATAAATCTAATCTATGAAAATAATTAAAAATCCTAACCTAATCAGATGAAAGGGGACCTCTAGGCTGCAGCTGGTCACTATAGTGATGAAGGGGGAAGGAGACTCCAGCAGACAAATGGGATCCCTGGATCCAAAGCAGGTTGCTATGGCAATGAACTGAGGTAGAAGGTGTGCCTGTTGTCACCTGGCACAGAGGAAGGAGAAGTAGAGCTAGAGGTGGGATGAATGACTGGCTTAAGGGGTAGGAAACTAGTAACCTTGCGCAGGTCACTAGGGAAGTGTTTACATAGGAAGTGGGAGGCTCAAGTGACCTAGGATAGTGGGTCAGGGTCGTTGAAGATCAAGGGCTCAAAGGAGATTTGGAGGGTGCATGATGCAGTAAAGTGAAGAACAGTCATCAGATGTGATCTAAAGGAAGGCGTGAAGCCACAGGCATCGACTCCAACAGGTTGGAGAAGGATCAACCATTGAATCAATGAGGAAAGGAATGGAAGGCTCTCATTGGCTGAGTTCTTGATGAAAAGAACACTTGAAGAGAAGAGACCTGCTGGTCGTTTGGGCAAATTACATAAAAAGCCCTCAACTGAAACGATATAAAGATTTCAAGAACACCCATAAGTGGAGAGTTTCATTACAGAACAGTCCCTCAAAGCTCACAAATAGTTCCCTGATGAGTTTTAGGCTTTAAAAAATGTGAAGACTGGAATATATACTAAGGACCTAAATGAAAAACACTAAATCCAAGGTCTTAACGAGGTCAAAATGCAATGAAGTTTTTATGGCATTTGAATTGAACATATTAGAAAATATTCCAATCCTTTTATTTATACTTTTAAACTCACTTTTGTGCTCAATTGGCATTCGGATCATCCATTCACATATTTAGATATATAATATCTCAAATGTGACCTAACTATGCATTTTTAATACAAAATTAGTGTTTCAGGTCATTTTCCTTAATTCTGACACTTAATCTTTTTATTATGTTATTTTGATAGTGTTTAATCTAGTTTCTAGCTTAACTTGGGTATTTTACCTATGATAAGCCACACCTCACCATATCCCCATGCTTAGGTTTTGCTCATCCCTTAGCAAACTACTCAATTAAGTACAAAGCAATTCAGCATCAGCAATGTAAGTGTGAAGAGATTTCCTTTTAACTCATTTCAAATGTTAAGTGTTTAAAGATGATCTTTAAGTTGAGTTTTTCTAAATCAAGCCAACTGTATTTATGTAGTGTACATTGTAAGAACTAATTGCATGAAAGACTACTAGAACTCAAGACTTATATGACATAGACCATCTCTCAACTAACAAGGACTCTTAATACTTAAACCTTAGGTACGTCTTCTAGGACTCAAAATGTTTTACCAAGCTCAAGAGCTAAGAAGTTATGGTTGTGCTCAATGCATATCAAGACTAACTAGACGAACTTTAAGACTCAAGTCCAGGGTTTCACTTCTTTTTAAGTTCACGTTGGTCTCAACTTCAACTCATGTTTTTGGATTAACTCCCAAAAATAATGAAAACTCAAACCCAACTCTTTTTGCATTTGTGCTCAAAGAATATTTAGTAGAAGACAAAGGGTATATGTAGCATACCCTGAAACAACCATATTTGGTGGATATACAAATATTTACAAATGGAATTGGAGAACATATCGACTTATACAAAAAAATGTCTTTTTCTTTTCTTTTTGACTTTTTCTATTTTTTCTGCTTTTTCTCATTTTTTTGATTTTTTTCTTGATTTTTCTTCTTTTTCTGAAAGCAAATGTCAGTATATCTCCTTCAACTTTATTTGGTGGAGCACACTTATTTAGTGGGTGAATACTTTGTGGAAAAAGCTTCTCCTAGAAACAAGACTAAAGACTGAGACAAAGAGTCTACTTGCATGCATAGGTAAGGATTCCACCTTCCCTAATGAGCACTAGGGTTGAGTTTACTTGGTCATTCCCAAATCAATGTAGTGTAAACCAAAGTTACTTAACTCTTAAACAAAGGCAAACAAATGAATCTTGTACTAATGACTCAGGTACAAGAATATGTCCTAGGTTAGGAGAGATTTTGGTTATATCTTATCAAAGCTCAAGTGTATTAAGCCTAAGTCTGAGTGAATCAATCTTATGTAGCCAAGAAAGTCTAACCAGCAAAGGTTAAATGTTCATAAACACTTATTCTATTTTTGGTTTAGCTTTAAGATCATAGTTAAGCACTTATAAGACTTTTGATTCAATTCTCCCTTTCAAAGCTTTGGAGCTTCTCCCTCATAAGTGAATATAAAGGTCCCTTTGTTTTTTTTGGAATTTTTGTTTTTCAAATTTTAATGTGTTTTTGTTTTGTAATTTTTTTCAAAAATTTTTCAAAATTACCATGCATGTCTCTATATTTAAAGTCAGATTCCAAGACTACAACTTTTACTGTCAAATAAAGAAGGTATTTACTATAGATATTAATTCATAAAGCTAAATGCATCACTTACGTAGATGCCAACAAAATTAAATACTTTTGCTATTCAATTTTTAGATGAATGAGATTTAATAATATATTTTTTAAATGCATTTAGGAAGATGGATTATTTGAATGACAAAAGCTGGAAGTACTCCATCATCAATAGATTCCATAGTGAAAGATTTCAATCTGGGGTTAGAATGTTTATTGAATTCGCAAGGAATAATTTGAAAGATTATTCAAAAGGGATAATTCATTGTCCTTGCAAGAAGTGCAACAATAGATATAATCAAAATATGGATGAGGTGTTTGAGCATGTGATGCTTAGGGGTTTCACTCCTAATTATTTTACTTGGATACAACATGGAGAGGTGAGACATAAACAAGATTCAAGCGATCCTCCTGTTGAAAACACAAAAGATAACATTCATGTTTTGCTACAAGATGCTTTTGGGATGCATGCGAGTGAAAGCAACATCAATGATATAGAAGATCTGGAAGAACCTATTAATATAGATGCAGAAAGATTTTTTGAGCTCATCAAAAAAGCAGATGAACCTCTTTACATTGGATGTAAGAAATATAGTAAACTTTCATTTATCATTAAATTGTTGCACATGAAAGTTTTATATGGTTGGAGTAATAAGTCATTCTCTGAGACATTATCTCTATTAGAAGATGTGCTTCCTACTGGGTGTGAAAGTTTACCATCTTCTTATAATGAAGCAAAATACGTAGTTAGGGAGCTTGTCCTTTATTACAATAAAATTGATGCATGTCATAATAACTACATGCTATTTTGGAAGGAGTCTAAAGACAAAGAGATATGTGATCATTGTCAAGCTCCTAGATACAAAGATGAGGCTACATCTAGGGGAAAAAAGAAAAAGATTCCTGCAAAAGTGTTGAGACATTTTCCCTTAATTCCAAATCTTCAAAGGATGTTCATGAATGAGAAGCTTGCTAAAGAAATGACATGGCACAAGGATGAAAGAGTATAGATGATGGTTTGTTACGGCATCCAGCAGATTCAGAAGCATGGAAAGTAATGGATTGCAAATTTCCAAGTTTTGCAATTGATTCTCTAAATATTAGACTTGGCCTTGCTAGTGATGGTTTTAATCCATTTGGCAATATGAATAATGCATATAGTACTTGGCCTATCATTGTCATACCTTATAATCTCCCTCCTTGGTTGTGCATGAAGCAACAAAATTTCATTATGACATTGCTTATCCCTAGAAAAAGATCTCCTGGAAATGACAGATATATATTTGCAACCTCTTATTGATGAATTGAAACAATTATGGAATGGAGTGAGAACATATGATTCATATTCCAAAAGTAACTTTGTGCTGCATGTTGTGTTGTTGTGGACGATAAATGATTTTCCAACATATGGTGATTTATCTGGGTATAGTACTAAAGGAAAACTGGCATGTCCTATTTGTCAGAAACATACATATTCTAGGCATCTAAGATATGGAAAAAAGGAGTCTTATTATTTTTATTGCTGCTTCCTTAATGAAGGTCATGAATTTCGTCGTGATACAAGAAATTTTGATGGTAGTAGAGAAGAAAGAACTACACCAAATAGGGCAACTGGATCAGAACTGTTAGAACAATTGAAGGGCTATAAGAATCATTTTGGTAAATAGTTCAGACACAAGAAAGCATACTCAAGATTAAATGGGGATTGTTAATGTTAATCAACAAGAGCAATTTCCATACTCATGGAAAAAGGTAAGTATCTTCTTTCAATTGCCATATTGGAAGGATGTTGAAATTAGATATAATTTAGATGTGATGCATACTGAAAAAAATGTTTGTGAAAATATATTGAGTACACTACTTCAAATAAAAGGAAAGAGCAAAGATAACATTCAAGCACATTTGGATATAAAAGAAATGGATATTCGAAGAGAGCTTTGGCCAAAAGAAAAGGAAAATGGTATATTATCATTTTCATTTGCTTGTTATCAATTGTCAACATTTAAGAAAGAATGCTTTTTTAAAGTACTGAAATCGATAAAAGTTCCATATGGGTATTCTTCAAATATTCCTAGAAAGATCAACTCAGACAACAAGAAGATGATAAGGTTGAAAAGTCATGACTATCACATCCTTATGCAACAATTGCTTCCAGTTGCAATCAGGGGCTTACTACCAAGCAACATATGTCGGCCAACCAAAAATCTTTGCGGTTGTTTCAATAAACTATGCTCCAAAGTTATTGATAGAGAAGAATTTTCCGAAATGGTAAGTGATATTGCAGTGTATTTATGTGAAGTGGAAAGGATATTCCCACCATCATTTTTCACAATCATGACACATCTACTTATTCATTTGGCATATGAGGCAAGTGTTGCAGAACCTATACATTATCGGTGGATGTACCTATAGAAAGATATCTTCTAACTCTTAAAAGATATGTAAAGAGCATGAGTCATCCTGAAGGTTGTATCGCAGAAGAGTACTTGGTAGAAGAATGTTTGACATTTTGTTCACGTTACTTGAAAGGTGCATCTAAGTTAAATCATGAAGTAAGAAATCTTGATGGAGTTGCAATAAGTGGAGGAGCAATTCAGTGGCTTCCTAGAGCAACATTGGAACAAGCACATTGCTATATTCTCTTTAACACTGATTCAATGGAAGTGTATCAAAGGTAACTTCAACTCTAAACATGTTTAATTATAAAGATATCTATAAAGTTTTTCTTTAATGATATCTAGAAATTTTATTTACAGAAAGCATGTGCGATTTCTTAAAGAGAATTTTCCATGACTTGCATCTCGCACTCTTGATAGGAGGCACCATCTTGAATTTCCTAAATGGGTGAATCAACATGTATGTTTGTAATTTATATATTGTAATAAGGACTTGAAAATATTTCTACTCAAACACTCTAACATCTAAATTTCTTATAAATAGGTTTTTACTTTGCGTGAAAAGAATGTGAAAGTGTCAGAAGAAGTGAGATGGCTAGCACAAGGTCCTTTATCAAAGGCTACTTCGTATGAAGGGTATATTGTTAATAGTTGCTGATTTCACTATAGGCGTGTGGAGGTTATACGCCAAACTCAAAATTGTGGAGTGTATTTGCAAGCAGACACAGTCAGTTATTCCAATTCAAGTGACCAAAATTCCATTTTGGAGAAGGTAACATACTATGGCCAATTAGTGGATATTCTCGAATTAAGGTATGGTGGACGTATGAAGATAGTGTTATTTGAATGCATTTGGTTTGATGAGAAGCGTGATAGAGGGTTGGTCATTGATGAGTATGGATTCACCTCTTTAGATTTTTCTAGATCTACACATATGGATGATCGATTCATTATGGCTACTCAAGCACAACAGTGCTTTTACATTGAGGATCAACAAAAAAAAAGGATGGAATATTATGATAAAGGTGCCTCCTGGAGATTTTTACAATGTTCCAGTTGATTGTGTTTTTGGGAATGCAATAATACAGCCATGTCAAATAAGGATTGAAGATGAGTTAACCACTTGGGTTAGAAAAGATATACCAAAGCAATTGCAATACCAAAATGAAGTTGAAGATGATGATCATAATTGACAAATCATGAACAGTATAGTAGTCTTCATTTCACTTCCAAAATTTCTATGTATACTCTATTTTCTTTTATATTTTCATTTTACTAGTGATATATTCGTGGTTTATATTGAAGATACATATATATATTTTAAATCTACAGGGCAATGAGGACAAGGAGATCATTACTTCAATCAGAAAGGGAAGAAGCAAGGACCTTTACACTCATTGAGGAACAAGATGTGCAAGAACTTAATGATGTCATAAGGGGGCAAGGAACAATGGGAAGAACAACAAGGCAAGTTGAACACTTTCAACACGAGGATGAACATGAAGAGATGGAGGAAGAAGAGTCAAATGACAAAGGTGGTGGCAATTTGAAAAAGGGATGAGGAATTACAACAAAGAATGCATTTAAGGCTAAAGATGGAATTCCACAGGTCATTGAGAGGAACAAGCATGGGCAAGCAATAGGAGAGAATGGAAAACGATTGTCACAAGGTTGTGCTTTTTATGCTCATCAATCATGGCTTTGGCCACTCGATCAAAGATGGAACAAGATACGAGAGAAAGGCTTCAAGGACACATGGAAACTTTTGAAGGTAATGATTTTTCTTTAGTACAAAAATCCCTTATTTGATTTTTAGTACTTTGAATCAAACACTGAATTACAATTCAAGGGATAATCACCTCAGTTAACCCTACATGTAGAACATGGTAATATTCAAAAACATGAGATCTTGCCTCTAAATCTCAATAAAGACTAGAGTAGAGTCCATGAAAGTGGTAACTCTCCCTCTTACTAGGAAAAAAAGGAGTAAATTTATGTATTCAATTAAAAAGAACATGAATGACTAGTGAAATTCACATGCAACAGGTTGTCTTGATGAATAGCCTATTGTTTGTCATGATGTAAATGCATATTTATCCAAACTATCTATTGGTCTAATTTTCTACTTGAATAGCCTATTGTTTGTCTTTTATTTGGAGTGCTTTTAAGATATGCAAGTTCACATTAAACATTGAATATAAATCCTTTTTTTATTTTTAAAAGTATGAACATAATGATTTAGGAGGATTTCAAATTGGATAGCCATTCAAATGCAAAGAAGTGGGTACTTCAACATGTCCATTCAAGATGGAAGTCTTGGAGGAACTCTAAAAAAGAACTGGGAAACTTTTAAGGACTAAAACAACCCACCACCCCTTGGCCATTTAAGACGTCTGGGATGTTCATCAGACATCTGTCCGGACATCTGGGATGTTCACCAGACATCTGTCCGGACATCTGGGATGTTCACCAGACATCTAGAAATGCTTTTAGCGCGCAGCGTACGAGCACCATGCTTCCTCCCCCTCTGCACCTCACCACGCCTCACCATGCATTCTCCTGCGATGCCACTCCACGCCCATGCTCACCTCTCCGCTCCCCTCACCTCCTCTCCCTTTATATACCTCTTCCCCCTCCCCTTCGTTGCCATCCCATAGCTGAGAGCAAGTGAGAGCGGAGCACCCGAGCGAGAGGAAGCACGGGAGCGGAGGGCGCAACACCGTTCTGCCGCAAACCTGCAGGCAAGGGGAGCCAGAGCAATTCCACGGAAGTCATTTTTCCGCAGAATCAGACAATTGGAGAGATACCCAAACGTCTTACCGGACGTCCGAAGGTATGGCAAGACGTCTAGTAGAGATCTTTCCGTACTTTTCCTCTCTGACAAGTCTTGACAACGTACGTATGTGTCAGAGGGAGGGAGCGTAGCCGAGGAAATTTCAGACGTTCGGAAGCACTCCCAAACGTCTGACAAAGTCCTTGGACGTCTGCTTTAAGTTCCAGACGTCTGATAGCAGAACACCAACAGAGGTATCCCTGAGAACTATTTTAAGACGTCCGGGACCTTTCCCAGACGTCTGATTTCCATCTGATAGCATGTTTTGGGGTCGTGTAAGGCCCTATTATTGTCGCTTTTTCACAAACGAACCGTCTCTATTTTCCATACAAGTTTCTCTGTATAATGATACCTTGTTTACATCCTTCTGAACCTTTTGGCCCATCAATTCGTGTTTAGGTCTCCAGTTCGTCGGGTGTACGGGACCTGTGGAGACGTCGGGAGCCACTGTACGAGCCCCCATTCCACCCGGTTACCCAGGTAGAGTGGTTACAACCTTAAATCTCAAATTTAATACATGCGAGTAAGTAATCCTAGGACTTGAGATGAACCCTAGGAAGGAATAAACATATATTCGAGAAAAGATTCTTGAACCCTAGGCCTTGGCATGAACACTAGGGTCAGAAGAAATTGCATGTGAATGATTGTGTAATCAAGAGCTGCCTGTTTTTAGCTAAAATGGACCCCTACTGCATGTGAATAATTGAGTAATTAAAAACTGCCTGTTTTTAGCTAAAATGGACCCCTACTATAATAAAATAGAAATTGAGCTATTGTCCCGAACATTCCAACCCGGATGTGATAAAGAAATTCCTGTACGAACCCCATGGGGAATGTAAACATGAACACCGTACCTCGAAGAACCAGATGGTTCTGGGAATTTGCTGCCTATGAACAGCTGTTAAGGGAGGTAAGCTGACCTTCGTGTACGTAGTACCGAAGAGAGCAACTATCCCTTGTAGTGTAGAGGGGAGTTTACCGCCTGTGGGTTGGGACCCGGGGTGGGTTTGGCCACTCTACGACGACTCTTACTGGCCCTCGTGTACGTGGTACCGAGGTGAGCTACTTAGTGTAAGGGGGAGCTATCCACCCCAGGGGGCCCGAGGCTAGGTATGGCCACCCTACACCGACTCTCGTCAGCCCATTGGGCAAACCGGGGTAGTCAGACGAGGGTACGCGGACTGAGGAGGGGCAAGACCCCTGTTCTGTTCTGAGAGGGCAAGGCCCTACACTATTCCACACTGTACGTTGAGGCGTACCTGCTAGCGGAAACGACTGACCACATGCCAATGCGGGGTAGCTACCCATGCGCTTATCACGCGTGTCGTAGTCATCGCTACGTCCCGATCGTGACCTCGGGGTAGTGGACCGAGTATAGGACTACCACAGTGGGACTCCCCCAGCCAGGAGAGTGCCACGTGGGCATCCTATATCACGGGAAGCTGCAAGCAAAATCGTTCCTAGAGGGAACCAGATGATTAATTAACAAATCCTAATTAAAGATCTCTACGCACCCACATGTATAATATAATTAAAAAATGGAAAACTTTATGATAATGCATGTTAATTCTTAGCCACCACTCTACTCAACTTTAGCTGACTCCAGTCAAATATATTCTGTATAGGTCAGGGATTTAAGCAGCCCGAGCCACCGGCTGCTGAGGATGCTGGGCCTAGTCGAGCCTAGCTTTAGTTCTACTGCCTGCTAGTGAGCTTTATAGTTTGTATTCTGTTACATGTACTCTTTGATGTGATGGCTGTAATATCACTGTTCTCTTTCCACCTGTTGAAACTTTCTTTTTGCTTAGTTACTGTACTTGTGTGATTGTGGTTTGTTGAATGTTACTTGGTTATTTCTTGTTGGACGACTAGATCTTGGAATAAACCGAAGAGAGCCAGCGTCAGATCCTGTCGGGATTTGGGACCGGGTCGTGACAAGGACCCTATGAGATTTAAGGTCTACATTGAGAAGGATCCATGTATTAGTGCTAGTCAAGTTGATAATTTGGTTTGTGAGTGGGAGTCACTCAAATCAAAGGTATGGGAGATTTATTTATCTTTATACCATGGAATATTAATGTGTCAAAGCTTATATGAAATTGATAAAATCATTTGTCTCTATTCTTTTCTATAGGAAAAGGCTAAAATAAATAGGAATCATAACAACAAGAAGTTAAATCACAACTGCGGAACATTATCAATGACGAACATAAGCGAAGAAATGGTAATGTATAGTTTTGACT
This sequence comes from Thalassia testudinum, assembly GCA_037157565.1. Classification (NCBI taxonomy): domain Eukaryota; kingdom Viridiplantae; phylum Streptophyta; class Magnoliopsida; order Alismatales; family Hydrocharitaceae; genus Thalassia; species Thalassia testudinum. Next base: position 61,077,105 of record JAZHRO010000019.1, on the reverse strand, counting down.
AATGTTCATTTTACTTAAAAATGGACATTGACTTTATATGCTCTTTTCATTTTTAGACAAAGGAATTAGGAAGGGAACCAAATAATATGGATATGAAGAAAAGGATCTATCGTAACTAAGGACTAGTGCTAAGCCTAGATTAGCACTTTCTATATTAACAATGGTTGTAACATATACATCTAGTTATTTCTTTTTTTCTTATCCTTGAATTTAGTATGACATTGAAGATCGTGTGGAGGATACACAATCAGCTATGGAGAACTTACCCCATTCACATATCGAGGAGGAGGCATATAACTATGTCCTAAAACCTAAAAGGAAGGATTACATTCACAATCTTGGGATTGGGCATGATCATTCCAATTGTTCATCTATCAATATAGTATTCCAAGAATCTAATGGGATGCATTATGATGACAAAGAGGTAATTTTTTTAATAAAATTATATTTCTTCAAGTACACCTATATTTATATTATTTTGTTCTTTAATATAGGAAAGATTGAAGAAGCTTAAAGACCTTGCATCATCCCAAAACACCGTAATTGAGCAACTGAAACAACAAATCCAAGAAATGAGACAAAAATCCTCTCACTCAAGTTATCAGGTAATAGGTACTAGACTTGAAAATAAAATTTATATCAGTGTATATATTAAATTGATTTAAATGTTTTAGCTGCCTGAGAATTCAAATGGAGGATTCAGTAATGGTAGTGGCAATAGCCACTACCAAGATGGAGGTGTAGCACAAATTTAAATAATATCATGGCCAACCAATATTCAAGTCGCCCTTTCTATCCGGTTCCGTACTCTCTCCCACAAGTTTGTTTTCATTAATTTTTAAGTAACCTTTATTTATTGATTCCTAAATATTCTTTATTACATGTATTAGGTATAATGTCAATTTTACTTGCAGGTTGGTTACCATAATCAAGGAGGTGGATTCCAATGTGGTACACCTATCACTCGACCTCTTCCATAGGAAATTTTAGCACTGATCCTTTAAGATTGTTTTTAAAATGTAAATTTTGCATTATTCATTAATTTACTTAGTTAGGGTCATCAAAATATCAACAATCCATTTGGAAGCTTGGGCCAGCAAAATGTGAGTTGAAATTAGTGCTCTTTAAGAGTGATCTTGCGAAGGAGCATGCTGAAGACAAGAATTATTTTGATTTTTTTTATTTTTAAGAAGGATTTTGCTTAGTGTTTGAGATTGTGAAGATACTATCTCACTCTTGAAATGTTACTTGAGAAACATCAGTTTCTAATGGAAACCCTTTTTTTTTAGTGATTTCTTTTCTTTCATAGAATTTATTATAAATCCATTAAATTCAATTTCATTTTGCAACTTAAATTCAATTTCATTTTTAGAAGCCATATGAAGTCAATATTGAAAAGGTAAAGGATTTATACACTTGATGGGTTCTATGAATCATGGAGAGAAAAGTTCCAAAATATTGATTTTTAAGCGTTTAATGAAATTGACAACATCTAGGTTGTTGATCATGGAGAGAAAATTGAAGTTCATATTGACTGAACATAGAACCTTTGAAATTAGGTTTGCTTCTTTTTTTATGGATGCAAATGCTGAGTTAAAGTTTATGATTTTTCCATGCTGCAGCTATTTCTTGTTCCCATTGGTAATGTTGTGTTCATGATTCACTACTGTCGTATGAAGAACAGAGAAATCCAAAAATCTGGAAATCTACTTGTTCATGCATTAAATCAAGGTATCTCATTTGCAAGTTGCAGCTTCATCATACACTTTGTGAGATTGATATATTAAGTTAACACCGGCCTTTCTCTAAAAAGAAAAGGCACCCCCATTCACATTTCTATAAGATATCCTTGAAACATAATCACAAACTTTCTTAGTTGTAGTAAATATTTTTCTCAACTTGCTTTAATCGTCGTCGCAGAAAGTTTCTTCTTTAATTTTCTAGTGACGCCAAGTATAATTCTTGTTTGGAAAATTGAAACATATCATGGTTTTTCCTGTAAATCTTTATAGAAAATAGTTTGACTGTACTCTCATTATGTTTATATTTTAGTTAGTTTTTAAAAAATAAAAAGAAGAATTATGTTTTGGTTATTGGCTTCTGACTTTATCCAAGTTACTGGCTTTTTACAGATGCCAACAACTGGGAGCAAACAAGCTCTAGGTAGGATGAGAAATTGATTCATTTTGGGCATCAAAGTCTTTTGGCAACTGATTCTTCATTTGGCACAAAGAAACTTAAGGTATTTATATTCATTCCATTTTCAACTGATCGCTAGCCTATTTGCTTAACATCAAATGGAGCCATTTTTGTTTGGCTAATTTAAGTTCAAAGTTCCACTATATTCAGCAGTTCGTGTGGCATGGCACACACTCAGCACATTCCATCAGTCAAATGTTTTTCTAGCTTCTTATTTTCCAAAATATACAAGTTTTAGCTATAGTATGAAGATGGTTATTCTTACTTAGCTTATGTAATAAGTTGGATGAAATGATTCAACTTGTTATAGAAAACCCTAGGCTCTCTTATATAGAGAGAGACCAAAGGGTGAAAGTACAGTACTAACCCTCAAGAGCTAGACACCCATAAGCCCATACAAGAAAAAACATAAAACATAAAAACACTATATGTTAACACTCCCCCTCAAGTTGGAGCATGAATATCTATCATGCTTAGCTTGGAACAACACGCCTCAAAGGCAGATCTCGCCAAGGGCTTTGTGAAGATATCTGCAGCCTACTCCTCAGAAGTGATACTCGTATGTAAACCCAACGCTGAATGAGATCTCAGTGTAATGACAGTCAATCTCTACATGCTTTGTCCTCTCGTGAAACATAGGGTTATTGGCAATGTAGGTCGCTGCTCTGTTGTCACATCGCATCTCCATAGAGCTATCCAGAGAAACATGAAGATCTGACAAAACATACTTAACCCAAACCATCTCAGTGGCTGTCTAGGCCATGGCCCTATACTCTGACTCCACACTGGATCTAGATACAACCACTTGCTTCTTGCTCCTCCAGGTAACCAGGTTGCCTGCAACAAAGGTGCAAAAACCTGTGGTGGATGTTCTGTCCCCAACACAGCCAGCATAATCAGCGTCAGAGTATGCTACAATCCCCATGGGCATTCCCTTACGGAACAATAATCCTCATCCAGGTGCTTTCTTCACATACCTGAGCACCTGCATTGCAGCCTCCCAGTGCTGCCTAATTGGCTTATCCATAAATTGGCTAAGACTACCAACAGACAAAGACAAGTCTGGATGAGTGATGGTGAGGTAAAGAAGCTTACCCACCAGCTGCCTGTATGCTCTACTGTCAACCACCTCAGATTTCTCATCGTATAAATGGACCTTGGGATCCATGGGAATATTTGCAGCCTTAGCTACTAACATGCCAGTCTCCTAAGGAAGATCAAGAGCATACTTCCTCTGCAAAAGCACCACTCCATCCCTGCCACGTGCAACCTCAATGCCTAAGAAATACCTCAACTGTCCCAAATCCTTAATGACAAATTTTTCTGATAGGTGCCTCTTAACTTCATCTATCCTGTCTCTGTCATCTCCGGTGATGATAAGATCATCAACATATACCAGGAGTGTCACAATCCCCCTGTCAGTCTTCCTGGTAAATAAGGAGTGATCTGATGTAGAGAGACTCAGACCAATCTGGTGAAGCACATCTGATAGCTTCTAAAACCATGCCCTGGGACTTTGCTTCAAACCATAGATTGCCTTTCTTAATCTACACACATACTCCCCCTGAACCTAGAAACTCATGGGCTGCTGCATATAAACCTCCTCCTGAAGATCACCATAGAGAAAGACGTTCTTCACGTCCAGTTGGTATAATGGCCAGTCTCTGTGAACAGCAACAGAAATAAGTATCTGGATAGTGGCAAGCCGCGCAACAGGGGAGAAAGTATCAAAGAAGTCCACCCCATATGTCTGAGTGAACCCCTTTGCTAGTAGCCTGGCCTTATACCTTGAAATAGACCCATCAGGGTTGTATTTCAAGGCAAAGACCCGTCAGGAGCCAACCAGTCGTGCGCCAGTAGGAAGTGAGATGAGATCCCAAGTCTGTCTACTTCGAAGTGCTGGCATCTCATCCTCCATGGCTTGACGCCACTTCGGATCAAGCATGGCCTACTGGTAGGTAGACGAAATGTGTGACGCTGTAAGGGCTTGACAGAAGCTACTAAACTGAGGAGCAAGACCATTGGTAGCCAAGCTACCTGTGACCCAGTATCTGGACTCACAGGTGTGCGATGCCCTCCTAATTGCAATAGGGAGATCTGAATCATCTAGTACCTCTAACTGAGTTGCTGCAGAAGGAGCCTCGCCACTTTGGTGATCTGCACTGTCTGGGAAGTCAGGTCTAACCAAACTATCACTGGCATCAGGTACCCTCTCAACTACCTGTGAACCATCAGTCACTGGTGAGAGAGGAGGCCTCTGAAAGGTAGTATGATGCCTGTGATAGGTATGCAATGGCCCGTGCAATTTCTCAAAGTCATCCCAGGAGAAAGAACTCATCTGTCTATCAACTAGAGGTCTGGACTGAGAAGTAGACACCTAAGTCTCTGTACACGGAACAAGAGCTCCTATGTCCAGTGAGTGAAAAATATGGCGTATCCTCATGGAAAATCACATCAGCACTAACATAATGTCTGTTCTGTAAAGGATCATAGCAACGGTACCCCTTTTGTGTCCTAGAGTACCCCAAAAATACGCACTTAATAGTGCGAGGAGCCATCTTGTCATGACCAAGTGACGGCACATGGACGAACGCAACACATCCAAAGGTCCTAGGAGGCACATGAAATAACTCGTAGTCTGAATGTAGAAGAAGAATCGGTATCTGCTCATGAAGAACTGGGCTGGGCATCCTATTGATGAGATAAGTTGCAGTCAGAACTGCATCCCCCCAATATCTCTGCGGTACATTATGATGAATCAATAGTGTACGAGCAACATCTAACAAGTGCCTGTGCTTCCTCTCTGCAACCCCATTCTGCTGTGAAGTGTGAGGACAAGTAGTCTAGTGGAAAATCCCATCGGTCCTATAGACCTCCTTAAGTCTGGCAGTGCAGAACTCAAGAGCATTATCAGTCTGCACTATCTTCACTGTGGCTGAATATTGTGTGCTGATCTCCATAAGAAGGGTCTCTATGCATCTCCAACCTCTGCCTTACTTTTCAGCAAGAACACCCATGTGGCTCTAGAGAAATCATCTACGACAACCAGGTAGTATCAGTGTCCCATCCGGTCTGGGACTCTACTCGGTCCCCATACATCCATATGGAGCAACTGAAATAATGTTGAAGATCCAAGAGATATGCTAACTGGAAAAGAGGATCAATGGTGCTTACCCAATTGGCAAGCATTGCACTGTATGGTAGCAGCTAGGGAAATATGTGGTATCACCCTCCTGAGGTGATCTAGAGACAAGTGGCCAAGACGAACGTGCCACTGTAGAACACTCCCACTACCATATCGAGTAACCCCTGAAAATGGCTCCTATCCCAGACGATAAACACCATTCTCCTCCATACCCCTGACAACAATCCTCCTAGTGAGCTTGTCCTGAACAACACATCTGACATCATCAAAGATGACTCTATAGTTGAGATCCTTCGTGATTCGGCTAACCAACAACAGACTCAGTGGGAATTCTGGTACGTGCAATGCACCAGACAGCTGCAAACTGGGAGTCACAGACACCTCCCCCTTACCCCTAACAGGGGTGTATCTACCATCAGCAACCTGTACAATCCTTCCTGGGGGAACAGATTGTACCAAACGAAAATAGGTTTGATCACCGCACAAATGCTATGACATACCAGAGTCAATCAGCCACCCTACTCCATGGTGGCTCTTGTAATGCTCCTTACGTACGAGACTCACAAATTCTGCCATAAGTGTCAAGTAGAACACACCCAAGAAAAATGGGAATACACACCCCAAAAATAATCTATAAAACTGGAGAAAGTCATACCACTATTCGGCGAACACCAATAAATTTGGAAAAGACTTGGTACTCTACCTGGGTTTTTTTTTTTCACACCCAGTTAGGATGCCAATCCCAACAGGACTGCAAGCGAAGGTGGAAGAGAGTACTAGGGTCGTTGTAAGCGGTATGACAAGTGCTCCATTGGAGAGTTTGCTGCAAAGATCAGAAGATGGAGGCCCCCTAAACCATACTTGGGGGAGATCTGGATGGCACCGCTGGGGCCCTTCGTCCCTGTTGAGAGCCAGTAGGAGCGGCGGCACTGCTAGTGGCTGTAGGAGGTGCACCGATGGTGCTAGGCAACACTGCTAGAGGCTGCAGGAGGCCCACCGGCGATGCTGGGCGGCGCTGCTGGGTAGCGGCGGTGCTGCTAGAGGCTGCAAGAGGCCACCGGCGGTGTTGGGCAGCACTATAGGAGGCCCACCGGCGGTGCTGGGTGGCGCTGCTGGGTAGCGACGGCACTGTTAAAGACTGTAGGAGGCCACCGACGGTACTGGGTAGCGCTACTGGGCTCGGGTAGCCCACTGGTGGCGCCAGTGAAGCCCCTCCCTTTCCTCACGCTGCTATAGATGAGGGCTGACACTCTTGCAGTTGTTGCTACTGCTGCCGGCTAAGAGAAAACCAGCAACAGTGAGAAAGAGGAGAAGAGAAGGATTTGGTGGATGGGTTGGAGGCCTACTTGGGTGGGGTACCTAGGGCACCGATCTAAGATTGTGGCTCTGATACCAAGTTTGATGAAATGATTCAACTTGTTATAGAAAACCCTAGGCTCTCTTATATAGAGAGAGACTAAAAGGTGAAAGTACAGCACTACCCCTCAGGAGCTACACACCCATAAGCTCATATAAGAAAAAACATAAAACATAAAAACACTTTATGTTAACATAATACTACCACTGAATTTTTAATTAAGTCCCTGTCAAAATGGGATGTTGGCACATGGTTTTCTTGGAAGCTTTCCTGATAAAGCATGGACAGAGTTAAGGGGAGGCCAGTGGGGGCATGTGGCCACGCGCCCCCCCCCCCCCCCCCCCCCCCAGGATTTGCGATTTCTGTGTCTTGTTGATAAGTTGACAGTAATTGTAAGTTTTCCATTTGGTTTGTTGCCCCTCCTATTATGTGCATTTTATCTTCCATTTTTTATTTCTGATTTGCAGCATCGCAAGCCACATACAACGATAGCGTGTTTGTTTTGCTGATCGCGACGTTCCGATTAGTGGTGCTATTGCCGGGGAAGATTCACGCAAAATCCCGATTCATCAAATCCCCATGCGTGTTCTGTTTCCTTCTCTATTTCATTATATCCATCGCATTCATTGACTGAGTTCGGGGTTGAATTGCATGCCAAAAATTCTGAGATGGCTACTGAAGATGCATACTGATGTGGGCTATCACTCTCATACTTTTTTGCATACCTAACTCTGAGTATGTGCAAAGATTAAATTTCGAAAGCGACAGCGTGTTTCGCAATCTCAGATCTGTGGGCTTTGATTGACAGAATTTTCCAGAATAAATTTGACCCTTTATGTACGTACAAAAATTTTGAATTTTTGGCTGAGGATAGATCTTTAAATGAGCTTTCAAACGGTATATGTTGCGTCTTCTAACTCCAAGTGTGCTGCTAGATATTGACCAATTAGAGCAGGGGTGTTGAACTGAATTGCTGCTATTGTGCAGCAACTTTCAGGAATTTTCATATTTTCTAGGAAACTCTGATTTCAATGAAATTTTTTTTAGAGTTTTCTTGATTAGCGTAGTTTATGGAGAAAAGTTCTTGGAAATTTTGAGGCTATTTTCAATAGCAGCTACTGATTTGATTACCAGCATGTCAATCTCAATTTTCAAACTTTGATTGTTGAGCTTGAGAGATTTCTCTAAAGCTGCACCCTATCTGATTTGCTCGAAATTCATGCCAAAACGTTCTTTGTTGAGTCCACTGTCAATGCCTAATTTGGCGAAACTTGATGCTTAAACTTGTCCTAGCAGGCAGCTGATGGTTCACCAACAGGCTACATTTGTTAGCAGCAGCAGCGGAATACCAGCAGCAATAGCATATGGTGGTGTGAGGAAAACCTGTGGAAAAGATGGCACCTTCTCAATGCCACTTTATTGTTACATAGGTAATTCCAGTTATTTTTCAGTGCATCGTAAATAGGCCATCTCTTCTTGCTTCAATGAGGCGTATATATATAGTAAAATTAATTGTGTGCTATTTATCTTACAGGCTATCCCACAACTCACAAATAGAACAAAGCTTCCAAATATTGTGGATCCTGTGATTAGCGACATAATGAATGTTTTAGGTATCAACATTGTACGCTTGTTATGTTCCTCTAAGTTATATTCTAAAGTGGAAATGTGATCTTGTAGGTTGCTGCTGTTGCTGTTCCATGTGTCCAGCTAGAGCCAAGTTATAGGCCACTGATTACTGATGTCCTGCATTCTCTCATACTCCTAGTGCCTAATGGGCGAGTTTACTCATTTCCATTTTTGGCCACCATCACCAGCTGTAGCAAAGTAGCAGCAGCAACAGGCCAGTTAATCATTCACCTCCGGCAGCAGCAGGTGATGCTATAGGACATGTTCAGGGGGGACCAGTAGCTCAACCAATTCGTGCCTTTAGCCCACTTGAAGTTCCAATGGGAAATTTTGCTTGCTGGTAAATTTTATAGTATTGGTAAAAGTTGGAAGTTGAACATTTAAAAAACCAATGTATTTTTTTTAATCTTTGTTTGATTAAACCTGATTTGTAATGACCAATACCATTAGTGAAATGCTTTAGTATAACAATGACCAAAGACCTCATGGAGATATGATAACCAAGCTTGGTTATACTGCTTTAGGAGATCATCGTTGAAACTACAATATGGTCTGAACTAGGAACATATCGATTCATTTGCTTTTTACTCCATTAACTTTCAGTTGATGACGTTAACTCAAACTCAACTTGAGGAAGCTATGAAACCTGAGTGCTTTGATACTTGTGGATCATTGGTTGTTGAGCATGACGGCATGAAGAAAGAGCAGGAAAAATGTCAAAATCTATGGTCACTCAGGATAAGTCATTTTCTACAACAGGAAGCCCCCTTAGCTCATTGCTTGCTGGAGAGAGAGTTCAGTTTGGTGAGTGTTTTCAGTAGCAAAATAAAAAATGTTGTGTTTGTTGTCATCTATAGGTTGTCAAACTTTTATATTGGTAAATGGCATTACCACATTGGTTTCCATATGGTGGTTCATACCAATTCCAACCTTTATGTAGGAGCGGTCACTACTCCATCCTTTCTTCCTTCAGTTACTCAAGCTATCAGCAATGGAATAGGTCCTCTTCCTTCGCCTACTTGCAAGACTGAGAGTTCAGAAGAACACACATCTGCTTCAGAAAATGCTCATGCCATATTTTTTGAGAAGGCAAAATACTGTGATGAATCTTGTATCCATTTAGAGTATTTAGAAGTTGAAGCCGAAGCAGCTGCTTCTGTTGCTGCTATTAGCAGTGATGAGGTGGTTGGCAATGGTTTGGGTACAACTTATGTTTCAGTTTCTAATAATGGAAAGTTTGGCGGTGTGGATGAATGTGGGTTAACATCACAAGGTAATAGTTATAGTAAAGTAGCAAAAGCAGCAACCAGCAGAGGGTTCACCTCTAGTAGAAGCAGGGCATTAGGGGGGTTGTGCAGGGATCAGGAAAGAACTACTCCATGTAGACATCGTTGCTAAACATCCCTCGAGAAAGAGCATATTGGAAATTTCGTAGACATCTAAGTAGATGAAGATCCCTTATCAGAGCAATGACTTTCTTCTCAAGCTTCTTTGTGGTGTTAGAGTGGAATAGTTTTAACTTCTATTGTAAAGAGGAAAAAAAGAGTTGAGTGCTCTTTTGTATTATGATGTATTTTTTTATTGTTCTTTTTTGTAATTTCTTCATAACATTGTAACAAGTACTTTGTATTTTCATTTCAATAAAAATGTCTTTTGTCAAGCTATGAATGTTATATGTGTTACTATAATTAAGAATGTTCTAATGTTTTATCTTAATAATTAACATTCACAATTACCTATTTCTTAAAAGATTATAAAGAGTACATATTTTTGTTCCTATAACTTGTAGAGACAGAGTAATCTGTCCTTAAAAAAATATCAAATGCCAAGTCATTATCTTCATTTGTGTCTAATCTATTGTGACCAATTTTCTGTCACAATATTTTTGAAGATGGAAAATCTGTCCCAAAAATTTTTAGTGACCCACCCTAAAATCTATCCACATAGCCTTCAATTCCGTCTCCAAAGGCCGTCACTACAAGTCTATTTGTTGTAGTGAGAGTTGTCAATCCCAAAGGTAAGAATAGGCTCCATTAGCAATGTGAATTAGAATTAGACTTGGTACAAGGTCCAAGTGGAGATGTAAATCAAATCAAAAGACTTGGCCCAAGGTCCAAGTTCAAATGCAGAATATGTCAAGAGAATCCACAGCTTCTACCTCTTCAAATCATTAAGTGCAAGACTAGATGTGGAAGATGAATCAGGATTGGGAAGAAGAGGTGGTAGCTGATCTGAATATGGTGCAGAAGATTCAAAAGTGTAAGCAAAAGAGTGCAAGGCTTGTGATATGACATTTGCTTGGTCTTGTGGAGGATTAGGATGAACATACCTCTGGGCAGGTCCATTCCTAGGGTTGGATTCAATCTAAGATGGAAGTGAGTGTAGCTGATGAGGTGCAATCAAGTGTGCTAGTTGTGCTCTCATCTCAGCTAATGCTGCGTCCTATCTTTGCTACATAACAATGTTCTATTGCTGCATATCAGCAAGTGCTTTCATGATTGTGCCGAACTGCTCATCTTGTGTAGCCCCAGATTGAGAATATTGGGTGGGCCTTGGTTAGGGCTGCTGGTAGGCATGCGATGGTGACTGCACAGCAATCATAGGTCTTAATTGACCTAAATTAGGCTAGGACTTAGCATAAGTTAGGGTAGTTCATGCATGCATAGGCATTATTTGCATCTTTACTGCTTTCTTTTAGCTATGCATAAAATAATGCTATAATATGTTGATTAGGCGCATTATGTCAATTACAGGTAATAAGTTGGATCTGAAGCTAAATCTGAAGCTGGATCTGGAGAATAGAAGAATAACGGGTGTTGTAGCAGAGCTGGAGCAGAAGACTTAGATTAGATGTAGTAGATAATAATGTAAGGGAGTTAAGGTATGCTACTCTATTAAGTAGGAATAAAGCAGTAAAATGTGAAGAACTTAGGTCCATCCTAGCCCTAGGATAGCCTAGAAACTTCCCCAAGCCATAGCTACCCTTAGATTAGGTCATCGCACCCTAGGAAACCATAAATCCCTAATTCCAACCTCTATCTGGACATCCAGATAAGCTATAGGACGTCCAGAACCCCAAGCCAACTCCCGCACACCTTAAACCCACTTCTGCAGTGTTATTGGATGTCTAGACACTTGGTCAGACATCCAATTTCTTCATAATAGCCAAGATAGAACCTAGAATCCCTCCTAACTCTGATTGAACGTCCAGACAACAAGTCTGGACTTTTTATTTTTGAGTATAAGATGTCTGATTCTATTCTTGGACGTCTGGAACTGTTCTCCAGTTCCTGTTTTGAGATTCAAGCCTTGATCTTGGATCTCTAGCTCCCTAAACCCAATTTCAACACCATAGGAACCTAAATTAAGGTACCCTAACCCTAGTACATCACCTCTAGACCTCCATAAGGACCTAATTAGGTCCTCACTAAACCTAATTGACTTAGATCATAGTCAATTACCATTGCCTAAGTCAATTGGGCTCATACGGTCTAATTGAGCTCAGATCCCAACCCACACAAGTCCAATTGGACTCAGGGAGAGTCCAATTGACCTAAGCCCAACCTAATTGAGTTATTTCACTCTCAATTAGGTTCACACTCATTCAATTAAACTTGTGTTAAGTTTAATTGCAATTCCTCCTTAGCAATTAGGGTTTGCAACCCTAATTTAAGGCCTACACCAACCTAAACCCCTTAGGACCTAACCTAAACCACTTAGCCACATAGGGCACAGCCACACACTCACACACACACACCCATTCACACACACACACACTCATCTAGAGTTCTCTAGAACTCTCTTCCAAAGGTGGCACCACTCTTGGTTGCCAAAATTAGCAACCAAGAACCATTCAAATTGAGATCGACTTTTTATGGATCTAAGAACTACCTCTCTCTCTCACTTGGCCGGCCACTTATGGGGCTCTCTCTAGAGAGTTCCACACTTCTCTAGAGAGTTTCCCTTATGTCTATAAAAAGACCAAAAGGGTGGCCATTTGCACCCATCCCATTCTTGGCACTCATTCACACTTAGGTTAGCTACCTTCACATCCATTCCACCTCCACGAGTTATGCACCATGGCTGCCAACATCTCCATGCCAGGATGCTGGACCATCTCCCCAACCTCTCTCCAAGGGCCAGCCTAAGCACCATTGACCACCCCTCCTCCTCTCAACCATTCAAAGGCCATCGGAGCCCACCTCTGAATGCCCTTAGTTTCTGCTAGATTAGCAGCTAGTTCTTCATATTTACATGCTTTTATTTACTACTTAGTAGTGTAGCTTTTATTCTCCCCCAATGATGCATGCAAAATCCCCCCATAAATTCCTATATGCAATCATTTTCTATTAGTTAGATTTATATTTTCAAGCTTTCCTTTATAAGCTTTCCTCTAAATTCCATGTTGCAAACACTCTCCTGAATGAATGAATGAAAGATATATTTTCTATATACATATCTTTGTGTTGAAAATCACCATGAGCTTATTGATTGCAATCTATTCCGTGTAATTCAAGTTGCCTACTCTTCATTTTTATATATATTGCAACCAGCATGTCAGTACCAGAGAATATTGAAGATTTAACTATCAATGCATTTTCCGTAAGCAGCCATCACATAACTAGAATTGTACATACTGAAACTCATACTTTCACCTTCGTCATCTATCTAACACATGCGCACATAATCAGAGTTCACAATAGAAGTGGCAAAACTTTAATCCGACGATTGGAAATCGACGTGCGATTTTAAACAAGTAGAGCGATAAAAGATCGATTTCAGATTTTCATAATGCCTCCCAAAGACGAACGACCGAGACTCAAGTCTCGTTATCTTTATATAAATATTTTTTTGTTTGATCGTATTGCGCACTATACTACGATGCATTTTCCTATCAAAATGCGCTTTACAAGACACAACAGATGGATAACCATGTTGTTGCGATTGTTATGGTGGAGGAGGTGCTTTGGTTAGGTTTTGAAGTGGAGGTGCAGAAGGTTGTTGAAAATTTGGTCTTTGAGTATTTCTTGACAAGAAATTCGGATAATTACGCCATCCAAGGTTGTAAGTCTATGAATATGGATTGTTTTGAATGGTGTGGAGCTCCTCCGAAGCTTCGAAAGTAGTAGGAAAGTCAGAATATGAAGGAACAAAGGTTCCTCTGGTCAATGGGGAAGGATAGTGCAATGAATAGTCATAGTGTGGTGGTGTTATAGAAAGATTGTTCACAATTTTCCTCCTTGTAGGAAACTGAGAAGTGTGATATACAAGTGACTAAGAAGAAGAAGATGGTTTAGAAAGGAATTTCCACAGCTCACCTACTTTATTATCTATTGAGCCCACTATATCCAACTGACTGGCCACAATCTCCATGTCGCATGTGCTAGATTGGACTTCATGTACCCCAGAATGTGAATGGGAATGTAAGGATCTTTTTTTTTTGAAATAGGGGGGGAATGTAAGGATCTTCTATTAAAAACATTCATCGAAGTGTTATTAATAAAATTTTCGATTATACCTGATGTGCATACATCTGATTAACCCAAAATGTCTATTAATGCATGTTCTTAGCGTCACATTAGCATTATACATTGTAAATAGTGCATAACATGCATAATCATGCATTTAGATTAAGCTGTAAAAATTATATAGTAATTGTCTCATTTTATGATCAGGGACATGACGACTTTTTAATCAGGGCCTCGGATCAAAGATCCAACCGTACAGATCTGATCAGGGAGACAATTGGAGTTCAACGACTCCAAGATCGCCCTACTTGGACATCCGTAGCACCAAATAGAGACTGAGGACCCTAAAGAGCAAGGGCCAAGATGGTGTTAATTTGTACCTCAGAGTACAAATCCCATCGCACGGATGGGTTCGGATCGACGTTCGTAGCCTAACAGCGCAAAAATCGGTCCAATCCGACACCCGTGCCACCATCTACAACACTTAGAAGATGAACGACCTAGATGGTGCCACGTAGTGACATCATAGCCGTCCAGCACCGGCCGCAGCTCTTCTTCTTCACCCGCTCGATAAATCTTAGTCGTTGGATGCCCATCCAACAACCGAGAACATGCCACGCCACCGCTCATCCAGTGCTCTCCTCATCTGAAGGTGCAAGCAACGCTTGATCTCAACCGCTGGATGAAGATCCAATGACCGAGATCGGCCGTGTGCAAAACTCTCTGCGCAACACAAACTCACGCTCAGCACAGCAGTCAAGTGCGCGACCCGCATTCGAGCCCGCATTCGCAGCGAGTGGACGCGTGATTGGAGTCGTGCGATGCACATCGAACGGCCCAGATTGACCGATAGCGCCCACCAACGATCAGACTCGCGGAGCAAACGCGCGATCGCACGCGGGCGCACGGCATGGGCGTAGGTAGTTTAAGCCGTCTGATCTCTTGATCGGACGGTTGAGCGCACGCGAACATGTGCGAGCGTTGAAGGGCGCTGAAGGTGAGCGGGCATGCGCGGCGCGTGCACATTGGCCACATTCAAGCCTTTAGTGACGAATTTATCCATCACTAAAGGTCCTAAATTAATGTTTTTCATGTTGTAATGTCCAAAATGCCCCCACTCCTTACAACTATAAAAGGAGACCCCTACCATACGGACTTCTCATCCCTTTCTTCTCCTCTCTCCCTCTCCAAAGCTTAAGAGAAGCTTGTCCCACACCCGGGATGCTCCTCAAGAGCTAAAACCAAGTTTTTGCCCCCATTCCGGAAGCAAATCCCGCGACGACAACGACGTGCTGCCTCATTCCCATTCCTCCTACTTCGTCCTCCTTCCCGCTCCATTTCTCATCTTCCAGGCATTGTCCTGTCCAACTCATCCTCCAAGCTATCGTCGAGGAGGATAACTTCTCTCTCCCATTCTTTTTTACTGCTTTCTAGAGTTGAATTTTTCTACTTTCTAGTTGTAATAATTTCTCACTCTCTAGTGTAATCATTTCTCGCTTTCTTAGTTGTGAAAATATTTTGCAACATCAAGTGAATGTTCTCTCTCTCTCTTATTGTTTATATTGATTCCATTCCATTGTGATTATTCTGCCCTTTAAACAAAAACACAAAAATATAATTGAGAATTTTGATCAATGTAGCCTCCCTGTGTTTGACCCGGGATTTCTTTACATATTTTTCGGTATAAATTTTATTTGTTGAATGGATTTCTTCGCTACTCAAACTACAACAACAAGTTTTTAAAACCAATTCCGATAGCGTAGTCATCCATCATTCAACATTTTGGCGTCGTTGCCGAGGAGGCAACGATTTTTCGATCTTCTTTTCGCATTTCACGCACTTTGCTATCTTCTAACTTTCTTTATCTCGTGTCTATTGTTTTGCAAATACCTCTATCAGGGAATCGTCAAGCGGTAGATCAGAATGAAGTGCAGTTGAAGACGGCTGTAAGTGCTCCCCATTCTTCCCTCTCCATAGATTTCATTTCACCACATTAAATTTAAATTCCAATTAACCTAGGTGTTTGCATAAATCCTAGGATTAGTTTGGTTGTTTAGATTTCCATTCACATTCATTTCACCCTCGTATATAAAAAAAAATAAAAAGATATTTTTATGGGGTAATTCAACATACACACAACATACACCCACATTTAAGGCACTTAACCTAATTGATTTTCTTCTACTCAACTGGATTCTGATCTGTGGAACCGATACACATAAATCAACATATAAAAGAGTAGAAATCATTTTTGTGTGCCTAATTCAGTGGTGCAATTGTAGCCAATTGTTTGAGTTGTTTGGGCCACACCACTCAACCTAAAATCAACTCACCAAGTAGCTTCCTCTTAGGATTTTCAATCTAGGTTCATACCAGGCACTCCACTTTATTTCTGATTTCAAAAGGAAAGCAAACTTCACCCATGCTTAAAAACCTGGTTTGCCTCAAACTTGATTGAATTCAACCTAATTTTAAACCCTAAAAGCTACTTAAGGAAGATTTGAACATTAAAATCTCCTCTTCACAAATAATCTTGCTTGAAAACCCTAGTTGTGCACACACTTACACATACTCAATTGATCATTAAGGACACAACCTATTTTAAGGGCCCACCATATTCCATAAGCACTACAATCCTAAGCCTCAATAAAATCGAGTAGACGTTGGCCTTAAGGACCGACTCGCTCTTTAGGGCCTAGTCTGAGATAGTTTACGATTAACCTGCTTGTACTGATCAATCTGATGTCTAGCTAGGGGAGTAGCGTCAAACGACGGCGACTGGAGGGTACACTAGGAACCGGAGGCGCAAGCCAAAGGAAGAACCTTCTCTGCAGTCCCTCCTTCTAACTGGTTGGATTGAGCAGACACAAGTAGAGTAAATCATTTATAATCTTAAGGTGGGTTCTGAGAGTCTGTAGATCCTTAGGCTACCCCACTTAAGGATAAGCTTGTTTTGTTGTGCTGCAGGGTTCCTATCCTTAGTCCTTTCAACCTTTTCCTATTTTATGCTGGGAAGGTCATTGAATCCCCAATTAGGACCACTAGAGTATTCTAGGAGGCATAGATTGAATTTTGGCCAAATTGATCCCATGGCCGATCAACAGCCTCCTCTACCTCAGAATCCACAGGAGGTATTTCGAAGGCAGCTGGAACAAATGTAGAGAATGCAAGAATGGTTCTAGAGAATGCAAGGTGCTCAGCCCTTAAAGGATTTTTATGATCCTTCAAATTATGGGGAACGTCTCGGTTTCCAGATTCCTGCCGGAGACGTATAAATCAAGCCCCGGTGTTAAGCCTGATCAAACATTTCCATGGGCTTGGCTCTGAAGACCCATTTCAGCACTTGGAGGACTTGACCACTTTGGTCCAGACTACCAAGGCGCAAAACATGAATGAGGAGCAAATGATCACGAGGCTCTTCCCCCACTCTCTTAGGGATAAAGCCGCTTGTTAGTGTAGGACTATAGGAAGACTAATTGCAACTTTGAATGAGTTGAAATCGGCTTTTCTAAAGAAATTCTTCACTGTCGGACGTACCAATGCTTTGAGACGGGCAATTACTACCTTTACCCAGTGGCCGGGGGAGCAGTTTCATGTTACCTGAGAACGATTCCAAGATCTATTGCAGAGTTGTCCACACCACGAGGTACCGAAATGGTAACTCAAGCATATTTTCTACCACGGGTTGACTGAGCAACTTAGAAATCACGTGGACGCTTCTTGCGAAGGCAATTTCCTCAACAAAGACTCAGATAGTGCACATGATTTGTTTGAGGAAATGAGCAAAAATTCGATCAATCATGCCTCCATGGATACTTTTAACCGGTCCCAGCAGCCCAGATCGAATGTTAATGAAGTCCACGACTCTCATTCATTAGATATGGAATTGATTTGTAATAAACTTAATAAGGTGGACTTGGTTGCTAAGAGAATGGAAGAGTAGATGGCTAGGAACTCAATGAACAACTCTCGACCCACACAATCCCAGAATTCGGGATTCCATTCATCTCGAGCTCCTTCTGGACGAGAGTTCGTGAATCAACTTGATGCGGCTCAACTTGCGAGCCAGCATTATTCGGAACCCCATGGGTTCCAAACTGGGGCATTTGATCCCAGTTTCTCTGATCCTTTCCTTTCTTTCTCTCCATCCTCACCCTATGTGGATGTTTGTGTTGTACAGGAGAATGTTAGATCCAACCCCTACTCTAATGCTTATAATCCGAGTTGGAGAAACTACCCTAACTTCTCCTGGAAAAACCAGGGGCAATAGACCCAATTCCGACCCAACAACTATGCTCCACAACGACCAATGGGTCAGGGTCATGTTTATACTCAGTTGCCCCCGAATCAGGTCAATCAGCTAGCTTGAAATGCCCGTCAACCCGTAGGGTAGGCTGATTTGAACCAACAAATGGTAGAGATGCAAGGATCTATGCTCCAGCTCATGCAGCAAATGAAAACCTCGCTAGACAACTTGCAAATCGGGTTCATAGCTAATTCTCGTCAACCCGGATCTCAACCATCTCAACTCGTACCCAACCCACGAAATATCCTAAATCCGAGCAATCAAGCCTATGGGTACAAGAATCAGAGGGATCCACACGCACATGCTCACGTGGTTGAGCAGGGTTCTTCCTCTTCTTCTTCTTCTTCCGCAAATCAATGATTCTTGGCTAATGAAGCCCCTCCAATCTTTCCTAGCCCTTCCCAAGACCCAAATTCATATGCATCCACAAATTCTGTTACCTTGAGGAGTGGTAAACAAACTCAGGATCCACAACCACACTGTTCTGATTTACCGAATCCTAAACAACCTGAGGAGAGAAAGGAGAACTCTGGAGAAGAAATCAAGGTGCAGGAACCTGATTCCAAAGATCTGACTCATGTTCCTTTTCCTGAGGCCTTGATCAGATCAAGGAAGAAGTCTGTTGACAGTAATGAGGAGCTTCTGAATATTTTCAAGAATGTCGAGATCAATATCCCGCTCCTCAACGCAATCAACCATATACTGGCTTACGCAAAATTTTTAAAGGATTTATGTACACAGAAGCGTAAGTCGAGTGAATCTGTTCCGAGGAAGGTGGTACTCTCCGAGCAGGCTAATTCTGTTCTCTTGCACAACCTCCCTCAAAAAAAGAGAGATCGAGGTGCTCCTTTGATTTCTTGTGTCATCAGATATTACACTTTTGATAGAGCACTGCTGAATCTGGGTGCATCCATCAACCTGATTCCGACTTCTCTTTACGAGAAGTTTGGATTAGGTGAACTTTGACCGACTTCAGTAACGCTGTAGTTAGCGAACCATTCGGTCACAAATCTGCGAGGCGTTATTGAAGATGTTATTGTTAAGGTTAAGGATTTCTATTTTTCTGTAGATTTCCTTGTCCTTGACATGGATGTACCTGAAAATCTGAGGAACACGCCCATCATTCTGGGGCGTCCGTTCCTAGCTACTGCCAAGGCCAACATTAACTATGAAAGCGGTAGCATAGAAATCGCCTTTGGGGATCAAAGAATGAAATTGGATATTTTTAAGGCGATTAATAAATTCGAGGATTGTGGATTTATTGAAGAACTTGAGGATGATAATATGAATATTAAGACTTGTATGATGGTTTCTGCATTTGAAAGTTCCTCCTCTGATGATGCATTAGACCCACAACCCTCTATGGCAGACCCACCATCTTCTGAAGAGGTTATTGATTTTGTTCACTCTCAACCTCTTCCTCTTGATGAGTCTTCATCAGCATCTTCCTTACCTCCAATCATCAACCTGCCCCAACTTGAACTGAAACCATTGCCTGAGAATCTGAAATATCAGTTTTTAGGATCACATAAGACGCTCCCTATGATTATTAGTGCTAAATTAACAAAGAAGTAGGAGATTAAACTGATTAAGGTCCTGAAGGAACACAGGGAGGTAATTGGTTGGACCATTCATGACCTTAGGGGGATCGAGCTATCTTATTGCAATCACAGAATATTTTTGGAAGATGGATCCCGCCCTTCTCACCAGATGCAGAGAAGATTAAATCTAAATATGCGAGAAGTGGTCAAGAAGAAGATTATTAAGTGGCTCGATGTAGGAATCATTTATCCGATCTCTGATTGTCCTTGGGTAAGTCCCATGTAGATTGTTCCCAAGAAAGCTAAGATTACTGTTGTGACTAATGAGAAAGGAGAATCTGTCACAACTCATTCGGCTTCCTCTTGGAGGGTTTGTATCGATTACAGGAAGCTGAACATGGCCACGAAAAAGGATCATTTCCCTCTGCCTTTCATTTATCAAATCTTGGAAAGATTAGCCTGGCAGAAGTACTTTTGTTTCCTTGATGGTTACTCAGGATACAATCAAGTTCCTATCCATCCTGAGGATCAGGAAAAAATGACTTTCACCTGTCCCTACGGAACCTTTGCTTTCCGTAGGATGCCATTCGGCTTATGCAATGCACCTGTGACTTTTCAAAGGTGTATGCTAGCCATATTCTCTGACACGGTGGGAGAGTTTATGGAAGTCTTCATGGATGATTTCTCTATTTTTGGAGAATCGTTTGACTCTTATCTAACTAATTTTGAAATGATTCTTAAACGATGCATCAAAACAAGATTGGTCCTTAGTTGGGAAAAGAGTCATTTCATGACACAAGAAGGCACCGCCTTGGGTCATGTAATCTCTGAACGGGGAATCGAAGTGGATAAAGCTAAGGTTGATACTATCGCCAAGCTTCCTCCTCCCACATATGTTAAACAAATTCGATCATTTCTTAGTAATGTGGGATTTTACAGGAGATTCATCAAGGACTTTTCGAAGGTTGCTCGTCCTTTGAGCAATCTTCTTGCCAAAGAAATGCCATTTGATTTCAACGAATCATGCCGTAAGGCATTTGATTTTCTTAAAACGGTAGTCACTTATTCTCCGGTGTTGCAACCACTGGTTTGGACAGCCCCTTTTGAGATCATGACCGACGCTTCTAATTACGCAACCGGGCTGTTTTGGGTTAGAAAGTTGATAGGAAGCCCTTTGTTATCTACTACGCTAGTAAAACTCTGGACGAGGCCCAAAGGAATTACACTATTACTAAGAAGGAATTAGTAGTCATAGTATTTGCTTTGGAGAAATTTAGGGCTTATCTCTTAGGGTCTCACGTCATCATATATACCGACCACTCGGCTTAGAGACATCCCTTGGCCAAAAAGGATGCCAAACCCCGGCTTATTCGTTAATTCTTCTGCTTCAAGAATTTGATCTTGAAATCAAGGATAAATCTGGGGTACAGAATGTGGTGGTGGATCATCTGTCAAGACTTCTGAGTGATTCTTCTCGTCTGAACGTTCCGATTGCTGATACTTTTCCGGATGAAACCATCCTTACAGTTTTAGGTGTCCAAACCCCGTGGTTTGCCGACATCGTTAATTATTTGGCCATTGGTCAAATCCCCCAGGATTGGACCAAGCAACAACAGGATAGACTCAAATTTGAGGCCAAAAATTACTTCTAGGAGGACCCTAAACTGTACTGCATCAACTCTGATCAAATTATTCCCTGATGCGTTTCGGAGAATGAATTCAACAGTATACTCGAGTTCTGCCATGCATCTACATGTGGTGGACACTTCTCTAGGAAAAAGACGGTTGCAAAAATTTTGCAATCTAGATTCTATTGGCCGTCTTCATTCAAGGATGTCCAAGAATTCTCGAGGTCGTGTTTCCGATGCCAGGCACTTGGGAGCATAACTAAGAGAGATATGATGCCCTTAAACCTGATTCTTCCTATCGAAATCTTTGACATTTGGGGCATCAATTTCATGGGACCCTTCCTCCCTTCATTTGGACATCAGTACATTCTTGTCGCTGTTGATTACGTGTCCAAATGGATCGAGGCGATTCCCACCCGAACCAATGACCACAAGGTGGTCATCGATTTTGTCAAGAAGAACATCTTCAGTAGGTTTGAGATTCCGAGGGCCATCATCAGCGATGGTGGCACTCATTTCACTAATGCCCAGTTCCATAATTTGCTGGCAAAATATAGGGTTAATCACCGAATCTCCACACTTTACCAACCCCAAACAAATGGACAGGCCGAGATCTCCAATCGGGAGATCAAAAATATTCTACAGAAAGTGGTTAGGCCAGATCACAAAGACTGGACTCAAAAGCTTGAGGACGCTCTTTGGACCTACCGTACGACGTATAAAACGCCCATCGCCATGTCTCCGTTTCGGCTGGTGTATGGAAAGGCGTGCCATTTACCCGTAGAAATTGAACATAGGGCATTCTGAGCAATCAAGCAGTGCAATCTAGATCTGAGTTTAGCCGGGAAGACCAGGAAATTTCAACTATCTGAGTTGAAGGAGCTTAGAAATGATGCGTATGAGAATGCCAAGATCTACAAGTCTCGGACCAAAGCTTTATATGACCAATTGATTTTCTGAAAGAGCTTTAAGCCGAACCAGAAGGTCTGGCTATTCAATCCTCGACTTAAGCTCTTTCCCGACAAACTTAGGTCGAAATGGAATGGCCTGTTCATTATCGATCAGATATTTCCAAACAGGGTTGAAGCCCGTTATTGACTGTACTATTCCAGAACCCACCTCAGACACGGTTGCTCTAGCCATGTTGTGACTTCTTTGGCTGGACTTCACCTAGCTGACGGCATTAAACTCAGCAGTTGTACAGTCTAACTCAGAGCTGACTCGAGCTTCATATTCAGGTAATATCTTCCATACTCTACCCTTCCTTTCATGTTTTTTATTCCCAATGTGAACATTGCATCAGCTAGGCATGAGGGGGTGGATTCATTTCTGAATCATTTTGTCAGCTCTGTGAAATTCTTGTAAATTCTATTTCTCTTCTTATATATACATGAAAAAACAAATTGAATTAGGAAGGAATAGTTGGACATTAGGACTTTTCAATCTTAGGAAATATTATAATATGATTTGAACACTAAGACCCTTCAGGTCTTTAGCTTAATCAGCCTGGGTATCCACTAAAATGTGGATTTTTTTTTTGAGTCCTCGCCATCCTGAATTCTATTTAATTTGATTAAATAAGTTTCGGTGATAAGTACACGACTTATCAACCCACCCTCTGATTTGAGGGAACTTTAAGTCTAAGCATCTACACACCATCTCGTCACTGACTCATTGTTCGACGGTTTTAACGGAAATTGGGTAGCTAATGAACCTTCTAGGGTGATATGACTGGCAAGTTATCGTGGGTAACAGCCCATAGGTAGGTTGTCCAAAGCCTAGTCACTGGACCACTCTCTTTTTGCTGCCTTTAGGTAAATCATAGACCAGGGAAGCCACCTACTTAAAAAGAAAAAGAAAATCAAAAAGAAAAGAAAAGGAAAAAGGAAAAGGAGAAAAGAAAGAAAAAGAAACAAAAGAAATAAGCCACACTTCGCCGCACGAGTATGGCTGGCAAGTTGTCGGTGGTAATAGCTCATCGACCGGTTGTCCAGAACCCAACTCAAGAAATGCACTAAAAATTTCTAAAACACTTAGGAAGATGTGGAGAAGTAGAATAAGTTGGGGAGATATACACTGGACTCACCCTTGTGTTGACCCCATAAATAATAAAAGTAGGGAGAAAGCTACCGGTCATATAGATACACCTTCAGGCAGATTTCTTTTTAAGGTCACCTAGGGGTATAGAAACCCGAAGTCCATTTCGATTGCCGATCAACGAGTCTATCACATTCACAAAAGATGCTTATAACTTAGGATTCTCATCAAATCTTGGGTGGGTTGAGTGGCTGTAGAAAGCCACTCTATAACCCTAAACTCGAAAATTCAAAAAAAATTAGAAGAGAAGAAAAAGAGAAAAAGAGATTTTTGTTTGAATAAGGCGAGGGCTTGAAGTGGTCTACATTTTGGCAGATACTCGGGCGCTGTTGTGTCTTTGAAAGTTTACGTCCTAAGCAAAAATTTCTTAATGTTGAAAATTACTTTTGTCTAAGTAGCCCAACATAATTCTTTTATAAATAACATGTAATTTTTGCTAGGGACTAGCAAAAGATAGGCAAGGGGTTGTGATGTGCATATATCTAATTAACCTAAAATGTCTATTAATGCATGTTCGTAGTGTCACATTAGCATTATACAATGTAAATAGTGCATAGCATGCATAATCATGCATTTAGATCAAGTTGTATAAATTGTATAGTAATTGTCTCCTCTTATGGTTAGGGACAGAGCGACTTCTTAATCGAGGCCTCAGATCGAAGATCCAACCGTACAGATCTGATCAGGGTGACGATTAGAGTTCAACGACTCCAAGATCACCCTAATCAAACATCCGTAGCACCAGATAGAGACTGAGGAACCCTAAAGAGCAAGGGCCAAGATGGCGTTAATCCGCAAGTCAGACAACAAATCCAACCACATGGATGGGTTCAGATTGACGATCGTAGCCTAATGGCGCAAAAATCGATCCATTCCGACATCTGCGGCACCATCTACAACACTCAAAAGATGGACGGCCTAGATGACGCCACGTGGCGACATCATAGTCACCCAGCACCGGCCGCAACTCTTCTTCACCCGCTCGACAAATCTCAACCATTGGATGCCCATCCAACTGCCGAGAACGTGCCATGCCACCGCTCATCCAGCGCTCTCCTCATCTGAAGGCGCAAGCAACACTTGATCTCAACCGTCGGATGAAGATCCAATGACCGAGATCGGCCGTGTGCAAAACTCTCCACTCAACACAAACTCACGCTCAACGCAGCGGTCAAGTGCGCGACGTGCTTTCGAGCCCGCATTCGCAACGAGTGGACGCGTGATTGGAGCCACGTGATGCGCATCTAACGGCCCAGATTGACCGATAGCGCCCACGCGCGATCAGACCCACGGTGCAAACGCGCGATCGCACGCAGGCGTAGGTAGTTTAAGCCGTCTGATCTCTTGATCAGACGGTTGAGCACGTGCGAACATGCGCGAGCGTTGAAGGGCGCTGAAGGTGAGCGGGCGTGCGCAGCACGTGCACGTCGGCCACGTTCAGGCCTTTAGTGACGAATTTATCCATCACTAAAGGTCCTAAATTAATGTTTTCATATTGTAATGTCCAAAATGCCCCCATTCCTTACAACTATAAAAGGAGACCCCTACCATACGGACTTCTCATCCCTTTCTTCTCCTTTCTCCCTCTCCAAAGCTTAAGAGAAGCTTGTCCCACACCCGGGATGTTCCTCAAGAGCTAAAACCAAGTTTTTGCCCCCGTTCCGGAAGCTAATCCCGCAACGACGACGACGTGCTGCCTCATTCCCATTCCTCTGCTTCGTCCTCCTTCTTCCCGCTCTGTTCCTCGTCTTCCAGGCATTGTCCTGTCCGACTCGTCCTCCAAGCGATCGTCGAGGAGGATAACTTCTCTCTCCCATTCTTTTTACTATTTTCTAAAGTTGAATTTTTCTGCTTTCTAGTTGTAATAATTTCTCGCTCTCTAGTGTAATCATTTCTCGCTTTCTTAGTTGTGAAAATATTTTGCAACATCAAGTGAATGTTCTCTCTCTCTCCTATTGTCTATATTGATTCCATTCCATTGTGATTATTCTGCCCTTTAAACAAAAACACAAAAATATAATTGAAAATTTTGATCAACGTAACCTCCCTGTGTTCGACCCAGGATTTCTTTACAGATTTTTTGGTATAAATTTTATTTTGCTGAACGGATTTCTTCGCTACTTGAACTACAAAGACAGGTTTTCAAAACCAATTCCAATAGCGTTGTCATCCGTCATTCAACAATACCTTTGAAGAGCTCGAAGGCAAAATCCTCATCTTGACACAGGAAGTTGTCTCCACATGCGGCATCAACAAAATTCCTAGTGTCATCATGGAGCTCATGGTAGAAGATCTAGACCTGTTGCCAGCGTAGGACACCATGGTAGGGGCATTTCCTTAGGAGTTCATGGAATCTCTCCGATGCCTCGTGCAATTGTTCTTTAGAATTCTATGTAAAGGTACTGATAGCACGTCTTAAGGTATTTGTGCAGCCTACGGGAAAATACTTCTTAAGGAACTCATGTTCCAAAGAAGGCCATGTCTCTATAGGTGTAGCCCGGGATAATGAGTGATACTAGAAGACGACTTTGTCCTTTAATGAAAAGAAGAACATTTTCATCAAAAGCACGTGCTGATCATGGCCCTGTGAACCTAGTGTTCGTCGCTCTAAAATGGGTTTTAAAATCATTGCGTTGCAGTATAAATCGAATCAGTGCGAAAAACAAATAAAATTTATATCTCGAATGAAAGTCCGAGGTTGAACACAGGGAGCAAATAGGAATTCACACACTAATCTCAAATAATGTAAATGAGCACAAGAATTTAAACCACAAAATGATATTCAATAAATACTAATCTGTCACATTAGATATTCAATGAATTATCATGTATTTGGAGGCAATAAAAGGTAGAGAAGCTAAAATAATGGTGATTTAAATCACCAATTATTCTCTAAGCATATATATCAAGCATTCAATATCTCAACAGTAATTCTAAGTATTAAGCCTCAAATCAGACGTCTGCTGGTAGGATTAGACATCTTAAACATCAGATGCTACAGTGCTTCCCTAGAACTGTACTTCTTCTTCTTCTTTCCTTCATTGGCTTTCTTCCTTTCTTCCTCTTCAGGCCTTCTTCTTTTCTCTTCTGCAACTCTTCTCATCTCTTTTCTGCTTCTCTTCTCTTCTCTCCTTCTCTGCTTTCTCTTCACACATGAACCTTCTTCCTTCTCCTCTTCTTTCTTCTTACACACAAGGGAAGCAATCCCTCCAGCGACTAACTGTCACAAAGAGCAAAACCCCCTAACCCCCGCTCTCTTTCTCACTCAAAGTTCCTCCTCTTCTCTCTCTAATCGAGCGGGCATACAGGTAATCGGATCAAAGCCCAGACCCATGTGGCGTGGCCGCGGGCGAGGGTGTGCGTGGGCACATGTGAGGGGACCTCACCCCATGCTACTAAGGCAATAAGGCTATAGCATGAATTCAATTTATGCGCCTGTGCCGCTTCGTCTATTTCCGATGTGGGACTAATCCCACACCTCTTCTTCGCACAACTGCTAGGCGACTTCCCTCATCAAATTGAAGTAGCAACGAGGCATGTTAATGCTAATTGAGAGCCTGGAAATCTGAAGCACGTAGGTCCGCACCACTTAGAGGTGATGCCTGGAGCGGAAGATGCCAGAACACCTTCTTCAAGGTTGCGTGAAGCTCCGTCAATGGAAGAAAATCCTTGGTACTTGAAATCCACAAAACAGCCTTTCGACCACGTTAGATGAGCTCAGAGGCTTTGCTGGATGATGGCGAAGGTTGAGGGAAGTAGGAGAAGTTAAAGAACCTAGTTTAGAGACGAAGGGGGAGATATTCCATGCTGGTGTGATGGCCGGACGTGGGGAAGACGAACCTTCGAAGGGAGAGAGGCTAGGAAGAAGGGGCTAAGGCACCTTTGATGTGATCGTCAAGAGGCGGAGGAAGTCGGGGAGGAAGAAGATGCTCCCAATTTGGCCGTTGGGAGGCTGTGGGACGACAGGGGAGGATCTCGCCGGAGCTAGCTTGGAGGAGGCCAGAGGTTGGGTTAGGAAGAAGGTTTCGTGGCCAAATCCTAGCTGAAGAGCACGACCGTGCCTTAGGGATCCTTTTATAAGGGTCTAAAGGTCAGTTTGAGCTTGGAAGCCAAGCTTCCAAGCTCAGGAAATGTCGCCAGAGTAGGAAGTTTTAAGATACCCAAATCTCTCATACGTTCGCATGAGAGATTGGGAAAGTTTTAGGGCATTCAATGGGAAGAAGACTCCTCAAGGAATCTCCCTTCCAATTTTGGAAGGGATTGATTGAGCAGAGAAGGAGTTCTCTTCAATCAAAGGTCACTAGAGTTGTAGGAATAGGATTTATGGTGGAAGGGACCTTTCTGTGAAGAAGATAAAGAAGTTGGGGGGCTATTTGTAATAAATTCAAAAGTTAAGGGTCTGAATGAGATAGAAAGAGTCTGATTGGACCAAAATGCAAACTTGGTGAAGATGATCTTAGATTGAGCCTAAATTTTGGTACAAACCAAATTTGGACCCAAGGAATCCAATGGTGAATTTAGATTTAGGTTTTGACCTCGTTTGATCGGTAATTTATGCAAAAACCCAAATAAGGCAAATGTCAGTCTAAGCTCTATTTTTGGTCAAGACAGGTTCTGATGGTCAAATTGAAGGTACCAAACCCTAGATAATATTTTTATATGAATTTTAGAGGATTTAGGTGAATTTTATCCTAACCAGAAACTCATTTAATTAAGCGAGTCTGTTTTTAGGGTTTCAGAAGTCATTTAATTCTCAAAACACGCGCAAATCCTTTTTTGTCTGTATGAACCCACTTGTTGGACATTTAAGGCCATTTGACCCTTAATTACCCCCTAGGAAAACCAGTGATTGTACTGCATTCATGATATGATGGTAAAATTACAGTTTTAACCCTATTTTCTTATCTTTCTCTCAGAATGATTATGCAATGAATTACAGTCCTCTTGCACTTATGTAGGAGCATTTAATGACTTAATCAGATCAAATTGAGATAGTTATGGCTCATGATGGTGTTCCCATTACCCAGTATCTGAGCGAGATTTTTCAACTCCTCTAAATGTTGAAGGGTCCTCAAAAGCAAGACCATGGAAATGAGGGATTAAGGCAATTATATTTGGCTTCAGTTCAACAACATGACCCCCAGCAGGAAATCGGATCGCAGATATAATAAGTGCAACTGCGAGATTATAGAAATCCCGTAGCTGACGTCTACGAGCCTAAGGACAAGGGTTAGCTAATAAATGAGTAGCTTCAGTAAGCTATTGCACCTATTGTGTAACGATATTCATTTGAAGTTGTGTTTGGAACAGGTGTTATAGGTTGGGTGCACCTCTCTCCAGTTGTGGTGGATTCGGAAAGTTAGGGTAGGGAGGAGGTGGAAAAGGTGGTGGTGGTTGAGGAGGTGGTTGATGTCGATAGTAAGGAGGATGATCTTCAAAAGCTTCAAAATGTGGTGAATCATCATCATCCTTTGGATGAACTGGATGGTGAATAGGTGTTTGAGGCTCAGGAGGTAAGGGATTAGATGTGGAAGGCATAATAGAAGTAATTTGGGAATTAGCACACAAGGGAGGTAGTAAGGAAGGATTTTGGGATCTCCTACTGTCCATGAGTTCGATTTTTGAAAATACATGGTAAAACCATCACAATCTTAGAACAATAGTCTCAAATCAATCAATCCAATCAATCAAAAATCCCAATCAATCTCAATCTCAGAATGTTAAGGCCAATCAATGCAAGCAAGACAAATACATGGATTTTTGCCTAGGGTCAACTACGAAAAATAGATTTGCATAAATAGATATCTCAATACAATCATACGCTTCCTAAGGAAACCTAGTGGAGTGCAAACCTCTATAATCCACCTAAAATCTGGATAAGATCGGCATGCGAATCCAGATGCATGTGGATGCTTAGAAAGAAGAAATAGAAATTCGTGTGTTCTGTGTACCTTGTGTGATCGTGTAGTGTGTACACGATAATCAATCAACAGATAAGCAATAAAAACACATAATGTATCAATCAAGTTATTAAGTCACTCTTTTTTATTTAGATTTGTCTTCTTAAGAGTGTTTTACAGGAAAATAGGCATAACTAGCTTTATTTCGTTGTAATCAATTAACAAATGCTCCTACATAATCGCCTGAGAGCCATAATTCCATACAAAACCAGTTTGAGAAGAAAACACTAAAAGAGGGTTAATTCTGCAGTTTTAACATCACAACATGAAAGCAGAGTAACCACGGGGTTTTCCAGGGGTTAATATAAGGTCAAATGAGCATTAAAATCCAATTAGTGGGTCCATGCAGACAGAAACAGGGTTTCACACATTTTAAAAACCAATACAATACCCAAAACCCTAATTTCAGACCTACTTAAATTACAGAGGTTTCTATTAGTAAAAAATTCATCTAAACCTTCTAAAATTCATAGAAAAATATTCCCTAAGGTTTGGCATCCTTGACTTGACCATTTGAACATATTTTGAACTTAAACAAAGTCACAGACGAATTTCTACCCTAATTTAGGTTTCTACGTAAATTGTCCAATCAAACTTATTCAAAACTCAAATCTGACTTCACCACTAGATTTGTCGGGTCCAAATTAGGTTTTTATCAAAATTTGGGCCAAATTAGAGTCCATCTTGACCTATTTTGCATTTTAGTCCCCAGACCTATATTCCTTACATTTAACCCCTTAGCTTTCATCTTTTCTTTTCAAAGATGCCCCTAGCTTCTTCCCTCTCTTGCAAACAGGTCCATCCTCCATCGTCTTCCTTGTGAAGTAGAGAAGGAAACTCGCAGCCCCTAAACCCAAACTGCTTCATTTAATCTTGCAAGTTGATTGATGAAATCTCAACCAAAAATCGCCAAACTTGGCGAAATTGATCCTCATATCATTCCCCGCCGACCAAGATCTTCTTTGAGGCTAATCATGGTCGGAAATTACACCGACGAGCTTGCAGAAACCAAGCTCTGCAGGCGGTTTAGGACACCTTCCTATTGGGCATTTCAGGGGAGAGAAACTTCACCTGTAAAAGTAGTCACACCTGTTCAATCCGTCCTTGTCTAGTTTTTGGCATGCAACCCCTCTCTTGTCCTTTGTCCTCGGCCGCCATTAATGAAGGCCTGGAGCTTCACCAATCCCCTTCGTCGGTCGCTCCCACATACCATAGGGAGGGGGCTTTCTCTCTACTCTTCATCGTGCTTCCGAACAAAGAAGGCGACCCAATTACCTCCTCATCGGCTTCATCTTCACCTCCTTCGTCCACAGCTCTGGCGTACCTCTGACAAGCTTCCCCGAACCTCCATTCATCCAATTACCTTAGGGCTTCTCTCTCTTTACCCTCCAATTAGTTTTAGGCTAAACCTTAGGTCCTAATTCCTTCTACTTCTCCTTCTCCTTCTCCGACTCTGGCAACCACCTCTACGACTGCCTTCATTGACGGAACTCCCCCGCCCCGTTCCACCCAAATTAGGTTGGGCAAGAGTTCACGCACACCTCCACTATACTTTTGCCCAACTTAATTTAGCACTTCAACACCACCACCTCCTTCCCTGACTCCGTTTGCCGAAGCTCCGCTCACCTTCACACTTCGGCCACTCCACTGCATCTCACACCAAATCACATCCACCATTGCCTTCGCCACACCACGGTGAAGGTTTCTAGCCATTTAATTGGGCCCTAGGACATATTATATTGTAGGTCACCATCGCCGTCGCCATTGCCGATCGTCTTCCCCAACGCTATCAATCGCTGTCCGTCACCTGTAGCCTTCACCTACACCGTCAATCAACACGGCTTTGCACCATGATGAAGACTAGACCCTCAATTGAGTGAGGGAGGATCAGTAGCAACTGCAATCAAGGGAACAACCTTGACTGCATCGCACGAAGGAGGAACATGGGACATAGTCCCACATCGTAAAGCTATGAGTTGCTGCAGGCACTTAAATTGATTTTGTGTTATAAGCCGTTTGCCTATGTACTCCGAGGGGTCGAGTCCCCCGCTCAAGCAAAGCCTTCACTCCTCTCCCATGCACACGGCACGCCAGCCTGGTCCAAACCCAATACTATTCATGACCCATATACCCAATGACCCATGACCCGGCTCTGAGATGAGGAAAGAGGAGGATCTGTGAGATGAGAGGGGAGGGTTTTGGTCTGAGAGAGTTGGCCTTGTGCTAAAGAGGAGGCTAACACTTATCCTCTGAGATGCCTTCTGTGGGAGTATGCTTGAAGGCTTGAGGAAGGAGAAGGCTGTGCTTGAAGGCCTTGTACTTGAGAAAGGCTCAAAGAAGGAAATGCCCTTGAGGATTGCTATGCTGTGCCTTAAAACCTCTAAAGCTCTTGAGAGAGCCCTGTGCTCTGTTGATGCTGTGCTTTTGTTAAGGCGCCCAATGCCTTGTTCTGTCATCTGAGAGGTTGATTCTGCTGGTGCTATTTAAACATTTAAGTACCTAAGTTATCTGATTGAGAATACTATTGGATTATTTGAGTAATTTGAATATGAGATGCATGCTTAATTAGAGGGATCTAAATGGTGATCTAAATCACCACTTTCTAGGTTTCTGCTATTCTTTTTATCTCTATACTTTCTGAGATACATTTGATTATCAACCTAATAAGTTTCATTCATTGCATTATGTTATTGTGCTTAATTCACTATGTTCATTTATTTTGAATGAAGATTAATGCGTGAATTCCATATTTACTCCCTGCAAATGACCTTAGACTCCAATTAGATTCTGAGTTTTATAAACTTAAAAGCTTGTTGTGTGATTTAGGAGTGTACTACAATGAATGCATATTAAATGTCCTCAATTTGCATGCAACACTCACTCTTTAGTCAATTCCAAACAAGATATGGCCTTGCTTAGCTTAAGTCAATGCAAAGATGGTAGAAGCTAAGTGTTAATGCGCTAAAGTCGAATTAAAAATATGTGAGTTGTTTTGTAGTATAGGTGACTAAAGAGAAATCAACGTTTAAAATTTATAAGCTCGAATGGAAGTCCAACGTCATTTCTAGGAGTAATCAAAATGTGTGAATACCACTATTTCATAAATTCTTGAAATCTCACAAGTTGGCAATCACAGTTTTAATATACAAATTAACGAGATAAAATCAACTGCGAAGAAAAATAGTCATTTAGTGCTCAATTGAAGAAAGAAATCAAAAATTTGTTTGATTAAGCACCAATAAAATATCAACAATAATGTTTAAACAAATTAATGCAATCAAAGCTATTGGACAAGATATTTCTACGCTAAGAATTTGAGTTTTGAAAACCCATCGTTGTAGTCGCGTAAAAATATGTCAAACAGATAATTTAATTGAAACTCTAGTAAGTCCCGGGTCAAACATGAGGAGGCGAACGTTTGATCAAAAATCATGTTTATAATTATTGTTACAAAGCAGATAAGCTGGTTGAATTAAATCTACACTAGCTATTTACTTAAAGAATAATTAATAGAAGAGATGAAAAGTATAATACAAATAAAAAGAAAATAGAGAGAGAATGAACAAGAATTTCATAATTATAGAAACATGTTCATTACATCTATGTGCTACACTAGAAAGCGGGAAATCTAATCTAGAAAGCGGTAAAAAGAGAAAGGGGAGAGAAGTTATTCTCCTCGACGGCTGCTTGGAGGACGAGCCGCGTTAATGAAGCCCCTGAACGAAGGTGGTGAGATGCTGGACGAGGAAGAATGAAGATGGAGGACGGAGGACAGAACAGGGTGACATCATAGCAGGATCTACTTCCTGAACGGCGGTGAGAGGACAACCGCAAGCGCTCCATGGATGGGGGTGAGAAGGTAGAAAATTTGTTTTTACAACTCTAATGGAGCATCCTGAGTTTGGGACAAGCTCTTAGAGCTTTGGAGAGGGTGAGAGAAGAGAGGAAGAGATGAAGAAATTGAGTGGTAGGAGTGCCCTTTTATAGGTGCAAAAGTTGGGGGCAAAAAGGTCTTTTAAAGCTTTACACATAAATTGTTGAGGTCTTTAGTGACGGATATAAACGTCACCAAAGGCCCACATTGCTCAACACGTGCGTGTGCCCTCGCTTCTTCATCTTCAGCAGTTGAGGCGTGCTCCCACAATCGACTAATCTCAATTGTCTGATCGAATGATCGGACGACTTAAAAGCCTTGAGCGCCTCTTCTTCCTCTTCACGCGTAGCGCTCGCATCAAATCAAGCATGCATCAGCGCGTCATTACACGCGTTCATGCCCGCCTTCATCCGTACCACCACATCTTCACTCCATCGGCCGTCCGTGCTTCATCCAATGGTGCAAGTCCATCTGTGCCCACTTGCCTGCTCAATTTGAAGCGGATGGAGGCTCGACCCAGCGCCACTGCCTTCGCGAGGAGGTGCATAATCAATGCAGTATGCCTCACCTTATGTCACATTTTTGTTTTAAGGCACGTTTACTCTCGACTGTTCAATGGCAATCCAACAGTCGAGATCAAGTGCCCTAATCCTTCAAGTGATGAGAGCGTCGCCTGGGGAGTGATGTGGCACTTTCTCAGCCGTTGATCGATGATCCAACTGTTGAGATGGGTTGATCATACGATGAAGAGGAGTTATAGCGACCGTAGGCGGCTTGGATGGCACCACATGGCGCCATCTGAGCCATCCATCATATACTGCTCATAGGTGGTGCCACGAATGTCGGATTGGATCGATTTTCACGTCGTTGGGCTGCGATCATTGATCCAAACCCATCCGTGTGGTTGGATTTGTCATCTGATGTGCGGATTTTACACCACCTTGGCCCTTGACCTCTAACCTTTCTCAGACTGCATCTGATGCTATGGAGGTCCGATCGGGACGATTTCATAGTCGTTGAACTTAGATCATCTCCTTGATCAGATCCGTAAGGTTGGATCTTCAATCCGAGACCCCGATAAATGTTGCCTTGTTCCCTCACCACAAAAAGAGAAAATTAGCCTAAAATTTATACAATCTAACCTAAATGCATGATGATGTATGTTATGTAATATTTATAATGCATGAATGCTTCTATGACACTAGAAACATGCATAAATAGACATTTTAGGTCGAGTAGATGTGTGCACATCACACCCCCATGCATATCTTTTGCTAGTCTCTAGCAAAACTACATGCTATTTATAAAAGAATTAGGATCAGATTTTTTAGGCAAAAGTTATTTTTCAACACTAGAAAATTTCTAGTAAGACATGAACTACAGAGACTCAACAGTGCCCGGGTGTCTGCCAAAATGCAAACTACTCAAGCCCTCGCCTTATTCAAAAGCAAAAGGATCTTTTTTTTTCTTATTTTTTAGTTTTTTTAGATTATTGAGTTTAAGGTTTCAAGGCAGCTTTCTACGGCTACCCAACCCACCCAAGACTCGAAGAGAACTCTAAGTACTAAGTATCCTTTTGTATAAATGTAATAGATCACTAATCGGCAGTCAGAATGGACTACAGGTTTCTATGCCCCAAAGTGACCTTGAAAAGAAATTCTGCCTAAATGATGTGCACACATCTAATTGACCTAAAATGCCTATTTACGTATATTTCTAGTGTCATATAAGCATTCATCATTATAAATATTGTATAACATGCATCATCGTGCATTTAGGTTAGATTGTATAAATTTTAGGTTAATTTTCTCTTTTTGTGCTCAGGGAATAGTGCAACATTTATCAGAGCCCCGAATTGAAGATCCAACCATATCGATCTGATCAGGGCGACGATCGGAGTTCAACGACTCCAAGATCGCCTCAATCGGATTTCCGTAGCATCAAATACAATCTGAGAAAGATCAGGGGTCAGGGGCCAAGGTGGTGTAAAATTCAAACTTCAGATGACAAATCCAATCACACAGATGAGTTCAAATCAACGATTGTAGCCCAACGATGCCAAAATCAGTCCAATCCAACATCCATGGCACCACCTACGAGCATATGAAGATGGACGACTAGGATGGTGCCACGTGGCACCATCCCAATCATCCAAACCCGCCCTCACCCTCCACTCGACTTCTGAAGCCATCCACACCAGTGCCTCTCAACCGTTGGATTCTCATCCAACGGTCGCAAGAGATGGAAGCGTGGAGCGTCTTTGAGACAATCCGTGGGTGTAGCTCATTAGGCGAATGCTCTATCAAGAGCCAACGACGCAAGATTGACTCTCCGCTCACCTCAAATCGAAGGCGCAGGCGGGCACGGATGAAATCACACCGCTGGATCATGATCGGGCAGCGGATGAGGGCACTACGTGGTGGCATGGATGTGTGCAGACGAGCACGAGAGATCTGATGCACGAGCACATGTGCGATCGCACGCGCATTGCTGAAGAGGAAGAGATCAATAGAGCGTTTAAGCGATTTGATCTCTTGATTGAATGGATTAGGATGCGAGATCATGGATGAGCGCTCAACACATGAAGATGAAGGGGCGGGGACGCGCGCATGTGTTCAGCAATGTGGGGGCATTAGCGATGGTTATATCCGTCACTAAAGACCCTTACATTAATGTTTCTAAGATTGAAATGACCTATTTGCCCCCTATTCTTCACCAATAAAAGGCCCTACACCCTCCACATTTTCATCATCTCTTCCTCTCTTCTCTCACCCCCTCCAAAGCTCTAAGAGGTTGTCCCAAACCTAGGATGCTCTATTAAAGTTAAAAATACAATTTTTCCACCTTCTCACCCCCTTCATGGAGCATCCTACAATTGTCCTCTCATCTCCGTTCAGAAAGCGAATCCCGCTGCGACGTCGCCCTACTTCGTCCACCTTCCTCCATCTTCATTCTCCCTCGTCCAGCATCTCACCACCCTCATCCGAGCGCTCTGTCAATGTGGCTCGTCCTCCAAGCAGCCGTTGAGGAGGATAACTTCTCTCCCTCTTCTCTTTTTACTACTTTCTAGATTAGATTTCCCACTTTATAGTGTAGCAAGTAGTTGTAACAAACATAATTATGGTGGTTATGAAACATTTGTCTATTCTCTCTCTACTTTATCTTTATTTGTATTATTCTCTCTCTGTCATCTATTAATTATTTTTTTAGATAGTTAGCGTAAATCTAATTCAACGAGCTAATCTACTTCATGACAACAAATATAAATGTGATTTTTTATCAAACGTATGCCTCCCCATGTTCGACCCGGGACTAACCAAAGTTTCGGTTAAAATATCTGTTTGATGGATTTTTCTAGGACTGCGACGACAAGATTTTCAAAACTCAAATTTTCAGCATACAAATCACGTCCAACACTAAAGGTGTATCTGTACAACCGATAGCTTTCTCCCTACTTTTTTTATTTTTATGGGGTCAACACAAGGGCGAACCCAGTGTATATCTCCTTGGCTTATTCTACTTCTCTGCTTCTTCCTAAATGTTTAGGAATTAAACGTGCATTTTTGTGAGCTGGGTTCTGGACAACCGGCTGATGAGCTGTTACCATCGACAACTTGTCAGCCATACTAGTGTAGTGAAGTTTGGCTTATTTCTTTTTCTTCTTTTCTTCTTTTCTATTTCTTTTTCTCTTCTTTCTGGATATTTTTCTATTTTTTTCTCTTCTTTTTTCTAAGTAGGTGGCTTCCCAAATCTAAGATTTACCAAAAGGCAGCAGGAAGAGAATGGTGTGTGGCTGGGTTCTAGACATGTTACAAACGCACGCCCCAGACGTATTTTAAGACGTCTGGGAGGTGGCCCAGACGTCGGACCAGACTTCTGGGGTCGTCTGCGCGCCTGAGCGCGCAGACTGCATATTCGCTCCTGCGGGTGCAGATTCTCGCCGCTGTAGTCTCTCTCTCTCCTCCTCGCGCGGCCTTAAAAGGCCACGCGCTCTCTCCCGTCGCCTCCACCCCTTTCCTCTTCTCCTTCCAGTGTGTGAGAGCGAGCGCGAGAGCGGGCGCGGGGTTGCTGCGGCGGCGACGGCCGCAGTGAGCGCGGAGGGGGTGCGGCGTGCGAGAGTGGCGCTCAACCGTGAGTGCGAGCTCGTCGGGGCTGCCAGGGCCGGCCGGCGGGGAGCACACCGGGCGCGGAACGACGTGGGAGGCCTACTGCGGCTCGAGCAGCAGGCGCACGAGGGGCGACGCGGGCGACGTCGCGAGCGGAGGGCGAGTTGCGCCCTGGTTCTGGAAAAATTTCCAGAATCAGACGTCTATGCTGATAGCCAGACGGCGGGTTCGACGTCTGGAAGACTGTCCAGACGTCTGAAAGGTGAGTTTTCCGTCTTCTCCTTCCTTGCTGTCGACTGACCGTACTGAGGGAGAGAGATGGGTGTGCGCAGGCTCAGTGATTCGCCATCCAACGCGAATCAGACGTCTGGCTGTAGTACCAGACGGCGTGAGCGACCTCCAGACGTCCGAGGTGACCATCGAACGTCTGGGAGCTAGGACAGACGTCCCCACAGACTTCTGGACGTCTGGGAAACCTGGTTGAGGGAGCTAGCAAGTGCGAGTTCTGGTTGAGGGAGGTGACCTTCCTAGGTCATGTGATCTCTGGAGACGGCTTGGCGGTGGACCCAGCCAAGGTCGAGGCAGTACTCAGGTGGGAGAGACTACGTTCAGTCACTGAGATTCGCAGTTTCCTGGGACTGGCAGGCTACTACAGACGATTCATCAGAAGATTTTCACAGATTGCACGTCCTATGACACAGTTGACCTGGAAGGACGTGCCCTTCGCTTGGACAGACGCCTGTGAGGCATGTTTTCTGGAGCTGAAGGAGAGGTTGACCTCGACTCCCGTGCTCACCATCCCTGACAGTAGTGGCAAGTTCGTTGTGTACACGGATGCCTCCTTGCAAGGGTTAGGAGGTGTGCTCATGCAAAGGGGTCACTTTGTCACTTACGCTTCGCGGCAACTGAAGCCCCATGAGCATACCTACCCTACCCACGACCTAGAGTTGGCAGCTGTTATCTTCGCGCTGAAGACTTGGAGGCACTACTTGTACGGTGAGACCTTTGAAATTTTCACAGATCACAAGAGCCTCAGATACCTTTTTGATCAGAAGGAGCTCAACATGAGACAGAGACGTTGGTTGGAGCTCCTGAAGGACTACGACTGCAGCATCTCCTACCACCCGGGAAAGGCCAATGTGGTGGCTGACGCCTTGAGCCGTAAGGCGCCCGCACACTTGGCCAGTCTACAGTTACAGAGTTGGAGCCTTTTGGAGGAGGTGGGCAGTTGGCGACCTCTAGAGTTACGAGGGTACTGTGGGGTAGTGACGGTGACACGGCAGACCAGGCCAGAGCTAATAGATCGCATCATCACAGGACAGATGGCCGATTCGTACTTGCAGTCTTTGCGCAACAGAGTGATGTCAGGAAACCCAGGGGACTTCTCTTTAACAGACCAGGTGCTGCACTTGAGGGGACGGTTGTGCGTTCCCAGAGACGAGGAGCTGTTGAGAGAGCTCCTGACTGAGGAACACGGTTCCAGATTCACCATACATCCCGGAAACACGAAAATGTACCACGACTTGAGACGCGAGTTTTGGTGGAGAGGGATGAAGCGGGATGTGGGTGAATTCGTTCAGTAGTGCTTAGTGTGCCAGCAGGTGAAAGCCGAACATCAGAGGCCTGCAGGGCCGCTACAGCCGCTTCCAGTGCCAGAGTGGAAGTGGGAGAGCATCACCATGGACTTGGTGGTGGGCTTACCTGTTACCCAGCGGGGATACGACGCAGTCTGGGTAATAGTGGATAGACTGACGAAGACGGCGCGATTCTTGCCGATCCGAATCACTTTGGGACCAGCACAGTTGGCAGAGAGGTATATCCGGGATGTGGTATGACTACACGGAGTTCCGCGGGAAATCGTATCCGACCGGGATACCCGCTTTACGTCCCAGTTTTGGGCTGAGTTTCAGCAGGCCTTGGGGACGCGGTTGAGGTTTAGTACAGCTTACCACCCCCAGACGGACGGACAGTCTGAGCGCACGATACAGACACTTGAGGACCTTTTGCGTGCCTGTGTACTGGACTGGAGGGGCTCTTGGGAGGAGCACCTGCCCCTGGCGGAGTTTGCATACAACAACAGTTATCACTCGAGCATCGGCATGGCTCCCTACGAGGCTCTGTACAGACGGAAGTGTACGGCACCCTTGAGTTGGGTTGAGGTGGGGACCAAGTGGGAGGTTGGCCCCAGGTTGATCCGGCAGAGTCAGGAGGTAGTCGAGCTGATCCATAGGCGACTTCGCGCTGTCAGAAGTAGACAGAAGAGCTACGCGGATCAGAGACGCAGAGAGGTGCAGTTTGAGGTTGGGGACCACGTCTTCCTTCGTGTTTCGCCCATGAAGGGCTTACAGCAGTTTGGGGTGAGTGGGAAGCTCGCGCCGAAGTTCGTGGGGCCCTTTGAGGTCCTGGAGCGGGTTGGACCCGTTGCTTACAGACTTGCCCTTCCCCCGCAGCTTTCTGGTGTGCACGACGTGTTCCACGTGTCCAACCTCAGGAACTACGTAGCCGATTCCAGTCACGTACTGAGTCACGAGAGCGTCGAAGTGGGCGACGACCTGACCTACCCCGAGCGGCCAGTGTAGATCCTAGACCGAGCCGTCCGCAGTTTGAGACGAAAGCAAGTACCCCTGGTAAAGGTTTTGTGGAGGAGCCAGCGGTACAAGGAGGCTACCTGGGAGCCTGAGGCGGCAATGCGGGAGCGGTACCCAGAGCTTTTCGCGGGTACGTCTTTTTGGACCGGCTTCGGTCCTCTTTGAGTTTGTTATGGTTATTTGGACATCTTTTCCCGCACCCTAGTTGGTGCAAGTTTCGGGGACGAAACTTCCTTTGAGTTTGTTATATTGTTACGAACGCACGCCCCAGACGTATTTTAAGACGTCTGGGAGGTGGCCCAGACATCGGACCAGACGTCTGGGGTAACTTCCAGACGTCGTACAAGACGTCTGGGATCGTTTCAAGACGTCTAGAAATCGGTTATTTTTGACACGCGCGGGTCGTCTGCGCGCCTGAGCGCGCAGACCGCATATTCTCTCCTGCGGCTGCAGATTCTCGCCGCTGCAGTCTCTCTCCCTCCTCCTCGCGCGGCCTTAAAAGGCCACGCGCTCTCTCCCGTCGCCTCCACCCCTTTCCTCTTCTACTTCCAGTGCGCGAGAGCGAGCGTGAGAGCGGGCGCGAGGTTGCTGCGGCGGCGACGGCCGCAGTGAGCGCGGAGGGGGTGCTGCGTGCGAGAGCGGCACTCAGCCGTGAGGGCGAGCTCGCCGGGGCTGCCAGGGCCGGCCAGCGCAGCGGGCGCAGAACGACGCGGGAGGCCTGCTGCGGCTCGAGCAGCAGGCACACGAGGGGCGACGCGGGCGGCGTCGCGAGCGGAGGGCGAGTTGCGCCCTGGTTCTGGAAAATTTTCCAGAATCAGACGTCTATGCTGATAGCCAGACGGCGGGTTCGACGTCTGGAAGACTGTCCAGACGTCTGAAAGGTGAGTTTTCCGTCTTCTCCTTTCTTCCTGTCGACTGACCGTACTGAGGGAGAGAGATGGGTGTGCGCAGGCTCGGTGATTCGCCGTCCAACGCGAATCAGACGTCTGGCTGTAGTACCAGACGGCGTGAGCGACCTCCAGACGTCCGGGGTGACCATCGGATGTCTGGGAGCTTGGACAGACGTCCCCGCAGACTTCTTGACGTCTGGGAAACCACGCTGAACAAGGTAATTCTCTGATCCACTTTTTAAGACGTCTGGAATAAGTTCCAGACGTCTGATTTTGCACAGTGTCGTCGTTTTCGACCCGTTGAGGGCCCGTTCGGGTTCCGTTTTCCGCGTTTCAAGTTGCGTCTTTCCGGAATTAAATCCTCTACCTGTCTACAGTAGCTACACACTGTTTTGAGACACTTCTTGTGTTTAATCCTTGTGATAGGACCTCGTTCCGTTGCAGTCTTGGGGGTCGCGGAGGCACGCGGGATTCCCGATCACGCCCCCATTACTCCCGTCGTACCTGGTAGAGTGGCTTTAAGTTTAATCTGTTACATTATGAAACCATAAATAGAACCTAGGACATTGCATGAATCCTAGGAATGAGAAATAGATTGAATGGTAGATTCCTAGGGTGTTGCATGAATCCTAGGGCTGGAAAACTAGATTGTATAATAGATCCTAGGATATGGCATGAATCCTAGGACGGGAAAACTAGTGGAATGTATGAATACTTAAGTTTTGGAAAATGTGGAAAGGAAATAATAGCTGCCTGTGAATTAAATTAACAGCTGCCTGTTATGAATAAATGAACATGATTAAGAATATGGGATGTATGAACGTGAAACTGGAATGGTGAAACTGGAATGTTCTGAGTTAAAGAGCTGGAACCCTACGGGGAATTAGGAGTAGAACTCCTGGAAAGTGAATGGAATAGAATTGGGGAAGTGAGCTGGCCCTTGAGTACGGAGTACCAAGGAGAGCGACTGTACCCCTGTTTAGTGCAGAGCGGAGCCAACCGCCCCAGGGACCCGGGGTTAGGACTGGCCACTCTTTACTGACTTGCTAGCCCTCGCGTACGTAGTACCGAGGAGAGCTACTAGTGTAGGGAGGTACTAGCTACCCCACGGGCCCCGGGGTTCTGCTAGCCTCCCACACCGACTTGTTAGGCCCGCTGGGGCAAACCAGGGTAGTCAGACGAGGGTGCGCGGACTGTGGAGGGGCAAGGCCCCAGTTTGGTTACTATGGAGGGGTTGGACCTCTGTTACTGAAAGGGCTCTGCCCTGGACTGGTTCCGTACTGTGCTTTGGGCGCACCCGTTAACGGAAACGACTGACCGCGTGCAAGTACGGGTTAGCTACCTATGCGTTTATCGCGCATGCCGTAGTCACCGTTACGTCTGTCAGTGACCTTGGGGTGGTTGACTGAGGGTAGGATCACCACGGGGGACTCTCCCGGCCAGGAGAGCACCACGTGCTACTTCTACTTTTTGGAAAAGACTGCAATCAAGATCGTTCCCACGAGGAACATTCGAGATCAAGTAAAAGATCTGAGGAATAAGTGAAATAGTGAGACAATTGAAAGATGTGAATAAAGAAAGTAATAAAACATAACAGCTACTATACACTCTACTGTTGTCTTTAGTTTAGTTGCCACTCTACTCAACGTTTTGCTGACGTGCTACACTCATTAACTTTTTCAGGACCAGGTGTTGAGCAACCAGGTTCAGCGGCTGCAGAGGACGCTGGGCCGAGTAGGGTCTAGTAGAGTTACCACGGTTTCTTGTACCTCTTTTTGTTACATATAGTGAGTAGTTCTTGTTTCCGCTGTACTTTTCTTTACCTGCAGTTCATATTTAGTTATGAATGTTGTTCTACTGTTGTGGTGGTATATACTGTAGTAGTTCCTTTCCTTGCTGCTGTATTTTCTTACTGTTAGTTATATTCATGTTGAATGTGGTTTATTTTACTGTTCTTTTGGTTACTTCCTCGTTGGACGACTAGGTCTTGGGATTAGTCGAGTCGGTCCGGTTCTCGTGTCTCGTAGGGACTTGGGAATCGGGTCGTTACAAGACAACTGGCCGATGAGCTATTACGACCGATAACTTGCTAGCATACCACACTAGAAGATTCATTAGCTACCCAATTTCTGTTAAAATAGCCAAAAAGTGAGTCGATGCAAAGAGTGCGTAGATGCTTAGGCTTAAAGTCCCCTCAAATCAGAGGACGGGTTGATAAGTCGTGTACTTATCACCCCAACTTATTTAACAAATTTGAAATAAATTTATGAATGGCGAGGACTCAAGAACAAGTCCACATTTTAGTGGACACCCGGGCTGATTAAGTCCGAAGACCTAAAGGATCTAAGTGTTCAAATCCTATCGTATCATTTCCTAAGGTTGAAAAATTCTAATGGCCAAGCTCACTTTTCCTTTTTTTTTTTAAATAAAGAGAAAATAAAAGGAATTTACGGAGCTAATAAGATGATTCAGATAATGATATCCACCCCCCATGCCTATCTAATGCAATGTCCACATTGTATTAAAAAGACATGAAACAGAGTGTAGTAAAGTAGAAAGCACCTAAATTTCATGATTACCCGGTTGGCTCAGAGATGAAAAAAAGTTGTATATGTGCTAAATTTAATACCTTCAACTAGGCACATTATACAAAAGAAGAAATTAAGAATTCACAGGAGCATATTAGAGTTAGGATGAGAAAATCTATTTTTGGACCTGCCAAGGAAGATGTCCACAGATGCGGATGAGGTTGTGATGCAGACCCATGCCCCATGGTCGAGTGTATCTAAGGTTCTGGATAAAAATTACCCAGAACCTATGATCAGTACGCAAGCGAGGTCGGGCCTGCGGTTTGTGACGAGGCAACCCAAGTCCAAAAAGTCAAACGATAGGACAATCAAGATCAAAAAGATAACCAGTGAATTTGTGCTTGGGTTGCACATCCTCAGAATCAAAAATGTCATAAGGGTCCTGGTAGAAGGTTGGTGGTTTCAGGTCTATAGGAACCCTTAGACTCAAATTGCTACTTCCCCCGGAATTGACTTCCCATATCTTCATTTCCAAATTCCTATCCTCCACAATTAGGATTTCAGATTCCGAGACCTCCTGCATGTTAATCATCCCATCTAAAATTTCCAAGTCCAAGATTTGTGGCTGAATCAGAGTTGACTTG
This sequence comes from Thalassia testudinum, assembly GCA_037157565.1. Lineage (NCBI taxonomy): Eukaryota > Viridiplantae > Streptophyta > Magnoliopsida > Alismatales > Hydrocharitaceae > Thalassia > Thalassia testudinum. Next base: position 61,033,145 of record JAZHRO010000019.1, on the reverse strand, counting down.
GGTCTAGTGATCTCAAAATCAAAATCGTTGGTATTCTCAATGGGGTGTGATTGAGGAATGGGGCTATGAATTGAATCTTACATGAAATCAAAATCTGAATCCATCATGCTAGCCCCAACAGGATCAAATTCCTCAGGCCCAGTTGTCTCACTAAAATCATTTCCTTCAAACTCAGGTGAGACTTCACATAATGATTCTTCACCTTTAGAATCAAAGAATTCTGATCCACATTTATATATGTCTCAAAATCATTTATCATTTCCTGGTCCATGGAGATGTATTTTTTCTTGTACCTTGGCTTAGGGATCTCGGGTGAAGTAATCAACTCATCCTCAATTGGTTGCTCCAGACTAATCTGGTCAACCCCGATCTCGTAAAATGTGTCCCCCCTACAAGTGCTTAAGTGGGTTCTGACATTGGCTCTCTTGAAGGGGGTTCATCTAGGGAATCATCCCAAGATTGGACTAAAGCAATCACAAATATCATCCTCAATTTCGACAACTTCCCAAATAAAAACTCACCTGGGTCCATATCCTTAACCTCTTGGAGCGCATCCAACAAATATTTGTTAAGATCGTCAATTATTTGAATCAGAGGCTCCAATTCATTAGTACAGGGTGTTGCCTGAGCTTCTAAAGACTGAATGGTATTCCTTAAGTTAGCCAACACCCTATCTTGGACCTGGTTCACTTGAACCAAATGGTTTGGTTCAGGGTTCAATGGGCTTGGGTTCAGTCCAGGGGAGTCAACAAATTGAGGCTCTTGATACACTCCCTGATAATAGGTCATTTCGGATTGTTCATGAAGGGGTAGTGACCCATATGCAATGTAATCTACGGGAGGGAAAGAGTTGTAATCAGGATATCCTTCTTGATTGTAAATCGAGTTAAATTAATCATTAACGGGTGGAGATTTATAATCATTATAGCTCAGAGAATGATAGAAATCATAATCATGGTATTCAGGGTTGACCCTGAACACGGAGGTCCGGAATTGTATCCCCAATCAGGATTATCCCAACTAGTAGATGGGTGAGAATAAGTCTAGTTGGGATAATAATCATCTTGGGAATAAGATGTGTTAGGAGGGTAAGAGTGGCAATGCTAGTAGGATGTGGAAGCATCCATGGCAAAGCAGGAGAAAGAAAGGTGCCCTGCAGTACAAACAATCAAACCTGTCCTTAGGTAGGATAGCCTTAAGATCTACAGACTCCCAGAACCAGTCTTGAGATGAAAAGAACAATTTGATCTAGTTCTTTCCAGTCAATCCAACCAGTTAGAGGGAGGAGCTGGGGAGAAGGTTCTTCCCTTGGCATTCGCCTCATGTTCTTTTGATATCCCCCAACTGCGGTCGTTTGACTCTACTCCCCTAGCTAGACATCAAATTGAACGATGGAATCAGATTAATCGAAAATAATCTAGATCTGGGCCTCGAAGAGCAAGTCAAATCCTTAAGGCCAACGTCTACTCTATTTTAATTAGGGTTAGGTTTGAATGTGCTTTGAAATGTGATGGGCCCTTTATATGGGTTGTGCCCTTAAAGATCAGTTTCAATGTGTGTGTGTGCACAACCAAATGATTTTCAAGTAAGATTATTTTTAGAAGCAGTGAATTTTAAGGTTTAAATCTTACTCAGTAGCTTTTAGGGTTCAACTTTAAGTGTATTCAATCAAGTTCAGTTGGCACACCATGTTTTGAAAGCATGGGTAAAGATGTCTTCCTTTAAAACTTAAAAGAATGTGGAGTACCTAGTTAATCCCTAAAAATTGAACCCTAAAAGGCAGCTACTCAATGAGTTGTTTTTACATGAAGTGGTGCGGCCCAAACAACTCAAATAATTGGCCAGATGCACCACTGAATTAGGTACACAAGTGATTACTTAATCTGATTTCTACTCAATTATGTGTTGATGGGTGTACCTGATGAAACGATCGACCATGATTCGTATAAAAAAATCATCATTATTGTATTATATGTCATAAATATAAATTGTTATCGCGTCAATTTTATTTAATTATATAATTTTTGCTGGTTTATTCCAGGTCGTTCGCTGGGAGGCAGTTATTGATATACATCACTCTCTAAGTCCAACATTATTCTTTAATTCCAAAAAGATCAATTTTATGTACAATCATAAATGAATGAATTAATAAATGATCGAATTAACTAATTTATGTATTGAAATGCTTGCAAACACAAATATACAAACAAGCATCAAACATTGTAAATATATACTATATACTATCTATTTATAACTTATAATACTAATACTTACATATATATATACAATAATAAGTAATAATATATACTATACTAACTTAACTTAATATATTAACATATACAGTAACATATACAATATGTACAGCGACAGATATAAATGTTGCTAAACCCCAACAAAACTATGTATAGAATCTAGGGTAAAAACTAGGGTCTATAGTGACACTTATTCTATCTACAATGATGAATAATTCTATCATTAAAGCTATTATGTTATTTATATACATATATAGCTTAAACATTTGTTATACTACGTATACTTAATATACAGATACTTATTATTTACAGTATACTTATATATATACACATACACTATACGAATATAAATATACACTTAACTCTTCTTTCGCTTTTTAGTTTTCTCTTCTTCTTAACTCTGTTTCTTTTACTTTCAGACTTAACTCTTTCTCTCCTCTTTTAACACTTACTTTCTTTTTCTTTCTTCTCTTCTTAACTTAGCCGCTACACTCTCTCTTAGTTAGCCCCCTTATTAGGCCTTAGTTTAAAAATTAGGTTTATTAGTTGGCGGATGGCCTTTTCGAGGGATACACAGCACCCTCTCGGGTGGGACCAGACCTCCACTAAGAGTTGCCCTAATTCATTAATTTGGCCCCATCAAGCCCTCGCACAGTGCATGGCTCCCAGCCACACATCGCATACCGTTCACACATCACATCTCAATGCCAAAGCTCAATCAAATGCTTAGAGGGGATATGGTTTGCTCGCACCCAGCACTTGACGACTAGGCAGTGCAAAGCAAAAATCAATTTATAGCTCTCCGTGCACTCTTGTTTCCACAATGTGGCACTATAGTTGTGCCTCTTCAGGCGCTGCTGCTTCCAGCACAACCATTCTGATTTAGGATTTTTGACCCTCTATTTGAGGGCCCAAATTAATTTCATTTTTAAAATAAAATATATATTCGGAAAGCCCTTATATAGGGCTATATAATTATTTGATTTATTTACAAAAATAATTATATTTACTATATAAATAAATTAGCTAAAGTTTGTGAATTATACATCCTGATTTCAGGGTTTATTTCTTAATTAACGTATAAATTAGTTAATTAATGATCTAATTGACCTAGTACAGAGTTAATATATATGTTAAAGTATTTAATACACATTTTTATTGTATTTTACAACATTTATTTGGATTTATTTACATTTAAATATCTATTTTCAGGTTATTGTACATGTAAATTAGGTATAAATAGTATAATACTATATAAATATATTTAAATTAGTTTAAATTACTTAAAATATTATAATACAAATGTACAACATAACTTATCTCAGATATAACTTAATTTACTAATTTATTTTGATTTAACTTAATAAATTCAGTATCTATTCTATACGCATAATTAAATTATGGTACAGGATTTCTAATATACATAATAACTATGTAGATATGCATATACAATGTAAATAGTAATTACATTTATATACAGAGTTTTATAAATTTACTTAAGGTATAGTGTTTATAAGTTAATATAAATAACAAATAGTTATATAATTAAGTTATATACAGTTTATATACTTTTAAATATGTAATTTACATTATACAATATATATAAGTTATTTACACCTATTATACATCTATTTTACATTATATACATATATACTTACTACATAGCTTATATTTACATGTATGTACATAATATACAAGGTATTTTTAGGTTTTTTTGGAGTTTTTCTACTTTTTATGGATTTTTATATATTTTTGTGGAGGTAGAGGATGAGAAAAAAAGAAAGAGATGAGTTGAATAGATTGTTTTTGGTGTTTGTGTTAAGGGGTTTTTATTGAGTTTTAAGGTAGAATAAATCGTCGGCCAATATGTTCTACCAAGCTAGAGGTTTAGAATACCTTGAAATTTGGTATTTACTTAAAAATATACCTAATCTTCACTAAGATAGGTTTATTTTATTTTTTTTGGATTTTTTATATCATTTTTATTTAATTACAAATTCAACTCATTTTAAGCCCTAATAGGTGTGTTCAAGTGAATCCTAAGGCCTAAATTTTAGTTATAAGGTCTGAGAGTTCAGTGGGATGCCTTATATATGTTTAACAAATCAAATAGAAGATATTCTCACAAATAACCATGGTTTTCATTTCAATCTTCCATTCATTTTCCATGCTGGACAATTATACATACATTTTAGCTAACAATAGAATTTAATGTCAAATTACAAGCATTCAAAATAGATTAAAAATACATTGGCTATACATGAAAGCTTGTATACAGTATATTTAACAGGTAAAACATATCAGCTATCTCAGAAAATCCAAATTCAAGTTACTGTCCTACTGAATTTCATTCCATCAAGCAGTACTGCTACAACAACAACATAACAAGGAAAGCAGCAGCTGCTGCTACCTGATCAGCTACTAATTGAGTAGCCAAGATCACAGCAGCTTCCAGCAGCCAATGACCTAAGCTCAGACGTCTTAAGAAAATTCCAGTGGCTGTTGTTGCAGCCAATGCTCCATTTCAGCAGATCCATTGGAGATTTCATTAAAAAAATTCATTCAAGATCAGACTTGGAAAGTCTGATCTTGAATCTTTACTGTCCAGACCAAGTTCTCCCCTCCAGATCATAGAATTTAGGGTTGAAAAACCCATGGATATGTAGCTACTATTGCAGCATTTTACTGTGTTAATTAATTGGGATTCTACAAACAACATAAAACACTTTCAAAGTCTGATAAAGTCTGAAAATCACGTTGAAACCAGATTGAGGTGTCAAACCTCTCAACAACAAATTCTCAGCAATGATATTCAATTCAAATCATGAAAAACCACTAATCTAACACCTTCCTAATGCTATAGACAGCATGTAGGAGGATCTTAGAACATGCCATTAAATTCAACCAATCCTGAATGCCAATTACCGAGGAACCTTAAGGAATCCTGAAAATTCCTTAGGTTAGAAATCAGATTTTCACTCAAAACAACTCGAAAATTCTTGATAGAAACTCAAATCAACAAGATTAATTTTCCCTGGCTCTACAACACTCATTAAAACCCTAATTCATACCAAATTCAGACAAGGCTTATCTGAGGAAAGATTTTTCATCAAGAATAACTCATATTCACTGCCATGAACAAAAAAAACATATCAATTTGCTTGATCAAAACCCTTGAAAACTCAATCAAACCAAAATCTCGCGATATTGCATTGAAAAATAAATTAAAATCAAATCAACTGAACCGATTCCATTTTAAATCAAGATTCGGGGTCTTTGTGGATTTCTGAAATAAATGGGAGTCCCCTGGCTAGATTTGAGCGCAAATCCTCATCTCAAAGCTTGAAAGCAATGGGATGGGAATTTGACTTCAAATGGATAGGTGAATTGTGAATTAAAATTCGAGGAAATCAGAAAGTGAAATGGAAATATGAAGGGGGAGAAAACAGTGATCAGTGAATGGGCAAAATCGTCTCCTTTGATCTAAAGTGATCAAAGGAGGTGGAATGTGTGATTTTCCACACTAAATCTACTCCTAAGCTAACTACATTCACACATCATATCAGAGCGAATCTATGTCTAATTTCTACTACTAAACTACTCTAATTAACACTACAGCTACTCTAGAAAACAGTAAATCCTAATCTAATCAGAGGAATGGGACCTTTGGATCTCCACCCAGTGGATGGAGAGGAAGAGTGGAGGGAGGAAGCACTCCAGCGGACAGAACTCGCTAGTGGTGTTCTGGGTCACCCTTAGGTGCTATGGAGTCAGCCACGAGGAGAGTCGGGGAGAAAGTGGAATTCACAGCCAGTGGCCGTGAAAATGGGGAAAAGTGGGGACGAGAGCTAGAGTGGATGAATGATCGGCTTGAGAGGTGCAGAAGGGAGCGATCCCTTGCGCACGCAATTGTGGAGCTCCTTAAGTAGAGTGACAGTGGATCATAGCACCGAGGTGGTGCGAATAGTCTCCAAGGGCTTGGGCGGTGGGGATTTGAGGAGAGAGCGCACAGGAGCTTAAATCAAATCCTAGCCACTAGATTAGATCTGGGAGGAGAGGTGACCACACGTACCAAGTCGCGCGAAGGTTCGATCGCAAATCAAGAGGGTCTAGATGAAGGACAGTAAGGATTGCTTGAGTTCATCGCGTGAACAGTATATGCTGAGCTGCAGGTGGTGGCTGGGTTCTATTAGTGTTTTTGCAAGGAACACCCCTCAGTGAAGGGGTAGAGAAATTGCACAGAAGCCCATAAGTGGTAGAAAGCTATAACAGAACGGCCCTTCAGGGCTTGCAAAAAGGTCCTTGCGGCCTACAAATGGGTCCTTGGAGGTTTTTTGATGAACAAAATATGATGTATGAAGGACCTAGATGTGAATCCTTAATTGAAAGGCCCTAGTGATGTCCAAATGCACCCAAGTTTTTATTGAAGCTCAATTGAACATTTTAGAAGTTAATTACACTTTTGATTTGGAATTTTGAGCTTATTTATGTGTTCAATTTGCACTTGGATCACTATTTAACCTTCTTTAATAGAATATCTCATTTAATGACCTAATTATACATTTTTAACATAAAATTGATGTTTTAGATCTTTTTCTCTATTTTCCACACTTAACCCTTTTTATGTGTTAATTTGATAGTATTTAACCTAGTTTCTAGCTTAATTTAGCCGATTTAGCTATGATGAGTCACAACTCATCAGTACCCGTTCCAAAGATCGGGTTACCGGTTGAGTATAAAGAATCAAAAGAGGTTGTGTACCTCTATGGAATTTTTTTAGAATTTTTTTTTATAAGCGGAGGGTGAGGTGGGTGGAGGTGGAAAACAAACAACCAAACTAAGCCTAGGGTTTATGAGAGCTCTTAGGTTAATTAGGGTTTGTGTTATTAGGTGATAGAATAAAAACTAGTGGGTGGGGGGTGGGGTATACTTACAAACCCTTCAACAGCACTTTACTCCAATCTACCGCTTTTGCCCGCCTCAAAAGAGTACCTGCAATCACAATAGAAAAAAAGAAAAGTGAGGTAAAAGATAAGTAAGGTGAGAAAATGTGAGAAATCAAAGAACGTCGCCTCCCTGGCAACGGTGCCAAAATGTTGAACGGGATTTCTACGTTAAGAATTTGAGTTTTGAAAATCCGTCGTTGTAGTCACGTAAAATTCCATCAAACATATAATTTAACAGAAACTTTGGTGAGTCCTAGGTTGAACACAGGGAGGCAAACGTTTGATCAAAATCCGCGTTTATAATTATTTTCATAAAGCAGATAAGCTGGTCGAATTAAATCTACACTAGCTATCTACTTAAAGAATAATTAATAGAAGAGAGGAAAAGAATAATACAAATACAAAAAGAAAATAGAGAGAGAATGAACAAGAATTTCATAATTATAGAAACATGTTCATTACATCTATGTGCTACACTAGAAAGAGGGAAATCTAATCTAAAAAGCGGTAAAAAGAGAAGAGAAGTTATCCTCCTCGACGACTGCTTGGAGGACGAGCCACGTTAGCGGAATGCCCAGACGAAGGTGGTAAGACTCTGGACGAGGGAGAACAAAGAGGGAGGACAGAGGACGGAACAGGGCGACGTCGTAGCGGAATCTGCTTCCTAAACAACGGTGAGAGGACAATTGCGGGCACTCCAAGAATGGGGGTGAGAAGGTAGAAAAATTATTTTTATAACTCTAATGGAGCATCCTGGATTTGCGACAAGCTCATAGAGCTTTGGAGGGGGTGAGAGAAGAGCGAAAGAGATTAAGAAAATGAGTGGTAGGGGTGCCCTTTCATAGGTGCAAAAGTTGGGGGCAAAAAGGTCTTTTAAAGCTTTACACATTAATTGTTGGGGCCTTTGGTAACGAATATAAACATCACTAAAGGACTACGTCACTAAGCACATGCACACCCTTGTCTCTTCATGTTCAGCAGTTGAAGCATGCTCCCACGATCGACTAATCTCGATCGAACAGCTTAAAAGCCTCGAGCGCCTCTTCTTCTTCGCGCGAATGGCACCTACGTCAGATCGGGCATGAATCGGGGCGTCATCACGCACGTTCACGCATGCCTTCATCTGTGCCGCCACGTCTTGCTCCATCGGCCATCAGCACTTCATCCAACGACGCAATTCCATCCGCACCCGCTTGCCCGCTCAATTTGAAGCGGATGGAGGCTTGACCTGGCATTACTACCTTTGCGAGGAGGTGCGCAACCAATGTGCTATGCCTCACCTTGTGTCACATTTTTGTTTTAAGGCACGTTCAATCTCGACCGTTGGATGGTGATCCAATGGTCAAGATCAAGCACCCTTATCATTCAAGTGATGAGAGTGTCACCTGGTGAGTGATGTAGCGCGTTCTCAGCCGTTGGATCGATGATCCAACAACTGAGATGCATTGATTATCCGATGATGAAGAGCTACAGAGACCGTGGGCAGCTTGGATGGTTCCATGTGGTGCCATCTAAGCTGTCCATCTTCTATTGCTCATAGGTGGTGCCACGGATGTCAGATTGGACCGATTTTCGTGCCGTTGGGCTTCGATCGTCGATCTGAACCCATCCGTGTGGTTGATGTGCAGATTTTACACCACCTTGGCCCTTGACCTCTGATCTTTCTCAGACTACATCTGATGCTACGGAGCTCCGATCGAGGCGATCTCAAAGTCGTTGAACTCCGATTGTCGCCCTGATAAGATCCGTACGGTTGGATCTTCAATCTGTGACCCCGATAAATGTTACTCTGGTCCCTGACCACAAAAAGAGAAAATTAACCTAAAATTTATACAATCTAACCTAAATTCATGATGATGTTTGTTATGTAATATTTATATTGCATGAATGCTTCTACGACACTAAAAGCATGCATAAATAGACATTATAGGTCAATTGATTATGATTCTGGAAAGATGAAGATCATGTGTGGCGGTGAATCTATTACCCTAGATATTTTTCAAGCTTCTAGGCGTTTCCAAGAACCAGATTTCTTTGATGACTTGGATTCAGAAATTGAAAATCTACTGGAGGAAACAATGCAGATTTCACACCTGGGTTCCTGTTTTGCAATTCACACGGTTCCTAGAAAATCTAATTTACTCACCCTCCCACCCTAACCACATCTTCTCCATTTGACTCTCCATCTAACTCTCTCCCTCTCACTTCACCCCTCACTCCACAAGCAGAAATCATTTCAGAGCTGGGCCCTCAACTAGAATTGAAACCCTTTCCCAAGTCCCTTAACTATGTTTTCCTTGGTCCAAATCAAACCATGCCCCTAATTAACAATTCTGGACTTTCTGGGGACAAGAGGAAAAACTTCTCTAGGTCTTGAGCAAAAATGGAAAAGCTATTGGCTGGACCCTTTCTGATCTTAAGGGTATTAACCCGTCCTATTGCACCCACCGAATTTATCTTAAGGACGATTCTCGCCCCTCCGGCCAACCACAAAGGCGTTTGAACCCTAATATGCAGGAGGTGGTAAAAAAGGAGATAATAAAGTGGCTTGATGGTGATATCATCTACCCCATTTCTAACAGCTCCTGGATTAGTCCCACACAAGTAGTTCCTAAAAAGGATCGACTAATAGTTGTCACTAATGAACATGGGGAAAATATAGCCACTCAGACCGCTTCTTCTTGGTGCATGTGCATTGATTACAGAAAATTGAACATCGCCACCAAGAAGGACCATTTTCCGCTCCCTTTTATTGATTAAATCTTGGAGCAGTTAGCAGGATGTGATTACTACTATTTTCTTGATGGTTATTCCGGCTATAATCAAGTTGCGATCCATCCTAAGGATCAAGACAAAATGACATTCATTTGCCCCTTCGAAACCTTTGCTTTCCGAAGGATGCCTTTCGATCTTTGCAACGCACCTGCGACTTTTTAAAGGTGTATGCTTGCAATTTTCTCAGACCTAGGAGGTGAATGTTTAGAAATCTTTATGGATGACTTCTCTGTATTTGGAGATTCTTTTGACCTTTGTCTTAGAAATCTTGAAAGAACTCTCCAAAAATGCATAGAAGTTAACCTTGTCCTCAGTTGGGCAAAAAGTCATTTCATGATTCAGGAAGGCATTGTCCTAGGCCATGTCATTTCCAAAAAAGGAATCGCGGTAGATAAAGCTAAAATCAATGCTATCTCTAAGCCCCTACCGCCCACTTCTGTAAAATAGATAAGATCTTTTTTGGGGCATGTAGGCTTCTATCGCCGTTTCATTAATAATTTTTCTCAAATCTCTAAGCCCTTAAGTCATTTACTTACCAAAGACCAGCCTTTTGACCTCAATGCCCAACGCCTAAAGAGTTTTAATCAGCTGAAGAAAATTGTCATAGAGGCACCCATTTTACAGAGACCCAACCAGAATTGTCCCTTTGAATTAATGACTGATGCCTCTGATTTTGCTGTGGGTGTCATTCTAGGGTAAAGAATTGACAAGAAGCTTGTTGTGATCTACTATGCCAACAAAACACTTGATGATGCACAATGGAATTACACAATTACTGAAAAAGAACTTCTTTCCATTGTCTTTGCCCTAGAAAAATTTTACTCTTATCTGTTGGGGTCACATGTCACAGTTTATACCAACCACTTAGCACTTAAATATCTACTGAACAGGAAGGATGAGAAACCCAGCCTTATCCGTTGGATCCTATTGCTCTAGGAATTTGACATGGCAATCAAGGATAAGGCGGGCTCGCAAAATGTAGTGGTCGATCATCTCTCTCGTCTTATGACGAATGACATGTTGACCCCCCCAATAAATGCCCTGATCAAACTATCTTAGCTTCAAATACCCTCCCTTGGTTTGCACCTATTACAAACTACCTAGCAACAGAACAAATCCCCTCTGATTGGCCAAAAAACAAAAGGGATAAGTTCTTTGCTAACATTAAATATTATTTTCGGGAGAAGCCCGACCTTTTCCGCATTTGTGTAGAACAGGTTATTAGACGATGTGTCCCCGATTTAGAAATTCATGATATTCTGACACATTGTCACTCAATGGCCTGTGGCGAACATTTCTTGGGCAAGAAAATTGCAACTAAAATCCTCAATTCTGCATTCTTTTGGCCCAGCATGCACAAAGATGCTCATACCTTTATTTGATCTTGTGTGCGTTGCCAGAGCATTGACAACATGACTCGGAAGGATATGATGCCCCTTAATCAAATCATAGAGGTTGAAATTTTTGATTTATAGGGCATCGACTTCATGGGACCGTTAATCAACTCTTGTGGGAATTTGTACATACTAGTCGCAATTGACTATGTATCAAAATGGATAGAAGCAATACCTACATGAACCAATATCAAGAAAAACATTTTTTCGAGATTCAGCATTCCCAAGGACATCAACAATGACGGAGGATCACATTTCACTCACTCTCAATTCCGTCACCTCCTTTCTAAATATATGGTTAATCATAAAATTTCCACTCCTTACCACCTGATGTAAACATGTTTATATCACATAAACTGTCTATTTACACATGTTCTTAGGCATAGAATTGCATCACATACTATAAATATTGCATAACATGCATCATCTTGCATTTAGGTTAGTCTATATAAAATGTAGGTTAATTATCTCCTTTTATGACCAGGGATAGGGCAACTTGTTAATCAGGGCTTCGGACCGAGGATCCAACTGTACGGATCTGATCAGCATAACAACGAGAGTTCAACGACTCCAAGATCACCCTGATCAGACATCCGTAGCACCAGATATAGTTCCAGGAAGCCTAGAGATCAAGGGCCAAGATGGTGTTAATCTGCACCTCAGATGACAAATACAACTGCACGGATGGGTTCGGCTTGATGATCGTAGCCTAACGGTGTGAAAATCAGTCCAATTCGACATCCGTAGCACCATTTGCAACTCACAGAAGATGGACGGCTAAGATGGCACCACATGGTGCCATCTCAGCCACCCGACCATCCCCAAGGAACTGCAGCTGCGTCTTCAAAGGCCCTCCATCGAGTGATCCTAACTATTGGATCTCGATCCAACGGCCAACAAATCCACGCACCTAATACCTTCGAACGACACAAATGAAGGCGTAGCGTAGCGATCGAGCCCCTGTGGGTACGCGAGGGGCCGTGCGTTCGAGCCGTGCTAAGCACCTCAATCCAGACGGGCGCAGGTGCGGACGCAATTAGGCTGTCAAATGAAGATCGGGCGACCGAGGGGAGGAGATGTGGCGCGCGGAGGATTCTTCGATCGCGTACGCGTGCGATGACGCTCATCTGCATTCCTCATCGCACACACGAGCGCATGGTAGGGGCGTTTGAAGGGTGCTACGAGGATCGATCTCAATCGTCCGATCTCACGATCGAACGGCTGATATCACCCAAACGTGCGTGGGTGTTTAGGGCGCAGAAGAGGAGCAGGCGCGCGCAGCGCGTGCACTCGTCACCCACGACGGACCTTTAGTGACATTTAAGTTTGTCACTAAAGGTCCCATATTAATGTTTTTGATATTGTAATGACCAAAATGCTCCCAATCCTTACAACTATAAAAGGATACCCCACGTTTGTCCCTTTGTGGAGCATCCCGCGGTTGTCCTCTCTCTGCATACGGGAAGCGGATCCCGCCACGACAACGACGTGTTGCTTCGTTCTCGTTCCTCCCGCTTTGTCCTCCTTCTTCCCGCTCCGTTCCCCGTCTTCCAGATGTCGTCCCGTCCGGCTCGTTCTCCAAGCGATCGTCAAGGAGGATACTTCTCTCTCCATTCTTTTTACTACTTTCTAGAGTAGATTTACCACTTTCTAGTATAGATTTCCCGCTTTCTAGTAGTAATGAGTAGTGCAATGAACAACTTCTGATAATGAAATCTCTGTTTATTCTACCCCTCTTTTGGTTTTATTTGTAATATTCTCTCTCTTTCTCTTCTATTTATTATTTGTCAATTAGATAGCTAGTTTTTGACTAGCTAATTTGTTTCGTGACAAACAAATAAAACTCGTATTTTTAATCAAACGTTCGCCTCCCTGTATTCGACCCGGAACTTCTTTATGACTTTTCGGTATAAATTTTATCTATTGAACGGATTTCTTCACGACTCGAACTACGACGACGGGTTTTTGAATCCAACTCCGAATGCGTAGATTTCCGCACTCAACATTTTGGTGCCAATGCCGAGGAGGCAACGCTCTTTGATTTTTCACATTTTCCGACTTACAAATCATTTACCTCACTTCTCTCCCTTCTTATTGTGATTGCAGGTACTCTTTTGAGATAAGCAAAAGCGGTAGATTGGAGCAAAGTGATGTTGAAGGTTCTGTAAGTTTACCCCCACCTCCCACCCATTAATTTTCATTCCATAACGTAATAACACGAACATAAATCAACCTAGGTGTTCTTACAAACCCTAAGGTTAGTTTTGATTGTTTGTTTGACACCTACACTCGCCTTACCCTTTGCATTTAAAAAGAAAAATTAAAAAAAAAATCTCACAGAGGTACACAACCTCATCTGATTTTCAAACTCAACCGGTAAATCGATTTTTGAAATCGGTACACATACCTAAACACATAATCGAGTAGAAATTAGATTAGGTAATCACTTGTGTGCCTGATTAAGTGGTACAACAGGTTGATTGTTTGAGTTGATTGGGTCGCACCACTTCAACTAAAATCAACTCATTAAGTAGCTGCCACATAGGTTCAACTCTTAGGGATTTACCAGACACTCTGCATTCTTTTAAGTTTTAAAGAAAAACATCTTTACCTGTGCTTTCAAAACCTGGTGTACCAACAAAACTTGATTGAAAATACCTAAAGTTGAATCCTAAAAGCTACTAAGCAAGATTTGAACCCTAAAATTCACCGCATCAAAAATAATCTTGCCTGAAAATCACTAGTTGTGCACACACACACACACACATCAATCAATCATTAAGGGCACAACCCAAATAAAGGGCCCATCACATTCCAAAGCACATTCAAGCCTAACCCTAAATAAAATAGAGTAGACGTTGGCCTTAAGGATTGGACTCGCTCTTCAGAGCCTAGAACGAGATTATTTTCGATTAATCTGTTTTTATTGTTCAATGTGATGTTTAGCTAAGGGAGCATAATCAAACAATCGTGACTAGGGGGTACACTAGGAACTGGAGGCGCAAGCCGAAGGAAGAACCTTCCCCTAGTCCTTCCCTCTAACTGGTTGGATTGAATGGAAAGAAGTAGATCAAATTGTTTCTTTATCTCAAGATGGATTTTAGGAGTCTGTAGATCTTCAGGCTACCCCACTTAAGGACATGTTTGATTGTTTGTATTGCAGGGCGCCTTTCTTCCTCCCGTCTATCATGAATCCTTCCACATTCTACATGCATTCCCGCTCTTCCCCTCCTGCTATGTCTTATCCTCAACATGTTGATTATTATCCCGACTCGTACTATAATCAACCATCTATTAGTTGGGATAACTCCGATTGGGGATACAGTTCCGGACTTCCTTGTTCAAGATCTGACCCTAGACACCATCATCAAGATTTTTATCCTTCTGAGAGCCACATTGATTATAGATCGTCATCCCTTCATGGACAAGCTAATACGATCTACAATCAAGGAGGATACACTGATCCTTACCCATACCCTGAATACATTGCCTTTAGGTCATCACCACTTCATGAACAACCCGAAATGACCTATTACCAGGGAGGGTATCACAAATCTCAATTCATTAACTCCTCTGCACTAATCCCAAACCCGCCCAACCCTAAACTAAGCCATTTGGTTCAGGTTAACCATGTCCAAGATAAGGTTTTGGCTAACTTGAGGAATACTATACAATCCTTAGAAGCTCAGGTAATACCTTGCACTGAAGAATTAGAGCCCCTGATTGAAATGATTGACGATCTGAACAAGTATTTATTAGATTGGCTCCAGGATGTTAAGGATAAGGACCCGGGTGAGTTTCTACTTGGGAAGTTATCGTAACTGAGAATGAGATTTGTGGTTGTTTTAGTTCAATCTTGGGATGATTCCCAGGATGAACCCCCTTCGGGAGAGCCAATGTCAGAACCCGCTCAGGCACCTGTTGAGGGGACATGTGTTATGAGGCT
Source organism: Thalassia testudinum (assembly GCA_037157565.1). Taxonomy (NCBI): domain Eukaryota; kingdom Viridiplantae; phylum Streptophyta; class Magnoliopsida; order Alismatales; family Hydrocharitaceae; genus Thalassia; species Thalassia testudinum. Next base: position 61,017,832 of record JAZHRO010000019.1, on the reverse strand, counting down.
GACCAGATTGATTTAAAGCAACCAATTAAGAATGATCTAATTTCTTCACCTAAGATCCCTAAGCCAAGGTACGAGGGAGCGTATGCCTCCATGGATCAGAAAGTTATTGATGATTTTGGAGCATACATTAATACAGATTTACATTTCTTTTATTATGAGGGTGAAGATTCAATTTGCGAAATCTCACGTGAGTTTATAGAACACAATTTCTGTGAGACAATTGGGCTGTGAAATTGGTTAAATCATTTGATAGCCCAATAACTGAGGAAATTGATCTTATTGGGGCTCACGTGACGGATTCAGAATCGCATTTTCTAAAGGATTCAATTCAATGCCCCGATTGTCAGTTACACCCCATTAAGCTTACTGACGATTATATTTTTGAGATAACTAGACCCAAGTCAATTCTGATTCAGTCACATCTTTTACACTTGGAAATTTCAGACGGGGTGATTAATATGCAGGAGGTTTCGGAATTTGACATTATGAATGAGGAGGATAGGAGCTGGGAAATTTTGATTTGGGAAGCAAACTCCGAAGGAAGTAGAAGACCGAGTCTAAGGGTACCAATTAATCTGAAACCATCAAACCAGGGCCCTTACGACATTTGTTCTGAGGATGTCCAACCCAAGCACGCATTCATTAATTACCCTTTTGATCTTGAATTCTCTGTAACCCGACTTTTTGGTCTTGGGTTGCATCCTCATAAATTGCAGGCCCGACCCCGCTTGCATACTGATTTCAGGTTCTGGGTAATTTTTATCCAAAACCTTAAATATACTCGACCATGGGGTATGGGTCTATATCACAATCTGGTCCACATCTGTGGACATCTACTGGCAGGTCCTAAGGTGAATCTTTTTATTCTGATTCTGACCTGTACCTGTGAATTCGTTATTTCTTCTTCTTTGTATAGTGTGCTTAGCTAAAGGCACTAAATTCAGCATGTATACAGTTTTTGTTTATCTCGGAGTGGACCCATTATTCATGCAATTCAGGTGCTCTCTACTCTACTCCACTCTATTTCATGTCTTTTTAATACAATGAGGACATTGCATTAGATAGGAAAGGGGGGGTGGATATTCATCTTTAAATTATTTCGTCAGCTCCTAAGATTCGTTTTGTTTTTATTTATATAAAAAAAAGTTATGGAATTATAAAAGAGAACTTGGGCTTTAGAAAATTTTCAATCTTAGGAAATATTACAGTACGATCTAAGCACTAAGACCCTTCAGGTCTTTGGACTTAATCAGCTCGAGTATCCATTAAAATGTGGATTTGTTTCTCGAGTCTTCGTCATCCTAAATTCTATTTTAATTTTATTAAATAAGTTTGGGTGATAAGTACATGACTTATCAACCCACCCTGTTAAGACCGTGACATCAAAGACACTTTAAGACGTCTGGGAGTTGGTCCAGACATCTGGCCAGACGTCTGGATGCCTTCCCAGAAGTCTGGAAATAAATTTTTGCATGCGTACGATCGCGAGTCTGCGTGCGTGCCGCGCGCAGACTGAAACTCGCCGACCTGCAGCGCCTTTTTCCCCCTCCCCGAGCCTACTTATATCCTCCTCTCCCCTCTCCCTCATTCACCACCCCACCGTCTTCTCCTTCCTCCAGTGCAAGCACGAGAGCGAGAGTAAGAGCGGGCTGCCGCTGCTGCCGGGTGTGGTGGCTGAGAGGAGAGGTGCTGTGAGAAGGAAGAGGAGAGAGAGCACGCGTGCCGTGAGGGAGAGAGCTCATCGGAGCAGCTCGAGGTTGGTCGGTGGGCGTGCGGAGGAGCGTGGTGCAGGGGAGGTTCCCCCAGTGCTACTGCAGCTCAAGCAGCGGGCGGCTGCACGCAGCAGGAAGAAGACGAGGAGGTTCTGATTCTGGGAATTTTTCCTAGAATTAGACGTCTGGACCTATGTCTAGACGGTGCGGGCGACGTCTGGAGGGAGCTACAGACGACTGAGAGGTACGTATTTCCTTATATACCTCCTTTTGCGGATATGACCATGCAGGCTGTTCCGCCGAGGTTCTGAGAAGTGTCGTGCTGAGAAGGTTTTCGTCGTGCATGCAGGTTTCATATCGGGAAGGCGCGGGGACACGTCCTCCCACGCAATTCAGACATCTGGGCAAGGCACCAGACTGCGGAGAGCATCTCCAGACATCCGAAGAGGTGGTTGGACGTCTACAACTGGGTCCAGACGGTTCAGTAGGATCCCTGGACGTCTGAGGAGCAGCGCAAAGTGAGGTATGACCTGGACCACTTTTTAAGACATCTGGAAGGTGTTCCAGACGTTTGATTTGAGTCAGAGTTATCGTTTTTGATCCGTTTAGGGTCCGTTCGAGGTCCGATTTCTACGTTTAAGATTCCATTCTTCTCAGAATTAGTTCCTCTACCTGTTTGAAATACTCGTATCCTATTCTGAGTGGTTCCTTGTGATTGATCCTTGTGTATGACCACATTCTGTTGCGGCTTTGGGGGTTGCGGAGGCACGTAGACCTGCCGATCACGCCCCATTACTCCTGGTTTTGCAGGTAGAGTGGCTTACCTTAATTGATTTCAAATATTAATGCATCTCTGAAATAAATGATAGATCCTAGGGTATGGCATGAATCCTCGGACCTGAAAACTAGATGGAATGATAGATCCTAGGGTGTGGCATGAATCCTAGGAACAAAAACACTAAAACGAATGTCTTGAATGCCTGAATTGCAGTCTTGGATAAGTAGATAGAATAATGATAATTGCCTGTAATTAGATAACAGCTGCCTGTGAAATGTAGAGTACTGCTGCTAGTAACTGCTACATGTAATTCCTGTTGTTTGGAAACCAAATTCGAGCTGCTTGTATATAAATTGGAAAAGAAAGACTAAATGTTGGAAACACGTGCTATATGCGAATAAAACTAAAATGATGAAACCTAGTATGGCTTGGCCTGAGCAATATGAGCATGAACCCTACGGGGAATTAGGAGTAGAGCTCTTGGAAAATAAATAGAATGGAACTGGGAAAGTGGATGGCGAAGTGAGCTGGCCCTTGAGTACGGAGTACCAAGGAGAGCGACTATCCCCCTGTTTAGTGCAGAGCGGAGCTAGCCGCCCCAGGGACCCGGGGTTAGGTCTAGCCACTTTGTACCGACTTTTGGCCCTCGCGTACATCGTACCGGGGAGAGATACTAGTGTAGGGAGGGAGCTAGCCACCCCACGGGGCCCATGGTTCAGCTAGCCGTCCTACACCGACTTGTTAGGCCCACTGGGCAAACCAGGGTAGTCAGGCGAGGGTGCGCGGACTATGGAGGGGCAAGACCCCTGTTTGGTTACTGTGGAGGGGCTGGACCCCTGTTACTGAGAGGGCTCTGCCCTATACTGGTTCCGGCTGTGCTTTGGGCACACCCGTTAACGGAAACGACTGACCGCGTGCTAGTGCGGGGTAGCTACCCGTGCGTTTATCACGCGTGTCATAGTCACCGTTACGTCTGTCAGCGACCTTAGGCTGGTTGATTGAGGGTAGGACCACCACGAGGGGACTCTCCCGGCCAAGAGAGCACCACGTACTACTTCTACTTTTCGGAAAAGACTGCAATCAAGATCGTTCCCACGAGGAACATTTGAGATAAAGAGAAAACCTGAGAAATAAACTAAGGGTAAAATAAAGAAAGAAATTAAAACAACAGCTACTTGTTTACCTTTACTGTTCTCTTAGCTCGCTGGTTGCTACTCTACTCAGCGTTTCGCTGACATGTCATATTTGTCACCTTTTTCAGGACCAAGTGTTGAGCAACCAGAGCCTATGGTTGCGGAGGGTGCTGGGCCTAGTAGAGCCCAGTAGTTATACTTTTATTGTACCCATTTTCTGTAGTAGTGAGTATTTCTGTTGCACCTTGTACTCTTTTATTGTAAACTTCATATTTCTGTACCTATTTTTAATTCTCTACTGTTGTGGTGGTATGTACTGTAGTAGTTCTTTTCTTTACTGCTGTACTTTTGTTACTGTTAGTTACTTGCATGATGAATGTGGTTGATTTTACTGCTTGTTGGTTACTTTCTCGTTGGACGACTGGGTCTTGAGATCAATCAAGTCGGTTCGATTCTCGTGTCTTGTAGGGATTCAGGAACCAGGTCGTAACACACCCTCTGATTTGAGGGAACTTCGAGTCTAAGCATCTACACACTTTTCGCGCTGACTCATTTTTTGACGTTTTTAACGGAAATTGGGTAGCTAATGAACCTTTTAGGGTAGTATGGCTGGCAAGTTATCGTGGGTAACATCTCATAGGTAGGTTGTCCAAAGCCCAGCCACTGAACCATTCTTTTCCTACTGCCTTTAGGTAAATCTTAGACCAGGGAAGCCACCTACTTAAGAAGAAAAAGATAGTTCAAAAATAAAAGAAAAAGAAAAAGAAAGGAGAAAAGAAAGAAAAACAAAAAGGAATAAGCCATACTTCACCGCACGAGCAAAGCTGGCAAGTTGTTGGTGGCAACACCTCATCGACCGATTGTCCAGAACCCAGCTCAAGAAATGCACATAAAAATTCCTAAAACACTTAGGAAGAAGCGGAGAAGTAGAATAAGCAAGGGAGATATACACTGGATTCACCCTTGTGTTGACCCCATAAAAATAAAAGTAGGGAGAAAGCTACCAGTTGTATAGATACACCTTTAGGCATAATCTTTTTAAGGTCACCTAGGGGCATAGAAACCCGAAGTCCGTTCTGATTGCCGATCAACGAGTCTATCACATTCACCAAAAAGATGCTTAAAACTTAGGGTTCTCATCAAGTCTTGGGTGGGTTGAGTGGCCGTAGAAAGCCGTTCTGTAACCCTAAACTCAAAAATCCAAAAAAATTAGAAAAGAAGAAAAAGGAGAAAAAGAGATCTTTCTTTGAATAAGGCGAGGGCTTGAGGCGGTCTGCATTTTGGCAGATACCCGGGTGCTGTTGTGTCTCTGTAATTCAGGTCCTAGTTGAAATAAGTAAGTGTTGAAATTAACTATTGCCCAAGAAATCTAACTTAATTCTCTTATAAATAGCATATAGTTTTGTTAGGGACTAGCAAAAGATAGGCATGGGGGTATGATGTAAACATGTTTATATCACATAAACTGTCTATTTACGCATGTTCTTAGGCATAGAAGTGCATCACATACTATAAATATTGCATAACATACATCATCTTACAGTTAGGTTAGTCTGTATAAAATATAGGTTAATTGTCTCCTTTTATGGCCAGGGATAGGACAACTTGTTAATCAGGGCTTCAGACCGGGGATCCAACCGTACGGATCTGATCAGGATAACAACGGGAGTTCAACGACTCCAAGATCGCCCTTATCAGACATCCGTAGCACTAGATATGGTCCTAAGAAGCCTAGAGATCAAGGGCCAAGATGGTGTTAATCCGCACCTCAGATGACAAATACAACTGCACTGATGGGTTCGGATCGACGATCGTAGCCTAACGGTGTGAAAATCAGTCCAATACGACATCCATAGTACCATCTACAACTCACAAAAGATGGACGGCTAAGATGGCGCCATGTGGTGCCATCTCAGTCACCCGACCATCCCCAAGGAACTACAGTTGCATCTTCAAAGGCCCTCCAACAAGCGATCCTAGTCGTTGGATTTCGATCCAACGACCAACAGATCTGCACACTTAATACCTCCGCGCGACACAAACGAAGGCGCAGCGCAGCAGTCGCGCCCCTGTGGGCTAGCGAGGGGTCGCGCATTCGAGCTGTGCTGACCGCCTCAATCTAGACGAGCACAGGCGTGGGCACGATTTGGCCGTCAGATGAAGATCGGGCGGCCGAAGGGAGGAGACGTGGCGAGAGGAGGATTCTTCGATCGCATACGCGCACGATGACGCGCGTCTGCATGCCTCATTGCATGCACGGGCATGTGGCAAGGGTGTTTGAAGGGCGCTGCGAGGATCGATCTCGACCGTCCGATCTCAGGATCGAACAACTGATATCACCCAAACGTGCGTGGGCATTTAGGGCGCAGAAAAGGAGCGGGCGCGTGCAGCGTGCGCGTATGTCGCCCACGACGGACCTTTAGTGACATTTAAGTCCGTCACTAAAGGTCCCATATTAATGTTTTTGATATTGTAATGACCAAAATGCTCCCAATCCTTAACACTATAAAAGGAGACCCCTACCCTATGAATTTCTCATCCCTTCTCTTCTTTCACCACTTACAAAGCTTTAAAAGCTTATCCCAAACCCGGGATGCTCCTCTAGAGTAGAAATCATAATTTTTCCACCTTCATCCCCCTTCGTGGATCATCCCATAGTTGTCCTTTCTCTGCATTCGAGAAGCAGATCCCGCAACGACGACGATGTGCTGCTTCATTCCCATTCCTCCCGCTTCGTCCTCCTTCTTCCCGCTCCATTCCTTATCTTCCAGACGTCATCCCATCCGACTTGTCCTCCAAGCGATCGTCGAGGAGGAACTTCCCTCTCCATTCTTTTTACTGCTTTCTAAAGTAGATTTACCGCTTTCTAGTATAGATTTCCCGCTTTATAGTCGTAATGAGTAGTGTAATGAACAACTTCTGACATTGAAATCTCTATTTATTCTAACCCGCTTTTGGTTTTATTTGTAATATTCTTTCTCTTTCTCTTCTATTAATTATTTGTTAAATAGATAGCTAGTTTTCAACCAGCTAATATGTCTTGTGACAAACAAATAAAACATGTATTTTTAATCAAACATCCGCCTCCCTATGTTCGACCCGGAACTTCTTTACGACTTTTCGGTATAAATTTTATCTGTTGAACGAATTTCTTCGCGACTTGAACTATGACGACGGGTTTTCGAATCCAACTCCGAATGCATAGATTTCTGCACTCAACTCCACCCCTAAACCAATGGCCAAGCAAAAGATTCTAACAGGGAGATAAAAAATATTTTACAAAAGATGGTTAGGCCTTATTGTAATGACTGGTCCAATAAATTGGATGATGCTTTATGAGCCTACCGTACCGCTTTCAAAACCTTGCTAAGCATGTCTCCTTTCCATCTGATTTTTGGAAAGGCATGCCATCTTTTGGTAGAACTTGAACACAGAGCTTTCTGGGCAATAAAATAATTAAATATGGATTTTTCTGAAGCCAGTACCCACAGGAAATTGTAATTAACTGAATTAAAAGAATTATGTAATTTTGCTTATGAAAACACGTGGATTTATAAAGATCGAACAAAGAAGTTTCATGATAAATATATCATTCTGAAGCATTTTGACATGAATCAACGTGTTTGGCTTTTTGATGTAAGATTACGTATTTTTCCTGGAAAATTAAATTCCAAGTGGACCGTCCCTTTTATTATCCTCAAAACATATCCATATGGCACTGTTGATCTTCTTGATCCTAAAACAAACAGTACTTTTCAAGTCAACGGCCAGCATTTAAAGCCCTATCTTGATAATACTCCGAATCTTCCTTCTGACACACTTGATTTAACCGACTTACCCACTAATGATCACTGATGCACTTCACGCCCGGCTGAATGGAGCAAAAGATAGCACTGGATGGGAGGTAACCCATTGTTGTTTTCCCGCTTTTTGCTCTTTTTCTTTTCTTCAGAGGTTTTGACTATCCCGATTTTGACTGCCTTCACCGAGGTAACCCCTTTTTCCTTCCATTTGCATGCGGACATGCCACATCTTAATCATAGGGGGGTGTTTTTAAATTTGATGATTAAATCAAGATTTTCAAAACCTAAAAACATGTAATTTTCTTATTTTATTTTCTGCTTGCATACCCAAAAAATATATATAATAAAATTATTAAAAATTTTTTGAGGAAATTTTGAAATCAGGATTAAGGTTGAGAATTCACTTTTGATACAATGGGATTTAATCTTTAACAAACTAGGGATAAGAATACATATCTGATTATTAGAATTTCAAGGTCTACCTTTAGACTAGATCAAATATCTTTCTCTAAAATTCCACCTGAACTTATTATAGTTCAGGTGACTTAATCCCCTTTTGTAACATGGAAAGTATCCGACTTAGTTTCTAATTCAAAAACTTGCATATCATGCAAAATTTATTGTGTCAAAATTTACATACAAGCCAACACCTAAAAAAAAAAATAGAAATTAGAAAAACCCTTTGTTTAGCCTTGGTAAAAGTGTAAAATAGATCATTGGTTTGAGTTTCCATCGCTGAGAAGGAGGAAATGCCTCCTTTGAGGATGCGATATCAATATGTTACCGCCTCAGTGCTGCTCTATATCTATATTTCATCCTTAGATGGAGCATTAAGGTGCATTTTTGCAACTCAAGTGTCTTGGATGATGCTCTACCTATAGCGTCGGAGCAAGAGCTTGAGTTTGCTTGGAGTGCCCCTATACACTGCATTGTGTTTTGGGGTTATGAGCTCTTGGGTGGTGTTATGGACAGTACTATCTCAAAGTACTGGCGCCAGAGCCCCCTCGAGGATTGGTAACAAGAACGATGATCCCGACACATCTGTTATAAAACCAAACTAAGAATAAGCATGGGGGAGACAAAAAAAAAAGTTTTAAACCAAAAACATGACCTTATTAATGTTAGCTTTTCACAAACACAGACACAAGGTTTTAAAGAATATTGCAAGTTGCCAATTGGATTCAAGAGCCAGAGAAATCCTAACTACAAAAATTTTGAGTCATCTGAATTAACAAGGGATTAATTTGTAAATTTTTGGAGGATATATTGATCCCGATTCATCTAATTTTTGGATCCGAAAACAAATCCCGATGTTTATCTTTAACAAATCCCATACCTCCCTTGTTTTAACCAACCAAGGTCCCGTGATCTCTTTCTCCTTAAAAAAGTTGAAAAAATTACTTTTCCCAAGAATTCCATTTCGTAAAAATTTGTTTTGCTAAGAGACTAGCAAAAGATAAGCATGGGGGTGTGATAAACGCCAGTTTATTATCATTCTTATGCCTTAAAATAAATCTAGCTCTTAGGATTTTAACTTCGCAAATGGGTTTTTGGGCTACATTTAGGCATCAATTAGGTTAGGCATGCATTGCATTTTTTATTGTATTTTTAATATGTTTGTTTGAGTGTTAGGGACAAATAGATTAACGGATCCCTAAAACCTTAGCATTCATGAAGGCAACTGGTGAAGAGGAAACTCATTCCCGCTGGAACCCAGCCAAATCCAACTCATCATAGCTGAATACCGGCTCACTTGAACTAGGGTTAGCTTCATTAAGCTCCATTCAACTCATCTTAGCTGAATTGTAGCTCAGGGCAACTCATCTTAGTTCACCCTAGCCCAAGTCAGCTCAAATCCTACTCAACTTAGTTGAGTCTAGCTTACCTTAGCTCCAATCAGTTCACTGGGAGCTCTAGCTAGCTCAACTAAGTTGACAGGAGTTCACCTCAGCTCAGGACCAGCTACTTCCAGCTCCACTCAACTCAAGTCAGCTGAAGATGACTTCATACAGCTTAGGCTAGCTCAAGTCCAGCTCTCGGGGACTCCACTTAACTCAACTTAGTTGAGCTAAGTTACCTTAGCTACTCCAGCTAGCTAAGTCCTCTCTGGGAAAATCAGACCCAGCTCACCTCAGCACATTTCAGTAGAAGCAGCTTACTTTAGCTTGGCTTAGCAGCTAGCAAAGAACTAGCAAGCTAAGCCAGCTAGAGTAGCTCCCTACAACTCCCTTCAGCAGCTACCAGCTCCAGTTCAGTTCTAGGCATTTCTTCCTCAACTCATCTTCCCTAAACCCTAGCTCCATCCTACCTCCTCCTCTACTCAAATACTAGTTAAGCTAGCTTAGCTACATCTTAGCTTCAAATGTCCACCTCCTACCTAAAACCCTAACCTAGCTCCACCTCAACTTAACTACTAGCTCCACCTAAAAAACATCTCCACTCCCTTCCCTTTTTGGTGCCAACCACCAACCCCACATCCCTTCACACTACCACCTCCAAAAGCCACCATAAAGGTGGTGCCAAAACCCCCATAACCACCTTATACTTGGTGCCACTTTTTCCCTCCAAAAACCCCTCCATCACCACCATACACCTACCCCTACATCCTATCCTAACCCTACATCTAACCCCCTTCTAGAAACCCATACTAGGCACCACCTAACTTCACCTTAACCACCTTCTAACAACCATATAAATGGTGCCAAAACACCAGCCACACCCCTTCGCCTTGGCACCATTCATACCTGCCCTAGATCCCACAACCACCGCCACATGGAACCATCCTAGACCTTCATAAAGCCCAAGCCACTTAACCCACCTAAACCCTCCTAAAGTTGGCGCCAAAACACTTTATCAAGCCTCCACACATCCCTTAAGTTGGTGCCAACTTACCCTAGCCAACCATCTCCTAACCACCACCCTATGACCTAATCCTAGCCCTACAACACATCAGCCTACCCCTTAACTCTAACCCACATAAAGTTGGTGCCAACTCTTCCACCCACCATAACCACCACCTCATGCATGCTTCTACCTCCACGCCAACCCTCATCCACCATTCATCCACCAACTTCCATATCCTAGCCATCCATAACACCACTCTTCCCTTAACCATAGTTAACACCAACCTACACCCCCTCCACTCTATAAAAAGACCCATAACCAACACCATTTCCTTCATCCTTTGGATTCATAATTTCCACCATCACTCCACCTTATAGTTGGCCAAGAGAAGAAGAAGGAGAAGAAGATTAAGGGGACACTCTGTCCCCTTAGTGCCTTCCCCTCTTCCCTTCTCTCTTGTGTCACCACTAGCCAAAGGAGCAGCCAGGCAAGGAAAACCTTAGGAGGAGGACTTGAGGGTGGTACATGCCACCCTAGGAGGAGATTTGCAGGTGGAGATGATCCACCTTTGGAGGAGCAAAGGCACGGCCCCCCTGTCTTGCCAAGGGAGGACACCCTCTTGGAGGAGCTATTCAAGGAAGGAAAAGGAGAGCTTCTTTTCAAGCCCAGGAGCAGCTAACCTTGGAGTAAGAAGCCTCTCTCTCTTCTTCACCACCATAATCAAGAGGATTTGTGTTTTACTTCTTTTGTTGTTTTTTTTGTTTTAGAGTAGAAGCATTCCTCTACTTTTCCTTTTGTAAAATAATTCTTCTTAATTAAAGTTGCCTTTCTTAAATTCTTGTTGCATTTCTTTTAGCTAATAGGTCTACCATTTTTCACTCCCTCTCTCTAATTACCCTAGGTCTCCATGTACCTAGGGTGAGCTTAGAGAGAGGATTATCTTGTCACTTTAGTGTTAGGATTAGCAAATTAGGTGTAATCGCTTACCGCTTTCAATTACGTAATTACTTATTACTTCAAAATACAAAAAAAAAATCTTATATTTAAAAACCCAAAAAGAAAGCTGATTTCCTCCTTATTAAGCAAGATTATTAAAAGTGCATTTCTGCCTCCTTGGACGACCCAAGATATCCCACTATCTATGTTTTACAAATTTTAAAAGCGATTGCGAAATTACGTGTTACAACGACTTAAACCCTAGTTTTAACAAATCATGCATTCTTCGCATCAAGGGTGAATGGCTGATTTTGGTCCACTGGCCGCGAAGAAGATGGTGGAGACAGGGAAGAAATCCAACGCTGAGGAATGGGTTAAAGGATTCCCGCTTTGGCCGGTGAGGACCGGAGGAAGTTGAGGAAGAAGATGGCGCTGCTCTTAAGGTCGAAGTGTGCGTGGAGGAAGAGATTGGAGGAGCTGCCGAGGTCAGACACGATGACGATCATGGCAAAGAAGGGTAGGAAACACAATCAAATCTCAACAAAATGAATCGACGGAGCTCCACAAAGCTCTATAGGTAGTCAACGGGTGAGATTGAGGTCGAATCGCGGCTTCAATATGGTAGATTGGAGTGAACTCTGGTGAGGACTTTGGGAATTGAATGCGGTTGCCATAGATGTCAAGGACAACTGGTTCTTATGTCAACACGCAGAGGATTGAACGAGGATCAATCCCACCAAATTTGGTGGGATTTGATCGCATGATTAGGGAGATATGGACCTCCAAAGTTTGCCTAAAGCTCGAGCTCAAGTTGCTGCCATGGTTTGAGGTAGAAGGTGATGCTAACGTCATCATGACGTCAACGAGGGACCCAGAAGAAAGGAATTTGAACAAGAATGAAAGAAATTCGAAAATTAAGGACTATTACGTGAAGTATGTGAAGATGAAGTCCAAATAGTCTTAACCTTTTAGGGTAACCTAATTTAGACCCAAAAAATCCTATGGTGACATCAATTTTGGGTTTTGATGAAATGTGATTGGCCAATTTACACTTTAACCCAAAATGTATCAATTTCCCGATCTTCGTTTTAAGTCAATTTGGGGTCATTTTGTAAAATTAAATGTTCTAAACCTTGTAGAATATTTTTCTAGTGATTTTTAAAAGGTTTAAATTACATGTATTTTCATCAGATCCCTTTAAATTATAGTAAGGCTGAAATTAGATTTTGATTAAGAAATGTCTTTCAATCTTAAGAGAACCCTAAATCAATCAATGCAAGCCCACTTAATGGAAATTTTAGATCATTTAACCTTGAATTAAGTGTAGGTTTACCCCTTAGTTAATCTACACTTGTAATAGCTTGTTAAAGTAGCATAATTAACTAATTTGGATGTCATTACTCATAATTCTTGATATTATTAAGTTATACCGATTTGTTGGTTAATAAAGTGAATTTAACCTTAGAACTTAGTCAAATTAGACCAGATATGATAGGTGATGGTGTTACCATCACTACGAAAAATAGAAAATATGTACCTGAGTCTAGCACTCAACAATATGCAATTTTGACAAAAACGTAAATCTAGCAAGAATAATGCAAACCTAAGATGGAATGCCTAAGGATATGCTGCTACTAGACAAGTATATATGGTATATTTTTGGTATTTTCTTTCAATTTTTTTTGGGATTTTTAATGCAAGAAACAAAATCAAAGCGAATCGATAAAACCAAAACAAAAAGGAAAGAGAGTAGAGAAAGAGATCACAAGTCCAGAGTCCAAATTATTATAAAGATGTGTGAGAACATGCTCTCACAACTTATGTCTATACAAATAATCCTAAGTATATATCCTAAGCCTAACCTACTATCTACACTAAACTAAGAAACAAGAAAACAACTCCATTAAGGGAAGGCTCCGCCAGAAGTCGAGTCAAGGCTGCGACGACTCCTTTGGGAAGCAGAACTCCACCAGGAAGTAGCCACTCCTACCCCTCAAGTGCTACAAAAATAACAAATGATCAGTAAGACAATTATATACAAAATGAATCATAGAATATAAAGAATGAAAGAATGTATATACAAGAAGAATATAAATAAAAGAATGAATAAATACAAAGAAATCAAAAATATATACAAAAAAAGAATAAAAGAAAAATTTTGGCATATACAGAGTTGCCTCCTAGGCAACGACGCTAAAAAATGAACAACTATCTGACTACAGGTTAATTAGGGTTTATTATCGTTGTAGTACAATGTTGCAATACAGGCAAAATTAACTCTCAAGTTATTACATCCACAATTTTAGGGTTCAAGTGAATTTAGAGCCTGATTTTAGAGTTCTTCTAATTAGATCTTTTCAAGCAAGGGTTTGGGTAGCACACAAATGCAGGAGGGTTAATTTCCTTTAATTCAGGCAACTGTGAAATAACACTTTAAACCCTAGAGTACAAACCCTAATTGGCTCTATTTCAAGTCTAATTTAATCTCAAAATGTACATCTTGGACTTCAAACAAGAAGTGCATAGTCCAAGATGATCAGAACGTAAGCGTAAATCCCTAGTAGGTACAGGAAATCATGGTAGGGATCTCTAAACAGGATCACCTAAACTTTAATCAGATATTTGAATCGAAATTGCAAATCAGGAAACTTGCCTTAGAAGTGATGTTTACTAGAAAAGTAAGGCAGATGAATCCTAATTAATTTTGTTTCCTTTCTCTCTTCCAAAAGATTAGGAGAATGATTAGGGAAGAAGAGAGAGTTTACCTGCCCCTGGAGTGGCTGATTTGCACGGAAGATTTCTTCGTGATGTACATCGCAAAATCACAAGCAAAGCAAATAGCAAGTTAGTGCTCAGATAAACAACCAAGAAAGATAAGATTAATGTGTGAATTGCGCATTGCTCCCTAGCAATGGTGCCAAAATGTTAACAGGCTATCAAGGATTTTTAAGTCATTTCGTTGTAGCAAAGCCTCACTCGCTCGGAAACAAATAAATTTAAAATTTAGAATCAAAAGAGTCCAAGGTTGAACACATGGAGCAAATATAGAATTCACAACATTAATCTTGAATTGAAATGAATAAGCACAATAAAAATATTCAATGAATCAACCACTCAGAAATATATTCAATAAGAACCAATGTATGATGAAGCAAAAAGGAAGGAGAAGCAAAATAATGGTGATTTGAATCACCATTTATTCTTCTTAATTAAGCATGCAATCAATATTTCAATTAAATCAAAGTTCAATCTTAACCATAGTACTTAAATAATGCAACTGTGTAATCATCAACTCAAATTAGTCAACAGGCATTTATCAACAGATGGCTTAAGTGTCTCAGGCAGAGGCTCTCGAAAGCCTTCTTCTTTTCTTTTTCTGTGTCCCTTTCTTTCTCAAGCTTCCCTTCTTTATCAAGCACAACCCTTCTTCTCTTCTTCGGAGCTTCCCTCCTCTAGAGACCTTCTTCTCTTTCTCATACAATACACAGGGGAACCAACTCCCTCAGCAACTAAGTGTCACATAGGGCACAAGTCTCAAAGAGAAAAACCCTCCCTCTCTCTCTCACAAATCCTCCTCTTCTCACAAACTCAGACCCAGAGCATATTCAGATCCGGTCACGGGTAAACGGGTCGAGAGCATGGACCAGGGTCATCGGCGTAGGTAGTGACCAAGGTGTGCTTAATAGGTCGGGTAATCGATGAAAGGGTATATGGGGACCCAACCCCCTGTGCTTGGGCGATAGAGCCTGAGCACAAAAATAATTTATGTGCATGTGATTGCTTTTCAATCCAGGAGGTGGGACTATTGTCCCCCTCCTTTTCTATGCAGCAGCTGCTGAAGGAGATGCATCCAATTGCGGGTGAGATCGTGGATGAGGTCTCCAATTGAGGGCCTGGAGGGATATCTGGAAGGGTTTCACAAGGCCTGGAGGTGGACTTGAGGGTGAATGCGGCTGAAGAACAGCCAATGTGGATGGAGACAATGGCAGTGGTGGCGGAGACCCGGCGAAGACCTAAAACACGAGATATGGCCTCACGACCACATTAAATCATCTTAGGAGACTCGCCAAGTGTTGGCGAGGGTGGTTGTGGCGTTTTCGTGGCGTAGGGGTGTGTGTGGAGGGCATGCGAAGTTAGAGGAGCTCAAAGGTGGGTGTGTTCGGTAGGGTGTTTGGTGGTCCAATCCCCTCAATTTCTTGAGGGGTTTTAGTCAGTAGGGCACGGTGAACATTTTGGGAGTTGTGGCGAGGCGAGCGGTGGCTTGTGAAGTTGTGGGGGCCTCGTTGGAGCTCAGCAGATCGTGGGGAAGACGGTGGCGTAGAAGGTGTATCAGCGGTCGAAAGGGAAAGGAGAGGGGCTAGAGAGGTTAAGGAGGAGAAGAGGAAGAGATTAAACCTAGTTATAGGGTAAAAAGGAAGAGGATTCCCACACCGGTGTGATGGCCAGAGGTGGGGAAGATGAAACCTCCGTGAGGGAGACGGCGACGAGGAAAGGGGAAGGATGCTCTCACAGTGGCTGGCGAGACGCGGACAAGCGTAAGGAAGAAGAGGGAAGTGCCAATTTGGCCGTTGGCCATCCATTAGAGGATGGGGAGGGAGGCCACAGAAGCTTAGGTTGAAGGAGGCCGGAGATAGGGAAAGAAGAGGATTTTTGGCCTTGTTCCTAGCTAAGGAAGAGCGGAATTGCATCCTGGGTCTTTTTATAGGCCTTAGGGTGTGTTTCTAACCTTGGAAAGGAGCTTTCAAGCTCCGGCCAATTCGCGCACAAGGGATACCTGAATCTTCCATGCGTTTGGATGGGAGATTGGGAAAGAGTTAGGAATAATGGCCGGGTCCATTTGGAAGGGAATTCCTCAAGGAATGTCCCTTTCAATTTTGGGATTGTTTGATTGAGAATTGAGCGAGAAGTTCTCGCTCGAATCTCGATGAAGCTTGGTGTGTTCACACCAATGTTGGTAGGGACCCATCTGTAAAGAATGATGAGAAACTTAGGGACCTGTCTGCAATGATTTCAAAAGTTAGGGGTGTGTATGAGAGAGAAAGAGTTAGACTATACCAAAATGCAAACTAGGTCAAGATGATATCTAATTGGGCCTAAATTTTGGTACAAACCTAATTTGGACCCAAGGAATCTGATGGTGAAGTTGGATTTGAGTTTTGACAAAGTTTGATTGGGTAATTTACTCATAAATCGAAATTAGGGTAACTTTCCATCTGAGACTCTATTCTGGGTCAAAATAAGTTCAGATGGTCAAATCAAGGTTACCAAACCTAATGGAATACTTTTCTATGAATTTTAGAAGTTTTAGATGGAATTTATCTTGACCAGAACATCTGTTATTTAAGCGGGTCTAAAATGAGGGTTTTGGGTTGTTAATTCTTGAAATATGTGAAAATCCCGTGATTATTAGTCATTAATGGACATTTACCTTAGATTAATCCCTAGGAAATCCCGTGATTATTCTGCATTCATAATACGCTGTTAAAACTGTAGATTTAACCCTAATTTAATGCACTCTTCTCAGAAGGGATATTTAGTGAATTATGACTTTCCGACGATTATATAGGAGCATTTATCTCTTAGTTATGACTAATTAAAGCTAGTTATGGCGCATGATGATGTTATTATCATAAGGCACGCACTGTGCATGAGCCGATTTTTTAAATATAGTGCAGTAATTTTACCTGCCACCGATGTGGCGTTAAAAACCAACGCTAATTAGCACTAGGCTGTCTATATAGATGGTTTATTGGGGACTTTAAGGGTTTAATTAGATATTAATTGGGATTATAGTTTACAATTAAATTACATAATCTTGTAGCTAATATATAGGGCTACTTATTAGTATAGTTATTGTAAGTTAATTAAATATATAAATATATTTTAAAATTAGTTAGGGGTTTATAACGTTATAAATTACTTTAATTACTTAATTGCATTATAAATTAATGTTTTAATTACCTAATTGAAGTCTTATTTAATTAATTTACATATTTATGTACACGTATTTGATAATATATATAATTTATGTAATGTACATAATATTATACACTATAAATAAAATAATAAACTTAATTAAAATAGTTTAAACTATAATGCACAAGGATACAGTATAAATTATCTTATTGGTTACTTAAATTACTAATCTACATTAATTTAGCTTAACAATATACTTTATTAACTTATATAAATATAAATATATACACTACCTACATAGATAAGTAATATAGATGTATTACTATACATAATAATTACTGTAACTAGTATGTCAAGTTATATATATATATATATATTAGTGTATATGTATAGTTATAATTATATATACATATAAGTTATATACATATATTATAATTAAGTATACAATATATACATATATATAATACTATACCATATAACGTAATATAAATGCTCATTATATCTTATTTACAAATAAATAATATATATTTTATATACAAACTTTATTTACATATAATTTATTACTTATTATTAACTTATAATTATATACATGTATTTACACTATATACAAAGGGTATTTTTAGGCTTTTTGAGTTTTTCTAATTTTTGTTTTGTTTTCGTGTTTTATAAGAATAGAGGAAGAGGAGGTAAAGAGAGGAAAGAGGGGAACTCTTTTGGTGCTTTTTGTTTTTGAATTTTTATTTCTAAACCTGAAAGGTCCAGAACTTCTGTAGGTATATTCTCTAAACTAAATGACTCAAAACCTAAACTTAAACTCACACACATCTCAAACACACTCTACTCTAACTCAAGACACATTTCTTCTATTTATTGACATTATTTTTATATTTTTGAAGGTATTTATAGGGAAATTATTGGAAAACAAGCTGTAAATGATTTGAAATTAATTCCTGCCACAAAAATTCAAATAAAATTTTTGGAAATAGCAGAATAAGCATTAGCAACTTCTAAATATTAAATCCCATCAAATCAAAGCATATAAACAAAGTTTAGCACTAACTTTAAATTCAAACAACATTTTCCACAGCTAGTCAAGCTCTATTTGCTGACAAAAATTCCTAATGAAATTTACAAGTGCTTACAACTCATTTTAGATTCAAACACAATCTCTACACATAGCTGAAAGCTTGTTCTAATATTAAACCAAGTAAAAAACTCTTCTTGACTCCATAGACCTAAAAATCTGACTAACATCATGATCTAAAGTTTGTATCTAGTCCAGTTACTTAGCTTCCATTATCCAAAACTGATTCAAACCAAAATGAGGGGTGATCTATGTATTCCAAAGCTTGCTTAAAAGTCTAATTAAAAATAAATCCATAGCAATCTCATCTTAGAGGCTCATAATAAATTCAGATTAGCCAAAATTCCTTTAGAAACAATTGTTAAATGCTCATTCACACTTATCCTGATAGAGCAGCAGATGTTGCTATTTTTCAAAACTCTTCACCATTACTTTGTGAACTAAGACCCTCAATAAGATCATTCCAACAAGTTATCTAATCATAAGAAATCCTTTTAAAATCTTGTTCCACTCATTATAAACTTAATTAGATCATTAATCATCAAGATCAACCTGAGACTTGAGCAATGAAACTCAGATCTCCAGATTTCACTTGAATCATTTTAAGACCAATCACAATCACTCCTGAAATGATTTAAAACTTATCAAAACATTGATCAAAGCCTAGAAAGTCCTAAAATCCCTAATCTGATCTCTCTCTTTTGCCATAGACAGCGATGAGATGAGAATGCAAATTAAACATCAAAGCCTCTTGGAAATAAATCTCAAACATTCATTCAAATCTCTCAATCAATGCTCAAACCCTGATGAATGGATTAAAACAATTTTGGATTACTTAAGTTGTCACCCCAAGTGAGTTATTAGTGTATGTTCGTCATAATGATCTAATCATTTAAGAACCCTGCACACTATTGATTAGTGTTCAAGGATCTTAAATGATACTCTTAAATTAATCAGATCATGGCAAGAGCATCAAATACGTGCAACAGATTCTCATGGCTCCTGCTACTTGGCGAAGAATACGAGTAGTACTAATGGAGGAATTTGGGCGTGAAGAAATCAATTGATGAAAATCTAATTGAAAAATCTCAAAGCCATTACAATCAACTCAATTAAGCTTCAATCAACCTAATTCAAATGATCAAATCCAATTCAAACTCAATTGATCCAGAAATCATTTGATCAATGCTAACAAACAAATCATGCTCAATCGATTGATTTATATGCAATTCAGACCAATGGGAGAGCCATTATGGTCTTATGACATGCATGAAGGACCCTTTGCTGGTTTTGAGCGCACTAAGGATCTAGAAGCTAAAGAGCTTTAAAACCACAGTAGCTCTGATGGAGTGAGGTGATCAGTGAATTAAAATGAACAGGAAACAATGTGAAAGTGATCGTGAGATGTGGGGGAAGATTAGATGAACACAATGAGTGGTGAATTCGCCTCTCTGATCAGGATTGATCAAAGTGGACTGATCGAGGGAAACTAAAAGGTAAGCTAATCTACTCCTAATTCTAACACAATCAAATGATGAATTATGATCTAAACTATTCTAAGAAAGCATGTAAATCTAATCTAACAAAAGTAGTAAATCTAACCTATGAAAATGATTAAAAATCCTAATCTAATCAAATGAAAGGGGACCTCTAGGATGCAATTGGTCACTTCAGCAACGAAGGGGGAAGGAGACTCCAGTGGACAAATGGGATCCCTGGATCCACAGTGGGTTGCCGTGGCGACGAACTGAGGTAGAAGATGTGGTCGCTGTACCGAGGAAGGAGAAGTAGAGCTAGAGGTAGGACGTATGACCAGCTCAGGGGGTAGGGAGCTAGTAACCTTACGCAGGTCACTAGGGAGGTGTTTATATAGGAAGTGGGAAGCTCAAGTGAGTTGGGATAGTGGGTCAGGGTCATTGAAGATCAAGGGCTCACAGGAGATTTGGATGGCACATGATGCAATAGACTGAAGAACAGCTGTCAGATATGATCTAAAGGAAGGCGCAAAGCTACAGGCACTGACTCCAATAGGTTGGAGAAGGATCAACCATTGGATCAATGGGGAAAGGAATGGAAGGCTCTCATTGGTTGAGTTCTTGATGAGAAGAACACCTGAAGAGAAGAGACCTGCCAGTCTTTTGGGTAAATTGCATAAAAAGCCCATAGTTGAAACTATATAAAGATTGCAAGAACACCCATAAGTGGAGAGTTTCATTATAGAACAGTCCCTCAAAGCTTGCAAATATGTCCCTGATGAGCTTTAAATAATGTGAAGACTTGAATATGTACTAAGGACCTAAATGAAAAACACTAAATCCAAGGTCCTAATGAGGTCAAAATGCAATGAAGTTTTTATGACATGTGAATTGAACATATTAAAAAATATTCCAATCCTTTAATTTGTACTTTTAAACTCATTTTTGTGTTCAATTGGCATTCGGATCATCTATTCACATATTTAGATATACAATCTCTCAAATGTGACCTAATTATGCATTTTTAACACAAAATTGGTGTTTTAAGTCATTTTCCTTAATTCCCATAGTTAACCCTTTTATTGTGTTAATTTGATAGTGTTTAACCTAATTTTTAGCTTTGGCATTTTAGCTATGATAATCCACACCTCATTAGGGGAGTGTAAAGGTTTATGCCTTGGACCTTCACCTCTTCATTCTTGGATGGCATCATTGGGGATTTACCTTTTAAGATATAAGAAGAACCTTCCTCACTTGGCTTGACAATACCTATAGGTACAACAACACTAATGTTTCCTAACCCACAACACCTCATATGACTTGACTTTCATTCCCTATAGCATTGAATCTGTGATCAGAATCTTGGGCAAAGAAGGCTTGATTGAGGTTGTTGTCATGTGGTACTTCCATGCATTGGAATCTTCTAGAAGGACCTGGTGTAATTTCTCCCACCCCTTCAACAAAATCATGCATCAGCACATCATGGTCATGCATTTCTAGACTAGAGAGAATAAATTTTCCTTTGATTTGATTATCAAAAGGAAAGATGTTACAAGAGCTAGCAGCATGCATGAACCCTACTGTGGAAGATTTGGTGGCAGAGACCAAGTTTTTCCTTTCAAGGCTAAGCTTCTCATAAGCATTCTTTACCCCAATGTCTTAAGTGTACTTCGGCCTCACCTCTTCCATGAGAAACTATCTAATGTCCTTGCTTGGCAGCGTGCTTATCTCTGACATCTTCATAAGCTTTTCAGGACAATGCTCATATCCATGACCAATCTTCCTATAGAAGGTGCTCCTTCTTGGTCTCTTTTCATATGTAAGATAGAACTTAGTAGTGCCATCTTCCTCATTGTAATGAGAGACCATGGAGATCATTGGCCGATTAACACAAAATAGGACCTTCAACTTGATATACATTTCGTACAAGGACTCCTCCCCCATATCAATTGAAATAACATCTCCAATTTGGTTTACCAAAGATAAGATGATGGACTCACAATTGTATTCAGAATGGAGGTTAGATATACGCACCCATATGGGGATGGATTTGAAGGTGTATTCACTCAGTTGCTTTCCAGGAACCTTTTAAATGATAACGTCAATATAATAAAGCCACGGGTATTTTGATATGATCTTGTGTAGTTGGGATAGGGAATAAAAATGGACCATCTACTTATTATCCAGCATTTCAATGAAGATATTTGAGCTTTTCTATGCATTCTTCATAGTTTCTTTTCATGATAGATCTCATATTCCTGATGGTGTAAACCCTAAGATAGAAAAAGTTCTTTAAGACCTCTAGCCTTTAGATCATGGCAGAGCTAAACCGAGTAGGGGGAGGGTCATTTCATTATGTTAGGCCTAATTTGGTAAGTGGGATAACCCATCAAAATTGTGATTAACCCAGTTTGGTGTAGAGGATATTTTGACCCAGGTTAAGAGGACTTAACAAGGGATAATTAGTCATTATGAGGTTGATGTGGGTTAAGATATTTTTTGGGTTATTCCATGTATTTTCATAGGTTAATCCATGATCTCTCTTACCCCACCTGCAAACATCACATGAAGACTTGACAGGGTCAAAAACCCATTTTGCCCTCACCAATCTCATCATCGTATGCCCTCACCTCTCACTCAACCCTTCCCAAGCATCATGTCCAATGCGATGGTCTTCCCAATACCCCTCACCTCTCCCTCAACCCTTCCCGAGCACCATGTCCAATGCGATGGTCTTCCTAAACCCCCTCACCTCTCCCTTAACCCTTCCTAAGCACCATGTTCAACGTAATGGTCTTCCTGAGCCATTGTCGGGCCGCTCACCGAGCACCCTCTCTCAACGCGATCATCGTGCCAACCCATTATTGGTCCTCCTTAGTTCTTATGCTTGCAGCCATGGAAATATCAGACTAGTGTCCTTCCATTTACCATTCTTATGCTTGTAGCCAAGTGGAGAGTCATCACAGTTGCCTTTACTCCAATGAATCACACAATGGCCTTAACTCCTCCACCAAAGCTATGTAAATCCCTCTCTCTTACAGCCATTATTGCTCTCTCGCAACTATTGTATGTGTTGAAATAAATGCATAAAGGAAATAAATAAATAAAAATATATGCATTTCCAATATTTTCACATAGATGAAAAATATTAAATCAAGCAAGTCAATCATGATTTGGCAAGATCCAGAATAAAATAAAGAACAAATAATATGCAATAGCACAAATAAACTAAACGAAGAAATGTTAGAGATTACTCCAATTGAAGTGCCCATGAAGGACTTCCCTTAGAGAAGGTACCACCCCCCACAATACTGGTGCGTTGAGGTCTGACAAACTCCTTCTAGGATACGATGATCCACCTCCAAGATTCGACGCATTCCGATCTTAGATGTCCTCGAGAATCACCTCAGGAGAACGAAGCTGAGACAATTTGGTTTCCAACTAAATTCCCAATTGATCTACCAATTTAATGGTTTGATCAACCAAAAACTTCTCGTGGATCTTTCAATCTCCTTTTGCAAGATCGACAAAAGTGATTGGAGATTTTTCTACCAATCTCACGTCGAACGAATGCACTAAGAAAGAGAGACAAGAACGAGAGAAAAAGGGAGAAAGTGGAGAGAGCTTTTCTACTCCTATTGTTTGTCAAATGAGAGCTCCTTCGTGGCCTTTATATAGAGCCCACGACCAAACATTTATGGAAATTCTCATTTTATGGAAATACGACAATTGATCGACCAATTAAGTCCATTGATCGACCAAAATAAATTGATCAATCAAACTTAACTTTTTGGTCGACCAAACCAATTGATCGACTAAAATTAATTCATTGATCGACCAAAATAATCAGTTGACCAATTTCACTATTTGATCAACCAATCTAGGTCAAAATCATGAGATTAAAAATTCGTAGCAAAAGAGTCCAATTTCCAAGTTCCAAATTGATTCTCACCCGAGTCTGAGCCTGAGCCAGAGCGGGGCGAGGTGCATGCACATGCGTGCATGATCCCCAGCCCCACCTCTCACTCTTTGCTACACAAGCCATGTGAGGTAGAAGCCTTTTACACCAACCAAGATGCTTGTCCACTTCTAATACGGGATTAAAAACTTTTCCCAAATCTCACTGATCTCAACATGAATTCCGACATCACCATCTATCAATTACATCCCAATTGATGCAATTAGGCTCTTAAATCCAACAATCCCCAACAAATTCATCGTTGAAATTCAACGATAAATTCCTTAGTTACCACACTCTACTTTCAATAAAGGTACCTTTCGGTTTGAACCCTTACCTAAGTCATGCACCTTCACCACCACAAGAATAAAGTAAAACTAGTCTTAAACTCTAGATCTTTGATGTGGGGTGTATAGTGGTGATAACATAATGAAGTTCTTGGTGATAATCTTCAGGGTTGGTGCTCTTTTGGGCCATGCACCCTATCCTGTTTCATGAGTGTAATCGGGAAAGACCCTATTCCCTTACCTGCGGCCCACAGTAACACTTACATAGGTGGCATTCTCCAAGGATGCACTACTCACATCCTATCATAAAGCCTTGAACCCATTCAGAGCCTTTTCTCTTCCTAAATTTGCAACTTAAGGCACCCAAGCTTCCAGGGATTGGACTCAAATGCAAAAACATCTAACAATGAGTGCTAACCAGTTCCCCATACAACTTATTGTTATCACATTGCACCTACTTTGTGGGATCTCCACTCAGTTAGGTTGGGTTGCTGCTACAGGTGAACTCCCAATGGGTCTCAGTCCCATCCCAAGCCTAGACTTAAAGACTAAAGATCTATCAAGTCCTTTAGTAAATAGATATGCTATATTATCCTTGGATCCTATAAATTCCACAGCAATCACTCCTTGAGACACTAAATTCCTTACAGACTTGAGTCTGATTTGGATATGTCTCCTTGTTTTCTGATTAAACTTTAAACTCTTAATCTTTGCTATAGCAATTATGCTATCACAATGCAAAGATATCACAAGAATTGGCTTACCAACCATAGGAATTTCTGTAAGAAGTCCCTTTAGTTATACAACCTCAATCCCAGTGGTGTTCAAAGCACATGCTCAGCCTCAAAGGTAGACTAGGCAAAAATGGGCTTTTTTGCAAACCGCCAGGAGACTGCATTGCCTTCAAGGGTAAAGACATAACCTATAACACCATTACTCCCAAAATCTTCTATCTGATCGATCCAACTTACATCACTATATCCTTCCAAAACTGAAGGATATTTACCATAATGCAAATTAAGGGAAACAGTTTCCTTTAAGTACCTAAGTACTCGGTCTAAGGCATCCAAATGAGTATGGTCAGGACAACTTGTATATCTGCTCAACTTAGACACGGAAAAAGAAATATCCGGTCTAGTATAGTTAGACAAATATATCAAGCTTCTTATAATATGTGAATATCTTAGTTGTGAAATAGGCGTTCCACTTTTGTTCTTATAGAGAGTTTTTGATGAAACAAAAGGAGTACTTCAGCCTTACAATCTTCATAGTCAAATTTCTCAAGAACCTTCTCAACATAATGAGATTGAGAAATAGCTATCCCCTCCACTGATCGAATCAATTTGAGGCCTAAGATCACATTTGCAACACCCATATCCTTCATCTCAAACTTACTACTCAAAAATAACTTAATTTCATTCACAATTCTAATGTCTGATCCAAATAATAATATATCACCTACATATAGGCATAGGACAATACACATATCACCCTTAATCATAGAGTCAACATAGCTATCAAATTTGTGACCTACAAAGCTAAAAGACCGTATAGTCTTATCAAACTTTTCATGCCATTGCTTGGGTGCTTGTTTCAAACCATACAGAGATTTAACAAGTTTACAAACCTTTTTCTCATTCTCAAGAGCTACAAATCCCTTAGGTTGGTCCATAAAGATCGCCTCCTCAAGATCGCCATGAAGAATTAAAGGCGGTCTTCACATCCATTTAGTGGATAGTGAGATCATAAATAGAAGCCAATGCAACAAGCATTTGGATAGTAGTTTTCCTAGTTACTAAAGAATAGGTATCGAAATATCAATTCCTTCTATTTGCTTGAATCCCTTGGCAACAAGTCTAGCTTTGTTTTCTTCAATAGATTCATCAGGCCTAAGTTTTCTCTTAAACACCCACTTGCACCCAATACTAGAACACCCTGGAGGTAAATCAACCAACTCCCAAGTGCTATTAGAGATGATTAAGTCCATCTCATTCTTAATGGCATCTTTCTAGTGCTTAGCTTTAGAAGAAGCCATAGCATCACGATAAGTGGGGGGATCACCCTCGATTTAGTAAGTAATAAAATTACTTCCCAAATCCTTGGCAATTCTTTGTCTTTTACTTCTCCTAGGTTCAGACTCTTTTACTTGATTGGGTTCAGAACAGGAAGAGCTAGCCCCTACATTTGACATCCATTCCACTTGACCAGGAATAAAACCAGATGTGGTGGCTAAATCATCTGAAGTCATATTTTAAGGTAATTCAGTCTTCATAGGGAAGACATCTTCAAAAAATGTAGCATTGCGAAGCTCAATAGTAGTGCTGACATCTATACCTGAAATCTTATATTTTATAACAAAAAATCTATAGGCATAGCTATTATCAATATAACTCAGAAAAAACACATCAACTGTCTTAGGTCCAAACTTCTTCCTCTTGTGTTCTAGGACAACCACTTTTGCAAGGTAGTCCCACACTTTAAGGTATTTCAAACTTGGTTTCATGTTTCTTCAAATCTCAAATGGACTACTTTCCTTATGTTTGAGGGGAACTCTATTCAGAATATGTCATGCCATATTCAAAGCTTTCCCCCATATGTAAGTAGGTAATCCTGAGCTTTATAAGATAACATTGACCATGTCAGTTAGGGTTCTATTCTTTCGCTTTGCTATCCCATTAGATTGACGGGAATACGGAGCCGTCACGTCATGAACTATACCAAAAGATTGGCACTGTTCATCAAATAAGTTGGACATATATTCCCCTCCTCTATCTGACCCTAATCTCTTAAGAGTTTTCTTAGTTTGTGTTTCTGCTTCTTTCTTAAAGATGAAGAATTTACTTAATGCCTCATCCTTAGACTTAAGTAAATACACATAGCAGCATCTGCTACTATCATCTATAAAGGTGATAAAATTTTTTTTATTGTCCTTACTCAACACATCGTTAAACTCGCAAATATCTGTGTGCACCAAATCTAGAACCTCAATATCTCTAGTAATAGAGTGAAAAGGCTTCCTAATTTGTTTAGCTTGCACACATATCTCACATTTCTTAGTTTTATCTATGGTGCATTGAGGAATCATATTTAATTTCATAATTTTTTTTAAAGAATTAAAATTTGCATGACCCAATCTACCATGCCATATATCACAAGATTCAATATTACTGTAAATAGATTGAATTAAATGAAAACTAACATTATTTAAAGTATTTCTAGATGATACATCTACATCACATCTTACTCTAAATAATAGATCAAAATCTGTCAAATACCCCTTTCTATAAAATATTCCATGTCTCAACATAATAACTTTATTACATTTAAAGTTTAATTCAAAACCCTCTCTAACTAACAAGGAACCAGAAAGAACATTCTTTTTTATAGCAGGAACGTGTAACACCCTACGCAGTGTCCAAACTCGCCCCGAGAAAAACCTCAAGTCGACACATCCGAATCCCAATACCTTGGAGGTAGAGTCGTTCCCCATCTTCACAGTCCTGCTACTGCAGGCCTGATAGGAAGAAAAAAATGATCTATCAGTACAAATATGTACATTGGCTCCAGTATCCACGAGCCATTCAGTAGGATCGTGAATAACATAGAGTTCAGGTTTTATTGAGATATACCCATCACTAGGCCCGGCCTCCTTGGTGTTCACATTCACCTGAGGATTCCCATCTGTGGTCTTCTATTGAGCTTTATTAGAAGGACAATCCTTCTTCCAATGCCCAACTTGCCCACAGTGCCAGCATGGTTTGTTCTTGAATTTCTTCAGGATCTTGGGTTTGACCTTTGTTTTGTTTTTATTATTCTTATTTTTATTCTTCTTGCCCTTAGATGTCATGACATTCACCTTAGACTCCACAGGCATTACAGGTTTATGTTTCCTATGCTCTTCCTCAATAGCAATGGCTATCATCAAGTCAGCAAGAGAAATCTTTCTCTTCCTATGCTTGAAAGTCATCCCAAAGTCCTCTCAAGATTTGAGAAATTTCTCAATGATAAACATGACTTAAAACTTCTCAAGAAGCTTCATTTCAGCTTCTACTAAACCATAGAGCAATAATAGAAATTTGTGTGCCAACTTCGATACTGATTTACCCTCAGCCATTTGGAATTTAAGTAATTTTGTGACAGAATATTTTTCAATACCAAGATCCTCGGTATTATACTTCTTGTCCAACACCTCCCATAGCCCCTTTGCAGTGGACGTGGATGTGTTATACACATCAAACAGCACATTGGACAATGCCAATAACATGCAACCAGGACAAATACGGTTGCCCTCATTCCACACATCCTCCGCCTTTTGGCCTTCAGGAGTGATTTTGTCCTTATCCAAAATCGGGCAAGCAATTTCCAACATCGAGATCAAACCAATGGTGATCAACTAAATTCTCATGCATTATTGCTAACTCTTGAAATTTTACTCACCAAATTTCTCAGGCATACCAAATAAGTCTACATGTGATTTAAAAGTCATTTCCGACATCCCAAATAGTTTAGATCTAAGCGATCTCTTCTCTAAGATTGTTGAAATAAACGCATAAAAGAAATAGATAAATCAAAACATATGCATTTTTAACGTTTTCGCATAGATCAAAAATATTAAATCAAGTAAGTCAAACATAATTTGGCAACGTCCAAAATAAAATAAAGAACAAATAACATTCAATAGCACAAATAAACAAAACGAAGAAAGGTTAGAGATTACTCCGATCAAAGCACCCATTAAGGACTTCTCTTAGGGAAGGTATCACCTCCCACAATACTGATGCGTTGGGGTTTGACGAACTCTTCCCAGGATACGACGATCCACCTTCAAGATTCGGTGCACTCTAATCTTGGGTGTCATCGAAAACTACCTCAGGAGAACGAATCTAGGAGATTAATGAATTAATCATCTCAATTGATGCAATTAGACTCTCAAATCCAATAGGATGTAGCCTCATGACAGAATTCAAGATCCCCATCTTCAATTCTCGATCGCAAGGTGGATGGGCCTCTTGTCTCCTTGTTGTGAAGGACTCCCAATGCCATCACTATATAATGGGGCGTAAGGGATGCTCTTACCATCCAAAGATTCGTCTCCTCTATTCTAGTACTTTATTTTTATTTATTTATTTTTAACTTGATGAGCCTCTCTCTTCAACCAAGAATTTGAGTTTTTTCTCTTAGGATATGGCCTCAGTTGATGGTGTCCTTTACCTTGAGCGTGCTATCACCTCTTTGTTTGTTGAACGAGTGGGATGTAACTTTTTCTCTCAGAACAATATCATGCTTTGTGGTGTTTGATGGATGGGGACTTGAGGGAGGATGTTGGTTGTGTTGTGGTGTCTGGAGAGGGGAGGATGTGTGGCATACGGGATGTTGACTACCCATTACTTTATTATATTCGATCCTCTATTTGAATGGAAAAAAAGAAAAACTTTGTTTCTATCCTTTCCCTCTACAAGGATGATTTTGCTTTAACACCACATGCTTTTGGGTGCATCCACTTGTCTTCTTTTGGCTATAGTAGATGGCACCATGATCAAGTTGATGTCAAAAATACTTCTCCTAAAAGAGACGTTATTATGGAGGTTTACATGAAGCAACCACCTAGATTTGTCATTCTCAAGGAGAGTGCATTTCGATGGTTTTGTGGGTTATGGTTTGCCTAGATCTTCAAAATGTCATTTGATTCTTCTCATTGATTGACTTATGGTTATGTGACCTTCATTGTATAATTTTTTTCTTTTTGAAAGGCAAAGGGAATATCACTCGAGGTCATTAGCCTTTCTACATCATTAAAATTAAAAGGGGGCTATTTCAGTAGCTATGAGGATACATTCCCACATATTAATGAAAGCCCTTATCTGGAAATTGACAGATAGTTGCTCTTATTCCTACAATCTTTAGAGGTCGATGCATGGTAGGAAGTAACAATTGCTCTTATTTGTAGGGAGATTATAGTTGATAAAATAAGTGGTTGCTAGGATGCTACTATTTTGGGATGTAGGAGTTGCCCTTCATAAGGAGATGATTGCAAAAATGAAACTTCCTACTAGATTATAAATCCCACGATATGTGTTGTTCATTGATCTGCAAGCCATAAAGGGAAGGTGGTCTACAAACGATTTGGTCTGGGGTTTAGGGGCATTCAGTTGATTTGCTACACCATGCATATTGTTAGTCGCTCTGAATCATATTTTAAAATCAATGCTTTGCAGTATAGATTGAATTAGCATGAAAAACAAATAGAATTTATACCCTAATAAAAGTTCGAGGTCGAACATAGGGAAAAAATAGGAATTCAATCGCTAATCTCGATAAATAATATAAATGAGCACACTTAATTACTCAAAAACTAATAATCAATGTAGCACATGAGTATATTAAGAATCTATTGAAGCAAAAAGTCATCTAAGACAAAATAATGGTGATTTGAATCACCAATTATTAGCTTAGATATACATATAATAATTACTTAATCATCTAAATAAATGAATAGTTTAACCATGCAAATCTTTAGTGCACAGGGCACTCAATCAGACAATAGAGGCTTGTATCAGATGACTTAAGTTAGCCCTGCTACAGTGCCAAGAGGCCACTGTGCTACTTCTTCAGCCTCCTCTTCTTTCTCTTCTTTTTCTTTCTACTGGCCTCTTCAGGCCTTAGCTCTTCCCTTCAATTCTCCTTCCTTTCTCTTCTTTCATGAGCCCTCTTCTCTTCATGCACAGAGGAATGCAATCCCTCCAGCGGCTAAGTGTCAGCCGATTCTCTTCAGAGCAAAACCCCCTGCCCCTGCGCTCTCTCTTTCTCTCTCTAGGTCAACCTCTTTCATGCCCTCCCAGGGCCATGCACATTGGGTTATCAGGTAATCAAAGGATCCGTGTACCTGGGTCCAGGCTCATAAGGTGTGGTGATGAGCGAGGAGTGAGGCGTAGGCGGGTCAGTGTAAGCGGGTGAGAGGGACCTCACCCCTGTGCTAGGAGATGAATAGCAGGTAGCATAAAATCAATTTATCCCCTATGGGCACTTCAGCAACTCATGAGGTGGGATTATCCCACCCTCTTCGTTCCTTCGTGCAGCGACAGGTGATGGATCCTCGAATTGTGGTTGGAGGGGCCTCAGCGTCTCCAATTAGTAGCTTAGGGATGCACCTGGAGAGAGCCTGCAGCTTCTGGGAGTGGCTTCAATAAAGAGCAATGGCCGGAGAGTGATGAACGAGATCGGAGAGTGTGGTGGCGACGGTGGAGGTCCGGTAAACACGGAAGAAGGCTTACGGCCATGTTAAAATATCTTAGGAGGGTTGCCAGAGCATGTGGAAGGCAATGGCGGTGTCCGTGGAATGTTTCGTGCGGGGAGGAGGTCGGACGAAGGCGGAAACGAAAGCCAGTGATGGGTTTGTTCGGTGGCGTGATTGGGTGGACGATGGAGTGAGATAGGTTAGAGATTTTGATGGTGGAGTCGTGGCGGAGCTTTTGGACTAGTTGGTGAGGTGGATGGAGGGGTGTAGCGGCGTATACGGCTCGCTAGAGGAGCGGTCGGAGACAGAGAAGATGAGGGTGAGTGTGTCGAGTCGGGGGTTGAAATGAGGATAGAGAGAGGGAAAACTAAGCTACGAGCTAAGATAAACTAATATAACCCTAATCTAATGGATGAAGGGGACGAAGTGGCGCCAGTTATGGTATGTCGGTGTCGGGGAAGAAAGTGCTCCTGTGAGGGTAGGATGACGAGGATGGAGATAGAGGCGCCCGCTGGTATGGCACGATGCGGAAGAAGGCAGGGAAGGAGGATATGCCACCGGTATTGCGATCAGACGAAGGAAAGAGTTGGAGGAGCTTGCCAGACATCGAGGAGCTTCAACCAGATGAGGAAAGATGAAATGAAAGGGAAATCCGAGAGAATTCGAGCGTGAGGAGAACGATGAGGTCTGGGGAGTCTTATATGGGGCTCTAAAGGTCGACTTGAGCTTGGGAAGCAAGCTTCCCAAGCTAGGAAAGCTCGCCAGAGTTGGAAACTTGAAGGATACCCGAATCTCTCCTACGTTCGGATGAGATATTAGGAAGGTTTTGGGGCTCATGGACGGGTGCATTGGAAAGAGGACTCCTCAAGGAATCTCCCTTCCAATTTTGAAAGGGATTGATTGATCAGAGAAGGAGTTCTCTTCAATCAAAGGTCACCGGAGTTGTAGGATTAGGATTCTAGGGCAGTAGGGACCTTTTTGTGAAGAATACAACAAAGATGAGGGGTTATTTGTAAGAAATTCAAAAGGTAGGGGCATGAGTTTGAGATAAAAGAATCAGACAGGATTCAATTGCAAAGTAGGTCAAGACAATCTTAAATTGGATCCAAATTTTGGTACAAACCTAATTTGGACCCAAGAAATCCAATGGTAAAGTTAGATTTAGGTTTTGACCACGTTTGTCTGGAGAAATTGCATAATTACCCAAATTAGGGCAAAAGTCTGTTTGAGACTCTATTTTGGGTTAAGACGAGTTCTGATGGTTAAACTGAAGGTACTAAACCTTATATAATATTTTCTATGATTTTTAGAGGATTTAGGTGAATTTTATCCTGATCAGAATCTCTGTTATTCAAGCGGGTCTGTTTTTAGGGTTTCAGATGTCTATTAATTCTTGTAACGCACGAAAACCCTTTTTTGCTTGTTTTAACCCACTTATTAGACTCTTAAGACCATTTGACCTTTGTTCCACCCTTGAGAGAACCCGTGGTTATTCTGTTTTTGTGATAGAATGGTAAACTTGCAGAAATAACGTTGTATTCTTGTCTTTCTCAAATAAATGTCTTGTGCCCTTAAGACCTTATGATGGATATGTAGGAGCCTTTATTGACTTAATCAGATCAAACTAAGCTACTTATGGCTCATGATGGTGTTCCCATCACATATTAAGCAGATTTGGAATCTTTGCAGCGAAAATTTCATCTGAGTTTATGGGATGCAAAGCTATTACATTTGCGGAAAGAGTTGATGGGAGTTGTCCTTCATAAAGAGATGATTGCGAAAATCAATGGGCTTTCCTTACACTTCTTGTTAGATTATCATCCCATGGTAGTTAACACACCAAAATGTCGAGGGTAGCTATCTTGGAAAATCTCTATGAATTGCTTATTTGTAAAACAAGTTATCATTTATAACACATTTGCTCTCTTTTCCATTGTAACCTCTCCTCCTTATTTAAGCATCAGGGTGCACATGATTGCCATATATTAACATAACCATTGAATGACTACAGTGACTGTTACGACCCGATTCCCAAATCCCTACGAGACATGAGAATCGGACTGACTCGACTGATCCCAAAACCCAGTCGTCCAACGAGAAAGTAACCAAAAGAGTAGTAAAATAAACCACATTCATTATGTATATAACTAGCAGTAACAAAATACAGCAGTAAAGAAAAAAACTACTACAGTATACACCACCACAACAGTAAAGAAATAAACATGTACATAAACATGATACTTACAATAAAAGAGTACAGGGGTAACAGAAACTACTCACTACAACAAAAGGAAAAGTACAGTGGGTACTACACAAGTAAAAACTACTGGGCTCTACTAGGCGCAGCACCCTCTGCAGCTGCTGACTCTGGCTGCTCAACACCTGGTCCTGAAAAAGGTGACAAAGGTGACATGTCAGCGAAACGCTGAGTAGAGTGGCAACCAAAAGCTAAGAAAACAGTAAGGTGGACAGTAGCTGTTATATTTTTAATTTCTTTCTTTATTTTTTCGTTTACTCATTATTGAGTTATTCCTCAAATCTTTCTCTTGATCTTGAATGTTCCTCGTGGGAACGATCTTGATTGCAGTCTTTTCCGAAAAGTAGAAGTAACACATGGTGCTCTCCTAGCCGGGAGAGTCCCCCGTGGTGGTCCTACCCTCAGTCAACCACCCCAAGGTCGCTGACAGACATAACGGTGACTACGGCACGCACGATAAACGCACGGGTAGCTACCCTGCACTGGCACGCGGTCAGTCGTTTCCATTAACAGGTGTGCCCAAAGCACAACACGGAACCAGTATAGAGCAGAGCCCTCTCAGTAACAGGGGTCCAACCCCTCCACAGTAACCAAATAGGGGTCTTGCCCCTCCATAGTCCGCACACCGTCGCCTAACTACCCTGGTTTACCCAGTGGGCCTAACAAGTCGGTGTAGGAGGGCTAACAGAACCCCGGGGCCCGTAGAGTTGCTAGTGCTCTCCCTACACTAGTAGCTCTCCTCGGTACTGTGTACACGAGGGCCAAAAGTCGGTACAAAGTGGCCAGACCTAACCCCGGGTCCCTAGGGCGGCTAGCTCTGCTCTGCACTAAACAGGAGGACAGTTGCTCTCCTTGGTACTCCGTACTCAAGGGCCAACTCACTTCCCCAATTCTATTCCATTCACTTCTCAGGAGCTCTACTCCTAATTCCCCGTAGGGTTCATGCTCATTTTTCTTTAATTCAGCCAATTTAGGTTTCACCATTTCAGCTTTATATTCATATAACCCGTGTTCTCAAGAATAATTATCCATTCATAAATAGGCAACTGTTAACCAATTACAGGCAGTTATCGTTTTCCTTTCTACTTTTCCAAGACTGCAATTTATATATTCAATCTAGTTTTCCAGTCCTAGGATTCATGCCATATCCTAGGATCTATCATTCAATCTAGTTTTTCAGTCCTAGGATTATGCCATACCCTAGGATCTATCATTCAATCTAGTTTTTCAGTCCTAGGATTCATGCAATGCCCTAGGATGTACTAATTATTTCACAAATGCATAGTTTTTGATAAATAATTAAAGGGGCCACTCTACCTGCAAAATCGGGAGTACTGGGGGCGTAATCGGCAAGCCTGCGCGCCACCGCAACCCCTAGAGCCGCAACAGAACAGGGTCCTAACACAAGGATCAATTACAAGGAGCTACTTAGAATAGGATACAAATATTGTAAACAGGTAGAGGAACTAAATCTGAGAAGAACGAAACTTGAAATGCGGAAAACGGACTCTAAACGGACCCTAAACGGGTCAAAAACGACAAGTCTGCCCAAAATCAGACGTCTGAAACATCTTCCAGACGTCTTAAACGGTGGCTCAGGTCATACCTTTATCTTGCGCGGTCCTTCAAACGTCCAGACTCCCGTTGAACCGTCTGGACTTAGTTTCCAAACATCCGACTGTCACTTCGGACGTCTGGAGACCCTCTCCGTCGTCTAGCGCTGTGCCCAGACGTCCGATCTGTGTGGGATGGCATGCCCTTGAACCTTCCCGAACGATACCTGCACGCACACGCGATTGTCCTCAACACGAAATGATGTAGAACCCTTCGGCGGAACGGCTGCATGGCCGTACACACGAAGGAAGAAGGAAGGTAAAAATATCGTACCTTTCAGACATCTGGACCTTCCTCCAGACGTCTCCTGCGTCGTTTGGACGTATGTCCAAACGTCTGATTCTGGGAAATTTTTCCAGAATCAGGACCTCCTCGCCTTCCGCCCACAGCGCACGGCCGTGCAGCACCGCGCCCGCCTGCTGCCTGAGCTGCAACAGCTCCTCCCCAGCACCACGCGCCTGCTGCGCACCCACCGGTCGACCTTGGCTGCTTCGACGAGCTCGCACCCTCGCGATCAAGCTCTCTCTCCCTCTCGTAGTAGCCCCTCCCCACACACTCACAGCAGCCGCTGCTGCCACCCTCACCGGCTCACTCTCTCGCTGACAGGAAGAAGAAGAAGAAGGCAGTGAACTGAGGGTGAGGGAGAGAAGAGGGGGGTATTTGAAGGCAGTCGTGGGGAGAGAGAGAGAAAAAGGTGTCTGCACCTGCAGGGAGGAAGGAAAGAGAAGAAGGAGGGCGGTGGTTCAGTCTGCGCGTGCATGCATGCAGACGTGAACCCGTACGCCAAAAAAATTAATTTCCAGACATCTGGGAAGGCTTCCAGACGTCTGACCAAACATCTGGACCACTTCCCAGACGTCTTAAACGATGTTTGATGCCAGGGTTATAACAGTGACATATCTTGCAACTCAAATAAGTAGTACATTATTAATGAATAAATTGGGGATTAATGAGTAGAAAGTATGAGGAGGCTCTTTGCTTGACTCCTTGTTAGGTGAAGTGTGTAAATTATTTAGGTTATACTTTGCATATTGAGTTTGTTATTTGAGTATGTCGGTGGAAAGTAGACAGTCAAAAGATTTATTTGCTAAAAGCTATGAAAAACTCAAGTAAATACAGGTACTATATTGTAGAAGTGTGTAAATTTTTTAGATTATACTTAGCATATCGAGTTTTTTAATTTGAATATGCCAGTAGAAAGAAGACTATTTGTTGAAAGCTATGAAAAACTCAAGTAAATGTAAGTATTGTATTGTTTTAATTGAAATAAGGGAATGGAGGACTATTTAATTGGTACCATTGGAATTTGATCACATGCATAGTAGTCACTGGAATTTAGGCCCATCATGTATAGGTTATTTAGTCCATGCCTTGCTCCCAGTATAGGTTATTGTTATAGATGGTCTGATTAATTAATATATCAGCATGAAGTCTTTCTTATCCCTCGACATGCAAAAATATAAGGTATAATTTCTCAATAATAAATTAGATTTAATGGTTTGCCTTACTTTAACATGCTTTATGTGTTTATTGGTTTATGGAAGAGTTTATTTTTCTACCCAATTCTATCATGTGTTTTGAGCTTTTACAAGGCTGATAATTCACAACCGAACCTAGTATGTTTATAGAACTTGATTTGGCTCGTCTCTTTTGCATGTTTAGTTTGTGGGAAAGCTTATAGATGAACCTGAGTATTAACATCGATTGGAGTATTAATAATTTTAATTTGCATAGCATCCTGATCATTAATAAGAAAATAATACTTTTTTACTTGGTAAATATGTCTAACCTAAATTTATAGGTCAAGACATCATAGATAAATTTGTTCTAGTGTGCCATAATTTGTTTAGTGT
The DNA here is from genome assembly GCA_037157565.1 of Thalassia testudinum. NCBI lineage: Eukaryota > Viridiplantae > Streptophyta > Magnoliopsida > Alismatales > Hydrocharitaceae > Thalassia > Thalassia testudinum. The sequence continues at coordinate 60,980,948 of JAZHRO010000019.1, read as the reverse complement.
ATTCTAGAGAAAGAATGGACTTAGATCCCTCTAAACCTAGCTAGGTGTGCCCTAATTTGGAATGCTTTGGGAAATTTCAAGTGATTAAGTTATTACCAACATAAAGGTGACCAACATGGGGGTCTCTGGTGCCTTGAGTTATGTTGGTCATGAAAATCCATCAAATTGGAGGGTAGGAAAAGTCCATATAGATCTGATTTCACATTGTCAATTTAGAGACAATGGTTAGAATTAATGTTTCTCATTACGATGATCCATATAGGTCAAAAGTTTGGTGGAGGTGCTTGTTTTCATCCTAGAGAAAGGTAAATGTGCAGTCATAGGTTAGAGTAGGTTTGATAATCTAAAATTCTTTATATTGATTTTTTAGCAATGAAGCTCCATTCTGTTTGCTTTTGTAGTTACTTTTAGGCAAATATTATTATGTAAGATGAACCCCAACAGCCAGAATCATGGAAAGGGTGTTGACTCTTCAGCTAAGCCAAATGCCTCCCCTCGTCTCCTTAATTAGACACTTGCTAAGGACACGTGCCTTGTTGGCATTTTGTGTGCTGGATTTGATGTTGGTGAATGAGCTAATGACTCCTCCATGAAGACATCTTGGAAGAGTATTGTTGAAGAATTCAACAATACCATTGATGTCTCCTACTCGAAGGAGAAAATTCTCAATAGATGGAAGAATTTGAAGAAAGACTTCCAAAATTTCTTCTACCTTTGGAAAAAGAGTGGTTGGGGATGGGAATATGCAAATCACTACTTGATTATGCCAAATGACAATGCATGGACCAAGGTATTTTTTAACAATTTCCCCAACAAATTCAACACTTTCCTTTTAAATGGCTTATAAATGGGTTAACTGTTGTAAATTTCTCCTAGTTGGAAGAGCAATATCAGAAGTTCCAAGGAAAGGTGTTCCCTCATTTTGAGGACGTGGAAGCAATGGTTGGTCAAGATGTTGCTAGGGGAGTGGCTGCTAGTTCAAGTTGAATGAGGCATGTGGTGATGCCAAATACTGAACCAAATTCGACAATATTTACACAGGAGGAGCCATCATCCCAACCCAAAACATATGCCTTTGTTGGAGTAGGAGGACCCTCTCAAGCCTAGTATGTGTATGATGAACAATGTGAGGAGGATATGGTGGCCCTTGATGATGATAGCATACCTCCCTATCAACTTGCCATGGACAAAGGAGAGAGTCATAAGTGTTCCTCATCCACAATCATGGGCAAGCAAGCGTTGATGCAATAGAGGTCCCCCTCCTGTTAGCCCATTTGTGTTATGGATTAAGGACCTCATGGAGAGGCAACTGACATTCCAGGAGAGGACTGTAGCTAGGTTGCATGAGAGGAGGACATACATGATTGCATGCAAGTCCTGCAGACTTTCCCCTTCGTTGCAGGGGGATGGAATTGGCGAAATTCATGATGAAGTTTAAGGACCCAAACTTTAAGGATATATTCTGTGCTTTCAAATATGGTGATAGGGGTCTTTTCTTCAATTTCCTCCATATAGTCCTGCAGGAGGATTACTAATTGTAGAAGGCAGCTACATAGTTGTTGATGGGTGATGATGTGATGATGTGTCAGGTTATGTTCCTTATTTCCATTTTCCATTTTATGTTGCATTCTAGTTGGAGTAATGAAGGTGTAGTTTGGGGTGATACTATCTTGATATCAATGCATTTGAACTTGTTTTCCCACTTTTAGTTTGTAAAATAAATTAGGTACTGAATTTTAAATTGCACCATTGCAAAAGATGTCAAATTTGATTTCCAATGTGTTGAACAACATAATGATGCAATACATGTTTGAAACTAGGATGGAGCTATGTGGTGTTGACATGAATGATGCAGACGAGGATACGATTGAAGAGCCAATAGTAACTCCAATCCTACTAAACAGAAGCACACCAATTTACTGTCTAGTTATTTGTGGGTCAAGGAAGTCCTGGAGGGACATCGAGATCGTTTGCAAAACATGTTTCAAATATCTGCAGATGACTTCTTCAACCTAAAACAGTTGTTGAAGAACAGAAGTGGATTAAAATCAATGCAAAACATGATAACAATGGAGTTGCTTGCAATTTTTCTTTATGTTTCCAGCCATGAAGCAACGAATAGGGAGATAAATGCAAGAGTGTTTCCAACACTCATGAAATGATCAGTTGATATTATAGGAATGTTCTAAATGAGGTCTTGAAGTTACGCGAAGAATTTATGGTCATGCCTGATAAGAACACACTAATACTAGATAAAATTAGGTATAATGCAGATAGGTGGCCTCAATTTCGAGTCGGTATCTCTCCTTGTAAACTTATCAAACACAATTCCTCATTTTAATTACTTAGTTTATAATGTCTCTCTTATATGTTGAATGTTGTTTGTGCAATCAATGGGTCACATGTTGAATGCACTATTTCTCATGAGCTCCAAGCTTGATATCGTAATAGACACTAGTGGCTGTCACAAAATGTCATGTGTCCAGTGCCATTAGATCTATCATTCCTCTTCGTGTTGAGCGAATGGAAGGGTTCTGCAGTAGATATGAAAGTGTTGAGGGATGCCATGTCCAAGCATGGATTTAGGGCGCCCCCCATGTGTCAATACCTTGTTGACTATGGATATACCAACACAGATAAGTTTCTAGCACCATATGCAGGACTTACCTACCACATCCTCGAATTCAATGCTCAGAGAGAACATAATCGGTATAAATCTCATAAAGATCTATTCAACCATCATCATGCAAAGGTTTTTAATTGTGTCGAGCGTGCTTTTGGACTTCTGAAGAAGCGTCTCCAAAGCTTAGCTCATGCATCTTTTTACAATGAATTAGTGTAGGCGAATACAATATTGGGTGTGCATCATTTGTCTGCTTATTGAAATTGTGTTTGTTTATATCATATTAGAGTTAATGTATTGACTGCAGGGTTATATATATAATTTGGACCTATATATTATGTACTACTTTAGATTGTTTCATTATTATGCTTTTATTTTATAATTGTTATGTTACAATAATTCATGTAACAACTTAAGTAACTTTACACAAGGATGAAAGGTGCGATACCTATACTCTTTTCATTTTGATATTTTATTTTCTTGCACTCATTAAGATTGCATTATATTGTACACTTTCAAATAAAGAAGCGAGGACATCAATGAATATTTGTTACAAGGTCGATGACATCTTATCGTTTCTCATCAAAACATGAATTAATTGTAATATTCTTGTTGTAACTTATTCGTGTGTTGAAAAAAGAAGATTGTACAATTTTGTCAATAAAATATTTGTAATTGTGTACTAAACTCTTACATCATTGGTGGTTGATCTTATTGTATGCTATAAAACACTAAGTTATTGAAATATCTTGATGATTACATTTTCCTTTTTTTCCCATCAAGTTATGCATACAACCATGTTTATTTAATTAATGTATTCTTAGTATAAATTATATGCATAATTATTTTAAAACAATATCATATGTTGTTAATAATAAATATCTACCAAGTAAAAATAAAAATATCATATTTTATGTCATCTCTAACGTGACCTTAATTGCAGTTCAAATAAAAATTAGTTCCAAATAAATTAATACTATATAGTTAATAAAACACTACCTATCTATGCATAATGACAAATCATTTTAATTAAAATTAAAATAAAAAAAAATTCTTACATCAAATAAAATACTTGTTGAAAATAATAAATTATAATTATCTTACCGGAGGCAATTATTATTAACAATTAAATAACTTTCAACCCAACAATTATATGGACACAAATGTTATTTTATATCTTATCCCGTCAATAAACTCTCAAATAATAAACTTTCACACACCTGATAACCTTTTAGATTATCCCTTTGCATTCCAAATAACCACAGACTTACCCACTAAGATAATTTTTATGACTTTTAAATAGAAATGCAGGATAATTCACCTACAAAAAAGTTATCTCATGAAATCTATCATTCTATCCAAACTAGGCCTTAAAGAGTTCTTGATCTTCTTATTCGATGTCTTTCGTACCTGGTCAGGTTAGCTAATAATAAGTAAATGTGAAGGTTGTAGTAAATGTTGGTTGTAAGGAAGGTAGGATTGGGTGACTCGTATTTGGTGGAGAGAAGCATTAGGTACCAAAAGAGACGGTCCATAAGTTGAGTGGATTGTAAGAGATCTTAGGCCTAGTTTACTTAGGAAGTTAACCCTCATTTACTTCACTACTTAACTCGTCATCTGATAACCCAGGTTTGGATACTTTAAAATAGGTTTGTTTTACATTGGTTTCCATTGGTGTTAGCTAAACTTGTGTTACAGTCATGCATTGCTTGCACCTTTAACACTCCTCACACTTCATATTCCTAATATTACTACTAAGTAAACATTATAAGAGTTAATATCACAATTTAACACCAATTCAAATAAATACAAATTGATGTTAACACTACTCTACAAGTAAACACAATTACAAATTAATATCGATTTCACATTTTTTAACACTAGTTTCCAAACTCTTCAAGTAAACTAATCATTTGGTATAGATTCGTAAAGGGTAGAGATCAAATGCAACGAGGGGGGTTACCGAGGAAGAGCATGATGTAAACTCCTAAGAACTCATTAAGGTTGTGTTTGGAAGGGGGTTTGGGTTATCCTGGGATAAAATTAGAGTGGAACAAGTTGAGGAGGTATTTGATTGGAAAGCTTGTAATAATTGAGGGCTCGTAATGATTGGTATGGTGGTATGCGTTAATGAGTGATATTTTAATATTATAATATGTGTGAGTGAGTATATTTTAAAATATATTAATGTTGATGTGAGTAGGCATATTATAGTGTGAGTGGGTATTGGTGTTGATGTAATATAAGAAATTATGAAACCCTCTTGAAAAAACTCTTAACCCATTCCTACCCTATCTCCAAACCTCTATTCCACCCTATAATTGGTTGCATTTGGAGGGAGGATAAAATATTGTAAGGATAGATTAAAATGAGATAAGTGGCGATATGTGTTTGTTTGAGTGGTAGAATGAGGGAAGGGTTAAATGAAAGGTTAAAATGATTGGTGTAATGGTGTGATGTTAGTGAATATTTATTTAATAGTATAAGTGGGAGTAAAGAATGTTAATGTATATTTGTTTAATATTAAAAGTAGAGTGAAGGATGTAGTAAGTATTTTTGTAATATTAAAAATAGATAAAAAGTATGGTTTAATGATGAGAAGTAATTATATATAAATTTATATTAAAATGATGAAAAAATCATAACCAATACTATAAGCTAGGAAAAAACTCCCTTGATCCCACCATCAAATGGGTCCTAAATGCTAACGAAGAGGATGACAGGAGAGAGAAGAGTTGATGGGAGACGTTGAAGGGAGAGGAGGGAGCCATCGGGTGGGCGAGAAAGCTCCGTGGATGACGGCTGGTGGCCGAGGGAGATTGTTCAAGCTTGGTTCTTGGGCACACCAATTTTACGTAAGAACCCCTTGGTAAAATAAGATATAACAAAAGGAAGTTAGCTTATTTGAGGAGACTCTACATTATCCTTGCTATCCGCGCCAACAGCCAAAAGGAAAAAAAAAAAAAAAACAAGCACCAAACGGCCAACGACCACATCTCCGATGGTATCCACACTGTCGCTCCCCTCCTGCTGCCCCCCCTTCCGCTCTCTTCTCTCTTCTCCTTCCCCACTACTCTCCCCAAACCCTAACCGCAGCCCTAATCGCTTCTCCTCCTCCATCACCAGATCCCCCATCCGCACCTCAAACCCACTCAAATACCACGTTCTCTTTTCCCCTGCCGCCTCCCCGGAGCCCCCGCCGTCTCCCGGCGAGGAGGATCATCGAGAGAACGAGGAGGAGATCGGCGTCAGCGAGCTGGATTACGGGGACGGGATCGAGATCGAGGTCGCGAAGGTCGGGAGGAACCGGAGGCGGGTGGAGGCCAAGGTAGGGGTGGAGGCGGAGCTGGAGACCGTGTGGGGCGTGCTGACGGACTACGAGGGCCTCGCCGGTTTCATCCCGAGCCTCTCTGTGTGCGAGTTGCTGGAAAAAGGCAACGGCTTTGCCAAGATTTACCAGGCAGGTGGTTCTTTTGATGTACTTCCTTGGTTTGATTTGATCTTCGAATTGTACGCTGTTTGGATCACGTCAAAGCATGATCACTTAAGTAAGAAAGTCGAGTGGGATGATAACGTTTTCATTATCCCATTTGGAGGTTAAGTGATAAGATTTAATAAGGATGTTTAGAAGTGGCATGAAAGAAAGTAGTCATTTTGTTTTGAGTAGGAAAGGTCAATTTGGCAATTACGAAGAGGGAGACTTAAGTAAATATTGCTATCTTATCGAATTCTACTTTTTCCATGAAAAATTCGTGGTTAGACCTAGCTTGTTTAGTGGGTTAGTAAATCAGTGCATACAGTAATCATTGAATTTGTTCATAGTTACAGAAAGGGGTTACAACCAAGAAGTTTTTCCGACATTCTTAACTTGTCGGTCTTCAGAATTTTCCTACTTATATACAAAATCCCATAAAACTTAGGATACTTGCACATAGTAGTAATTTAGGTAAAATCATAGACCAGCACTCGTTGGTGTATTAGGCTTTCGTTGTCTTGGGCCTCATCACTAGTGTCTTTTCCAATCAATGGTTTGAAATTTCTTTTTTCTTGGGTGCACAATTTTTTTTTTTTGAAAGGAGCATACAAAAATTAATTGATTAAGTTTGTGGACTCATGGAGGACTTAACTCTTCCACATTCGTGTGCCCACCAACTTATCAACATGTAAGTTCAAAGGAAATATCCAGTCTTTGAATACTTCTAAAACAGAGGTTGAAACACGAAGTGCCTACTTGAAAAAAAAAGAACTGTCTACTCCTTAACTTGTCTATGTAATATTGGTTTGCCAAAAACTCTTTAAGCAGACTACATCCTCTAGTTTTCGTTACTGTTAGATGCAGCATAAGGCAGTCTTGTCTCTAAAAATTTGATGTACTTAAAAAAACTTAGATTCTCTTTGAGAAGGTAAATATGGTGGGCATGGGATTTGATCCCATGACCTCTTGGATGCTAGAGGGGAGCTCTGCCACTGAGTCAGCCCCTTGGTAGCAAATAAAAAAACTTAGATTTTGCTTTGCATTACGTAATGATCAAATGGAAAGTTTTGCTTGAATTTTGAAAAAGTTGGTTGTAAGTGAAAAAAATATGTTCTTATCCTTAAACTTGTTTGGACCTGTCCCTAATGACAGTGTGAAATCAAACCAAATAAAGGAAATAGGGAAATCAAACAAATATGACTTGATGTGTTGTTGGGTTTTGAAGGTTGTTAGGGCTATCCTCACCTTAATCTTAATCTTATCTAAAAACCAAAGAAAAAAGATTAAGGAATCATAGAGGAGATGAACGAGGAACGGGGAGGCGATGAATGAGGAAGCGGGGGAGGAAGTCGGAGGGAGGAAGTGTAGACCTTGGTGGTGCGGAGATGGCAACGGAGGGGGATGTCCTCCCCTGCTTCACGTCGCGGGTAGGGCCACGGTGATCGAAATGGTCAAGGGGGTGGAGTGAGGTGCTTCAAATGCCTTGGAGCCGGTCACTGGGTGAGGACGTTTCATGAGCCGCTGAGGTGTTGGAGGTGCGGTGGCCTCAACCACCAGAGCGTAGTATGTGCTCGCGTGGGGAGGCTTAGGTGGGGCGGAGCCAACAGGGTACTTGCTGCTCTCTTACCTCTGCTGTCGACGAGGAAAGTACTCCTTGCGGAGGTGGATGCCCCGTGGCCGGAGAGTGTGGCATGCTTGGAGGTGTTGGTCCGTGAGGGTCTGGTGGGGGTGGCGATCGAGGGGGTGATAGATGCTTTGTAGGAAGGAGGGTGGCGGTCCTGGGCGTTGCAGGGAATGGCTTCCTCGTGCCGGGGCTCCATTCCTAGGAGAGGGACGATCTTTGCTTCATGGAGCTTTGGTTGAAAGGTGGATGTTTGCGGTGGAGGAAGCCCTTCGTCCACGATGGTGCCTCTAGGGAGAGGCTGCCTGATAAGGGCTTTGTCACCTTGTCAATTGAAGGGGTCGCCTGGTGCTTGAGGCTGGTGGAGGTTGTGGAAGCCATCATGTCCCCCTTCGCACGTTTATGGGAGTGTCGGGGAATGAGGGTGTCTGATGCTTTGATTGAGGCCGTGGTCGAGCCTAAGGTTGGCATGCCATTGATGGAGAGGGTACTCCTTCAGTGTGGCAGCTTCTCATGGGTGGTATCCTGCGTACCTATGAGAGCCCCAACGAAGGTGAGAACTTTCGTTGAGGTGGCAAGAAGGTCGGGCGGTGCAACGAAGGCAGAGTAGTGCAGCGGTGGTGGCGGAGGCGACCGCCGAGCTGCTAGTGTTTGGTAACCCGCAAGGAAGTTGAAAGGGCTGAAAGCTGACCTGGAGCCCCTCCCGTTGGATGTGGTCGTGAATGCAGCTGATGCCACCTTGAATGCGGAGCCATGCGCGACACCTGTGATGATTGTGGTGGGGGAGATGAAGTTGTTGGAAGCTGACGTGGAGCTTTCTCGGATGAGTGTGGTGGAGATTGCGGCTGATGTTGCCTTGAATGTGGAGCCATGCACGGTGGTCTCGCCGAGGGAGTTGCATAGGGAAGTGAAGTCGGCAGAGGGAGTTTTGCCTTGGGATGAGGGGTTTGAGGAGCCGAAGAGTCGCCCCTCCTTTATAAAGGTCAAAATCGAGTCGGAGGGGGATTCAACTATTGTGTTTTTGGATCCCCTCTTGAGGATGATGGAACCTGCAACCCATTTAGGTGCAATGGGGGTTTCGATGGGGCATGCCTACACCTTGAAGGATACTTGGTTGATGAGACTTATGCGCTGCTCCCGAGCACGCCCCATGCTACGATAGTAGCGACGACGAACCACGAAGGAGAGATGCTAGAGGGGGGATCCCCTCGATCGGGTGGCTCAGAGGTTGTGGCGACGCCCCCATGGCCTGTCGCTCTCGACTTTGCCACAAGGGCTCAGGAGGGGGTTGGGAAGGGGGACCTCGTGCTTGTAGGCAAAGACCGGAGCGGTGGGTCAGAGTGTGGGGTTCCCCTTGCTCGGTGGCAGCCACACATGGTGTAAAGTAGGGGTGGTTCCGCTACATCAAGTGGTGGAGATACTGGCGGTGGTCAGGTGCGAGAGGTTGTTGATGGTCGCAATCAAGGGGTAGTGGAGCGGTCACGACCATTGCCGAAGGTGATGGATGGTGATGACAGGGTTGTACAACAGGTGGCAGGCTTCCGTTAGTCCACAATGGAGGTTACCACCTCTGCCCAATGGTAGGAGTCCTATCATGGAATGTCAGGGGTCTTAATGACCCTTCCAAGATGGCGACGCTGCGGGGCTACATAAGGTAGTGGAAGGTGGACATGGTGCTACTGTAGGAAACAAAATTGATGGGGTGTAATGGAAGGATGTGGAAGGAGATTGGTGGCATGTGGATGGAGGGCTTCCGCATACTGGATGCGGTTGGTCGGGTAGGTGGCCAACTTTTGGGATGGAGGGGGGATGCCCTTACCTTGGAGGATCTTTTCACGGGGAATCATGTCTTGTCCGCCAGATTTGTGAAGAGAGATCGGTCCAAGTTGGTTGTGACGAGTGTACATGGGCCAACGGAGGCACAAGTGAGAGCTGTAATGTGGGAGGAGCTAGCTGCAATTGCAACAGACAGTCTCGGATTGCCCTAGTTGATTGGTGGCAATTTCAACTTCACCTTGCAACTGGAGGACATACTAGATGGGTGAGGGAGGCGGGACTCAGGTTCTGACTAGTTTGCAGAATTCATGGCAGTGAATGGACTGATTGACATGGCTTTGGTCCCTGCGCTAATACATGGAGGAACATCAATGGCCAGAAATCCAAGATAGATAGGTTTCTCTTAAATATGGAGTTGGCTGACGTACCCTTTGGTTGATGTCTCACCCCTGGAGAGGCCATTCTCTGACCATATGCCCTTGATGTGGAGGCTGAATGAGGTGAGTGCGTAGGGATGTAAACAGATCAGGCTTGGGTCGAGTTTGGTTAAACCCATATTCATACCTATTTACAAAATTCGTATCCATATCTTATTCATTTACCCATCAGGTAGAAAAATCCAAACCCATACCCATATTCATCTACCCATTGTGTACGCATTTAACCATCGGGTACTTATTAATAAATTGATCTTATAATTAAATCATGCTCAAATTAAAATTTTAATTCATTCAAATTTGATTACAAGTTCAAATTATGTAAAAAAACAACATTATACCTTCGTTTCTTTTGATATTAAGGTTTTAAAAAGTTTATAGTGCCAAATATAGCAACAATAGCTTTAGATAACATTCGGACTTTAAATTGCAAAAATCCCATTAAAAAATCATTGAAATAATATTCATGAGTATTGTAGCCAAATACATTTGAGTAGATCAGATACAAGATAGAAATTTAAAAGGGAAGAAGGCTTATTTTTTTGTGTACCTCCAAAAGCTCTCTCAAAGGGCATAGACAATAGAATAAATCAAATGATATACTAATCATCTATTCATAACATAAATTAAACATATAAGGTTTTTCACCAATAAAAAGGTAGCATCATGTCATATATAACATAGAAAGTAAAGAAAATTAATAAATATAGCAATGTTCCAACGCAACTATAAAATGCTAATATAGTTACATTCATTGAAAATGTTCACAAAATATAACTTATGCAACTAATTAAAAGAAAAGTTTGTAAAACATCACTAATGATAAATCCATCTCAAGGCACATCTCCATCTTGTATAAACAAAAAAGAAATGTGTAAGGATAATGTTGGGATTTGTGGCGATTAGGAGCATGAAGAACTCTTGCAGAGGCTGCATAAGTCCCTGATCTGCTGGGGGTAGATCAAGGAATCGGTTTATGGATCGAGGAGGATCCCTGCAAAGACAAGGGGACTGCTTGCAGGAACTACAGAACCAAGTGCAGGTCGGTCTGCTATGTGTAGACTGGTTTGCAGTGCTGAAGAGGGCCGGCCTGATGTGCTGACCAGTTGCAGTGCCTGGAGAAGGCTGGTCTAAATGTGGATTGATCCAATTGGATGCGTGTAGGCTGCAGGATGCCTTCCATGTGGCCGATTGATGTTGTTGAGAGAGGAGAGGAGCTATTGATTGGAAGAATTTTATTATTGCTCAACTCAAAACATATGGAAAGGCTCTCTTTATATAGAGAGTACATATTCCTATTTCTAAAACTGAACTTAACTAATCAAATCTAATTAAATCTTCAAGATTTGGAACAACTAAATCTTTACAATTCTCCTTAAAATAGATAAACTAAATTAGGCTAATTGCCAACTAAGAAATTAACTCCTATTTTTGGTCTCATAGACCCAAAATCGGTGGCCCAAGTGGCCTTCTAGATAACTACCATGTGGCACTATCATGTGGCCAGATGCTGCCACGTGGCATGTGTCATGTGGCTCTTCTTTGATTCCCAACATTCCCCCTCAAGTCGGAGGTTGGGAGGCCGATGACTTGGTCTAGACGCCTCATCATTCTTCTTTTTCTTCATTGAAAACTTGTATCTTTGATTTCACCATCATCCTCCAAGGTAGTTTGAATCGGAAAGAACTTCGGTTTTGGTTGCGGCTGAGAACTTCGGCATAGCCGGAAAGAACGTCGGTTCTAGAGACGGTCGAAAAGAACTTCGACCGGAAAGAATTTCGGTTTACTTAGGGCCAAGAAGAATGTCGGCTTATAGAGAATGTCGGGAAGAACTTTGACTTTGAGTTGAGAGAAATTGAAAAGAACTTCGGTTGAGTTGGGATCGAGAAGAACTTCGGCCTAGCTGGAAGAACGTTAGCTTATAGAGGTCAAGACGAGCTCCGACTTGAGAATAGTTTCCTGAAGCGTTACTACTCGATACCATGTTGGGATTTGTGGTGATCCGGAGCGTGAAGAAGTCCTGCAGAGGCTACACAAGTGCTTGATCTGCTAGGGGCAGACCAAGGAATTGATTTATGGATCGAGGAGGATCCCTATAGAGACAGAGGGACTGCCTGTAGGAGCTACAAAACCAAGTGTAGGCCGGTCTACACAGTGCTGAAGAGGGCTGACCTGATGTGCTGGACCGGTTGTAGTGCCTGGAGAAGGCCGATCCAGATGTGGACTAATCCAACTGGATGTGTGCAGGCTGTAGGATGCCTTCCTTGTGGCTAGTTGTTGAGAGAGGAGATGAACTATTGATTGGAAGAATTTTATTATTGCTCAACTCAAAACATATGGAAAGGCTTTCTTTATATAGAGAGTACATATTCATATTTCCAAAACTAGATTCAACTAATCAAATCTAATCAAATCTTCTAGATTTGGAACAATCAAATCTTTACAAATCTCTTTAAAACAAATAAACTAAATTAAGCTAATAACCAATTAAGAAACGAACTCCTATTTTGGTCCTATAGACCCAAAATCGGTTGCCCAAGTGGCCTTCTAGATAATTGCCACGTGGCATGTGCCACATGGCTCTTCTTTGATTCCCAATAGATAATAATAGATTTTTAATGAATATTATCTTGGTTAAAAAGTTACCTTTACGATGAAACTTAATTTACCATTTTAGAGCATTCATTTACGCATCCCCTTGAGTTTGTTCCTGTAAATCATGATTTTCACATTACACGTACCTTAAGATGGTATAGTAAATTAGTAATCAATCAACTTAATTTTTTAGTCAAAACATTATCAACTATTTACCTCAAGATTTTCATCTGCGTCTTCCCTAACGTTTTGCCATGCATCTATATCAATGTTCATTCTTATAATACAATTGGATATGTCAATGCAATAATTTATTTTGGTAATAATAATAAAAAAATATTTTAAAAAATATGTTAGTACCTAAGATATCATTCCACAGGTTACTTTGGGAACACATAAATACTTCGAATGTTGAAGGACGAAGTCTACTTGGATGGAGACTTAAAACCCGATCACTTTGTACTAAATGCAGATTTTGAAGCAACAATAGAGATAGGGACAACAAGTATATCTCTAGTAATTGATAGCAAAATAAGGAATTTCATGCCATTGGTTTTCCACCAATTTAGTATGTCAAATTCTAGGGATCTTGGCATTAAGCCATCCTCAAGATAGTAATCAAACTATGACTTTATACTAACATTTTCACAATCTTGGCTCACAAATTTGTCGAAGTTGGAGAGGGGGTCTTAATCACCATAAAAAATAGATACATCTTCAGTATTGGAGAGAGAGGAAGTGCCTTGAGCGCATCTAGAGTATCATGTTTTGAATTTGCTTGAGTTTGATATTTTAGCACTAACTCATAGCACATGTTTTGAACTCTACATAACTGATTATGGGAATCATTTCCATAAATCAATGGAAAGTAATACTCTAACAACTTCAGGTTAAATCGTGGATCAAGAATAACCTCCAAAGTAGTGAAATCGTGGACAATTGACCAATACTTGTTAAATTTGTTCGTCATTTTTCTAGCCATGCTTCTAACAACTTCTCTTGAATCCTCCAACCAACGATTTAGAGCCACCTTAATCTTACAAATCTTAAGAAAAAGGTTAATTGTGGGATACTTGGTTCTAAAAAATAATTTCGTTGCACTATAAAATACCTTCAATTTAATACAAACAACTTTAGCCAAATCCCACTCCTCATCGTTAGGCAAACATATATATTGAGATTCCCTTTGCTTCAATATGTGAAATACATCCTTATAAATAATAGCTGTTTGAAGCATTAAGAATGTGAAATTCCATCTTGTTTTACAATCCAAAGATAACCTTTTAGTACAAGGGATCTATAATTGTTTACAACTTTCTTCAAATTTTTCTTGTCTTTTTGTTGTTACTGTCCAAAATAAAATACTTTCTCTAATTTTTTCAATCTCCCCTCCAATAATATCCAATTCATCTTTTACAATCAAATTCAAAACATGCACACAACAATGCATGTGAAATAAAGTGCCATTCAACAATAGGGAATCAATAGAAAACCTCTCCAGTAAAATGTCAACTAATGCATCATTGGTAGAACAATTATCCAATGTTATATAAGATAGCTTTTGATCTATGTTAAAATCTAACAAGCATTCCATCAAAATAGTTGAAAGAGTTTTTCATATGTGAGGACAAGAGACATAAGCAAATATATATATTAAAAAAAAATCAACATTAATCATTAAAAACAAGTATGTCAAAATATTAAGAATTCAAAGTAATAAAATATTATCTCAAGATTTTTCTTTACATGATCCATAAGTCATTTATAAAATGTCACATTATAATCATGTATCCTCTTTTATTACTTGAGGTCCACAAATCAATAGTAATTGTAACTTGACTTTTGTTCTCTTGTACAATTTTCATAATCTTGGTCTTTTATTGTGCATAAATCTTCAGAATATCACTTTCAATAGTGGTACGAGAAACCATCTTAAAAAGTAGTTGAAGATCGGCTACAAACTTTTTAAAACCAAAATGGTGCACAATAAGTCAGAGAAAATGACAAATCTAATTCTCAAATGAAACCTTACACCTTTTTACATAGTGAGAGGTGTTGAGAAAATTATATTATAAGTCCAATAGGACAAAAAACATAACATATAACGTCAACAATAATAAAAGATAACTAACGTGCTCTACCAACATTTCCCCTCAAGCTGGAGCATATATATCAATGATGCTCATCTTGGAACAACACTTATCAAAAGCGAATCTTGCAAGGGACTTTGTGAATATGTCTGCAATCTGATCTTCAGAAGGTGCAAATGTAGTGTAAATGATTCCATGCTGTATCAAGTTTCTGGTATAGTGGCAATCAACCTCAACATGCTTTGTTTGCTCATGGAACATTAGGTTGTTTGCAATATATGTAGCAGCGTGATTATCACACCTTATTTCCATTGATCTCTCTACTTGAACATGGAGATCATGTAGTATTGATCTCACCTAGACCATCTTTATAATTGTCTGAGCCATAGCCCTGTATTCTGACTTTGCACTGGACCTGGATACCACTTACTGCTTCTTGCTTCTCCAGGTCACTCAGATGCCTATCACATAAGTGCAGAACTCAGTTGTTGACTTCTTGTCTGTCATGCACCCTGCATAGTCGGCATCAAAATAGCCAACAACACTTATAGGTGTGCCCCTCTGAAATAAGACACCTTTACTAGGTGCTTTCTTCACGTACCTAAGCACATGTATAGTAGCATCCCAATATTTCCTGGTCTGTTTGTCCATGAATTGGCTGAGTTTTCCCACTGCAAAGGAAAGATCTGGACGTGTAATAGTAAAATACAATAACTTGCCAACCAATTGCCTATAAGATCTGCTATCTACAGGCGGAGACTCAGCATCATGGAGGTGTCCTTTGGGATCCATAAGTATATTAGCAGGTTTGGATCCCATCATTCTTGTTTCCTGCAAGATATCAAGGGCATATTTGTGCTGACTGAGAACAATGCTCTCACTACTGTGTGCCACTTCAATCCCAAGAAAGTATCTGAGCTCACCCAGATCCTTCATCACAAAGGCATCAGCCAGCTTTCTTTTCACTTCAGCTATCCTAGCAAAGTCATCTCCAGTAAGGATCAAGCCATCCAAATAGACAAAGAATACAACCACTCTCATTTTGCTCTTCTTGACAAACAAAGAGTAATCAGCAGAAAACCTTATGTCCTATGATCCGTACCTCCTCTGAGAGTCTCTGGAACCAAGCTTTCAAGCTCAGCTTCAAGCCATAGATGGCTTTCTTCAATCTGCATACACACTCCCTCTAAGTCTCAAACCCAGGAGGTTGTTGCATATAAACCTCCTTCTGAAGATCTTTATACAAAAAAGCATTCTTCACATCCAATTGATGGAGAGGCCACCCGTAGTGAACAGCTACAGATATCAAAATCCGAACAGTAGACAGGCGAGCGATAGAAGAGAAGGTATCAAAGAAATTTACCTCATACGCTTAGGTAAATCCCTTTGCCACCAATCTTGCCTTGTAGCGAGATATCGTGTCATTTGGGTTGTATTTGACAACAAATACCCAACGACACCCTACTGATCTGGCATGAGGAGATAAGGTGGTCAGGTCCCACATCCCTCTAGAGCGTAGAGCAACCATCTCATCCTCCATGGCCTGATGCCATTTTGGATTTAGCATGACCTGCTTATGGGAGGTAGGAATATGTGTTGCAGAGAGAGTAGCTGTGAAAGTGGCAAATGAATTGCCAAGATTGGCAGGAGAGACTGTCTGTACAATATGGTACTGGGCACAACTGCGTGTAGCCTTTCGAATAGCAATCAGAAGATCGAGATCCCCCTCAATATGCTCAGCAGCAACATGAGTAGAAGACTCATCAGAGAAACCTACACAAGCACCACTAGGGCAACTCACGTTAGTATCAACCCATACCTGACAAGGGGAGGAGACAAGTGGCTAAGGTGGTGTGTTCTTCTCGCCATGCATGCTGTTTGTATTTTACAGGAAACATATAAACTTGAGTGATCTCAGCCTTTTGCCTCATAGGAGTCTCTATGGTAGTGATATCCTTACTATGTGTAACGGGGATCTGTTTTGAGGGAATTGGTGGAACAAGCATAGGAGCCAAGTCTCCTTCAAATGTCACCTGATGACCATCTGTAGAAAAATAAGGAATGAGTTCATGAAATGTGACATCTATAGTCACATAATGCTTCTTACCACGGGGATCATAGCATCTGTATCCTTTCTGGGTGCTACTGTAACCTAGAAAGGCACACTTCATTGCTCTTAGAGCCAACTTGTCCTTGCCAAGTCCAAGAATGTGAATAAAGGCTACACAGCCAAATACCCAAGGTGGGATAGTAAATAAATCTTTCTCAGGATAGTGGACCTGCCAAGGAACTTGTTCTTGTATAGCTTAGTCAAGAAACTTGTTAATCAAATAACATGCAGTTAACACTGCATCTTCCCAATACACCTGTGGCACATTATACTGTATCAATAGTGTCTTAGCTACATCAAGCACATAACGTTTTTTTTTTCACTACACTATTCTGTTGCAATGTATGGGGATAGGATGTCTGATGAACAATCGCAAGAGATCTGTAAAAGGCCACCAACTTAGATGTATAATACTTTAGAGCATTATCAGACTGTACAATCTTCACAATAATAGAAAACTGAGTCTTTATTTGTAAAATAAATGTTTCAATCATAGATCCAACATCAGATTTATTTTTCAAAAGAAATAACCATGACATCCTGGAAAAATCATCCACAATAAGTAGATAAAATCTATGACCAAATTTATCTAAGACTCGACTAGGACCTCATACATGCATGTGTAGTAATCAAAGATAGCAGCAGAACTCTGAGAAGAACTAGAAGGAAAATTGGTTCTATGATGCTTTCCCAGCTGGCATGCATCAGACAAAATCTCAGTAGCTGGCGAGATATGAGGAATGACACGTCGAAGCCTATCTAGTGAAGGGTGCCTAAGACGATGATGGCACTGAAGAGCTGTACCAGCACTAAACGCAACTTCACCCTGACACATAGCAGCAAATGGAGTCTGAATCAGGCGATACACATCTCCCTCTTCATGTCTGCCACCAATCGTCTTCCCCATGAGTTTGTCCTGAAAGATACAACCCAACTCATCAAATATTGCACAACAGTGCAAGTCTTTTGTAATCCTACTGATAGACAAAAGACTAATCGAAAATTCTGGAACATAAAAAATATTAGGCAGAGTCAATGCAGGAGTCACTGCCATATCTCCTCTGCCATGAATCCTGCATTGCTTGCCATCTGCTACCTCACATATCTCCCTGAGTGAACATCATGAACCTGTCTAAAACATGTCTCATTTCTACTGAGATGCCGAGGTGCACCTGAATCCACCAACAACAAGGCACTATCAGTGCTACCAGATGTATAAGTAGAAGTTATACCTGAGGTGTCCAAGGTGGTAGTATCAACAGCAGTTGTGGGCTCTTGGGTCAACTGGGAGAAGCACTGGACCACAGCATCATAGTCTGCATGGGACATTATGTCGCTCACCTTCTTTGAAGAAACAACCTGGTTGGCCATGGGAGGTCAACCATGCTTCGTCCAGCAAGAGGCCTCTGAATGGCCAATCTTTCTGCAATGCGAGCAAATGGTGCGAGGTCTATCACTCGTACCCCAACCACCACGCCCTCTCCCCTATCCTTTACGTGCAGCAACAATAAGCACAGGAGTCTGTCCAATCTCTGACATGGATGGCTTAACAACCACCCTGCTCACACGACTATAAGCCTCTTCCAGAGATGGAAGCTTAGCCAGAGTAAGGGTCTGGGACTTAATAGCCTTATAATCAGGTCCAAGTTTGTAAAGAAACTGTAGGACAACATACTCCTTCCTATGTGCCCTCTGAGTGGCATAAGTACAGATAGGTCGACATGCATTGTACTTCTCAAGGAGCCCCTTTAGAGTGGTATAGTACTATGAAAGAGACTGACCCTCTTGTTTGAGACTACCAATGCTATGGTGAATCTCAAATACTTTGCTAGAATTCTTCTCATGAGAATACGTGTCTTGTAGAGAATCCCACATCTCCTTGGCAGTCTTGTAATATATAATCCCATCACTAATCTGAGGCTCAACTAAATTCATAATCCAAGCACGGACCATTGAATTATCTTTCTTCCATGTGGCATTCTTCCATGTTTTATCTTGTGACTCCAACTCCAACAGTAGGTGTTCCTTATCATGCCCCTCAACAGTCATGAGGAATGTTTGAGACCATCGAGCATAATTGGCCTCGTTCAACTTAGCGATAAGAATAAAGAAAGGAGATTTGTAACCTTTATTGTTTGTAGTGGTAACCGACGACACTTCAGAAGAACTAGAGGAGGCTATCGTGCCTTAGGACTGCCACAAGATGTCACATATGTGATCTGAAATCGATATTCAGATTTGAAAAATCGCGCAACTAGAGAAAGGTGATCTCTTAAACATGAGATCTAAGATCGAAAGATCCTAGATAACATCCCAAGAGTCACATGCACCCCTTAGATCATGACTTAGCGCATGTTAGGGTATGGGGAATACCCTAACAATGTGTCCACGAGGTGGTGTGCCTCCTTTCTGGCAAGGGAATCACGCCATCAGCCCTTCTACCTGCTGCACACGGTAGGTAGAAGAGAGATCAGGGCCGTAGGAAGTGGCCTCATTTGCAAGAGAGGCGGAGGTGGCGCAACAGGTGGTGCGATTTATCGGAGGCAGCATGCTGCAGCCGAGCGGCAGCATCCAGAGGTAGTTGGAGGCGACTTGCTACGGTCAGCAGTCATCGGCGGCAAGCGCTAGAGCCTGCTACGACTGCAGCGGCGCCCTGAGGGGCCCGCGATGACCTGCTGAAGCTGGTGGAGAGAGGAAGCTCGCCGGTAGAGACTCCTGAGGGTGTCAACCAAGGAGATTAGGGTTTTCGGGGAGGGGTACGGAGGCTTGTGAGGGGTGGGATACCAAAACATTGATTTAGGGTTGCTGCTTTGATACCAAGTCGGAGAAAATGACAAATCTAATTCTCAAATAAAACCTTACACCTCTTTATATAGTGAGAGGTGTTGGGAAAATTACATCATAGTCAAATAAGACAAAAAACATAACATACAATTTCAATAATAATAAAAGATAATTAGAGTGCTCTACCAACACAATATTCAAAGGATATTAATGTAAAATGATCATGTGTACAAGATCTCTCCTAGATGTTAATTAATCAAAGTAATGAGTTCCAATGCTTCCATCCAATTTTTTCTATAGAAGTTATCTAATATCCTTGTTTGTATTCTTCTTGCAATTCTTAAGATGTTCACCTAAATGAGATGTTCCATGATGAGATGTACTTAGCAATTTTTTAAAATAATGCTGACAAATTGCTTTATCTACACCGTCAATTGTCTTTTTCTCGAAATGATCCCAAACCCATGAAGTTAATTTCCTTTTTTTAGTCTTAAATTGAAGAGAACTAGATGCAAGGCTGTCCGCATTATTTGAGGAGTCGATAGAAGTAGAGACATCATCTTGGGTCTCATTTTGCATGCCACCTTTATGATGTTCATCTGATATTTTTTATATTTCTACATCATTTAGAAAAATATTAATATTAATTTTATTATTTATTTTTCTGCACCGGTTAAAAAAATATATAAATTAAATAAAATTATATACAAGAAATGAGTATATGTAAGGATATAAAAGCAATAATTACTGATGGTTAATTTACTTTAATTTTGAGAAGCAAAGGTATGGATTGTTAAACTTAGTATCTCTCAACCTAAATTCTTGGCTTTTGTTCTTACGCTTAAATTCAAAATTTTGTATTTGAAAGTGACATTTATCAACTAACATTGGTTGGGGCTTACGTGAATCTCATCTGACAATATAAAGTAGCAGCTATCATTAACTAACTTTTCAATATATACCCACCACTATCGACACAAACATCTTAAGCCAACATGGTCATGAAACAAGCAAAATGAGAAGCCTAACCACCAAGCTAAGAAGCACTAATCTTTAAACCAAGAAGTCATATGGTAGGTGAGAAAACAACCACCAGCCTTTTGCCTTCTTCATTTAAGAAAACAACCTTGTAACATTTTGAGAGAGAGTAAGAGGGAGGATCTGAATGAGATCCAAGGTGGCAATTAAGAAAAGATATTGAAATCCTAGTGTTTCTAAAAAGATGTGAGTCTCTCATTCTATAAATGTGAAAAGACACAAATATTTGATAATTTTTGAATGTATGACATTATCTTAACTGGAAGGTGAGTTTGCTCCTTTTTAAAGTGCAGATATCAGGGAGAGAGAAAATTGAAAGTAATGAAAGTACTTTTTTTGGGACATGTAAATTAATTTCACTTGCAATAATTAGAAACATAAACAAAACAACTACTTAAATGCCATCTTACACATGAGAATGAGAAACACACTTCATCAAACTCTCACACACACCATCCATTAAAGGTAATTCTAGTAGTGATAACATATCTTGAGTAAAACTAGTGAGTCATGGACTACTATTTGAGTAATTCATTTAATTTTTCTACTATCATATCGTCTATATTACGACAATGGGACATGCTATCAAAGGACTTCTTTAGCATGAATAATTAAATGACATAAAATAACTTTCGAGGTTGCTTATTTAGAAGCAAAATATCTTAACACAATAAACCTTATCTGAGATTTATACTTGTGGTCGACCAAAGGAGATAGAGCGATGTCAGAGGTTGTGAGGTTGGAGGCAATGAGGTCGTTGGGGTTGGGGAATCGTTGGTACGTCCGCGTGAGGTTGGCATAAGGTTGGACTCGTTAAAGGTCGCTAGGTCGGCCGTCGGGGCGAGGCTAACGCGAGGTTGGAGGTCACGACTCGTAAGGTCGGGGAAGGTTCGAGGTGCGAGGTCGACGCAAGTGGCAAGGTGAGGTTGGAGGGCGGGTGGTCGAGAGTCATAAGGTTGCTGTTGTTGCCTATTAGGAGTCGCGAGTGGTGGTCATGAGGGGGGTTGCGAGGGAGGACTGTTCGAGGGAACTTGGGACTTGGAGGAGTCGCGAGTCGTGACTTGGATGTAGGCACTGTCGAGGAACAACCGAATGAATAACTGACTTGCCGAGTTCCCTCCCCACAAGTCACAACGATTGCGCTGCCACTTTGGAAATAAGGAAATGCATTAAATGATATGGAGCCATGGACGGGTACGTGCGTGCGGGTGCTGCCAGCTGGGGGAATTGGGTTGGGGAAAAAATGAAATAATTGGAGAGCATTTGGGTTAGGGTGGGTCCCACCATAGGAATTTAAATATAATGGGTAAATGGGGGTTTTTTTTTTTCCGGGTATTTGGGTAGGGTAAATGGGTATAGACACATACCCATACTCGAACCCGAACTCGGTTGGGTTCTTCTTGCTAAAACCCATACCTGAACTCGATCGGGTTCAGGTCAGGTTTTACCCATTCTTTTGGGTGAGGTGGGATCGGGTTCGGGTCGGGTATGTCAGAACTTGCATCCCTACGTGTGCGTGCGACACCTACTTCAAGTTCGATAGGTCGTGGTTGCTGGAGGCGGGTTTTAGGGAAATGGTGGACGAGAAATGGAGATCGTTCTAGGTGAAGGGCTCGACGATGGCCCGTTTGTCAGGGAAGTTGGCAGCTCTATGAGGTTTCTTGAGGGGGTATAGGAACTCAAGGAATCGAGGGCTAGAAGGAAAATAGAAGCGTTGGCGGAGATCACGAGGCTGGATAGGCAGGAAGATACTGGGCCGTTATCCTTAGAGGACAGGGATTGCAGGGCACGACACTTGAGGGTGGGGGGTGCAAGAGGAGGACAAGAAGGCGAAGATTGAATGGTAGACAAAATCCAGACAAAAGTGGTTGAGGGTGACTCCAACACTAGAATTTTCCATCAGATGGCATTGGCTAGGAGGAGAAACTGGATTGATAGGCTTGTGGTGAGTGGGGCCTCCCATTTAGGTAGGGAGAAGGTTGGGAGGGAAACAATGGATTTCTTTAGAGATTTTTATGGAAGGTACAAGAGGGGTAGGTGGAAATGGACATGGAAGGACGCGTAGAGTGTTTGGACAAGAGGCAAAGGTGCTCACGGCTAGCTTTTCTAAGGACGAGGCTAACAAGGCAGTGTGGGGGCTCAATGTTGACAGGTACCTAGGATCGGACATGTTCCTGATTTTTTTCTACAGGGAGTTTTGTACATTGGTGGAGGACGTGATGCAAATGGTGGTAGAGTTCACGGAGGGGAACAGGGGCTTCAACAGGTTTAATAGGTTCTACCTCTTCCTTTTGCTTAAAAGGGAGGGGGCAGAGGCTATTGAGGACTACAGGCCAATTGCTCTGTCAAATGTTGCCTACCTCATTGTTTCAAAGGTCTTGGTAAACAGATTGCACAAGGTTTTGAAGGGTATTGTCTCGTCGATGTAGATGACTTTTGTCCCTGGGAGAGGTATCCTTGATGGTTTCTTGATGGCTACGGAGGCTCTGGCAGCTTGGAGAAGAGTAGGGAAGACAACTTTCCTTTGGAAGGTCGATTTCAGTAAAGCATACGACTATTCAGTGGGATTTCTTGTGGGCCGCATTGATCAAGCGGGGCTTCCCGCAGTAGTGGCTTGATTGGATGAAGAGGTGTGCCACAACATCCTTCTTTGTCTTGACCAACGGTAATCTAGCAGGTGGTTGGGTGCAGCCGAGGAGGGGGTTCAAGCAGGGATTCTCGCTTGCACCAATGTTTGTTCTTGTAGTGGACCCCTTGCGAGGGTGGCTTTCAGATCTTGCTAGAAGGGTTTGTTCAGAGGTTTTAGGGTAGTGGTGGACAGAGAGATCCCATTGTTGCTATATGCGGATGACACTTTTTCTGGTAGAGAGTTCTTTGGAGGTTGCCAAGTTGCGTGTGCTCTTGGAGTTGTTTAGGGAAGCCCCTAGATTGCAAATCAATTACAAGAATCTAGCTTTGTGCCCTATAATCTGTCAGAGGGGGAAGGAGTGGCTTGTGGTGTTGCGCTTAGGACAATAGGGGATCTTTGTCCTCATCCTACCTGGGCCTGCCTCTCACAGGTAGGCACCTTAGGTTGCAGGATTGGCTGTTGCTATTGGAGAGGATGGAGAACAGGTTGTCGGGGTAGGCATCTAGGTTGCTGTCAAGGGGTGGCAGGTTGACACTGGTGAAGGTGGTGCTCTTGTCCATATCTACCTACTTGCCTGTTTTTAGAATGCCTCGGTAGATGGAGAGGAAGATCACGGGATTGATGTGAGATTTCTTTTGGACAAATTTTGGGACTGGAAGGTAGAGAAGCGAGGTTAGTGGCTTGGGAGAAGGTTTTCTGACTTGTGAAGGAGGGTGGTCTCGGCGTCCGAGATGTAGAGTGTGTCAATCTAAGCCTTCTCCTAAAGTGGATTGTCAGGCTAGTGGGTCGGGAGCAGGATCTTCTTGGCGGGATACTCCAGGACTGTTATGGTTGTCTTCTCTCGTGGGAGGCTCTCGGGTCTCCAGAGTTAGGGGTGTTACACTTCATAAGAGGCCTAGTGTTGGTGATCCCAAAGGTTTGTGGTTTTTTCTCGCCATACATTGGTAAGGGGGACACCTTCAGATTCTGGTTGGATGATTAGTAGGGAGAGGGGGCCCTTTGCAACAAGGTATACCTGCCTCTTCTCAAGGGCTACAAATAAGGAGGCAACTGTTGGAAGTTGTTGGGATGGTACCTGGTGTTCCACCTTTCAGGGGGCTTTGTTAGAGCAGAGGTGCACAAAGTTCCAGCTATTATTGCGGGATTTGGAAGGGTGGGAATCCGAGGGAGGGAGGGATGCTTTTTGTTGGGATGATGGTGAAAGCCCTGCAGATCTAAAAACTATACTAGAGGGGAGGGATAAATAGTATAGACAACAATTTTAAATAATAAAAGTGAAAATTCCAAACCACAAATAAACAAACACAAGTGCACCTCGATTTATAGTGAAAACTCTTTCGAGTGAAAACCAATAACTAAGCCTCTCAGCTTAGGATTTTTTTCCCGACTAGGCAATGCTAGTCAATTCACTAAACTTCCTACCACTTGAACAAGGGTGACATAACATTTTACAATGACCCTTCTCTTTGATACCTGAAGAGAAACACAACGGGTCTCCCAAAGCAACTTGGGACCCAAATAAAATATACAGAAAAAGATATAATACAGTTGAATCCTAAGGAACCTCAAATATAAAATCAAATTGAGATTTTTCGTAGAGGGTTTAGAGTGAAGTGCTTTGAAAAGTGTGGAAGAGAGAGTGCAGAAGCACTTCAGAGGTAGAGCATAGGAATATTTTTTCTTAGAGGATTTGCTTTGACTTGTGTATAGAAAAAGGCTACCAAGGACCTTTATTTATACTAAAAATTCAATCAGATTTGGAAGTTATTCAAATTCAATTGGTTGATCAAAATCGATCAAAAATCATTTTGGTTGGTCAATTTATTTACTTAGTCGATTACCAATTGATTGATTAACTTATAATTTTGATCGATTAATTTGGCAATTACGAACTTTCAACTTAACTATATTTGATTGACTAATTAAAAAGATTGGTTGATTAAAGCTTTTTGGTCGATCATCATTGATGGATCAAACAATCTTGAACTAAGGTTTCTAAGTTGTTTGTCTTTCGAAAAAATAATTGAGGTTCCGTACAAATAATTTAGACTCAAGCAAATAAGAAAATACATTAGGGGACTCCAGAGATAGCTTCAATCTTTTCCATGAGTCACGATAGAGTCCTGAAAGATTAGTTGATGGATAACATAATTTTGGTGCATCAAAATTGAGGTATTAACAAATGGGAGTTTTTCTGTGAATAAGGTTTTCTATAGGCTACATAGAAGCCCACAGGTGATGGA
Organism: Thalassia testudinum; assembly: GCA_037157565.1. NCBI lineage: Eukaryota > Viridiplantae > Streptophyta > Magnoliopsida > Alismatales > Hydrocharitaceae > Thalassia > Thalassia testudinum. The sequence goes on along the minus strand of JAZHRO010000019.1, from coordinate 60,955,527 downwards.
TGTTGTTCTCCAGCGAGAGTGCAGGTTGATTTGCTTAGCGAACTACCTCTTGAAGGTTAAGATATTCACTTGGCTGGTAAGAAAAGGAAGAGTGCTCACCAAGGCCTAGAGGGCAAGGTGGGTCGCGATGGAAGATATTAGGTGCCCGTTTTGCATTGGGGTGGAGGACGTTCACTGCTTTTTTTTTGGATGCGCTTTTGTTGTGCAGGTGTGGAGGATGTTGGGGATTGATTGGATTGAATGTGGTTCTCTTGAGGAGTTTTGGTCCTCATTTTGGAGGGGTAACGTCTAGGGTGGTGGGAACACGTTTAGGATGAGGAGGGAGAAGGCAAGGTTGCTGACGGTGCTACGGGGGGTGTGGCTAGGAAGGAATGGGGTTGTTTTTAGAGGCGAGATGCCTTATGTCGAAAATGTTGTCTCCTCGATTTCCTCCCAGTATGTGTTTTGGGAGTTCACCTTGTAATCTTAGCATTGAAACTTGTTACATTGAGTAATGAATTTGGTTGGTTATCATACGGATAAAAAAAAGACTTAAGGAAATGGATTACAAAAAATGGAACTTCATATATTCAAGTAAATAAAAGAGAGCTTCAAGAAGAAAAGTTAAGTTGCGAATTGACCGTGATTAAGTCATTTAACATTAGATCTCAAGACATTCAAATGTTATGATTGTGTAGGTTTAAGACGTGTTTGCAATTAAGATTCAACATCATAAGCAAAACCTAGATCTCAAAATAGTCCACCCTGTAGGTTTGTTTGAACCCTTTTGTAACCAGTCTTATCTTGAATCTGTCAATGTTGTCACCTGTAAGATACTTAACGATGCATACTCACTTGCAGTCTACAATTTTTGCCTTAGGGGCATGGGCACAAGATCCCAAGTATGACACGCGGTAAGTGCCTCCAACTCTGCATCTATAGCAGTAGCTTACTTTGGATCATGAGAAGCCTCATGATAGTTACATGGCACAACTATACTACATAAGGCTTGTGATGTGAGTATTGCTGCACAAATACATCCAGATGGGTAGTAGAAGTGTAATGAGAAATAGGATGCAAAGTGCACAATCTCATTGGCTTCCATAGTGCAATAGGGTGATTATCATCCCCAACATGGCTCTTTGCTTGTGGAGAGGAGCATGCAAAGTAGATGTGGATGGCAACATCATGCTTAGTGGGCTGCCACTTGAAATAGTATTAGGAGGGGTAAGAATAGGAATCAAAATAGGCATATTTGATGAACTGTCATGCCTGTGATGTATCTAAGATTGGAATTGGGTTGCATGTCCTTAACGAAGAAATAGGGAGCTTTCTTAAAGAAGGTAACGTCAACACTAGTATGATCATGTCAATCCACTTGATCATAACATTTGTACCCCTTTGGGGTGCGAGAGTACTCCAGGAAGACACACTTAGTAGCCTGAGGAGATAACTTATCAAGATTATTAAAATTGTGAAGATTCGTGGAAGCGTGATGGCCTTGGCACGTGGTAAATCCCACGCGTGGAGCATGGAGGGCGATGGAGAAGGAGTTGGCGACAGAGAGGAGAGGAGTTGAAAGAGATTGGAAGAATTGTTGTATTCAAGTCATTCAAAAATTTTATATGTTCTCTCTATATATAGAGAGATATTCCTAGTCTCTGAATAAGGAAAACAATAATTAACAAATCACTAATTGGCTAAAAATAGTAAACAAAATATCTCACTAACTATTCGAATTAATTGACATCTAACATACTAAAATAAGAAAACTTGGACTCAAAGCAAGCTATAGACTTGACCCTCAAGAAATCAACTAGAGTTGATGCTCCTCCTTGATTGACTGGATTGCCACGTGGTTGTGCCACGTGGTTTCTTCATTCTTCAAAAAAATTATGGACAGAACGCACGCACCCGAAGGTAGGCAAGGAGAAGGGTCCTTGTCCAAATGGAGCAAACTAAACAGTGTCACTCCCAAGAACAGAAGATGACACGGTTTATAAGATAAATGATAGTCAAAACTGCATCCCCCTAGAAAAGATTAGGTACACCCAAAGAAATAAGAATGGCATAAGCAATGCCAAGAATATGATGGATTTTTCTCTTAGAAACCTCATTCTATTTTGAAGTATAGGAGCATGAGGTCCGGTGAACAATCCCATTGTCCTTAAGAAAGGATCAAAGAGAAAATTGAACAAATTCAAGGGTATTATTACACGTAAAACACTTTATTTTTGTAGAATAAAAGTTTTGCACTTAAAGAAAAAACTTCTTTATTGTAAAAGAGTTCATAATTGTCTTCATAAGAAACACCTAAGACATTTGACTGGACACAGAACAAACATGACAAGGACTCCACACATCATAACGGACAAGATCAAGCTCACCTTGACTTTGTCACTCCAAATGAGACGAGGAGTACCAATAATGTTTCCTAAGTTGATGCTCCTCATAGTCAAAGGTGGTGGAATTGGGAAAATCAAGGAACATCTGCCTCAATTAGCCAAGGCAAAATGCCATAATAGAGGGTTAGAAGAGATAGATGCCACTTCAGCCAAAATAGGGGAAACTCTGGAGTATAATAACATCGGGAAGTTCTAATCTAGGAGAAAATGTCACTATGCCAATAGAAGTAACAAGAGACTTGCTCTCATTGGCTAATCAAATTGATGTAACAGTGGCAGACTCCCTAGATGACAATAATTTGAGGGTTTGCTCATAAGGTGAGTAGAGGCTCCAGAATTAATGATCCAGTTTGATCTATCAACATAAGCAGGATTTGCTACAATACTTGTGGCAAGGGTAGAAATAGATGAGGTAGGCTTACTCAGCAAAAGTCGTAGACGATCGAGCTCCTTGACAGTAAAGGGAAAACTTGACTGGTTAGAAGTAGCTTCTGAAGTAAGAGGGACCTCAGATATAAAGTTTGATTTGTCCAGGGCGGTTGACTAAACTTCTAAAATCTTTACGAGGTCTGATTTGTCTTAAAAAATGAGCACAAGGCGGGTAAGTAGGGTTGACCACAACCTCCATCATGACCATGTCTATGCCTATGTCCTCCAGAGTGACCACCTCCCCTAGATGTAGTTAGGGTAGTGGTCTTAGGAACTGTTGAAAATGGAGTTGGAGCATCAACATCAAGTTTATGAAATCATCCATAGACTGTCTCCATACTGGGGATAGACTCAGCAGACAGAATCCAATCATAGGTTGATTGCTATTGAATGGAAAGTCCATCAAGAAATTGATAGGTCTATCATTTAGTTCATTCAGTAACTTGTTTGCCACAGCAGATAGGCTGAAAAACCACTAGCTCCTCAAATAGTCCCTTAAGGCATCGTTTGTTTAGGGAATTGAATTTAGGGGATTGAAAACAAAGTGCACGGATTGTGGCTTAATCTCGACATAGAGGGTTTTGTGTTTATTTAGGTGGAAGTGACAATGGAGGGATTGGAAGGAATAATCCCTTGTTTGGCAAAGATGGAGCGTTTGTTTAAAGGGATAGGACATGGAATTAAAGTGAAGGGATATGGAGTTCACCGGTGGATTTACGTGCATTTGCATCGAGCGACATGTCCAAAAGCATGGTTGGACTTGAAAAAAATTAGAAACACTGGTGGATTTGAAGAGACGGTATATAAATCGTTTTCGAATATGTGATCGTCATGCAATGCGTACCATCGGAGAAGTCGCTAGCCTCGAGCAAATCGCATCCATCGGTGATCGCAGAAGGTACCTTCGTCGAGCAAGCAAGGATGTTGTTGGAGCGAAAGCTTGGGCGAGCAATGGATGCGAGCGGTAGCAAGGGCAGGAGCAACACCAACATCTAAATGAGGTACACTTGTGGATATGGTACGGAGAAGACGTTGATGAGTGGTGTTTAAGATCAGATTGTGCAAGCAAGTTAGTAGGTGCGGAGTTCATCGTTGTTTTGGAATAACGAAATGTTGGGGTAGCTTCATTGTGTCAGTTGCATGTATCTTTTCATTTGCATAGTACATCGGTGTGTTAGGGATATATGGATTGGAGGGTCCACCGTTTGATTGACACAATCCCCTTGTGGATTTTCCTATGTGCGTGTAGTATGATTAAGTCATAGAGGGATGGTTGAAGAATTCCACTGGTGCATTCATGGCAATGCACTTGATTTATAGAGAACACCGGTGTATTTATTAACAAGTGCATTTTTAGCATCCATGATGTGTATTCGACTAATGTATCGGTGGATTGTACGAGTACACCAGTGTACTCGTACAACACAACGGTGTATTCGTACAATACACCATTGCATTCGATTAACACCAGTGTATTCAACAAATAGACCCGTGTATTATAGAAATACACTGGTGTATTGTGTGAATATATCGGTGTATTAGATGAATACATCGGTGTACTTGACCAATACACTAATGTATTTGACAAATACACTAGTGTATTGTACGAAAACGTCGGTTTAATTAGTTGGTGGAGGATGGGAAATATGAATGCATTGGTGGATGAAGCACATTTAATCAATTGACATATGAAGGTGGATTACAGATGCACACTCGTATTGATCAAGAGAGCATTGAAGTACGTCAGGGATGATGTTGTGGAGTCGTTTGAAAGGACTCCATTCATTGTCCTTGTTCAGAATGAGAAGTACTTCCCTTAGTATAAAGATAGGGAATTGTATGGGCATCTGGTAGATGTGTATGATGTAGAGACAAAGGAGTTTCACTTTGGTGATCTCAGGCTAAAGCTAACTGCTGACCAAATTGAGAAGATAATAGGGTTGAAGAACCAAGGAAGAAACTTGCCTTGGTCGATGGGAAGAGAAATGTCAACGAGAGGCCGAATATTTGGACAACGAACTTCTCCACTTTCAAGCCTAAGGTGAGGGTTGTTGCAGAGAAATTACATGAATTAAATTTAGATGTCAAGAAGGGGAAAGAGAAGGCAAAGGGAAAAGGGAAGGAAACAATTGAGAGAAGTGAGGAAGTGGTGAAAGAGACGAAGCTCTTGGTTCTTGTCACCCTTGGGTTGTTCCTCTTCCCTTACGGAGACCAAGCCATCGTTACTTCACTTTTTAATACCGTGGAGGATTTGCAATTGCTAAATGAGTTCAATTGGGCTAAGGTGGTACACGATTTTCTCCACGAAAGGCTTCAAGAGAATAAACTTAAGAAGCAAACACATTTGAAAGGTTGCACCATTCTATTGCCGATCTGGGCAATTGAGATGTTCAAAATTGGTGACCTAATTAATTTATGTGATGATCTTGTGGTTCAAAGATATAACCAATAGAAGACATTTACCAAGCACGCGAAGAATGTCAATCTGAATTTGAAAAGGGACACAAAGGATAACTTGAGAGAATCATCATTTGGAGAGGAGTATGTGGAGAAGCGTGTGAAACAAAAGTCCGATGCACCGGTTGAGGGTGATGAGAGGAAGAAGAAGGTAGGGAAGAGGTAAGGTAGCTTAGGATGCTGTTTGGATGGAGGAGGAAGTTGTTGGGAAGGTCGAAAGGCCAAAGAAATTTTTGGTGGAGCAAAGACGTACCTCAAAAACGATATAAAGAAGTTGAGAGTTCGGAATTATCAGTTAGGAGAGAAATTGGTGAAGTTAAGACGTGAGGATCAGCAAGGGATAAATAAAACTAAGCATGTACAGCGAATTAGCAAGGGATGAAGCTAAGATGTAAGGATGTACTCATGTATTTTGTAAATCATCCTTTGTAATTAAACTTTTTTTAAAGATAAATAGAACTAAGCAAAGTTATGTATTTAAACTTTTTTTTGTAGATGAAAAGAAGCAAAGCATCCAAATTACTTTGAAATCCAACAGTGGATTAACTAAATACACCAATAGATTTTGTTAAATCACTGGTGGATTTCGTGTAATCCATCGGTGGATTAACTAGATACACTAGTGGATTAACAAAATCCATTGGTGTATTAACTAAATACATTGATGGATTTTGTTAATTCGAAATACACCGGTGGATTTCGTAAAATCCATGGTGGATGAAGTAAATACACCGATGGATTTGATTAATATCTAAGTCCACCGATAGAAATTGTATGAGGCAACTGATGTATTTTAAAACACAACCGATGTGTTATGATCTTATAAAGTCACTTGTCAACAGCAAATCAAATGCGGAAGTGACAAAATCAACTGTTGGATGTATAGTTTACAAGAGATCCATCTCTACTTAGTATATGAAGGGATAAGGTCTTGCTTCATACAATTAACCGGTCTTCATATAATATTTTAGTTCAACAACTTTCATGAATAATGTTACAAATTAGAATTTCGTTCCCTTATTCATACAAGAACTTACTCTCTTTACATGAAGGTAAAGGCAAGAACTCAATCGACAATGTTATTCAAGATCTGCAACCTTACATACATGAAATGAATTGAAATGAAATCAAAAGGAAAAATTATAAGGTAATGCAAAATTGTTCTACATATTATAAAATCCAAACACCAGTATCATTTCTCTAAGAACTCAACGTCCTCGGTGATCTGCCCACAAAGCATGGGCAATTTGAGCCCTTAACAAATCCCCATCTCTCACAGCACTCTCGTCAACTAGATCATCTCGCACTTCTGTATCCCTTATGTCTTCATGATTGTTGAGTGTTGTATAGAAGTAGTTGTCGTCAACGTTCCAGCGACATATCATGTTGTGAATGATACAACATATATAACGATTTTGCATTGAATGTCGAACCCATAGAATGGCCTCGAATCAATAAACTTGAAATGCTTTTTCAAAACTCTGAGGGCACATTCCTCAGCATTTCGAAGTTGTGCGTGCCGATGGTTATACAGCTCCTTGTAATTCTGATATCGATTCGCTCGATTTCGATACTCCTGTAAATGATATGATATGCCACGAAAGGGAACCAGAAAGGATTTTGTGTTGGCATAACCAAGGTTGACGAGAAACCTATGTCAACTTGGGATGCTAAGACCATTTTTGACAGCCCACCACAATACCCTTATGTCTGCGGCCGAACCCTTCCACCCGATACCAATGAACACAAATTCCAAGTTGTAGTCCACCACAACAATGACGTTTTGGCTCGTCCAACCCTTCCAATTACGAAAACGTGCCTGATTCATAGATGTAAATGTTGCACAGCATATGTGGCAACCATTAATATCTCTTACCACATCCTTCATAAGATATTAAACTGATTAATGTGATATTATCGCAAACATGACTTAAGTTAATATTGTCATTAACGAAAGGAGCACTTGAAAGAAAGGGAGGAATTTACGATTTTGACGAATATCTGCTGGGATAGCAGCATGAATTGTTGGCATCCGAATGAATCTACGTTTGAGAGAAACTAACACATCCAGTATCAAATTAAAATATCTAGAGATGGTCTCACCAGAGTGTTGGAACTGCTCGACAAGATTCCTATTTGAGGCATTCTGACCAATAGCATAGAGGAAAATTGCTAACTGCTCGTTAATGGTAACACCTTGTGAATCTTTTAGGTCGGTTGCATCCTTCAGGTATTCAGAGAATACAACGAAGGCTTTCCTTACCCTAGATGCATTTTTCGTACTACTCGGGTGGCCCCGGGATAGCAACATGAATTGTTGGCATCCGAATGAATCTGCGTGTGAGAGAGACCAACACATCCAGTATCAAATTAAAATATCTAGAGATGGTTTCACCAGAGTGTTGAAACCGCTTGACGAGATTCTTATTTGAGGCATTCTGACCAATAGCATAGAGGAAAATTGCTAACTGCTCGTTAATGGTAACACCCCGTGAATCTTTTAGGTCTGTTGCATCCTTCAGGTATTCAGAGAATACAACGAAGCCCTCCTTACCCTAAATGCATTCTTCGTACTACTTGGGTGGCCTCGAATTACGTCCCTCGTCGACCCAGTCGTGTCCTGACAATGCCCCATCATTTTGCCTTAGTTGTGGGACTTGTTGATGGACACATGAGTAGTACGCGTATGCAAGAGGTACGGTAACCTCCACCAGTGACAAACCATTGTTGTCCACATCCTCAATGGATTGGTGGTCATCAGAATTCATACATGCTGTAATATTATATACATATACAAATTGCATATTTATATACAAAGATAAAGTATGATAGGTAAATAAAAATCCCATTCAACCCACGAATGTAATAAGATATTTAAAATGGTACAACTACTCGTTAATTGATCAAGAAATTAAAAAATACGCAACAAAATGAAATAAAAGATATGTAAAATCACTACAACTACTAAAATGTTCAACTAATTAAATAACTACGCAACAAAACCAAATATAACATCATAGAAGATCCATCAAACCTTAAACCTAATCTAATCCTTCAACCAAATGACATCATGAGTCAGAGAAGATCAGAATCCATAATCACTTTTGACATGCTTCCGTAGGAATGCACCTAACTCCACATCAGCGTGCACGTCCTTAAAAATGGTCTTCCAGGCACTCTGAGTGAAAACATCTGGCAATACGAGTAAATCGTCAGGTGTGATGTTCGGCACTCGCGTGCGCAATATTCTGATGCACTCGCAAAGCTCATCGGCGGTGTGGTCAACCCTTGGTGCTAGGATATGTGATGCTTCGCCAACACTCTCACCAACTCAGTAAACTCATCCGTCATAGAAGCTGCAGAAGCACTTGCACTTGACGCTCCCTTCTTCCTACATTTTCCCCCGCTTGCACTACTCCCCTCGAAAGCATGCTTTGAGGCTTGTGGCTCACATGATGGAGGTGGAGGTTTACTTTCATGCATTTGAGGATGGACATCTGAGTATGGTGAAGGGTTATTGCACTCATATGGAGTATCATTTACCAAACTCCCTACATAAGGTTGATGGATAAACGAGGCCCACATATCTTCACCAACTGTGGGGTCATAAGGTATGGAGCCGCTACCCAAATGAAGATTGACTCTGTTTTGTGTTGCGTCAAAATAACCCAAATCATCATGGGAATCTTCAATATGTTTCTCATGATCTTCCACCACTTGCTCGGGGACGGTGGATGACATTGCGTGCTCTTCGGTTGCGATATCTTTATCGACGATTTTGTGGACATCCTCAAAAAATATGAAAGGCTTACTACGTAATTCCGCAAGTTTTGGTGGGAGTTACAAGTCATTGAAATAGTTGAATTTTAATTTTATTAAATGTGGAAGAATTGAATGGGAAATTACGACTGGAAAAGATTTCTTTACCTCATTCTACACGGATGTGGAAGGTGCTATAGGGCAACCACTAAAAGGATCCATCCCCCAACCACACTTGTTATATAGTTAGACATACAAGTCATGTTTCCTCTTCAACTCTTTTCATCGATTGAGGATGTGCTTGTGGTCATATGACAATCCCGTGGCTACCATGAACTTCTTGTCTATCTTAGCCCATGCTGTCTTAGTGAATGACCCCTTATCCCAGCACAATTTCCAGATCCACTTACACAATACCTTCAGGAGTACAAGCTCTCTTGTCGTCTCCCTTGCCACTTAGCAAATTTAAAACGACCACGAAAAGCATGATCCAATACCTAAGTTTGCCATTCCTTATATACAAAGAAGAGGACCTCTGCTTCATTAATCTCATCTATCTTGCAGACGTAATGTTAGAAGCGTGTGAACAATTGCTGGAGGTTTCCATCACACACATCTACGTAGTTAGATAATCTTCCACAAGATCTTCAAGTCTCATCCATCCATGGGGAAGGATTTAAACTGACCGACTGCTTTAATACCACCCAAGATAAGATGAAAATGGGTACATACACCCCACGCCAATGTACCATAGCCTTGCAGGAAAAGGAGTAGGGATCATGAGAAAGAAAATCTAAAGCACTATTCGACGAATGCTTACATATTCTCTTCGAAAATTGACATAGCATCCTACCATCACCAGAGCTCTCCATTTACTCTTCCAACAACCACGAGTAATGTGAGCGGGATTGTGAGAGGGATTACACAATCCCGTTCAAAGTTAATATGCCGCAAACCGCGAGATTACACAATCCCACCCCCTCGGGATTAGATAATGTCGGGTTTGAGGCCGCAAACCTTGTATAGGACAAAGTTGGCGTTATCTCTCCCAAATGGAGGACAGAAGTCATAATACCGCCAAACAAATGCTACTTAAGGTAGTGAAGTAGTCAACCGGGAACATATCATCTTAGTTTGTGCTCCATATCCTCCTGTAAATATCTGCTCGATGTGAACTACTAGTCTGCATAGAGTACCTACACTCCAGGGCTTCCTAGATTTCCTTAGTCGTCTGCATGTACAACATGTTCGCCGCAATCTTGGGATCAATACTAGGTAGTTATCCTTCTCCCACTTCTTGAACTTCTCATCCTTGGAAATAGGGGATTCCTCTATCAAGGCGTGCAACCTCTTGTCACTCATGTCCTCCAACAAAGATACGGAATGGTCTTGACCATAAAACATAATTATGGGATACTGTTAATTTTATGGTGGTCCCTTGAATAAGGGCAAAAGCAGAGACCTTAGTCTTTAAGGCGAGAGTTAAGGCACTATTGTTAGCCATGGGGAATCGAGATGGCAATCTTCAAATAGAAATCATGCTACAAACAAATGCATATAGATAGATAGAAGCACCATAACATGTGCATGAATTGTGATAGAGTACACAAGATAAGAGAGGCATCAAGTGCCTAGAACATCTTAGATTAGGAATAAATACGTGGCATTGAAAACCAAGGCTCTAATTAGGCTAGAGAGACTAATTTGCCTTGATCAGACCTGAGACGGATTTGGACAGTAGGTGAAGTTCTTGTTTTGGAGTCGATTAGATCTGTAGAAGAGGTGCAAGTGCTAATCGGCCATGAGTGGTTACTGCTGGCCTTGCGGTGGTTCTTGCTTGGAGATCGAGCGGTGCTGGGTGCTGTATATCACCAGTGGTCACGTAGGACCACCTTGACCTAGTAGAGATCGTCGCTTATGGTTCTGGCAACGCTAGTGTTGCTAGGGTTATCGATGGCCTCGTGGGGGGGGGGGGTTGGTGGTGGTGTGGAGGTTCATTGTAGACCCTCTAGATCAAGGATCTACAACATGGAGAACTCGATATTTGGTGGGATATCGAAGTGCTGGTTTAGGACTACTGCTTTAATATCATGTTGGAGGAAATCAAATGTCTTATTCCTCAAACGAAACCCTAGCCTCTCTTAAATAGAGCACAAGGGTGGAAGAATTACATGAAGAGTCCTTTGGAAATAATAGAATAGTAAAAAAGACATAAAAATAAAAAAAATAACATAAGAACTCTAATAGTACCAATTTGGAAAAGAATCTTATGTGGTTCATATAGTGACACACTTGATTAGGAGGAGAGGAGACTTACTTAGGGGATTATTACAATTTTGGTTGGATTTATGAAAATTACTGGGAAAGATCATGTCGCATTGTAGAAGTAAGCTAGGCAATGGCTCCCATTTTCACTTCTAGTCATATGCTTGGTCCCCAGCTAATGTTCTTGCAGAGGTATACACCAGATTGGCTACACTTACTCCTAATCTAAGGATGTTGGTGTTAGATTGCTTCATGAATGGTTATTAGCCTTCGCCTTGGCCTCAGTCCTTCTCTGATGCCAGCACATGCTCTTGCTTCTACTTCTGACCATTTAAGGACTCACACTAACTATGGTCGAGATGGGTGGATGAAGAGCCATGGGAGGTTTTTGGTTAGGAGTGCTTATCTGTTGTTCATGGGGAATACATTCCATTTACAGCAAGACCTAGCAGTTGATTATAAGAAGATGTAGAGAGCTAAGATTCCCTTAATGGTTAAAGTCCTTTATATGGTTGCTCAAAAGGAAGAGGGTGATTACCCAGGAGCATAGGAGGCGATGGGCCCCTCATGATGATGCCACTTGTGTTTTATGAGGGGAGAGAGTGGAAGGCACCAACCAACCTCTTCTTACTTATCCCATCACCCAAGGCTGTTGGAGGAATACTCAGAGCGGTTAATTAATTTGTACTTTGAATTTGAATTTTGGAATAGCATTCATGGTGCCTTTGTAGATGCCAACATGTTGAGGAAGGCATTTATCATCATTGAAAGAGATATCGTGATATATAGGCGACATATCGTCGATATATCGATATCACCAACAATACTCATGTCAACATTGCCGGAATGTCTTTTTTCCATAATGTCGGGTGAAATATCACCCATGTCGATGTGTGTTGGTGATATATCATGGAAATTCAAGCACATGCATGCAAATTTTCCCAAATAAAGCCGATATCTGGTGGCATCGGGCAATACCTTTATAGTGCTCTTCAGTCTCTTTCTTTGCTTTTTTCCTCTCCTCTGTTCTTTGTTGCTACTTGCTACGAGCGTTCATCAATTCGTTCGTTTGTTTCGATTATTAGGTGATTTGGAGCCCTTGTTCATCTCTCAACATGGTAATCATGTTAATTTTACCATTTTTTTGCCTTATTAGGCCTTAATACCAACCCCAAGATGATGCACAGAGTTTATTTCATTACTTCCTCAGCTACACCAGCCTTCCATCTTATTATGGTTCCTCTTATGGGCAGTTGGTCGCCACCAAAGTGATACTATCCAAAGTGATCCTGTAAGTTATGGGATATTCCCTAAGTATTTTCATCCCAAGGTCCTCAACCATTGTCTTATCAGGCTTTCTAGTCTGTTGCACAACTTTTTCCTCGACCACCACAGAATTCATCAACAAGACAGTGTGAACCTTCCGAATTCTCAGGTTCTACATTAAAACAAGGTGGTTCTACCAGGTTCAAGGATTTAAGAGGACATTAAGATGAGTTTGGTTAGGGACTGGGTCAATCTAGAAATAAGTGTAATTCCTTTGGTAATCACAGTTGATATTCACGTCTTGGAATACTTCTGTACTACAATGATGGAGACTACCAACGATACATCAATGAATACAATACTTGATACAATTTCATGGTGTAGGAGTCTTACTGCAAGCATGTTAGAGTATTACAAATAGAAGAAGCAAATAAGTGGAGAGGTATCGAGCTTGGTCGATGCTCAACATGGTATTGATTTGATGGCACTGGTTGGTCCTTAGTGTGGTTCACTGGTACTACTTAATTTCATTTCTTCTGTTGAGTATTATTATGAACATCTTCAGTTATTATGTTATGTGTATTTTCTTTTCAATGCTATGATATGACTTTGTTGATATGCCAGTAACATATTTTTATTATATTTTTATTCAAAATTTATGATTTTGATCTTCTACATTTATTTATACATGAAGTAGTTATTCAAATGTTAATTTTCATTAAATTTGTGACATTTTAGGGTATTGTAGACCTTTTTGAGCGATTTCCCTATAATTTAGGGATATTAGCGATATATCCCTGACATATCCTTTTTTTAACTTGTCAATACAACATCGATATCGGTATTTAAAATCTTATTTATCATGCTTCGGTGTATTTAGTTGGATGGGATTATTTTGAGGAGTTATTCACCACTTTAGTATGCATTGTACCTGTTGGTGTAATTAGGTTTCTTTTTTAATGAAAGTGGGATATTAACAACCCTTGTTAATCCCTTTTTCACTTTTTCAAAAAAAAAAGAAGAATAGGAAATGGGAAAGAAGAGTAGTAGCACCAGTAGCAATGGCTGAAATAATATAGGGGTAAAGAAATAGCATGAGAAGGAGTTGGGCCAAAATCTGTTCCTCTTCTTTTTTGTTTTTTTGTTTTTTACTTTCTTCAGTTCTCTTTTCTTGTTTGATTTGTAACACCCTTTAAGTGGAAAGGTTCAAGGGAGAAGTTTTCCTTTTTCCATTTTAAAAGTTCTAGGAAAAATAGATGTTCAGGTACGAAAGGTTGGATCCCCAGATCCAGAGTTTATTCAACTTGAGGCAACTCTTTTGATGCTATTGACAACCCTGAATAAGTGGAAGGCAATGGACCATGTGCCTGCCAATTATCAAACTAGAAGTGCCATCCCACTCCATGATCTTTTTATCATGAAAAAGTATCATATTAGTAGAATATCTATGAGAAATCCTTCTCCAGAAGCTGAAGTACCTTTAACAAGAAGTATTTCTGGGATCAGTTGAGGTTTTGTCATGGTAAGGGGATAAAACTCTACAAATTTTTTCTCCCTCAATAATTTTGACAATCCAACTCATAAATAGTGCATCATTTAAAATCCTCAAATGTGAGATGCTTGGCCCTCCCTTTAGATGTGAGCAACAAGTGAAGTTTCAACCCTCATGATTCCTATGCTTCCAGAAACCTGTCTGAGCATCTCCGTCCTCAAGTCTTCTTGCATCTTATAAATTGAAATGAAGAAACAGGAAGAGTGAATATGACAACTTATTTCCAGGAAGATGATGCCATGGTCACTTTATAGTGAGGGATGCATATTGTAGATTGATGGGAGCAGTGGGACAGCTAGGTATGGATCTTTCACAAGATTGTAGATTAACATGGGAAGCAACCTGTCCTTTGAAGGTTAAAGTTTCCAGGTGGATGCTGCGAAGGGGAAGAATTTTGATGAAGGTGTTCAGATCTAGAAGGGTGCAGCAGGCTGATGCAAACTGCGTTTTCCGTTGGCTGGAGCTAGAGGATTTTAATCACCTATTTTTTGGTTGCATGTTCACTCTGGGGATTTGGTGTTATTTCAATTTCAGTTGGGTGGATAGCTAACAAGTTTCTGGGCTTCTTTCAAAGCTGGTCAAAGGATATTGTATTCAGGTCAAAGCATGAAAGGACAAAAGTTCTTGCTATTTTATGGGGTATTTGGCTAGGGAGGAATTAGATTATTTTTGTGGGGGATAGAGCATATGTTCAGAATATTGTTTCTATGATTTCCTCCTTGCTATTGCATTGGGAAGATCTCTTTGGTTTCACGTAGCTGCACAAGCTTCTTGAATTTACCCTGAGGAGGAGGGTAAGGCCTTAACAACAACCACATGTCTCAGATGAAGGGAGGCAACATTCGTAATTGGTCTCTTCTGTGTCAGAGTCAAAACTTTGAAGGAAACCACCACGTTTTTTGAAAGGGAAACCACACTTTTGCAATAAACCATCAAATGGGAGCTTCTAGCACTTCTACTAAGCTTCTTACCTCTATCAGCCAACCCACTAGCACAAGAATGAGATTGGAAGAGTAAAATGCATATGGGAAAATGCAGCAAATGCAGTTTCTTTGACTCAAACTAGGCTTTTCACCACTGATGGTGATGTCATGGAGAACATGTGGAGGGTGGATTGCAAAGAGTCCACAAATCAT
Organism: Thalassia testudinum; assembly: GCA_037157565.1. NCBI lineage: Eukaryota > Viridiplantae > Streptophyta > Magnoliopsida > Alismatales > Hydrocharitaceae > Thalassia > Thalassia testudinum. The sequence continues at coordinate 60,940,279 of JAZHRO010000019.1, read as the reverse complement.
GGGGGCTCAATTGATCTCTTCATAAGGCTGGGTTATGCATCTGGATTCTAAATGCCTTGGATGTTTACTTACAAGGTACTGATCTTTTTAAAATGATGAAAGAAACCTTTTCTTCATTTTTGAGTGGAAGTGGTTTTATTTATTGCTTACCCATCGATAGGGTTGCCAAGTTTGGGTGGCTCCCTTGACAATGCCCAAGGAGAAAACTCTACTAGGCCTTTGTTTCAATGGCGGTTTCCTTGTGCTGAAGGAAAGAGAATTTGTAATGCATGGTTGATGTAAAATCTTTGTCCAGGGAAAGAGTTCTGGCTGGTAGATGTTCTAGGAACAGTTCCAAATGAATCCAGTCATTTTGTTGGTTGGAAACTCATAACCCCATATCACATAAGAATTTGTGCATTTTAATTGTTACATTGGAATGAATACAAGTCCAAAACCTTGGGATGCACATTTTTTATTCCTTCGTCCCGATTATTTATCATACTGTTTTTTCATTATTGCGTATTGTTGATAGATATCTTGTCTGCTTCTAAAACAGGTTGGTCAGCAGGAGTTGGCTCTAGGGTTTAAGTTCAATGCGAAAGGAGTATTGAATTGCTATGAAAAGGACCTGGAGCTTCTTTCTTCTGGACGAAGAAGGGATATTGAGTTCAAAATGGTTGATGGTGACTTTCAGATATTTGAAGGAATTTGGTCTATTGTGCAGGTGAAGTTTTTCCCGATTTTCCATGCTCGTTTTAGCCATTTAATTAAAATCCTTTCTCCTTTTCTATGGAGCAACATTAATGGTCTTCTGGTATTCTTTTTGTTATACTAAGGTTTCTTATATAGAAAACATTATGTTCATTCTTTTTAGTGTGGATATCATTTTCAGTAACTGCTCAAATGGCTAATTTTACTGAACATGTCGAACGAATAGGATCATTTTGTGAAATTTAAATTCTATTGAAAGAAATTCTCAAATTTCTACCACATTTAAAGATGCAGAAATTGTTAAAGGTCAATTTTTAGTGGATTGGGCTTCTCCCCTCAAGTCAATTGTTTTGCATTGGATCCTCTCACACAGTTTCAGAGCTACAACTTAATATCAAGATTAAACTCGATGTCAATCGTCAATATGTTCACATGCCAAAACCCATAGAAGGCTACACGTGAGGTGATTTATTAAGAAAGTAGCACAAATTTAAGGATGTGGAAATTGAGAAGTGGTTTAATTTAAGTTGTTGGGTGTTTGAGCTCAATCCAATTGGCTTTTTGACTCAACGCTCTTACAATTTCAGTTAAACAAATGGCTCAACTTTGCACCGTGCATGTGGTTATTGATTGTCTCATAAAAGAGGCAACTCATTTCTCACTGAACTACAAGTTCACTCCGGCATTTATGCGCATTGTAACTTATATATGGTATAATTAAGAGGACAATTTAAACATAAAGAACAATCATACAAGGTTGGTGTGGTTTCTGATGCTGATGAACCCTGATACTTTTGGGAGGCAAAACCACCAAAGCATTTCATGTTTCTTCTTATATTTGTCTACTAAATTAGTACCACAAATTTAGTTAGGTTCACACCCTAGCTGACATTGGAATGCCCTAAGTGTAGACCCAAGAACTTAGGTTCACACCCTTACTGACTTTGGATTGACCTAAGTGTAGATCCAAGAACTTAAGTTCACACCCTTGTTGACATTGGAATGATCTAAGTATAGATAAGAGACTGTTTAAGAAGAACTATCCATATTAGCTCAATTTTTTTGGGCATGGGTAGACCAAAATCAACCATTGATGCCCATGTTTAGAGGTATGGATCCTCAACTTTTTGTTCTTTTTTGAAAAGGAAAAAAAGGGACTAACAAGGGTTGTTAACCCCCCACTTTCATTAATGAAAGAAGCTGAATACACCAATAAGTGTACAGTGTATTGAAGTGATGGAGAACTCCTTAAATTGAGGATCTTACCATTTAGAGGACTCTTCCATTTTGCTCCAGCTACATGCACTAAAGCAAGATTAAAGCCTTTATCAACTTGTTCGCATCAATAAGGGACCATGTATGCTTCTTAAAAAGTTAGACTCAGAGTCATGATCAATTGGTCCATTCATGGCACTCCTCCATGCTCGAGTGATGGGGTAAGTGAAAAAAGGTGATTGGTGCCTTCCACCTCCTCTCCACAAAATAGACATGTAGCATCGGCTTGAGGAGCCTAACTTATAAAAACCAACTTATCATCTTTGTAAGGAGATCAGGGAGTTGAGAGTTAAGAGGAAGGCAGAGGTGCTGGCTAAAATCACGAGGATGGATAGGCAGGAGGATGGCAGGCTGCTATCCTCAGAGGATAGGGATTGTAGGATGAGGCATATGTAGGCGGTATAAGAGGACAAGAAGGTAGAGATCGAGTGGAAGACAAAGCCCAGATAGAAGTGGTTGAGGGAGGGAGACTCCAACACCAGAGTTTTTTTTTGACAAGCCCAACACTAGAGTTTTTCATTAGATGGCGTCGGCTAGGAGGACGAACTGGATCGATAGGCTGTTGGTGGGATGAGTTTCTCACTTTGGTCGGGAGGAGGTTGGAAGGGCAGCGACAAACTTCTTTAGAGATTTTGGTGGGAGGCATAGGAAGGTTAGGTGGAGGTGGGTAGGGGAAGATGTGCAAAGAGTGTCTGGGCAGGAGGCAGAGGCTCTTACGGCCAACTTTTCTAAGGAAGAGGTTAAGAAGGTGGTGTAGGGACTCAATGCTAATGGGTGCCCGGGATTGGATGCATTTTTGGTTTTATTCTACTAGGAGTTCTAGACATTGGTGAAGGAGGATGTGATGCACATGGTAGTGGAGTTTGCGGAGGGGAATAGGGGCTTCGACAGACTCAATAAGTTCTACCTCTTCTTTCTACCTAAAAAGGAGGGGGCAGGACTATAGGCTGATCGCCTTGTCAAATGCTACCTACCTCATTTTTTGAAAGGTCATGGCTAACAAGTTGCACATGATTTTGAAGGGCATCGTCTCCTTGGTGTAGACAACCTTTGTTCTTGGGAGAGGCATCCTTGATGGTTTCATGTTGGCTGTGGAGGCCCTGATAGCCTAGAGAAGAGCGGGGAAGACAACTTTCCTTTGGATGGTTGACTTTAATAAAGCATATGACTCTATTCAATGGGATTTCCTATGGGCCTCCCTATCCAGGAGGGGCATTTCGTAGTTATGGATTGATTAGGTGAAGAGGTAAGTCACGATGACATCCTTCTCTATACTAATCAATGGCCGGCAAGCGGCTAGGTGCAATCGAGGAGGGGGGTCAGACAGGGGTGCTTGCTTGCGTCAATGCTATTTGTTTGGGTGGTGAACACCCTTGCAAGGGTAACCCTCAAATCTTGTAAAAGGAGTTTGTTCCAAGGTTTTATGGCGGGGGCTGACAGAGAGATCCCATTGCTGCAGTATGCGGATGACACTTTATTTTTGGTAGAGGGATCTTCTTTGGAGGCAAGCAAGCTACGCATGCTGCTGGAGTTGTTTCGGGAGGCCTCTTGGCTTCAATTCAATTATAGGAAGTCGACCTTTGTGCCTTTTCATATGTCGGAAGGGGAATTAGTGGCTTGCGGTGCCGTGCTTAGGATGAATGTGGGATCTTTTCCCTTGTCTTACTTGGGCTTGCCTTTGACTCATAGGCATCTCAGGTTGCAGTACTGGCTACTGCTGTTGGAAAGGATGGAGAAGAGGCTATCAGGGTGGGCATCCAGGTTAATTTTGAGGGGTGGAAGGTTGATGTTGGTTAAGGTGTGCTCTCATCCATACCATCCTACTTGTTTGTTTTTAAAGTTCCTTAGCAAGTGGAAAAGAAGATTATGAGATTGATGTGAGATTTTTTCTGGACAAACTTTAGGTTAGCAGGGAAGCAAACGAGGTTAGTGGCTTAGGATGAGTTTTGTCGACCTATGAAGGAGGGTGGGCTTGGGGTTAGAGATGTGGAATGTGTCAATCCGAGCCTTCTCAAAAAGTGGATTGTTAAGTTGGTTGGTCGAGAGTAGGACTTTTTTGGCAGAGTTCTCCAAGCTTGCCATGGTTTCTCCCTCTTGGGAGGCCCTCGAGTCCCTGGTGTCAGGAGCTTCACATTTCATGAAAGGTTTGGCGTCGATGGTTTCGAAGGTGCAAGGTTTCTTCTCGCCATACATGGGAGAGGGAGACGTTTTTAGATTCTGGTTGGACGACTAGTAGGGGGAGGGGACCCTTTGCAGCAGGTGTCCCTGCCTTTTCTCAGGGGCCACAAACAAGGAGGCAGTTGTGGAGAGTTGTTGGGATGGTAGTTGGTGTCCCAAAATTTAAGGGACATTGTCAGAGTAGAGGTGCACGAAGTTCTAGCTTCTGTTGCCGGACTTGGAAGGATGGGAATCAGGAGGGAGGGACGTGTTTTGCTGGGATGAAGGGGCTTTTTTAGTAAAGAACTCTTTTTGCAGGCTGCATGGAAGTTCTCAAGTGATGGATATTGATCTCCAACAGGACTGTAGGTTGCTTTGGTTGATAGATTGCCCACTGAAGGTCACAATTTTTGCCTGGCTGGTGTGAAGGGGAAGAGTGCTCACCAAGGCTTGGAGGGCGAGATGGGCTGCAATAGAGGACATTAGTTGTCTGTTCTACACAGGGGCAAATGAGGATATCCAACACTTTTTTGTTTTTGGGTGTCCTTTTGTTACATAGGTTTGGAGGATGTTGGGGATTGAGTGAGTTGACTATGGTAGCTTGGATGGGTTTTGGTCCTCATTCCAGAGAGGTAATGTCTAGGGCAGGGGTAACATGTTCAGGATGAAGAGAGAGAAGACAAGGGTGCTGGCGGTCTTGTGGGGAGTGTGGTTGGGGGGGATAAGGTTGTGTTCAAGGGCAGAATGCCTTATGTCGAAAATGTTGTCTCCATTTCCTCCTAGCTAGTGTTTTGGGAGTCCACTTTGTAGCTTTGGACACTGTAACCTGTTATTTTGAGTAATGAATTTTGGGTGGTTGTCATGTGGATAATCACCCTCCTGATTCTAAAAAGAAAAATCTTTGACTTATATACATCTTAAAAATCATGCAGCAAGTATTTCATAGTTGACATCTTTCCATATTTCTATGTGCCTTGGCAACATGTTGATTTGTTGAGATATTGAGTGTCATAGTTATGGGAATCTCCATAATTGCTTTTTCCATCCTATAAGTCAAAGCACTACATGTAAGTTATATTACTCTATCAATTCAATGCTGTATGGGGAAAGAATCTCTTGCCTCTGTAGTATTTGATACTAATATATAACATATAATGATAATTAGTGATGAGATAGTATATACTAAGAGGCTCTCACAGCCATGACGTAGAAACATGGAGATGTATTCATGGTTCTCATACCTTGTTGAAGACAATCTCACAAAAAATAATCACAAGCACATGGATTTCGTGAAATTCCTCCACAATAAGGGAAAAAGCATGGGAAACATAACCCTAGATGACTAGGGTTATAGATACACGGGATGAATGAATCAATGATGAAGATACATTACTAAGATGAAACTCAATAGCTCCACCAATGTAACTCACTAATACAGGCCCTTTTCCATACTTTAAGGAAATAACCTACCTAGGTGAAGCATAGGTTTAGATAAAGTCAACTTTCTAGGGGAACCCTTTTCTGTGCCCCTCTTCAAACTGATGGTCTCCATAGCCATAACAAAGTTGCAAAAAGACTGCCATGTATGAAGGCTTGATAGATGCAGAAGCACCAAATCCCCTAAAACCTTCCTAAATTGTTTCGAGGCATCTTTGCAGAAATGGAGATGGATCATGTTGGAAACTTGGAAATGGCTATAAATATGAAGTCGTTGCTGTTTTGACCAACCGAGGAGGGATGGAGAGAGACTGAGAGAGAGCGAGGGGGGAGTCGAAAGGCGGAAGGGGGAAGGAGGTGGTACCTGGTCAGGATGAAGGAGGAGCAGAGGGGCATCGAGAGGGTGTAGGAATTGTTGAGGTGCTGATTTGGTCAATGGTGACGAGGAGGGGTTCATGTGGGGCTTTGGGTGATTCACTGGCGGCGATCGGTCGGAGAGACATCGTGGTTGGGAGAGGAAGGTGCTTCAAGTGTTTGGGCTATGACCACTGAGCTCGGGACTGCAGGGAGTCGCGGAGGTGTTGGAGGTGCGGTAGCCTTGGACATAGGAGCGAGGTGTGCCGTGATGGTCATGGTGGTAGTGCTGGGGGTCTGTCACCTCCGCCTTCGAGGTGGACGCCGCGGGCGGAGGTTGCCACTCCTTGCTCAGAGAGGTGAGGGGCTTGCGGGAGATGATCGAGAATGGGCTGGTTGGAGATATGGTGGAGGGTTGGACCACTCAATCGGAGGTGGTGAAGGTGCTGGGTTGGGACGCTTTGTACGAGGGGGTGAAGGTCTTGATTCTTGATGGAAGATACTGGTCCTCGGCCTCCCCGCTCCGAGGAGGAACGCACTCTGCTTTAAGGTCAGGTCGAAGATGGCATCAACCTTGCCCTCACTATGGAGCATCATCGGAGTGTCCGTCGGAGAGGCTGCTGATTGAGGTGGCCATTAAGGGTATCCCTTGGTGGCTACAAATCTTACGATTTGTGGAGATGGTGAAGGAGGTGGTTTCACCTTTTGCTTGGCTTATGGAGTGCAAGTTGATCGGCCTCTTCGAGGGCCCTCTGATGGCGATGGTTGTGTTGAGGATCAGGGCAGAGGTGATGGAGAAGATCTTGCTCCGGCTTGGTAGTTCGTCTTGGGTGGTGTCTTGCTCGCGTTAGGCAACTCCACCGGTGGTCGGAGCCACTGCTTCAACGAGGAGGAAGGCAGAGTGACTCTTGACGAAGGTGTGGAGGAAGCGAGGGGTCGCCGACGTGGCTTCGAATCCCGACAGATCTTCGCAAATCTCACGTGATGATTTGCTGCATCCCGAGATGGAGGCTCACTCGATTATTGCGGGAGTTGAAGAGTCAAAGGGATTGATCGCGGAGAATTCGTGGGAACACCAGCTGAAGCCGCCTATATTGCTTGATGTGGCACGATTAAATGAGGCACGGATGGACTGTCAGCTAGAGGCACCCACTTATTGCAGGTTTGGGGCTTATGGCTCGTGGTCCGGATGTGGTGTGGAGAAGGATTCAGATCAGAATCCGATTGCTCAGCTATGTCGGGCCCCTGTTCCGAATCAGGCTGAAGTGGAGCCTAAGATGCAAATACCAGAGGGGCTCGCTACCGAAGAGGATTTATGCCTCTATTCGGCTTCGTGTACGAGGCCTGCTGAAGGAGACGATCCGATGCTTCATGACGCGGGAGGCGGTGTGTGGTCCTTGGCCATTTTCAGCGAGGAAGCTTTGTAGGGCCCCGCAACGACCACCCCGACGCAGTGTGCGAAGGCTCGGGGGTCGACGATGGCGGTCGATGCGATCTCAGTGGAGAATGGAGAGGCTGTTGGTGATTGTGGGGTCGCTGATGAGGACACCGGGGACCCAAGGTTGGAGGTGGAAGGAGTTGACGGGTCTTTGCTGCAACAACGATTAGGGGGTGTGCACTTGACTTCTGCAGATCGAGCGGCGGTTTTGCTAATTGAGTGGCGACCAAGGATGGTGAGCGGTGGTAGAGGTGGAGCTCTCCGTTATATACGGAAATAGCGTTTTCGTGGAACCGACCAAGGTCCTAGGGTGGTGGTGGATGGTCGTGGCCAATCTCCACAGCCCATGCAGCAAGTGAAGGTGTTGGATCATGATGATGAAGAGGTGCGTCAGACTGCAGAGGCATGTGGCTTCCGACCAGTGATGAGGGAGGCCTCCACTCGTCCTTGATGAACGGAGTTCTTACGTGGAATGTGCGAGGTCTCAATGACCCATTGAGGAGGGCATCTTTGAGACACTACATTCGTCTGTGGAGAGCTGTTGCAGGAAACAAAGTTGTCTGCCTGTGATGTTAGGACATGGCGGGAGATCGGTGGTTCTTGGATGGAAGGGTTTCGGGCTCTTGGAGCAGTTGGCCATTCAGGAGGGCAGATTCTGGGGTGGCGAGAAGAAGTTTTTCTTTGGAAGATTGCTTTAGTGGAGAGCATGTTATATCTGCTAGGTTGGTGCAGAAGATGGGAGGTGCCAGAATGATGATCACAGGATGTACGGTCCCTCAGATGTATAGGTGAGAGGAGTCATATGGGGGAGTTGACAACTGTGGCCGCTGAATGCCATGGGTGTCCTTGGTTGATTGGAGGGGATTTTAACATCACCCTACAGACGGATGATTGACTTGGTGGGTGAGGGAGGAAAGATCCTGGGTCGGTTCTCTTTGTAGAGTTTGTGGCCACACATGGCCTCATAGACTTGATCCTGACATCATGTGCTTACTCTTGAAGGAATAACTGTGGTCAAATGTCCGCGATTGATAGATTTCTTTCTAGTGTGGAGTTGGCAGAGGCATTCCCGTTGGCGGATGTGTCTCCTCTGGAGAGACCTTTCTTGGATGGTCGGACCATACACTGCTTATGTGGCGTCCTAATGAGGGGGTGCTCTTTGGCACCTATTTCAAATTTGATAGATCCTGGCTGATGGAGGAGGGATTCTCGAGTATGGTAGAGGAGAAGTGGAGGTCTATAAAGGTGGAGGGTTCGGCTGCGCTTCGTCTGGTGAGGAGGCTAAGTGTGTTGCTGGACCACTTGAAGGCCTACAGAAAAGAGATCTGAGCATCCAGGAGGGGCAGAAAGGAGGAGGCATTGGTAGAAATTACTAGGATTGATAGGCAGGAGGATCACACCCCCATCTCGTCTGTGGAGAGACCAGGATGAGGATGACATGAGTGGTACAGGAGGAGGACAAGAAAGTTGAGGTGGAGTGGAAAACGAGGTTGAGGCAGAAGTGGCTAAAGGAAGGAGACTCTAACACCAAGTTCTTCCACCAAATGGCTTCTGTCAGGAGGAGGAGAAATTGGATTGAGACGATGATAGTTCATGGGGAGACCTTTGATAGGGAGGAGGTGGGACGAGCTGTGGTTGATTATTTTAGAGATTTCACAGGGTGGTGTAGCAGAGAACGCTGGAGCTGGAGGGGAGAGGATGTGTAGTGTATCATTGAGGCTCAGGCATCAGATCTTATGGCTGTCTTCTCAGAGGATGAGGTACGGCAGGTGATCTGGGGGTTGAATGCAGAGGGGTGCTCTGGACGGATGGTTTTTCTGTCTTCTTCTTTAGAGAGTTTTGGTCCTTGGTAGGAGCCAACATGATGCAGATGATGGAGTTTGCAATCGGGAATAGAGGCTTCGACAAATTGAATAGATATTACATGTTTTTGTTGCCTAGGAAAGAAGGTGCGTAAGCGATTCAAGATTTCCGATCGATTGCGCTATCCAATGCCGTTTACCTTATTATTGCTAAGGTCTTGGTGAATAAACTAAGGGGCCTTCTTGGTGACTTGATATCCCATGTTCAATCAGCCTTTGTTCCAGGAAGAGGAATCTTAGACGGTTTTGTCGTTGCTATGGAGTCGTTGGCTGCTTGGAAGAGGGAGAAAAAACAAGCATTTCTATGGAAGGTGGACTTCAGCAAGGCATACGACTCAATGTAGTAAGATTTCCTATGGGCTTCCTTGTTGAGGAGGGGCTTTCCTAGAATATGGATCAACTGGATGAAGAGGTGTATAACGATGACCTCCTTCTCGGTTCTGATTAATGGGAACCTGGCATGAGGGTAGGTGCAGCCTAGGAGGAGGTTAGGTAGGGGTGTCCTCTTGCACCTATGCTATTTGTGCTTGCGGCAGATGCTTTGGCGAGAGCAACTCACAGGGCCTGTGATAGGGGTTTGATTAGAGGCTTTCGGGCTGGGGAGGATAGAGAGACGGCGATTCTTCAGTATGTTGATGGCACCCTGTTCCTAGTTGAAGGAGCGGGTAGTGAGGCTAGGAGGATGAGGATCATACTGGAACTCTTTGGCGCTGCATCGGGATTGCAAATTAATTACCAGAAATCATTTTTTTATTCCGGTGAACATGACAGTGGAGGAGGTGAAGCTGGTGGGTGGTGCACTAGGGACATAGGTTGATTCCTTGCCGCTGATGTATCTAGGCCTTCCCTTTTTAGATCGGCGCCTTAAGTTGCATGACTGGCTTCTTTTGTTGGAGAGGATGGAAAAGAACTGGCAGGGTGGTCATCTAGGTTGCTGTCTAGAGGAAGGAGACTGACTCTTGTGAAGGCGGTCTTGGCTTCCATACTGTCGTATTTCCTCTCAGTTTTTAGGATTCCACGACAGCTTGTGAAGAAAATCTCTGGATTGATGATGGATTTTTTTTGGTCAGGTGTGGGGGCAGCAAGAAAGGGGGCAAGATTGGTGGCTTGGCAAGAGGTTTGTAGGTCGGTGTAGGAGGGGGCCTGAGGGTTAGAGATGTGGATAAGGTGAATATTAGTCTCCTTGCAAAATGGATTGCCAGGTTGGTGGGCTAGGAAGGGGGGCTGTTTGGTGACGTCATGCGGAGTTGCTACGGGCCTTTCCTCTCTTGGGTCCCCTGGAGTCTCCTCCTTGGGCCTCTTTCTTCCTTAGGGGATTGGTGGAGGTGACGGGGAAGGTGCGAGATTTCTTTTCTCCCACTCTGGGGGAAGGGGATGCCTTTGGGTTCTGGTAGAATGACTAGTGAGGGGTCGGCTCAATCCTCAGTGCTAGCTTTCCCCATCTTTATGGGGGGTGGTGGACCCGTCGACCACGGTGGGGGACTGTTGGAACGGGGTTTGGTGCCCGACCTTTAGAAGAGGCCTTTCCGACCAGGGGTGTGAGGACTTCCAGCGGCTGCTACAGGAGTTGGAAGGTTGGGAGCCGGAGGAGGGCAGCGACTTGTACTCATGGGAAGAGGGAGAGTTCTCTTTGGCGAAGGTCTTTCATAAGTTGGGTTACGGCATGATTAACCCTGATGTCGACTTCTTGAGGGATTGTTGACTGATATGGGTAGTAGAGTGCCTGTTAAAGGTGAAGATCTTCGCTTGGCTGGTAAGGAGGGGGAGGATAATGACGAAGCGATGGAGGACAAGATGGGCCCAGATGGATGATTTGAGTTGCCCCCTTTGTGAAGGAGCGGAGGAAGACATCCAACATCTTTTCTTTCAATGTCCGTTTGTGAGGTAGGTGTGGCAAAAGATGGGGACAAGCTAGATTGCCCATCGGGACACGGCAAGCTTCTGGCCTTCCTTCCGTAGAGGAAACACCAGAGATGGAACGATCTCCTTTAGATCAAAGAAGGATAGAGCTAGGATCCTGGCGGTCTTGTGGGGTGTTTGGTTGGGAAGAAATGGTGTCTGTTTTAGGGGGGAGAGATCCTATGTAGAGAATTTTGTCTCATCTATTTCTTCTCAGGTGGAGTTCTGGGGATTCTATTTGTAATGCTGCTATAATTTTTTTATGAAATGAAATGATTGTGGGTGGTTATCACTTAGATAACTACCCTTTGATTTTTCAAAAAACTAAATCTGAAGTCGTCCACCATTCTAAATTGCTTTTTTCTTTGGGAGCAGTATGATCTATTCAGTAGCTTGAACCCACTGTTCCCACTAACAAATTTCTGTAGCATATCCAAGACATCTTTCTTGCCAAAGACCAGAATATTTATAGAAGAAAACTAGAAAACCATGATGAAGTGCACTGTGGAGAAAGTGTCATAGCGTGATCTTAACTATCAGCTTTGATTTGAATAATTTTTTTTTTCAAAAAGTATGAACGGATAAAATTATAAAATTGAAACCATTTAGATTGAAAGCCATAGTGCTAATGCCAAAGTAGTTTACTAGATGCCAAATAGTTTGGAAAAAGTGTAAGGAATGATAGGTGTTGAAACTAGTATTCTGGAACATAAGCAAAAATAATGATAAGAAGCTATGATCTAAGTTTCTTACTTTTGACAAAATCTGGAACCTTCACTAGCAGACTTGTTTCCAATCGTTCTCGCAATGGTTGTTGAAGGAGAAGTGGCATGGGGTTCCAGCTTTCAGCTTTGCAGTGTGCACTATGGCTGAGTGCATAAAGAATGTTAGATAGGCCATGATGGAATTCAAAAAGGAGGTGGGAAGGAGGCGTGACTGTGTAAGGAGGGAGGCTTTGGAGGCCTTCATGGAGCTTGACAGGAAGGAGGACCTGGGAGAGCTTGGTGTTGAGGAGCAACAGGAGAGGATTATTGTACATAGTACAATCAGGGAGGACCGCGGGAGAGTTGGATTGGAGGTTGAAGACTAAGCAGCTGTGGCTAAGAGAAGGTGATTACAACACAAAGTTTTCACTTGTTTGCCAATGGCAGGAGGATGATGAATTTGATCACGTTAATTTATGTTGGTGATGAGACTCTTTCTCAGAGACATCATATCAACCGGGCCATTGTGGACCATTTCTACACTTTCACCAGGAGGCGGGCGACAGGAAGGAGACTGGGTTCATATGATTTGGGAAGATTAGATGATAGTGCGAGGGTGGACCTGCTTAGACCTATTTGAGATGAGGAGGTCTTAGAGGCGGTTCACAATTTGAAGGTAGAAGGCTCCCTGAGCCCGGATGGCTTGTAGATTTTATTTTTCAGGGAGTTTTAGGATATTGTTGGGGTTGATATTTTGGCAGTGCAAGAGGTGTTCAAGGAGAATTGTGGTTTTGAGAGTCTGAATTAGTTCTTTTTTGCTTCCCAAGAGGTTGGGGGTGGATATGATTGATGACTTTAGGTTGATTGCTCTGTTGAATGTGATTTACTTGATTGTGGCCAAGACCTTGCTGAATCGCCTTTGTTTGGTGTTACCGCTTTTGATCTCCCTTGTTTAGTCTGCTTTTATTGATGGCAAGTCGCTAAGGGATTCCTTTGTGTTAGCAGAGGAGATGGTGGCAACTTGGAATATGTTTGATTTGCCAGCTTTTATGTGGAAGGTAGATTTCTCCAAGGCTTTAGAATAGGTCTAATTTGTCAGCTTTTGTGTGGAAGGTAGATTTCTCCAAGGCTTATGATTTGCTGACTTGGGAGAACTTATGGGAGATATTGAGGAGGGGATTTTCGGAAGTGTGGGTTAGGCTCATGTGGAGATGAATTATGACATCTTTTTAGCGCTTATTATTGGAAGGTTGTGTGAGACCTGGATATAACCACAAAGGGGTGTTAGACAAGGATGCTCACTTGTGCCATTGCCTTTTAATGTGGCAGTCGACACTTTGGCTTTCTTGTTGTCCAAGGGCTACAGGGGGGACTATTTTCTGGTTTTACTCTGAGAAGTGATGGTTCCTTGCTCACTCTCCTTTTGCAATATGCAAATGATAGATGTTTTTTGTTCAAGGAGGTATCTGCCACGCTGAACATGTTGCGCACTTGGTTAGAATGTTTGGGGATTTGTTTGGTCTCCTGATTAATGGGAGGAAGTCGACCTTTATTCTATTTTACTTGGATAGGAGTGTGGAGGAGAGCATATCTAGGATCCTCGATAGACCAGTTGTGCAACTACTCGTGTACTTGGTCTACCCCTAAAGTAAAAGCATTTGGTCTTAGTAGATTGGAGTCCAGTTGAGGAGAGGTTGGCTAGGAGGCTGAATGATTAGAGTGGGAAGCTTCTGTCCCGAGGTGGTAAACTTGTATTGGTTAAGGCGGTGCTGTTGGCGATTCCTGTTTTCTTTCTTTATTTAGACCCCCTAAGAACCTTTCAAAGATCGAGTTGGCTCGTAAGAGATTCTTTTGGAAGGGTTTTCAAGTGAGCCCGTACGCTGTGACCAACATTTTGGTGTTCTATGGGGCATTTTATTGGCTAGTGTTTCTTTTGGCCTCTTTGGGCCAAGGCATGGTAGAGGTTCTTTCCATTTCTAGAAAGATGATTGGATGGGAGGCAGAGCTTTGAGTCTTTGTTTCTTACTTTTTGGTTTGGCCCATGATAAAGATGCTATTGTTTTTTATGTTTGGGACAATGCTTCTCGATCTTGGTCCCTTGTTCTATAGTCAGGTTTGTCTAATGCATCCATGGAGGAGTTGCGAGAGTTAATGGGGTTACTTCATGGTGTGCCTATTGGTGAGGATCTGGTGGATGGTTTCCTATGGAAGGATGGAGTTTTCTTGGTGGCTCGAGCTTATAAGAAGATGACTTTGGAGTTGAGGTCGGTGCCCTTGGCATGGGAGGATTGCTCCTTGGTTCGGAAGTTGCCTATTCCTTTGAAGGTTAAAATCGTTATATGGCTTTTTAGAAGAGAAAAGGTGGTGACAAAGGATCTCTGCTCTAGGGGGCCTAATGACAATATTTGGATTGCATTTTTTGTGGGATTGCAAGGGAGAATCTGGATCACCAATTCTGAGTGCGAGCTGTCTTCGGAGGTTTGAACGGGATGTGACATTTGCCAAGTGGATGTCTTGCTCTTCTACATGGTGGACTCCTTTTGTTCCTTGGTTTACGTGGATATGACGAGCTAGGTGAAAGCCGTAGTGAAATTATGGTCGATGTGGCTCCAACGTAATGATTCAATTTTTAAGAGGGAAAAGGCTTAGGTTGGGAATATTGTGAGGTACATGTGCTGTTGCTTTGAGTTGTGGTTAAACAACATGAAAGCCTCCCGTTTCAAGATTAAATAATATTCGGGATGGTTACCGATAATTGTCTTTTTTTCTCTAAAAAGAAAGTATTTTGTTCTAGCTGGCTTCAATGTAATTTTATGGTCTACAGGAGAATTTACATCATTAGCATACCAAGACACCAGCCATTCAGCAAGTCTGTAGGTAGTAGAGGTATTCACACAAATTTCTGATGACTTGTAGATGACCATTGATCTCTCATACTCATTCTTTTTTTTGGAAAGATAATCAACCCCCACAAAACTCTTACAATTTAGAAAGATGTGCCAATTTAATGCAAGTCATAGGTAGATGTAATTATCTAGATGGAAAGGGGTTCAAATGATCATCCTATGAAGAATGTGGAAGTCATTGATTGCATCCACTTATGAGATGCATCAGTGGTGGATTTGGTCTTTTAGACCATATACATGTTGAGATCAGATAATGTTGCCTCAACAAAATCTTTGCAAAGTATGGAAAAAGGCATAGTTGACCATGCATGTGTAGTGATTGTCTTGGACAGGAAGAGATGACAAGTGAGTTGATATTGCCTTGGGAGCAGAGTCTTGAGCTCTGAATGCATAGTTCTGGATGAGTTTTCTGGAGTTTTCAAGATTCTAATTCTATGGTTATCAAAGTTTTTGAATCATTTATGCAAGGAAGAACATAGATTAACTTAACTAGGATGTAGTGATGTGTGTTTAGATCATATTGTTTTTCAATTCTTGCTTCACCTTCTTGACCCTGTCTTTCCCTTCATTCATTAAGAATTGTAGCTTTACTCAATTTTATTAGGGATTTTGGTTTTTTGGATCTCTTTGAGTGAAGCTAAATTATGAAGTGTCCTAAAGTTACTTTAGGCATTATAATGAAGAGTCAAGAGCACAAAATTGGGGTGGTGATTCTTTTAGGGATTTTTGCATTTAGATCCCCAGAAACATACTTAATTTCATCTATATCCTACTATACTTCATTATTACATCCATACCCCTACAAACTTGCACCTCATGACGATTATACCCTTAGGTTAAGCCTCAGTTTGATTTAAGAGAATATTCCTCCGAATATTCCTTAACGACCATTAAAGTTAACAATGTAATATTTGAAAATTACATCAATACCCGTATAAATGTTTTGAAATTACATTAGTACCATTATCCATGATTTTTTTTTTCTTTTTCCTCTTTTTTCTTCCTCCTCTCCCCATTCCACGTTTGGATCATAACTCTCGCTAAAGAACATGAGAGTGGCGGAGACGTCGAGATTACTGTGGGAGGTCGCCCTCCTCCTCCCTCCTCCCTAGGGTCTCAGCTGCCACTGCCCCTCCTCCCATTCACCACCCCTCCTTTCTCTTCCTTCCCGGTCATTGCCCTTCTTTCTCCTTCCTCCTCCCTAGCCATTGCCACCCCATCTCCTCCCTCCTTACCATCCATCAGCCCCCTCCTTCCTTTCAGGAGTAAATTTTTATTGTTTGGGGATTTGGATGTAATTAGGAAAGCTTCGGGGGATGGATGTAAAAATCTCAACTCTCAATTTTTTCGAGCAACTATAATGGAGAGTTACATATTAACCATGATGTCACTATTTATCATTAGATGTAATAGCAGGGGCATATATGTATAATGGCGTAAGTTTGAAGTATCTGGGGTATAGATATAATTAGATATGTTTCTAGGGGCATGGATGTAAATTTTTTTTTTTTAACATACCCATCCCACGTAAGATCCTACCCAAGGAATCTTGACAAGATAGGGGGTTTTGGACCACTACATGGACATGTGCCCTTTTTTGGTTTTTTGTTTTGAATTTTTTGGCTGTGTGTGAGGGGGGGGGGGGGGGGGGCTATGGGTGGGATGGGGAGTGTGTGAAACTTTTCCATAAAATTGAGCATTGCAATAAAAAGAGAAATTTGTGAAGATTAGGAATATATATTTTTGTCGAACATTCATTCTACGTAAAGTTCTTTAGCTAAGGAATGCCTTAAAATAAGGCTAAGGTTTTAATGGGCGGTTTTAATCGGCTGAATCTTTTTTATTTCAGTAGCATCTTATAACGTATGATATTGTCTATAAAGTTTCCATGTAAAAGCATTCTGCCAAAATAAATGTCATTTGTGTTATTGTTTATTTCTTGTTTTCAAATTTTTGCATAGCTACTCCTTTAAACTTTGTTATTACAAAGAGACCATTGAGATTATTATTATTTGTGGGGGTCTTTTATGCTTTTATTATTGCATGGGGTATTACTTATAATTTTCCCAAGGAAACCTCACTATATAAAGGTTCCTAGGGTTCGATAATAAACAACTTTTCTTATTTCACCCAACATGGTATTAAAGTAATAATCCTAAGTTGATGCTCTGGTATCCCACCAAAAACCTTAACCCCTCTCCTCCAGTAACGTCGTCCGTAGCGCTGCCTCCTCCCCTCCATGACAGTAGCCCATCGGCGGCAGTTAGCACCATCGGGGCTTCTCTCCATCGCCAGTAGCCTATCGTGCAATTCCTGCTGTAGGTGGCAGTGCTGCTAGGGCCCCCTCTAGCCCTAGCATGCACACGCTACCCTTAGAGGGGTTGTTTTGCCTCCTCTTTGATTATCTAAAATTAATTTTCAAACTCATATTGCCAAAAGTTATTTTTCTCGATGATATGTAGATCGAGACACAATAGGTGATCACAAGGAGACTATTAGCGACTCGTTGGGAAAATCTTCTACCATGAGCCCAACCCCACATATGCAAGGCACGACCATCAAGCTTGATGGTACGAACTTTCTTTTGTGGTTTACCTCGTTTACTCGATTCGTTATATCATATAGGAAGAAATATATTTTGACGAAGGAAGAACCAATGGAAGATAAAATGACCAATGATTGGGAGGTCGACAATGATTGGGTGGTGAGTTATATGCTGAATAGTATGAAAGAGCCTATTGCAAAACAAGTTATGTCGTACTCATCAACCAAGAAGATGTGGTAGGTTTTACATGAGATTCACTCCCATAAAAATAATATAGCACATCCTTATCGAGTTATAGTAGATATACATATGTTTCGTAAAGGAACGATGTCTTTAGCTGAATGCTATGGCATGTTGAAGAATTTGTGGGATGAGTAGGGCACCTTTCATCTCTTTACTGATGGCTTTGTTATGGCGAAGCAAAGGGAGGTTATCATATCGGTATGGTTGTTGGCTACACTTGGTCCTGAGTATAAAGCAATAAGGGACCAACAGATGACTCTGGAGGAGATACCTACTCCTACTCAGATATATGCTTGCTTGTCATGACTGGAGGTGTTTGATTCTTCCCCTATTGCTAAGTCCTTGGCTATGGCATCCATTGGCTGTGGTCGAGGCAACTTCTTTGGCAGAGGTTGACCACACCTAGAGGAAACACTAGTCGCGAATGAGGACACATGGATCTATTCTGCGAGCATCGTCACTGTCATAATTACACCACAGATAAATGCTAGATCAGACATGGATACTCTCTTGGAAAGGGACCACGTGCCAATCAAGTTGCCGTTGGTGGTGATGACACTATAGGTCATGATAGTGACACCTCAGTCAAATTCATATGCTAGTGCCTCTATGGTCAAGACAAAAGGTATGTTTGCGTTGTGTACTGGTTCACCTGAGCCATCCTAGATTGTTGACTTAGGTGCTTCCTCTCACATCACTAGGGATGCCGCCTTGTTTTTTTTCCTTACGCACTTTTGCAACCCCCTTTAATATGAGAGTTGCTAACGAAGTACCATCCCCAGTGACAGGACTTAGAGATGTTCCACTTATTGATTCCCTTCTTACAGATGTTCTTCATGCACCACATTTTGCTTTGAATCTTATATCCATTAGTCAAATTACGAAGGCTCTACATTGTTAGGCAATTTTTTATGATTGCTTCTTCCTATTGCAGGATCTCCAGACGATGAAGCGGATTGGTGGAGGATTTGATTAGAGTGGCTTGTACTATTTGCGACTTCCACCCTCATATGAATCTTCTACCGCTACTTGTGTTATCATTGCCTTACAGTGGCACTCACACTTGGGTCACCTAAGTATCCTTGTTCTTCGATGTCAGTTTCCAGAGTTACATTTTCCTGAGTTTTTTTGTTGTGACGGTTGTCAACTTGGCAAGCATCATAGAGTTCTTTTTCCATCTAGTCAGAACAAAAGAGTTGAGCCACTCTTTGCTTTTATTCATGCTGATTTATAGGGATCATGTAGAATCCAAAGTTTGAGAGGTTCTAGATATTTTGTCTTGGTTGATGATTATGCACGTGTTACATGAGTCTACATGTTGAAAGGGAAGTTTGAAACCTCTATAATCATTAAAAGCTTTTTTGTTGAGATAAGACTGAATTTTCTTGTGTTATTTGCATTTTTTGCAGTGATAATGGATTGGAATTTATGAATGCTTTTTTGCGTGATTTCTTCACCTATTTAGGTGGTCCTTCAGACGTCGTGTGTTCATACAAGCCAAGAAAATGGGGTGGCCGAACACAAGTGTCGCCATCTGCTTGTTGTGGCTAAGACTATGATGTTTCATATGAATGTTCCACCACATTATTGGACAAATGTTTTGATTGCTGCTTTTCTTATTAACAGGGTGTCTCTGTTTATTCTCAAAGGGAAGACACCTTACTGTTGTATCTTGGCTAAGATTGCTTATCTCTTATGCTTGTTGTCTTTGGGTGTGTGCGCTTTGTTCACCTTTTCAAGGTTGGCAAACTTGCTCCTCGGTTGGTCAATGAAATGCATATTTTTGGGATACTCATGTACCTAAAAGGTTACAGGTGTTACGACCCTGTAGGACATTGGTTTATCATGTGAGTGCTAATGTCACCTTGTTTGAGGATGTGTCATATTTTCCACCTAATGGGGGAACCTTCATCTGTGCCTGACTCTCAGGAGATTCCATTGCCCATGCCTACTATTACGCCACTAATGCCCTCTGAACCTCTAGGGAATCCAGAAAGAGTGCATTATCCCCACCACCACCATTACCACTACCACAACCTTTTATGCACACCTACTAGTGCAGGGACCCTACTCTATCTCACCTGGAATCGTTATGTACAATACCTCCTACTCAATCTTCTACTGATCCTACGAAATCTAATGGAATCAGGTACCATCTATAAATGGATCAGACTTAGACCTTCTCATTGCCCATCAAAAGGCCTAATAGTCTTGTGCCCCTGCTATTCTATTTCCTAGCATATGTCATTTAATCATTTAAACCGTTTTCTATTGCTGTGGACTGTCACCAAGTTCCAAGGAATTATATTGAGGCCCTCCAAAATCTGGTGTGGAAAGTTGCTATGGATGACGAGATGTAGGCCTTATCATTTTGTGACACATAGGAGTTGGTGGATCTCCCTTTTGGGGCTATAGAGGTTAGATGTTAATGGGTGTTTACCATCAAATATCTACCTGATGGAATAGTTGAACAGAATAAGGCTTATCTAATTGCCAAAGGGTATGCTCAAACCTTTAACATGGATTATTTTGAGACCTCTTTAGTGGCCTGATTGAACTCTGTTCATATTCTTTTGTTAGTGGTAGTGAATTGTGATTGACCTGTGTTTCAATTGGACATTGAAAATGCATTCCTTTATAGTGATCTCAGTGAAGAGGTGCATATGCATCAACCACCCGGTTTGCTATTGAAGGGGAGTGTCAAAAGGTTTGCAAATTGTGCAAAGCCATTTATGGATTAAAACAAAGTCGAAGGATGTGGTTTGATAGATTCAACAAAGCTATACAATAGTTTGGTTTCCATAGGTCATCGTCAAATCACTCAATTTTTCTCATGCAGAGATCTGGGGGTCTAGTAATTCTCATAGTCTGTTGATATTTTTTTGATAGGGAGCAACATAAAGGGCATAAAGGCAACCAAGGCCTTTCTACATTCACAGTTTGTTACCAAGGACTTGGGGAGAATTAATTACTTCTTGGGCATCGAGGTGCACCACTTGGATGGGATGTTGGTATTATCCCAAAGAAAGTACACTCTTGACATGATAAGAGAAGGAAGGATGATGGGATGTAAGCCAGCTAACATCTCATTGGAACTAATTGCTCATTTAACATACTCTGACAGCCCTGTACTAAATGATGCTACTAGATATCATACCATCATTGGCAAGCTACTTGATCTCACTTTTACTAGACTTGACATTGCTTATACTATTGGTTAGCTTGGATAGTTTATGTGGGAGCCAAGGGAGGCACACTGGACAAGGATGTGCCAGATTCTGAGGTACTTGAAGAGCAATCCAGGAAGGGGCTTGACTTTTTAGAATCATGACTGCATAGATATGTGGGGATACTTTGATGCTGATTGTGTAGGGACACATGAAGATAGACGGTCCATCACTGGCTACTGTATGTATGTGGATGGTAATCTGGTTACCTGACAGAGCAAGAAATAGAATGTGGTCTCTAGATCTAGTGCTGAGTCAGAATACAAGGTAATGGCTCATACTACATGTGAGCTTTTGGTTAAGGCTATTCTATAGAATTTTAGTGTTCATATCTCTGGTCCTATATTCATGTATTGTGACAAGGCCACAATGTTTATTGCCAATAATCCTGCCTTTCATGAGAGGACCAAGTACATTGAAGTAGACTGTCACTTCATATGATGTGTGGTGATGAGCGGACAAATATCTACCCAACATATTCCCATTGAAGACCAAGTTACTGGTATCTTCACCAAGCCACTCTCCAGGAAGCAACTAGAATGCTTGTGTTTCAAGTTGTGCATGACTGATATTTATGCTCTAACTTGAGGGAGAATGTTGAGATTATTATTTGTGAGTCTTTTCTATTTTTATTATTGTATGTGATACTAGTAATTCTCTTAAGGACACCTCTCTGTATAAAGGTCCTTAAGGTTCAATAATAAACAATTTTGCTTATTTCACTCAATAAAGACCCTTATTGTTTCTTATTTGTGTGGATATGCCACAAAATTAATACCCATTATAAGGATAAGCTCAATAAAAAATCTATATCGGAAGAAAAAATCCAAGAGAAATGAACATTTTGTTTCACTTCCATAATTCAATTTTGAGGGAAAAATTCCAAGTTTCTCAAAGTAACTCTAGTTTTGTCTTTCATTAATTTTGTTAAGAGTTGGCTCTTTTTTATGTTTTCTTATTCTCTTATTCTTATTTTCTTATTTTATAAGGGTCCACTTGTAATTTTTCCATCCTCTATATATTGAGGATTAAGGTTTTTCAATGAAACTGATCTTTTTCTTCTAACTGGGTATTAGAGCGGTAGTCTTAAGTTGATGCCTGGTACCCTCCTTGATTTCATTTCTTTTTTTTCTTTCACAAAAAAACTCTAAAAGGAAGAAAAAAAACTTAAAAAACTAGGATTTGGAGCTCCAAACAGTAGCCAATCGCCTCTAGGTTACCAAACCAACCACCGACCAGCTAGGTTACGTCACCCCATCGCTACCATCAAGCCCATCCGGTGACCACCAGTCAGATTTAGCGGAGCTACAGAGATCCGACTGTAGCAGCCTTGTTTAGCCTACTGTTGCCACTGCCGAACCTTGTCGACTACCATCGAGGTTCAACGAGGGTTGCTGGCCTCCACCCCAACCAACCAGACCTTGTCAGCCATTGATGGCTGGTAGGGCTACTTAGTGGAGAGAGTTTTGTGGCTTGATTTGACCTGTTTGACCTTTTTTTGCCAGATTTGAATCGTTTGACCACCGTAGGAGTATGTTTGGACATTATTGATCCTTGTTTGTTGCCTACATGATTTCTTGACTATGTTTGGTATTCTTTTATGTACTAGACATTAGTTTCTGCTTCGTTTTTGCTACCTCGGTTATTTGACTTTAATTGGAGAGAATGGTATCCAAAAACTTCTCGGAGGTGACATTGGTACAAATGATGGAGATAGGGGCATACAGGAGTTGCATCTTCGATCCCTTGTTGAGGTTGGATGAGCCCAACCATGCACGATGGTCATGGACCTTTGGGATTATGGTGGAAGATCAGGACAAGGGGCACATTTTAGTCAAACTAGAGCTTGCAAAGAAGAATAGCGAGAGAATACACGAGGAGAGTTCCATGACCTTGAGGTGACATGCATGTAAGAGGAGAGTTCTAGTCTTATCACTGTCTATTCATATTGATATGACACATGATTTTAATTGGCTTGTAGATTCAGGTTTGCCATGTCATTTGTGTGGTGGTCGGCATTGTTTCAATTGTTTTCAGCAACTTTTTACATGACATATGGTTCAAGTTGCAAATGGGAGACATTCTCCCATCACTAGTAAGGGGGAGGTCGTGGTTGCCCCAACCATACGGTTGTTCGACATTCTACATGTTCCTGACTTCCCCATCAGCCTACTTTCAATTAGCAGAATCATGAAAGAGTTGAACTGTCGTGCTATCTTGGGTAATATTTCATGCATTTTTCAAGACATTTTGACTGGGAAGATCATTAGTGAAGGTTGTTGGCATAGCACCTTGTTATCTTTTCCTTGATATTTTTGGACTATTTATTATTTGTTTTTCCCTCCTGGACTTATGATGTAATTTACCCAACACATCTCTCTATATAAAGAGGTGTAGGGTTTTCTTGAGGAATAAGATTATTCATTTTCTCTGACTTGGTATCAGAGCGACGATCTTATATCGGCACTCTAGTATCCCACCCGCACTAGCCTCCGAAACCCGTCTAGCCTAACCCAATTGGTTGAAATGACTTATTTAATTATAGAAAACCCTAGGCTCTGTTATATAGAGAGAGACTAAAGGGTTAAAAGTACAGAACTTCCCCTAAGGAACTAAACACCCATAACCCGTACAAGAAAAGCATAAAAATAACAATATATGCTAACACTCCCCCTCAAGATGGAGCATAAATATCTATCGTGTTCAGCTTAGATACACATGAATCAAATAAAGATCTGGCCAAGGACTTAGTGAAAATATTTGCAATCTGCTCTTTAGATGTGGCTGGAGTGCTATATAGCAACCCCTTCTGAATAATATCTCTGGTATAGTGACAATCAACCTCAACATGCTTCGTCTTCTCGTGAAATGATGGGTTGTTGGCAATAAAGGTGGTTGCTCTGTTATCATGTCGCATCTCCATGGGGTTAGAAAACTGTATCTGCAAGTCAATAAGCATGGATCTAATCTACATTATCTCTACAGTCGTTTGAGCCATAGCCCCGTACTCAAACTCGACACTGGATCTCGCAACAGTGCCCTATTACTTGCTCCTCCAATGGATTAAATTCCCTGCTAAGAAGGTGCAGAACCTAGTAGAGAATTTGCGATTCACATGACATCCGGCATAGTCCGCATCAGAGTAGCCAACCAAAGTCATAGAAGACCCTTGGAGTAGAAGAAACCCTTCCCCAGCCTTCTTGACGTATCTAAGCACCATCAATGCTGCATCCCAATACTGATGTGTCAGCTTGATCATGAACTGACTCAGTCTCCCCACCTCAAAGGAGTCATGATAGTAAGGTATAGCAGCTTGCCCACAAGCTACCGATACTGTCTGCTCTCCACCACCTATACATCCTCATCATAAAGTGGCATCTTGATATCCATAGGAATATTGGCCTCCTTGGCCCCGAGCATACCAACCCCCTGCAAGATGTCCTAAGCATACTTCCTCTGAGACAAGACCACGTCCTTTTTGTTGCGAGCAACTTCAATACCAAGAAAGTACCGTGGAACCCCCAAGTCCTTCATGACAAACTATTCTTCTAGGATGCGCTTAACCTTAGCAACACCCTACTCATCATCCCGTATAATAATTAAGTCATCAACATAAACAAGTACTACAGTACCTCGTGCAGTCCTCCTGACAAAGAGAGAAAAGTCAGTTGTTGATCTCCTGAATCCAGCTGCCTCTACAACCTGTGACAACCTCTGGAACTAGGCTTTGGGACTCTGCTTAAGGCCATAGATGGCCTTCTGTAGTCGACATACACACTCCCTCTGAGTCTCTAAGCTAGGTGGCTGCTGCATGTAGACTTCCTCTTGGAGAGAGGAAGGCATTTTTCATATTCAACCAATGCAAGAGCCAATCTAACCGAACTGCCACTGCACCCAACGCCCGTACTGTAGGAAGTTTGGCAACTGGGAGAAGGTGTCAAAGAAGTCCACCCCATAAGTCTGGGTGAACTCCTTTGCGACGAGACGTGCTTTGTACCTAACAACACCGCCATCTAGGTTGAACTACAGAGTAAATATCCACTGACAGTCAACAAGTGTAGCACCATCAGGAAGTGAAGTGATCTCCCAGGTCCCATGACCTCTAAGAGCGGCCATCTCATCCTCCATGGCTGCCTATCATTTTGGATCAAGCATGGTCTCACGATAAGTAGTTGGAATCTGAGTAGTTGCTAATGCCTGAGTGAATCCAGCAAATCCAGGAGTTAGGCTATTAGTAGCAAGTGCCCCAGCTGTAGAATAAGTGTTGCAAGTCCGTTGTTGCTTCCAAATAGCTATTGGAAGATCAAGATTATCACATGCCACGTCATCTGTCCTGTCTCTGTGACCATACATGACAAACATACGTTAGTGTCTAAAGGACTCACCTGAAAAGCCGATGGTGAAGAGGAGAGTTGGAGTCCCTGATAGGTAGTATGAGAGAGGACACATGTCTGAAGTGGCCCAGTCATCCGAGGGAAGGGATGCGTAGCATAAAGTGGTGATGGTGGTGTAGTAGGGACAGGAATCTCAGGAAAACTCCCAAAGTGAATGGGGGTATATGGCATAGGCGCCATATCACCCTAAAAAAGCATCTCAGCTGCAGTCGTAGAAAAGAAATGTATTGCCTCATGAAATGTATCATCCACAGAAACATAGTATCGAGAAGTAAGCGGATCAAAACATCGATATCCTTTTTGTGTCCAGGTATATCTAAGAAAAACACACTTAACTGCTCTCGGTGCTAATTTATCTCGATTTGGTCCTAATAAATGGACAAAGGCAACACAACCAAGAGTTCGAAGGGTGACGTGAAACAGGGGTTGACCAAGATATATAGCCTGCAAAGGAAGCCGCTCATGTAATGCAGCATTAAGCATCTTATTGATAAAAAGAATGCAGTTAAAATAGCTCACCTCAGTAAAGGAAGGGAACCGAATGGTAAATCAATAGAATATGAACAACATCAAGAACATGACGATGTTTTTTCTCAGCAATACCATTTTGCTAAGAGGTCTGTGAGCACGTGGTCTCATGAATAATGTCATGATTAGAATAGAAAGTACGCAAACGAGTAGTACAAAATTTCGAGGTATTATTAGACCGAAAACATTTCACGAAACAAGAATGCGGAGTTTTTATTTCTTTAACAAAATTTTCAATGATTTATCCCACATCAGACTTATTCTGCAAAAGGAACATCGAGGAAATGCAAGAAAAATCGTCCACTAATAGAAGATAATATCTATTCCCAAGTCGATTAGGAGTACGACTGGGACCCCACACATCCATATGAATCGCGTAAAAAATAGCAGCAAAAGAAATATAAGTAGAACTGGGAAAACTAGTCCTATGATACTTGCTCAGCTGACAAGTATCACAGGTGAGAGCAGTAGTGGAGGGTATGTGCGGCAAAATCTGTCTGAGGCGATCAATAAGCAGGTGACCAAGGCAATGATGCCACTGGAGAGGAGATCTAGTGGAAGCAAGGCCTTGGGTAGCAGAAGCAACAATGGTCTGGCTCAAACAGTACACCCCCTTTCCTCACACCCTCCACCAATCGTCTTCCTAGTAAATTTGTCCTGCAAAACATAAGAAGATGCATAAAAAATGGCACTGCAGTTCAAATCCCTAGTAATATTGCTAACAAATAGTAAACTTAAGGGAAAATCAAGTACATAAAAGATATCTACTAGTCTCAAGGTGGGAGATAGAGATGTATCTCCCTTGCCAACCAGTAGGCGAATGTCTCCCATCTGCCACTTGCATAGTCCTGGCTAGTGTAATAAGTGCTAACTGAGAGAATGCACTCCTGTCGCCACATAGGTGCATAGATGCACTAGAATCAATCAAGTAATCACCAGAGAACAAGCGTGAGGACATACCAGCTGCAGGTGCCTACGAGGAGATAGCAATAGCTGTAGTATTTGAAGATTGTGAGGATGAAGCCTGTGCCAACTGCGCAATCTGCTGTTGCAGGATCTCAATCTCTATACTCAGGGAGCTCACATCATAACTGACAAGCACTCCATCTGTAATCTCAGCTGCCTGATTGGCCATAGGTGGCCTACCATGTTTTTGGCAGCATGTAGCCTCCAGATGACCAAGTTTGCCACAGTAGGTACATGGGGTCTCAGTATATGTCCCTGATGAGCATCCGCATCCACGACCACATGCAGGAGTATCCTTGCCATGTCTAGAGATCACTGCCAGTGCAGATGTTTGAGTACTAGAGTCAGGAGCAGGAGTACGTACTGCAACTCTGCTAAGTCTGCTATAAGCCTCCTTTAGGGTAGGAAGCTCAGGAGCGGTGAGAATCTGATCTCTGGCAGCAGTATACTCAGGTCCAAGGCCTACCAAGAAGAGAGAGAGCCAACTATCTCTGAAAATCCTTCCAGGAATCACAGGCACACCCTAGCAGATAGGAGTAATGTCTCTCCAACATTCCCTTAAAAAGGGAGTAGTATTGTGGTAGAGTGCATCTTTTCTGATGCAAGTAGAAAAAGTCGTAGAAGACCTAAAAGACCTATGTAGAGTTCTTAGCATGAAAATAAGTTTCACACAAGGACTCCCACATCTTCTTCGTGGTGTCGTAATACATGATCTTATCACCTATATGGGGAATAACTATCTGCATAAACCACGCTGAGACCATGGCATTGTTTCTGTCTTAGGTAGCGTTGGCACCAATCTTGCTTTCAGGCTTTGGATCTGTAAGGATGTGGCTCTTCCCATGACCCCTGATGGTCATGAGGAAAGTTTGAGACCATCATGGGTAGTTGGTCTCATCCAACTTGACGATAGGACCAAAAAATGGATTCTTCAGTACCCCAGTGTCCAAAAAAGTGCCTGAACACACCTCGGACTGATTATTTGAAGCCATCCTTACAATCTTGGAGCTGCAATCAGACTTCTATATCGAAGAGGTCATCAATCAGGTATGAAATTCAAAAAATCAGACTGGCATCTTCACAAAAAATCCCCTTGGACAAGCTTTGACCTAGCCCGAGTGCGGGGAGACTACCCGAGAAGGCCCCACCAGTGCTGGTGGAGCCCTAGGTGGTGCTGGCGGTGCTAGCGAGGCCTGAGGTGACGCTGGCGGAGCCCTAGGCGATGTTAGCGACGCTGGCAAAGCCCTAGGGGTTGCTAACAGTGCCAGGGAAGCTCAAGGCGGCACTACAGCGATGGTAGGAAGCATTGGAGGCACCGACGGAGGTTAGGCGATGGCCTCTCGAGGCAAATCGACCGGCAGCACTGACCGATGGGGCTTGCTAGCAGCGGCAATGGCCAGATCAACGATCGATTGTGGCCAACAGAGGTTGGTGGCCGCCGGTGGAGGCTCCTCTGGGTGTCTCCAAGAGAGATTAGGGTTTTGGTGGACAAGGTATGGAGGCTTGTAAGGGTAGGATACCGGAGTGTCGATTTAGGATTGCCGCTCTGAAACCAAATTTGTTGAAATGACTTATTTTATTATAGAAAACCCTAGGCTCTCTTATATATAGAGAGATTGAAGGGTTAAAAGTGCAGAACTGTCCCTGAGGAACTAAACACCCATAACCCATACAAGAAAAGCATAAAAATAACAATAAATGCTGACAAACACTAGTCCTAGATCTCCCCGCTGGCCCCCCTCCCTACTCTAGGCCAGCCTCCTCCAGCAAGGCCGTCGCCCCCCTCTAGAAAGGTCGCCCCCACTACTAGGCCGCAACCGACCTCCAGGTAGGGCAACACTGCCCCAGTAGGGCCTCCATCTACCCAGTAGGGGGGTCATTTCTCCGCTGCTGCCTAGTAGGGGGGTCACTCCTTCTGCCGCCAGTATTGGCTCCTGCTGTGACAATAGGAGTTATTGCTGTTGCCATATGCTACTGCTACGGGTGGTGGTAGCCGATGGCTTGTAGATCTCATTGGCAAGGGGGAGCAGCACCCCTTAAAAGTATTGTTAGGGTTTTCGCTGTACCCTAACATGTGCCAAGTCTTGATCTAAGGGGTGTTTGTGACTCTTAGGATGTTATCTAGGATCTCTAGATCTTAAGATTTCATGATCAAGAGATCACGTTCTCTCTAATTTCAAAGTTTTCCAGATCTGAAAATTGGTTTCAGATCACATTCGTGGCATCTTGTGGTAGTCTTAAGTCACGATGGCCTCTTCAAGCTTTTCGGAGGTGTCATCGATTACCGCTACGGATGTCAAGAGTTACAAAACTCCCTTATTTGTTCCTATCGCCAAGTTGAATGAGATCAAATGTGCCAGATGGTCTCAGATGTTCCTCATAATTGCAGAGGGACACGATAAGGAACACATCTTGATGGAGTAAGAGCCACAAGATAAGACAAGGAAATATGCCACGTAGAAGATAGACAATGCAATGGTCCGTGCTTGGATCATGAATTCTGTGGAGCCTCAGATTGGAGATGTGATCATGTACTACAGAATGGTCAAAGAGATGTGGGATTCTCTACGGGACACGTATTCTCATGAGAAGAATTCTAGCAAAGTATTTGAGATCTATCACACCATTGGTGGTTTGAACTAGGAGGGTCAATCACTATCTCAGTATTATGCTGCTTTGAAGGTGTTCCTAGAGAAGTATAATGCCTGTCTTCATGTCTTCACGTATGCCACTTAGAGGGTACACAGGAAGGAGTATGCAATCCTTCAGTTCATGGCTAGACTTGGACTAGATTATGAAGCTACTAGGTCTCAGATCCTGACTCTTGCTGAGCTTCCATCTCTTGAGGAAGTATATAGCCGAGTAAGTAGGGTGGTTGTTAAACCATCCCCGTCAGATGTTGGACAGACTTTTGGCTTAGTGGCTACAAGAGGATGTGATGGACGTGGTGGTCGAGGCACGACTGGTAGACCCTGCACCATATGAAATTGCATTAGAGGGGGGTGAATAATGTGGTAGATAAAATATATGCAAATAAAAATTCAATTACACAAGCATTCACCACAAGAGACAAGTATTTTTAAGTGGAAGCCCAACCTGGGTAAAAACCACCACTTAAGCTTCTCGACTTAGGATTTCCCATGCACTTAAACGAGGGTGACACAACCTCGATACAACCGCACTACTTTATCCGAGGGTAATGTACCTCAACCCCTCTTCTTTATGAAGAGTATTTTGTCTTATGAAGGAGACGAGAATTCACTACGTGAATACCCAACCAGCAAAATACAAAGCAAAAACCTATAGAGCCCAAAATATAAAGATTAAACCTAAGCTTCTATAGGAAAGAAGACTTCCCTTATACGAAAGAGATTAGACGTGATTGCATAGCGGGTTTGTGCTCTCTTATATGAAGTGTGAAGCTTGGAAAGCAAGGTCACAATCTTTTTCTCGTTGAATTCTCCTCTTTGATCACTAAAAATGGTGGAAAGAATTATGTCAAGGTGTAACACCACAAAGGAGAGGCTCCTATCTATTTATAGATGTGCTAGGAACCTTAAAAAAAGCCTTGGAGAGGCCTCATAACCGTTGGGAACAAATCCAAGGTAAATTAGGCCAAAATCAGGGTCATGACTCTGACAGCAGAATCAGATGTTTAATTTTAGGGTCAGACGTGTGGTCAATGTTTTGGTCGTCTGATGCAAGGATCAGAGTTCTTGATTTCGTTGGATGGAAATAGGGTTCAAGGTCAGACGTCTGGTATATCATTTTAAGATGTCTAGGTGAAATATTAGACGTCTAAGTTTGTGCGGGTTTATTCCTGTTTGGACCAGATCTAAACATGATTCTAGTATAAAGTAGTCAGACGATGTATTGGTCTATACTAACTATTAGACATCCGAAAGCAAAGGTTCCCTGCGGGAATTGATTTTTGAAATGCAACGGTTATATTTTGTTTAACACCTTATGATTTGTGTCTAACGTCTCTTTATGAGACGTCTAGGAAGCTTTATGAACGTCTGAAAATAATATAAAATTATTTCTACTTTAGATCTTGAAGATATCGGTCTGACAGTTCAATGGTCCTATTATTGGACATCTATCAAGGTCATTAAATGTCTAGAGTTAGGACGTCTAAAAGGAAAGGCATAGGCTACAATTTTTTAGCCTAGGTAATTAGACACCTGGTCACAATATCAGACGACTTAAATTGATTGAAATGACTTAGTTTTACTAGAAACCCTAGGGCTCTCTTATATAGAGAGAAACCGTAGGGTCAAAAGTATAGGAAAGTCCCTGAGGGACAAACACATCAAGCCCTTACAATAAAAAGTAAACGACCACACTACATAAGCTAACACTCTCCCTCAAGCTGGAGCATAGATATTAATCATGCTCAGCTTGGATATAAAAGAATCAAATAAAGATTTGGCCAAGGGCTTGGTGAAAATATTGGCCGTCTGCTCCTCAGATGCAACAGAGGTGGTATATAACAATCCCTTCTGAATAATGCTCCTGGTATAGTGACAGTCAACCTCAACATGCTTCGTCCTCTCGTGAAATGTTGGGTTGTTGGTAACGAAGGTAGTTGCACTATTATCACATCACATCTCTATGGGGCGAAAAAACTGCACCTGTAGGTCAATAAGCAAGGATCTGAACCACATCATCTCAGCAGCTGTTTGAGCGATAGCTCTGTACTCAGACTCGGCGTTGGATCTCGCAATTGTGTCCTGTTTCTTACTTCTCCATGTGATCAAATTTCCTGTTAAGAAGTTGCAAAATCCAGTAGTGGATTTGCGATCCACATGACATCTGACATAGTTTGCATCAGAATAGCCAACCAACGTCATAGAGGACCCCTTTGAGAAGAAGAGACCCTTCCCAGGAGCCTTCTCGACATATCTAAGTACCATCAATGCTACATCCTAATGCTGATGTGTTGGCTTGGCCATGAATTGACTCAGTCTCCCAACTACAAAGGAGATGTTTGGCCTCGTGATAGTAAGATACAGCAGCTTGCCCACAAGTTATCATACCGTCTGCTGTCCACCACCTGTGTATCCTCATCATAGAGTAGCATCTTGGGGTCCATAGGAATATTGGCCTTCTTGGCCCCAAGCATACCAACCTCTTGCAAGATATCTAAGGCATGCTTCCGCTGGCACAGGACCACACCCTCCTTGCTACAAGCAACCTCAATATCAAGGAAATACCGTAATGCCCCTAGGTCCTTCATGAAAAACTGTTTTCCTAGGATGCGCTTAACCTTAGTAATACTCTGCACATCGTCCCCTGTGATGATCAAATCATCAACATAAATAAGAAGTACCACAGTACCTCGTTTAGTTCTTCTGACAAATAGTGAAAAATCAACTGTTGATCTCCTGAATCCAGCTGCCTCTACAACCTGTGACAATATCTGAAATCAGGCTCTGGAACTTTGTTTGAGGCCATATATAGCCTTCTGTAATCGACATAAACACTCCCCCTGACTTTCAAAGCCAGGTGGCTGCTGCATATAAACTTCCTCTTGGAGATCACCATAAAGGAAGACATTTTTCACATCTAATTGGTGCAAGGGCCAATCTAACTGAATTGTCACTGCAATCAACACCCGGACCGTGGGAAGTCTGGCAACTGGGGAGGTGTCAAAGAAGTCCACCCCATAAATCTGAGTGAACCCCTTTGCCACGAGGCAAGCTTTATACCTAGCAACACCACCGTTAGGATTGAACTTCACAGTGAATACCCATTGGCAACCAACGAGTGCAGCACCATCAGGAAGTGGAGTAAGCTCCTAAGTCCCACGACCTCTAAGAGTGACCATCTCATCCTCCATGGCTACCTGCCATTTTGGATCAAACATGGCCTCATGGTAACTAGCTGGAACCTATATAGCAGCTAACACCTGAGTAAATGCTACAAATCTAGGAGTTGGACTATCAGTGGCAAGTGCCCCAGTCGTGGGATAAGTAGTGCAAGTCCATGGTTGCTTCCGAATGGCTATCAGAATGTTAAGATCATCACCTGACACATCACATGTCATATCTCTGTGACCATCACATGGTAAACACACATCAGTGTCTAAAGGACTCACCTGAGAAGCCGATGGTGAAGGCGAGGATGGGGGTCCCTGATAGGTAGCATGAGGGCGTACATGTCTAGAGGGGCCCAGTCAGGCGTGAAAAGGGATGCGTAGCAGGTGGTGTTGGCGATGTGGTGGACATGAATCTCAGGAAAGCTCCCAAAGCGAATGGGAGAATATGGCATAGGCGCCATATCACCCTTAGGAGGTATCTTAGCAGCTATCACAAAAAAGAAAGGTACAGCCTCATGAAAGGTAATTTCCGCTGAAATATAGTGCCGGGAAGTAAGCAGATGAAAACATCGATATCCCTTTTGAGTCTGGGTATACCAAAGAAAGACACATCTGACTGCTCTCGATGTCAGTTTATCTGAACTTTGTCCCAACAAATGGACAAAGGCAACACAACCAAAAGTTCGAGGGGTGACGTAAAACAAAGGATGATCATGATAAGTGACCTGAATAGAAATTCGTTCATGCAATGCAGCATTAGGCATCTGGTTAATCAAAAAACAAGCAGTCAAAATAGCATCACCCCAATAGAAAGAGGGGACAGAGTGGTGAATCAACAACGTGTGAGCAATATCAAGAATATGTTGATATTTCCTCTCAACAACACCATTTTGCTGAGAGGTATAAGGACATGTCTCATGGATAATGCCACAACCAGAGAAGAAATTGCGCAAACTCAAAGTACAAAATTCCAAGACATTATCAGAACAAAAGCACTTTACCAGACAAGAATGCTAAGTTTTTATTTCTTTGACAAAGTTCTCGATAATTTGTCCCACATCAGACTTATTTCTCAAGGGAAACATCCAAGACACTTAAGAAAAGTCATCAACTAAAACAAAATAATATTTGTTCCCAAGTCGATCAGGAGTAGGAATGGGACCCCACACGTCCATATGAATCAAATTAAAAACAACAAACGAAACAAAAGTAGAACCAGAAAAACTAACCCTGTGGTGCTTGCCAAGTTGACAAGCATCACAGGTGAGAGCAGTAATGGAGGGGATGTGCGGTATAACACGTCTGAGGTGATGAATGGGTAGATGGCCAAGGCGATGCTGCCACTGGAGAGGAGATCCAGCAGAAGCAAAGCCCTGGGTAGCAGAGGCAGCAAAAGCATTACGGCTCAGACGGTACACCCGATGTTCCACACGCCCTCCACCAATCGTCTTCCCAGTGAATTTGTCTTGCAAGACATAAGAAAACGCATCAAAAATAGCTCGATAATTCATATCTCTAGTGATGCTGCTAACAGACAATAAGCTCAAAGGAAAATCAGGCATATAATAGACATCTACAAGTCTCAAAGTAGGAGATAAAGACATATCTCCCTTGCCAACAAGTGGCGAGTGTCTCCCATCAGTCACCTGTACTGTTCTAGCGGGCGTAACAGGTGTTAATTGAGAGAAAGAGCCTCGGTTGCCACATAGGTGCTTGGATGCACCAGAATCAATTAACCACTCACCAGAAGATAAAAGTGACGACATACCAGTTACAGGTGTCTCTGACGAGGAGGTCATAGTTGTAGTGTCTGGAATCTGAGAGGACACCTAAGTCAATTGAACAATCTGCTGCCGCAAGTTCTCAATCTCAGTACTCAAGGAACTAATATCAGAAGTAGGAGAAGTCGCATCGAAGATCTTTGCTGCCTGATTGGCAACAAGCGGCCTACTATGCTTCTACCAACATGTAGTCTCAGCATGACCAAGTTTGCTACAGTAAGTACACGGGGTCCTGATACGTGTACCAGAAGAATGTCCATGTCCACGACCACGTGCAGGATAAGCAGTATCCCTACCACGTCCAGGGATTGTAGCCAATGCAGATGACTGAGCAACAGTATTAGGAGTAGGAGTGCATACTGTAACTCTGCTGAGTCTATTGTATGCTTCCTCCAGAGGAGGAAGCTCAGGAGCAGTAAGGATTTGATCTTTGGCTGCCACGTACTCAAGTCCAAGGCCAGCCAAAAAAAGAGAGACAGCTAATTGTCTCCTAAAACTCCTTCAGGACTCACAAGCGCACCCTGGCAGGTAGGAGTAGTGCCTCTTTAACATTCCCTTCATGAGGGGTAATACTGTGACAGCGTGCGTCCCTCCTGACACAAATAAAAAAAGATCATAGAAGACCTGAAAAACTTGTGTGGAGTTCTTGGCATGTGAATAGGTGTCATGCAAAGACTCCCACATCTCTTTTGCAGTAGTGTAGTACATGATCTCATCTCCTATGCGGGGAACAACTGTATGTATCAGCTATACACAAACCATGGCATTATGGTTATCCCAATTAGCATTTGTACCTATCTTGTTCTCAGGCTCCAAATCCGTAAGAATAAGGTTTTTTTTATGACCCCTGACGGTTATAAGAAAGGTCTAGGACCACCGTGGGTAATTGGTCTTATCCAACTTAACAACAAGACTAAAAAAAGGGCTCTTGAGTACCTCGGTGTCAGAAACAGAGCCCGAGGACACCTCAGACTGATCATCTGAAGCCATCTTCACAATTCGGAAGCCTTGATCAAGCTTCTATCAACCACGAAATCATCCATAAATCTGAGATCAGACAAATTCAAACCTGCATCACAGACTTACACTCCTAAATTAGGACAAGAAATCCCTTTTCAATCACAACACAGGGATTGGATTACGAAAAATTGCCTCCCTGTTGATCTACGTCGCCGACCACTACCGTCAGAGCACCGTAGCGCCGCCACAGGCTCATCAAGCCACTGTTGGGCTGCCGTCGGTGATTAGATCAGCCTCCAAGAGGTCGCAGTGCTGCCGCAAGTGGCTCTTGGTGCTGCTACGCCATCGCTGGGACCTAGGATGGTCGTGAGCAGCGTCGCCGGTGATCAGGTCAGCCTCCAAGAGGTCGCAACACTGCCGTGAGTGGCTTTTGGTGTTGTGCTGTCGCTGGGACTGAGGATGGTCATGAGCAGCGTCGTAGAGCCACCACAATTAGCGTGGTGACTACTGCGCCACTGTTGGAGACCAAGAAGGCCCCAAAGCACATCTCTGCGCTGCTGCAAGCGTCGCTTGAGGGTGCTACTGGCTCACCCGCACCGCTGTAGCGCTGCTGTTCGTGTTGCAACAAACCTCTAGAGCTCTGTCGAGAGCTTCTACTGCTCTCGAGGGATAAAGGAGAATTAGGGTTTTGGTGGTTAGGGTTTTAGAGGCTGTAAGGGATGAGATAACTAGAACTACAATCTAGAACTGGTGCTCTTATACCAAATTGATTGAAATGACTTAATTTCATTAGAAACCTAGGGGTCTCTTATATAAAGAGAAACCGTAGGGTCAAAAGTGTAGGAAAGTTCCGGAGGGACAAAACACATCAAGCCCTTACAATAAGAAATAAACGACCACATTGCATAAGTTAACAATTTAAAAGTTAGGATCTGATTATCATGTTGGACGTTTGATCAGTCTGTCTGATTCCTATCTTGGCTTTCTAATTCTATTATAAGGTTTTCCTAAATGTTCCAAGGATGTGTAAGTGTTCCTAGAACTTAGGTTAATATATTTTGGACTCTTTAACATATTTCTAAGGAATAAAGAACAAAAACAAATTACAAGTACAATTTTACGATAACCGTCTATCATATTCTTCATTTACCTTCTTCAAGCTTTAACCCTAAGTATTGCTCCATCTCCTTCAAGTTCTATCCTTCTTTATGCTTTTGTCCAACCATCAAGCTCCTCCATTCCTTCATGGTATTGAGCTTGAGTTCTTTCACACTTGTTATCATTTGCAATAATCCTAAAATCTTAAACTCAATTGCAAATCTTAAGTTACAAGTGTTTTGTTAACATCAAAATTAATGATCGTGGTACCTTTACACCAACAATCTCCTCCTTTTTAATGATGACAAAATCACAAATAATATTCCAAAAAATTCTTCCCCTTTTGACATTATCAAAAAGATTTAATCAATTTTAATCATCTTATCTTATGACTCCCCCTTAAAACATATTCTTCTAAAATTAGGTTAACTCCCCCTTTTTAACATAATTATACAAGAGATGTGTTCTTCTATTATCTCCCTTTTTTGACATGATAAGCTCATTTTTCCTAATGGCATGCGCTTCTATTGACAAATTCAACAATTATAAGGGTTACAAGTGTTTTCCCCCTTAAATATATGCATTTCTACATTAGTTTGAAATAGCTAAGGTGATATCTCCCCCTTTTTAATTGAAACATAGCTTGACTTAGCTAAAAAATCTCCCCCTACATACATACATTTCTATGGAAGTTTTAAATCAACTTTGGTTAAGGATGATCTCCCCCTTTTTAATTGAAACATAGCTTGACTTAGCTAAAAAATCTCCCCCTACATACATACATTTCTATGGAAGTTTTAAATCAACTTTGGTTAAGGATGATAACCTTCTCCCCCTATCTTGATGCTCATTAGAAATAGATCATCAAAATCAAAGAAGGGTTTTACTTAACTTACTAAGGCCAATAATATGGCCCATATGGAGGTTGCCACATGCAATCACCTCTCCATCTATAGCTTTCAAATCTAGGTATGGTGCTTGATTCCAGTTGTATTTCATTGGCCTATTTACCATCCATCTCAAGTTTCTTCGTATTCATTAAGGCTTCTTAGATCCGTTCTTTGGTCTTGCTAATTTGAGTTGTCCGTCCTTTAATTTGTAAATTCAATTCTTCACATTATAATCTCCTTGGAATCCTACAAAACAAAGTTCAAGTTGCTTTTTCAGTATTCAAGTTAATTTGGATTTGGATTTGTTAGTGGGTCTCCTTAGTAGAGATTTTATCTGAACCTTTTGGCTTATGTTAGCCTCATAATAGCTAAGCCCAAATTTATTAGAGGTTGGCTTTTGATGGGCAATTAATTTGTCCAAATTTCCCTTTAGTGAAGTTGGCTAGATCATCAAGGAGTTGATTTGACTTCTCCTTAAGATGAGCTATTTCAAGTTTCAAATTTTAAATCTTATCTTTGAATTCTTTATTATCTTCTTTCAACATATGATTTTCAAAACTAATCAAAGATTCATTGGCTTCAACTTCCTTAATTTTCTCTAAATAGATTTTATTTTTAAAATCTAGTTCTTCAAACTTATCTAAGAGAGATTCATTTTTAATAATCTTATACTTAGAAAATAAGGATTCAAAAGCACCCTAAAGTTCTTGTGTAGAAAGAGTTTACCTCTTCTGCGCTATCATCCATGATTGCCATGAAGCTCATGCACGCTGTTTTGTTCTTCGTTTCCTTCTTGGATTCTTCTTCCTCCTCCGAGCTCAAGTCTTCATGAGTAGTGTTCAACTTTCTCCATATCTTGTAGGCGGTGGCGCACTTTCGGATTCACTCGAATTCTTCCGAGCTCAATGCACAGTACAAGGCATTCATAGCCTTTGCATTGAGGTTAAGTTGCCGAATTTGGTCTTCGAGTAACCAAGGGCGGGTTTCTCCGGAATTACAAATGCGGACTCGCATTTTTCCCAAACAGTATAATCATATACTTGCAACCACAAAGTCATACAAATTTTCCAATATAAAAAATTTATACTTTTGTAATATGGTGGTCTTGAGGTGTCATGTCCTTCGGTGCATGCAAACATCTTCCTCTCCATCGGATCCTCACTGGGTGTGACTCCATATGCGCGAGAACAATACTCTGATACTAAATGAAATTACACTAGAGGGGGTGAATAGTGTGGTAGATAAAATATATGCAAATAAAAATTCAATCACACAAACATTCACAGCAAGAGACAAGTATTTTTAGGTGGAAACCCACCCCGGGTAAAATCCACTACCTAAGCCTCTCGACTTAGGATTTTCCGATCGACCGAGTAGATCAAATCCACCATGTCACTTAAACGAGGGTGACACAATTTCAATACAACCACACTACTTTATCTGAGGGTAATGTATCTCAACCCCTCTTCACGAAGAGACTTTTGCCTCATGAAGGAGACGAGAATTCACTACGTGAATATCCAACCAACAAAATACAAGGCAAAAACTATAGAGCCTAAAATAAAAGGATTAAACCTAAGCTTCTATAGGCAAAAAGACTTCCTTTATACAGAAGAGATTAGGCGTGGTTGCACAATGGGTTGGTGCTCTTGTATATGAAGTGTGAAGCTTGAAGAGCAAGGCCACAATCTTTTTCTTGTTGAATTCTTCTCTTTGGTCACTAAAATTGGTGGAAGGAATTGTGTTAAGGTGTAACACCACAAAGGAGAGGCTCCTATCTATTTAGAGATGTGTTAGGAACCTTTAAGGACTTGAAGAGGCCTCATAACTGTTGGGAATAAATCCAAGGCAAATCAGGTTGAAATCAGGGTCAATGACTCTAACAGCAGAATCTAACGTCTAATTTTCTGGTCAGACGCCTGGTCAATGTTTTGGTTGTCTGATGCAAGGGTTAGAGTCCCTGATTTCGTTGGATGGAAACAGGGTTCTAGGTTGGACGTTTGGTATATCATTTTAAGACGTCTGGGTGAAATATTGGATGTCTAATTTTATGCCGGTTTGCTCCTATTTTGGATCAAATCTAAACATGGTTCTAGTGTAACGTGGTCAAATGACATATTGGACGTCTATACTAACTATTGGGCATTTAAAAGTAAAGGTTCTCTATAGGAATTGGTTTTCAAGATGCAACAGATAGATTTTGTCTAACACCTTATGATTTGGGTCTAATGTCTCTTTATCAGACGTCTGAAAATAGTATAAAATTATTTCTACTTTGGATCTCGAAGATGTGGATCTGACAGTCCAATGGTCCTATTATTGGATGTCTGTCAAGGTTATCAGACGCCTGGAATAGAGTCAAGACGTCTAAAAGAAAAGGCATAGACTACGATTTTCTAGACTAGGTAATTGGAAGCCTGGTCACAATATCATACGACTTAAAATGTCATCCTAGACATCTAACCTAGAGCCCTGTTTCCATCCAACGAAATCAAGAACTCTGACCCTTTCATTAGATGACTAAAACATTGACCAGTCGTCTGACCCATTGTCGAACCGATTCTGCTGTTAGAATTATTATGACATTAATTTCGACCTGATTCTTCTTGGATATGTTCCCAATGGCTATAAGGCCTCTCCATGGCTTTCTTAAAGGTTCCTAGCACATCTATAAATAGATAGGAACCTCTTCTTTGTGAAGTTACACTTTGATACAATTTTTTCCACCATTTATACACATTTTGAGAAGGAATCAAAAGAAGATAGTGTCCAAGCTCTACACTTCGCATTCAAGAGCACTGAAACTCTGCTGCGTACTCACGTTGAATC
Source organism: Thalassia testudinum (assembly GCA_037157565.1). NCBI lineage: Eukaryota > Viridiplantae > Streptophyta > Magnoliopsida > Alismatales > Hydrocharitaceae > Thalassia > Thalassia testudinum. Next base: position 60,900,272 of record JAZHRO010000019.1, on the reverse strand, counting down.
ACTTCCATCTCAAGAAAGACCTTTTGCCTATAGAAGCTTAGGTTAAAATTATATTTCAGGCTCTATAGGTCTTTTGTACTTTTATTTTTTGTTGGGTATTCACGTAATGAATTCCCGTCTCCTTCGTGAGATAAAATTTTCTTTGTGAAGAAGAGGGATTGAACTACACTACCCTCGATTAAAGTAGCGTGGTTGTATTGAAGTTGTGTCACCCTCGTTTAAGTGACACGGTTAATGGATTTGAGCGACTTGGTCGATCGGGAAACCCTAAGTCGAGAGGTTTAGGTGATGGATTTTACTTGGGTTAGGTTTCCATCTAAATATCTTTGTGTCTTGTGGTGAATGTTTGTGTGATTGGATTTTTATTTTCACATATATTTTTATCCCGCACTATTCACCCCCTTTAATACACTTACACTATATGCTTGCATTGTGGCAAGGTTGGCCACATGGAGGCCTCTTGTTGGTCGAAGCATGGTAGACCTCCTATAGCTAACCAAGCTATCTCTTCTAAGGAGGCGAGCGATGTGTCATGTGCTGACTATGATACTGTTGTCCAGCATCTCGCCCAGTTGACTCAGGAGACTGCTGCTACTATTGATACCGCTGCATTGGCCTCCTCAGGTATAGCTTTTACTTCTATCTTTGGTAGTGGTATTTCTGACAGCACCTTGTGGTTACTAGACTCAGGAGCCTCCTGGCATCTCAGTGGTGATCAGACATGCCTTTAGATAGGTTCAAACTGTTACTCCTAGTAGATCTATTCAAATGGCAAATGGCAAACATTGTAGAGTAGATGACAAAGGAGATATGGCAGTGACTCCTTCACTGACTTTGCCTAATATTTTTTATGTTCCTGATTTTCCGATTAGTCTTTTGTCTGTTAGCAGAATCACAAGACCTACATTGCCACACCATTTTTAATGAGTTGGGCTATATCTTCTAGGATGAGCTCACAGGGAGGACAATTGGTGGCAGAAATGAAGGAGGTATCGCCTGATCCAGACTCCTTTTGCTACTGTGTCTGGGCGAGGCCACTTTTAGTGTTGGTATAATTCTTCAGTGGCATTGTCATCTTGGGCATCCTTTACTGGACAGGTTACGACGTGTCATCCCTCATATATCACCTACCGCTGAGATTTTGTGTGATGCGTCTCAGCTGGGGAAGCGTCACAGAGGTAGTTTTTGATTTATTACATATGTATGTATGAGGTCCTAGTAGAGTATCAAATAGATTGGGTCATAGATTCTACTTATTGGAGATGATTTTTCCAGGATGTCATAGTTGTTTTTGCTAAAGAATAAATCAGATGTTGGGTCTGTGATTGAGCTATTTATTTTGCAAATAAAGACTCAATTCTTTGCTATTGTGAAAATTGTACGATCTGATAATGCCTTAGAATTTTGTACAACCAAGTTAGAATCTTACAGATCTCTTGGGATTGTTCACTAGACATCATGCTCCCATGCTTCGCAACAAAGAATGGAATAGTTGAGAGAAGACACCTTTATGTGTTATATGTGGCTAGAACATTACTTATTCAGCATAATGTGCCACAGGTTTTGGGAGATGCAGTATTAACTGCATACTATTTGATTAATAGGTTGCCCAACTTAGCTATTCAGGAACAAGTTCCATGGCAGGTCCTTCATCCAGAGAAGGAATTGTTTACTGTGCCACCTCGTGTTTTGGCTGTATAGCCTTTGTCCGTGTTTTAAGACCTTGCAGAGATAAGCTTGCCCCGAGGGCAGTAAAGTGTGTCTTTCTGGGATACAGTAGCAATTAGAAAGGATACAGATGTTATGACCCATGAGGCAAGATGTGACTGTAGATGTCACTTTCCATGAGTCTATTCCATACTTCTCAAGAGATGGTCGTCAGTTGATGTTTGAGGGAGGCTCACTCCCTATGCCTGTTCCATCGGTTCCTTTAGAGCAGATTCATATTACATACAGTGAGGATACCACTACTACAAAAACTCCTGAGGCATGAGGTAGAGATTACTCATGTATACATGTTTACCTGATACATACAGACAACATACATGACGTCAAAAACACACCTCCCCTCCACCTCAGCTACCTATCTCCTCCCTTAGTTAGGTATATGTTGATACTGACGTGAATTGTCCTAGTGGTAATTGTGCAGGTTCTTCTGATGAGTCTACTTCCCCTATTGAGCAGCAGGCTACTGAGTCTATAGAGGAAGATCTTGACCTTCCAATTATCGTTTGAAAGGCCCCTCGCAATTGTGCCCACCACCATACTATAGGAGCAGTGCCTACTACCAACCTTGGGAGATCGTTTGCAATGTTCACGGCTGCTCTCTCTACGACACAGCTTCCCACTTCCCATAAACAAGCCATGCTGAATCCAAAGTGGCGTCAGGCCATGGAGGATGAGACGGCTACTTTACGCTCCAAAGAAACGTGGGAATTGACTACTCTGCCCAATCACTCCAAGACAGCGGGGTGTTGATGGGTCTTTACTCTCAAGTACAACCTAGATGGCACTATATCTCGCTACAAGGCTAGATTGGTAGCAAAGGGGATTTACCCAGACATATGGGGTAGTTTTCTTTAATATCTTCTCACCTGAAGCATGACTTCCTACTGTTCGCATTTTGCTGTTTGTTGGTTCTCACCATGATTGGCCTCTTCATCAACTGGATGTGAAGAATGCATTTCTATATGGCGATCTTCAAAAGGAGGTCTACATGCAACAGCCTTCGGGGTTTGAGACTTAGGAGGAGTGTGTATGTAAACTGAAGAAGGCCATTTATGGCCTGAAGCAAAGCCCAAGAGCTTGGTTTTAGAGATTGTCAGAGGAGGTACAAACCATGGGACTTGTGAGGTCTTCTGTTGATCATTCGCTCTTTACCAGGAAGAGCATAGAGGGAGTTGCGGTGCTTCTTGTCTGTGTTGATGATCTCATTCTCATTAGGGATGACACTGTTGGGATAGCTGAGGTGAAGAAGTTGGATGAAGCCTTTGTGATAAAAGATCTTGGTGAACTCTGGTATTTCCTAGGCATTGAGGTGGCACGCAAGAAAAAAGGTATTGTCTTGAGTCAGCACAAGTATGCCCTTAATGTGTTGCAGGAGATAGGGATGCTGGGGTCTAAGCCTGCTAACATTCCAATGAATCCCAAAGGACACCTCTATGATACAAACTCTCTACCTATAGATGGTAGATCTTATAGGCAATTGGTTGGTAAGCTATTACATGTCTTAATCTCTCCCTTGCAGTGGGAAAACTTAGTTCATGAACAAACCAACCAAGAAGCATTGGGATGCTGCTATGCAAGTGCTTAGATACGTGAAGAAAGCACCTGACAGAGGAATTCTGCTTCAGAAGGGCACGTTTATGAGTATTGTTGGCTATTCTAATGTCGACTATGTAAGTTGCATGGCAAACAGAAAGTCAACAACTAGTTTATGTACTTATGTGACAAGCAATCTTGTGACCTGAAAGAGTAAGAAGTAGCAGGCGGTATCCAGGTCAAGTGCAGAATCAAAGTATCGTGCTATGGCATAGACAGCTACAGAGATAGTCTGCGTCAGATCAGTGTTGCAAGATCTACATGTCCAGGTGGAGGGACTAATGGAGATGAGATGTGACAATCGCGTTGCTACTTACATTGTAAACAATCCAATGTTCCATGAATGTACGAAGCATGTTGAGGTTGATTGCCATTACACTAGAGACCTGATACAACGTTGGATTATCTACACTACTTCAGTTACTTCTAAAGATCAAATTGAGAATATATTCATGAAGCCTCTTCCTAGATCCGTATTTGACATATGTTATTCCAAGTTAAGCATCATTGATATATATGCTCCAACTTAAGGGAGAGTGTTGGCATAGCACTTTAGTTATCTTTTTCCTTTATGTTTTTGGATTGTTTTATTATTTGTTTTTCCCTCCTAGACTTGTGATATAATTTATCCAACACCTTTCTCTATACAAAGAGATGTAGAGTTTTCTTGAGAAATAAGATTATTCATTTTCTCTGACTAAGGGCATAAGGAAGGAGTGTACCAACTACTTCAATCTCCATTCATTGCCCATGATGCGGTTCCTACATTGTTAGCATGTGCTCTTTAATGGCACTTGCGACTGCATCATCTTCCTCTTTGCAAGCTTCGTTGCATTATTCCTCAAATTTCTCCAGGTGCAAAGATCGAGTGTGAAGCATGCCAATTAGGGAAGCACCACATAAGCATGTTTCCATCTAATCAAACATGGAGATTATGATCCCTATTGGAGCTCCTTCACATGAATGTCTAGAGTCGTAGTTATGTTCCTGATAAACTAGGGCATCGCTACTATTTAGTGATTACTTAAGATTATTCTCACTTGAATTGGGTGTTTAGGGGTGATTATAAGGAATTTTGTTTTAGAGATGAAGATACAACTTGGGGCCATCACCAAAATTGTTCGTTCTCGCAATGTTTTGGAGTTTTGCACAAGTTACTTTGTGACTTGTACAAGTTATAGGGAAAAATACACCAAGCTACTTGTCCACATACTTAACAAAATGGTGTTGTCGAGCGCAAGCATGGACACATTTTGGATGTTGCTAGGATATTATTGATCCATAACAATGTCACTCAGGTATATTGGGGATTTGTGGTTCTTATAACATGTTTTTTTATCAATCCCATGCCTTTTCAATACTTGATGAACAGATTCCAATACAGCTATTATATTTAGATGGAGAACTATTCTCTGTTCATCCTTATGTGTTTGGATGCACAGTGGTTGTTCATTTTCATGGTCTTGGTAGAGACAAGTTAGGCCCTAGAGGTGTGAAGTGCATTTTCCTAGGGTACTCTAAGTCATAGAAGGGCTATCGATGTTACAATTCTTTCCAGTGATGCCACTATATTAATACAAATGTGACATTTTTTGAGTTCGTTCCATATTTTTCTACTGGAAGATCGCACTACATATGGTTCCTAACATGATGCCTATGCCAATGCCTCCTACCCCTTTGGAAGAGATTCCAGTTAACGTCACTCCAAATCCTGAGTAGAACAAGCCTCAGGAGATTTCTAGTCATCTTCCTTCTACTCTTGAGCCTACTTATCCATTGGCTCTTGAGGAGAATATTGGTCTAGATGGTTCGGATGATGTGTTGGTGGATGAAATGTTAGATACCCAGGCAATAGGTACTTCACCTGCAAATAGGTAGACATGTGCTAGTAATGGCCATGAGGATAAAACATATTAGGACTGGCCAATAGCTCTACGGAAGGGAAGCCGTACTTGCACCATGCATTCCATTTCGAAGCATGTATCTATGGCATGTCTCGGGCCCTCGTCAAGGTTGTTCTCTTTTGACTATTTGCGACACTGATCCCTACATCTCACCATCAAGCCTTGTTAGACCCACGATAGAGACAAGATATGGAGGTGGAGATGTTTGCTCTTAAGTCTCGTAGTACATAGGAGCTTATTGAATCGGCGTTTGATGCCACTGTGGTAGGGTTTAAATGAGTGTTCACCGTAAAGTACAATTTAGATGGATCAATTGTGAGATACAAGGCTAGGCTTGTTGCAAAGAGATTCACCTAAATTTATAGTGGATTTCTTTGATACTTTCTTACTAGTGGCTCAACTGCCTACTATTCGGATTTTGATTTCTGTGACAGTCCAACAGGAATGGTCTCTTCATCAATTGGATGTCAGGAACATTGTTTTTTATGGCCATTTACAGGAGGTGGTCTACATGCAGCATCCACTAGGTTTTGTCTAAGGGGAAGTGTCAAAAAATATGTCACCTTCGCAAAACAATTTATGGCTTGAAATAGTCTCAGGGCATGGTTTCAGATCAAGGTGGTTGAGACCCTTAGTTTTTGTAGATCTTCAACAGATCATTCCTTGTTTGTTGGAGGGATAATGGTGATGTTGGTTTATGCAGATGACATCTTTCTTACTGGGGATGATACTCATGGGATTCGTGACTTGAAATGCCTGGATGAGAACTTTGTGATCAAGGACTTAGGCCCACTTAGGTACTTAGTTCGAATCGAAGTTGCTCGTAGCAAACGGGATATAGTGTTATCCTAGAGAAAGTATGTTATTGATCTCTTGCAGGAGATTGGTACGTTGGAGGTGAAATCGGCACATATTCCTCTGGATCTAAAAGTTCATCTTTCTGGTAAGAATGTGACACCTGTCGATGCTCTCCAATTTAGAGCTTTAGTGGGGAAGTTTCTATATTTGACCTGACAGTTAGAAAGCTAAGTCAGTTCATGTACAAGCCAACCAAGGTACATTGGGATGCAACTATAATGTTACTTAGGTACTTGAAGTTGTCATTGAAGAAGGGTCTCTTATTCACAAAAGGCACCTCTCTTGACATTATTGCCTACATAGATGCAGACTATGCAAGATATCTTGAGGACAAAAAGTTCACAACAGGTTTCGGCACATATGTTGTCGGGAATCTAGTGATGTGGAAGAGCAAGAAGTAGGGAATTGTGTCCAGATCGAGTACCAAGTCCTAGTATCTTGCCATGGCTTAGACTATTGTAGAGATGACGTGGATACGATCTGTGCTATGTGACTTGCATATTCCCATTAGTTTTTCCATGGAGATGAGATGTGACAACCAGGTTGCTACCTATATTGTAAATAATCTTATGTTCCATGAAAAGACTAAGCATGTTGAGGTGGACTGTCATTACACAAGAGATCTTATTTAAAAGAGCCTCATTCGAACCTCCTCTTCTCTTCTCAAGATCAAACAACAGATATTTTTACCAAAGCACTTCTTAGGCCTTTATTTGATAGATGTTTCAAGCTGAGCATGATAGATATCTATATTTCGACTTGAGGGGGAGTGTTGAGAGTTGGTTCTTTTTTTGTTTTCTCATTCTCATTTTCTATTTTCTTATTTCATGAGGGCTCACTTGTAATTTTTCTATCTTCTATTTGTATATTAAGGATTGGTGAAAGTGATCTTTTTCTTCTGACAAATTTGATTCCTAGGTCTTGCTTTAGGCACATGCCATTGGTAGATCTCCATCCGAGCTTCCCTATTTATTTCCTTTCAAAGATTTTGATTGAACTCAATGCGTAGATTAGTTGGGATTTTAATTGACCAATCAAGCCCAACATTAGTTGTAATAGATTCATATATTATTAATTTGTAACTCATTCTAATCAAGAGATATAGGTGCAATTTGAACAACGTGATAGGGCATCCATATCAATATGACAAACTTTGTGCTATCTTGCATGATCCAAAATTTTTCAGGGAATTGATGTTTTCAAAGATTTTGATTGAACTGCAACGCCTAGATTAGTTGGGATTTTAATTGACCAATCAAGCCCAACATTAGTTGTAATAGATTCATATATTATTAATTTGTAACTCATTCTAATCAAGAGATATAGGTGCAATTTGAACAACGTGATAGGGCATCCATATCAATATGACAAACTTTGTGCTATCTTGCATGATCCAAAATTTTTCAGGGAATTGATGGTAAAATCTGCTTTGGAAATGTTTTATGCAATATGATTCTCAGTGAAGGCTCTTTATTCTTGCTTAAGCCCTAATTTATTAAAGGGACCACAAAATATATTACCAATAACTTTGGCTTCATGTATTCACCCACATCTATCCTGTAGGAAATTTCCACAGTTAAATCCAAGTAACCAAGCGAAACATATGTATCTTGCTTTGTTAATTATATTATGAGGATATATACTGCTAGTTTAGTAATTCATTGATTGGATATGTCAGTTTTCAAATGCTATTTTGTTAATTCTTTTTTGTTGCATGCAGGATGAAAATGAAACACTCCAAGATCACTTGGAAGGGCAGCATTTCCAAACTACTCTGTCCTATGTAGTAGAACTAGAACCAAAATTATGGTTACCTATTCGTCTTCTTGAAGGAAGAATATGCAAGGAGATTAGGATTAATCTTTCATCGGTTCGGGATGAAGCTCAAAGAATTCAGAGAACAAGATAAAGTAATTCTTGATTTAAATGCATGCTTGAACATTTTTCTAATGGATGTATATATCATAATGTGGTGTTAATTTTTTTTCTCTTGTAAATTTTTCAGTGTGTCCTTGTATTGTTTAGAAATTATGAGGCTGAGCAAGTGATGTGGAGAAACTAAATGGAAGAAGAGATACATCTGCAATATAATGAATCCTTTCTTTTCTTCCAAGGACGTACAAACAAGCTGTCTAGACTTGTCGACACTATCTTTTCATTTTGGTAACAATTCTTACAATCTCCAACCAAGTGATGCTTAAATCTGACATGGAAACAGTTGTTGTGGCACCATAAGGGTCCATATCAACACCTTTGGAATATTGTTATTTTAGGATATCACCAAAACATCACCACATATTGAGGGGTTCCATCGATGTTTGCACATCAGTTGGGCCTCTGTATAATTTTTTCCATAAAATATTGATATGTCCCTGATATTGGACTTGTCGAGCATCTTGATCACGGTTTGCAGATCTGAAACCTTGCTTGTTGCTGCTCATGTGCGACTCCAAAGGCCCTCTTTACTCTACCTTCTTGCATAACATATTTTCTTAATCTCTCTCAATTCATCATTTTATCAATGATTTGAGATTCTAAATTTGTTCACCTCCGGAAACCTATTCTTGAAATTTCTTAAAAAGCTTGAGTTCTAATCTCAATCCAAAACAAGGGTTACTATTCATTCCGAGTTTGATCTTTTTAATTGTTGAGTAGATTAAGGGTGTCTACACATTGCTCTACTCAAATAATGAATTTCTGAACAGTTTAATGATGATTTTCTTGTCCACATCTCATCTCAAAACCACATGTTATTGTTTATTCTGAAATTTATCCAAGATATCTCTTTAACTGTTGGGTAGATTAAGGGTGTCTACCCATTATCTTATTCAAATAATGAATTTCGCTTTGGTTCAATGATGGTTTTGTGGTTTAACTTCATTTTAAAACCATGTGATATTGTGAATTTTATTGAAGAAATCTCTTTAATTGTTGGGTACATTAAGAGAACAAGTGTGTTTCTCTAGTATGTGTGATTGATTATTGTAGAGAAAAATGAGTATTCTATTCTCATAGAAAACCTTGGACCCCTATTTATAAGGAGAGGGGCTAGGGACAATTACAAGTAAGCCCAAAAGCTAAAAGAAAAGAAAATAGAGAATGAAAATGAGATAAAACACGGCTTCTCTCTACACTCTCCTTCAAGTTGAAGCATAGATATCCTTCATGCTCGGCTGGGCATAACATCTGTCTGAATCATATCTCAAGTGTAGTGACAATTCACTTCCATATGCATTGTTTTCTTGTAGAACATTGGATTGTTAGCTATGAAGAGAGTTGTCTTATTTCACACTTCATCTCCATGGGACTAGTCAATGGGATAATACAGATTCTCCAGCACAGATTAAATCTAGATCAATTTAGTTGTAGCTTGTGCCATGGCCTTAGATTCAAACTCTACACTAGACCAAGTTACTATTGTCTACTTCTCCATGTAACTAGGTTACTCCTAATAAAGGTATAGAATCAATGGTAGACTTACTATCCTTAGGTTTCGTTTGGTAGAGGTTTAAAGTTGAAGAATAGATAAAGTTTAAAAAGTCTTAAGAATGGAGAAGTGGATGGGTAAGAGGAGGGTTAGTGGGCGAGGATGTAATAGTTGAGTTGATATGCTATTATTGGTTTTTGTTTTTATTTGTATTAGGAGTAGGTTGGTAGGAGGTAGATGTGATGGGTGTGAGTTAGTGGGGGCATATATGATTTGTGATGGGTGGATGTGATGGATGGTAGATGTGATGGATGGGAATAAAACTTTTGCACTATTCATTTATTGGAGCAATTATGGATAAAAACTCCATTTAAAATTACACCAAACAAGCCTTAGGTCATCCTGCATAGTTTGCATTAGTATATGGTACCACATCTAGTGACTTATCATGGGCAAAGAATAGGTTGTTTCCTGGTGAACAATTTAGGTACCTAAGCATTATTATAGCTGAATCCCAATGTACCCTCCTAGACTAACTCACCTTGCTCACTACAAGAGCAATATCTAGCTATGTCACTATAACATATAATAGCCTTCTCACCAAGCTTCTAAATTGTATAACATCAACTTGATCCAAGTCATCATTCTACAGGTGCACACTTGGATCCATAGGAATAGAAGTAGGTTTAGCATCTAACATGCTGGTCTCTTGAAGATCTATCACATAATTCCTTTAAGAAAGAACAATTTCACGTGCATTCCTGACTAGCTTGATTCCAAGAACAGAGTAATCCTAGGTCTTTTATGACAAGGTGCTTGGCCAAAACCTCCTTGGTAGCCTTAATCTCTTGTGTATCGTCCCTAGTCAAGATGATGTCATCCTCATGAGCATTACTACAATCCGAGTATTTGTTTTCAGTGTGAAAAGGGAATGGTCAGTAGTAGATCTTCTTAATCCAATGTTCAAAATGACCTTCGATAACTTCTAAAACCAAGCTTGTAAACTTTTCTTAAGATCATATATTGCCTTATGCAGCTTGCAAACTTTGATACACCCCCCTTAACCTCAAATCCATGGGATTGTTACATGTATATTTACTTTTGGAGGTCACCATTTTTCACGTTGAGCTGATACAATGGCTAATCTCGACGAACCAATACGAAGATGAGTATGCACACTGTAGGAAAGCATACAACAAGAGAGAATGTGTCAACCGACACCACATGGCTGGGTATAACCCTTTGTCACAAGATGAACTTTGTATCTCTTGACCGAGCCATATTGATAGTGCTTTACTGTAAACACCCACTTGCAACCAACAATTGTTGCATCTAAACAAGGCTTAGCAAGACTCCAGGTGCCTCGTGATAGTAAGGTAACATCTCATCCTCCATAGCTTGTCGTCACTTTGGGTTAAGAATGACCTCTGTATGAGTATTGGGTATGTGTATAGTTGAGAGATAGTAATAAATTTCCCATACCATTAGAGATTGGATGCACTGTACACGATCTAGTTCCTTTCCGCAAGGCAATGGGCATATGAAAGATATCATCTTTTGAATCTTCTGCCCTATCTGATTCAGGATCAAAAGTATCTGCAACAACTACCTCATGCTGCTGAGGTATACCGATATCTTCCTAAACAATTGGTACAATAGTTGTCCCGGTACACTAGAAATAGAAGTAGCATTAGTGCTATCAGGTATAGGGATTACCTCAGTCATAGGTGCTAGACTGGGCTCAGGAGGGGGGGGGGATCCATTTAGCAGCAAGAATAAATCATCTTGAATCTGTTTTCTTGGCCGTCAGTAGGAATAGGGATGGGACTAATAACCTCACCCTTAAGAGTTGGAGTGAGCTAGAGGTGGAGCAATAGGGTATGGGCTTAAGAAAAGTAACATTGACACTAACATAATGACATCGACCAATAAGATCATAACACCTATTGCCCTTATGAGTCTTAGAATACCCAACAAAGATACATTTAGCAACCTAAGGGGATAGTTTGTCCCGATTAGAGCAAAAAAGGTGAACAAAGGTAATACAACCAAAGACCTGAGGTGGGACCCCAAATAGCTCCTGATTAGGGAATAAGATTGAATTTGGAACCTTCTCATCCAAAATAGATGGCATTTTGTTCTTCAGATAGCATGCAATGAGTATTGCATTGCCCCACTAAGAGACACTATTCTGGATAAGAATAGTGTGATGCCCCATAACCTCTTGACTAATCAGGAACTACTCTAACAAGTGATTATATTAGTTCCCAGTTACCAGGATGTTTAGGGTTGATTAATAGTCATGCTTTTAATATCATTGGAATGCCATTAAAACTCTTATAAAAGTATCGGTCTAGAGGATCTACAGTTAACTAGTACATAACAGATATCTATAAGATTTAGTGATGCCCAACTGCAATATTTACAAGAATTAACAAAATGGGCTACAACACAGGTAATGTATTTGTGAAGAATAAAGAGCCACATGGCAGTGCCACGTGGCATGTCTAGGTCAGGTTAACGATCTCCTAAGGGGCAACGACCCTAAGGATTTTTGGTAGGATGCCTTTGGGTCCAAGTTTTCTATTTTAAGTATGTTAGGATGTCAAGTAATTAATTTGCTTGGAGGATACGCTCTTCACTAATTTTTAAAGATTTGATTTGGTTTGTTTCCTTATTTAGATATTAAGGTTAGCTCTCTATTTACAAAACGAACATATGTAATTTCTTTCCTGGAGTTGAATGCAATATATTTTCCAACATCTCTTTGAACTCCTTTCCTCCCTCACTATTGATTCTCTCCCCTCTTTCACTGTTCACGTGCCCAACACATGGACTATTCATGCGTGCATCAACACGCAAGGTGCCTCCAGGTTGCGCCAACCTTCACATTGTACCAGAGCCATCAATATAGGCTCCTAGGCATGCACATATTTGGGAGGAGTTCACGCACGAAGAACTCTCGTGCGTGGATTCTTTGGGTCAGTGGCAAGGCTACACGTGTGCAACTTTCTTCTTCGACATGGGAATTTACTCAATGAATTCCTTGGAAGATCTTAGCACCTTATGTAAGGCCTAAGGGATCTTGTGGGGGTTCTCAATGAATCCTCTCCCCACCACATCCAATGCCTTATGCGGAGTAGGAAGATCGTAGATCAATGAAGATGGTCGACACTGAGGCCACGTTGTCGACGGGAGAAGGCAAGGTGGTCGTTCAAGGGACAACCATTAAGCTTCAAGGTGATTCTAACTATGTCTTGTAGGCCCGTTCATTCAAGATATTTGTTGGGGACCAAGACAAACTCAGTATCCTACTTGAAGAAGCACCTGAACAGAAAGATGGAACCAAAAAGAAGAAGCTCAAGAAGGAGAATTACATCATGATGAACTGGATCAAGAATTCAGTTGATCCGACCATCGCCTCGAATATGCTATACAAAAAGAGCACTTACGAGATCTGAACGACCATAAAGATGTATTCCCAGAAGTCTAGTAATGTGCGCATTGTCGATGTCTACACATGCATATGGACTACTAGTCAAGGAAATCTTTACTTGATAGTACACAAAGATAGAGGCATTATTCGAGGAATTGGACATCTACGAACTCATCTGTTGTGATAAACAGGGGAAGACACGTGCTTGATGGCAGGCAGCCAAGTACTTGTCGGGGTTACATCCCCGCCATCATCCGGCACATGATCAGATTCTAGCAACAGATAGAAAGATGGATCTTAAAACCATCTTTGGCCGTCTGGAGAAGATTGAGGTCCCAGAGGTTGAGGTTACTACAAAGAGAGACAACTCCGTACTTGCTATTTCAAATATTGGTCGGGCCGTGGGAGAGGACATGCCCCCCATGTCAACATTGTGGATGCACCAATCATTCGTAGGATAGATGTTGGGATAGGTTCAGGAGGTCTCCACGTGGGGCTACTAGCACCTTATGCATAGACTCCCTTACTCCTGCCGATCTTGAGAAGGTTTGGGCTATACTTCAAGAAGAAAAGGAGAAGACCACGACGACCGTCGCAACGACTATTGAGGTTGTCAAAGAGGCACCGACTTCGAAGGTCGCAAGAGGTTACACCATGACTTCTACAAATGACAAGTTGGAGAGCTCCAAACTCGAAGAAGAGTGGTGCGGCATCTAGCCTCACAAAGTTCAATAGCAAGTCATCATTCTTTTAGCCTTGACTTAAGGGGAAATGTGAAGAATAAAGGGCCACATGACACAGTAGGCTACGTGGCAGTGCCACGTGACATGTCTGGGTTAGGTTAGTGTCTCCCAAGGGGCATCGACCCTAAGGATTTTTAGTAGGAGGTCTTTGGGTCCAAGTTTTCTATTTTATGTATGTTAGGATGTCAAGTAATTAATTTGTTAGGAGAATATGTTCTTTACTATTTTTTAGAGATTTGATTTGGTTTGATTCCTTATTTAGAGATTAGGATTAGCTCTCTATAAAGAGGGAACATATGTAATTTCTTTCTTGGAGTTGAATGTAATATATTTTCCAACATCTCTCTCAACTCCTCTCCTCTCTCACCGTCGACTCTCTCCCTCTCTAATTGCTCACGTGCCCAACAATCCACACGTGGACTGTTCACGTGTGCATCAATGCACCAAGGTGCCTCCATGTTGCGCCAACCTTCACAATATTAAACAAAACACTGAGAGTTACAGACTTTGCAATCATTTAGCACTAGGTGTGTAACCAATTGCATAGATGCCATGGTGTAGTTGACAAGAAGTTATGATAAACTCTAAGATTATCTCCCACGATGACTTAATGAGATGGTCTAGTTATGATTCTAGCAGTCGAGACTCTACCATCACCGTCTCCAAATGCCATAGAGCTCGATAAAATCATTACCTCGCTCGTTTTAGAAACTCTCGTTCAGACCTTCTCATCTAAAGGGTGTAGCTCTATGGTATCTTGTCCTGAAATTACATCACAAGTATGGATATGCCAAGTGACCCAATAGGGACATAGTTGAGTGTATAAATATGAGAAATGGGTTACGTACAGGTGTATAACTCCAAGTTTAAATCAATACCTAGACTCAATTCATTAAAAACTCTTTTAATTACCAACCAAGTAATGTTCTCTCACTTGCTTCACAAATCAAACTAGTCATAAATCATCCCTCTATATGGGAGGTGATGTGAACGTATGCTCCTCTCGAGATCTTACAATACGAGAAGTTACTTTTGTTAGTGGCATAAGAAGGGGGGTTGAATTGTGCTATAAAAAATTAAAAGCAACAATGGCAACAAATAGCACAAGTAGATATAGAGGAAACCTTTGCGGGAATAACCTCTACCTAGATCTCTCAATCTAGGATTTTGCCCCTAACCAAGTAGGAATTACTAAAAACAAGTAATATAACAAATCCGCTCTTCCTAGACAACCCCAAGAAGAGTTTTGCGCCTCTACTAAGAGGAAGCAGGAAACCCACAACTCGGGTACCAAACAAACTAATAAAAATAATATAATGTAAACAATCCTGAGAGTCTTGAATAATAAAAGAAATAAAGTAGGCTAAGATACTTCCTTTGCAAACCTATGAGATAGAAAATCAGAGTGGGAGTAAAATTTGCTCTAAAGAAGTTGCTAAGAACACTAGAGCATTAAGGAGCACAAATGAGAGCAAGAACTCTTTCTTAATGAATAGATTGTATTTTCTTGGTGTGTAAGCTTAAGGCAACCTATGGGGGATATTTATAGGTGTAGGAGGTTAGATTTAGGCCTTAGTAGTCGTTAGGATTTAAAATTGAGTGAATTAAATATAGGTAGAACTACTATAAATTATTTACTCAAAGTTTGACTGGACCCAAGATAGACGTCTGAATGGACTATTTCAGACGTCTGTGATGAAAATAGGACATCTAAAAAGGCTCTAATGTCAAGGTAGTCGTTATTGGGTTTTTCAAGGTTGAATATAGGGACGTCTGAATGAAAGTGGTAGACGTCTTAAGTTGATAGATTAGACGTCTGAAGGCCTATAACGTTTCAAACTCAATGAGTAACATACAAAATTTATTGCAGTCAATATGAACATTGGGTAAGAAGTGAACGTTGGTCATTTCCTAACATATTAAATATGAGGAAAATTGACCGTTGATAATCCAAAGAAGAATAGGTTAAGATGATGGTAAAGATTAAGGAGACATCTAGATATACTTGATCAGACGTTTAAAGGAAATGACAGATATCTTAAACTCATAGCAGACGTCTTAAACTAGAGAATAGAGAGCATAGGTTCTGGAAATTTTTCTAGACGTCTAAGAGGTTAGGTAAGACGTTTGAAAAGATAGACTTAGACGTCTGAACTTAAGGTAGAATGTCTAAAAAACTAACGGGAAGCTTAGTCTTGTAAATTGAAATAAAAGAGTAGAGATAGGAAGGTTCTAGATGTAACCTAAGGATGATTTTGAATGAAATCCAAGGCTCTTTTACATTCTAAAAGTAAAACAACAAAGAAATGAAACTAATCAAAATGAAAAGTCTTCATTTTCCTTTGATCTTCATTTTTCAAGACTTAATCTCTCTAAAATTTCTGCGTAAATATTACTCATTTCCACAAAAAATAATTATTTGTCATTATAAAAAATACTTTTAATCAAATTAACAACTTCTTGATCAAGGAAGCAATCACCAATACCTGTGATTCTAGAGTGAGGCATATCCATTCTCATTTTGCAAGAATATTCTTAACATTAGTCTGAAGGCCTATTGGGAGCTATCCCCACCTACCCCAAATTCGTAAGGAGCCAACTCGACTCAGAATAATTGAGGATAAGTCAATGATCTTTACAGATCTTCGAGTGTGGGGAAATGATAAATGTTCTGACCACCACAATGCTCCCACTAGGAGTGGTAGTCTCCGAGTGTGCCTTGCTTGGTCTAGCCTTGAACGAGATCTCATCTTGTCACCCCTTTAGTACCTTAGCGTCTTTTGCTACTTGTGGGCATCACCTTCCTTTAATCGAAGTACCACCTATAACGAGTCTTAGGTACCCCAACGTCATCCATCGATGGGTGCCAGTCGAATCGTTGGTCCAAGTACCCCCTTCAATGACTAGCTTACAACCTATCACTGCAACCAATTCCATCTAAGTCCT
This sequence comes from Thalassia testudinum, assembly GCA_037157565.1. Classification (NCBI taxonomy): domain Eukaryota; kingdom Viridiplantae; phylum Streptophyta; class Magnoliopsida; order Alismatales; family Hydrocharitaceae; genus Thalassia; species Thalassia testudinum. The sequence goes on along the minus strand of JAZHRO010000019.1, from coordinate 60,883,637 downwards.
GGTTGTTTACAGGTAGCTATCAACTGCCAACCTATCTCAGGCATCCAACCCAAGCACGGTGAACTCCTTTGGTCCACTAAGTTAGGGTGATCAATCCTACAAATCCCTTTAATGACTTGTTATACTCTTTTCTTATTATTAAGCTCTTCTACGGAAATTGTCAACAACTATGTTGACTCTTACTAGACTCAGGTAGGGTTTTAATCTACCCCTTAATGACATGGAAATGGATCCTTGATTTATGAATAAATCATCAATTTTGGGATTTTAGTTCATGCCAAAGCAAAATAGATTGAATTGCCTCAAACCCTACCATTAAATGTCCTTAAATCACACGAAAGACAAGTCATTAGGGTAAGTGACTAGCGTTGATCAATCAACACTTGATTGATCAACCTTGGATTTAAGTAATCAAATCTAAGTTCACGTTTCTTAGAAAGCAAAGTTTGATCAATCAATATAAGAATTGATCGATCAAACCTATCTTTCTCAAAGAAACCCATCAAAATCAATACAAAACTTATCAAAACTCTCCTTAAAAAAAAAAACTTCTCAAAACTTGTTTCAAATTTCTAAACACCATGTTGTTGGGGTTTTGTCGAGTGTTAAATATATGCGTCATAGTATAGTCGACAAAATCTTACAACAAACATTTAAATTTATAAACTCAGATTCTAAAAATGAAGTCCGAGGTTGATCACAGGAAGTAAATATGGAAGTCACACATTAATCTTCATTTAAAATAGATAAGTACAATCAATTGAGCATCAAAATGGAAATTCAATGAATACAATGTCATATTGTGAATTTGCCTTGTTTATACAACGGGGAAAATGAGTAAGAGGGGGAGCGAGAGGGGGAGCGCGAGGAGGGAAACGCGTGGATGGGAGAGGGATGGTTCTGGTTGGTCGGCGGTGAAGAGGTCGTGGAGGGGGGTGGAGCTGGTGTGGTGTTTCAAGTGCCTCAGGTGGGGGCATTTTGCGGTGAACTGTAGGGAGCCAGTGAGGTGTCTGTGGTGTGGTGGCCTCGGACATAGGCAGGCGGGCTGCGAGCTCCGTGAGCTGGTTGGCGAGGCCTTTGTGGGGAAGACGAGGGGGTGCCTCTCGCGGAGGTTGAGGCACCGTGGTCGGAGAAGATCGGGACCTTGGAGGGGAGGTTGGCGGCGGCTCTGGTTGCGGTGGTGCTGGAAGGGGAGGTAGGTGTAGGGGACTTGAGAAGGGCGGTCGCTTCATTCTTGGGGATCGGAAGGGGGACCTTTAGAGTGGCGTCCCTCAAGCGCGGCTGCCTGATACTGTTGGGGCTTGGATGGGAGATGCTGCGATGCCTGGCTTTCAAGGAGTTGCCGTGTGGCCGGGGTGTGGTGAGGTGGCGGTGGCCGGTGAGGTTGGCTGGGGCCGTGGAGGAGCAGCCGCCGGTTGGTGTGAGGTAGAGGGTGTTAATTGAGGGGGTCCCTTTCTTCCTCTGTACCGTGGAGGTGGCTGCAGCAGTGGTCGCTCCATTTGCGAGGATCCGAAGCTGCGAAGGTTTAGGTATGAGATCGATGGACTTGCCGAGGTTCAGGGCGTGGGTGGAGATGAAGCTAGGGATGCAGCTTGCAGAGAAGGTGGTCCTCAGATGGGGAAGCTCCTCTTGGCTGGTTCGGGTCTCGCGGGAACCTGGAAGACCTCGGTCTTTCGCTGAGGCGGTGGTTGGCAGTGCGACGGCGGAGCTTGGCGTCGAAGGTGACGTGCGGGCGGACAGGGGATGGGCTGTTTTTGGGAAGGTGAAAGATCGTGGCAATGATGGCGCGACTGTTGCGATCCCCGCGGCGCGATTTGAGGTAGACGAGAGGGTGAGGGTTTCGGAGGGAAATGAGGGATTTGCGGAGGAGGCGATGGAGTTTGCGGCGCTGAGGGCGGAGGACCTTGCTGAGGTGGAGCAGGGTTTTAAGGGGTGCTCTCGTGGCAAATCTAGGTTGGGCAGACCGGATCTGGAGGCGGGGAGAGATGTCTTCGGAGGGGTCTCTGGGTCGGGCTTCGTTTCGCACGAGGGTCCGGGACAGACCTCTAGCGCTAACCACGGTCGGGGGGTTTTGGAGGTGAGCCCTCGACATGATCTCGACTGGATCGACTGGTGGCGATGAGCGACGCAGATGGGGAGGTGATGCACGTGCAAAGGTGGAGGCTGAGGAAGCCTCTATCGCAGCGGCTCACGTACAAGCTGAGATGGTCCTATCGGAGGGGGAGGGTTGTGACCGCTCCAACTAAGAGCGAGGAAGGGGATGTCCAGCGTCGGAGGATCGTGGTGGTTGGCGTTGATGCGTCGGCTGGTAGGTGGGGGGAGAAGTCGGTGATGGGCTTGGTAGGTGGCGGAGGTACTACGGGGGTTGAGGCGGTGGCTGCTGCTGGCAATGACGAGTAGTGGGTGGTTGGAGTTGGAGGAGGTGCTGGGGCTGAGGAGGGTTCGGTGGAGGAGGGAGGGGCTGGTGAGGAGGTGGTGCATGCTGTGGAGAGGGATGCCTCGCTGGGGGGCGGTAGATGCAGCAGGGCCTGCCTGGTAGGGTTGATGAAGTGGAAGAGGGGGAGGTAGACAAGGTGGCTGCAGAGGTGGGGTTCAGGCGCATGATGCAAGGGGGAGTCTCCTGAATTTCTCCATGACTAAGGTCCTTTCGTGGAATGTGAGGGGATTAAACGACCCCTCAAGGCGGGCAGCTTTGTGTGGATATATCCAGAGGTGGGGTCCTGAGGTGGTGTTTCTTCAGGAGACTAAGTGGGGGAGCTGTGACAAGAGATTATGGAAGGAGGTAGGGGGGAGCGGTTTTGGGGAGTTTTTGGCCCTTGATGCGGTTGGAAGTGCGGGTGGGATTGTTGTTGGGTGGAAGGAAGATGCTTTCTCCTTGTAGGACTCGATGATCGGGTCCCATGTTGTTACTGTCAGGTTGCAGAGGTGTCGGGACAATCTTTGCATGCTCTTCTCCTCGGTATACGGTCTGACGGATAGTGAGAGGAGGCACGCTCTGTGGGAGGATTTGGGCCAGGTCGTGGCAGCACATCAGGGGATACCGTGGTTGATTGGAGGTGATTTTAATGTCACTTTGCTGGCGAAGGATAGACCAGATGGCCGTAGGGGGGTGGACCAAGGCTTTGAGGCCTTTGTGGGATTTGTTGCGCCACCCTCCTCTTGCCACTTCACCTGGAGGAGTTCTGGTGGACAACGGTCTTCGATTGATAGATTTTTCGTCTCGATGACCATGGCAAAGACGTTCCCTGTGGCAGAGGTTAGACCCCTGAAGCGGCCATTCTCGGACCACACTCCCTTGCTGTAGGTGACGAATAAGGGTTGGAGGCATGGAACGTATTTTAAGTTCGATAGAGCCTGGCTCCTTGAAGAGGGATTCAGGAGGCTAATGGAAGAGAGATGGAGATCTGTTCATGCGGATGGCTTGGCAGTTGCCAGATTGGAAGCTAAATTGCGAGACTTGAGGTCCTTCCTCAAGGTCCATAAGAAGCAAATTAAGGAGCGTGGGAAGAGGAAAGACGAAGCTCTCAGTGAGATTGCACGACTGGACTTAGCTGAGGATGTTGGTCTTCTTTCTAATGTTGATAGGGTGAACAGAGCGATGTGCTTACAGGTGATACAAGAGGAAGATCAGAAGGTGGAAATGGAGTGGAAGGTGAGATCTAGGCAGAGGTGGCTCAAGGAGGGTGATTCTAACACTCGATTTTTTCATATGGCTGCATCAGGGAGGAGGAGGAACTAGATTGATAGGTTGGTGGTGGAAGGGAAGGAGTTTGTGGGAAGAGAGGCGGTTGGTGGGGCGGCTGCGAGGTACTTTAGAGAGTTTACAGGGAGGAGGCAAGGGGGAAGATGGAGGTGGTTGGGATCCAAGGTGCCACAGATCAGGGATGCTGAAGCAGGTTTCTTGACGAGTCCATTTGAGGAAGATGAGATTCATAAGGCAATCTGGGGGCTGAATGCTAATGGGTGTCCAGGCCCGGATGGTTTTCCGGTTGCCTTTTATAAGGAGTTTTGGCTGGTGGTGAAGGAGGATGTGGTGCAAGTCTTGCAGGAGTTCAGAGATGGAAATTTGGGTTTCAACAGACTGAACAAGTTTTACATGTTCCTGTTGCCGAAGGAGGGTGCAGAGGAGATCCAGGAGTACAGGTCGATAGCTCTCTCAAATGCTATCTACCTGATTGTGGCTAAGATCTTGGTGAATGGGCTGAGGAGGACCTTGGCAAGGATTGTGGATCCGGTACAGATGGCTTTTGTTCCTAGCAGAAATATTTTGGAGGGGTACGTGATGGCCTCGAAGATCCTGTCGTTTTGGAAGAGGAGTCGAAGGAAGGCTTTCATGTGGAAGGTCGATTTTAGTAAGGCATATGATTCAGTGCAGTGGTCGTTTCTTTAGGCATCCTTGATGAAGAGGGGTTTTCCACCTGTGTGGATCGAGTGGATGAAGAGGTGTGTCACCACGACGTCGTTCTCGGTTCTTATCAATGGAAATCCGGCAGGGGATTGGATTCAGCCGAGAAGGGGGGTGAGATAGGGATGTCCTTTGTCTCCGATGCTTTTTGTTATTGCAGCAGATGCACTTGCAGGGGCGGCTAAGAAATCTTGTGAGAGGAACTTGGTGAGGGGTTTCTCTTTGGGAGATGGGACAAGCATCCCATTGTTGCAGTATGCAGATGATACGATTTTTTTTATAGAAGGCAGCGAAGCGGAAGTCAGGAGGATGCGGATCTTACTTTTCTTGTTTGGTGAAGCTTCAGGTCTACAGATTAACCTGTCTAAATCAGGTTTTGTCCCTTTTAATTTGACGGAGGCAGAGGTGAGGGAGTGTAGCTTGGGTCTTGGCACAGAGCAGGTGAAGCTACCAATCAGATATTTGGGTTTGCTGTTGACAGATGGTAGGATCCTGGTAAAGGACTGGGCTCCCCTGATGGAGAGGCTGGAGGGGAGGTTGGTAGGGTGGGCGTCCAGGCTTTTGTCGAGGGGTGGAAGGTTGGTCTTGCTCAAGGCGGTTCTGGTGGCGATGCCGTCGTATTTCACCTCTATCCTGAAGTTGCCCCGACAGATCGTCTTGAAGATGGAGAGGCTTATGAGGAATTTCTTCTGGTCCAATCAAGGGTCGAATGGACCTGGTGCCAGGTTGGTGGCGTGGGAGGAGGTTTGCAAACCGGTGGAGGATGGGGGGCTTGGGGTGAGGGATCTGGGGAGGTCTAATGATAGCCTGTTGACGAAGTGTGTTGGGGGCCTCTTGGAGTGTAGGGAGGATTTGGTGGGCAGGGTTTTCAGGACGGCTTATGGTGGCCCGCTGCATTGGGATCTCCTAATATCTTCGCCAAGGGATGCTTCTCACTTCTTGAAAGGTTTGTCGATGGTGGCTCCTAAGGTGCAGAATTATTTTGTACCAGTGGTGGGGAAAGGGGAGATCTTCAAGTTTTGGCAGGATGATTAGACGGGGCAGGGTGCGCTGGCTAGAAGATTTCTGAGACTTTTTGCTATGTCCCAGAGTAAAGGGCGTCTGTGGCTGATGTTTGGGAAGGTGGTTGGTGTCTGTCCTTTATAGGGAATCTTTCAGATGCGAGAACTCACAATTTCCAGAGATTGCTTGAAGAATTAAAAGGTCTGCAGCCGGCATTCGGAAATGATATGTTTGGTTGGGATGAAAGTGAGTTCTCAGTGGGGGCTGCGTACAGGAGATTGTCCGGTGGGGGTCCCACGGGTGATTTGGATCTAGTGAGAGATTGCAGACAGGTTTGGAAGGCCGCATGTCCGTTGAAGGTCGAGATTTTTGTTTGGTTGCTTAGGAGGAGGAGGCTCGTGACTAAGGTTTGGAGGGCGAGATAGGTTCCTGGGGAGAGTAAGGTTTGCCCGTTATGCGGCGGTGATGATGAAGAGGTTGACCCACTTGCTCGTTTGTCGTGCAGATTTGGAGTCGTATAGGAGCGAGGTGGTGGAATTGCCAGTCATTTGATGAGTTTTGGTGCAGCTATAGAGCTGGAGGGGGTAATGCTGGGCAGAATGTCTTTCGGACGAAGAAGGAGAGGGCCAGACCGTTGGTGGTCCTGTGGGGCATCTAGTTGGGTAGGAATGCTGCTGTCTTCAGAGGGCAGAGGCCTTATGTGGAGAATTTTGTGGAGTCTGTTACTATTTTGTTTAAACTCTGGAGTGAGTCCTTGTGAGTGAGGGGTCTTGGTGTTTGCCCCTTGTATTGGCGTTGGCTGTTGGTTCTTTCTTTAATATAGTTGGGTAGTATCAATCTGGATAACTACCCTTTCCTTTTTCAAAAAAAAAAAATTGTCAGATTGTAATTCAAATGGTGATGAGATAAAAAGAATAAAGAAAATCTAAAAAGTGGTGATTTAGATCACCAGTTAGATCCTCTAGTTAAGCATGCATCTCATATTCAAATTATTTAACAGTAATCTTCAATCAGAATTCAATGTTAACTATAGTACTTAAATCAACCATTCAAATAATGCCAATGTTCACAACCAAATTAGACGTCGGGTCTGATGACTAGACGCCTTATCAGAGCATAGCACAAAGGCTCTTAAGCCTCTCTTTCCTTCTGAACCTTCCCTCCTTCAAAGCCTTCCTTCTCAAGTACAAGGCACGGCCTTCTCTTTAGAGGCTAAGTGTTCAACTTTTCTCCAAAGGCACGCATTTAAGCAAAGAGCAAAACCCTCCCCCTCCTCACAAACTATTCTCTTCTCTCAAACCCAGCATATAATCGGATCCATGTACGGGTACTCGAATTCGGGTAATCAGATCTGACCAAGGTCACCAGGCATGTATGGTGACCGAGGAGTGCAAGGTAAGGTGAAGGGGACCTCACCCGTGTTCTGAGGCAAAGAGCCCAGAACACAAAATCAATTTATCCGTGGTCGCGAGCCTTTCACTTCACGAGGTGGGATTATTGTCCCTGCCTTCTTCGCGCAAAGCCGTAGCAGAGGTTTCGTCAATTGGATGTGCTGCAACTACTGAGTCCTTCGATTGAGGACCTGGGAAGGGTCCTAAAGCTGGGCCACATCACCTGGGGGTGTTAGCAGGGTTGGAATAGGTCGAAGCACAGCGGTCGTGGTCGGGGAAGATGGAGGTGACGGCGGTCGGATGGTGAAGACCTAAAAGTCAAAATATGAGCTAAGAGCCCCTGTTAAAAAGCTCAAAGGCTTCACCAGATGATGGTGAAGGTGGTAGTGGCGGCTTTGTGGTGAATTAGGGTGTGTGGTGGCCAGACGGAGGCGGAAGGGGTGAACGGATGTGGGATTGTTCGGTGGAGCGTTGGAGTAGGTAATCTGCAAAATAGGATGAGGAGTTTTGTTGGTGGAAGCAAGGCGGAAGTTGTGAAGGTGTTTCGTGCAGTGTAGAGTGCGGGAGGCATTGCCGGAGCGAAGGAAGACGATGGGGAGAGGCTTGGTCTGTGGTCGAAACTAGAGTTTAAAGAGGGGGAAAGAGAGTAGAGGGGCATAGGAAGTTAGGGAACCTAGTGGTAACGGTCGAAAGGAGCAGGAGGGCGTCGGCTTTGATTGGCCGACGCCATGGAAGAGAATGCCTCCGGTGGAAGGAGTGGCGACGATGAGGAGGTCTGGATGGTTTCTGCCGGTGTCGCGAGAAGCAGAGGAAGGAGATGAAGACGTTCCTGCTGCTTATAGTACGTGGCAGTGGGAGGAGGTTGGAGAAGGGTCGCCAGAGCTACGGTGGAGGTGGCTGGAGAGGGGAATTTGGTGAAGATTTGCGGCCAAAATCAAACTAATTTGAGAAGGCAGGGTTGCTAAAGCTTATATAGAGCTCATGGCCGAGCTCTAGAACAGGAAGGAGCTCTGATTGGCTCCTTTGGGAATCAAGAAAAGACCCACTAATTTTGTGCGTTCGCACGCACGAATCAGAGTGACTTAGGATTCAAGAACAGTCCCAATGGATTCTCCATAGTGTGGACATCAATCCCACCAATTTTAGTGGGATTTAATGATGATTTGAATGGGATTTGCTTAGGTCAAAGCTTGTGTGGTCGGGTTTGACCTCAATGGCGGCAAGGGGCTATTAGTGAAGGAGATGACAAACTTAGGGACCTATACGCAATGATTTCAGAAGTTAGGGGCATGTATGAGAGAGAAAGAGTCAGATTGGATCAAAATGCAAACTAGGTCAAGATGGACTCTGATTGGACCCAAATTTTGGTCCAAACCTAATTTGGACCCAAGGAATCTGATGGTGAAGTCGGATTTGAGTTTTGACTAAGTTTGACTAGGCAATTTACGCAGAAACCTAAATTAGTGCAGAATTGTGTCTGTGACAGTTTGAGTTCAAAATGGGTTCCAAAGGTCAAATCAAGGATTTCAAACCTCATGGAATATTTTTCTATGAATTTTAGAAGGTTTAGATGAATTTAATCTTGACCAAAACCTTTGTTATTTAAGCGGATCTGAAATTAAGGTTTTAGGAGCTATATCAGTTCTCAAAGTGCATGAAACCCTATTTCTATCTATGTGGACCCTTTTGTTAGACTTTAATGCTCATTAGACCTTAGATTAACTCCTGGGAAATCCCGTGATTATTCTGCATTCATGATATGTTAAAGCTGCAGAATTAACCCTAATTTAATGCATTCTTCTCAGAATGGATATTCAATGAGTTGTCTCTTAGGTGATTATGTAGGAGCATTTGTTAATTAATCATGATTAATTAAAACTAGTTATAGCTCATGATGATGTTATCATCACACCATAAAAAATCTCCTTTTTCACATAATAAGGCATGTTTAATCAACTAACAAAATGTGTTCAATACTCATAAGCTCCATCATGAAAACCCAAAATCACAAATCTTTGCAATCACCTACCTAAATCCCAATCAAAACCTCAATTCAAGTCTTCCTGACGAATCTCTCTTGAGTCAACACTACGAAGTTTTTCCTCTTCTCATCCTCTTCCCCTCACATAAACCCAACACCTTACTTCTCTAATCAATCTTCAATGAAGGTTAAAGCCTCCTATGGAATGTTGGAGGCACTAGTGATACGAAGAGGATTTAATATGAGGAGGGTTTTGAAGGTAGTGGTGGTGTTGTGAGGAGAGTAGGTGAGCAATGGTGGTGATGGAGGTGGTGGTGGGGTTGAATTAGTGGTGTTGCCTCCGCTTAAGGATGTAGGAGTTTATGTACTTCCCAACCAAATCATTATTATGCCCTTCCACCTAATACTGCTTATTAAAAGTTAGCCCCTCCAATTTCTACCATTTCAAAATAGCCCTCATATGCTCATAAATAAGTAATAATTGGTCCCCAAAGCAAGTTTTTATAGCAAATAGAACTTTGGGTTGGGTATGTGTGCTTGGTGTTGGCCCTTAATCCTTGTTTAAAGGCCAAAGAAATTCCCATTGTCGAAATTATGGAACAAATATAATCTTAATTAAGCCAAAACGTCCATATCAGTAACTAGGTAATTAAAATTTGAGCCCTTACACCCTACCCCCTTAAAAAAGTTTCATCCTCAAAATCGAACATATTGCAATTTTGAAACAAGTAGGGGTGCTTGATTTGCATTTCGACTTCAGTATGCTAAAGTACCTTCACAAGAGGCACAACTTTGTTGCATTGCCTCTTCATTGCATGATCTAAGATCTAAACTGGTTCTTTATAGGTGAGATTTGGCTCAATCTATAGATTGTCATAGCATGCCAGGTGGCTTTCATCTGGCACATACTTTCTCAATATAGACACGTGAAATACATCATTTACAGTTGATAAGTGAGGATGTAAAGCTAAACAGGACCAACTCATCCTATGATTTTAAAAGGGCCCAAGATATCATGGTCGTAACCTCCCATTGATTCCAAATCATTGTATACCTTTCATGGAAGATACCTGAATAAGCACCTTGTCGCCAACTTGGAATTGTAATTCTCGATGACGTTGGTCATTGTTGCTTTTCCATCTAGATTTAGTGGCCAACAACTTTTGTCTGAGGATTGCTACTTTATTTGTCATTTGCTATACCAATTTTAAGCCCTAAACAAACTTCTCTCGTCTCTACCCAACCAATCCGTGAAGAACACGTTTGCCTATATAGTGCCTCAAAAGACGCCATGCCTATGCCTGCATGGTAACTATTGTTGTAGGTAAATTCGACAAGTGGCAGATGATGCTCCCATGATCCTTGCCATTCCTGTGCACAGGACCTTAGTAAATCCTCAAGAGTCTAAATAATTCTTTCAAGCTACCCATCGGTTTGGGGATGGTAAACTGAATTGAATTTCAGCTTTGTACCCAAGGCTTCTTATAAACTGGTCCAAAAGTGCAAGACAAATCTTGGATCTTGACCTGACACAATATCCTTGGGAATTCCATGGAGCCTGACCACTTTTTTGATATACAAATCGACAAGTTGACTTAGTTTGTAAGTGGTCTTTATTGCCAAGAAATGAGCTTAGTCAATGTGGCCACAATCACCTAGATGGTATCGTGTCCACTCGAAGTTCGTGGTAACTCCTCGACAAAATCCATGGTGATATCTTCCTATTTCCACACGAGCACTGGAATAGGTTGTAATAATCCAGTTAGACTTCTGTGCTCAACTTTCACTTGCTGACAAATCAAACAACGGCTAACATATCTAGTATATCCCGCTTCATTCCTTTCCATCGGAAGTCCTTTTGAATGTTCCTTGTACGTTCTGTTGCTCCCACAATGTAGTCAATTTGGAATTATGAGCTTCATACATCAACTCCCTTTTCACGGCTTCATTATGAGGTACACATAATCGTCTTCGAAAGTAAAGTACCCCATCAACTAAAGAGAAATCAAGTAACTGCCATGTCACTCTGTCTCGAATTTTCAATTTGGATTAGGGAATTGATTCCTTTTGTTCTTAGAAATAAGCTTTGGTTGCAACCTTCGAGATATTGCAAGTGTGCCCAAGAAATTCTGACTCATGGCTAGTTTCCAATTGCTAATTTCAGTTAACTAGTTCTACTCTTGTACCTGGAGTCGAGCGACCATTGCAGTTAAATTTCTACTCAAGGCATCAACTACCACATTACCCTTTTCTGGAAGGTATTGGATCATACAATCGTAGTTCTTCAATAGATCCATCCAATAGCCCTGATTTATATTTAGCTATAAATTTCAAACTCTTGTGATTTTTGAAGATATGAAAAGATTTCCATATAAGTAATGCCTCCAAACCTTAAAGGAAAATACAATGGCTACCAACTTAAGATCATGTATAAGATAATTTTTCTCATGATCACAAAGTTATGATGCGTATACAAGCACTTGACCATTCTACATCAATACACAACCAAGACCTAAATATGAGGCATCACTATTGTTAGGAGTAAGGTGAACACGTGGGACTGCCACGTGCCAGCCAACAGGCCACGTGGAAGTAGTAGTGGGCCCATCAAGGTTAGCGGCAACAAGGACTAAGGGTCCTATTTTTGGTGTCTTAGGGTCTAAGTTTAGTATTTTTCTTAAGTGCAATTTAGGAAAAATTGTTTTAGAAAGTTGTTTGGGATTTGATCTTTCTTATTTTAAAAGATAAGATTTATTTCTTATTTTGTTGGATATGTTCTCTATATAAAGGGTCTGCCCTGACTTTTCAAAAAAACAATCTTCCAATTGTATTTTCTTCTTGAGTTAATAATAATATTTCCTATTCATCTAAGGCTCATCTTCTCTCTCTACTTCTCTACGCATAGCCGGCCACCATCACCACCAACGTTAACCACCTTCAGCCAGCCAACAAGGGCAGTCGGTGGCTGCCCCTGTCTCCCTGTTTTTCCCACGTGGACTATTTTCCCACGCCAAGGGAGCCTTCACACTCCACGTTGCTCCAAACTTGACATAATATTAGAGCCTACGGTCTAGGCTCTTTTGCGCATGTAGGTTTTTGACCGCATGTTGGTGGCTCTTGTCTTCGGGGAAAGTCTTCCTCAACAAATCTGGCACCTTACGCGGAGAAGGAAGATGGTAAATGATGACAGAAGCTTCCATGATGGTTGGTGACACCACGTTGGGACCAGGAGAAAGCAAGGTGATTGTTTGCAGGACAACCATCAAGCTACATGGTGCCTCCAACTGTCTCGTGGGCTCACGCCTTCAAGATATTTGTCAGAGGATAGGAGAAACTTAGTGTTTTCCTCGAAGAGCCACCGGAGCAAACTGATGACAAGAAAAGGAAGTTCGAGAAGGAGAACTACATCATCATGAACTAGCTCATGAACTCGATGGACCCATGCATCGCCTCAAACATGCTCTACAAAAAGAGCACTTACAACATTTGGACGACCCTGGAGAAGAAGTATGCCCAAACATCAAGTAACGCGTGTATTATTGAGTTGTATACTCGTATTTGGACAAGTGAGGGAGATCTTTCCTTGACCAAGTACTATGAGAAGATGGAGGCCTTGTTCGAGGAGTTAGAGATATTCAAGCCATTATGTTGCAACAAGTAGGGGAAGACAAGGGTAGTTTGGCAATCTGCTAAGTTTTTATTGGGGTTGCATCCCCGTTATCGAGCCACTCATGATCAGATCCTTGCCTTCGACGGGAAGATGGACCTCGAGACCATCTTTTGCCGTCTCCTGAATATGGAGATACCTGAAGAAGTCGTGCGAAAGGGCGAGAACTCCGCATTTGCTATTCCAAGAGCAAGTGTGGGCCATGGAAGAGGACGTGGTTGAGGCCCTGGTCGCGTCTTCCCAAAGTGCCAACATTGTGGACACACCAATCATCCACAAGATGAGTGTTGGGACAAGTTCGAGAGACCTACACGTGGGGCTATTAGCACCTTGCGTGTCGACTCCCTGACTCTTGAGGATCTCGAGAAGCTATGGGCCATGCTTCGTGAAGACAAATCAACGGCGGTCGTCGCGACAACTATTCATGTTGCCACAAACGTAACGACTTTGGAGGTCGCAAGAGGCTACATAGTTGCCTCATCCAAAGAGAAGACCGAGAGCAAGACTCTCGAGGAAGAAAAGTGGTGGGGCGTCTAGCCTCACGAGTTAAAGACTAAGTCATCGGCCTCTTAGCCTTCGACTTGAGAGGGAGTGTTAGGAATAAGGTGGCCACGTGGGACTACCATGTGCCAGCCAACATGCCACGTGGCAGCAGCAGTGGGCCCATCAAGGGCAGTGCCAAAGAGGTCTAAGGGTCCTATTTTTGGTGTCTTAAGGTCCAAGTTTAGTATTTTTGTTAAGTGGAGTTTAGGAAAATTTATTTTAGGAAGTTGTTTGGGATTTGGTCTTATTTTAGAAGATAAGATTTGTTTCTTATTTTGTTGGGACATATTCTCTCTATATAAAGAGAGTCTTCCCATTGTATTTTCTTCTTGAGTCAATAATAATATTTCCTATTCATTTAAGGTTCCTCTCCTCTCTCTATTTCTCTCCACATAGCCGGCCACCATCATCACCAACGTCAACCACCTTCAGCCAGCCAACATGAGCAGCTGGCGGCTGCTCCTCTTCTCCCTGTTTTTACTGTGTGGACTGTTTTCCCTCACCAAGGGAGCCTCCATGCTCCACGTTTCGCCAAATTGGACAACTATAAACTACAAACCTGCCACTCCCAAAAGGTAATGCTAACACTGGTGTTGAAGTCAACTTCTGCTTCAACTCCTAGAAACTTCTCTCACATTTTGGAGTCCACTCAAAATTAACTCCCTTCTTGGTCAAACTTGTAAACGGCACTGCTATTTTATAGAAATCCTAAATAAATTGGCAGTAATATTTGGCTAAACCAAGGAAACTCCATATTTTTATCACTGATTTCGACTGTGACCATTTCAATACTACTTCCACCTTGACAGGACCCATTGCAATGCCTCTCATGTGCTTATCACTTTCACGCGGTAAAGGGCAATGTACATGGGAACCTATTTCTCATTAAATTTTACCTTGTCATCTTCCTTTCCAGGTAATGCGAGTATCAATCACATCTTTGATGCCCCATTCAATGGTGGACCCCTTAGGAAGTTTGCTGGTCTACATCAAGTTACATCTTATTGTCCTTCACCCAAGTATTATGAGAAAAAGGAAGTTCTATTGCACATCGAGCATATAGAGAGTTCTATCCATATTCACCCTTAAATCGAGGCTACATAAGGAGGGGCTTCTTTCCCTCCACATGCACTATATGACAGTTATTTTACGAAGGCTAGAGAGCAACTATGAGTTGCACTTGTTACATAGAGTAGCCTATCCAATATTGGACTTGTCCTCAACTGGACTTTCCTTGGGTTTTACATGGACAACACCAAAGACTTACAACCAATGATAAAAGTTATTGAACATATTTTTTTTCATGACAAATTGTTGTTAGAGTGGTGATGTGGCATCTAATCCATAGGATTTGTCCTCTACCTTTTTCGACATGGGGTTTTCCCAATTAGTGTCTTCATATTTATGGGATGATCTAATGTATAAAGCTAAAGTTTGTCTTTTCCTTGCCGCAAGGATGGAAGTTTTTTCGATTGTTTAAGATCTTCTCATGGCTTGTGCAAGCACACTCTTTTTTTAGGAAAGTAAATACCTTGTCTTTTCTGAAGTATTATGGGCATCGACATGATCCTTGTGGATGCTACATGGATCCATCCCCAATCTATGGAAGCCTGCTGGACTTATTTGTCCAAATTCCTCTTTAATGAAAGAGAAGTCAAGTGATCCCTCATTCGATTTGCTCCTACCGACTTATCTCTTGTTTCAAGTTTTCATAGATCAAGCTACACAAGCTTTTGTTGTTCTTGTTAGGAATTTTCTTGTTTTCTCGTGATGTCTAACTTACCGACCTCATCTAAGTTTGTCTAGCTCCAGTTATTATTGAGCCTTGGTTTGTACAGGTTTTGCTTAGATCTTCTCTTTAATCAGATCTTTGCCTTGAGCTAGGAAAATCTGGCATCATCAATATCTAACTTGGACAGTCTTGATATATGTAATTATGTATATCAGTTTTAGTGGTGGACCCGCTTGTCCCATGTGTCTTTATTTATTATGCTTACCTCTTCTTTTAATTAGTAGTAAAGAATAAAAACCTAGCACCTTTCAAAAAAAAAAGAATAAAGACCTAGCCATCTAAGGTTTTATGCTCCCATGGATTTTTCCTTTGCTCCATTTTTATCTCATTTCTTTGAGGAAACTCCTATTTCTTTTCTCTAGATTGTTATATAGATTTCTGACCATATCATGCATCTTGACTCTCATAATCCAAGTAATACTATGTATTGCTCTATCTATCAGAAATAGGAAATGTTTCATATGAATAAGAAAATGCACTTTTAGAACCAAAATATCATTGCATATTGTCATAATAGTATCATCTATTTTAGAATCATTTTCTAAATCGTACCTTTGATATCTTGAACCCAAGTTTCGATGAGATTGTTCCTATTTGTTGTTACATCCTAGTGGATTAGGTCCAAATCGGACTTTCACTGAGAATCGTATCCTTATTTCTACTGCATATCATAATTATGGCAACGGTAAGAATGATGTTTTCCATAGAAAATGGTCCCTTCCGAAACAATAAGGAGAACACATTTTGAAAATTGGAAGATTCGACGCAATCCAATCATATCGAAAGTGGTTCCACTCATAGAAATGAAAGAAGGTACAAATGTTGCTATATTTCCAATAAGGCATTCCCACCAATGTTCTCTAAAATAACCAATTTGGACTCTTCCTTTTCCAAGGGGCAATCGTTCCAAGAATTTCCAAAAATCACAAATACAATACTAAAAATAGGTACTAGATCCATGTGACTTACGACGGAATTCTGTTGGAATTGGAAGTTGTTAGGATTTGTGATTTTCACTTCGAAAATGGATTGGAGGGATTGGATATCCCTTCCTTATGGTAGAGGGATCTTTCATGTAAATCTTGTAATTTAAGGTGTATAGTTGACCTTTTTCCCTTGATGACCCTAACCCCTTGGTCGATCAACCACTTTGTGATCAGAGGTGAATGATAAACTAAGTGGATTGTTGATGGAGCCTTGACGTCATTACTCTTTGATAGGGCAAGTCTTTAATTCAATAAGTGAACCTAACCAAATTGGCCAACTACAAATTCCTCCTTTACACTATGTGATTGACTCTAAAGATTGCATTTTTTCAACTGCTTCACCCAACTCGGAGTTTCTAAATGTTTTCTACCATTAGCAAAGTGAGTTGCCATTCCTTACGATATATAGCTGTAATTCCTTACTTGGAGGGGGTGAGATATGCATGACGTAATATAAAGTGCGGAATAAAAATAGACAATCTCACAAAATTAAGCAATCACACAATAAGCACAAATATTTTTAGGTGGAAAACCAAACCAGGTGAAAACCACCACCTAACCCTCTCGAGTTAGGATTTCCCGATCGACCTAGTCGATCAAATCCACCAAACCCAGTCACTTAAACGAGGGTGATTGAACCTCAATTACAACCACACTACTTAGACCGAGGGTAGTGTACCTCAACACCCCTTCTTTTCACAAGAAGGAATTTGTCTAGCGAAGGAGACGGGAATTCGCAAATCGAATACCCAACCAAAGACAATATAAAGTATAACAATCCTATAGAGCCTCAAATATTTAATCCTAGCTTCTATAGGAGTTAAGAAACTTCCCTTTGGTGGAAGTACGTGGAAGTGACGACGCGGGTGCGTGAACCACGCGGCGGCACTTTGTCGCTCTCGTAATCGCAGAGGGAGAGTGGGTGCGCAAAGGGATGAAGCTATCTAGATATGAAACAGATGCTTGGAGAGCTAAAGCTTCAACTACTTCTCTTCGACACAAAAGATGTGGAAAGTGGTCTGCTTAGTGTGTCTTGGTTGTATCTTACAAGCCAAGGGGTCCTCTATTTATAGAGGCCCTAGGAAGGCTTTGGAAGGTCTTGGAAGGCTTCCATAGCCGTTGAAAATCAGGTCGTAGTCAGAATTAATCATGATTCTGACAGGATCATCATACATCTGGTCCTGGCATTAGACGTCTGGAAAACCCATTTAAGACGTATGGGAACTATGTCAGACGTCTGGTTTTAGGCGGGTTTCCTTCTTGACTTGAATCAGACCTAAACAGAGTTTTAGTAAAAGTCTATCAGACGACACACAAGACGTTTGGCACAAGGTCTGGACGTCTGGAAATCTATTTGTTCTCTGGAAATGGATTCCCAACGAGTCTAACGGCTATAAAATCTCTGAAGGAAGATTTTGGGTCAGTCGAGGCAAAACAGTCATGTATCAGTCTGGGGTCCTCTATGGATGTCTGATACGAGGCTAACGGTCATTTCCTCAACGTTTGCTAAGGAAGCCAACGGTTCACTAATTGGACATCTGGCAAAGGCATCAGACGTCTCCTAAGACGTCTGGAGTAAGGTCTGGACATCTGATTTCATCTGACAGAACTAAGTCCAGCCTAAATAATTAGACGTCTGAGTCAACAGTCAGACGTCTTAAAAGTTTTTATCAGATGTCTGAAATTCAGATTAGACGTCTGAAAATGTTGTCTGATCCCTATTTTGGTTTTCTAAGTTCTCTATAGAAAACTTAAGTATCCTAGGATAGCGCAGGTGTTCATAGGACTACTTTAAGGATCTTTTGAGGCTCTTTAACAGATATTCTAAGAAACAAAAAGAGCAAGGATATAAAGACAAAAATACATAGAAAAAGATAAACAGAAATCTATCATATTCTTCTTGTCCTTCCATCTTCAAGCTTTCGCTCCTCGCGAAGCACCTTCGCCTCTGTCCTACTCCAATCCGCCGTGGATGCAAGCTAGAACTCTGTCGAAATACTTGTCTCTATTTGCGATTTGACCTGAAAACTAGAACTCAAATGCAAATGTTAAAAGGCATGTTTTATTATCATCAAAATAAACGATCGTGGTGCTCTAGCATCAATAATCTCCCCCTTTTTGATGATGACAAAATAAAAAATAATCATGCATAAAATCCCTCCCCTTTTTGACATTATCAAAAAGGTTTTTATCAATTTTAAATATCCTATATCTCCCCCTTAAAACATGCTCTTCTATAATTGGGTTGAATTTCTTTTAACAAGAGTAATGTCCTCCCCCTCTTTGTAACAACAAGATAGCTATTATTTTTCTCCCCCTTTCTAAAGGAAATATAGCTAACAAGATCTCCCCCTTAATGATTGACTAAGCTTGTAATTTAACTCCCCCTATCTATATACTAATGATAAAAAGATAGGGTTAAGGGTTACCTCACCTACTATGGCTAATAGAATGGCCCAAATGGAGGTGGTGGATGCCATATCAGATGGGGCTCCCATCCGTAGTTTAGAGGCCTGGGCATCGGCGCCGGTCTCTAGTCTGGCGGTCGACATCCGGTGGGTCCATCATTTGTTTATCATCTCGTTGGTCTTCTTGTCCTTCTCTTTGGTCTACTCTTTGGTCCTCCCAACTCGAGTTGACTGTTCTTGAGCTTATAGGTCCAATCTCTTGTATTATAGTCACCCTTGAAACCTACAAAATAAGATTCTAGATCTCTCCTCGGTATCCAAGTTAATTTAGATCCAGATCTGTTAGCGGGTCTCCTTGACGGAGATCTTTTCTCAACCTTAGGGCTATATAAGTTATCTACCGTATTTATCAAATTATTTGATTTCTCCATAAGTCATGCAAGTTTACCTTCGATAGCATGCATCTTGATTTTTAAGCTAGAAATTTTAATTTTTAAACTAGTGTTTTCCTCAATCAACTTATTATTTTCATCGACAAGGTTATGATTTTCTAACAATAAGTCATCATTTTTAGGACTAACTTCTAGATCGTTAAGTTATTTTTCTAACCTTTCATTTTCATTTTTAAGAAAACTAAGGTTCTTTTTAATATTTTTGTTTTCTACCTTAACTGATTTACTAAGCTCAAATAGTTCATCGAAAGCATCTTGTAAATCAGGATTTACTTCATTATCGCTGTTGTCGCTGTCGATATCACTTCCTATGACCATGAAGCCCATGCAGGCGATTTCTTCCTTAGGGTTCTGATCTTCTTCTTCCTTTAAGCTCGGGTCATCCCAGGTTGCTTGGAACGCCTTCTTCTTAGACTTCTCCTTTTCCTTCTTCTTGAGAAGAGGGCACTCTGGTCGTAGATACCATTTCTCGTTGCAGTGGTAGTAACGTCTTGGGCTTTCCTTCTCCTTCTTTTCTTTCTGACTCCCTACAAAACTTGAAAATTTTCTTAAGTAAAATTTTAAAGTCTTCGTCGTCGGAACTTACCTCGCTATCTGATGCGGCTCTGAATGCGAGGGTCTTCTTTAGTTTAGGCTCCGATGTATCCTTCTTTTGCTTTAACTTTGTCTCATAGGTCATTAGATTGCCTAGGAGATCCTCCATGTTGAGCTCCTCCACCTCGTTCGCCTCCTCGATGGCGGTGACCTTTTGCTCCCATTCCAGTCCAAGGGAACGGAGTAGTTTTCCTTGAAGCTCTCCTTTGATGAACATCTTACCTAAAGCTTTTAAATTATTTACAATGAGAATGAACCTAGTGTTCATCTTAGTTAAAGATTCGTTAGACTCATTGAAAAAAACTCAAATTCTTGAGAAAGTAAATTTATTTTAGAAGTCTTTACCTTAAAGGTACCTTCGTGAGTTACCTCGAGTATATGCCAAATCTCGTATGCGGTGGCGCATTGCAAGATTCTGTTAAACTCCTCCGGGCTCAAAGCGCAATACAATGCATTCATTGTTTTTGCATTTAGAGAGCTCCCGGATTTATTGTTGCGAGTAGCCTCCCGCGAGTTTCTCTGGGATGTCAAAGGCGTCTCGCATCTGACCCAAATCGTGAAGTCATTGGCTTGCAGTCAAGTCTTCATCCGCAGCTTTCAGTAGGGGTAGTTGCTCCTGTCAAAGAATGGCGGACGGGTCATAGAATGCCCCTTGGAAATCCTGCTTGCAGAGTTGCTTCCCTCCATGATCTTCTTGCTGTGTGTTACTCCGATCTTACAAGAATCTGCTCTGATACCAATTGTAATTCCCTACTTGAAGGGGGTGAGATATGCGTGACGTAATATAAAGTGCGGAATAAAAATAGATAATCTCACAAAATTAAGCAATCACACAATAGGCACGAATATTTTTAGGTGGAAACCCAAACCGGGTGAAAACCACCACCTAACCCTCTCGAGTTAGGATTTCCCGATCGACTTAGTCAATCAAATCCACTAAATCTAATCACTTAAACGAGGATGACTGAACCTCAATTACAACCACACTACTTAGACTGAGGGCAGTGTATCTCAACACCCCTTCTCTTCACAAGAAGGAATTTGTCTCGCGAAAGAGATGGGAATTCGCAAAGCGAATACCCAACCAAAGACAATATAAAGTACAACAATCCTATAGAGTCTCAAATATTTAATCCTAACTTCTATAGGAGTTAGGAAACTTTCCTTTGGTAGAAGTGTGTCGAAATGATGATGCGGGTGCGTGAACCATGCGGTGGCGCTTTGTCGCTCTTATAATCGCAGAGGGAGAGCGGGTGCGCAAAGGGATGAAGCTATCTAGATATGAAATAGATGCTTGGAGAGCTAGAGTTTCAACTACTTCTCTTGGACACAAAAGATGTGGAAAGTGGTTTACTTAGTGTGTCTTGGTTGTATCTTACAAGCCAAGGGGTCCTCTATTTATAGAGGCCCTAGGAAGGCCTTGGAAGGCTTCCATAGCCGTTGGATGCAAAGCTAAAAAGAATTAAGCCGTAGTCATAATTAATCATGATTCTGACAGGGTCATCAGACATCTGGAAAACCTATTTAAGACGTCTGGGAACTAAGTCAGGCATCTGATTTTTGGTGGGTTTCCTTCCTGACTTGAATCAGACCTAAACAGGGTTCTAATGAAAGTCCATCAGACGACACACAGGACGTCTGGCACAAGATCTGGACGTCTGTAAACCTATTTGTTCTCTGGAAATGGATTCCCAACGAGTCTAACGGCTATAAAATCTCTAAAGGAAGATTTTGGGTCAGTCGAGGTAAAACGGTTATGTATCAGACGTCTGGGGTCCTCTATGGACGTCTGATACGAGGCTAACGGTCATTTCCTCAACGTTTGTTAAGGAAGCCAACGGTCCACTAATTGGACGTCTGGCAAAAGCATCAGACGTCTCCTAAGACGTCTGAATTAAGGTCTGGACGTCTGATTTCATCAGACAAAACTAAGTCCAGCCTAAATAATCGAACGTCTGAGTGAACAGTCAAATGTCTTAAAAGTTTTTATCAGACGTCTGAAATTCAGATTAGACATCTGAAAAGGTTATCTGATCCTTATTTTGATTTTCTAAGTTCTCTATAGAAAACCTAAGTATCCTAGGATAGTGCAGGTGTTCTTAGGACTACTTTAAGTATCTTTTGAGGCTCTTTAACAGATATTTTAATAAACAAAAAGAGCAAAGATATAAAGACAAAAATGCATAGAAAAAGATAAATAGAAATCTATCATATTCTTTTTGTCATTCCATCTTCAAGCTTTCGCTCCTTGCGAAGCACCTCCACCTCTGTCCAGCTCCTTCAATCTGCCATGGATGCAAGCTAGAACTCCATCTAAATACTTATCTTTATTTACGATTTGACCTGAAAACTAGAACTTAAATGCAAATGTTAAAAGATACGTATTTTGTTATTATCAAAATAAATGATCGTGGTGCTCTAGCATCAACAATAACATCCATTGAGTTCCTTTTAGGACTGAAAATCTCCTTTTCCTCTTTGAAATCATCATTTGGATCATCTATTTCTGATTCAGGTTATTTTATATTGGGTTCTTTAGCAAAGAAGGGGATATATCGTACTAAAAATTGGAATCCAGGGGATTCAGGAGACTAGTTCATTAGTTTGTACTGCATGGCCATTTTCGAAGGAACATCTTTTTCCAGTATTGGTTCTCCCTTCTATAGCCACCTCTTCCCTTTTTTTCTTGTACCATGTGTCCTACATTCTCTCCATCTGCCTTGCTCATTATCA
The DNA here is from genome assembly GCA_037157565.1 of Thalassia testudinum. Lineage (NCBI taxonomy): Eukaryota > Viridiplantae > Streptophyta > Magnoliopsida > Alismatales > Hydrocharitaceae > Thalassia > Thalassia testudinum. The sequence goes on along the minus strand of JAZHRO010000019.1, from coordinate 60,861,683 downwards.
ATTTATCACCGTCATTGTCAGATAACATAACTATGGGGCAGTTTAACTAGGCCTTACTATTACTTTATGTTAACAATTTGAAGCAGTAGGCCCAGGCATTTTAATTACTACCTTTAACAAGATGAGATGGTTGTCGGAACAAAGTGGGCAAAAAATTTAATCTCGTCTTGTAGAGATCTTTTAGAAGTTGCCTTTGAATGTTTGTATTTTCTTCTGAAAGTCTAAATATAGTGATCCATATCGATAGCAATGAAAATGTGGCTATTGGCATAAAATACCCTTGCAAGCTGGTCGAGTGGAGCAGCTTGCTAACATTTGATACTACACATTGTGGATCTGCCTCATACCCAAGTTGTTTGATATATAAATGCTAATTCATTATAGTCAAGGATTTCTCACATTAGCCATAAGCATTCCTAATCTGAGGTGTTTTGCTGTATCTCATTAGTGATATAAAGCCACAATTTGCTTTCAGCTGTTGGATGAAATAAATACAATCTGTCAAATTAATGGCCTGGATCCAACTTTTTTTTTATTTCATCTGATTAAACATCATAAGTTACATTCAGACTTGTTTATTCCAATCCTGGCTTTCTGTGCATTCTAACTAAATCATTGTGGTTGGTATCTGATCCATCTTGCCAATATCTTGATTCATTTTCCATCCATGGTGCTTATGGTTGAAGATGATATGTCTCGGCAGCCAATAATGTTGTCTAGCTAGTCAGTTAGTTGACATGTCTCCCGCATTGATACACCAGCTAAATGCAGTTTATTCACTTCTAGTTGTCTTCTCGTGTTGCTTCTTCTGATAACAAAGTATCTCATCTTACAATGATGTAATTACCATGTCGATAAAGTGTTGGTTTTACAGCGTTTTGGAACATTACCAGTCCCTGGCTTCTGGAACACTATCGACATTCTACTTGCTGTTGGTTCCTAAGAAGAGGAAGGATCTTGATGATGGTTTGTGTGAAGAAATTTTCTCTGCAGTAGGATGCCATATGTATTTACTGTGGTTTTGGCTAGCAAGGACTTTCACTTGTTCTTCACCTGCAAGTTTGCTGAGGTGTGGTAACACTGTTTTAGGGTGGATTGATGCTACACTGAACACTTCTTTTTTCTGAAGTCATGGTAATGGGGGTCTTGTTCCTCAACTTTTTGCTTTCAGATTAAACAATAAGAGGGCTGTTCCTTTTGCCACATTATAAGTCATTTGGCTGCAGCAGAACCATGTTACTTGCAGAGATGGACTTATGTTGAAAATTTTGTGGCTGGGATTGCTTATTTGAAGGGGTATGAGCATTACATCTGTAAGGGGGCATTACATCAGTAAGGGGCTGTTGCTTTCTCATTCTAACACCTTTGACCTTGTTCTAGTATATTTCAGGGTGATCGCTAACCTCAACATTATCATCTTTTCTCTTGCAGAAAAACAAGAGATGTTAGGCTCTAACCGAGGACACAATTAGGAATATCACTGTGTACTTGGGTCTACATCTCAGCTATTGAACTGACTTTTATAGAAAGCCCTAGCCGTTTCTATTTTTTTATTTTCATGATGAGTTTTTTGGTTTTACTTCTTGAGGGTATTTTATATTTTGATTGCCTGTCCTTGTTTGTTTTCCATTCCCAGATTTGTTATAAGTTGATTTTTGCAGGTGGATTATTTCATTCTGTTAGGTTTTTTTTTTTCAAAAAAAATATATATATCAATGCTTTATGAAGCTCTGCTTTTGGTAGTTATTTGTTTATCTTATTTGGGGTGCTCATAATTTTACTCCTTTTACTTGGAAATATTTTGCTATCACCAAGTCATTGGAACACTTAGTGGTTGCTATTTTGGGTATCCAACTGAATTATTGTACTCTTTGATTTGGAGATGTTACGCAATAGCACCGGTAGAAAAGCATCATTTTGAAATGTCTCATTGGAGCTGCTCTTTTTCTCTCTCTTTCCCCAACAATGAACTATCAAGTTCTTAGTTTTTATCATGATGTAAATAATAGACATTTTACCTCTTGCCATTTTTACGTGAACGACAGGTTTGATCCTGCTGCCAACCTTTGTGGGCTGAGATTCTTTCACTGTTGCGATTTACTGCTGTGGAGATTCAAGGAATCTATCATGCTCAATCCAACTTAACGGGGTGAAAAGATTGTTTTTGTTGTATGGAGGTTATCATGCCTGCAGGTAGTCTCCACGGAGAGACTTTTGCATTTCCATGAAGCTGAATGGCCATGAAGCGTGGACATTGTCATGTCTATAAATGAAATCTTGACCTTGGAATTCCATTGTTCATCAGTAACTGTTACTATGTACTGAGATACTACAATGCTCAACAGAAATTATCCAAAGTCATATTGAATGAGTAAAAGTTGTAAAACATGTGTTCTATTTTGATAAATGTGCCTTTCCGTTAACATGTTCATGATGGCGGCAACTCTTTTTCTTTCTTTCATGCCTCTGAGATAAAAGCTTCCATCCTCAATTGATTTCACAAACCCAATGGCTTCTGTCTGGGCAGTGACAGATAAGGTCAGGGACTTCCTTGATTGGTCATTGCTGTGGTGAGGGGCAGATCAGTTACTTCTCATTTGCCTGTTGGCAGATTTTGCTTTGGATCATGTATCAGTATGCTCCTGGCAGAAATGGTTTGCTATGCATCTGACTAAAGAGACATTTGCATGCACGTCGGTCATACCTCAAAGTTTGAATTCTGGTTCAACACGAATACCTTTACTAGGTTCCTGTGGATGAGCAAATGCAATTCATGATGCCCACCTAGCTTCCCTCACCAATATCACATAGCTTGACCATCACAAAAGGTGATGGAGGCAGATTGGTCATTGCCTTCAATTTCACCATTCGATAAGGTATGTTAATTGAACCTTTCAATAAAAATGTTTTGCGATTGTTGTTATTGGTCCTTATGTTACGTGCGTGGTGGACTCTTAACATGTATAAGATTGTTGGATTGATGTTTGTACAGTACTTAGTTAAACTGCTCGGTGACAAGTGCTTGCTGAAATAAAGCATGAGGATTCTGGTCAAAAAAACACCATCTTTATCCCAAAGCAACAATTGACATATTATAACTCACCTTTTTCTTTTGGGGAAAGTAGGCAACAGCCTTCCTTTTGTCCTTTGTTTTTCACCTTGTATAGAGAATATGTACAAGGCACTGCTTGAGGGTCCGTATGTAGTTGTAGTAAACTTGCACTTTATTGACTGACTGCAAATACGAGATACCCTCTTTTCGGAGAAAGCAAGTGAGGAAGTTGCTTCCTGTCACAGGACAACAGTGATGCTTCGGACGGTAGTTCCACATAATCATCTGATATTGATGAAATCTTACATCGTTCCTCAACTTTAATCACTACAAGGAATAATGACAACCTTTTGGACGCAAGTTTTAATTTTTCATCTGTGATATGGGTCTGAATTTGAAACCCCATGCAGGGACTTCCGTCGAGACAATACTGGACCCTTGATAGTGTTTAGAATCTCACTTTCATGTGGGTGGAATCTACAAGATAACTATTTCTCAAAGATGAATTTTTGATATCTCGGCTTGGAAATGGACTCTGGGTCTTTGACATCTGATAATTTACTCGGCTTCTTGTTTGATGGAATGCAGATGCTAGATTGGGACGGGTGCAGCAATAATTCCAGGGCTGCAGACAATCTGAAATGGCTGTATCTCGTAGACTTTCAGGCTGACAGGTTATTGTTGCTTGAGATCTAATGAAGTTGACGCCTGCGTAAGTTGTAAGAAATCCTTCCGATTAGGGGCCCGAGAACTCCACGTCACAGTTTTGTCAATGGGAAAAGGATGCATCTGGTCCGTCCATCTGTTTGGCATGACATCTACGTGATATGGGATTGATGGAGACTCGTATGAAAACCCAATTTGGTGGACTTTGTGTGCCATTGCTCATCTTGAGGGACGTTTGAGTATATAGGGTATTTATTGATGAGTCACGCTATACCTTCGACTGTCGTCCTGAAGGTGACAGCAGCACAAAATTCTGAAAAAACAACTGAAGTGGGGATAGGTGATTTTGACTTGTTAACACCTCGAGTCTCTCTGGAAGCTCCGATTCCAAGGTCCAGCCACGGAGATAAAAAGTTCTTGCGGTAATCAGATTAATTCTTGCAGAAAATCTCGACATGCTCGTTCCATTTAGAAGGTGAAATAATTGATGACACGTGAGGTATTTCGATGCCGATCATGCTTTAAATGAAGACCGAAAAGTATCCAGTGCCGAACTTGAGGGTCGATTAGAGTTCGATGGTGGAATAGATGGTCGACCGTAGATAGGGTTTAACTTAGATAAAATCAACTAGATAGACAGATATCTAACCTTGAACAAAGTGTTAACCACTAGAAAAAAATTTCATCAACTAAACAGGGTATGATATATGGATAGAGTTTGAGCACAAGGCAGACAACGTTGGACTGCTACTCTGATCAGACTTGAAGCTTAAATTGGCTCGGTCAGGCTTTAAAAGGCACACTCAATGTTTGAGCCTAGTAGGAGGTTTGAATCTGCCAGTGTTCGCTTGCTGCAACCCTGTAGATGTTGCATAGATCCAAAGGTAGGTGCAATGGGATTTAAGTGATAAGGGAATCAAAATCCTTAAAGAATTAAGATTTTGTAAGTCTTCAAATTATTAAGATTAGTTTGCTGGAATCTTACCATGATAGAATAGCATCACTTGGGTTTGGAAATATTCTTGCAATTTCATTGTATCTAGGGAGTGAAAAAGAGAGTAGAAATAGAGGATTGTAATCCTCTACATTTTTCACACAGTCCTCCTTGCCTGTGTCTTTACCTCTTCAACTTGGAGGGCTTTTTTTAATGTAAATCTCTATGTTCTTTGAGTTCATGATTGTTTCCCATCTTCCTTATTTCTTAATTGTTAGTTTGGTTATGTGATTCCCTATTGCAAATCCAACCAACTAATTGCAGCATTATTTAGAGTCGGAACTAGTTTAGTCAAATCCTAGAAGACACTCCCAAACTCTATTCCTGATGGATGGGGGTTTAAGTTGAAGGGGATTTCCTTACCACAATCTTGATGACATGGCAAAATTCTAAAGATAGTTTCAATGGCATTTGTCATTGCCAAACCATCTACATGGTATTAATTAGACGATTGGAGTGCTAAATACCATATAACTGAAGACCTTTTTTCAATTATTTTCATTAGTATAAAGAGCATAAATCAAGAAAATAACATAAACTAAAGCATGCATTACTATTACAACAAGTTCTACAAAAGTATTACATGTCCTAATTAACGCATGATAAATCTAAACAAAAAGGCATACAAGAAGGCTATAACAATTGCAACCAAAATATAGAATTAGTCGCACTTATGACTCTTCGGTACAACATCCATGAATTTCTTACATCAAATCTCTGCGTCATGGATGGTATTCACTCCATTTCTATGGATTTAATTAGTTCTTTGCTACCACCTGGATTAGGAACCAAATATGTGGAAAAGCAAGGAATAAGTCAAGAAACTTAGTAAGGAAAAAACAAGACATTAAAAGTAATCGGCAATTAACTATATACACCACCTGTTTCCCCATCTCGATAAAATCCTTATTCAGGTCATTCTCTTTGAATCATTAATCTCACATCATTTTAGATCTTTCTACATATTAAACCAATCTAGTGGATATATGTAAGAAATGCAAGTGACGGGAACCTAGGGTAATCAACCTAAACATAGCTGTGCTAATGAACATGTGGTATCTTCACCCATTTAATTTTAGCACCCTACTAGGTAGCTAGCTAGTGTAACATGAATGTCATCACCCCCAATGGTTTGCGTGACACCACGCTTTACAATGTTCTAGCTAATTCTAAATAATCTACATAATTGTTGGGTTAATGAGTTGGGCTTGGTTGAAAAGGGGAGTTGTGCCCCATGCATAAGAAGCATTTAATTCAAGATACCCCCTTATTCAACACTCAAAGTTGACACTTAGCTAGGCTTAAATCATTAATCAAGGATTTCGCAAAGCTACATTAGGCATGTTGGATCTTTATTTCATCACATCAACTATCTTGTAATGACCAGTAGCAAATAACTACTTTCATTCTTCCTTATTCACAATTTTCTATTAAGTATCAACAATTTATAAGAAATGATATCTAAAAGGGTGAACTTTAGATATTTGCACCCTTTCGAAGTAAAGAACCATGTCATATATGTTTGGAATAGATTCAATTTGGGTTGTCGATGGTGCATGAAATTGTCTGTTGAGAGACCTCCATTCTGAGTACTATCAAGAGGATGGTTACATCCCCATAGGAATGTTAGAGAGGGAAGGTCAATTAAAACCACAAAGAGGGAATATGAGTTCAATCAAGAAAGAAAGTGACCATGGGACCACAAACGATTTGAGGGTCCTTGGGATAGGATGTTTGAGAAGTTGTGTTTAATGTATGAGCCATACACATGAGAGAAGGGAAGCCTAATAGGAGGTTTCCAGTGATTACTTTTAGGAGACTACCATAATAAGCAAGACAGTCTACTTGGGATGTGTTTACATGCAAAATCATTGATGCTTAAGAAATGCATTCTAGTATAGGACAAAATCGCATCAAACAAATACAATTTATTACTCAAATTTAAGTCCGATGTTGAACGCAAGGGGCAAGTGTTGTAATTAATCTCAATATCACAATTTAAGTATAAGATAACAATATTTAATGAGAAATTTAAATAATAATAATGTATATATAATAGCAAATGTCAATATTACAAAAAAGATTAGGGTAAAATGGTGATTTGAATCACCAATTACCCTAATTACAATAATAGCAAATATCTCAACAGTATCAACCAATTTTAATCTACACAAGCCAAGTGCATAGTGCGCTGTGTCAGACAGATCATACGATGGAGCTTTCAATCAGACGGCTTAAACTCTTCTTTACTACAGTGCGCAGGCACTATTCTCTTCTTTTTTTCTCTGCTCAAGGGAAGGCACAGCATAAAGGCATGGTTGCCTCATAGAAACTAAGTGTTGAGAGGGGTTTAATGAAGCAAACCCCCCTCTCTCTCTTTTTCTCTTCACACCCACCTAATCGGATTAGTAAGTGGGTAAACAGGCGGGTAAACGGATCCTGGCTAGACCCGCGTGGCGTGACCGTGGACGAGGCTTCTTCACTCTACAAGGTGGGACTATCCCACGCAGCTTCGTCGCAATGCAGCAGCAACTGAAGATGCTTCTGATTGAGGTTGAGGATGAGGCTGTGGAGTCCAATTAAATGCCTAGAGCGCTTCCTGGGAGTTAGCCGCAACACCTGGAGGTGGAATCTAGAGGGGTTGTGGATGTGGGATTGCAATTAACGTCGGAGAACTCGGGGGCGGCGACGGAGGTCCGACGGTCACCTGAAAAGCAGAAAACGGCCTCGCGTCCACGTCAAATATGCTAAGGAGGATCGCCTGAGGATGGCGAACATGATGGTGGTCTTGGTGGTGCGCGTGAGTGAGTGAGGAGGTCGGACGACTTCGAGACAACAATGTGGACACGCATGTGTGGGGTGGAGCATTAGAGAGATCAAAGCTCCAAATTTCTTTGGGGCTTTTGATCAGTGAGGTGAAGTGGTGTTGTAGGGACTTGTGGCATGATGAATGATGGCCTATAGCAGTGTAGCGACCACGCCCGAGGTATGCCAACTATGGGGAAGATGATGACGGAGCGGGTGAGTCGGAGGTCGAAGCCGAAGTTTGGAAGTGTGGAGGGAATCAGTAGATGATGAGAAGTCGAATGAAGTGCCTAGCGGACGAAGAGAAGGCGGAGGAAACGCCAGCTGTGATAGGCCTGAAATTCCCTACTTGGAGGGGGTGAGATTAGCGTGATGTAAAAATGCGGAATTAAAATATAACAATCTCACAGAAATAGACAATCACACAAATGGAACAATTATTTTTAGGTGGAAACCCAAACTGGGTGAAAACCACCACCTAACCCTCTCGAGTTAGGATTTTCCGATCAACCAAGTTGATCAAATCCACTAAACGAATCACTTAAACGAGGGTGATTCAACCTCAATTACAACAACGCTACAAGTGCGAGGGTAGCGTTCCTCAACCCCTTCTCTTCACAAGAAGGATTTTGTCCCTCAATGAAAACTTATAGAGCCAACAAAGATATTCTTAAACTAAACTTCTATAAGAGTTAGGATACTTCCCTTTGTTGGAAGTGCGTCGAATTGGTGACGCGGGTGCGTCGAAACGGTGCTCTCGTGAACTTTGGCGGGAAAGCGGGTGCGCAAGTTGATCGAACTTGGAGAGCAAGAGCTTTCTTCTATTTCTCTTGGACACAAAGGCTTTAGAAGGCCTTGGAAGGCTTTAGAAGGCCTTGGAAGGCTTTAGAAGGCCTTGGAAGGCTTCCATAACCGTTGGGTGCAAGCTCTAGGAGAATCAAGCCGAAATCAGGATTAATCATTACACTGACAGGGTTATCAGACGTCTGGTCTTGGAATCAGACGTCTGGAAAATCAGTTTAAGACGTCTAGGAACAAAGTCAGACGTCTGATTTTAGGCGGGTTTCCTTCCTAACTTGAATCAGATCTAAACAGGGTTCTAGTGAATGTCCATCAGACGACACACAGGACGTTTGGCACTAAGTCTGGACGTCTGGAAACCTACTTTTCTGCGGAAATTGATTCCCAAGAGAGTACAACGGCTAGAAAATCTCTGAGAAGAGATTTTGGGTCAGTCGAGGCAAAACGGTCATGTATCAGACGTCTGGGGTCCTCTACTAACGTCTGATACGAGGCTAACGGTCATTACCTTCAGTGTTTGCTAAGTCAGGCAATGATCCACTAATTGGACGTCTGGCAAAAACATCAGACGTCTTCTAAGACGTCTGGACTAAGGTCTGGACGTCTGATTTCATTAGATAGAACTAACTAAGTCCAGCCTAAATATTATCGGACGTCTGAGACGACAGTCAGACGTCTTAAAAGTCATTATCAGACGTCTGATTTTCAGATTAGACGTCTGATAAGGCTGTCTGACCCTATTTTGGTTTTCTAAGTTCTCTACAGAAAACCTAAGTATCCTAGGATTGTGCAAGTGTCCCTAGGGCTACTGTTAGGGTACTTTGAGGCTCTTTAACAGATATTCTAAGAAACAAAAAGAGCAAGGAAATAAAGATAGAAGTACATAGAAAAAGATAAATAGAAATTTATCCTATTCTTCTTATCCCTCCATCTTCAAGCTATCGCTCCTCACGAAGTTCCTTTGTGCTCCATCAAGCTCCTCTAATCCGTCCTAAATGCGAGCTCGAACTCCATTTAATCACGTCTCCATTTGCAATTGACCTGGAATCTAAAACTTAAAGTGCAAATGTTAAATGACACGTGTTTTGTTATCATCAAAATAAATGATCGCGGTGCTCTAGCACCAATAAGGCTGACGCTGGAGAAGGAGAAGGCTCCGGTGAGGGAGATCGGCGAGGACGACAGAGGACGAAGACGCCTGCTGGTATTGCAAGGCGCGGAAGAACTTGAGGAAGACAATCCCATTGCCTATTGTACGTGGTGGTGGGCGAAGAAGGCAGAGGAAGAAGGTTGTCGGAGCAAACTTCGGAGCAAGCCGGAGAAGGAGAAGAGAAGAGGACTTGGGCGTAAAAATTTGCTGAAGGAAGAGGGAATGCCAAGGAGGTCTTTTATAGGCCAAAGGGCATGCTTCAAAGCTTGGAAACCAAGTTTTGAAAGCTCGAAAATCACAGAATGGGTTTAGGATTTCCAAGAGATCGTATGAACTCTTGGATGAGATTTGGAAGGCAAGACCTGCCTCAAATTGAAGAGCAACTCCTCAAGAATCTTCCTTTCAAATTTAGAAGGATTTCGTTGTGAAATTAGGGAGAATCTCTTGATTAAAGGTCGACGGTTCATGGGTTCACACAGTAATGGCAGCAGGGGCATTTTTGTGAAGAAGATGAAGAAGTACGGGGGTTTTTGTAATAAATTCAAAAGTTGAGGGGCTATTTGAGAGAATAAGAGTCAGACTTGGACTAAAATGCAAACTAGGTTGAAATAATCTCAGATTGAGCTCAAATTTTGATACAAACCTAATTTGAACCCAAAGAATCCAAAGGGGAAGTTGGATTTTGGTTTTGACCTCGTTTGATTGGGTAATTTATGTAAAAATCTAAATTAAGGCAATAGTCTGTCTGTGACTCTGTTTTGGGTCAAAACGGGTTCTGATGGTCAATTTGAAGTTGCTAAACCCTAGAAAGTATTTTTCTATGAATTTTAGAGGGTTTATGTGAATTTTATCTTGACCAGAACCTCAGTTAATTAAGCGGATCAATTTTTAGGATTTTAGATGTCCATTAATTCTTGAAATACGTGGAAATCTATTTCTGTCTGTATGGACCTACTTATTAGACATTAATGACCATATGACCTTTAATAAACCCCTGAAATACCTCGTGGTTATTCTATATTTATGAAATGCGGTTAAAATTGCAGAAATAACCCTGGTTTCTTATCTTCTTCTCAAAATAGAACATTATATAACCCTCTAATGGTTATGTAGGAGTTTTTATTGACTTTATCAGACCAAATTAAGCTAGTTATGGCTCATGATGGTGTTCCCATCATACCCCCATGCCTAGCTTTCGTTAGTCCCTTAGCAAAACTTTGTGGACTAAACCAGTTATCTAGGTCGGATGTAATCGTCAGGATGCCCTACTAAGTTGCATCTCTAGGAATTAGGTCTTAGTACCAACAATAGGCCTAGAGGTACTCAAGTACCAGCCCAGATCCAAACCTGACTAGCTTTCGCCTTAGTCTGCCGCGAAGGTTTTTAAGGCCTGCAGGAACTAACCTAAGGTTCGTTGGACCTAACAGTTAAAGCACCCATGCTTATAACATAGTTAGTCCAGGTTTAGCTTGCCAATGCATTTTGTAAGAAAGAGATATAGAAGGCGAATTTTACTTGTGGAGAGCTTTCTCTCTCTTTTTCTTTTCATTATATGTTTCCTTAGATCCATCTTCAGATTGGCCCTAAATACGGTCTGTATTGGATTCCTTGTCCCCACCATCAATCCTCGCAGAGTCCCTGGAAATCGATTCTTTGAGATAGCACCGCCCATGGCAACCCCTAGAACCCTGGCTTTCGAGATTTCGGGATAATCCCGCCCATGGCATTCTGTAGCTAAATCCAGACCCCGGCAATTAACATTTCATGATAATCTTTCCATGGTATTTGAACTAGCACAAGGTGATTACATGACCCCGGTAGGATATTTAGATATCCTAAGAGATAAGCACGAGGAGACGATATGTTATTGCACATCTTTAAGGGGAATTTCCCGCCTCAACACATCGGGAACTCGTCCAAATCAATTTGTGTTTTTGAGCCGCTCCTAATCTAAATCTTAGGACCATTTTCAGAACAAAAGAAATGCCCTTTGGCATGATTTCATTATCTAAAGAGCACTGAACCAAACTGTGTGTGATTTAGGGTGCTTAAGTTATCGAGTCCCGCAAACCAGAGGTCAGTTAACGACGCCGAATACTCCCTAAGCCTTAGACCTAATACACAAGCTTCGCATTTTCCTTAACCTCTTGAGGACTAATCCAGATCATGACAAGTACGTGAGTGTTTAAATCCAATTAGATCCAAGAGGCCTAAGGTCGGTATTTACCACTAATCCCTTGAGTTTTAGTCTTCCAGGTCTTAATTCATTATTCGATCCAACCTAAAAGTTAGGTAAGTTTCATATTACTTTGAAGGGACTCAATTTCTTTCTTTATCTTTTTGCTCCTTTCTTCTCTTTTCAATTTTTCTTCCCTACTTTTTTCTCATTTTTTTTTCTCTCAAATGGTCCTCCTTTTTCCTCAACCTCGTCTTAATTCATTATTCGATCCAACCTAAAAGTTAGGTAAGTTTCATATTACTTTGAAGGGACTCAATTTCTTTCTTTATCTTTTTGCTCCTTTCTTCTCTTTTCAATTTTTCTTCCCTACTTTTTTCTCATTTTTTTTCTCTCAAATGGTCCTCCTTTTTCCTCAACCTCCTTTTTTCTTTATGAAACCCTTTTTATGAATTGATTCTCACGGCATTTTGCATTTTAATACCTCCCATGGCTACGATTTACAATGTCCTCATTGTAAATTAGGTTGGTTTGAGTTTAGCTTAGATCGTACATTAGAACAGGTTCAAAGGATGGGTGAACAGGTCAGGATGACTGTTGCGGATGATTTCAAGCTCTGGTACGAGTATCAGAGATGGAGTTGGCTATTCTAATGGACGAACCCTAAAGTGCAATATGAGTTCAGCAAAAAGATGTGTCAAAAGGGTTTCAAGTTTTTCAACAAATGATGAGTTGACTCCCGTTAAGCGCTAAGTTTAACACCATTAGTCAATCGTAATAAGCTCAATAAGAATGGGGATCAAAAGATACCTCAGCCAAATTCGTATCAGTGAGTTTAATGAACGGCTTGAGTCACTGCCCATTTACGATGAAAGGTTCAAAATCAAGGCTGAGTTGACTAATTTTGACAACTCCATTTCCAAAGATTTGTCTCACCAAGTTTCATTTAATCCATTTAGATCTGAGTTTGCCTGGGAAAAGTTTTAGCTTGGAATCAAAGAGTAGGACCTTCTGACCAGGATGGAAAGTTTTTCTAGAAATGTGTTTGTCATGAAAAGCCTTCACCCGCTCTTTGTAAATTTGCGAGTTCTCGTACACATCATTGCGTAGTTCCTTGATCTCACTCATTTGAAGTTGACGGTGGGTTCCAGCCTTAAGCAGATCTAGATTGCACTTCCGTACTGCCCAATAGGCTTTGTGCTCCATCTCGACGGGGAGGTGACATGCCTTCGTGTACACCAATCTGAACGGAGACATACCTAATTAGGTTTTGTGGGTGGTCCTATAAGCCGACAAAGCTTCCGGAAGTCAAGCCGACTAGTCCTTCCTATCAGGCCGAACAGTGACCTGGAGGATTTTTTTGATCTCCCGATTAGATAGTTCAGCCAATCCATTGGTTTGGGGGTGGTAAGGAGTCGAGATTCGGTGTGACACCCCGTACTTGGTCATCAGGGATCTGAATTGTGCATTTGTAAAATGGGTCCCTCCATCAGAGATAATAACACGTGGGACATCGAACCTAGAAAAGATATGCTGATGAATGAACTTGATTACCACTTTATGATCATTGGTTTAGGCCAGGATAGCTTTGATCCATTTAGACACGTAGTCTACAGCAAGGAGAATGTACTCGAAGCTATCCGATTTAGGGAAGGGTCTCATAAAATCAATCCCCCATATGTCAAAGATTTCACATATGAGAATCTACTGTAAATGCATCATATCACGGTGGCTCATGTTGCTTAAGGTCTGGCAACGAGTGCATGCCTTACAGTAGTCATATGCATCCTTGAAGATCGTGGGCCAATAAAAGCCGCACTATAGGACTTTACCTGCGATTTTATGTCCGAAGTAAGTGTTCACCGTAGGCCTAGTCATGGCAGAAGGACAGAATGTCCTAAATTTCCTCTTCTAGCATGCATCATCTGATGATCTTATTAGTAGTAATGCGGAAGAGGTACGGGTCATCCCAGATGTAGTACCTGGCATCAGAAAGCAACTTGTCCTTCTTGACCTTTGGCCAATCAGATGGGATCTGATGTGACACCAAGTAGTTAACTAAATTAGCATACTAGGGAAGTCCTGCACCGATAGTCAGGAGGTGCTCATTAGGAAAGTGTTCTGTGATAGGTCCAGAAGGGTCGATGATATCAAAAGGAAGGTGGGACAAGTGATCAGCTACCACTTCTATTTTCCCGCCTTGTCACGAATCTCAAGGTCAAATTCTTGCAACAGCATGATCCAGCGGATTAGTCGAGGTTTCGCATCCTTCTTCGCGAGGAGGTGTGTTAAGACCTGTGCTGTTTGAGCCTTTAAGATGTTTGGACTGTGGGTTAGATGTCTAGTTAGACGTCTGGACACCTTCCCAGACGTCTGGAAATCAAAAATTTTGAGTACGAGCTCACGTCTGCGAGCGAGCTGCGTGCAGATAGTACTCTCGTTTTTCCTCCCCTTCTTCTTTCTCTCCCTACCTCCAACAAACCCTAAACCCCCGACCTTATAAAACCCCTTCCTCTCGTTCTCCTCACACCAGCCACCTTCCCCTTTTCTTCTCCACTCCAGCGAGAGAGCTAGCACAAGCGAGAGCACAAGAGCAACGGCGAGGAGGAGCGGCGTGAGCAGAGGAGGAGAGTAAGCTCGCTAGCTCGCGTGGGAGCTCACCGGGAGCGCACGGTCGGAGCGGCACGCGCGCGAAGAGGAGTGTGTCGGGGGAGTCCTCCCCGACACTGCTGCAACCGGAGCTGCAGGCGAGGAGGCGAGGCGCGGCCATGCACGGTGCAAGAGAGAAGAAGCAGGTTCTAGTTCTGGGTTTTTCCCAGAATCAGACGTTTGGAGTGGAGACCAGAAGACGGAGCGGATGTCTGGAGGTGGTTCTAGACGTCTAAGGAGAGGGCTTCACGAAGGTACATCCTCTTTGCAGATATGGCCATGCAGGCTGCTCCGCTACTGCCCTATTACATGCCTTTTTTCGGAGATTTGGTGGATTCGTGCAGGAATTGCTTCGGGAAGGTGCGGGACATGCCCTTCCACGCATCTCAGACATCTGGGCGATGCACCAGACGGCTGGAAGCACTTCCAGATGTCTGGAGAGGTGGTCGAACGACTGGAGCTGGATTCAGACGGTCTAGAAGAGTTCCTAGACGTCTGGGGTGGACGCAAAGACTGAGGTATGATACTGGACACTTTTAAGACGTCTTCCTCTGATTTTGCATCAGTAACCCTGTTTTGACCCGTTTAGGGTCCATTTTACGCAAATAAGATACCGATGTGTTCCTTGTGAGTTCCTCTACTTGTTAGAAGGCTTTTCATAATGTTCTGATAGTTCCCTTGTGATTGTTCCTTGTTATAGGACTTCATTCCATTACGGGTTCGATGCTTGCTGAGGCACGTGAGCCTGCCGTTCAAGCCCCCAATACTCCTGAGTTTACTGGTAGAGTGGCTTCCCCTAATTTAAATACAAGCCTAAATGCATGTGTGGAATGAATGATTAGAATCTAGGATATGGCATGAATCCTAGGACGAGAAATACTGGTATTGGATGATTGAATTACAGTCTTGAATGAGTAGATAGAAATGATAACAACTGTCTGTAAATGAATAACAGCTGCCTGTGGAATATAAAATACTTGTGCTAGTTAACTGTTGCATGTAATTTTCCTGTTGTATATGCTAAATGACACACTACGAGCTGCATGTACATAAATTGAGAATGGAAATGTGAATGATGGAAATACGAGCTACTTGTGTATAACCTGAGTATGATGTGAACGATGGCAATACAAGCTACATGTGTATAACCTAAGAATGAAAATAGAAATGATGAAACCTGGTATGGAATGGCATGAGGAACATGAGCATGAACCCTATGAGGAATTAGGAGTAGAGCTCCTGGAAATAAATAGAATTGATTTGGAAATGTGAGTGGGGAAGTGAGCTGGCCCTTGAGTACGGAGTACCAAGGAGAGCGACTGTCCCCCTGTTTAGTGCAGAGCGAAGCTAGCCGCCCTTTGGTTGGGACCCAGGGTTAGGATTGGCTACTCTGTACCGACTTCTTGACCCTCGTGTACACTGTACCGGGGAGAGCTACTAGTGTAGGGAGAGTGCTAGCCACCCCACGGGGCCCGGGGTTTAGCTAGCCACCCTACACCGACTTGTTAGGCCCACTAGGAAAACCAAGGTAGTCAAGCGAGGATGCGCGGACTGTGGAGGGGCGAGACCCCTGTTTGGTTCTTAAGGGCTAGACCCCTGTTACTGAGAGGGCTAGGCCTTATACTGGTTCTGTGTTGTACTTTAGGCGCACCTGTTAGTGGAAACAACTGACCGCGTACTAGTGCGGGGTAGCTACCCGTGCGCTTATCGAGCATGTCGTAGTCACCGTTACGTCTGTCCGTGACCTTGGGGTGATTGACTAGGTGTAGGATCACCACGGGGGACTCTCCCGGCCAGGAGAGCACCACGTGTGTCTTCTACTCTTCGGAAAAGACTGCAATCAAGATCGTTCCCATGAGAAACATTCGAGATCAAGAAAGAGACCTGGTAAATAAACCAAGTGGTGGAAAAGGAATAACTAGTTAAAGAAAGAAATTGAAAAACAACAACTACCTGTCCACTTTTACTGCTTTAGTTAGTTGGTTGCCACTCTACTCAGCGTTCACTGATGTTGTGTTCTCATAACCCCTTTTCAGGTCCATGTGTTGAGCAGCCAGAGCCTACGACTGCAGAGGGTGCTGGGCCCAGTAGAGCCCAGTAGTTGTAGCTCTTTTATTGTACTCGTTTGTAATAGTGAGTAGACTTTTGTACCTTTATGTTCTGTACTTTTACGTTCTGTTCTTTATGTTCCTGTATCTTGTTACTTTCTACTGTTGTGGTGGTGATATGTACTGTAACAGTTTTACTTCTTTACTGCTGTACCTTTTTACTGTTAGTTGCTTAGCATAGTGAATGTGATTTACTTTCCTGCTTTTTGGTTACTTTCTTGTTAGATGACTGGGTCTTTGGATCAGTCGAGTTGGTCCGATCTCGTGTCCCGTAGGGATTCGGGAACCGGGTCGTAACAAGATGGTATCAGAGTAAGGTCATCCCGAAAAGTGAACCAACTAGCTTAGGAATAACCAATTCACGTGCTTGTGACTAAAATAACCACCACAACGTACCTTTTGACATCCGTTTTGAGGTTCTTTTGCTAAATGTCCATTAGAATTGACGTCTTCTTGTTCTGTTGTTTGCGTCTCCTTACTGGAGATGCCTCGACGTGGAGTCATTGAGGGGGGCCGCGGATGCGGTCGTGGACGAGGTCGGAGGGGCGGATGTGCTAAGCTCGACGCTTTTGTGGACTAGCCACTTCTTCCAGGAGTTCAGGCCCAGGACCTCGCCCAGCTGATACGTGAGATAGTACGAGAGGAGCTCCACCCGCCTCCATGGGTGCCTCTCCCTAGGGACGTGGAGGGGGAGTCCTCTGTGGGACCACGAGACCGACGCAGTGCTGGACATGGGGGAGGGGGTGGTCCTCCACTGCCCCCACCGCACTCTGACACTTTCGAGTACCAGCCCTCCCTGCCTATAGGCATGCCCGTTTCCTCACTACAGCGACATTACGAGCTTTTTGAACAGTTCCGGAAGCTGAAGCCCCCCTCCTTCGAGGGGGATGAGGACCCGACTAAGGCGGAGAACTGTTAGAGCAGATTGAGAAGGTGTTTGACACCCTTCTCCCCCCTGCCGAGTGTCGTGTGGCCTTTGCCACGTACTAGCTGGAGTACGTAGCACACAGGTGGTGAAGGGCGATCAGAGGTCAGGAGAAGGCATAGCCGACATAGGACCAGTTTGTCACCCTCTTTTGCGAGCAGTACTTCCCACAGATGTGGCAGAATCGGAGGAGGCGGGAGTTTCACACTCTCCGCCAAGGGACGATGACTGTGAGCACGTATCGTACACGTTTTTTGGAGATGTCTCGTTTTGCTATGACAGTTGTGGCTACTGAGGAGGAGCGCCTGTGGAGGTTCACTGAGGGGATCCGACCTGCCATTCGGGGGTATGTCAAACCCCTGAAACTGCCCACATTCTCGAGAGTGGTGGAGGTAGTTATGACCTATGAGGAGACCAACCCGGCCGCACGTGACACTAACAGTGGACGGAAGAGCACGCGGCACCTCCAGGAGAGCCATCACACTTTGCGGGGCCATCAGCGGCCTTTGGAGGCCCCCGACAGGGGCCAATTGCTAGCACTGGACCCCCGCCCAGCTGTCAGCAGGGACCCACCGATGGTGGGGGCCGAGTTCCCCTCTGCTACCAGTGTGGCCAGTCGGGCCACATCAGGAGGGACTGCCCGTCTAGGGCTGGAGGTCAGCAGATGCTCCCTGCACCGAGTGCTGGAGGATGAGCAAGTGGTCGTGGTTCCCAGGCGTGTGGGGGAGGACAGCAATCGGGGGGAGGGTACCGACCCGCGACTACCCGTCCGATGTAAAGTGTGGCTGCTTCTTCTACACCGAGAACTGAGGGGCGTATCAACGCCCTGACACACAAAGACGCCAGAGCTTCTGGTTCAGTGGTGGCAGGTATGGTTACAGTTTTCGGTGGACTAATTTACACCCTTTTTTATTCCGGCACCACGCACTCATTTGTTGCTGCTAGTTTTGCTGTTAGTTTGGGACAGGACTGTGTATTGTTAGAGGATCCGTTTGTGATCAAAGGTCCGGGTAGTCAACTGTTTCTAATTGAGGAGGTCTACACAGACTACGGGTCAATGTTGGGGGACATAGCCTCCCCGCTGACCTGATTGTGATACCGATGGAAGACTTTGGCGTAATTCTGGGGATGGATTAGTTGCCCGCTTACCATGCTTTGGTGGACTGTTTTGAGAGGAAGGTCGTCTTCTCCATACCGGAGATGCCTTCTTTTGAATTTCACGGATAGCCGGTAGACAGAGGCGTCAGGTGCATTTCTGCACTTCGGGCGACGAGACTTTCGAGCCAGGGGTGTGGGGCTTTCTGGCTTGTGTAGTGGCGGAGCCCAGCCTTGTGGCAAACTTTCAGAGCATCCCAGTGGTCAGAGAGTACCCCGATGTGTTTCCAGAGGAGCTGCCAGGACTACCGCCGGAGCATGAAATCGAGTTTGAGATCTCACTGGTACCGGGGACCAACCCCATTTCTACAGCACCCTACAGGATGGCACCACTTGAGCTGCGAGAGCTCAAGTCCCAGTTGCAGGACCTATTGGAGAAGGGCTTTGTGAGGCCCAGTGCATCTCCGTAGGGAGCCCCGGTGTTATTTGTGAAGAGGGAAGATGGTACCCTATGCCTTTGTGTGGACTACAGACAGCTGAATAGGGTCACCATTAAGAACAGGTATCCGCTACCGAGGATCGATGATTTGTTTGACCAGTTGCAGGGTGGCACGATTTTCTCTAAGATAAACTTGAGATCTGGCTACCACTAGTTGAGGATCAAGGAGACCGACATCTCCAAGACAGCTTTCCACACCCGATAAGGACACTACGAGTTTCTGGTCATGCCATTTAGGCTAACCAACGCCCCCGCTGCCTTCATGGATTTGATGAACCGGGTGTTCAGACCGTATCTGGATCAGTTTGTGGTGGTGTTTATTGACGATGTGCTCATTTACTCGTGGGATCAGGCGTAGCACAGATAGCACTTGCGAATGGTTCTGGACACGTTAAGACGACGTAGGCTGTATGCCAAATACAGCAAGTGTGATTTCTGGTTGAGGTAGGTGACCTTCTTAGGACATGTGATTTCAGGGGATGGCTTGGCTGTGGATCCAGCCAAGGTTGAGGCAGTGCACAGGTAGGAGAGACCACGTACAGTGATAGAGATCCGCACTTTCTTGGGACTGGCAGACTACTACCGGCAGTTTATCAGGGGTTTCTCGTAGATTGCACGTCCTATGACACAATTGACCCGGAAGGACATTCCCTTTTCTTAGACAGATGCTTGTGAGGCGTGTTTTCAGGAGTTGAAGGAGAGGCTGACTTCAGCTCCTGTGCTTACCATCCCAAACAGCAGTGGCGATTTCGTTGTGTACATGGACACTTCTTTGCAGGGGTTAGGGGGTGTGGTCATGCAGCGGGGTCATGTTGTCGCTTAGGCTTCGTGACAACTAAAGCCCCATGAGCATAGCTACCCTACCCACGACTTAGAGCTGGCAGCTGTTGTCTTCGCACTGAAGACATTGAGGCACTACCTGTACGATGAGACTTTTGAGATATTCACAGATTATAAGAGCCTCAAGTATTTGTTTGATCAGAAGGAGATTAACATGAGACAGAAACGTTGGTTAGAGCTCCTGAAGGACTATGACTGCAGCATCTCCTACCATCCGGGGAAGGCCAACGTGGTGGCTGACGCTTTGAGCCGAAAGGCACCCACCCACTTGGCCAGTTTACAGGCACAGAGTTGGAGACTCATGGAGGAGTTGGGCAGTTGGCGACCCCTAGAGTTATAGGGGCATTGTGGGGTAGTGACAATGAAATGGCAAACGAGACAAGAGCTAATAGACCGCATCATTATAGGACAGATGACAGACACGTACCTACAGTCGTTGTGAGATAGGGTACTGTCAGGGGACCCAGGAGACTTCTCCTTTACAGACGAGGTACTACGCATGAGGGGGCGTTTGTGCGTTCCCAGAGACGAGGAGCTGTTGAGAGAGCTCCTGACTGAGGCACACGGTTCCAGGTTCACCATACATCCCGAGAAAACAAAGATGTATCATAATCTGAGACGAGACTTTTGGTGGAGGGGGATGAAGCGGGATGTAGGTGAGTTCGTGCAGTAGTGTTTAGTGTGCCAGCAGGTGAAGGCCGAGCATCAGAGGCCTGCACGGCTGTTGCAGCCACTTCCAGTGCCAAAGTGGAAGTGGGAGAGCATCACCATGGACTTGGTGGTGGGTTTGCCTGTTACCCAGCGAGGACATGACGCAGTCTAGGTGATTGTAGATAAATTGATGAAGACGGCACGTTTCTTGACGATCCGAGTCACCTTGGGACCAAGACAATTGGTAGAGGTATATTCGTGACGTGGTACGTCTACGCGAAGTTCTGCGTGAGATTGTATCCGACCGGGATACCCGTTTTACGTCCCAGTTTTGGGCTGAGTTTCAGCAGCCTTTGGAGACACAGTTGAGGTTCAATACGGCGTATCACCCTCAGATGGACGGATAGTCAGAGCGCACGATACAAACACTTAAGGACCTTTTGCACGCCTATGTACTGGACTAGAGGGGTTCTTGGGAGGAGCACTTACCTCTGGTAGAGTTTGCATATAATAACAGCTATTACTCGAGTATCGGCATGGCACCATACGAGGCTCTGTACGGACGGAGGTGTACTACGCCCTTGAGTTGGGTTGAGGTGGGGACCAAGTGGGAGGTTGGTCCCCGGCTGATCCAGCAAAGTCAGGAGGTGGTTGAGCAGATTCATAGACGACTTCGCACTGTCAGGAGCAGACAGAAGAGTTATGCTGATCGGAAGCACAGAGAGGTGCAGTTCGAGGTTGTGGATCACGTCTTTCTACGTGTTTCGCCCATGAAGGGCCTGTAGCGTTTTAGGGTGAAAGAGAAGCTCACGTCAAGGTTTGTGGGAACCTTTGAGGTCCTGGAGCAGGTAGGACCCGTTGCTTACAGACTTGCCCTTCCTCCCCAGCTTTCTGGTGTGCACGATGTGTTCCACGTGTCCAACCTCAGCAAGTACGTCGTCGATCCCAGTCACGTTCTGAGCCACGAGAGTGTTGAGGTGGGTGACGACCTAACCTACCCCGAGCGACCAGTGCAAATAGTAGACAGAGTCGTCCGGAGTTTGAGACGGAAGCAAGTACCCCTGGTGAAGGTCTTGTGGAGGAGCCAGAGGTACGAGGAGGCTACCTGGGAGCCTGATGCGGCGATGCAAGAGCGGTACCCGGAGCTTTTTGAGGGTACACCTTTTCAGACCAGCTTCGATCATCTTTAAGTTTGTTATGCGTATGTTGTTCTTTTTCGGCACCCTAGCTAGCTCAAGTTTCGGGGATGAAACTTCCTTTAAGTTTGTTATGATGTTAAGACTCATGCTGTTTGAGCCTTTTAAGACATCTGGACTGTGGGTCAAACGTCTGGACACCTTCCCAGACGTCTAGAAATCAAAAATTTTGAGTACGAGCTCGCGTCTGCACGTAGACAGTACTCTCATTTTTCCTCCCCTTCTTCTCTCTCTCCCCGCCTCAAGCAAACACTAAACCCCTAACCTTATAAAATCCCTTCCCCTCTCTTGTTCTCCTCACACCAGCCACCTTCCCCTCTTCTTCTCCATTCCAATGAGGGAGCTAGCACGAGCGAGAGTGGCAGCGAGGAAAAGCGGTGTGAGGAGAGGAGGAGAGTGAGTTCGCAAGCTCACGTGGGAGCTCGCCGGGAGTTCACAGACGGAGCAACGCGAGCGCGAAGAGGAGTGCATCGAGGGAGTCCTCCACGACACTGTTGCAGCTAGAGCTACAGGCGAGGTGCGGCCACGCGCGGCACAAGAGAGCGGAAGCAGGTTCTGGTTTTGAGTTTTTCCCAGAATCATATGTCTGGAGTGGCAACCAGACGATGGAACGGACGTCTGGAGGTGGTTCCAGACGTCTGGAGGTGGTTCCAGACGTCTGAGGAGAGGGCTTCACAAAGGTACGTCCTCTTTGCGGATACGGCCATGCAGGCTGCTCCGCTGCTGCCTGTTGCATGCCTGTTTTAGGAGATTAGGTGGATTCGTGCAGGAATTACTTCGGGAAGGCACGAGACATGCCCTCCCATGCATCTCAGATGTCTGGGCGACGTACCAGATGACTGGAAACACTTCCAGACATCTGGAGAGGTGGTCGGACGACTGAAGCTGGATCCAAACGGTCCATAAGATTTCCTGGATGTCTGGGGTGGACGCAGAAACTGAGGTATGATACTGGACACTTTTATGATGTCTGGAAGTTGTTCCAAACACCTGATTTTGCATTAGTAACCCTATTTTGACCCGTTTAGGGTCCATTTGAGGTCTGTTTTACGCAAATAAGATACCGATGTGTTTCTTGTGAGTCCTCTACTTGTTAGAAGGCTTTCCATACTGTTCTAATAGTTCCCTTGTGATTGTTCCTTGTTATAGGACTTCATTTCATTACGAGTTCGGGGCTTGCTGAGGCACGTGAGCCTGGCATTCAAGCCCCCAATACTCCTGGATTTACTGGTAGAGTGGCTTCCCCTAATTTAAATACAAGCCTGAATGCATGTGTGGAATGAATGATTAGAATCTAGGATATGGCATGAATCCTAGGATGAAAAATACTGGTATTGGATGATTGAATTGCACTCTTCAATGAGTAGATAGAAATGATAACAACTACCTGTAAATGAATAACAGCTGCCTATGGAATATAAAATACTTGTGCTAGTTAATTGTTGCATGTAACTTTCCTGTTGTATACGCTAAATGACACACTACGAGCTGCATGTACATAAATTGAGAATGGAAATGTGAATGATGGAAATATGAGCTACTTGTGTATAACCTTTGTATGGAAATGTGAACGACGGCAGAATGGAAATAGAAATGATGAAACCTGATATGGAATGACATGAGGAACATGAGCATGAACCCTACGGGGAATTAGGAGTAGAGCTCCTGGAAATAAATGGAATGAATCTGGAAATGTGAGTGGGAAAGTGAGCTGGCCCTTGAGTACGGAGTACCAAGGAGAGCAACTGTCCCCCTGTTTAGTGCAGAGCGGAGGTAGCCGCCCTTAGGTTGGGACCCGAGGTTAGGATTGGCCACTCTGTACCGACTTCTTGGCCCTCGTGTACACTATACCAAGGAGAGCTACTAGTGTAGGGAGAGAGCTAGCCACCCCACGGGGCTCGGGGTTCAGCTAGCCACCCTACACCGACTTGTTAGGTCCACTGGGCAAACAGGGTAGTCAGGCAAGGGTGCGCTAACTGTGGAGGGGCGAGACTCTTGTTACTGAGAGGGCTAGGCCCTATACTAGTTCCATGTTGTACTTTGGGTGCACGGGCTAGCGGAAACGACTGACCGCGTGCCAGTGCGGGGAAGCTACCCGTGCGCTTATCGCACGTGCCATAGTGACCGTTACGTCTGTCCGTGACCTTGGGGTGGTTGACTGGGTGTAGGATCGCCACGGGGGACTCTCCCGGTTAGGAGAGCACCACGTATGCCTTCTACTCTTCGAAAAAGACTGCAATCAAGATCGTTCCCACGAGGAACATTCGAGATCAAGAAAGAGACCTGGTAAATAAACCAAGTGGTGGAAAAGAATAATTAGTTAAAGAAAGTAATTGAAAAACAATAGCTACCTGTCGACTTTTACTGCTTTAGTTAGTTGGTTGCCACTCTACTCAGCGTTTGCTGACGTTGTGTACTCATAACCCCATTTTAGGTCCAGGTGTTGAGCAGCCAGAGCCTATGGCTGCAGAGGGTGCTGGGCCCAGTAGAGCCCAGTAGTTGTAGCTCTTTTGTTGTACTCGTTTGTAGTAGTGAGTAGACTCTTGTACCTTTATGTTCCTATATCTTGTTACTTTCTACTGTTGTGGTGGTGATATGTACTGTAGCAGTTTTTACTTCTTTACTGCTGTACCTTTTTACTGTTAGTTGCTTAACATAGTGAATGTGGTTTACTTTCCTGCTTTTTGGTTACTTTCTTGTTGGACGACTGGGTCTTGAAATCAGTCGAGTCGATCCGGTCTCGTGTCCTGCAGTGATTCAGGAACCGGGTTGTAACAAGGTGCCTTACTTCGGTGTGACCCGAGTATATGGTAACACGGGAACCTAAAAGATAGGATCAAAATTTTTCGAGGCCAAATACTACAGCTAGTAGCTCTTTCTCAGCAACTGTGTAGTTACGCTAAGCCTCATCGAGTGTCTTGCTAGCATAGTAGATGACTACGGGTTTCCCGTCTATTTTCTACCCAAGCATCGCACTCACTGCATAGTCAGATTCATCACATATGATCTCGAAGGGCTGAGACCAATCAGAGGATTGCAGGATTGGTGCTTGGGTGACTCGGTCACGCAAACTCTCAAATGCATGAGTGCACTCCTCAGTAATTTTGAAAGGGACATCCTTTGAGAGAAGATTAGTCAGGGGGTATGCGATTTTCGAAAAATCAAGAATGAAATAGCAATAAAAGCTGACGTGCCCAGGAAAGAACGGATGTCCTTGACCAAGCTAGGCAAGGGTAGCTTGGAAATCAAATTAACCTTAGCTCAATCAACCTGGATGCCTTTTTCATAGATGAGGTGACCCAAGACAATTCCCTCAGGTACCATGAAGTGGCTCTTTTCCCAGGAAAGAACTAAATTCACGTTGATACAACACCTAAGGATTTGGACCAAGTGCAGGACGCAATCATCAAAAGATTCCCCAAATACTGAGAAGTCATACATGAAGACTTCAAGGTACTCACCTACCATATGTGAGAATATGGCAAGCATGCACCGTGAAAACTGGCGAGTGCATTGCAGAGACCGAATTGCATCCTACGGAACGCATATGTCCCGAAAGGTAGGTGAAGGTAGTCTTCTCTTGGTCCTCAGGATGGATTGCCACCTGGTTATACCCGTCCAAGAAGTAAAAGAATCGATTCCCTGCCAATTTCTCGAGTATCTGATCAATAAATGGCTATGGGAAATAATCCTTTTTTGTGGAGGCATTTAGTCTTCGATAATCAATACAAACTCTCCACGAGTTTGCTATACGGGTCGATATAGTCTTCTGGTTTCAGTCGTAATGATGGTGAGTCCTACATTTTTTGGCACAACCTGCATTGGACTCACCCAATGACTGTCGGAGATTAGGTAGATGATACCTGCATCTAACCACTTAATGATCTCCTTTTTCACAACATCCTGCAGGTTTGGATTCAGGCGTCTCTGCATTTCACGAGATGGTCGTGAGCCCTCTTCGGTGTAGATGTGATGCAAGCAATATGAGGGGCTGATGCCAATCCGGTCATCGAGAGTCCAACCAATTGCTCTCCGATGTTGCTGGAGGACAGAAATCAAGTGGGTTTCCTGATCAGAGGTAAGGCAGGAATTGATAATCACAGGAAATATCTGATTAGAACCCAAAAAGACATATTTGAGATGATCAGGGAGGGGTTTCGACTCCATGAATGGATTTTCAGCATCAACAGCTGGTTCAGGGTGAGGTTCAGCAGCAAGGGCAGGAGCTAAAGGTATCTCTAGGTCTGGTTCAGGCTCCTCTAAGTGTGGGGTTTGATCCTCTTGCGGTTGATCATCAGAGGTAAGTAGGTTTTCCTCAACACATAGGTCGTCAACCACGAACTCGATGTCTCAAATTTGTTCGATAACCCCACAATTAATTCCTCCTTGGACCTTAAAGATATCAATCTTTAGTGACTTATTCCCAAATTTTAACTCAATTTGGCCCTCCTCACAATTGATGTTGGCCCTAGCTGTGGCCAGAAAAGGTCTCCCCAAAGTGATCGGTGTGTTCTTCAAGTTTTCAGGAGCATCCATGTCTAAAACTATAAAGTCCACGGGGAAGTAGAAATCACCTACCCTAATTATGACATCCTCGAGAATTCTTTTTGGTGACTTAATAGATCAATCAGCTAACTACAATGTCACCTCTATCAGTTTAAGCTCAGATTCTTCAACTGGCCAAGTAGGGATATAGGTATTAGATTTATGGAGGTTCCTAAATCTAATAATGCATGGTCAAATTGAATATCACCGATCGTACAGGAGATCAAAGGGGTACTGGGATCTTTTGCCTTAGGTGGGAGCTTACTCAAAATGATGGAGCTGGCTTGCTCTGATAATATGATCAGTTTCCCTCCTTTGGTTCGCGGCTTACGCTTTGGTGTACATATATCTTTTAGGAATCTCACGTAAGCCGATATGTGGTGTATCACATCCATCAAGGGGATGTTTATTTGGACCTGCTCAAAGAGCTTGACCAGGTCCTCCTCAAGAGCCACAGGTTTGATTTTCTTCTTTCCCTTGGTCAAGGCCTCGGGAAATGGAACCTCAGATGGTTCCTCTAGAATTGGCTCAGGCTTTTTATCAGGGATGGGCATGCCCTGGATAACCAACCTAAGGTTAGGGTCTACAATCTCAGGTGAGTTGTGGCTTGGAAAAGGTGGGCCCTGTGTTGCTTTGCCACTACGGGTGGTGACGGAATTTAATCCTGCCCGATTCTAGTTTAGGCTAGGGAGGATAGGTGTCTGCTGCTAAAATCTAGAATAAGAAGTTGAAGCACCCATCCCATCAGGGGATGGAGCAGAATGGGCCTGATAGACAAAGTGGGCTTGGCACTAATTTGGATTCATAATGCGCCTCTGGTTCGGCACGTTATTTGGATTCAGAAGAAGTTGAGAAGGGAGTGAACCCAGCTGGTGAGCACTTGCCAACTAGGCTAATTGATTGCGCAGCTCAGAGATCTCTTCTTTATGTTATTTTTGCATGTCAACCAAGGTCTGGAGAATCAAAGATGTCTGATCTTCCTTAGGTGGTCCAGATTGGAAATTTTGATTGGACCTTGGTTGAGTGGGATGATAGGGATGCGGGTTTTGTGGTCGGGGTTTGAATTGAGGTCTTGGATGTGAGTTATTCCCAAACCACGCAAAGTTTGGATGATTACGCCATCCAAGGTTGTAGGTATTGGAGAAAGGATTGTTCTGGATGGTGTGGAGATCCTCGCAGGTCTAAGGATCCCCAGAATAATCACATTACAAGGGTTCAGAGTTCCCCCAACTGTGGTTGGCTGGTCTAGAGTTGCCTCCGAAGCCGTAATCAGGCGGGGGTGGATACGCATCCATCCCTGAAGAGTGGTATTTATTGTGTATAGCTTCCCTACCAGAGGGCGAGTGTGTATATGTGCTTTGTGGTGCAAAGGTGGTCTTATGTAGATGTCGAGTGATGTCGTCCACCTTTTTGTCAATGATGGAGACCTTATCCAATTGATTGGCTACCAACTCCAAGTCAATGGATGTGGAAAGGCCTCAAGATTCGTGTACCCCTCGATTGTTTGTCAATGCGCGGGTGGATGTCTGGTTGTACGCACCTAGTGACTCATTGTTCAGGGAGTTCTTGCACATGTTCTCGAGAATTTCCCAAATTTCGTCTTCATGCTGACCCATGATGCTGCCACCACAGGTTGTGTTGACAAATAGCTTGATATCATCACGGAGCCCGTGGTAAAAGGGTTGGACTTGTTCCCACTTTGGGACTCCGTGATGGGGGCATTTGCGTATGAGATCCAGAAAATGATCCCACGCCTCATGTAGAGATTCTCCCACTCCTTGGGAGAAGTGCATGATTTGGTGCCGAATAGCATTTGTGCGACCAATGGGATAGAATTTTTGTAGGAAGGAGATTTGAAGTTCTTCCCACGTGTTGATCGCGTGTGGATAAGTTTGAAACCAGTAGGCAGCTTTGTCAGCCAGAGAGAAGGAGAAGATGACAGAGAGAAGGAGAAGATCTTTAAGAGCAAGCCGTCTTGGTTCTGCATGTATGCCTTAAAGATGTGGGCCAGATGCTTCAAATTCTTGATGTGTTGGAAAAGATCCTCAAAGTTCAAGCCATGGAATTTTGGAGTCATGTGAAGCATACTAGGCTTGAGCTCCACCTCGGGTCCTCCCACAGGGATATTGATTCGTGGTTCAATCTCCACTACCGCAGGATTGTAGTGATCTCACATTTGAGGCCGTAACGGTGGGTTGATGAAGGCATTGATTTGATCTCTAAAATCAAAGAATTGTTGTGGTTAAAAGTTAGGTCGTTCTGGCTAATCCATGGTTGTGATTGGAGGATCAGGCTTAGAATCAGAGGAAATGTCAATATGATCAGGTTGTTGCACAAAAACGGAGGTCGAGGCTTGGCCTCAATGAGAGTGAATAACTAATGGAGGCCTTAAGGGTGGTCATAAGGACCTCCTCCCAAACATACATCGATGGAGAAGATGAGGGATGGAATATCAGACAAACCCAATAGAGGCATCCAAAGATTTTTGGATGACTATAGAGGTTCGGGGTGAATGATACCCCTGGATCAGAAAGTCGTCCACTTGAGAATTACTTGAGTAGCCAAAAAGGGAGAGTCCCGCAAAGACCCCTACACGGTAGAGCGTCTCCACGGGTTATAGGGTTTCCCCCACTCGACCTTCCTTGTCACTGAGGGTCCAGGTAGACTAGAATGGTGATTTGAGCTCTTAAGTCTACCAATTTTAAGTTAAGAGAAAGGTGCTTATGATTCCACTTGAACTTTAAGATATTTTTGTGCAAGGTAACCTAATTTTAAGGTTGGTTGACCCCGCAAGGTAGGTCAACTTCACCTGATTTGTCTTTGATTATTAGGTCTCAACTTTTAAGATTCAAGTGGATATTTAGAGCATGATTTTAGGGTTTGCTTGATTAGGTCAATTCAAAAAAGGCTTGGGACACACACAAGTTTGGAGAATAGATTCTTGATTAAGCAAGTGGAGTCCTCAACCCTAGAATAGAAATTCCATTTTGGCACTGATTGATCCAATTAGTTCCGTCCAAATTTGGTACATAGGGCTCAAGCAAGAAGGTGATAGCCCTAAATACCTTAAGCCCTAAGTAGGTGCATAAATCAAGGTTAGTGTTTGTCTACAAAAGAATCAAATTAGGAAACTTGTGAGGATTGATTCTAAGAATGAAAAGCAAGTTGTCCCTAATTGATTTTCTTCCTTTTTTATCTCTTCTCAAAATTAGGGGTTGTTAAGGAAAAAGGGATGGAGTTTACCTGCCCCTGGAGTGTTTGGTGCGTGCCTGACTCTCCTTGCTTGGATTTCCCTGCATAGATCACAACAAAATAGATAGAGCAAGTTAGTATCAAATCAGATATTGCAATCAAGAGATCAAACTACGCATTGCTCCCCGACAACGACACCAAAATGTTTACACGCGAAATCGTCAATGTTTAAGACATGCATTCTAGTATAGGACAAAATCACATCAAACAAATACAATTTATTACTCAAATTTAAGTCCGAAGTCGAACGCAGTGAGCAAGTGTTGCAATTAACCTCAAGATCACAATTTAAGCACAAGATAATATTTAATGAGAAATTCAAGCAATAATAATGTGTATATAATAGCAAATGTCAATAGTGCAAAAAAGACTAGGGTAAAATGGTGATTTGAATCACCAATTACCCTAATTACAATAATAGCAAATATCTCAACAGTATCAACCAATTTTAATCCACGCAAGCCAAGTGCACAGTGCACTGTGTCAGACAGATTAGACAATGGAGATTTCAATCAGACGAGTTAAACTCTTCTTTGTTACAATGCGCAGGCACTGTTCTCTTCTTTTTTTCTCTGCTCAAGGGAAGGCACAGCACAAAAGCACGGTTGCCTCATAGAAACTAAGTGTTGAGAGGGGTTTACTGAAGCAAACCCCCCCCTCTCTCTCTTTTTCTCTTCACGCCCACCTAATCAGATCAGTAAGCGGGTAAACAGGCGGGTAAACGGATCCTAGACAAACCAGCGTGGCATGACCGCAGGCAAGGCTTCTTCTCTCTACGAGGTGGGACTATCCCACGCAGCTTCGTCGCAATGCAGCAGCAACTGAAGACGCTTCTGATTGAGGTTGAGGATGAGGCTATGGAGTCTAATTGAACGTCTGGAGCGCTTCCTAGGAGTCAGCCGCAACACCTGGAGGTGGAATCTAGAGGGGTTGCGGATGTGGGACTACAGTTAATGTCGGAGAACTCGGGGGCGGCAGCAGAGGTCCGGTGGTCACCTGAAAAGTAGAAAACAACCTCGCGACCATGTCAAATATGCTAAGGAGGATCGCCTGAGGATGGCGAACATGGTGGTGGTCTTGGTGGTGCACGTGAGTGAGTGAGGAGGTCGGATGACCTCGAGACGACAATGAGGACACATGTGTGTGGGGTGGAGCGTTGGAGAGATCAAAGCCCCAAATTTCTTTGGGGCGTTTGATCAGTGAGGCGAAGCAGTGCTGTAGGGACTTGTGGTGTGATGAATGGTGGCCTATAGCGGTGTAGCGACCACGTCGGAGGTATGCCGGCCGTAGGGAAGATGATGACGGAGTGGGCGAGTCGAAGGTCGAAGCTGAAGTTTGGAAGTGTAGAGGGAATCAGTAGATGATGAGGAGTTGAATGAAGTGCCAAGTAGACAAAGAGAAGGCAAAGGAAATGCCAGCTGTGATAGGCCGGCATTGGAGAAGGAGAAGGCTCTGGTGAGGGAGATCGGCGAGGACGACGGAGGACGAAGACGCCTGCTGGTATTGCAAGGCGCGGAAGAACTTGAGGAAGATGATCCCACCGCCTATTGTACATGGCGATGGGTGAAGAAGGTAGAGGAAGAAGGTCACCGGAGCAAACTTTGGAGCAGGCTAGAGAGGGAGAAGAGAAGAGGACTTGGGCCTAAAAAATTGCTAAAGGAAAAGGGAATGCCAAGGAGGTCTTTTATATGCCAAAAAGCGGACTTCAAAGCATGAAAGCCAAGCTATGAAAGCTCAAAAATCATGAAATAGGTTTAGGATTTCCAAGATTTCACATGAACTCTTAGACGATATTTAGAAGGCAAGACCTGCCTCAGATTGAAGAGTAACTCCTCAGGCATCTTCCTTTCAAATTTGGAAGAATTTCGTCGTGAAATCAGAGAGAATCTCTTGATTGAAGGTTGACAGTTCATGGGTTCACATAGTAATGGTGGCAGGGGCATTTCTGTGAAGAAGATGAAGTTAGGGGAGGTTTTGTAATAATTTCAAAAGCTGAGGGGTTATTTGAGAGAATAAGAGTTAGACTTGGACTAAAATGCAAATTAGGTCAAAATAATCTTAGATTGGGCTCAAATTTTGATACAAACCTAATTTGAACCCAAGGAATCTAAAGGTAAAGTTGGATTTTGGTTTTCACTTCATTTGACTGGGTAATTTATGTAAAAACCTAAATTAGGGCAATAGTCTGTCTGTGACTCTATTTTGGATCAAAATAGGTTCTGATGGTCAATTTGAAGATGCTAAACCTTAAAGAATATTTTTATATGAATTTTAGAGGATTTATGTGAATTTTATCTTGATCAAAACCTCAGTTAATTAAGTGGGTCTATTTTTAGGGTTTCAGATGTCCATTAATTCTTGAAACGCATAAAAATTCGTTTCTATCTGCATGAACCCACTTATTAGAAAATAATGACCATATGACCTTTAATAAACCCCTGAAATACCTCGTGGTTATTCTGTATTTGTGAAATGCGATTAAAATTGCAGAAATAACCCTAGTTTCTTATCTTCTTAAAACAGAATATTATGCTTATATGACCCTCTTATGGTTATGTAAAAGATTTTATTGACTTTATCAGACTAAATTGAGCTAGTTATGGCTCATGATGGTGTTCCCATCAGGATGTCGAATGATAACTCTATGGGATATCTCCATGAATTATGGTAATGCTATACACTTGCTAAATGACCCCTCGAATTAATGGCACCGAGTTCTCCTTGATGTGATGGGCCAATAAAGTCATTGTGTGGTGTATATAGATAGATATTGCATATAACATACATGGTAAAAAATCTAGATGTTGATCATGAAATATTTGATATCAAGAAAAATTGGTCATTTAAGCCAAGTATCATTTTCATTGATACATAGGGATGATAGATTTGAAAAAAAGGAAGAAGAAGCTTAATGGTTCCCATTAAGGGCATTGGATGTATATAATATATAAATATAATAATGTATGTGTAGATTTAGGAGATTGAATTAAAAGAAATAATATATGATACTATAATTTATATGAATGAGTATACGTTGAAAATTTAATGTAATCAAACGTCCAAAAATTATGAGTCATATAAATCTATATGGATATGGGTGTAAAATTAATAAATATATATTTATTGGAATACATCTTTGTCAATATGCTATGATGACAATGTTAATAGGGCCTATAGTCTATGGTTGTTAGAGAAAAGGTCATAATAATATAATGGTTTTATTAATTGGGTAAATAAGTGTCAATATTATATATTTAATTAAGAAGATTATAGTTGTTTTCTTCGTAAGATAATGACAAAAAAGTAAATGCTAAGCAAAAGTCCATGTATATATATACATAAATAAAAGTGCTAATTGAAGACAAGTTTAAGGGAAAGAATTACAAGCACATGGAGTAGGATGAAGATCTCCAGGGAAATTAAACTCTTCTTATCAAGGTATCATAAAAAGGGGTCATTTGAATATAGGAAATGAAGCACAAAGAATCAAATTGGAATTCTCAACTGGATAGATTAGGTTCATTGAAACACAAATTGGATTGTATATTGTAATTGGCTAATAGAGGCATGCGCTACAATAATTCTACTTTAGTTTATATTTCACATATTTCCTTATTGCCATTGTATACTGTACACTTCTAATATTCTAGTTGGTTACATTTTACCTATTTAATTATTGTATTAGATTATATTCCATTGATGAGAATTAGAGATTTGAAAACACCTTTTGAAATTAAATTAGACTAGAATTCCTAGTTAATTAAATTCAAATAGGAATGTAAAATGAAATCTATGCATATTTATGGTTATGATTATGGATCTAGCTTTTCTAATGATAAAGATCCTAGCACTCATGATAGATTCACAATTTTATGCATTAATTATGCTTAATTTATGTTACTTTTGTAATTTTTCATTAATAAATATGTTAGTTTAATGCATCTTAGCACACATTACCGTTTTAATATTTGTTCATGAATTTCTAGTCAATTTCATTTATTTGAGATGCATAATTTGAATGATTAATGTTTGTTTGTTTTATGCAAGTAATAAATAATACCAACTATTACAAGTTGTAAGTTGCAAAATGTTAGTAGAACTCAACATGAGCCATCAATATCGAGATTGAAGATCCAATGGTCAAGGATTCTCGCTACTGAAGAGGATAAAATCAAGAATTACCAAGAAGATAATTCTTGAGCTTAAAAGAAATTGAAGATGTTAATGTGTATTTGAAAGCAAAGTGGTTGATGATATAAGGGCCAAGATTGAGACTTCAAGAAGAAGAAAGAGACTCAAGCCCTAGATTTCCAATGATTTCCCTCCCCTTATCTTCATGGTCATCGCCCCCTCCCTGTATGTTACGACCTGAACAGTCACCCTAGTAGGAACTTAAGTTAATTTTCAAAATCTTCCATGATCTTGAATGTCAAACACATATAAACATAAAACATAGTACATGCACAATGCATAACATCACATATACAGAGAACATAGATAAGAGAAAAATAAATCTGAACTGAATGAAAAGTCTAAGCATCCAATTATCATTCATAACAATCACACAAGGAAAAGAGAACAAGTATCGATAAAGTATTAATACTGAAAGGAAATATATTGAAAAGAAGAACT
Organism: Thalassia testudinum; assembly: GCA_037157565.1. Taxonomy (NCBI): domain Eukaryota; kingdom Viridiplantae; phylum Streptophyta; class Magnoliopsida; order Alismatales; family Hydrocharitaceae; genus Thalassia; species Thalassia testudinum. Next base: position 60,827,647 of record JAZHRO010000019.1, on the reverse strand, counting down.
AACTATAGCTTACAAGAAATGGTCCTACAAATCAATTACGGTGTAGAACTCGGGCCAACACTATCTCCTCTCACTTCCATGGGACCTACCTGCTGCTTAGTAAAGCCTAAGTATGGAGCCCAAATGGAAAAGTCACCAAAAGCTAAGTAAAGTGGCAAACAAAGGCAAAAATATCAATAAGAACTAGAGGAAACTACAAAAATCCAGAAGAATAGGTACTTATTTATGTTAATTCTTTAATTTTTCATTTATAACTCAATTTACAAATTATCTATGCCTTCCCATTTCTACAATCATCATCAACTCATAATCAATTTCCTCAAAATGTACAAGATGTCGTTACGATATCCCAAATGCAAGGTTGATATGAGACACTCTCTTGGTTAGGAGAATGGTTGGCACCTACCCCACTACTTAGTTAATCACCCTAGGATCCTAGCCTAGGTGAAATGGTGATTACGAGCTCTTGAAATACACATGCAGGGCACTACTCCGCACTGGCACACATGCAATCATCTCTACTATAGGGTATGAAAGAAAATAGTAACAGACCTCTCACACTAAGTAACATGTATCCACTCGTACCTAGCTATTCGATTGGCCAAATAGTCTAATAGAAGAGTCATAGGGGGGTAGGTCACTCCTTGAATCAATCTCTACCTCTAAATATGATATAGCTAGTCATGTCGTTGATATCAGACACATGATTAACCATTTAATTATTCTCACAAGATTCCATGGTTACAATATCCCAACCATTCTTTTCAGAAACAATATCCCAACCATTGAATATCTCAACTAGTTCTCCATAGCACTAGTTATAACCAAATATATTCTTATTTATATCATAAACATTTAAATGAGTTCACATATTTTATATATGCACTACCATTCAATTCCTTTAAAGAACAAGCTAGTCTTATTTAGTATAGTAAACAAATAGCATGACCCAACAATTAGTCTTCCATAGTAATGAGTTCTCATTCCTTGATTCATTAAATCAAATAGTATTTGACCAGGTTGTTAAGCTATAAATTATTATCGACAATTACAAGTATGTGATTAATTATTCAAGTATTCAAAGTGGACTAATCATATTTCAAGGTAAGACTCCCATACTCAACAAAAGGAAAGGGGTAACATATAGAAAGGCAAGGCACATACTCGGACAAAAATCAAGTGCCATACAAAGGAAAAGATGGTACTACTCTACCTTATAAGGTTACCAAGGGGTCATGGCGACTCTGAAAAGAAATAGGTGTAAGGCTCCCATACATTACTTGTGTCACCTCAAGTCTTGTGCATACCCTAATGCATTGCACCTTCCTTGACGTGGTACGAAAAGATTCTCATAAGCATGAAATGATTGTTCTCAATTTCCATGAAGATGTAATTCCAACAGTATCTTATTTGCGAAAAACAAAGTTCAAGAAGGCCCCAAACCACTTGAAATACATGAAGGGGTCCGAACCTTGCTGCTCATGTGCTTACGCACACCCCGCAATCCTACCCATGCACTTGCCATGCAATACATGCACGCGATATGCATGTCTGCACTCTCCTCATGTGCAAATGCCTTCTTCCTCTCGTCCTTTCTCCTTCCTCCTTTCTTCTTCTCTCTTCCGTCCCTTGAGATGTGTGTGTTTGAGGGGTTCATTAATGACCCAAAACACTAATTAAGGTCTTAAATAGGCTTAAGTATGTGGGAAGGGAATTAGGGATGGCTAACTTGACTAAAATATCCAGAGCTACGAGTTTAACCATGCCTCAATCTTGTTCTCCTTGCTTTTGATGTAACTTGAGCTACACATACTAGATTTGTGTGAAATAATTAAGCATCATTGGAAAGTTTGCAACAAGAGAAATCCAATGATACCACAAATGCCCTCATTTTAAAAAGGTTTGATCGAGGGTTGACAAAAAACTAATATTTCGCATTTTGCAAGGCATTCTGACCTGATTCGATCTCGACGAATACTGATGGGTTCAAAATGATGTGATCGACTCTAAAATGACTCAAAATATGGATTTTAAAAAAAACCCTCCCCCCCACAAATCCCCTATTTTTGTTCACGTGTGCCTCCTTCCCTATTAAATGTGTTTCATGCGTAACTTTTGATGCACAACTCGAATTTTCACAAACTAGGAACCGTTGGAAAGTTATAACAAGAGGAATCCAACGATATCATATATGACACCTTTTGGCCAAATTTTACTTGAGGGTTGACTAGGTTTGACCAAAACCTACATTTCTTTATTTTCAGGCTACACTAACCTAATTCGCAACCGACAAGTGTTAACGAGCTTATTTTGACATGCTTAATCTAAACATAGGCTTGAAATCAAGTCATAACACTATATATCCTCCTTCACGCCACCATTCCTCCTCCTTCCTTTCAAGCGAACCAACCACCTTCTCCCTCTTCCTCTCTCACGCCACCCCTCCACCACCACCACTTGGCTATCCACCACCACCATCTCATCATCTCTCCGAGGCTCCTCCAATCTCAAGTGTGTCTCCATCAACTTCACCATCATCCACTTTAGTGCCTCTTCATCCTTGTGGTGCTCTGATCTGGCGAAAACTCCACTTCAACAAGATAGCATGGAGGAACACTTAGCATATAGGGTTTATTCGTGACATCTTCACTCTTAAATATTCACTTGTATTTCAAGAGTCAACTGTGTGATTGAATATGTAAGAGAATGTTCTTAATGATTAATCTTGAGATTGCTTCTTATGTGTTTTCAATTATGTGTGGATAGATATCTATTGCTTAGGGTTAGGGTTATTTCAAAGAATATGCATTGAATGTGTGATTTAATAATTAACTAACTAAAAATTGAGTTTGAAGCTCAAGTTAGGTTATAACGTTAGATTCAATCCTCAGGTGATAACCTAAGCCTAAGAAAAATTGATTTCAATTGATTACTAAATCTAATACTTTGATATCTCTAGATGAATTCAAAACCCTAAGCCTTTTATGATTTGATTACAATCCTAATTCTTAATTGTATGTCATTTTCCATTCTGTTGTGGCATCATTCTTTGAAATTTTATTCCTGTTGACTTCAATATTATTTAGGTCTAAAATTTTTAGTGGACGTTTCTAATTAATCAAGTAAACCACCTTCAATCCAAATATCATTAAAAAATTCAAAATAGAAAAAAATATAGAATTCGTGTGTAACGAGCGTGTGGCCCAGACGTCTTTTGAGACGTCTGGAAGGTTGTCCAGACGCCTGACCAGACGTCTGGGATAGTTTCCAGACGTCTGGAAATCCGTTATTTTCGACACACGCGAGTCGTTTGCGCGCCTGAGCGCGCAGACCGCATATTCGCCCTTCCTCCCTCCTGCGGCTGTAGATTCCCCTGCCGCGAATCCTTCTCTCTCCTCGCGCGGCCTTAAAAGGCCACGCCTCCCCTCCTGTCGTCTCCACCGTTCCCTTCCTCTTCTCCTTCCTGTGCGCGAGAGCGAGTGAGCGCGAGGGCGGCAGCGGAGGCCGCAGTGAGCGCGGAGGAGGTGCGGCGTGCGAGGTCGGAGCTCTGCCGTGAGGGCAAGCTCGCCGGAGCAGCTTGGTCGACCGGCGGAGGGCGCAGGGGGCGCGGAACGACGCAGAGAGGGACCTGCTGCGGTCTGAGCAGCAGACGCGCGAGGTACGACGCGAGCGGCGTCACGAGCGGAGGCCGAGTAGCGCCCTGATTCTGGAAAAATTTCCAGAATCAGACGTCTGGGTTGATAGTCAGACGGCGAGGGAGACGTCTGGAAGCTCATACAGACGTCTGAAAGGTGAGTATTCCGCCTTCTTCTTCCTTCCTGTCGACTGACCGTACTGAGGGAGGCAGTTGGCTGTGCGCAGGTTTGCTGATTTGCCATCCTTTGAGAATCAGACGTCTGGAAGTTGTATCAGACGGCGGGAGTAACCTCCAGACGTCCGGGGTGACCATCGGACGTCTGGGAGCTAGCCAGACGTCCCCGCAGACTTCTGGATGTCTGGGAAACCACGCTGGACAGGTAATTCTCTGATCCACTCTTTAAGACGTCTGGAAGAAGTTCCAGACGTCTAATCTTGCACAGTATCATCTTTTTCGACCCGTTTAGGGCCCGTTTGGGCTCCGTTTTCCGCAATTTGAGTTGCGTTCTTTTCAGAATTAATTCCTCTACCCGTCTACAGTAGCTATACACTGTTTTGAGACACTCCTTGTGTTTGGTCCTTGTGATAGGACCTCGTTCAGTTGCAGTCTTGAGAGTCGCGGAGGCATGCGGGATTCCCGATCACGCCCCCATTACTCCCGTTGTACCTGGTAGAGTGGCTTAAGTTTATTATTAAAATATGTTAAAGTATGGAACCATAACTAGAATCTAGGACATTGCATGAATCCTAGGAATGAGAAATGTATGGAATGATAGCTCCTAGGTGATGCATGAATCCTAGGGCTGGAAAACTAGTTGTATGCTAGATCCTAGGATGTGGCATGAACCCTAGGATGAAAAAACTAGTGGAATGTATAATATTGCAGTCTTGGAAAAATGGAAAGGAATATAAAGCTGCCTGTAAATTGAATTAACAGCTGCCTGTTATGAATAAAGAAACATGATTGAGATCATGGATTGTGAGAACGTGAAACTGGAAAGTGAAACATATGATGTTCTGAGATAAAGAGCTGGAACCCTACGCGGAATTAGGAGTGGAACTCCTGGAAAGAAAAAGGAATGGAACTGAGATGTAGTTTGTACTGTCTCTTGGGTACGCAGTACCAAGGGAAGTACCTGTACCTGTTTAGTGTAGAGTGGGGCCAGCCACCCCAGGGACCTGGGGTTAGGATTGGCCGCTCTGTACCGACTTATTGGCCCTCGTGTACATAGTACCGAGGAGAGCTACTAGTGTTAGGAGAGTACTAGCTACCCCACGGGCCCCGGGGTTCTGCTAGCCTCCTTCACCGACTTGTTAGGCCCACTAGGGCAAACCAAGGTAGTCAGGCGAGGGTGCGCCGACTGTGGAGGGGCAAGGCCTCGGTTTGGTTACTGTGGAGGGGTTGGACCCCTGTTACTGAGAGGGCTCTGCCCTGGTTCCGTGCTGTGCTTTGGGCGCACCCGTTAACGGAAACGACTGACCGCGTGCTAGTGCGGGCTAGCTACCTGTGCGCTTATCGCGCATGCCGTAGTCACCGTTACGTCTGTCAGTGACCTTGGGGTGGTTGACTGAGGGTAGGATCACCACGGGGGACTCTCCCAGCCAGGAGAGAACCACGTGCTACTTCTACTTTTGGAAAAGACTGCAATCAAGATCGTTCCCACGAGGACATTCGAGATCAAGTAAAGGATCTGAGAAATAAATGAAATAGTGAGAAAATTGAAAGATGTGAATAAAGGAAGTAATAGAACATAACAGCTACTGTATACTCTACTGTTGTCTTTAGTTAGTTTGCCACTCTACTCAGCGTTTTGCTGACGTGTTACACTCGTTACCTTTTTCAGGACCAGGTGTTGAGCAGCCAGAGTCAGCGGCTGCAGAGGACGTTGGGCCGAGTAGGGTCCAGTAGAGTTTACCACAGTCTTTTGTACCTCCTTTGTTTCTGTTATAGTGAGTAGTTTTGTTTCCGCTGTACTTTCTTTACCTGCAGTTCGTGTTATATGATAAATGTTGTTCTACTATTATGGTGGTACCTACTTTAGTAGTTTCTTTCCTTACTGCTGTATTTTCTTACTGTTAGTTATATTCATGCTGAATGTGGTTTATTTTACTGTCTTTTGGTTACTTCCTCGTTGAACGACTAGATCTTGGGATTAGTCGAGTCGATCCGATTCTCGTGTCTCGTACATCATGGAACTATCAAGGTCAAGCTAGGTTTCTCAGAGTGAAATCCATACGTGCACCTCAAGATTTTTATTTATTTTCTAGTTATTCTTTTTGAGTAAAATTTGGTACCGAAGTTATTAGCTTATGTTTTATTATTGGCTTATTTGAAACATAAGTAAAAATCCAAATAAAAAAATCGAGTTCTTTAAGTTTGGGTTTTGATTAAATAAAACATGGCCTGTCATTTTGGGCAGCCTGTGTACTTTGATTTAAAAAATACCAAAATAATATGTTCAATTTTTAAAAAGTCTTGGGATTCCTCGTTGATCTAGGAATCATATTTACAAAGAGTTAGTTTTAAATTATGTGCACCAACTCACATTTATTGAAATTTCTTTACTAGTATATACGATTTTACCTATGATGTTTATGCGTTATTTAGGATTAGATTAGATAAGAAAATAATAAATAAGCGAAAACCTTAATTGATACCATCTGATGTTACAGAAGAGACATTAGTTTAATCCATGAGAGACCTATAGCTAATTGAGTCCGATAATTAATTTCATGCATGTAACCAAGTAATTTTGCATTACATTGGATTATGCTCTTACCATCACAATGGTGACTCGATGGTAATGTCATATTGTAGCAAGGTTGAGATAGTAGGTCTCCCTTTTTGTTGTTTTTTCAACTTTATGTTTTAATGAATTGATTTATTGATAGGGCGGTGAGATGCGACATGCATTGACTGTGAGGCTATCCAAGTGTCTAGTATTTATTATTGCTTTACAAGAAATGGAAACAGTAAAAAATATTTGTTACCTTACCAATATTGATATAGATTAGCATATTTCTCTTGGTAAGAAATCTATTGTAAAAAAATATCTCATTGTATATGTTTGTAGTAGCTCATATTGGTGTACTTTGGCCAAAATTGTAAAGCCATGCTTGCCATTGAATTAATCAAGTGTTAGTTTTGCTTTTTCAGTAATTCACCAATGGTTTGGACTGGTCAAATCAATGGTGACATTATGATGATATCACATGAGAATAAAATAGATGATGGTGGTAACTATTGTGGCATTTTTTCAGTAGTGCTCGAAGATCTATTATCATCTAAACTTATTTAGAGCTTTAGGTGTGATTCACGGTAAAAGATAGTTAACGCAAGGTAATTTTTTTGTAACAGAAAATAATTTATATTTGTATTAAATTGAGAATAAGGGTTAATTTTTATTTGTATTTACTAAATGAAAATTAGAAATGGAAGTTATCTTATAATTTAAAAGGGAGGTATTTACTTGAGAGATTAAAATGAAGGATAAGATAGCACAAGATTTTGAAATGAAGGTTAGAACGTAGAAAATAAACTTAGGGATAAGTTAACCTCCACACCTACCCGAGTTTGGCTCATCCTGAGATAGAGAGGCCATTAAGGCTTGAGTTATCTCATAACGTAAATGGGGATCATCCTTCAAAAATAGGGGATAACTCCCACCATAAACCAACCCCTAGAGATGATATTCTTCCTTGCATGTATGTAGCCATTGACGGGTATACCTTCCTAAGGGTTAAGCCTATGATTATTGGTTTTCTCCCTATGCATGGAGCCTCATTGGTTTATTGTAAATGATAGGGAGTTTAATTACAAGCATGTTCGGTAACACTATCGTCGGGTTCATGATTGTTGCAATAGTACATGATCATAAGTTTCAGAGGCTAGAATCTACAACATAACTATTAGCCATAATTGTTAAATAGCTAGAAGCCATGGAATTTAATTTCTTTCACTGAACAAATGCACTAAGAATACCCACTTTCTTGAAATCCCTTCCTTCAAACTAATTAATAAGCATCGAAAAAGTTTCCATCATTAGGTCCAACTAAAGCAAAATCTAAAGGAAATCATTTCTTTTCATGTTCATCTCGCACGACTTGATGAGGTCAATGGTTGTACAATCTACCCCCGTAACTGATTAGGTTTTTCCAACCTAATCTCTCGCGATGGCCATCATTTGGAAGAAATGGCCTTTTGGCTTTGTCATTACATCTTGTCATGGCTCTTTTTCCATAAAGGCAATGATTTGGTTCACCCACTATGGTTACACCTCTAGGCGAATGTGGATGCATTCACATTGGTTCTCTTTATCTTTGCATACGTAATCTTGTATTATAAATTAGAAGTAGCGGAGTTGCTGTCACCAGCGTCCATTACGTTGACGTGGTTATTTACTAAATTCTCAATTATATTTCTCTGTAAAGTAAGTGCCATTCCATGCAATTAAGTTATACTCATTTCGCAAGATGCTCATGCACTTACAATTATAGTTTATGATAATTTCACTAAAATGTCTTAAATTATAGACAGAGGAAAACAAATTATGTAGTAAGGTATAACTGAAAGATCTTGGCGTGATCGCGATCTCTAGCCAGAAACAATATGACAAACGAAAGGATCGATAGATATCCGCAGGTACGTGGATAATTTAATATTATGATTTCATATAATTAATCAGATACCTCGATGACTTTACGTGAAGCACTCCACAAATCCTGCATGCATGCAGTGCTACAATCCATAGCTTCTTTTTTTTTATATGCCATTCGTTGCATAAGTTACGTAATCTTTGAGAAGAAAGAGGATTGCATGCAGTTCAAATATTTGCTAAATTAAGCTTATACCTAATGTGCGCATAGGGTATATATCTAACTTCTTTTAGCTAATTAAGTTGAATAGAAATAAAAACAAGGATATGAACAATCGCTTGGTAAGCAATTGACTAAAGAAAAGGTGAATATGTTATCTCAGCTTTACCGTATCTTTCTTAGGATCTCTCAAATTGTGAGTAGTTTGAGAAAAGGTTTAAAAATTTGGACTAGACCAATTGGTCTAACCGGTTAATTTGAGAACCAGCCTAGCTTCCACCGTTTGAGCTAATTGCTTCACTAGTTTGGTATAGAGTGTTGGCACGAACAGAATAGAATAATGGCTGGACTAGTTGAATCAATTCTAGTTTATCTAATTAAACCCTTTGATCAAATCGCTTTGGATCTTTCTCCAAGTCACATCTTATGACTGGAGAAGAAAATCGTCAATTCCCATCCTTCATTACAATGTCCAAATTTTTCTTTATGAGACTCATCAAAAGCATCTAGATGCTTTCTGATCTAACTAAGCTACGTAAGAGTTTTTTAAAATTTTGTGAAGTATTTTTTTGATTTTTCTATATTTTTGAATAAAAATTAAGGTAGATTGCTAGTACCGACTCATAAGTAAAGACATAACTAATCCTAAATCCACAGCTGTTATAAAAATTCACCAATTTTATAGGAAATTTCTCATTTAAATAGTGAACTAATTAAAGTGATTTGACATAATTTGAATGAATATAAAATTCAAGAAAAATTTAGGAAGTCAGGAAAATTAGGTTTTATTTTATTGTTTGACCCCTATTAGTGTGAGAATTTTTAAAAATATTTTACAGCGAGTTATGCCCTAAAATATCGTATAGCAAAAATATACTTGAATTACTATTTTCTGATGACTGAACCGCACAAAACAAACTTTCTAAGTAAGACCACAAACTCTAAAATCAATATGAATTTTAAACTACTAACCTAAGAACACTTTTTTGGGGGGGGGGGGGGGGGGGGGGGGGGGGAGATATTTTACAGCGAGTTATGCCCTAAAATATCGTATAGCAAAAATATACTTGAATTACTATTTTCTGATGACTGAACTGCACAAAACAAACTTTCTAAGTAAGACCACAAACTCTAAAATCAATATGAATTTTAAACTACTAACCTAAGAACACTTTTTTTTTTGGGGGGGGGGGGGGGTTTGGGATTTTGTAATTTTTTTGGATCTTATAATAATAAAGCAAGCACAAAAAGATACAAGAGAGATACTAGAAAGCCATCAAACTATTACTGCAACTCAATCAAAGTTCTACAACTAATTAATCAAATACATAAGCAAGAAACAAGGAGAAGAAGAGGAGGAAGAAGAAAGAGTAGAGGAGAGCAAATTGTGGTGAAATGAAGTGTCAAAGAATTCACGATGGTGGCGAAGAAGTTTGCCACGATCCTCAAAGTGTGAAGAAGAGTGGAGGAACTCAAAGAAGCTGAAAGAGATGAAGCACCTTGCACAGAGAAGAAATTGGAGGAGTAAAAGAAGTAAAAGAAGAATGGAGGTAGAGGAATGCTTCTAAGGAGAGAACCTAATGGAAATTGGGATTCTAAAGAAGCAAATGACCTAAACTATGGAGATTAGAAGGTGGAAAAGGTGGTTGCTTTGGTGGTGGCATGTGGAGGAAGAAGAAGGAGAGGTGGGGAGCTAGGTTTATAGAGGAAGAAGAAGGAAGAGGCCAAGGGAGAAGTAAGAGAAGGAAGAGGGAGAGAGGAGTTTGTGGCTAGCCAAGGGAGGCTAATATAGAGAGGACAGTGACACTTGTTGGTTTGGAGGCCACGGCTTGGGTTTGGAATTTGGGAACTAGGATTTAAGATTTGGCATTTAGGAGATTAGAATTCCTAATAGGCATAGGAATCGGGATTTTTCTAGAATGTGTAGGATGAAGGTTCTTGGTCGTGGACTTAGGTTTTGGTGGCACGGTAGGCGTGCAAATATGTGGAGGGGGTAGGGTTTTCATGGACTATATGGTTGGGGGGGGGGGGGGGGGGATAGGTTTCTGATTATGGTAGATGATCTTAGAAATAGGAAATAGCAATCCTAATTAGGTCTAATGGGGATTTGATTGGAATGGGATTTTGGGTTTGCGATGGAGGCATGACGTAAAGTGGAATTTGAGGCTAAATTGCGTGGTGATTAGGGTTACAAGGAGTTATCTTGGTCAACCATGGAGGAGGTTCTAGAAAAGGGCACAATCACATCTTGATTTGTGTTCACACTGATTGTAGGAAATTAAGGATGTGATTGGAAGCCTAAGTTTTAGTGATTGCTTGTCATATCTTATCAAATAATTCCAAAGAATATTTTGTGCAAATTCAGGTGTAGAAAAATTATGTGGCAAGTGGATAAAGTAGAGGGTTTTAGAGGACAAGATTAAGAATAGGATTAAGGTACTATCACTAGGAATGTGAGCTAAATTTTTAGGAATAGGTTTAGGATGAGGTGTAGGATTAGGGTTAGGGTTTGGGGAGCTCACAATGATAGGCTTAGGGTTTAGGTCAAGGATTAGGATTAGGGTTTAGGATCTGGCTAAAGTAGACAGGTTTCAACTAGGATTAGAGTTTCTTCTCCCCTCCTCTCATGCAGTTTGATCAACTTAACCTGACTTGACCCATATAGTCTGCATAAAAGAGAGCTGTTGAAACGTGAGTAGGGTTATTTAATTAGGTGAAATTAATATCAAATTGTATATAGTGGAAGTGGTTAACCTACAAGCGAATCTACACTTGTTTATCAAAAATTTATTAACCTGGCTAAATCAGATTTTAAGATTGACACTTTTAGGCTAAGGTTGAACTCAGGTAGGCGGGTTTGGCTCAGTTTGAACGTGCTTCCTAGACTTGCATCAATTCCTTTCGCATATTGTATTTTTTGTTTTCTTGATTTTTAGATTTTTTTGGAGATAATATTGTCTTTGAGGCACACCCTCAAAATGGTTCTTGATTACACACCAAAATAATAAAATCCAATCTCGCCACACACGAAACCATGTGCCTACAAGTGAAGAATTATCTTTTCTATTTTATATATTTTTTTGTCTTTTCTTTAAGCAATAAAATAAAAGCAAACATAGATATATATGAAAATGCGGAATTGAAATGAATTGAAATGCGTAGCTTATATATATATATATATATAGATATATATGTATATATGTATGTATGTATGTATGTGTATATATATAGGATATAGATATAGGTATATAGGTATAGATATAAATATATATATAACTATGTAATAGATAATAGAATAATAGAATATTGAATCCAAGATTCAATACGAATGTAGCACAATGCTAGGTTAACCGTCATCTAGAAAGACGGGATTAACCTAGCTACGTGCTGCGTGCAGTGTGGAGCAGACATGTGTGAGTGTGGGTAGAAGGATTGCTATGTGCGAATATTCCTGCAATATGATACATGGTAGATGGAAAGGTGCATGGTATTGTGAGTGGAGATATGGGTGAGTGTGTGAAGGAAATATGGATATATATGTGTATTCATAAATATATATATAAGTATATATATCTATATATATGTATATAAATATAAATATATAAATAAATATATGTATGTATATAGATGGGGGAAGGTGAATATATATGTATATGTGCGTGAATGTGTGTGTGAATATGGATATTTATGTATGTATAGGTATGTGTGTGTGTAAAATGTGTGTGTCTGTGTGGCCACGCGCTTACTCCACTGGGAGATGCACGCAGCATGCAAGGAAGCCACGCAACACACTAGCGCAGGGGGAGATGGTCGCACCGTGCGCAGGCGCACAAGGGTAGAGTGAGGCGCACACGTAGGCACAGGAGTAGGGAAGTGCGCAGTGCGTGTGATGTTGCGAGGAGTGCAGTGATCGAGTGCAGCAAGTCGCGCGAAGGAGAGAGAGAGCCTGTGTTACGACCCGATTCCCGAATCCCTACAGGACACGAGAATCGGACCGACTCGACTGATCCTCGACTGATCCTAAATCCAGTCGTCCAATGAGAAAGTAACCAAAAAGCAGCAAAATAAACCACATTCACCATGCAAGTAACTAGCAGTAAAGAAAAGAACTACTACAGTACATACCACCACAACAATAGAGAATTAAAATAGGTGCAGAAATATGATACTTACAATAAAATAGTACAAGAGTAACAGAATATACTCACTACAATAAAAAATGGTACAACAAAAGTACAACTACTGGGCTCTACTAGGCCTAGCACCTTTTGCAGCTGCAGGCTCTGGTTGCTCAACACCTTGTCGTAAAAAGGTGACAAAGGTGACACGTCAGCGAAACACTGAGTAGAGTGGCAAACAGCTAGCTAAGAAACAGTAAAGGTGGACTAGTAGCTGTTATTTTTAATTTCTTTCTTTATTTCTCTATTTACTCATTCTTGAATTATTTTTAAAATCTTTCTCTTGATCTCGAATGTTCCTCATGGGAACGATCTGTTGGTGCTAGAGCACCACGATCATTTGTTTTGATGATAACAAAACACGTGTTATTTAACATTTGCAATTTGAGTCCTAGATTTCAGGTCAATTGCAAATGTGGACGTGTTTAGACGGAACTCGAGCTCGCATCCAGGACGGATTGGAGGAGCTTGACGGAAAACAGAGGAGGTTCGCGTGGAGCGACAGATTGAAGATAGAAGACAAGAAGAATAGGATAGATTCTTTTTAATCCTTTCATGTACTTTTATCTTTATTTTTCTTGCTCTTTATTTTCCTTAGAAAATTATGTTAAAGAGCCTCAAAGAACCCTAACAGTAGTCCTAGGAACACCGGCACAACCCTAGGATACTTAGGTTTTCTGTAGAATACTTAGAAAACCAATATAGGGTTCAAACAGCACTTCCAGACGTCTAATTCCCAAATCAGACGTCTGATAAAGTATTTTAAGACGTCTGACTGTTGTTTCAGACGTCTGATAACCGTTAGGCTGGACATAGTTAGTTCTGTCTGATGAAATCAGACGTCCAGACCTTAGACCAGACGTCTTAGGAGACGTCTGATGACTTTGCCAGACGTCCAATTAGTGGACCGTTGGCTGGCTTCGCAAACACTCCAGATATGACCGTTAGAGCCTTATCAGACGTCCATAGGACTGTCCAGACGTCTGATAAATGACCGTTTTGCCTCGGCTGACCCAAAATCTCTTCTCAGAGATTTTCTAGCCGTTGCAACGTTTGGAAATCAATTCCCACAGTAAAAGTAGGTTTCCAGACGTCCAGACATAGTGCCAGACGTCCTGTATGTCGTCTGATGGACTTGCGTAAAAACCCTGTTTAGATCTGATCCAAGTCAGGGAGAGACCCGCCCAAAATCAGACGTCTGACCTTTTAATCAGACGTCTTATAGTGAACTTCCAGACGTCTGATGCTAGAATTAGACGTCTGATAAGCCTGTCAGAACAATGATTGTTCCTGATTTCGGGCTGATTCACTTGGGCTTTGTTCCCAACGGCTATGGAACCTTTCTTAAGCCTTCCAAAGCCTTCCTAAGGCCTCTATAAATAGAGGGGAACCTTTGCAACACAAAAACACACTTAGAGACACAAAGACACACCTAGAGAGACCAAGATACACAAGAAATAATTCGTATTACAATTTCCACTCTCTTGTGTCCTAGCTAGCTCTTGCTCTCCAAGCTCAAGCACCATTCTCTTGAGAGCATCAAGCTGTTGCGCACCCGCTCTCCCGCCGTAGTTCACGAGAGCGAAGTTGCGCCGTCGCGTGGCTCACGCACCGCGTCATCGTCGACGCACTCCTTGCAAAGGGGAGTTTCCTAAATCCTATAGAAGCTTAGGTTTATTACTTTGTTGGCTCTATAGGTTTGTTGTTTATTTTACCTTTGTCTTTTGGTTGGGTATTCGCTTTGCGAATTCCCGTCTCCTTCGTGGGACAAAATCCTTCTCGTGGAGAGAAGGGGTTGAGGAACGCTACCCTCGTACTTGTAGCGTGGTTGTACTGAGGTTGAATCACCCTCGTTTTAAAGTGATTCGGTTAGTGGATTTGATCAACTAGGTTGATCGGAAAATCCTAACTCGAGAGGGTTAGGTGGTGGTTTTCACCCGGTTTGGGTTTCCACCTAAAAATTACTTGTGCATTTTGTGATTGCTTATTTTGTGAGATTGCTTTATATATTTTATTTCCGCAATTATTACGTCACCCCTCCAAGTAGGGAAACTACAATTGGTATCAGCGCAGGTCTTGCGAGATCGGAGTAACACCCGGCAAGAGATCAAATGGAGGGAAGCACATCAGCGATCAAAATTTCCGAGGGGCAGTCCACAACCCGTCCGCCCTACTTTGACGGGAACAACTACAGCTACTGGAAGCTGAGGATGAAGACGTGGCTCCAAGCCACTGAATTCGAGGTATGGGGATGTTGCGAAACCCCATACGAGATCCCGAAGCGACCCCAAGGAGGCTACTCGCAGGTGCAGATTCTAGAGCTCTCACTCAACGCAAAGGCAATGAATGCCTTGTACTGCGCATTGAGTCCGAAGGAATTCGAACGAATCCAAGAGTGCACCACCTCCCACGAGATATGGAGGAGGTTGGAAGGCACTCATGAGGATTCCAGCTCGGAGGAAGAAGAAGAAGAAAAAGAAGAAGAAACCACTTGCTTTGGTTTCATGGCCAGAAGAAGCAACTGCGACAGTGAAAGCGGAAGCGACTCCGACGACGAGGTAAATCTCGATCTTCAAGAAGCTTTTAATGAACTTTTTGAGATTAGTAAATCACTTAGGATAGAAAATAAAAGCATTAAAAAGAACCTTAGTTTTCTTAAAAATGAAAATGATAGGTTAGAAAAACAACTTAAGGACATAGAAGTTAGTCCTAAAAATGATAACCTATTATTAGAAAATCATAACCTCATCAATGAAAATAATAAATTGATTGAGGAAAATGTTAGTCTAAAAATAGAAATTTCTGATTTAAAGACTAAGATGAATACTATAGAAAAAGAAATTGCATGTCTTAGGGAAAACTCTAACAAATTAATCAATAAAGTAGATAATTTTTATAGCCCTAAGATTGAGAAAGGATCTCCATCAAGGAGACCTTCTGACAAATCCGGATCCAAGCTCACTTGGATACCGAAGAAAAAATTAGAATCTTGTTTTGTAGGGTTCAGGGATGATTACAACATAAAGGACTGGACCTACAAGCTCAAGTCTGGTCAACTCAAATTGGGAGAACCAAGGAGTAGACCAAGGAGGAGAACAAGAAGATCGACGAGACGGCGAACAAACGACGGACCCGCCGCACGTCGACCACCAGATTGGAGACCGACGCCGATGCCCGGGCCTCCAAGCTACGGATGGGAGCCCCATCCAATGTGGCATCCACCACCACCATTCGGGCCATTTTATTGGCCATGGTAGGTGAGGTAAAATTTTTAACCCTATCTTTTTATAAGCATTTAGATAGGGGGAGTTAAAAATTAATGAGCTAATTGTCAATTTTTAAGGGGGAGATATAAGGTAGCTAAATTTCCTTTAGAAAGGGGGAGAAAAATAATAGCTATCTCATTGTTACAAAAAGGGGGAGGACATTACCTTTGTCAAAAGAAACTCATAGAAGAGCATGTTTTAAGGGGGAGTTATAGGAATTGTAAAACCAATTAAACCTTTTTGATAATGTCAAAAAGGGGGAGGTTTTTTTCTGCATTATTATTTACGGTTTTGTCATCATCAAAAAGGGGGAGATTGTTGGTGCTAGAGCACCACGATCATTTGTTTTGATGATAACAAAACACGTGTTATTTAACATTTGCAATTTGAGTCCTAGATTTCAGGTCAATTGCAAATGTGGACGTGTTTAGACGGAACTCGAGCTCGCATCCAGGACGGATTGGAGGAGCTTGACGGAAAACAGAGGAGGTTCGCGTGGAGCGACAGATTGAAGATAGAAGACAAGAAGAATAGGATAGATTCCTTTTAATCCTTTCATGTACTTTTATCTTTATTTTTCTTGCTCTTTATTTTCCTTAGAAAATTATGTTAAAGAGCCTCAAAGAACCCTAACAGTAGTCCTAGGAACACCGGCACAACCCTAGGATACTTAGGTTTTCTGTAGAATACTTAGAAAACCAATATAGGGTTCAAACAGCACTTCCAGACGTCTAATTCCCAAATCAGACGTCTGATAAAGTATTTTAAGACGTCTGACTGTTGTTTCAGACGTCTGATAACCGTTAGGCTGGACATAGTTAGTTCTGTCTGATGAAATCAGACGTCCAGACCTTAGACCAGACGTCTTAGGAGACGTCTGATGACTTTGCCAGACGTCCAATTAGTGGACCGTTGGCTGGCTTCGCAAACACTCCAGATATGACCGTTAGAGCCTTATCAGACGTCCATAGGACTGTCCAGACGTCTGATAAATGACCGTTTTGCCTCGGCTGACCCAAAATCTCTTCTCAGAGATTTTCTAGCCGTTGCAACGTTTGGAAATCAATTCCCACAGTAAAAGTAGGTTTCCAGACGTCCAGACATAGTGCCAGACGTCCTGTATGTCGTCTGATGGACTTGTGTAAAAACCCTGTTTAGATCTGATCCAAGTCAGGGAGAGACCCGCCCAAAATCAGACGTCTGACCTTTTAATCAGACGTCTTATAGTGAACTTCCAGACGTCTGATGCTAGAATTAGACGTCTGATAAGCCTGTCAGAACAATGATTGTTCCTGATTTCGGGCTGATTCACTTGGGCTTTGTTCCCAACGGCTATGGAACCTTTCTTAAGCCTTCCAAAGCCTTCCTAAGGCCTCTATAAATAGAGGGGAACCTTTGCAACACAAAAACACACTTAGAGACACAAAGACACACCTAGAGAGACCAAGATACACAAGAAATAATTCGTATTACAATTTCCACTCTCTTGTGTCCTAGCTAGCTCTTGCTCTCCAAGCTCAAGCACCATTCTCTTGAGAGCATCAAGCTGTTGCGCACCCGCTCTCCCGCCGTAGTTCACGAGAGCGAAGTTGCGCCGTCGCGTGGCTCACGCACCGCGTCATCGTCGACGCACTCCTTGCAAAGGGGAGTTTCCTAAATCCTATAGAAGCTTAGGTTTATTACTTTGTTGGCTCTATAGGTTTGTTGTTTATTTTACCTTTGTCTTTTGGTTGGGTATTCGCTTTGCGAATTCCCGTCTCCTTCGTGGGACAAAATCCTTCTCGTGGAGAGAAGGGGTTGAGGAACGCTACCCTCGTACTTGTAGCGTGGTTGTACTGAGGTTGAATCACCCTCGTTTTAAAGTGATTCGGTTAGTGGATTTGATCAACTAGGTTGATCGAAAAATCCTAACTTGAGAGGGTTAGGTGGTGGTTTTCACCCGGTTTGGGTTTCCACCTAAAACTTACTTGTGCATTTTGTGATTGCTTATTTTGTGAGATTGCTTTATATATTTTATTTCCGCAATTATTACGTCACCCCTCCAAGTAGGGAAACTACACGATCTTGATTGCAGTCTTTTCCGAAAAGTAGAAGTAGCACATGGTACTCTCCTGGCCGAGAGAGTCCCCCGTGGTGGTCCTACCCTCAGTCAACTACCCCAAGGTCACTGATAGACGTAACGGTGACTACGGCACGCGCGATAAATGCACGGGTAGTTACCCCGCACTAGCACGCGGTCAGTCGTTTCCATTAACGGGTGCGCCCCAAAGCACAGCACGGAACCAGTATAGGGCAGAGCCCTCTCAGTAACAGGGGTCCAGCCCCTCCACAGTAACCAAATAGGGGTCTTTCCCCTCCACAGTCCGCGCACCCTAGCCTGACTACCCTGGTTTGCCCAATGGGCCTAACAAGTCGGTGTAGGACGGCTAACAGAATCCCGGGGCCCGTGGGGTGGCTAGCACTCTCCCTACACTAGTAGCTTTCTCCGGTACTGTGTACGCGAGGGCCAAAACTCAGTACAAAGTGGCTAGACCTAACCCTAGGTCCCTGGGGCAGCTAGCTCCGCTCTACACTAAACAGGGGGGGACAGTCTCTCTCCTTGGTACTCCGTACTCAAGGGCCAGCTCACTTCCCCAATTCCATTCTATTTATCTTTCAGGAGCTCTACTCCTAATTCCCCGTAGGGTTCATGCTCATATTTCTCTAGCCAAGCCATTTTAGGTTTCATCATTTCAGTTTTATTCTCATATAGCCCGTGTTTCCAACATTTAATATCAATTTATATACAGGCAGCTCAATTTTAGTTTTCAACAACTGGAATCACATGTAGCAATTACTAGCAACAGTACTCTATATTTCACAGGCAGCTGTTATCCAATTACAGGCAATTATCATTATTCTATCTACTTTTCCAAGACTGCCATTCATGTATTCATGACATTCGTTTCAGTATTTCTGTTCCTAGGATTCATGCCATACCCTAGGATCTATTATTCAATCTAGTTTTCCAATCCTAAGAGTCATGCCATACTCTAGGATCTATCATTCAATCTAGTTTTCAGACCCTAGGATTCATGCCATACCCTAGAATCTATTATTTATTTCCAAGATGCATTAATGTTGGTAAATAACCAGGGGAGCCACTCTACCTGCAAAATCGGGAGTAATGGGGGCGTGATCGGTAGGTCCGCGTGCCTCCGCAACCCCCAGAGCCACAACAGGATGAGGTCCTAACACAAGGATAAGTCATAAGGAACCACTCAGAATAGGATACAAGTACTTTAAACAAGTAGAGGAACTAATTCTGAAAAGAACAAAATTTTAAACGCGGAAATCAGACCTCGAACGGACCCTAAACGGGTCAAAAATGAAAACTCTGCCTCAAATCAGACGTCTGGAACACCTTCCAGACGTCTTAAAAGGTGTTCCAGGTCATACCTCACTCTGAGCTATTCTTCAGACGTCCAAGATCCCGCTACACCGTCTGGACCTAATTCCAGACGTCCGACTATCACTCCGGACGTCTGGAGACTCTCTCCGTCGTTTGGTGCTGTGCCCAGACGTCTGATCTGTGTGGGAGGGCGTGTCCTCGCGCCTTCCCGAACGAAACTGCACGCGCGACGAAAACCTTCTCAATCACGACACATCTCAACCTTCGGCGGATCGACCTGCATGGCCACATCCACTAAAAGGAGGAAGATGAGAAATATCATACCTTTCACACGTCAGGATCTCTTTCTAGACGTCTCCCGTGTCGTCTGGACGTAGGTCCAAACATTTGATTCTGGGAAAATTTCCCAGAATCCGAACCTCCTCGCCTTCTTCCTACTGCGCACGGTCGCGCCGTGCTCGCCCGCCTGCGGCTTGAGCTGCAGCAGCACCGGGGTAACCCCCCCTCAGCACCACACTCTCGCTGCGCGCCCGTAGGTCGGCTCCGAGCTGCTCCGACGAGCTCGCTCTCTCTTCCTCACGCGCTCTCCCTCTTTTCCCTTCTCGCTGCACTTCTTCCTCTCTCACGCACTCGGCAACAGCTGCTACCCATGCTCTCTCTCTCTCTCATGCTCAAGCTGGAAGAAGGAGGGGACGATGGGGTGATGGGTGAGGGAGAGGGAAGGGGTATTTGAAGGCGTGGAAAGGGAGGAAAAAGCGCCTGCAGGTCGGCGGGCTCAGTCTGCACGTGCACGCGTGCAG
Organism: Thalassia testudinum; assembly: GCA_037157565.1. Taxonomy (NCBI): domain Eukaryota; kingdom Viridiplantae; phylum Streptophyta; class Magnoliopsida; order Alismatales; family Hydrocharitaceae; genus Thalassia; species Thalassia testudinum. The sequence goes on along the minus strand of JAZHRO010000019.1, from coordinate 60,807,561 downwards.
ACTCGCAATTGTACGTCGCAAAAATTTATTTCCAGACGTCTGGGAAGGCATCCAGATGTCTGACTAGACGTCTGGACCAACTCCCAGACGTCTTAAAAAGCATTTGATGTCTTGGGTCTTAACAACATAACAAACACAAAGGAAGTTTCGTCCCCGAAACTTGCGCTAACGAGGGTGTGGAAAAAAAAAACAACAATATATGCATAACAAATTCAAAGAGGACCGAAGCCGGTTCGAAAAGACGTACCCTCAAAGAGCTCCGGGTACCACTCCCACATCGCCACCTCAGGCTCCCAGGTAGCCTCCTCGTACCGCTGGCTCCTCCACAAAACCTTCACCAGGGGTACTTGCTTCAGTCTCAAACTCCGGACGGCTCTGTCAAGAATCTGCACTGGTCGCTCGAGGTAGGTTAGGTCGTCATCCACCTCAATGCTCTCGTGGCTCAGGACGTGACTGGGATCGGCGACGTACTTCCTGAGGTTGGACACGTGGAACACGTCGTGCACACCAGAAAGCTGGGGAGGAAGGGCAAGCCTGTAAGCAACGGATCCAACCCGCTCCAGGACCTCAAAGGGTCCCACGAACCTCGACGCGAGCTTCCCTCTCACCCCAAACCGCTGCAGGCCCTTCATGGGCGAAACATGAAGGAAGACGTGGTCCCCAACCTCAAACTGCAACTCTCTACGTTTCCGATTTGCAAAGCTCTTCTGTCTGCTCCTGACAGTGCGGAGTCGCCTGTGAATCTGCTCGATCACCTCCTGACTCTACCGGATCAGCCTGGGACCGACCTCCCACTTGGTCCCCACCTCAATCCAACTCAAGGGTGCCGTACACCTCCGTTCATACAGAGCCTCATAGGGTGCCATGCCGATGCTCGAGTGATAACTGTTATTATATGCAAACTCCGCCAGGGGCAAGTGCTCCTCCCAAGAGCCCCTCCAGTCCAGTACACAAGCACGCAAAAGGTCCTCAAGTGTCTGTATCGTGCGATCAGACTGTCCGTCCGTCTGCGGGTGGTATGCTGTACTAAACCTCAACCGCGTCCCCAGAGCCTGCTGAAACTCAACCCAAAATTGGGACGTAAAATGGGTATCTCGATCGGATACGATCTCCCACAGAATTTCGTGTAGACGTACCACATCGTGGATATACCTCTCTGCCAACTGCACTGGTCCCAAGGTGACTCGGATCGGCAAGAAACGTGCCATCTTCGTCAATCTGTCAACGATTACCCAGACTGCATTGTGTCCTCGCTGGGTAACGGGAAAGCCCACCACCAAGTCCATGGTGACGCTCTCCCACTTCCACTCTGGCACTGGAAGTGGCTGTAACGCCCTTGCAGGCCTCTGATGCTCGGCCTTCACCTACTGACACACTAAATACTGCTGTACGAATTCACCCACATCTCACTTCATCCCCCTCCACCATAAGTCGCGTCTCAAATCATGATACATCTTTGAGTTTCCGGGATGTATGGTGAACCTGGAACCGTGTGCCTCAGTCAGGAGCTCTCTCAACAGCTCCTTGTCCCTGGGAACGGACAAACGTCCCTTCACGCGCAATACCTGGTCTGTAAAAGAGAAGTCCCCAGGATCTCCTGACAGCACTCTGTCACGCAATGACTGTAAGTACGGGTCGGCCATCTGCCCTATGATGATGCGGTCCATCAGCTCTGGCCTCGTCTGTCGTGTCACCGTCACTGCCCCACAGTGCCCCAGTAACTCTAGTGGCCGCCAACTACCCATCTCCTCCATGAGGCTCCAACTCTGCGCCTGTAAACTGGCCACATGGGCGGGTGCCTTCCGACTCAAGGCGTCAGCCACCACGTTGGCCTTTCCCGGGTGGTAGGAAATGCTGCAGTCATAGTCCTTCAGGAGCTCCAACCAACGTCTCTGTCTCATGTTGAGCTCCTTCTGATCAAACAAGTATCTGAGACTCTTATGATCTGTGAAAATCTCAAAAGTCTCACCGTACAAGTAGTGCCTCCAAGTCTTCAACGCGAACACTACAGCTGCCAGCTCCAGGTCGTGGGTAGGGTAACTATGCTCATGGTGCTTCAGTTGCCGCGAAGCATAAGCGACAACGTGACCCCTCTGCATGAGCACACCCCCTAACCCCTGCAAAGAGGCGTCCGTGTACACAACGAACCCGCCACTACTATCTGGGATGGTGAGGACGGGAGCCGAAGTCAGCCTCTCCTTCAGCTCCTGAAAACATGCCTCACAAGTGTATGTCCAAGTAAAGGGCACGTCCTTCCGGGTTAGCTGTGTCATAGGACGTGCAATCTGCGAGAAGCTCTTGATAAATCGCTAGTAGTAGCCTACCAGTCCCAAGAAACTGCGGATCTCAATAACTGTACACGGTCTCTCCTACCTAAGCATTGCCTCAACCTTGGCTGGGTCCATAGCCAAGCCATCCCCGGAGATCACATGACCCAAGAAGGTCACCTCCCTCAACCAGAACTCGCACTTGCTGTATTTGGCGTACAGCCTACGTCGTCTCAGCATGTCCAAAACCATCCGCAAATGCTGTCCGTGCTGCGCCTGGTCTCGGGAATAGATGAGCACATCATCAATAAATACCACCACGAACTGGTCCAAGTACGGTCTAAACACCCAGTTCATCAAATCCATGAAGGCAGCGGGGGCATTGGTCAGCCCAAATGGCATGACCTGAAACTCGTAGTGTTCGTACCGGGTGTGGAAAGTTGTCTTGGAGACGTCTGCCTCCTTGATCCTTAACTGGTGATATCTAGACCTCAAGTCGATCTTGGAGAATACTGTGGCACCTCACAGCTGGTCAAACAAGTCATCAATCCTCGGCAGCGGATACCTATTCTTGATGGTAACCCAATTCAGCTATCTGTAGTCCACACAAAGGCGTAGGGTACCATCCTTCTTCTTTACGAACAAAATCGGGGCTCCCCATGGAGACTCACTGGGCCTCACAAAGCCCTTCTCCAGAAGATCCTGCAACTGAGACTTGAGCTCTTGCAGCTCAAGTGGTGCCATCCTGTATGGTGCTGTGGAGATGGGGCTGGTCCTCGGTACCAGTGAGATCTCAAACTCGATCTCATGCTTGGGCGGTAGTGCTGGCAACTCATCTGGGAACACGTCGGGGTACTCTCTGACCACCAGGATACTTTGGAAGTCTGCCACAGGGCTGGGCTCCGCCACCACACAAGCTAGGAAGCCCTCACACCCCTGGCTAAAAAGTCTCACCGCCCGAAGTGCAGAAATGCACCTAAAGCCTCCGTCCACCAGCTGCCTGTGGAACTCGAAAGAAGGCAACTCCGATATGGAGAAGACGATCTTCCTCTCAAAGCAGTCCACCAAGGCGTGGTAAGCGGACAGCCAGTCCATCCCCAGAATTACGCCAAAGTCCTCCATCTATATCATAATCAGGTCAGCGGGAAGGCTGTGTCCCCCAACACTGACCTCGCAACTTGTGTACACCTCCTTAGCTATAAATAGCTGACCACTCGACCTTCTGATCACGAACGGATCCTCTAACAGCTCACAGTCCTACCCCAAACTAATCGCAAAACTGGCAGCAACAAAAGAGTGAGTAGCATCGGAATTGAAAAGCATGTAAACAAGTCTACCGGAAACTGAAACCATACCTTCCACCATTGATCCCGAAGCTCTGGCATCCCTGTGTGTCAGGGCGTTGATACGCCCCTCAGCCCTAGGTGCAGACGAAGCAGCCACACTTTGAGTCGGACGGGTAGCCACTGGCCGGTACCCTCCCCGTGACTGCTGTCCCCCTCCTCGCACCTGGAAACCGCGGCCTCCTGCTCGCCCTCCAATGCTCGGCACGGGAAGCATCTGCTGGCCTCCTGCCTTAGAGGGGTATTCCCTCCTGATGTGGCCCAGCTAGCCACACTGGTAGCAAAAGGGGACTCGACTCCCGCCCTCAGTGGGTCCCTACTGACGGCTGAGCGGGGGTTCGGTGCTAGCAGCTGGCCCCTGTCGGGGCCCCCCAAAGGCCACTGATGGCTCCATAAAACGTGACGGCTCTCCTGCGGGCGCCACATGTCTCCTCTCTCATCGGCCCTGTGAGAAGTCTGGCTGGAGGGGCCACTTTCGCCCACTGTCAGTGTCACGTGCGGATGGGTTGGTCTCTTCATATGTCATAGCTGCCTCCACCACCCTCGAGAACGTAGGTAGCTTCAGGGGTTTGACATACCCCCGAATCGCAGGCCAGAGCCCCTCAGTGAACCGCCAAAGGCGCTCCTCCTCAGTAGCCACGGCTGTCGCTGCGAAGCGAGACAGCTCCAGGAAATGCATACGGTACGTGCTCACGGTCATCGTCCCCTGGCGGAGAGTGTGGAACTCCCGCCTCCTCTGGTCCTGCCACATCTGGGGAAAGTACTGCTCGTAGAAGAGGGTGACGAACCGATCCCAAGTCGACTCGTCCCTTTCCTGACCCCTGACCGCCCTCCACCACCTATGTGCCACGCTCTCCAGCTGGTACGTGGCAAAGGCCACGCGGTACTCCACGGGGGGGCGAAGGGTGTCAAAAACCTTCCCGATCTACTCGAGCCAGTCCTCCGCCTCGATCGGGTCCTCATCCCCCTTGAAGGAGGGGGGCTTCAGCTTCCGGAACTGTCCGAAAAGCTCAAAGTGGTGCTGAAGTGGAGATGCTGGTGCGCTTCTTGCTAAAGAAGCATCGTGCTCGGAAGTGCCGGAGGAAGGTGGGGGTGGTGGAGGCCCACCCTCTCCCCCGCGTCCAGCGCCGTGTCCGTCGCGTGGTCCCACAGAGGACTCGCCCTTCGCAGCCCTAGGGAGAGGCGCTCATGGCGGCGGGTGGAGCTCCTCTCTCACGATGTCCTGTATCAGCTGAGCGAGGTCCTAGGCCAGAATGCCCAGAAGCAGTGCCTGGTCCACTGAGGCATCGGCCTCAACGCACCCACCCCCCCGACCTCGTCCTCAGCCGCATCCGCGGCCCGCCTCGCTACCTCCTCATCGAGGCATCTCTTGCAAGGAGACGCGGACACGGAACAGAAAAGACATCAATACGAATCGATATTCATCGAAGAAGTCTCAAAACCGATGCCAAAAGGTACGTTGTGGTGGCTACTCTAGTTACAGGCACGTGAATTGGTTATTTTCCAGCCAGTTGGTTCACTTCTCAGGACGACCTTGCTCTGATACCATCTTGTTACGACCCGATTACCGAATCCCTATAGGACACGAGAATCGGACTGACTCGACTGATCCCAAGATCCAGTCGTCCAACGAGAAAGTGACAAAAAAGCAGCAAAATAAATCACATTCACCATGCAAGTAACTAACAGTAACAAAAGTACAGCAGTAAAGAAAAGAACTACTACAGTACATACCACCACAATAGTAGAGAATTAAAATAGGTACAGAAGTATGATGCTTACAATAAAAGAGTACAAGTGTAACAGAATATACTCACTACAACAGAAAAATGGTACAACAAAAGTACAACTACTGGACTCTACTAGGCCCAGCACCCTCCGTAGCCACAGGCTCTAGCTGCTCAACACCTGGTCCTGAAAAGGTGAAAAGGTGACACGTCAGCGAAACGCTGAGTAGAGTGGCAACCAGCCAGCCAAGAAACAGTAAAGGTGGACCAGTAGCTGTTATTTTTAATTTCTTTCCTTATTTCTCTATTTACTCATTCTTGAATTATTTTTCAGATCTTTCTCTTGATCTCGAATGTTCCTCGTGGGAACGATCTTGATTGCAGTCTTTTCCGAAAAATAGAAGTAGCACGTGGTGCTCTCCTAGCCGGGAGAGTCCCCCGTGGTGGTCCTACCCTCAGTCAACCACCCCAAGGTCACTGACAGACGTAACGGTGACTACGACATGCGCGATAAATGCACGGGTAGCTACCCCGCACTGGCACGCGGTCAGTCGTTTCCATTAACGGGTGCGCCCCAAAGCACAGCACGGAACCAGTATAGGGAAGAGCCCTCTCAGTAACAGGGGTCCAGCCCCTCCACAGTAACCAAACAAGGGTCTTGCCCCTCCACAGTCCGCGCACCCTCGCCTGACTACCCTGGTTTGCCCAGTGGGCCTAACAAGTCGGTGTAGGACGGCTAGCAAAGCCCTGGGGCCCATGGGGTGGCTAGCGCTCTCCATACACTAGTAGCTCTCCCTGGTACTGTGTACGCGAGGGCCAAAAGTCGATACAAAGTGGCCAAACCTAACCCTGGGTCCCTGGGGCAGCTAGCTCCGCTCTGCACTAAATAGGGGGGACAGTCACTCTCCTTGGTACTCCGTACTCAAGGACCAGCTCACTTCCCCAATTCCATTCTATTTACCTTTTAGGAGTTCTACTCCTAATTCCCCATAGGGTTCATGCTCATATTTCTCTAGCCAAGCCATTTTAGGTTTCATCATTTCAGTTTTAATCTCATATAGCCCGTGTTTCCAACATTTAATATCAATTTATATACAAGCAGCTCAATTTTAGTTTTCAACAACTGGAATCACATGTAGCAATTACCAGCAACACTACTCTATATTTCACAGGCATCTGTTATCCAATTACAGGCAATTATCGTTATTCTATCTACTTTTCCAAGACTTCCATTCATGTATTCATGACATTCGTTTCAATTTTTCTGTTCCTAAGATTCATGCCATACCCTAAGATCTATCATTCAATCTAGTTTTCCAGTCCTAGGAGTCATGCCATACCCTAGGATCTATCATTCAATCTAGTTTTCAGACCCTAGGATTCATGCCATACCCTAGAATCTATTATTTATCTCAAAGATGCATTAATGTTGGTAAATAACCAAGGGGAGCCACTCTACCCGCAAAACCACGAGTAATGGGGGCATGATCGGTAGGTCCGCGTGCCTCCGCAACCCCTAGAGCCGCAACGGGACAAGGTCTTAACACAAGGATAAGTCATAAGGAACCACTCAGAATAGGATACAAGTACTTTAAACAAGTAGAGGAACTAATTTTGAGAATAATGAAATTTTAAACGCAGAAATAGGACCTCGAACGGACCCTAAAGGGGTCAAAAATGACAACTCTGCCTCAAATCAGACGTCTGGAACACCTTCCAAACGTCTTAAAAGGTGGTCCAGGTCATACCTCACTCTGAGCTGTTCTTCAGACGTCCAGGATCCCATTGAACCGTCTGGACCTAATTCCAGACGTCCGACTATCACTCCGGACGTCTGGAGACTCTCTCCACTGTTTGGTGCTGTGCCCAGACGTCTGATCTGTGTGGGAGGGCGTGTCCTCGCGCCTTCTCGAGTGAAACTGCATGCGCGACAAAAACCTTCTTAATCACAACACGTCTCAACCTTCGGCGGATCGGCCTACATGGCCGCATCCTCTAAAAGGAGGAAGATGAGAAATATCATACCTTTCAGACGTCTGGATCCCTTTCCAGACGTCTCCCGTGTCGTCTGGACGTAGGTCCAGACATCTGATTCTGGGAAAATTTCCCAGAATCCGAACCTCCTCGCCTTCTTCCTACTGCGCACGGTCGCGTCGCGCTCGCCTGCCTGCTGCCTGAGCTACAGCAACACCGAGGTAACCCCCCCTCAGCACCACGCTCTCGCTACGCGCCCGTCGGCCAGCTCCGAGCTGCTCCGACGAGCTTGCTCTCTCTTCCTTACGCGCTCTCCCTCTTTTCCCTTCTCGCTGCACTTCTTCCTCTCTCATGCACCCGGCAGCAGCTGCTGCCCACTCTCTCTCTCTCTCTCATGCTCAAGCTGGAAGAAGGAGGGGACGGTGGGGTGATGTGTAAGGGAGAGGGAAGGGGTATTTGAAGGCGTGGGGAGGGAGGAAAAAGTGCCTGCAGGTCGGTGGGCTCAGTCTGCGTGCGCATGCGCGCAAACTCGTAATCGTACGCTACAAAAATTTATTTCCAGATGTTTGGGAAGGCGTCCAGACGTCTGGACCAACTCCCAGATGTCTTAAAAAGCGTTTGATGTCTTGGGTCTTAACAGCCTAGGTCATTAGATAAATGAGAAATGAGTCGGTCACGCACTGTAGCCGCGTGAGGTCGTGGCTACAGTGCTAGGGGCAAAAAGTTGGCAGGCTCTGTGTGATGGTACCGGCTGAGCAGCGGGCGGGAAGAAGCAGCAAAGCATGTGAAGCAGGGCCAGGACCTGCAGGGGACGCGTGTAAAGGCACGGGAAGTAGCTAAGCCGCACGGAGATGCACAGGGAAGGTGGCTGAGCGCACGGCGATGGTGCGCAAGCTTAACAAGCTCTGAAGCTTGCTGCAGAACCAACAATGGCGAAAAGTAGAGCTAAACAAAGCAAAAAAAAGAATGCAAAAAAAAAAAAACAAACACAAAAGAGAATACACCACGCCCACCTGCTTGCGATGGAGTTGGGTGGTAGTGTTCCCTCACCGCGGTGGTTGCAACCACGGGAGAGAATCCTCTGCACTCAGTGTTCCTCTCAACTTGTGAGAGGATACTAAGGATGAGGAGGGGAAGAGAGGGAGAGAGGAGAGCTCAGTGTTGTGTGTGGCCGGCAGAGAGGGATGTGTGGTGCTATGTGTGTGCTGCTAATGGTAGGGAATGGCTGAGGGTGAGGTGAGGGGAGGGGTTGTGCCGACCATCTGCAAGGCGGTGGAGGTGTGGGTTTTATAAGTGAGGGTAGTAAGGGTAGCGACAGTCGTAGGTCGTTGGGATGTTATTTTTAAAGGGGACAATTTTGGGTAAATTATGGGGGTGCACTTGAGGTGTTGGAAAATGAATATAGGCTGTTATTAGATGCTTATTAGGTGGAATACAAGGGGGGATTTGAATGGAAATAAGGTAGAAATAGAATGGATGAATGGATGCTCAATCTCTCTCTCTATCTTCCTCTCCATAAAATGCACAAATGCGAATATTTACAAGATGCATGCATAACTATCTAATCTAAATGCATAATGTTAGAAAATAGCATAAGTTGGCCTAATTAGAGACGTGAATTGCTGCACAATCAAGAGCCTCAATTAGTAATCATGGAATAAGTAGGCCAAGATATTCAATCCTAAAATCTAACATGTATGCATGCAAATATTTATAATATGCCATAATTCTATTGCAACTACTGCTACAAAACCAGCATAATTAAGAATGTTAACATATAAATATGCAAACTTTATCACCTATCAACCAACCCAAAACTCATATAAGTTTTACGATTTTAGTCTTAACTCGACCTATAAACCAATGATCCATTTTCAATGGTTTCGGTGGATTATTTGAGTTGACCTGAATAACGCCTACCCCTAATGTCACCTCTTCTTAATCCCTCCCCTACTAGGTCAAAAGACTTTATGCCTGTTGTTCATCCCATCTCTATCTTGAGATTGTGATTTCTTTCTCCTTAAGGATATCTAGGCTTTGTTTGCTATCTTCTTTTGGTTTTTTATTTCCTTGCCATGACTTCGCTCCACATCACACATCTCCCCGCAATTGAAATCATGCACTCATAAATGAGCACCTGATGTGCACACATCTAATTGGCCTAAAATGTCCATTTATACATGTTCTTAGTGTTATAGAAGCATCATGCATTGTAAATATCGCATAACATGCATCATCATGCATTTAAATTAATTTATACAAATTGTATAGTAATTTGCCTCTTATTGTGACCAAGGGATAGGGCAACATCATTTTGGGACCTCAGATTGAAGATTCAGGCATTCGGATCTAACCAGGGCGACGATCAGAGTCCAACACCTCCAAGATCACTTCTATCGGGCATCCGTAACATTAGATGCAGTCTGAGGAAGATGAGAAATCAAGGGGCAAGGTGGTGGAAATTCAAACCTCATATGAAGAATCCAACCACACAGATGGGTTCGTATCAACGATCGCAGCCTAATGGTGCGAGAATCGGTCCAATTCTACATCTGTGATACCACCTACAAGCATTTGAAGATAGACGGCTAGGATGGCGCCACATGGTGCCATCCCAATAGCCCAAATCGCCCAAGCACACCCGCAGCGCATCTCCTTCATCTAATCATTTAATCCTAGCCGTCGGATCTGGGATCCAACGGCAGAGGGTGAGTGAGCGTTAAAACGCAAACGCGACAAAGTAGTGGCCTCAACACAGCAGCGATGACCTCAGACGAAGAGACGAAGGCGTGCGTTCGAATCTACGCGAGTAGATTAAATCCACAAAGAGGCAGGCATGGCGAAATTTGCCCGTTCAATGCGCAATGAACAGTAGCTGAGGTGGGGACGTGGCACAATCTTGAGCATCAGATGTACACATGCGATCTCACGTGCATCCAAATGCACGATCGGACGTGCCAAGTACGCAATCTGAAGCGTAGGCAGGCATGTGATCTCAACCCTTCGATCTTGATCCAATGGTGATCAAAGTGGCTGTGTCGCCGCTCAACATACGAAGAAGCAACGCACATGAGATCTTAGCCCTCCGATCATGATCGGACGACCTTGAATATTCGATGACACACACAACGCATGAAGGAGAAGAGGCGGTGACGCAGCAACACGAGAGCCATTGGATGCGGAGTGAGATGCTGAGATCGGAGGTGCCTCTTCACTGACGTTTACCTTCAACGACAGATGCATGTCACTAAAAGGCTTGTATTTAATTTTCAAGATGTGAAGTACCCCTTTTGCCCCCATGTCCTCAACTATAAATAGGACCCTACGCCCCACATATTTCTTCATCCCTTTCTCTCTTCTCTCACCTCTTCCAAAGCTTTACAAGCTGGTCCCATGCCCGAGATGCTCCACTAAAGCTAGAGTAAAATAATTTTGTCCATCTTCTCACCCCCTTCGTGGAGCATCCCATGGTTGTCTTCTCCCTACCATTCGAGAAGCGAAGCCCGCTGCGATGTGGCCCTACTTCGTCCACCGTCCTCCAACCCCATTCTCCCTTGTCCAGCATATTACCACCCACTTCCGGGCACTCCGTCAATGCTGCTCGTCCTCCAAGCAACCATCGAAGAGGATTTTTCTCATCCCTATCTTTTTACCACTTTCTAGTGTAGATTTCAATTTTACAATTAGTGTAACGAACACGACTATACCCTTATGAAATACTTGTTCTCTCTCCCTCCCTCTTTCTTTGTATTGTTCTCTCTCTCTTTCTTCAATTATTTATTCTTTAAGTAGTTTAGCTCATGTAAATTAATTTCGACAATCTATTCTGCTTTGTAACAATAATTCCAAACATGGTTTTTAATCAAACGTTCGCCTCTCCGTGTTCAACCCAAGACTCACCTGAGTTTCAATTATAAATTTTATTTGGTAGCGGATTTTCTTGCGAATTTTACGACTTGAGTTTTTCCAGACTCAAACCTTTCGCAACGATTTTCCCACCCATTAGCACCCTTTTGTAATTTATGCTCATGGTTCTCCTTGACACATGGCAACCACTTAACATTTATATTTTTTTTTAGTTTTTTGTTGGTTATTTTATGTCGAAGTCATTGACATGGCTAGAATCTATCTTAAAGGCCTTATTAGATCATTTTCGACACACCATTGCCCATACTTGGTTTGTATTTCCTTCAAGAGTCATTCTTGGCTCTTTCTTTTCACAAATCTTCCCTCTCTCTCATCCTTTGATTCCCTTTTTTTTATGATACTATCTTTGGGATACTTGCAAAGTCATAGAAATACCAACTTAGTCACAAAATTTTGATAAACACCTAACTTTAGCCTATGAATACATGCTATATTTACCAATATAGAGTTATGCATTAAAAGTAGCTAAATAGGAAAACTTATGATCTATGTGACTCGAAAATAGCATAAATTAGGCATGTTTATTCATAAAAATAATGAACCAATCAACAACCTCCTCAAGAATCTCTAGAACATAATTTCTCTATGACAACACCATGCTTTTTGACTTTCTAGCCATTTCAATACCTAAGAAATATCTTAGATTCCCTAAGTCTTTCATGATGAATACCTTATGCAAGATTTCCTTAGTTTCCTAAATCCCTACATGATCATCTCTAGTCAAAATCATACAATCAACATAGACAACAAGAATAATAGTACCTAAATAGAGTGATCTAAACTAGATCTTAAAAAATCAATCTTCTGAATTTCCCTACTAATGAGGTGTGACTCATCATAGCTAAAATATCCAAGTTAAGCTAGAAACTAGGTTACACACAACATAATTAATACATGAAAAGGCTAAAGTGTGGGAATTAACATAAATGACCTAAAACATAAAATTTGTGCTAAAAATGCATAACTAGGTCATAAAATGGATATTCTATTCATTAATACAAATTGATGATCCATTTGCAAATTGAACACATTTCTTAGTTTAAAAGTTCAAATCAAAGGTGGAATTGACTTCATAACTGTTCAATTGGGATTCAAGAAGAACTTGGTGGCATTTAGACATCATTAGGACCTTGCAATCACTACATTACATCTAGGTCCTTAGGTCATATATATTTATTCATGTTTAAAACCTCCAAGGACTCATTTGAAAGTATCCAAGGACCTTCATGTAGACTCCAAGGACTGCGCTGTACTCATTCTTTGCCACTTATGGGCCTAAGTGTAGATGTTCTACCGCTTCGCCCTTAATGGGTATCCTAGCAATTTTCCTACTAGACCTGCGGGCGTGGTGCACTATTGACCTACAAGAATAGCCACGATCTCGGCCATTCATCTCATGCATCCATCATCCTTTGACCGATCCAAATCGATTCTTCCCGTGCTTACGCGCATAAACTCACCATTAAACCCAGGTCCAATCCAATGGTCTTGATTTGAGTTTAAACCTTCATGCGCCCTCTCAACCAAATCCCACTGCCCATGTCCTAGGAGCCTAATCTCACCACTGCGGTGATTACAATCACTCCCTCAGCTACTTCGGCTCCTCCTTGAGCTTGTGTGCAAAGGATCAAGCTCCCTCCACCCTGAGGCAATCCCTTCATCTATGTCTCTAGTTCTCCTTCCTCCTTCATCGACTGTCGGTGATAGGGGCAGTTCTCCCTCCTCAATTTCGTCGTTGTAGTGACCAGCTGCAGCCTAGGGACCTCATTCCTTGCTAGAGAACCTCACATCCCCATTCGTCACCACAGTAACTCGCTGTGGATCTAGGGACCTCATTCTTCTAAGTAGATAGATTTACCGCTTTCATAGATTAGATTTACTACTTTCTAGGATTAGAAGTAGCTAGTTAGAGAATTCACTGTGGAATTATTAGATTAGTTAGGAGTAGACTCATATAATGATCCCTCACCTTCTTTGGTCAATTCCAATCGAAGAAGATGAATTCATTCTCGCTTGCTTGTTCATTCTTCTTCCCCACCATTTCACAATCGCTTTCTGAATTTTCCTCACGATTTACTTCGCAATTCACCCATCTATCAAGCAATTAATAGATCTGAAGCTTGATAGATTTCAGATCTAATGGTGTACAAAACCCATTTAAGGGTGGTCTCATTCATACCATCTGATCACAATCACCCTCATTATGTTTTGATTTGTGATGATTTGGTCGTTTAGAACTGATATGGATTTTAAGATTGAATGAAGATTTCTAATGCAATCATGTTTTTATCAGCTCTAATTGATCAAATTTGAGCTTACATTTGGTTAATTGGATTTGAGGTAAATGATCTAAGCTTTTTAATCTAAACTCTATTGCCTGATTTAGCTAAGTCGAAGTTTTAGTTCAGATCATTTTTGTTCTTTATTGAGGGAGTGAAGATCCATGAAAAATTCAAGCATGGATTAGAGATCTTCACAGTGATCTACTAAATTTTAAAGGATCACCTAGAACACATGCACACCAATTAATGGTGTGTAGATGTTTTAGATGATCAAATCATTTTGGTAAATTCATAGCAACAGCCCAGTTTGGGTGACATTAATTTCCTTATTCAAAATGTTTCAGATCTGATATTTGAAAATTTAGCTGGAGTTTTTGAGGATTTTGAAAGAAATTTCTGAGTTGATTGGGCATTGGGTTGATTGCTGATGAGAACCTCATCAAAAGTCCTAACTAACTCTTTTCGACCTAAAAAAAAGATAACAAAAGCTCCTACATAACCAAGAGAAAGGCCTCATTCAAGGGAAATACCAATAATTGGGTAGTAACGATTTGCCCTAGGTTTTTTTTTTCAGATGTGGAAACCGCAGGACCAGAAGTAGTAGGATTGATTGGAATAATTATGGAAGAGAATAAGAAACAAAGGGTAAAATTGTAATTTTACCAGTGCAGTTCATCAACGGGATTTTCTACGGTCTAGACATAGATCAATTGGACTTAATAAGAGAAAAAATGGGATGGTTCAGTCAGAAAAGGGTTATTGTGAAATTCAAGAATTAAATGACATTCTGTAACCCTAAAACAAACCTACTTAATTTCACAAGATTTCAGTCAGGATAAAAATCAACTAAACCCTATAAAATTCATGGAAAAATATCCCCTAGGGTTTAGAACCTTCAATTTGGCCTTTGGAACCTGTTTTGACCTAGATTGGGGACCAAGCTCAATATTTGACCTAATTTTAGGTTTTTGTGCAAACTATCCAGTCAAACGTGGTCAAACCTAAAATCCAACTTCATCATTGGATTACTTAGGCCAAAATTAGGTTTTTACCAAAATTTGTAGTTAAGAGAAGGCCATCTTGACCTACTTTGCAAAATAGTCCACCCAATTACATTTTGACTCCTAACTTTTGAAAACCCTTGCAAAGACCCCCTCAACTTCTCCGTCACTTTTTGTATTCAGGTCCCCCTGCCATTACAGCAGAGGCCCATACCTACGGTGAGGTTTCGAGGAGGATTTCTCCTCGCTTCCCCAGGGAGCAGCTCCCAGATTTGAAAAGGGAGTCCTCTATGAAACTCCCTACCACCTGAGTAACTTCCCATGCCCTGAATCACCCCATACCTCTCGTGCGAACACTCGAGAGGTACGGATATCACTTTCGGCCAAACCTCCGACGAGGAATTTTGGCCGCCTCCTTGAACCTGACCCTCTACCCATGCCTATATAAGAAGCGCCAGGTCTAGCCGAAAGGGTAAGCTCGACTTGGCCGAAGAATCACCCCAATTTCGTCTCCTCCTCCTTCGGTCAGGAGTCCAACGAGCTCCGGCAAGCCCTCCTCCTCTTTTTCGTTGCTCTACCACAATACCAGTGGCAGAGCCACCTTCACCATCTTCCTCTGCGTCGTGCAACACCCGCGCACGCACCTCTAGCCCCATCGTCGTCGCCGTCACCCCTCCCCTAGACATCTTCGTCTCCAGCGACGGCAGATACGCGCCGTCCGCCTCTCTGCCTCCCCTTCGCTCCGATCACCACAGATAAGTTCCTCCTCTCCTCTTCATTTCCCCTCTCTTAATTTACACTTTCGACCCCTCGACAACCACAGACCACCACCATCTTCTCCACCTCCGGCAGACCAACCGTAAGGTGCTCCTGCCACTCCACGCATCCACCCACCTCGCCAACCACCTCACAAGCTCCACCACGTCTCACTGACCATAACCCCTCTCTCCATTCATCGCCACACACCCCCAACACATCCCTCGAACACACCCACATATGCACACACAGAGCGACCTAGGCACGCATGACTAGGCTGCCCTGCAGCCAACCACCTAGCTAGGCACCTTCGCCGTGCTAATGAGGCCGCAAGGCCATATGCATGAATCTCAGGTCGACCCCCTTGCTGCCATTAGCAATGGCTTGAAGGAGCTCACAAGCATCGCTCCAAGCCGCATCAACCCAGGTGCTGCACTCCAGGTGGCGCGCGTTGAGTGTGCGAACACATCCAGTTAGAGAACGAGCCTGGAGAGCGACTGCAGCTATGGCAATTAGGCGAAGTCCTCCTGCGCGGGCGCGAGCGAAGCGAGTGGGACTTTTAGTCCCACCTCGGAAAGCCAGAAGTGCACAGAGTGAGTTAAATTGAATTCGTGTTTCTAGCTTATCACCTCAAATGAGACGGGGTGAGGTCCCTCGCCCTCACTCACTCATGCCTCGTCCGCGACCTGCCAACGTGGATCTGGCACCCAACCCGATTACCTATCCCACGTACTCCTCTCGCATCACCCACGCCGATGTGCCTGGACCCGGGTGTGCTTGACCCGACCCGATTACCCGACTCTGGGAGAGCATTCCTAAGAGCGAAATAAAGAGTGAGAGAGAGACATGGGAGGGTAGGGGCTAGGTTTTGCGTTGTGATGTTGTGCAGGAGCTAAAGGAGGCAGCTGCTGAAGAAGGAAGGAGAAGAAGAAGAAGCCAAGGAAGGAGCTGAGGGACTTAGCAAGGAAGACTGAAGCCACAGAAGAAAAGAAGGAGGAAGCAGGTGCGGGAAAGAAGGAGAAGGAAGATGGCACTGTAGCCGCAGAGAAGCTGAGGCAGAAGAAGAAGGAGAAGGTGCATCTGAAGAAGAAAAGAAGAGGAAGCAGAAGAGAAGAAGACAGAGAATGACTAAGAAGAAGAGAAGAAGAAGAAGCCAAGGAGGAAACCGCAGAAGAAGATGAGGAGCAGCTGAAGACAGAGGAAGAAGACAGGAAGGAGGAAAGCCAAGTGAAGAAAAAGAAGAAGAAGAAGACAGAAGAGAAGAAAAAAAGTAAACACTATAGCATTTGCTAGTTAAGACGTCTGATTCTCAGAATCAGACGTCTAAGAAAGGAAAGACAGAGAAAGAAAGAAGGAAAAGGTGCGGCCAAGAAGAGAAAGAAAAGGAAAAAAGAGAAGAAAGAAGAAGCTATCAAGAAAATTTCATTTTCCATTTCCATTCTCTTTTTAGTTTCCTTATAGACTCTCATTTACATTATGGTTAAATATCATATTTGAGAATTGTGATTTCTGCTTCTAAAATGTCAATTTGCTCCTTGAGTTTGACCTCGGATACTTTAGTTTTCGAGTAAAATAAAATGTTAATCGTTTTTTGTGGTGATTTCAAATATACTGCAACGTCCTTCTTTTAAAAACACGATCTCAACGCGTAAACGAGAAACATTTTTTGGCGCCATTGCTGGGAAGCAACGGGCATTTTAGAAGCTTTCATCACAACTTCTGATTCAATACTAACCTAATTTCTCTCTTTTGTTGTGATTGTTTCAGGGAAAGCCAAGGAAAGAAAAGCAGCCGCACAACAACCACACCAAGGAACAGGTAAATTTTCATTAGCCCTCTCTCTTAATCCCCTCAAAATCTAAAAAGGAAAATAAAGAAAAATCAATCTAGGGCTACCTGTTTCCATATTTAGTACTTCACCAAAAGTTGCCTGATTTTCATTTCAACACATTTTTAATTGCACATCCACTCAAAGTAACTAAGGCTATAAAACCTTCTTGATTGAGCCCTAGATACCAATTTTTGAGGCAACTAAATTGGACCAAGTAGAGCCAACTTAAGGATTACAAGCTAGGGTTTTAGAAACACATCTTCTTCTAAGCAAAGAATCAAAAATTTCAAAAAGAGGTGTGCCTAAGCCTTATTTGAAAAGACCTATCAAAGAGAAACCCTAAGCAAATCAGGCTCTTAATTCATTTGAACCCTAAAAGCAAGGACCTAAAAGCTCTCAAAGGAACAAAGAGGTAAAGTTGATCCTTTGGGTCAACCAACCTTAAAATTAGGTCACTGTTTGCACCCAAAAGACCTAAAAGTTCAAGTGGAACCCTAAGCACCTTGATCTCAACTAAAAAAAGGTAGACTTAAGAGGATAAGGTCCCCATTTTGGTATACCTGGAATTTCAGTGACAAGAGAGGTCGGGTGGGAGAAACCCTGTAACCCGTGGGGACGCTCTACCATGTAGGGGTCTTCGTGGGACTCTCCTTCTCTGGCTGCCCAGGTATTTCTCAGGTGGACGACCTTTCTGACTAAGGGGTATCATCTGCCCCGAACCTCTATAGTCACCCAACATATTTTGGGTGTCTCGATTGGGTCCAGCATATTCTGATCTCATCAAATCCTTCGGTGCATGTTTGGTAGGAGGTCCTTAAGACCTCATTTAGAAATCCACTCTCCCCGAGGCCAAGCCTCGGTACCCTTGTTTGTGCAGCAACCCCACCACATAGATCTTTCCTTTGATTCAGAACCAAGTTCTCCTTATTCTTCCATTATGGCACAACCTGTTGAAGAAGAGAACAACCTTGAGCACCAGCTACAGCGCCTAAATGATCTCTTACAAAACTTTGTGAACCCACCACAGCGACCTATGATGTGAGATCACTATAATCCCGCTGCGGTGGAAATCGAGCCTCGAGTCCGAATCCTGGCTGGAGGTCCTGATTCTGAACTCAAGCCCAATATGATTCATGCCATACCAAAATTCAATTGGCTTAACTCTGAGGATCCATTCCAGCATATTAAACAGCTCAAGCATCTGGCTTAGACCTTCGGGTCAGATGCATAAAACTGGGATATTCTGCTCATGAAGATGTTTTCTTTCTCCCACATGGACAAGGTTGCTCATTGGTATCAAACTCAGACTCGTTCGATCAACACATGGGATGAACTTCAGTCCGAGTTTTTGAAGAAGTTCTCTCTCGTTGGTCGGACAAAAGCCTTGCACCATCAGATCACTCATTTCTCCCAACAAACGGGAGAACCTCTTCATGAGGCATGGGACCGATTCTTGGATCTCATGCGAAAGTGCCCCCATCACGGAGTTCCTAAATGGGAACAAGTCCAGTCTTTTTACCAGGGACTCCGTGAGGACATTTGATTATTCGTCAATGCAACCTACGGAGGAAACATCATGGGTCAGCATGAGAACACGGTGTGGGAGATTCTCGAAAATATGTGCGACAACTCCATCAATAATGACTCCATGGGCTTATTCGACCGGACAAATGCCCGCACATCGATGAATCTTAGGGGAACACATAAGACGCAGGGCCTATCTGCATCCATCGACTTGGAGCTGATGGCCAATCGGTTGGACAAGGTCTCTATCATAGAGAAGAAGGTGGATGAGCTGACTCGGCATCTGCAGCGAGCCACCTCTGCACAAAACTCTTTCACACAGCCACCTCTCGCGAGGGAAACTATGCAAAACATCTATCATCGATCTTCTCAGGGGATGGACCCATATCCACCCTCGTCTGACTCTAGGATCGGAGGGACCTCCGATCCACTCTATTCTAGTAGGGGGAACTCTGAACCCCCATACTCTGACTTCCCTGAGGCTCCTCAAACCTGCGAGGACCTCAATGCCATCCAGAATGACCCATTTTCTAACACCTACAACCTTAGATGGAGAAATCATCCCAACTTCCAGTGGGCGGGAAATTCTCATAATCAAAAACTACCTTATCAACCCCATCCACAAGCCCCTCGTCCATATCAGCCACCTCAGCCTCGACCCAACCCTACCTATCAATCTGGGCCAAACTAAGACCAAATGCTCTTATCCTTCAAACACTAGCTGACATTCAGAGAACAAATGCAGTAATACAAAAACAACACAAGGATGAGATCACAGAGGTTTGCAACCAACTCTCTCAGATGGCGAATTCCCGCCAACCAGGCACATTTCCTTCACAACCTCTACCGAATCCAAATAACGTGCCGACCCAGAGGAGCGTTATGAATCCAGGCCATGCACATATGATTTATCAGGCCCCTTCTGTTCCATCACTTGACGGGATGGAAGCTTCAACATCTTACGTGGGATTTCAATAGCAGCCACCCATTTTACCAACCCCAACCCAGAACCAGGCAGAATTAAACTCTGTAACAACCCATAGTGGTAAAGCAACCCAAGACCAACCTTATCCAAACCACTCCAAGTTTGGTAGTGAACCAAGTCCTAGGATAGTTATCCAGGATGTCCCTATCCCAGATCAAGAACCTGGACCTATTCTAGAAGAACCAACCAAGGTTCCATTTCCCGAGGCCTTGACCAAGGGAAAAAGGATAACCAAACTCGTGGCTCCTGAGGAGGATCTAATCAAGCTCTTTGAACAGGTCTAGATAAACATCCCCTTGATGGATGCAATCCGCCACGTACCGACTTACGCACGATTTTTGAAAGACGTGTGCACACACAAGCGTAAGCTGCGAACCAAAAGTGGGAGTCTGATCAGACTATCAGAGCAAGCTAGCTCTGTAATCTTGAGTAAACACCCACCCAAGGCAAAAGACCCAGGCACTCTCCTGATTTCATGTAAAATTGGTGAAACCCAATTCGATAGAGCCTTGCTAGACCTAGGTGCCTCCATAAACCTAATACCTACATCCCTTTTTAACCATCTTGAAGAGTCCAAGCTTAAACTGATAGAGGTGACATTGTAGTTAGATGATCGATCCATCAAGTCACCTAAAGGAATACTCGAGGATGTCATTGTTAGGGTACGGGATTTCTACTTCCCAGTGGATTTTATAGTTCAAGATATGGATGCACCTGAGAACCCAAGGGATACACTGATCATACTAGGGAGACCTTTTCTGGCCACTGCTAGGGCCAACATAAGCTGTGAGGAGGGCCAAATAGAATTGAAATTTGGGAACCAAACTCTTAAGATTGACATCTTTAAGGCCCAACAAGAGATTAATTACGATGTTATAGAACAAATATGTGATATCAAAGCCGTGGTTGATGAACCGCATATCGAGGACAACCTGATTATCCCCGATCAACCACAAGAAGATCAAAACCCGTAATTAGAGGAGTCTGAACCTGATAAAGATACACTCATAACTCCTACCCTTGTTCCTGACACACACCCTGAACTGCCTGCTGCTGCTGATAATCCCGTCTTGGAACTCAAGCCCCTTCCCGATCATCTGAAATACGTCTGTTTGGGTTCCAATCGGACGTTTCCTGTCATTATAAACTCCCAATTCACATCTGACAAGGAATCCCGTCTGATTACTGTTCTCCACCAACATCGTAGAGCCATTGGATGGACTCTCAATGACTTGACTGGCATAAGCCCCTCTTATTGCACCCACCATATCTACTCCGAAGAGGGCACACAACCTTCACGTGAGATGTAGAGACATCTGAACCCTAATCTACAGGAGGTCATGAAAAAGGAGTTCATTAAGTGGTTAGATGCAGGGATCATCTACCTGATCTCCGACAATCGATGGGTGAGTCCGATCCAGGTTGTGCCTAAGAAGGCAGGACTCACCACCATCACGATTGAAACCAGAGAGGTCATACCGACCCGTATAGCCAACTCATGGAGACTCTGCATAAATTACAGAAGACTAAATTCCTCCACGAAGAAGGATCATTTCCCACTACCGTTTATTGATCAGATCCTCGAGAAACTAGCGGGAAATAGATTCTTCTTCTTTCTTGACGGGTACTCAGGTTATAACCAAGTGGCAATCCATCCAGAGGACCAAGAGAAGACCATGTTCACCTACCCCTTCAGGATGTACGCGTTCGAAAAGATGCCTTTCGGTCTTCGCAATGCACCCGCGACTTTTCAGCGGTGCAAGCTTGCCATATTCTCTGATATGGTAGGTGATTATCTAGAAGTCTTCATGAATGACTTTTCAATATCTTGAGCATCATTTGACGATTGCCACCAGCACTTGGTTTAAATACTCAGGCGGTGCATTGATGTGAATCTGGTTCTTTCCTGGGAAAGAGCCACTTCATGGTGCTTGAGAGGATCGTCTTGGGACATCTGATTTCAGAAAAAGGCATCCAAGTCAATCGAGCCATGGTTAACTTGATTTCTAAAGTCCCTATGCCTAGCTCAATCAAGGACATCCGATCTTTTCTAGAGCACGTCGATTTTTACTGTCAATTTATCCTTGATTTTTTGAAATCACACACCCCTTGACCACTCTTCTCTCCAAGGATGTACCTTTCGAAATCTCCAAGGAATGCACTCAAGCATTTGAGATCCTTCGTAACCGAGTTAACCAAGCCCCAATCCAACAATCCCCTGATTGGTCTCAACCCTTTGAGATCATCTGCGATGCATCTGTGTAACGACCCGGTTCTCGAGTCCCTACGAGACACGAGAACCGGACCGACTCGACTAATCCCAAGACCTAGTCGTCCAACGAGGAAGTAACCAAAAGAACAGTAAAATAAACCCCATTCAGCATGAATATAACTAACAGTAAGAAAGTACAGCAGTAAGGAAATAAACTACTACAGTAGATACCACCACAACAGTAGAACAACATTTATCATATAACATGAACTGCAGGTAAAGAAAAGTACAGTGGAAACAAGAACTACTCACTATAACGGAAACAAAGAGGTACAAAAGACAGTAGTAACTCTACTGGACCCTACTCGGCCCAGCGTCCTCTGCAGCCGCTGACCCTGGCTGCTCAACACCTGGTACTGAAAAAAATAACGAGTGTAACACGTCAGCAAAACGCTGAGTAGAGTGGCAACTAAAACTAAAGACAACAGCAGAGTGTACAGTAGCTGTTATGTTCTATTACTTTCTTTATTTACATCTTTCAATTGTCTCACTATTTCATTTATTTCTCAGATCTTTTACTTGATCTCGAATGTTCCTCGTGGGAACGATCTTGATTGCAGTCTTTTCCAAAAAGTAGAAGTAGCACGTGGTGCTCTCCTGGCCGGGAGAGTCCCCCGTGGTGACCCTACCCTCAATCAACCACCCCAAGGTCACTGACAGACGTAATGGTGACTACGGCACGTGCGATAAACGCATAGGTAGCTAACCTGTACTGGCATGCGGTCAGTCGTTTCCGTTAACGGGTGCGCCCAAAGCACAGGACAGAACCAGTCCAGGGCAGAGCCCTCTCAGTAACAGGGGTCCAACCCCTCCACAGTAACCAAACTGGGGCCTTGCCCCTCCACAGTCCGCGCACCCTGGCCTAACTACCCTGGTTTGCCCCAGCAGGCCTAACAAGTCGGTGTGGGAGGCTAGCAGAACCCCGGGGCCCGTGGGGTAGCTAGTACCTCCCTACACTAGTAGCTCTCCTCGGTACTACGTACGCGAGGGCCAGCAAGTCGGTACAGAGTGGCCAGTCCTAACCCCGGGTCCCTGGGGCGGCTGGCTCCACTCTGCAATAAACAGGGGGACAGTCGCTCTCCTTGGTACTCCATACTCAAGGGCCAGCTCACTTCCCCAAAACTATTCCATTCACTTTCCAGGAGTTCTACTCCTACTTCCCCGTAGGGTTCCATCCTTTTTACTCAAACATCCAGGTTTCACTTTCCAGTTTCACATTCTTACAATCCATGTTCTCAACCACGTTATCTATTCACAACAGGTAGCTGTTAATTCAAATTACAGGCAGCTTTATATCTCTTTCCATTTTCCAAGACTGCAGTATTATACATTCCACTAGTTTTCCCATCTTAGGATTCATGCCATATCCTAGGATCTATCATACAATCTAGTTTTCCAGTCCTAGGATTCATGCAACACTTAGGAGCTATCATTCCATCTATTTCTCATTCCTATGGTTCATGCAATGTCCTAGGTTCTATTTATGGTTTCATAATTTAACAAATTTTAATAACTTAAAGCCACTCTACCAGGTACAACGGGAGTAATGGGGGCGTGATCGGGAATCCCGCATGCCTCCGCGACTCCTAAGACTGCAACTGAACGAGGTCCTATCACAAGGATCAAACACAAGGAAAGTCTCAAAATAGTGTATAGCTACTGTAGACGGGTAGAGGAATTAATTCTAAAAAGAACGCAACTCGAATCGCGGAAAACGGAGCCCGAACGGACCCTAAACGGGTCGAAAACGACGACACTATGTAAAATCAGACGTCTGGAACTTCTTCCAGACGTCTTAAAAAGTGGATCAGAGAATCACCTGCTCAGCGTGGTTTCCCAGACGTCCAGAAGTCTGCAGGGACGTCTGGCCTAGCTCCCAGACGTCCGATGGTCACCCCGGACATCTGGAGGTCACTCCTGCCGTCTGGTACAACTTCTAAACGTCTGATTCGCAAAGGATGGCGAATCAGCGAACCTGTGCACAGCCAACTGCCTCCCTCAGTACGGTCAGTCGACAGGAAGGAAGAAGAAGGCGGAATACTCACCTTTCAGACGTCTGTATGAGCTTCCAGACGTCGCCCTCGCCGTCTGACTATCAACCCAGACGTCTGATTCTGGAAATTTTTCCAGAATCAGGGCGCTACTCGGCCTCCACTCGCGACGCCGCCCGCGTCGTACCTCGCGCGTCTGCTGCTCCGACTGCAGCAGGTCCCTCTCCGCGTCGCTCCGCGCCCCCTGCGCCCTCCGCCGGCCGGCCAAGCCGCTCCGGCGAGCTCGCCCTCACGGCAGAGCTCCGCTCTCGCACGCCGCACCTCCTCCGCGCTCACTACGGCCGCCGCTGCCGCGCTCACGCTCACGGGCTGAAGGAGAAGAAGGAGGAGACGGTGGAGACGGGAGGGGAGGCATGGCCTTTTAAGGCCGCGCGAGGAGGAGGGAGAGAGAGCGCGGCAGGTCTGCAGCCGCAGAGAGAGAGGGAAAAAGAGAGAGAGAGGGGAATCGCAGGTCTGCACGCACAGGTGCGCAGACGAATCTTTCGTGCGAAAAAAAAAAACTATTTTCCAGACGTCTGGAAACGATCCCAGACGTCTGGTCAGACGTCTGGATTTGATCCCAGACGTCTGGTCCGACGTCTGGGTCACCTCCCAGACGTCTTAAAAGACGTCAGGGGCACGCGTTCGTAACAATATAACAAACTCAAAGGAAGTTTCGTCCCCGAAACTTGCGCCAACTAGGGTGCGGGAAAAAGATGTCCAAATAACCATAATAACTCAAAGAGGACTGAAGCCGGTCCGAAAAGACGTACCCGCGAAAAGCTCCGGGTACCGCTCCCGCATTGCCGCCTCAGGCTCCCAGGTAGCCTCCTCGTACCGCTGGCTCCTCCACAAAACCTTTACCAGGGGTACTTGCTTTCGTCTCAACCTGCGGACGGCTCGGTCTAGGATCTGCACTGGCCTCTCGGGGTAGGTCAGGTCGTCGCTCACCTCGACGCTCTCGTGGCTCAGTACGTGACTGGAATCGGCTACGTACTTCCTGAGGTTGGACACGTGGAACACGTCGTGCACACCAGAAAGCTGCGGGGGAAGGGCAAGTCTGTAAGCAACGGGTCCAACCCGCTCCAGGACCTCAAAGGGCCCCACGAACCTCGGCGCGAGCTTCCCTCTCACCCCAAACCGCTGTAAGCCCTTCATGGGCGAAACACGAAGGAAGACGTGGTCTCCAACCTCGAACTGCACCTCTCTGCGTCTGCGATCCGCGTAGCTCTTCTGTCTACTCCTGACAGTGTGGAGTCATCTGTGGATCTGCCCAACTACCTCCTGACTCTGCCGGATCAACCTGGGGCCAACCTCCCACTTGGTCCCCACCTCAACCCAACTTAAGGGTACCGTACACTTCCGTCCGTACAGAGCCTCGTAGGGAGCCATGCCGATGCTCGAGTGATAACTGTTGTTGTATGCAAACTCCGCCAGGGGCAGGTGCTCCTCCCAAGAGCCCCTCCAGTCCAGTACACAGGCACGCAAAAGGTCCTCAAGTGTCTGTATCGTGCGCTCCGACTGTCCATCCGTCTGGGGGTGGTAAGCCGTGCTAAACCTCAACCTTGTCCCCAAAGCCTGCTGAAACTCAGCCCAAAACTGGGACGTAAAGCAGGTATCCCGGTCGGATACGATCTCCCCTGGAACTCCGTGTAGTCGCACCACATCACGGATATACCTCTCTGCCAACTGTGCTGGTCCTAAAGTGACTCGGATCGGCAAGAATCGCGCCATCTTCGTCAATCTATCCACTATTACCCAGACTACGTCGTGTCCCCGCTGGGTAACAGGTAAGCCCACCACCAAGTCCATGGTGATGCTCTCCCACTTCCACTTTGGCACTGGAAGCGGCTGAAGCGGCCCTGTAGGCCTCTGATGCTCGGCTTTCACCTGCTGGCACACTAAGCACTGCTGCACGAACTCACCCACATCCCGCTTCATCCCTCTCCACCAAAACTCGCGTCTCAAGTCATGGTACATTTTCGTGTTTCCGGGATGTATGGTGAATCTAGAACCGTGTGCCTCAGTCAGGAACTCTCTCAACAGCTCCTCGTCTCTGGGAATGCACAACCGTCCCCTCAAGCGTAACACTTGGTCTGTGAAAGAGAAGTCCCCTGGGTCCCCTGATAGTACTCTGTCGTGCAAAGATTGCAAGTACGGATCGGCCATCTGTCCCGTGATGATGCGGTCTATCAGCTCTGGCCTGGTCTGCCGTGTCACCGTCACTGCCCCACAGTATCCTCGTAACTCTAGAGGTCACCAACTGCCCACCTCCTCCAAAAGGCTCCAACTCTGTAACTGTAGACTGGCCAAGCGTACGGGCGCCTTACGGCTCAAGGCGTCAGCCACCACATTGGCCTTTCCCGGGTGGTAGGAGATGCTGCAATCGTAGTCCTTCATGAGCTCCAACCAACGTCTCTGTCTCATGTTGAGCTCCTTCTGGTCAAAAAGATATCTGAGGCTCTTGTGATCTGTAAAAATCTCGAAGGTCTCACCGTACAAGTAGTGCCTCCATGTCTTCAGCGCGAAGACAACAGCTACCAACTCTAGGTCGTGGGTAGGGTAGGTATGCTCATGGGGCTTCAGTTGCCGCGAAGCGTAAGCGACCACGTGACCCCTCTGCATGAGCACACCTCCTAACCCTTGCAAGGAAGCGTCCGTGTACACAACGAACCCGCCACTACTGTCAGGGATGGTGAGCACGGGAGCCGAGGTCAACCTCTCCTTCAGCTCCAGAAAACACGCCTCACAGGCGTCTGTCCAAGCGAAAGGCATGTCCTTCCGGGTCAACTGTGTCATAGGACGCGCAATCTGTGAAAATCCTCTGATGAACCGTCTGTAGTAACCTGCCAGTCCCAGGAAACTGCGAATCTCAGTGACTGAACGCGGTCTCTCCCACCTGAGCACTGCCTCGACCTTGGCGGGGTCCACCGCCAGGCTGTCACCAGAGATCACATGACCTAAGAAGGTCACCTCCCTCAACCAGAACTCGCACTTGCTGTATTTGGCGTACAGCCTGCGTCGTCTCAGAATATCCAGAACCATCCGCAAGTGTTGTCCGTGCTGCGTCCGATCTCTAGAATAGATGAGTACATCATCTATGAAAACCACCACAAACTGGTCCAAGTACGGTCTAAACACCCGGTTCATCAGGTCCATGAAAGCAGCGGGGGCATTGGTCAGCCCAAATGGCATGACCAAAAACTCGTAGTGTCCGTACCGGGTGCGGAAAGCTGTCTTGGAGACGTCGGTCTCCCTGATCCTCAACTGGTGGTATCCAGACCTCAAGTCTATCTTGGAAAACACCGTGGCACCCCGCAACTGGTCAAACAAATCGTCGATCCTCGGCAGCGGATATCTGTTCTTGATGGTGACCCTATTCAGCTGTCGGTAGTCCACACAAAGGCGTAGGGTCCCATCCTTCTTCTTCACAAACAGTACCGGGGCTCCCCAGGGAGACGCACTGGGCCTCACGAAACCTTTCTCCAAAAGGTCCTACAACTGGGACTTGAGCTCTCGCAGCTTAAGCGGTGCCATTCTGTATGGCGCGGTGGAGATGGGGCTGGTCCCTGGTACTAGTGAGATCTCAAACTCGATCTCATGCTCGGGCGGTAGTCCTGGTAACTCATCTGGAAACACGTCGGGGTACTCTCTGACCACCGGGATGCTCTGGAAGTCTGCCACGGGGCTGGGTTCTGCCACCACACAAGCTAGGAAGCCCTCACACCCCTAGCTCAAAAGTCTCGCCGCCCGAAGTGCCGATATGCACCAGAAACCTCCATCCACTGGCTGTCCGTGAAACTCGAAAGAAGGCAACTCCGGAATGGAGAAGACGATCTTCCTCTCAAAACAGTCCACCAAAGCGTGGTAAGCGGACAGCCAATCCATCCCCAGAATCACTCCAAAGTCCTCCATCTGTATCATAATCAGATCAGCTGGCAGGCTATGCCCCCCGACGCTGACCTCGCAACCCGTGTACACCTCCTCAGCTACAAACAGCTGACCACTCAGACCTCTGATTACGAACAGATTCTCTAACAGTGTATAATCCTGGTCCAAACTAACTACGAAACTGGCTGCGACAAACGAGTGCGTAGCGCCGGAATCGAAAAGCGTGTAAACGAGTCTGCCAGAAACTGAAACCATACCTGCTACTACGGATCCTGAAGCTCTGGCGTCCCTATGTGTTAGGACGTTGATACGCCCCTCAGCTCTAGGTGCGGACGAAGCAGCCACACTCTGCGTCGGACGGGTAGGTGCTGGCCGGTACCCTCCTCGCGACTGCTGTCCTCCTCCTCGCGCCTGGGAACCGCGGCCTCCTGCGCGCCCTCCAGTGCTCTGCGTGGGAAGTATCTGCTGAGCTCCTACCCTAGATGGGCAGTCCCTCCTGACGTGGCCCGGCTGGCCACACTGGTAGCAGAGGGGAACCCGACTCCCGCCCTCAGTGAGTCCCTGCTGTCGGCTAGGCGGGGGTCCGGTGCTGGCGACTGGCCCCTATCGAGGGCCCCCAAAGGCCACTGATGGCCCTGCACAACGTGACGGCTCTCCTGCGGACGCCACGTGTCTCCGTTCTCGCCGGCCCTGTGAGAAGTCTGGCTGAAAGGGCCTCTTCCGCCCGCCGTCGGTCTCTCGCGCGGACGGGTTGGTCTCCTCGTAAGTCATAGCTGCCTCTACCACCCTCGAAAACGTAGGCAGCTTCAGGGGTTTGACATACCCCCGGATCGCAGGCCGGAGCCCCTCGGTGAACCTCCAAAGGCTCTCCTCCTCAGTGGCTACCGCTGTCACTGCAAAGCGAGACAGCTCCAAGAAACGCGTGCGGTACGCGCTCACAGTCATCGTCCCCTGGCGGAGAGTGTGGAACTCCCACCTCCTCTAGTCCTGCCACATCTGGGGGACGTACTGCTCGCAGAAGAGGGTGACGAACTGGTCCCACGTCGGCTCGTCCCTCTCCTGTCCCCGGACCGCCCTCCACCACCGGTGTGCCGCACTCTCCAGCTGGTACGTGGCAAAGGCCACACGGTACTCCACCGAGGGGCGAAGGGTGTCGAAGATCTTCTCCAGCTGCTCAAGCCAGTCCTCTGCCTCGATCGGGTCCTCATCCCCCTTGAAGGAGAGGGGCTTCAGCTTCCGGAACTATCCGAAAAACTCGAAGTGGCACTGTAGGGGAGGTGCTGGTGCACCTCCAGGCGAAGGTGCCTCGGGTACAGAAGTGTCGGAGGAAGGTGGGGGCGGCAGAGGCCCATCCCCTCCCTCGTGTCCAGCGCCATGTCCGTCGCGTGGTCCCACAGAGGACTCCCCCTCTGCAACCCCAGGAGGAGGTGCTCGGGGCGGTGGGTGGAGCTCCTCTCGTACAATATCTCGAATCAGTCTGGCGAGGTCCTGGGCCTGGATGCCAGGGAGTGGTGGCTGGTCCACCGAGACGTCAACGACAGCACGTCCACCTCGCCGACCTCGTCCTCGGCCGCGCCCGCGGCCAATCTCGCCAGTCCCGCGACGAGGCATCTCCTGCAAGGAGACGCGAAACAACACGGAAATGTTAAAACAGACGGTACCTAACGAAACTTCTAAGAGCTCAAGTCAGGAGATATGTTGTGGTGGCTACTCTAGCTATAAACATGCGAATTGGTTATTTTCCAGTCAGTTGATTCACTTCTCGGGACGACCTTGCTCTGATACCATCTTGTAACGACCCGGTTCCCGAGTCCCTACGAGACACGAGAACCGGACCGACTCGACTAATCCCAAGACCTAGTCGTCCAACGAGGAAGTAACCAAAAGAACAGTAAAATAAACCCCATTCAGCATGAATATAACTAACAGTAAGAAAGTACAGCAGTAAAAAAAGAAACTACTACAGTAGATACCACCACAACAGTAGAACAACATTTATCATATAACATGAACTGCAGGTAAAGAAAAGTACAGCGGAAACAAGAACTACTCACTATAACGGAAACAAAGAGGTACAAAAGACAGTAGTAACTCTACTGGACCCTACTCGGCCCAGCGTCCTCTGCAGCCCCTGACCCTGGCTGCTCAACACCTGGTCCTGAAAAAAATAACGTGTAACACGTCAGCAAAACGCTGAGTAGAGTGGCAACGAAAACTAAAGACAACAGTAGAGTGTACAGTAGCTGTTATGTTCTATTACTTTCTTTATTTACATCTTTCAATTGTCTCACTATTTCATTTATTTCTCAGATCTTTTACTTGATCTCGAATGTTCCTCGTGGGAACGATCTTGATTGCAGTCTTTTCCAAAAAGTAGAAGTAGCACGTGGTGCTCTCCTGGCCGGGAGAGTCCCCCGTGGTGACCCTACCCTCAATCAACCACCCCAAGGTCACTGACAGACGTAATGGTGACTACGGCACGTGCGATAAACGCACAGGTAGCTAACCTGTACTGGCATGCGGTCAGTCGTTTCCGTTAACGGGTGCGCCCAAAGCACAGCACGGAACCAGTCCAGGGCAGAGCCCTCTCAGTAACAGGGGTCCAACCCCTCCACAGTAACCAAACCGGGGCCTTGCCCCTCCACAGTCCGCGCACCCTGGCCTAACTACCCTGGTTTGCCCCAGCAGGCCTAACAAGTCGGTGTGGGAGGCTAGCAGAACCCCGGGGCCCGTGGGGTAGCTAGTACCTCCCTACATTAGTAGCTCTCCTCGGTACTACGTACGCGAGGGCCAGCAAGTCGGTACAGAGTGGACAGTCCTAACCCCGGGTCCCTGGGGCGGCTGGCTCCGCTCTACACTAAACAGGGGGACAGTCGCTCTCCTTGGTACTCCGTACTCAAGGGCCAACTCACTTCCCCAAAACTATTCCATTCACTTTCCAGGAGTTCTACTCCTACTTCCCCGTAAGGTTCCATCCTTTTTACTCAAACATCCAGGTTTCACTTTCCAGTTTCACATTCTTACAATCCATATTCTCAACCACGTTATCTATTCACAACAGGCAGCTGTTAATTCAAATTACAGGCAGCTTTATATCTCTTTCCATTTTCCAAGACTGCAATATTATACATTCCACTAGTTTTCCCATCCTAGGATTCATGCCATATCCCAGGATCTATCATACAATCTAGTTTTCCAGTCCTAGGATTCATGCAACACCTAGGAGCTATCATTCCATCTATTTCTCATTCCTAGGGTTCATGCAATGTCCTAGGTTCTATTTATGGTTTCATAATTTAACAGATTTTAATAACTTAAAGCCACTCTACCAGGTACAACGGGAGTAATGCGGGCGTGATCGGGAATCCCGCGTGCCTCCGCGACTCCCAAGACTGCAACTGAATGAGGTCCTATCACAAGGATCAAACACAAGGAAAGTCTCAAAACAGTGTATAGCTACTGTAGACGGGTAGAGGAATTAATTCTGAAAAGAACGCAACTCGAATCGCAGAAAACGGAGCTCGAACGGACCATAAACAGGTCGAAAACGACGACACTGTGTAAAATCAAACGTCTGGAACTTCTTCCAGACGTCTTAAAAAGTGGATCAGAGAATCACCTGCTCAGCGTGGTTTCCCAGACGTCCAGAAGTCTGCGGGGACGTCTGGCCTAGCTCCCAGACGTCCGATGGTCACCCCGGACGTCTGGAGGTCACTCCCGCCGTCTGGTACAACTTCCAGACGTCTGATTCGCAAAGGATGGCGAATCACGAACCTGCGCACAGCCAACTGCCTCCCTCAGTACGGTCAGTCGACAGGAAGGAAGAAGAAGGCGGAATACTCACCTTTCAGACGTCTGTATGAGCTTCCAGACGTCGCCCTCGCCGTCTGACTATCAACCCAGACGTCTGATTCTGGAAATTTTTCCAGAATCAGGGCGCTACTCGACCTCCGCTAGCGACGCCGCCTGCATCGTACCTCGCGCGTCTGCTACTCCGACCGCAGCAGGTCCCTCTCCGCGTCGCTCCGCGCCCCCTGCGCCCTCCGCCGGCCGGCCAAGCCGCTCCGACGAGCTCTCCCTCACGGCAGAGCTCCGCTCTCGCACACCGCACCTCCTCCGCGCTCACTGCCGCCGCCGCTGCTGCGCTCGCGCTCACGCTCACGGGCTGAAGGAGAAGAAGGAGGAGACGGTGGAGACGGGAGGGGAGGCGTGGCCTTTTAAGGCCGTGCGAGGAGGAGGGAGAGAGAGCGCGGCAGGTCTGCAGCCACAGAGAGAGGGAAAAAGAGAGAGAGAGAGGGGAATCGCGGGTCTGCGCACACAGGCACGCAGACGAATCTTTCGTGCGAAAAAAAAAAAACTATTTTCCAGATGTCTGGAAACTATCCCAGACGTCTGGTCAGACGTCTGGATTTGATCCCAGACGTCTGGTCCGACGTCTGGGTCACCTCCCAGACGTCTTAAAAGACGTCTGGGGCACGTGTTCGTAACAATCTGACTTCACTGTAGGAGCGGTTTTGGGGTAGAAAATTGAAGGGAAACCCGTGGTCATTTACTACACTAGCAAAACACTTAACGAGGCTCAGCGCAACTACACTGTTACTAAGAAAGAGCTGCTAGCCATATTATTATCTTACCTCCTGGGTTCCCATGTTATTATCTACTCGGATCACACAGTTGTGAGGCATCTCCTTACCAAGAAGGACGCGAAACCTCAATTAATCCGATGGATCTTGTTGTTGCAAGAATTTGACCTCAAGATTCGCGACAAAGCGGGTAGATAGAACGTGGTAGCTGTTCACTTGTCCCACCTTCCTTTTGAGATCATTGACCCTTCCGGACCCATCACGAAACACTTTCCTGATGAGCACCTCCTGACTATCACTACCAAGCTTCCATGGTTTGCTGACATAGTAAACTACTTGACATCACATTAGATCCCGTCTGATTGGCCGAAGGCCAAGACGGACAAATTGTGTTCCGATGCCAAGTATTACCTTTGGGAAGACTCGTATTTATTCTGCATTGGTGCTGATCAAATTATCCGGCGATGTGTCACGAAAGTGAAAATCAAAGATAGAATCTCTTTCTACCATGACCAGGCATGCGGTGGACATTTTTCTGGATACAAAATCGCATCAAAAGTCCTCCAGTGTGGCTTTTACTGGCCCACAATTTTCAAGGATGCATACAATCACTGTAAGGCATGTAATCGTTGCTAGACCTTGGGCAACATGAGCCATCGTGACATGATGCCTTTACAGCCAATCCTGGTATGCGAGATTTTTGACATTTGGGGGTTGATTTTATGGGACCCTTCCCTATCTCGAATGGCTTCGAATACATTTTACTCGCTATTGACTGTGTCCAAATGGATTGAAGCCATTCTGACCCGAACCAATGATCACAAAGTTTTTCTCGAGTTCATTCACCAAAACATCTTCTCACGGTTTGGGATTCCACGTGCGATCATTTCTGATGGAGGGACCCATTTCACAAACGCTCAGTTCAAGTCACTGATGACCAAATACGGGGTGTCGCATTGAATCTCTACTTACCACCCCAAACTAATGGTCTAGCTGAGCTATCAAACCGGGAGATCAAGAAAATCCTCCAAGTTACTGTTCGACCTGACAGGTAGGATTGGTCATCTCGGCTTTCGGAAGCTTTGCGGGCTTATAGGACCGCCCACAAGACCCAATTAGGCATGTCTCCTTTCAGACCAGTGTACGGGAAGGCGTGTCACCTCCCCGTTGAATTGGAGCATAAAGCCTATTAGGCAATACGGAACGGGAACTTAGATCTTTCTAAGGCTGGAACCCATAAAAAGTTTCAGATGAGCGAGATTGATGAATTACGCCACGACGCGTATGAAAACTCATGAATCTACAAAGAGTGGGTTAAAGCCTTTCACGACAAGCACATATCTAGAAAGATCTTTCACCCTGGTCAAAATGTCCTACTCTTTGATGCCCAACTCAAACTGTTCCAAGGAAAGCTGCAATCTAAGTGGATCAGACCTTATTTAGTCCGACGAATCTTTGGAAATGGAGCCGTTGAGATCAGTCCACTCAGCCACGATTCTGAACCCTTTGTTGTGAACGATCAGAGACTCAAACTGCTCATTCACGTGACCAATACAAATTTAGCTAAGTCATCCTTTATTCTCCATTCTCCCTAAGCTCATTGCGCCTAGCCGATGGCGTAAAACTCAGCGCTTAACGGGAGGCAACCCATCGTTCTTTGAAAAACCCGAAACCTTTCCTAACATTTCTATGTTGAATTCATATTGCACTTTAGGGTTCATCCATTAGGACGGCCGACTCCACCTCAGGTATCCGTACCCGAGTCTAGAAATCATCCACAACAATCACCTCGACCCGTTCACTCACCCAACACCTGTCTTAATAAATGAACTAAGCTGAATTCAAACCCACCTAATTTACAATGGGGATATTGCAAATCTTAGGCATGGGGTGGGGTATGAAAGTGCAAAATGTATGAAAACTCATATCAAGAAAAGGTTTCAACAAAAAATCACATATCATCTAAAAAAAGAAAACTGAGAAGAGGGAGGGAAAATTTTTGGTCTATACAAAACAGGAGGAAAAAGAGCAAAATGACAAAAAAGAGCACAAAATGAAAAAAGAAAGATATAGTCATTAGTAAGAGATTAAGGGATTAACTGAAGTTCTAAACCACATCAAGAAAAGTAAAGAAAAGCGTTAAAGAGACACAAAAAGAGATTAGTAGGAACGCTAACCTTAGGCCTTTTTGGCTAGACTCTTAGTACCCACTAAGATTTGGATAATACTCAAGAGATTGAGGAAAATGCAAAGCTTAAGTATTAGGTCTAAGGCTTAGGGAGTATTCGGCCTCGTTAACTGGCCTTCAATTTGCGGGACTTGGTAACCTAAGCACCCCAATCCACACACAGTCTGGTTCATTGTGCATAACAATCAAAATCACATAAAAAGTGTTTTAATGTTCTAAAAATGTTGCCTATTTTTGAGAGGTCGATCAACACAAGTTGATTTGGACCAGTTCCCAGAGCGGAGAGGCGGGAAATTCCCCTCGAAGATGCGTAACAACATATCATCTCCTCGGCACTTGTCTCTTAGGATATTTACAGATCCTACCGGGGGCATGTAAGTACTCTGCTGGTTTAGATATCATGGGTGGCATTATCATGAAATGTCGATTGCCGGGGTCTGGATTCGTCCACGGAATGCCATGGGCAGGGTTATCTCGAAATCTCGAAAACCAAGGTTCTGGGGGTTGCCTTGGGCGATGTGATCATGAAGCATCGATTGCCAGGAACCTTTGAGAATTGATGATGGAGACAAGGAATCCGATACAGACCGTGTTGAGAAGCCAATCCGAAGCTAGAATTAAAAGGAAAAGAGAGATAAAACTCTCCAAACAAATAAATCCTCTGTCTCACTCTTACAAAAATGTACTGCAAACTGAACCAAGGCTAAATATGTCTCAAGCACGGGTGCTTTAACCACGGAGTCCAATAAACCTTAGGGTAGTTCCTGCAGGCCTTAAAAACCTTCGCGGAGAACTAAGGCTAAACCTGGTCAGGTCCAGATCTTGGTTGGTACTAGAGTACTTCTAGGCCTATTGTCGGCATTCTGACCTAATCAAAGAAGAAAATGCACTTATCATAACTAGTAAAAGAAATTCATGGTCCAGAACAGAAGTTAAAACCTTAAATTTTTTTGCTAAGGGAATAACAAAAGCTAGGGATGGGGGTATGATGAGAACCTAATCATAAGCCCTAACTAGCTCTTTTCGACCTAAAAAAAAGCGAACAAAAGCTCCTACATAACCAAGAGAAAGGCCTAATTCAAGGGATCACTAATCTGGGAAGATAACATGAAACAAAGGATAAAACTGTAATTTTACCAATGTACTTCATCAATGGGATTTTTCAGGGTCTAGACATAGGTCAATTGGACTTAATAAGAGAAACAGTAGGATGGTTCAGTCAGAAAAGGGTTATTGTGAAATTCAAGAATTAAATGACATTCTGTAACCCTAAAACAAACCCACTTAATTTCACAAGGTTTCAGTCAGGATAAAAATCAACTAGACCCTCTAAAATTTATGTAAAAATATCCCCTAGGGTTTAGAACCTTCAATTTGACCTTTGGAACCTATTTTGACCTAGATTGGGGACCAAGCTCAATATTTGACCTAATTTGGGTTTTTGTGCAAAATATCCAGTCAAATGTGGTCAAACCTAAAATTCAATTTCACCATTGTATTCCTTAGGTTCAAATTAGGTTTGTACCAAAATTTGGACCTAAGGGAAGGCCATCTTGACCTACTTTGCAAAATAGTCCACCCAATTACATTTTGACCCCTAAATTTTGAAAACCCTTGTGAAGACCCCCCCAACTTCTCTATCACTTTTCGCATTCAAGTTCCTCTGCCATTGCAGCAGAGGCCCATACCTCTGGTGAGGTTTCGAGGAGGATTTCTCCTCGCTTCCCCAGGGAGCAACACCCATATTTGAAAGGGAAGTCCTCTGTGAAACTCCCTACCGCCTGAGCAACTTCCCATGCCTTGAATCGCCCCATACCTCTCGTGCAAATGCTCGAGAGGTATGGGTATCACTTCCGACCATACCTCCGGCGATGACTTCTGGCAGCCTCCTTGCACCTGACCCTCTGCCCGTGCCTATATAAGAAGCACCAGGTCCGGCCGAAGGGGTAAGCTCAACTTGGCTAAAGAATCACCCCAATTTCGTCTCCTCCTCCTTCGGTTAGGAGTCCAGTGAGCTCTGGCGAGCCCTCCTCCTCTTTTTCGTCGCTCTACCATAATACCAGTGGCAGAGCCGCCTTCACCACCTTCCTTCGCATTATGCAACACCCACGCACGTGCCTCTAGCCCTGTCGTCGTCGCCATCACCCCTCCCCTAGACATCTTCGTCTCCGGTGATAGTAGATACGCGCCGTCTGCCTCTCTGCCTCCCCTTCACTCCAATCACCACAGATAAGTTCCTCCTCTCGTCCTTTTCATTTCCCCTCTCTTAATTTACACTTTCGACCCCTCGACAACCGCAGACCACCACCATCTTCTCCACCTCTGGCAGACCACCGGCGAGGTGCTCCCGCCACTCCACGCATCCACCCACCTCGCCAACCACCTCACAAGCTCCACCACGTCTCACTGACCATAACCCCTCTCTCCATTCACCGCCACACGCCCCCAACACGTCCCCCGAACACACCCACATCTGCACGCACAGAGTGACCTAGGCACGCACGCCTAGGCTACCCCACAACCAACCACCCAGCTAGGCACCTTCGCCGTGACACGACGAAGCTTCCCATGTGCTCTAATGAGGTCGCAAGGCCGTATGCGTGAATCTCAGGTCAACCCCGTTGTCGCCATTAGCGACGGCTTGAAGGAGCTCGCAAGCATCGCTCCAGGCCACATCAACCTAGGTGCTGCACTCCAGGTGGCACGCGTTGAGTGCGTGAACACATCCAGACAGAGAACGAGCCTGGAGAGCGACTGCAGCTGTGGCAATTAGGCGAAGTCCTCCTGTGCGGACGCGAGCGAAGCGATGGGACTTTTTGTCCCACCTCGGAAAGCAAGAAGTGCACAGAGTTAGTTAAATTGAATTCGTGTTTCTAGATTATTGCCTCAAACGACACGGGGTGAGGTCCCTCGCCCTCACTCGCTCACGCCTCGTCCGCGACCTGCCCACGCGGATTTGGCACCCAACCCGATTACCTATCCCACGCACTCCTCGCGCATCACCCATGCCGGTGTGCCTAGACCCGGGTGAGCTTGACCCGACCCAATTACCTGGCTCTGGGAGAGCATTCCTAAGAGAGAAATAGAGAGAGAGAGAAACGCGGGAGGGTAGGGGATAGGTTTTGCATTGTGGTGGTGTGCAGGAGCTAAAGGAGGCAGCTACTGAAGAAGGAAGGAGAAGAAGAAGAAGCCAAGGAAGGAGCTGAAGGACTTAGCAAGGAAGACTAAAGCCGCAGAAGAAAAGAAGGAGGAGGAAGCAGCTGCGGGAAAGGAGAAGGAAGATGGCACTGTAGCTGTAGAGAAGCTGAGGCAGAAGAAGAAGGAAGGAGAAGGTGCAGCTGAAGAAGAAAAGAAAAGGAAGCAGAAGAGAAGAAGACAGAGAAAGACTAAGAAGAAGAGAAGAAGAAGAAGCCAAGGAGGAAGCCGCAGAAGAAGATGAGGAGCAGCTGAAGATAGAGGAAGAAGACAGGAAGGAGGAAAGCCAAGTGAAGAAAAAGAAGAAGAAGAAGACAGAAGAGAAGAAAAAAAGTAAGCACTGTAGCATTTGCCAGTTAAGACATCTGATTCTCAGAATCAGACGTCTAAGAAAGGAAAGACAGAGAAAGAAAGAAGGAAAAGGTGCAGCCAAGAAGAGAAAAAAAAGGAAGAAAGAGAAGAAAGAAGCCATCAAGAGAATTTCCTATTCCATTTCCATTCTCTTTTTAGTTTCCTTATGGACTCTCATTTACATTATGGTTAAATATCATATTTTGAGAATGGTGATTTCTGCTTCTAAAATACCAATTTACTCCCTGAGTTCGACCTCGGATACTTTAGTTTTCGAGTAAAATAAAATGTTAATCATTTTTCGCAGTGATTTCAAATATACTTCAACGTCCTTCTCTTAAAAAAACGATCTCGACGCGTAAACGAGAAACGATTGTCTAATTCAATCTCATTCTCTTTTGTTGTCTATGACACAGAGAATGGATTTAATTAAGATTTTAGAAATTAGTGATGAAGAACTTGCACGAAGTGGTTTTCAAATCTTTAGAAATTTGTAAGTGGCTTTCAGTGAAATTAAGAATGGATTTTGCTTAGATGGATTTGTTAGCTCTTAAATCTGACGTATTTCATATTGAAGGGCAAATTTCTTGAGTTCTGATGCAGATTCTACAGCAGCTCAGCAACTACTAATCTGATTCGTTGTAACACTGTACCCCAGCAGCAATAGCGGTTGCTTATCATGCGATAGCTGACTTGCTGCATTGAATAGCAACAGAAACAACTTTGAGTAGTAGAATTCAGCTACCCTTCTGAGCAGCAACTGTCATTGTGTTGAAAGGAGATTGAGTTGATTTGAGAGCCTTTGTGAGCTAACACTATTGTTGTATAATGCTAAAAATTAATGTACAAGCATTCATGTACCTGAATTGGCTCCTAACTCAATTAGAATGTCTTGTGATTCAAATTTAAATTCTTTGTCAGCTATTCTTAGATGAGTTAACTGCCATTTTTGCAAATCTGAACGAAATTGAATTGAAAATCAGGTTTAATTGCTCTAACACCTTTCATATTAAGTGCTGGACATCATTGTGTGTTTGAATTGCCTTTCTACCTCTTAGAACTCATTCTAGTGCCTTAAGTTCTTTATTGAAAAGCCCTTTAAGGCCTAAAGTTGGGTTGACTTGTATATATATATAAACCATTAAAAAAATTTCAAAAAAAATAAAATTAAGGTGTCTTGAGTAGGATTAGGTATTTTCTATGTGTGTGTCAAGTTTTAAGATAATCTGAACCCCTGACTTCGTAGACAATACCAGCTAACGATTTAGTATACCTTGAAACTAAATAAAAGACAAAAGATTAAAAATCACAAAAAGAATTCTCTCTCTCTCATCTCATCCTTTCTCTCTCATCCCCTCTCTCTCTTTTAAACCTATGAAAATCATAAAATCAGAAAACCCCTAAAAATACCCAAAAATACCTTGTATATTATGTATATACTTTGTATATATAATTTAAGCTAAGCTAAGTATATATATTGTATAATATGTACAAAATGTATATATTCTATATGTTAAATTAAGTATTTAAAATGATTTATTGTATATGTAATCTTATTGTATAATTATATATTAATTTATATAACTTAAAAGTATAATAATTTAAGTAATTATATAAACATAGTTATATGTACATAATTATACTTAATACTGTACATAGGTATTTATCTATGTATTATATACTGTATAATACTTGTAAACTGATTTAATTATATATTTACAATAGGTAATTAAGTTATTAGGTCAATTAAGTAATTCATTAACTTAGATTATATAATGTAGGTAGGTGGGAAGGCTTGATCACTAGCGATCTTAGACGCAGAAGAATGGGGACTATGCTGAATGCCTGTCATCTCTGTGGATTTCACACTGACAGTGCATCGCATATTTTTTCTTCATGCCTGGTCACAGACAAGCTTTGGAGGAAGATTTTCCAGGAACCTCTACCTACCTAGGACTCCCTTTGGCAGAGGTTCGACACTCCTGGACGGTCGTACAGGTGTATGGCTACCACCTTGTGGTGTGTGTGGAGGGCGCGAAATGAAAAGTTTCTTCAGGAGAGACCGGTTAGATGTGAGAAAATTGTAAATGAGTGCTGGTCCCTCATACACAGTTGGGGATCTATTTTGTAATGTTTTGTTTGATTTGAAATATAGTACCCTCCAGATTGTTATCGTCTTACGATAGCTTTCCTCACTATTTCAAAAAAAAAAAGTAATTCATTAACTTAAAATAAAATAAATTAGTATTTTAAGTTAATACTGAAGTAAGTTATAATGTATACTTGTATAATACTATATTAAATATTTGAACCTATTTATACTATATTTATAGAGTATTATACTATTTATAAAATATTTATGTATAAAACTAACTTAAACTAGTAATTAAATCTATATAAATTAAAATAAAGTTTCTAAAATATATTAAAAATGTATAATAAATAATTTATTATGTATATTACACTGTATAAGGTCAATTGTGCTATTAATTAACTAATTTATGCTTCAATTAAGTAACCTATAAATTAACATGTATAAACTACAAACTTTAACTAATTTAATTATATATCTAAATAATTTATTTCTCTAAATTAATTGTACCACTATGTAGCCCTATATAAAGGTTTTACAATGATATAATTTAATTTAATTTCGGATTAAATTTGAGCCCTCAAATCAAGGGCCAAAACCTCAATTTCCACACAATTCTAGACTTAGTAGCAATGCCAATTGGCACTGGAGATAGCGCCACAAATTGGCTGTAGAAGCACTCGACATCGTATAAGTGGAATCCTTGCCGTAGCTGGTTCAGTCATCATGGCGCCAGGTGCCCGCACATATATACCCATTACCCATGAGCATACTTGAGCATACCTGTGTACAATGGTGGGCCGAGGGCCACGCACTATAGTTGGACCTAAAATGGGCCCAATATTGGGCCTAAAATTGGATATCTATGCATAATTAATGAACTAGGGCTAACCAAAATAGAGGTCTGGTCCCACCCTCATGGTGCTGTGTATCTCTCGAGATGACCGGCCCGCCCATCAAAAACCCAATTTTTGGGTTAGTGAAATGTGAACCAACTGTTGTGAGTGAGAGAGAGATCCTAAAATCGGCTAAGTGTTGAAGCTGTGTGTGCTGTGTGCGTATGTGTATATGTATAATATAGTATACATATAAAGTAGATATGTATATAAATAATGTAAATAAATAAATATAAATATGTATTCATATGTAATTAATATATATAATAGCATAGGTATAGTAGAATAATATAATTAAGTATTGTTTGAGCTCATATATATGTATATAAATAAATAAGAGCTTTAGTGACAAATTCATCTGTCACTGTACATTTGTATATATGTTAGTGTAGACTCAGGCTGAAGCTGGTCAGGTCTAGATCTTGGCTAATACTTGAGTACCTCTAGGCCTATTGTTACCATTTTGACCTAATTTCTAAGAACAAATCAAGCATCTGAACATCAAGGTATGGTATAGAACTTTAGTTCTTTCCATAAGATTTTGCTAAGGGACTAGCAAAAGTTTATAAAAGCTCCTTCATTGTTTCCTACTTAGAAGCCTACCAGAAGCTTTATAAAAGCTCCTTCATTGCATTTCCGCTTCTCCTTAGCTTGGTTTGCTCATACTTCTTCGCCAAAATCTCACCCACCAACCTCCTCCAACCAACTCCGATGAGCTCTCTTCCCCATCCTCCTACGGCCTCCCAACCATCAAATTAGGAGTGCCAAATTCTTCCTCTCCTTCGTCCGCTCCCTGCAATACCAATGAGAAGCTCTCCGACTCTCTCTTTCCTCGTCGCCCTCTCACCGGAGGTGTTCTCTTCCATGGTGCCGGCCAATCAAAGCCAACGCCCTCCTACCCCTTTCAATCAGAAAATTAGGTCTCTATCTCTTCCTCTAGTTTAGAATTAGCCCCTTTAACTTTTGTTTCGACCACCGTTCACGCCTCTCCCCCTTCGTCTTCTTCCGCTATAGCGAAGCTCCAGTGACGCCTCCCCGATGCTACACCGCACCGCTCGCCTTGCCACGACTCCCATAAGCATCGTCGTGCTCCACTGACCAAACCCCTCAAGTAATTGAGGGGATTGGTCTCTTAAACGCCCCACCAGACACGACCACTTTCGCACCACCTTCTCGACTTCGCCCGACCTCCACACCCACTCCCACACCGTCCAAACACCATGACCACCTTCGCCATCACTTGGCAAGTCTCCTGAGCTGTTCTAACATGACTGTGAGGCCTTATTTTGCGTTTTAGAAATCCGCCGCCCTCCACTATCGCCTTCATCATCTCCGACAAACGTCCGCCTCTCTCCGACTGCCATATACCCTGCCACCGCTCCCAGGTGATGCGATTTAGCTTCAGGGACTTTCCCAGGCCCTCAATTGGAGACCACTCCCGTGACTTCACCCTAAATTGGAGGCATCTCCTCCTGTAGCTACTATGCAATGAATAGTGGAGAAGATAGTCCCACATCGTGGGAATACAGAGCAAATGCAGTGTATATGACAGATTTGTGTTCTCAGCTTATCGCCCAAGGACACAGGGGTTGGGTCCCCATACGCACGCACACCTGCATACCCGATTACCCACCTACTCACTCCTTGCCTGCGACCCACTCCCACAAGCCTGGACATTGTTCTAGACCCGTTTACCTTACTATTACCCAATTATACCCAGGTCTTTAAGAGAAGAGGAGAAGGATTTGTGAGAGAGCAGGGGTGGGTTTTGCTCTCTTGAAAGCTTGACCCTGTGCAACACTTAGCCACTGAAGGAAGTTGGTTCCCCCTGTGCTTAAGGAAAGAGGGAAGGCTCTGAAGAAGAAGAAGAAAGAAGAAGCCTCTAAAGAGAATGTTGTGCTTGTGAAGAAGAAGGAAGAAAGCCTTAAGTCTCTGAAGGCTTTGAGAAAG
Source organism: Thalassia testudinum (assembly GCA_037157565.1). Lineage (NCBI taxonomy): Eukaryota > Viridiplantae > Streptophyta > Magnoliopsida > Alismatales > Hydrocharitaceae > Thalassia > Thalassia testudinum. The sequence goes on along the minus strand of JAZHRO010000019.1, from coordinate 60,764,496 downwards.
AAGAGGAAGGCTCTCTGAAGAGCCTTGTGTTCTATTAAGACATCTGATATGATTTAATTATGGTTACTGTTGAATAATTTAAGAACCTAAGTTAAGACTGAATTCTGATTTGAATGAATTGAGTAATTGAATGCATGATTAATTAAGAAAATAAGTGGTGATTCAAATCACCATTGTTTTTTATTCTCTTTCCTTTTTGTTCCATCATACATTGGTTCTTATTGCACATATTTATGAGTATTTGATTTATTGAGTATCTTTTATAGCACCTGTTTATTATCCTCATTCATTTCAATTCAAAATTAGTGTTGTGAATTTCATATTTGTTCCATGTAATCGACCTCAGACTCTTTTGTGATTCTGAGCATATAAATTTGAATTATTTAAGCAATTTTATCTTATATTACAACGCATCTCTTAAACAACGACGAATTCACCTCAAACAGTTTGCATTTGTGACACCTATAATACAACAATGACATTTAAAAAACCCTTTTTAGTGCAAATCGAAAGTCGACGAACACACCTACTTAATCTATCAAATCAATCTCTTGGACTCTGTTTCAAGCTATAAATTACCTTCTTGAGTTTGTATACCTTCTCCCTCTCAAGCACATAGCCAAGCAATTGGGTTATATAGAATTCCTCTTAGAGATCATCACAGAGAAAGGTATTTTTCACATCAAGTTAAAAAAGAGGCCAGTTCGTTTTTGTAGCAACAGGCAATAGTATGCACACAGAACTAAGACAAGAAACAAGAAAGAATGTATTAAAGTAATCAACTCCATAAGTTTGGGTGTATGCTTTTGCAACTAATTGGATTTCAATCACTCAACTGACCCATTTGGCTTATATTTGACAACATAAACCCATCTACAATCAACCACAATAGCACCTGCAGGAAGATCAGTCAACTTCCAAGTACCCCTAGTAACAAGGGCATCAATCTCTTCATCCATGGTATGCTTCCAACCTCAGTTCAGTGCAGCTTCTAAGTAGTTCTTGGGAAGTATAATACTAGCTAAAGCTGAAGCAAACTATCTCAAGGAAGGACTAAGTATGTCAACAAAAGTATAGTGTGCCATAGGATGAAGAGTGTAGAGTGTTACTCCCTTTCTAGAAGCAATAGGCAAATCAGCAATAGATTGAGCTATTGTAGCCTCTAGATCTGATGTAGATGGGGATGATGAGTCAACTGGGTTTTCTTCAAAGATATCAACTTGCATAAAAGAAAGTGGTGGGGGTAGAAAACTTTTCTGGAGATGCTGGTAGACAAGAAAGGAGGGAGACTCCAACTTAACGATGTTCCCTTCCTCTAAGAAGAAAGAAGTCTTCATAAAGAAGGAAACATCCTTAGTAACATAGTATCTACTATCCATGGAATCATAATATCGATACCCTTTTTGAGTGCATGAGTAGTTAAGAAAGATGCACTTAATAGTCCTAGGAGATAATTCATTGGGCACTGCAAACAAATGAACAAAGCAAGTTCATCCAAAAATCTGTAGCAATAAATGAACCAAATTTGAAGTAGGCTATAAAAGTTAAAAAGGTATATCTTGATGAACAAACGAAGGAACCCTATTAATGAGAAATGTGGTAGTGAGAATGGCATTCCCGTAGAAATGTCTGGGAACCTTCATACTAATGAGAAGAGTACAAGCAACATCAAGAAAATGACATAATCTCCTCTCGGCAATGTCGTTTTGCTGAGAGGCATACGAACAACGGGTGTTATGTGTTGTGCCATTATCAATAAAAAATTATTACGATTCAACTTGCATAAATTCAAGAACACTACTATAGAAATTTTTAATAGCAGTAGAATAAGAATTCTAAATTTCATTCAAAAAAAAAATTTATTACAGAACTTTTATTACAGAAATTTGTTAAAAAGATCTAAGATGACTAACTAAAATCATCCAAAAAAACTACAACATAATGAAAACTAATCACACTCTAGACATGACATGGTCCCTAGATGATGGTAGCACCATCATCCTACTACCATCATCTTTCATATCTAGCTTAATTTGCTAAGTTCTAAAATTAAATTTACATAAATAATCATTAAAAGGATATAACTGAAAAATATCAAGAATTGGAGGACTTGCATAAAAATTGGTTAATTATGGTATTTTAATAGCAAAATACAAATGCAGATTAACTCAGGGGTAAACCTATACTTAATTTGAGGTCAAACAAGCTTAAATTTGCAATAAGTGAGTCTACCTTAATTGATTTAAGGATTTTATGAAATAAAAGTCGAATTATAATTAATAAAATCCTAATTTCGACCTCACTTTAATTTAAAGGGTTCTAATGGAAATAAATATAATATAAACCTTCTAAAAATCCTTGAAAAATATTATATAAGATTTAGAACATTCAATTTTACAAAATGAGCCCAAATTGACCTAAAACGAAGATCAAGGTCGGTAATTGATACATTTGGGGTTAGATCGTAAATTGACCAATCAAACTTCATCAAAACCTAAAATTAAAGTCACGAATAGATTCCTTGGGTTCATTTTAGGTTACCCTAAAAATTTGAGATCAATTAGAATGTCTTGACCTACTTTACAATCAAGCCCTTAATTTTTTAAATTCTTACATCTAGGTCCATTTTTCTTGCATCATGGTTCCTGGATGACGTCATGATTGCGTCAGCTATCTTCACCAGTAGGAGCTGGCCAAGTTTCCCTTCGTGGTCTCCAACGAAGTTTGGGGTTTGATTACTCCAAAACCATGCAATCAAATCCCACCAAATTTCGTAAGATTAATCCATGATCATTCCTCTATGCATTAGTGCAACTCCCAGCTCTTATTTCCTTCTATGGAGGATGCATTCAAAGCTCGAAATTGTCACCAGACCATGCGATTCTCGACCTTGACAAGGCCAAATCCTCACCGTAATCGCCAAGGCCTCAACTTTATATAATTTTGTCGTGCCTCCATAAGCCAAGTCGTCGAGATTTGATCGTGTTCCCTAACCTTCTTCGCCACGATTATCATCATCTCTAACCCCGACAACTCCTCCGATCTCTTTCTCCGCGCACGCTCTAACCTCAAGAGCAGTGCCATCTTCTTCCACAACTTCCTCCTATCCTCGCCAACCAAAGCAGTGGTCCTTTAACCCATTCCTTGCCGCCAAATTTCTTCCCCATCTCCTCCATCTTATTCAAGACCAGTGAGCCAAACTCGACTGTCTGCCCCCCCCTTCATCCAAAATAAGGTAGCTCTTCTTCCTCCACTTTCTCAATAGAGTAGTCTAGGCTCTTTAGATTTAGGAAACACCTCCATTTCCCCTGTTCCCACGTTCATCTTCTCCACACACGGCCAGTCATCAGCGACAACTTCAACGATGCCTTCTGCCTAACTCCATGCCTCTTCACTCACCTTAAACCACCCAACCACCTTCGTATGACCACAAAGCCAAAAGCCCTCAAGAAATTGAGGGTTTCGATCCCTCCAGAGCCCCACCCAACTCCCTCCATTGGTGTCAACTTCGACTCCGACCGGCCTCCTCTGACCGCGCCATGCTAAATCACCACCTCCACCACCTTTGCCGAGGTTCGGCAAAGGTTTTGATGTAGCTAACTTTGGCCGCGAGGCCATATTGCTTTGTGAAGATCCTCGTCGGAGCCTCCGTCGCCAACCATGCCGTTCACCGTCCACAACCACCCTCGACCTCTCAAGCTTCACAAGGAGCTTCATGGAGGCACAAGGGGCATTTTGCGACCATCAACAGGGAAGTTGCATGCATGAAGAGGCCTTCTCAAGTCCCACCGTCGCCGTCATCTTCTTCAAAACCGGCAAGCCATTGTCGATTGCGTGGAGCTTTAAAGCTTTGCATGAAGCTTCATGAGGGCCAAGCCAATTTGTTGCGACCTTTAGCGAGGCCTAAAGCACCCTCCAACTCCCCAGCCATCTCATCGAGCTCTTCCTGTAGCTTCATCGACGTGGAGAGGATCTCAAGCCTTGCTTGCTGGCAAGGACGAGATCGAGAGAAAGATCTTGTAGGGACTTGATTGTAGTACACAGGGACCAAATTGTAAATATTCAAGGATTGAGTTGCAATTATGAAGATTTTGATTTAAGATTTGGTATTGAATGAATTTTTAGTGCAAGTTAATGTCCAAACATTATTTATGTTGATTATTTAGTGTTACGACCCGATTCTTGAATCCCTACAGGACACGAGAATCAGACCAACTCGACTGATCCCAAGACCCAGTCGTCCAATGAGAAAGTAACCAAAAAGCAGTAAAATAAACCACATTCACCATGCAAGCAACTAATAGTAACAAAAGTACAGCAGCAAAGAAAGGAACTACTACAGTACACACCACCACAATAGTAGAGAATTAAAAACAGGTACAGAAATATGAAGTTTACAATAAAAGAGTACAAAGGTGTAACAGAATACTCACTACCACAGAAAAAGGGTACAACAAAAGTACAATTACTGGGCTCTACTAGGCCCAGCACCCTCCGCAACCGTAGGCTCTGGCTGCTCAACACCTGGCCCTGAAAAAGGTGGTAAGTACGTCACGTCAGCGAAACGCTGAGTAGAGTGGCAACCAGCTAGCTAAGAAAGCAGTAAAAGTGGACAGGTAGCTGTTGTTTTCAATTTATTTCTTTATATAACTAATTATTCTTTCTTTCATCACTTGGTTTATTTATTAGGTCCTTTTTCTTGATCTCGAATGTTCCTCGTGTGAACGATCTTAATTGCAGTCTTTTTCGAAAAGTAGAAGTAGCACGTGGTGCTCTCCTGGTCGGGAGAGTCTCCCGTGGTGGTCCTACCCTCAGTCAACCACCCCAAGGTCGCTGACAGATGTAACGGTGACTACATCACGCTTGATAAACGCACGGGTAGCTACCCCGCACTGGCACGCAGTCAGTCGTTTTCGTTAATAGGGGCGCCACAAGCACAGCACGGAACCAGTATAGGGCAGAGCCCTCTCAGTAACAGGGGTCCAGCCCCTCCACAGTAACCAAACAGGGGTCTTGCCCCTCCACAGTCCGCGCACCCTCGCTTGACTACCCTGGTTTGCCCAGTGAGCCTAAAAGTCAGTGTAGGACGGCTAGCTGAACCCCGGGTCCCGTGGGGTGGCTAGCTCTCTCCCTACACTAGTAGCTCTCCCTGGTACTGTGTATGCGAGGGCCACAGAGTCGGTACAAAGTGGCCAGTCCTAACCCCGGGTCCCAACCCTAGGGCGGCTAGCTCCGCTCTACACTAAATAGGGGGACAGTCGCTCTCCTTGGTACTCCGTACTCAAGGGCCAACTCACTTCCACATTCACTTTCCCAGTTCCATTCTATTTATTTTCCAGGAGCTCTACTCCTAATTCCCCGTAGGGTATATGCTCATATTTCTCAGGCCAAGCCATGCTAGGTTTCATCATTTCAATTTTATTTGCATATAGCACATGTTTCCAACATTTAATCTTTCTTTTCCAATTTATATACAAGCAGCTCGAATTTAGTTTCCAAACAACATGAATTACATGTAGTAGTTACTAGCAACAGTACTCTATATTTCACAGGCAGCAGTTATCCAATTACAAGCAATTATCATTATTCTATCTATTTATCCAAGACTGCAATTTAGGCATTCAAGACATTCGTTTCAGTGTTTCTATTCCTAAGATTCATGCCACACCCTAGGATCTATCATTCAATCTAGTTTTCAGGTCCTAGGATTCATGCCATACCCTAGGATCTATTATTCAATCTAGTTTTTATGGTCCTAGGATTCATGCCATACCCTAAGATCTATCATTTATTTCAAATATGCATTAATGTTGTAATTAACTAAGGGAAGCCACTCTACCCGTAAAATCGGGAGTAATCGGGGCGTGATTGACAGGTCCATGTGCCTCCGCAACCCCCAAAGCCGCAACAGAACGAGGTCTTAACACAATGATCAATTACAAGGAACCACTCAGAACAGGATTAAAGTATTTCAAACAAGTAGAGGAACTTATTCTGAGAAGAACGAAATCTTAAACACGAAAATCGGACCTCGAACGGACCCTAAACGGGTCAAAAACAACAACTCTGACTCAAATCAGACATCTAGAACATCTTCCAAACGTCTTAAAAAGGGGTCCAGGTCATACCTCACTCTACGCTGCTCCTCAGACATCCGAACGTTTGGAGACGCTCTCTGCCGTCTGGTGACTCACCCAGACGTCTGAATCACATGGGAGGGCGTGTCCCGTGCCTTCCCGAAGCGAAACCTGCACGCATACGCAAAAATCCCTCAGCAAGGCACATGACGGAGCTTCGACGGAACGGCCTGCATGGCAGTATCCGCAAAAGCAAGCAACGGAGGAAAATACGTACCTCTCAGTCGTCTGGAGCTTCCTCCAGACATCGCCCGCGTCGTCTGAATGTAGGTCCAGATGTCTGATTCTGGGAAAAATTCCCAGAATCAGAACCTCCTTCATCTTCTTCCCGCTGCGCGCGGCCGTGCCATGCTCGTCCGCCCGCTGCCCGAGCTGCAGCAGCACCAGGGGAAACCTCCCCAACACAACACTCCTCCGCGAGCACGCCAGCCGGCCTCGAACTGCTTCGGTGAGCTCTCTCTCTCTCATGACTCACGCGCTCTCTCCTCTTCCCTCTCATTGCACCTCTCCTCTCCGCCACTGCACCCGGCAGCAGCGGCAGCTCGCTCTTACTCTCTCTCTCGCGCTGGAGGAAGGAGAAGATGGGTGGATGTCGGTGGTGTGAGGGAGAGGAGGAGGGTATTTGTAGGCGTTAGGAGAAGGTTTCTACAGGTCGACGAGGGGAGAGAAAAAGAAGAGGGCGGCAGGTTTCAGTCTGCGTGCGGCATGCGCGTAGACTCGCGATCGTACGCATGCAAAAATTAATTTCCAAACGTCTGACCAGACGTCTGGGCCAACTCCCAGATGACTTAAAGTGTTTTGATGCCTCGAGTCTTAACAGATAGTGCTTAAACACATCATTTCATGATTATTTCTAATTAAGCATTAATCAATAAATTTTCTGATCTTTATTTCTTGCACTTGAAGATTTAAATTGAATCACTTTATTTCTTAGAAACAAGTGCAATTTTAGAACTTGTTTGTTTTGAAAATTCACACTCAATACAAGTTCGTCACATTTTTTCTGTAAATACTTAGATAGTGGTTTACGCATATTTAGTTGCTCCCAGAGAATGACTTTGGAATATTCAAATTTCAAGAATTACAAATTTACAATACTAGATAACACAATGAACCAACTCAAAGGGAGAGAGACTCTAGTTGTCCTTGCAAGGAGGGAAAGGCAAACAACAATGCTTTCCTAACTAGTAGGCCTCGTAGTCAAAAGAAGGTCAATATGGATGATTCCGAGGACATTTGACGTAGCTTTGAAGTAGAGAGGTGACCAAGGCAATGATGCCAAAGATCTGGATTGATAGAGATTGAAGCTACACCAGCTAAAATAGTAGGACAATTGAGGAAGTACCCCATCATTCTCAATACCCCCACCAATCATCTGGTTCATCAGAATGCCATGAAAACAAAGATAATGCTCATCAAATATCACATGACACTCGAGATCTCAAGGACATGGACATGGATGAATTTATGAGTCATTTGTTCACTGCAAGTGTACAAATCATCATTCTGATAAATGCTAGGAGAAATTTGGTAAGTCTACTTAGGCTAATTCAATTGTGATTTAGGGCACTATGCTAATTCCTCTAGATTCTTCAGTACATCCTTCTTAGATACATTTTGTTGCCGATGACTATGCTTGTGATGCAGATCCTTAAACAGACCTTGCACCTACAACATCAACTCTAAGTCCCAGACAGTTGCCACTTCCTATGTTGAAGCTACATGTACTTCTATAAATCTGACTCTAACATCATCTTCTAACTGGGTAGTTGATTCAATCACATCCAATCATTTAATTATTACAAATGGCTGCTAACGTTCTCTTGTCAATCATTTGGTTCGTATGGATGCCCTGAAAATAAACATTTCATTCATCAAATATTACACGACACTTATGATCTTGCACAATTTACTAACTATTAACAAACTTAATGGAAACTCAAGTGCATAACAAACATCATATGACTTCAATCTATTACTAAATTCAACAGTTTCAATCGCAACAATAAGGGAATAAGATCCATTTACCAATTGGACAGAAGTAATTCCAGATGACTGACCAAAGGATGTTAGGTAACCATTTTGACCAGTTAAATAATTAGACACACTTGAATCAATTACCTAGTCAGAAGATGATGCCAACACCATATTTTGAGAAGTACTTACAACTTCAGCAAAGGAAGTGGCAATTACCTAGGGAGTCGGAGTTGATGTTGTAGGTGCAACGGTCTGTCCGAGTATTTACATCAAACAATCATAGTCATCAACAATCAATTGTACCTAAGAAGGTTATACTAAAGAATGTAGAGGAACTAGAATAGTGCCCTAAACTACAATAAAATTAGCCCAAGAGGGCTTGCCAAATTTTTCCTAGCTTATTAGAAAGATGATTTGTGCACTGTTGATAAGGCTTTTCAGGAGTTTAAATGTGTCTCGTTGTAGTAAAGTCTACTAAACAGCTCTTCAACAAATACAATTTATAACTCTAATATCTAAATGAAGTCCGAGGTCGAACACATGAAGCAAATAGGAATTCACATGCTAATCTCAATTACAATATAAATGAGAACAATAAATGAAGCACTATAAAGATATTCAATGAATATTAATCTGTCACATTAGATATTCAATGAAGATCAATGTATCTAAAGACAAAAAGATACCTGGAACAAAATAATGATGATTTAGATTACCAATTATTATCCTAAACACATGTATATCAATTACCCAATAATGTCAAATAAATGAACAGTACTCAGACGTCTGATCTGAGAATCAGACGACTTAGCCAAGCCTTCCTACAGTGCTCTTCTTCTTCTGTTGTTCTTCTTAGCTTCTTCTTCTCTCTTTCCTCCTTTGCCTTCCCTCTTTTCTTCTTCACAGCAACCTTCCCCTTCTTCTCAAGCCTTCTCCTTTTCTTCTTCAATTCTTCTCTCTTTCTCATGCACAAGGGGAGCAAACCCTTCTCAACGACTAAGTGTTGGAATGTCTGAAGAGCAAAACCCCCCTTCTCCCTCTCTCTCTCTTTCTCTGTCTTTCCTCCTCTTTTCTTTCAGATACCCGTGCAGTCAAACGAGTAACCAGGGATCCGAATGACCAAGGCTACCGGCAGTGGATAGTAGCCGAGGTGTGTAGGTATAGTGAGGAGGGACCCAACCCCTCAAGTGTCTTGGGCGAACAAATGAAAGCACAAAAATAATATATGCACTACTTCCACTTCGTCAACTTATGATGTGGGATGATGTTGACAGTCGGTTCGTGTTATATCGTTGTAGTAAAGCCGGTTGTCACCAACATAAAATTTTTATTACTCGGAAAACTGAAAGAGTTCCCGAGGTCGAACTCAGGGAGCAAGTTGTATTCTAGAGATATACAAGTTCTATTACAAAAATAAAGAGAGAGAGAGAGAGATGAAAAATTGGCTTCTTCTTCTTTTCTTCTTTCTTCCTCTTTGTCTTTGGTTCTTCCTGTTCTTCTTCTTCTTCTTCTTCTTCTGCTTCTGCTTTCTTCAGATTTTCCCCTCGTGCTCTTCTTCTTGTTTCCTTTCTTTCTTTTTCGTCAGATCATCTTCTTCTTTTCTTGCTTCTTGCTTCTCTTCATTCCTTCTTCTTCTTTGTCTTCACCTGCCTTGACTTCTCTTTTTCTTCTCTCGCGATGGCCGTTGCTCTTCCTTCCTCTTCAGCGGGTCTTCTTCTTCTTTGGCTGCTGACCTTCCGTCGTCTGCCCCGGTGCTGAGACGACTTAACAATGCCTTCGCTACAGTGCAGCAGCTCCTTCTTCTTCAGCGGGTCTGCTTCTTCTTCTTTGGCCTGCACACTTCAGAGTTTATTCGTTAAGACAAAAACCTACTCTACCCCCCTCCCCCGCGTATCTCTCTCTCTGAAATCACTCCTCGGAAGCTCTCCCAGAGCGCTATCGGGTAATCGGGTTCGGATCAGGCCCGGGTCCAGGCCCACCGGCGTGCGTGGTGGGCGAGGAGTGCAGGTCAGTCTAATCGGGTCGGGCCAGGTCCGCGGAGCGTGGTCACGGACGAGGCCGAGTCGGGTCGGGTCGGGTGAGAGGGACCTCACCCCGTGGTAACTGAGGCAAACAGCGTATGGCAGTTTTTTGCTTTATGTGTCCGCGCGCCTTTGAGAGATTCCGAGGTGGGACTAAATGTCCCACCCCAATTCTCTTACGCCTGCAGCAGGGATGCTGCTCCCAATTGCGTCGGCTGTTGAGGCGTACAGCTCCAATCGAGGGCCAGGGTGTGTGCGTGAGACTCTTCCGCGCTGGCCGTGGCTATTCAATCTGGGTTATCTCGGCTTGGAGCAACCTCGAGCAGGCTTCGAGCTTCCTCGCCAATGGCGGTCAAGGCCTGGGACCTGAAACCAATGGCACGGCCTCTCGGCCAAATCAGACAGGCGGGGGACCTTCGCCGTGGCACGGCGAAGGTGGTCAGGGGGTCTGCAGGGGGCGAGATGGAGCTGTTAGGTCGTCCTAGGTCAGACTGTGAGCGAGGGAGTGGGTGTGTTCGGTGGGTCTGCAGAGGGTGTTTGGTGGGAAGTGGAGGGGCGGAAGAGGATCAGGGTGAGGAGGCGGAAGTTCTGCGGTGGTCGGCGAGCCGTGTGGGTCGCTGAGGTGATGGGAGCGGCTCGCCGGAGGGTGGTCGGAGGCGGAGAGGATGAGGGTGAACAGGGTCGGTAGAGGGCTTAATTGACTAAATCGAAAGCGGGGAAAGAAAAAGGGGGAGAAGGGGAGTAAGTCTAACTTAACTGCAGGGACGAAGGGGGAGGAACAGGGCGACAGTCGTATCGACTGTCGCCGGAGAAGACGATGCTCAGGGAGAGGGGCGGCGACGAGCAGAAGGCTGGAGAGGCGCCAGCTGGGTGCGGCGTGGCGCGGGAAGAGCAGGGGAGGAGGTCTCTGCTGCTGGTAGTGCGGCAGAGCGAAGAGGTGGAGGGAGAGGAAGTCGCCGGAGCTGGTGAGCGTCTGCCGGAGAAAGAAGAGACGAAAGCTGGGGGTTTTCTCCGTCAGGTCCAGGCTGTCTTGGTCGGTGGAGCGGCGGGGGGTATTTATAGGGTTGAAGCAGGGAGGAAGGCGGAGGGAGACGACGTGTCTCCCTCGCCGGAGCATGGTCGGAATTCGAACCCATACCGTCCGTGCGTTCGCACGGCCGGTATGGGGGGCTGCAATGACCATGGGGGTGCTCCTGCGACGGCTGACGACGCAGGGCACCCTCCGGTACACATGCCAGGTCCTCCACCTTACCCTGCGCGGCGCCATGCTCCGCGCAAGGTCGCCGGAGCATGGTGCTGGCAGGGTTTTGCAGGAGGGACCTGTTTGCAAAGAACGAAGGAGAGTTAGGGGCCTAAATGCGAGGGTTCAAAAGTTGAGGGCCAAAGAGTAAATATATGAGGACCAAAGTGTAAAGTCGGTCAAGGAGGTTTCTTCTTAGGCTCAAGTTTTTATACATGACTAATTAGGACCTAAGGAATCTGATGGTGAATTTTATTTTCATATTAAACCTTGTTTGACCGGTCAATTTGCGCAAAAACCCAAATTAAGTTATTAATTGGGCATGGTTCTCAATGTAGGTCAAAATGGGTTCTAAAGGCCAAATTTAAGGTTCTAAACCCTAGAGATTATTTTTCTATGAATTTTAGAGGGTTTATTCTATTTTTACTTTGCCTCGAACCTTGTGAATTGAAGTGGGTTGTTTTAGGGTTACAGATTATCATTTGGTTCCTTGAAAGTGCTGTAGCCCTTGCTAGATCATCTCATCCCACTTTTATTCTTATTAAGCTGTTTTGACCTATGTTTGGGCCCAGAATTACCCTGTATGCAGATTATACTGGTAAAATTGCACTTTTACCCCTTATGACTGGTTTTCTTCTCAAACTCAGAATTCTCTGAGTTAAGCCTTTCCTTGAGATATATAGGAGCTTTTATCCTTTGTATTGGGTCAAAATGAGCTAGTTATGGCTCATGATGAGGTTCTCATCATACCCCCATGCCTAGCTTTTGCTAGTCCCTTAGCAAAAACTTAAGGTTTCAACCCTTGTTCTAGACCATGAAGTTTTCAATGGTTTTAGATAAGTGCCTTTTTATTTGAGCATAGATTAGGTTAGAATGCTGACCATAGGCCTAAAAGATACTCTAGTACCAATCAAGATCCAAATCTGTCTAGCCTTAGCCTCAGTCTTTTAGAGGAGGTTTTTAAGGCCCGCAAGAACTAACCTAAGGTTTATTGGACTTCGTGGTTAAAGCACCCGTGCTTGAAATGATTTTAGCCCTGGCCCAGTTCGCAGTGCGTTTTGTAAGAGAGAGATAGAAAGTTTTTTCTGTTTGGAGAGTTTTCTCTCTCTTTTTCTTTTTAGTTCTAGCCTAGGATTAGCTTTTCAACACGGTCTGTATCAGATTCCTTGCTCCCATCATCAATCCTCAAGGGTTCCTGGCGATCGATGCTTCGAGATAGCACCGCCCATGGCAACCCCCGGAACCCTGGCTATTGAGATTTCGAGATAATCCCATCCATGGTATTCCGTGGCCGAATCCAGACCCTGGCAATTGACACTTCGAGATAATGCCATCCATGGAATCTGAACCAGCAGAGTGCTTACATGCCCCCCGTAGGATATGTAAATATCCTAAGAGACAAGCACCGAGGAGATGATATTTTGTTACGCATCTTCGAGGGGATTTTCCGCCTCTCTGCGCTGGGAACTCGTCCAAATCAACTTGTGTTGATCGGCCATTCCTATTCTAGGTGTTCTTTTCAGATTTTTGCGACGCTTCTGCGTGATTCTGATTTTTACGCTTACTGAACCAGGCTGTGTGTGAGACTAGGGTGCTTAGGTTACTGAGTCCCGTAAACCAAAAATTAGTTAACGAGGCCGAATACTCCCTAAGCCTTAGACCTAATACTTCAGCTTTTCATTTTCCTCAACCTCTTGAGGAGTGTCCAGATCTTAATGAGTACTAAGAGTCTATTCAAGAATGCCTAAGGTTTGCATTCTTACTAATCTCATTGTGCACTTTTCAGTTATTTTCTTGAATGAGGTCTAGAACTTAGGTTAATTCCTTAGTTCCTTACTAATGACTATCCTTATAATTTTGTGCTCCTTTTTCATTTTGTTTCTTCTCTCCTTCACAAAATTTTCCTTCTCCTCTTTTCCTCTTATTCTTTTTCGAAAATTTTTTAATTTTTATGGTATTTTTGGCATATGTGAATTTTTTTGTTTGAAACCTTTTCTTACGAGTTTTTGCACTTTCATACCCCCCCATGCCTAAGATTTGCAATGTCCTCATTGTAACCTAAGGGTTTCTATTCAACTAAGTTCATACATTAGGATAGCTGTTTTGATGAGTGAATGGGTCGGGGTGACTGTTGCGGACGATTTCTAATCTCAGATGCAAGCACCTGAGGTGGAGTCGGCTGTCCTAAAGTGTGAACTTCAAGTGCAAAAAGCTGTCAGAACAAGTTTCAGGTTTTCAAAGAGAATGACGGGCTGCCTCCCGTTGAGCGCTAAATTTGATGCCTTCAGCCAAGCGGGAAATGCGATGGAGAGGGGATGGTCAACTCAGCAGAGTTTTGTAAGACAAGCACCTTGATTAAGAGCCTGGTTGGTCCAACCAGGTGCTTGTTCAGATCAACAGGCTGATGATGCAGCCCAAACCCAATCAATCTGGTGGGTTGATAGATGTGGATAAAAAGGTGTGGTGCCCACCATAAACTATGAGGCTCAGATGGATGTGGAAGTGTAAACGCAGGGTTTGGCTGAGCCGAATCAGCCTGGTCAGAGTAGGGACCCGTAGGATAATCAGTGGTTGATGCAGGAACCCTACAGGGGTGATCAGAGAATGATAGAGCATGGTATGTAGTCTGATCAATGTTCGAAACCCGATGTGGAAATGCAATCGGCTCGGTGAGAGGTGAATCAGCATAGAAATTGAGTCCGGTTGCGGGTCGGGGTTTGGGAGAGGTTTTGATCCGTTCTGTGTGTGCGGATGAGGTGGCCATTGTGTATGAGGGCTCTTCTAGAAACAGATGATAGGTGATTTTCTGTAGAGAGTCCTCTGGGTAACTATCAAATGCCGGAAGAGTGTTTGTAGGATGAAAGAAATCGGATTCGAGAAAAAATTTGGATTCTTGGTTGCAATCACTCTTGGCATTTTCTGTTTTTGGTTCCTGAGGATCGAAAAGGAATGATTCTGTGCTATCGGTGATCTCGGGAATCAGGACCTCAGCATCAGAGTCAGAGTCAGAGTCATGTGAACTGAGGTCGTAGATAGGCCTGACGTGTTCAGGAAGGGGAATCTCTCCGCAACTATAGTCAGATCTGAAATTGTCGGTGAGTTGGTGAAAATGATCATGAATTCCACCACAACAAAAATCATCAGATGTGGAATCAGCAGCCTGATTGGGTTCTAGCCTATATATCACTTCTGGGCTCAAAAAGATGTTCTGTTCAAGCTCTAAGCTGGTAGGATAGACCCTATTAAAACCTTGCTTATCCAACTCCTCAGTTTCTGTATCATAAATTGGCATGTTTTCTGAAAAATCAATCAGATTTCCTGAGGGTGTTGGAAAAGGGCATTCATAAAATAGAGGCCCGGAATCATATTCTGTAAAAATTTGATCTTTCTTATAAGGGGCCTCATAATCTTCCCAATAAGTTTCAGATCTAGGTTCTAGGCTTAGGATGTGGGTAGAATTATTAGAACCTAAGTCCGAATAACCTTCGAGGGTTACCTTATCAAAACAAGGGGCGGAATTTATACCCTCCAGAGGTTCAATTCTAATCTTGTCATTGCAGGAGTCTTGGAGTTCTAAGCTTGGTGATTTATGGCCTAGGGTTGGCTCAGCATTGTGTTCTCCTGCAACTTCCCAACCTATTTTAATGCTATCTTCTACCTGGGTTGGGATTTTACAACCACTTTGTGCCTCAATCCCGGGATCTGGGAAACTGAATGGTTCCTTGATACTGTTCCAAGATGGTTCATCCTCTGTTTCTGGTATATACGGGTATTTCCGGTTGATAATTTGTTCTACTGATTTCATCATTTCTACCCGTTTTATAAGGGCATCTTGGTGTTGTTCCCAAAGTACAGGATTTGTCAAGCATTGAAGGTATTCAGATTGGTGTAATTTTTCCATCTCAATGTATCCTGTCATGAGCACATCTCGGGTTGATCCTTTTGAAATTCCAGTCAATAGAATTTGGGCACAGTTCATGATGAAGGATGTGGTTGTTGGGACATCAACCTGAATATCTCCTCTTGGTGTTGAGGTTTTTTCTTCTTTTTCATAGAATCTTATGGCATCCTCGATCATTTTATCTTTCATAGATCTCCGATATTCAGGTTTCTTGAATGGTAGTCTTGCTAGGTAATTAGGCTGCATAATTGGATCTGGTGGTGGAATCAAAGTTTGAATCAAGATGGAAGAAGGGGATTTTGTTCAGAATCAGAGGAAAGAGGGGCTATGTGAATGATTTCTGCAAAAACAAAGGAACCGAGGCTTAGCCTCGGGAAGAGTGAATTTCTATAGGAGGTTTCAAGGACCTCCTGAAAAATACTGAAGGGCTGGATGAGATAAGCAGGTGCTGGACCCAATCAAGACACCCAAAAATTGTTGGGTGACTATAGAGGTTCGGGGCAGATGGACCCCTTGATCAGAAAGATCGTCCACCTGAGAATTACCTGGGCAGCCAGAGAGGGAGAGTCCCGCGAAGACCCCTACACGGTAGAGCGTCCCCACGGGTTACAGGGTTTCCCCCACCCGACCTCTCTTGTCACTGCGGTTCCAGGTAGACCAGAATGGGGATCTTGACCTCTTAAGTCTACCAATTTTAAGATCAGGGTGCTTAAGGTTTCACTTGAACTTTAGTCTTTTTAAGTGCAAAGAGTGACCTAATTTAAGGTTGGTTAACCCAAGGGGTCAACTTTACCTATTGTTTTCTTTAAGAGCTTTTAGGTCCTGTCTTTTAGGGTTCAAGTGTTTAGAGAGCCAATTGTTTTAGATTTTCTTTGAATAGGTATTTTCAGACAAGGGCTTGGGCACACTTCATTTGGTTTTCTCAATTCTTGCTTAAGGAGTGTGTCTCTAAATCCCTAGTGTTGGATCCTAGGTTGGCTCTACTTGGTCCAGTTAATTCTTTGTTGGGTAATTAGGGCTCAAGCAAGAATGTGTTAGCCCTTAAATACCCTTAATAGTGTGCAGAAATAATGAGTTGAAAACATGCAACTTTTATGGTTACTAAATATGGAAAACAGGTTAGTCCTATATTGCTTGTTCTTTTCTTTTCTTTCTCTTTAGAGTGTAGGGGTTAATAGTGAGAGAAAAGATTTACCTGTCTTTGGTGTGGTTGCTTGTCTTCTTGAGTTCCTGTAGCTGCACAAAAGAGAGGAGATTATCAGAAATAATAAAAGAATACAGGAATGTTTACCTCTAGAATAGCCGTTGCTCCCCGGCAGCGGCGCCAAAATGATGTTGACAGTCGGTTCGTGTTATATCGTTGTAGTAAAGCCGGTTGTCACCAACATAAAATTTTTATTACTCGGAAAACTGAAAGAGTTCCCGAGGTCGAACTCAGGGAGCAAGTTGTATTCTAGAGATATACAAGTTCTATTACAAAAATAAAGAGAGAGAGAGAGAGATGAAAAATTGGCTTCTTCTTCTTTTCTTCTTTCTTCCTCTTTGTCTTTGGTTCTTCCTGTTCTTCTTCTTCTTCTTCTTCTTCTGCTTCTGCTTTCTTCAGATTTTCCCCTCGTGCTCTTCTTCTTGTTTCCTTTCTTTCTTTTTCGTCAGATCATCTTCTTCTTTTCTTGCTTCTTGCTTCTCTTCATTCCTTCTTCTTCTTTGTCTTCACCTGCCTTGACTTCTCTTTTTCTTCTCTCGCGATGGCCGTTGCTCTTCCTTCCTCTTCAGCGGGTCTTCTTCTTCTTTGGCTGCTGACCTTCCGTCGTCTGCCCCGGTGCTGAGACGACTTAACAATGCCTTCGCTACAGTGCAGCAGCTCCTTCTTCTTCAGCGGGTCTGCTTCTTCTTCTTTGGCCTGCACACTTCAGAGTTTATTCGTTAAGACAAAAACCTACTCTACCCCCCTCCCCCGCGTATCTCTCTCTCTGAAATCACTCCTCGGAAGCTCTCCCAGAGCGCTATCGGGTAATCGGGTTCGGATCAGGCCCGGGTCCAGGCCCACCGGCGTGCGTGGTGGGCGAGGAGTGCAGGTCAGTCTAATCGGGTCGGGCCAGGTCCGCGGAGCGTGGTCACGGACGAGGCCGAGTCGGGTCGGGTCGGGTGAGAGGGACCTCACCCCGTGGTAACTGAGGCAAACAGCGTATGGCAGTTTTTTGCTTTATGTGTCCGCGCGCCTTTGAGAGATTCCGAGGTGGGACTAAATGTCCCACCCCAATTCTCTTACGCCTGCAGCAGGGATGCTGCTCCCAATTGCGTCGGCTGTTGAGGCGTACAGCTCCAATCGAGGGCCAGGGTGTGTGCGTGAGACTCTTCCGCGCTGGCCGTGGCTATTCAATCTGGGTTATCTCGGCTTGGAGCAACCTCGAGCAGGCTTCGAGCTTCCTCGCCAATGGCGGTCAAGGCCTGGGACCTGAAACCAATGGCACGGCCTCTCGGCCAAATCAGACAGGCGGGGGACCTTCGCCGTGGCACGGCGAAGGTGGTCAGGGGGTCTGCAGGGGGCGAGATGGAGCTGTTAGGTCGTCCTAGGTCAGACTGTGAGCGAGGGAGTGGGTGTGTTCGGTGGGTCTGCAGAGGGTGTTTGGTGGGAAGTGGAGGGGCGGAAGAGGATCAGGGTGAGGAGGCGGAAGTTCTGCGGTGGTCGGCGAGCCGTGTGGGTCGCTGAGGTGATGGGAGCGGCTCGCCGGAGGGTGGTCGGAGGCGGAGAGGATGAGGGTGAACAGGGTCGGTAGAGGGCTTAATTGACTAAATCGAAAGCGGGGAAAGAAAAAGGGGGAGAAGGGGAGTAAGTCTAACTTAACTGCAGGGACGAAGGGGGAGGAACAGGGCGACAGTCGTATCGACTGTCGCCGGAGAAGACGATGCTCAGGGAGAGGGGCGGCGACGAGCAGAAGGCTGGAGAGGCGCCAGCTGGGTGCGGCGTGGCGCGGGAAGAGCAGGGGAGGAGGTCTCTGCTGCTGGTAGTGCGGCAGAGCGAAGAGGTGGAGGGAGAGGAAGTCGCCGGAGCTGGTGAGCGTCTGCCGGAGAAAGAAGAGACGAAAGCTGGGGGTTTTCTCCGTCAGGTCCAGGCTGTCTTGGTCGGTGGAGCGGCGGGGGGTATTTATAGGGTTGAAGCAGGGAGGAAGGCGGAGGGAGACGACGTGTCTCCCTCGCCGGAGCATGGTCGGAATTCGAACCCATACCGTCCGTGCGTTCGCACGGCCGGTATGGGGGGCTGCAATGACCATGGGGGTGCTCCTGCGACGGCTGACGACGCAGGGCACCCTCCGGTACACATGCCAGGTCCTCCACCTTACCCTGCGCGGCGCCATGCTCCGCGCAAGGTCGCCGGAGCATGGTGCTGGCAGGGTTTTGCAGGAGGGACCTGTTTGCAAAGAACGAAGGAGAGTTAGGGGCCTAAATGCGAGGGTTCAAAAGTTGAGGGCCAAAGAGTAAATATATGAGGACCAAAGTGTAAAGTCGGTCAAGGAGGTTTCTTCTTAGGCTCAAGTTTTTATACATGACTAATTAGGACCTAAGGAATCTGATGGTGAATTTTATTTTCATATTAAACCTTGTTTGACCGGTCAATTTGCGCAAAAACCCAAATTAAGTTATTAATTGGGCATGGTTCTCAATGTAGGTCAAAATGGGTTCTAAAGGCCAAATTTAAGGTTCTAAACCCTAGAGATTATTTTTCTATGAATTTTAGAGGGTTTATTCTATTTTTACTTTGCCTCGAACCTTGTGAATTGAAGTGGGTTGTTTTAGGGTTACAGATTATCATTTGGTTCCTTGAAAGTGCTGTAGCCCTTGCTAGATCATCTCATCCCACTTTTATTCTTATTAAGCTGTTTTGACCTATGTTTGGGCCCAGAATTACCCTGTATGCAGATTATACTGGTAAAATTGCACTTTTACCCCTTATGACTGGTTTTCTTCTCAAACTCAGAATTCTCTGAGTTAAGCCTTTCCTTGAGATATATAGGAGCTTTTATCCTTTGTATTGGGTCAAAATGAGCTAGTTATGGCTCATGATGAGGTTCTCATCATGGGACTAATCCCACATCCTTCTTTCGTGCACAATCAACAACTAGAGGATCACCTGATTGGTGCTCGTGTGGTGTAGCTCTACGCAATTTATGGTCGGGAACTGATCGTGAGATTATTCCATGTTGATTCAAGGCAAGGGTGAGACTAGAGGAGGTCGGATGTTGTCTACCGAAGATAAAGAGGATGACCGGAGATGGCAAAGTACCTATGACAAAAAATATTGCCCTAGAGCTAGAATTAAGCACACGAGAAGGTCCGATGCTACTCGCCAGACAAAATCCCTAGAGAAATTGGGTGAATGGGTGGTCGGATGCGTGTGGTAGAGAAGTTCCAGTGAGCTATAGTTCTCGGTGATGGAGGGAGATGATGGAGGTGGTTAATGAAGAAATTGAGGAGCTGGGAAGCTCCGTGAGGTTGAGGCGATGCTTTTTGCGTAGGGTATGGGGTGTGCGATGGGTGGAGGCATGCCGGCGGTGAGGGTGGTCGGAGGTGTGGCAGCCGACATTGGAGAAGGAACAATAGGGAGAATTGAGACCTAAAATTTAGTCCAAACCTAATTGGAGGGTAGAGGAAGAGAAGCCCTAAACAAATTGGATGAACGAAGGTCTAAGGAGGCTTGTCGAAGGTATGCCAGAGCCGGAGACGAAGGAGATGGAGATGGAGCTGACGAAGGGGTAATTAGGCCGCCTTCTTTGTTTGGAAGCACGGCGACAGTGTAAGGAGGAAGCCCTCTCTCTATTGTACGTGGGAGCGACCGACGAGGAGAGTTGAAGAAGCTCCAGGACGTCGTTAATGGTGACCATGGATGAAGTAGAGGAGGTGGTTGGCATGCCAAAACTAGACAAGGATGAATTGAATGGGCGTGGTAGCTTTTATAAGTGAGGTTCCCTTCATCTGGAATGCCCTAAAAGGAAGGTGGTTGAACTTGTTTTCAGAGATCTCTTTCCATGAGTTTTCCAACGCAATTCCGGCCATGTTTGGCTTTAAGGAAGATCTTGATAGGTGTGGAATGATCTGAGGGTCAATCTCGCCAAGTTTGGCGACTTTTGATTGAGATTTCATCAATTAATTCGTCAGATTAAATGAGGTAGTTTGGGTTTTGAAGGTCTGCGAGTTTCCTTCTTTGCTTCGCGAAGAAGACGATGGTGGTTGGATCTTTTTGCAAAAGGGGTGAAAATATAGGGGCCTCTTTGAAAGGAAAGGATGAAAGCTGAGGGGTTAGATGTAGAAAGATAGAAGTCTGGGGACCAAAATGCAAACTAGGTCAAGATGGACTTTGATTGGGCCCAAATTTTGGTACAAACCTAATTTGGATCCAAGGAATCTGATGGATAAGTTAGATTTTAGTTTTGATGAATTTTGACTGGGTAATTTATATAGAAACCCAAATCAGGGCAACTGTCCAACTAAGACTCTGTTTTAGGTCAAAATGGGTTCCAATGGTCAAAGAAAGTATACCAAACCATAGGGAATATTTTTCTGTGATTTTTAGAAGGTTTAGGTGAATTTTATCCTGATCGAAACCTCAGTTAATTGAGCATGTCTCTTTTTAGGATTTCAAATGTCCATTAATTATCAAAACACATGAAAACTCGTTTCAGTCTGCATGAACCCACTTATTAGACATTTATGATCATTTGAACTTTAATTAACCCCTGAGAAATCCCGTGATTGTTCTGAAATTAGGATATTCTATTAAAATTACAGTTTTACCCATGTTTTCATGTCTATCTCTTAGAAAGGATGTGCAGTGAATTACGGCTCGTTGGCGGTTATGTAGGATCATTTATCTGTTGATTATGACTAATTAAATCTAGATATGGCAGATGATGACGTTATCATCATACCCCCAGGTGTCGGGGAAATCTAAGCTCGATGGACCAGCTTCTTAATTTTCTAGGGCCGGTTCAGAATCAGAAACACCTACAATTGGATCCTCCCTACCCTCAACAAGATCAAGAATGTCAATTGCTATAAAATTTGAATCTAAATTCATTTAGGTTGGGAGTCCATTACAACTATTACCATCAAACTTGGGATTTGGGAAATTACGTAGATCACTGGAATTACTCCAAGATGTCATCTTAACTTCTGACAGGCATTTTTTATCAATGGATCTATATAAATTATTTAGAAATTCTCCCCATTTTTCTAAAAAATTCTGGAGTTCTTCCGGAACTAAAGGATTTGACCAATATTGCAAACAATTGTTGTGTAATTTCACCAATTCAATGTGTTTTGCTAGGAGATCATCCCGGGTTGAACCACGGTTTAGTCATATCCATATCATCTCTATACGGTTCAAAATGTGGTCCATCATTTTCTTAAATTTATCCTGAATGTCCCTTTTACAATATTCTTCGTGGTGTCTATAACCATTCTCAATTATCTTTTCTTTCATGCTCATTTGGGACTCAAGTTTCCTAAATAGTTTTCCGAGATTGTCAAGTTGCATTTTCAAATCAAGTGGTGGAATCAAGATGTAGAATCAAAACTTAGGTTAGATTGAAGTTGATCAAATCAGATAGAGATTCCCAAGATGATCTAATGTGGTCACTTAGATTAAAAATCGAATGACCTTCCTATATATGTGCTCTATAGAAAAGATGAGGGACTCGATATTATATGAACCCAATCAAGGCACCCAAAGATTTTTGGATGACTAAGATAGTTTCGAGGTAGATGATGCCTCTGAATCAGAAATCTTCACACCCAAGAAATACCTAGGCAGCCAAGAAGGGAGATCCCTACAAAGACCCCTACACAGTAGAGTGTCCCCATGGGTTACAGGGTTTCCCCCACCCGACCTTCCTTGTCACTATGATTCCAAGTAGACCGGAATGTACTAACTTAAGACCTTAAGTGTACCAATTTTATTTCTAATTAGTGCCTTGAGCTTCACTTGATTAGAAGTTGATTTGACTTGTGACCTAATTTGGAGGTTGGTTGGCCCACACTGTAGGTCAACTTCACCTGACCTACCCTAAAGATGGTAGAATGAACTCTAGGTCAAGACCCAAAAATCACCCTGAATGACTCTAAGGTTATTAAGTCCACAATTTTTAAGGTTCAAGTGAAATTAAAGCTAATTTTTAGGGTTCTTCTTGATGAGATCTTTTCAAACAAGGGCTTCGGTAGCACACAAATGCGGGAGGGTTAGTTCTCTTTAGTGTAGGAAAATGTGAACTAACACTTCAAAACCCTAGAGTAGATACCCTAGTTGACTCTATTTCAAATCCGATTAAATCTCAAGATGTACACCTTGGACTTCAAACAAGAAGGTGAGTAGTCCAAGATGCTTAGAACATAAGCGTAATCCCTGATAAGTACAGGAAATAGGGTAGGGATCTCTAAAAAAATCATCTCAAGCTTCAATCAGATATGAATTTTGCGTAAATCAGGAAACTTACCTTTTGAATGATAATTTACTAAGAAAATAAGGCAGGTAGTTCCTAATTGATTGTTTTCTTTTTATCTTCCCAAGAATAGGAGATTGATTAGGGAAGAATAGAAAAGTTACCTGCCTTGGAGTGGTTGAATTGCACAGAAGATTGTCTTGTGATGCACCTCCCAAAATCACAAGAAACAAACAAGGCAAGTCAATGCTCAAATATAATCAAATAAAATAAAGAGTAGCGGTGAATTGTACGTTGCTCCTGGCAACGACACCAAAATGTTGATAGGGCTTTTGAGGAGTTTAAATGCATCTCGTTGTAGTAAAGTCTCCTGAATAGCTCTTTAACAAATACAATTTATAACCCGAATATCTAAATGAAGTCCAAAGTCGAACACATGGAGTAAATAAGAATTCATATGCTAATCTCAATTAAAATATAAATGAGCACAATAAATGAAGCACTATAAAGATATTCAATGAATATTAACCTGTCACATTAGATATTCAATGAAGATCAATGTATCTAGAGACAAAAAGATACCTAGAATAAAATAATGGTAATTTAGATCACTAATTATTATCCTAAGCACATGTATATCAATTACTCAATAATGTCAAATAAATGAACAATACTCAAACGTTTGATCTGAGAATCATACGACTTAACTAAGCCTTCCTATAGTGCTCTTCTTCTTCTATTGTTCTTCTTAGCTTCTTCTTCTTCTATCCTTCCTCTTTTGCCTTCCAGACGACTTAACCAAGCCTTCCTATAGTGCTCTTCTTCTTCTATTGTTCTTCTTAGCTTCTTCTTCTTCTCTCCTTCCTCTTTTGCCTTCCCTCTTTTCTTCTTCACAGTAACCTTCTCCTTCTTCTCAAGCCTTCTCCTTTTCTTCTTCAGTTCTTCTCCCTTTCTCACGCACAAGGGGAGCAAACCCTTCTCATCGGCTAAGTGTTGGAATGTCTGAAGATCAAAACCCCCCTTCCCCCGCACTCTCTTTCTCTGTCTTTCCTCCTCTTCTCTTTCAGATATCCAGGCAGTCAAACGGGTAACCGGGGATCCGAATGACCAGGGCTACCGGCAGTGGATAGTAGCCGAGGTGTGCAAATATAGTGAGGAGGGACCTGACCCCTCAAGTGTCTTGGGCAAACAAATGAAAGCACAAAAATAATATATGTGCTGCTTCCTCTTCGTTAGCTTACGATGTAGGACTAATCCCACATTCTTCTTCCATGCACAATCAGCAGCTGGAGGTTCACCTGATTGGTGCTCGTGTGGTGTAGCTCTACCCAATTTATGGTCGGGAACTGATCGTAAGATTATTCCGTGTTGATTGAGGGTGAGGGCGAGACTAGAGGTGGTCAAATGTTGTTTGCCAGAGATGAAGAGGATGACCGGAGACGGCAAA
Organism: Thalassia testudinum; assembly: GCA_037157565.1. NCBI lineage: Eukaryota > Viridiplantae > Streptophyta > Magnoliopsida > Alismatales > Hydrocharitaceae > Thalassia > Thalassia testudinum. The sequence goes on along the minus strand of JAZHRO010000019.1, from coordinate 60,740,340 downwards.
GTACCTGTGACAAAAAATACTGCCCTAAAGCCAGAATTAAGCACTCGAGAAGGTCCGACGCTACTCTCCAGACAAAATTCTTAGAGAAATTGGGTGAGCGGGTGTTGAACGTGTACGAACCTACGCTAACGAGATTGATTTTGGAAAACCTGTCGTTGTAGTTCGAAAGCGAAGAATTCGTGTTCACAAATAAAATTTATACCGAAAATAATTCCTGGTCGAACACAGGGAGGCTACGTTGATCTATTTTCGTAATTATATTTTTTTAGGATTTTCTTTAAGCAAGGCGTTATAATTACAATGGGGCTATCAAACTATGAGAGAGAGAGAGAGAAAGAGAGAGAGAGAGAGAAAGAGAACATGCATTCAATATTTCAATAGTTTATAAAAGTTACACTAGAATGCGGAAAATCAATTACACTATAAAGCAGAAAATTCTACACTAGAAAAGCTGTAAATAAGAATGGGAGAGAGAAATTATCCTCCTCGACGATTGCTTGGAGGACGAGCCGGACGGGACGACGCCTGGACGAAGGAGAACGAAGCAGGACGAAGGAGGACGAAGCAGAAGAACGGGAACGAAGTAGCACGCCGTCGTCGTCGTGGGATCCACTTCCGAAGGGGAACGAAAATTGGACTTTATCTCGTGAGAAGCATCCCGGGTGTGGGACAAGCTTCTCTTGAGCTTTGGAGGGGTAGAGAAGAGAAAGAAGGGATGAGAATTTCATATGGAGGGGGTCTCCTTTTATAGTTGCAAGGAGTGGGGGCAAAATGGTCATTACATCTTCAAAATAATAAATAAGGGGTCTTTAGTGACGGATAAATCCGTCACTAAAGCCCCGACGTGGCAGTCGCCGTCGCGCCCACGCGCGCCTCCTCGGCTGCCCGCTCCTCAACGCCCGCGCACGTCCAGTGCTTTTCAGCCGTCCGATCGTGAGATCGGACGGCTTAAATCGCGTCCACGCCCGCTGCAACCCGCCCGCTTGCGCGTGCGATCGCGCGTTACGCGGGGCATCCAATCACGCGTCGATGCTATCAGGCGCCCGCGACCGCACGATCTCCATCCGACGCTCCACGAGCCTCCAATCCACTCACCGCGGCTCGAACCCGCGCCCCGCGCTCACGTAAGCGCGCTCGACCGCTGCGCTGCGGGGCGCGGATGGTCGAGCGCACGTTTTAAGCGCCGGGCGGCCACAGCCGTTGGATCTCCATCTGACGGTGGAGAGCGATCGGGAGGGGGCCTTCACAAAATGCCAGCGGCCGTTTGGGCGGCTGAGATGGCACCACATGGTGCCATCTTAGCCGTCCATCTTCTGGAAGTTGTAGATGGTGCCACGAATGTCGGATTGACTCGATTTTTGTGTCGTTGGGCTGCGATCATCGATCCGAATTCATCCGTGCGGTCAAATTTGTCATCTGAAGTGCGGATTTACACCATCCTGACCCTTGATCTTCTAGGATTCCCTGGTCTCTATCTGATGCTACGGATGCCTGATTAGGGCGATCTTGAAGTCGTTGAACTCCAATCGTCGCCCTGATCATATCCATACGGTTGGATCTTTGATCCGAGGCCCCGATAAAATGTTTGCCCTGTCCAAGCGCATAAAAGGAGATAATTAAGCTCCATTTTATTCAAACTACTCTAAATGCGAGATGATGCATGTTATGCAATATTTATATCATGAAATGCAATCCTATGCTTAAGAACATGCATAAATAGACATTTTAAGTAGTGTAAATGTGTTTACATCAGCGGGTGGTCGAATGCGTGTGGCGGAGAAGCTCCAGTGAGTTTCGGTTGTCGATGATGGAGGGAGGTGATGGAGGTGGTTAATGGAGAAATTGAGGAGCTGGGAAGCTCTGTGAGGTTGAGGCGATGCTTTTGGCGTAGGGTATGGGGTGTGAGATAGGTGGAGGCATGCCGGCGGTGAGGGTGGCCGGAGGTGTGGTAGCCGACGTCGGAGAAGGAACAATAGGGAGAATTGAGACCTAAAATTTAGTCTAAACTTGATTGGAGGGTAGAGGAAGAGCAGCCCTAAACTAATGGGATGAACGAAGGTCTAAGGAGGCTTGTCAGAGGTATGCCGGAGCCGGAGACGAAGGAGATGGAGCTGACGAAGGGGTAATTGGGTCACCTTCTTTGTTCGGAAGCACGGCGACGAAGTGTACAAAGGAAGCCCTCTCCCTATTGTACGTGGGAGCGACCAACGAGGAGAGTTGAAGAAGCTCCAGGACGTCGTTAATGGCGATCGTGGATGAAGTAGAGGAGGTGTTTGGCATGCCAAAACTAGACAAGGATGAATTGAATGGGCGTGGCCGCTTTTATAGGTGAGGTTCCCTTCATCTGGAATGCCCTAAAAGGAAGGTGGTTGAACTTGTTTTCAGATCTCTCTTTCCTTGAGTTCGCCAATGCAATTCTGACCATGATTGGCCTTAAGGAAGATCTTGATAGATGTGGAATGATCTAAGGGTCAATCTCGCCAAGTTTAGCGACTTTTGATTGAGATTTCATCAATTAATTTGTCAGATTAAATGAGGCAGTTTGGGTTTTGAAGGTCTGCGAGTTTCCTTCTTCGCTCCGCGAAGAAGACGATGGTGGTTGGACCTTTTTGCAAAAGGGGTGAAAAGGTAGGGCCCTCTTTGAAAGGAAAGGATGAAAGCTGAGTGGTTAAATGTAGAAAGATAGAAGTCTGGGGACCAAAACGTAAACTAGGTCAAGATGGACTTTGATTGGGCCCAAATTTTGGTACAAACCTAATTTCGACCTAAAGAATCTGATGGTGAAGTACGATTTTAGTTTTAACAATTTTGACTGGGTAATTTATGTAGAAATCCAAATCAGGGCAATTATCCAACTAAGACTCTATTTTAGGTCAAAATGGGTTCTAATGGTCAAAGAAAGTATACCAAACCTTAGAAAATATTTTTCTATGATTTTTAGAAGGTTTAGGTGAATTTTATCCTGACCGGAATCTCAGTTAATTAAGCAGGTCTGTTTTTAAGATTTCAGATGTCCATTAATTCTCAAAATGCATGAAAACCTGTTTCAGTCCACATGAACCCACTTATTAGACATTTATGATCATTTGACATTTAATTAACCCCTGAGAAATCCCGTGATTATTTTGCAATTAAGATATTCTATTAAAACTGTAGTTTTACCCCTGTTTTCATGTCTATCTCTCAGAAAGGATATGCAGTGAATTACGGCTCTTTGGCGGTTATGTATGATCATTTATCTATTGATTACGACTAATTAAAGCTAGATATGGTAGATGATGACATTATCATCATGCACCTGCAATGAACACATGGCTCGTAGGTTCATCATGTCCACGTCCTCGCCCACTCCCTTCACTCATGCCTCCATGCTGGCTAGAAACAACAAATACAGATGTCTCTTGGATAAGAGTAGGAGAGAGTGCAGCAATGGGATGAGTGATAGTAGTAGAGTCCACCTCGATCTTCTAGAGTCACTTATATCATCCAATGCCAGTATTTGATCCCTTGTTGACTAATACTTAGGGCTCAGGCCATTCAAGAAGTGGTACACCTGCCAAGTGTTGCGATGTCCAATTTGAGTATCATGACATGAGGGCTAGAAGACATTAACTTTTCATGAAGAGACTCCATCAAGGTATACCACTCCCCCTGAATAGTAGACCAAATTTGATGACAGATATCTATAAGATAAGCATGGTTCAATTTCCAAGAGAATTTCTTATCTAAACTCTCCTATATCTTCTTGGATGTCTTCTTATAGAGAAAATCTGCTGCTATACGTGGCTTGACGTTGTTCATCATCCAATTCATCACAAGATAATTATATTGCTCCCATTTATCAAAATCTATAGCTCTAGAGTCTGAAATCTCCTTCATGATGAGAATATAAAGGTTCTTATGTCCTTCCATAAAATTTTTTAATGCCTGTGACCAAAGCATATAGTTTTGGACACCTTTGAGTTCAATAAAGTGCCTTAAATCACTGTAGTAGTATATAAGCCATAGGCTTGGTTTCAATAGTAGTAAAAGAGGGTCCCAACATTACTGTGTTAAAGACAAGAAACAACAATAGAAGTTATTTTGCATGCAAAACAAAAAAGTTAGAACTTAGTGGCTGAAAAATGAATGGCATCGATGATTGGTAGATCAAAAAAGAGTGTTTGAGTATCATTTACAAGGCTGGGTAGCATAGAGAAGATTGTCCAATGCTAAAGGCTAACCAGCAATTGTCACCTAAGTGATTGGGAGTAGTCCAACCAAGCCACCAGTGACAAGAAGGGGTTGTTGCAACCTATTGCGACAAGGACAATTGTTTCCCTGACCCAACAACTCACTAGAATTGAGGAGCGTCACCCCAAAACAAAGGAAGAAGGTCTGAGAACGACCTGAGGGGATCGTATGATGGTGGTGAGTCTGATTGAAGTTGTCACCAGTGAGAGAATTATTGTCTAGCATTGCTCAATGAGTCACTAGCATTGCCTAATGGTGGTGAGGCTTCTACGTACCAGCTAGATATCAACTCTAGAAGGTCGTGTAGGGTTGGTGACACCACAGTAGTGTAGCCGACAACAACAGCTAGAGGGCCATCAGCTAGGGTTAGGGTTCTCTTTTCCTTTTTTTCTTTTCTTTTTTATTTAGTAGGTGGAAGAAAGGAAAGGAACGAGATGAAGGTTCCTACTTGGAGGGGGTGAGATTAGCGTAACGTAAAAAATGCGGAAATAAAATATAAAGCAATCTCACAAAAAATCAATCGCACAAGTACACAAGTAATTTTTAGGTGGAAACCCAAACCGGGTGAAAACCACCACCTAACCCTCTCGAGTTAGGATTTTCCGATCAACCTAGTTGATCAAATCCACTAACCGAATCACTTTAAAACGAGGGTGATTCAACCTCAGTACAACCACGCTACAAGTACGAGGGTAGCGTTCCTCAACCCCTTCTCTCCACGAGAAGGATTTTGTCCCACGAAGGAGACGGAAATTCGCAAGACGAATACCCAACCAAAAGACAAAGATAAAATAAAACAACAAACCTATAGAGCCAACAAAGTAATAAACCTAAGCTTCTACAGGATTTAGGAAACTCCCCTTTGCAAGGAGTGCGTCGACGATGACGCGGGTGCGTGAGCCGCGCAACGACGCAATGTCACTCTCGTGAACAACGGCGGGAGAGCGGGTGCGTGAAGGCTTGATGCTCTCAAGAGAATGGAGCTTGAGCTTGGAGAGCAAGAGTTAGCTAGGACAAGAGAGTGGAACTATGTTGCTTAAGTGTGTCTTGTGTTTCTCTTGTTGTGTCTTGGTGTGTAAAGGCTCCCCTCTATTTATAGAGGCCTTAGGAAGGCTTTGGAAGGCTTAGAAAAGCTTCCATAGCCGTTGGGAACAAAGTCCAAGAGAATCAGGCTGAAATCAGGACAATGATTACATTTGACAGGGTTATCAGACGTCTAACTCTGGCATCAGACGTCTGTAAGGCCACTTTAAGACGTCTGATTTAAAGGTCAGACATATGATTCTATGCGGATTTCCTCCTGACTTGAATCAGATCTAAACAGGGTTTTTGTGCAAGTCCATCAGACGACATACAGGACGTCTGGCACTAAGTATGGACGTCTGGAAACCTACTTTTACTGTGGGAATTGATTTCCAAACGTTGCAACGGCTAGAAAATCTTTGAGAAGAGATTTTGGGTCAGCCGAGGCAAAACGATCATTTATCAGACGTCTGGAAAGACCTAAGGACTTCTGATAAGGTTCTAACGGTCATATTCTTGACTGTTTGCTAAGCCAGCCAACGGTCCACTAATTGGACGTCTGGCAAAGTCATCAAACGTTTTCTAAGACGTCTGGACTAAGGTCTGGACGTCTGATTTCATCAGACAGAATACTAACTCTAGCCTAACAGTTAATAGACGTCTGAAACAACAGTCAGACGTCTTAAAATGCTTTATCAAACGTCTGATTTGGGAATTAGACGTCTGGAAACTCTGTTTGAACCCTATATTGGTTTTCTAAGTATTCTACAGAAAACCTAAGTATCCTACGGTTGTGCCGGTGTTCCTAGGACTACTGTTAGGGTTCTTTGAGGCTCTTTAACATGAAATATCTAAGGAAAATAAAAAGCAAGAAAAGAAACGAAAAATACAACAAGTACAAAAGAAGGAAATCTATCCTATTCTTCATTTCCTTCCATCTTCAATCTTTCGCTCCACGCGAACCTCCTCTGTTTTCCGTCAAGCTCCTCCAATCCGTCCTGGATGCGAGCTCGAACTCCGTCTAAACACGTCCACATTTGCAATTGACCTGAAATCTAGGACTCAAATTGCAAATGTTAAATAACACGTGTTTTGTTATCATCAAAATAAATGATCGTGGTGCTTTAGCACCAACACGAGAATCAAGAGGGTATTGAACGTTGACCTAGAACTACTGCTCTAATACAATATAAAGAAAAAAATAGAGCACTAGTTTATTTCAAAAAACCCTATAGCCTTTCTTATATAAAAAGTGCAAAGGGAAAAATTTAGAAATAAGAAAACAAGAATAAAAATAGACAAACTCTAATACATTTATTGAAGCATTACATGCAAAATTATGTTTCCAATTGTATCTTATTTGTCAAATCAAAATACTAGACGACCTCAAATTGGCCAAAAATAAGTGAACAAGGCCCTAGATCGGCCTAGTTAAGTGGAATCAACCCATGAAACTAGTCTCTGGTGCACTGCACGTGCACACATTTAACATGCGTCAAGTCATGATTGGGTAGCATGCATTGCTTTGGATCCCACTGCTAGCGTTGACCTGGCTGTTCGATCATCTCACATGTGAGATGGCGTGCATGCCCAACTTCCTTTTGCATGCAATCAAGTCCCTCACACAGTTTCTATTCCTCCCCATGCCAAGTGTTAACTAGGTGGCTAGCATGCCACCTTTTGTTGCACCAAGGGTCCCCCTTCTCTGCTTCTATGGTGTGAGTGAACAAAGTCTTCTCTCTCTATTTTTCCTCTCTTCTTGTAAATCAAGGCTTTAGAAGAAAATTACAATGTATGAAATTCAATTTTGGATCAAAATATCCCATATGTTGGTCCACACGTGCCCAACTTTGATAGTATAATCTATCAAGGTCATTTGACACAAATGAAATAAGAAAAAAAGGAAAAATGATGAAATTCAAAGGACAAGGGGTAAATAAACTCGGAGCCTATACCGTTGGACAGTCATCTAGTTTTTCTCAGTTGATTTCAATATGCTCAAGTCGCCAAGAATATCAAAGAGTTAGGTTGACTCCCTGCCTCACCATTAATCGATTATTCAGTTTAATTGGGAGCCTCATGGGAAAAAGATTATTTTTCATATTATTACTGTGGTTTAATTACCTACTTGCATCAATCTCGTCACAACAACTATAGGCTTTCACCGTGATGATTGAATCGAGGAGTATTAACGATGGAATTTACAAACTTGAAAATGCTTCTCCTCGTATCACGAACTTCCCACGAGATCATTTTAATGGTATCATTCGCATTTATATCTCGGGAGAATTAATTTACGCGTAACATTGATCTTAATTTTTCCTTGCATACGTACGGCACAAGTAACAAACGTTCAATTTGCAAACGACCCACTTGCACATGTTGTTTGGTTTGAGATAGAGATGGTGTGACCACAAGATGGGAATCTTCTGTCAATTAACAATCTTATACTCCAATGTAGGTCCCATTCGAGATAACGAAACTATATATATATGACACTTACGAAGGCTAAACTTTATTTGATTTTTGGATTATCGAATGCAATCTTATTTTCCGAGGAATTGAAGCTTTCTCGACATATTCTCATGTAACAATTTAGTTGAGCTAAGCTCTATACGCAAGAATATCGATCTCCCTTGTGTGAAAGGTCACTTTAAAATGGCTACATGTTCGATCCTACGAAATACTCCTTACCAAAAAAGTCTACCATTTTGAATACTATTTCTATATAATGCTCGTATATATTCTAAAATTCTTTGCAAATAAAAAAGGAGTAATGATATCTGGATTTCAATGTTGATGTAATTTTATACATAACTTTCTACGTTGGACATGACATATCCTGTCATATTAAGGTGGTGCTTATATGATACGGATGTGCAGTGGCTGAGGTCGTCTGTTTCTATGAGAGGGAGAACGCGATGCATAATATCAGTATCAAAAATATATATATAAAGTTATATATATTTTGGTATCGACTGAAATATTTTAATAAGAACTTTTTAATTACAGGAAAAAAGGCGGGTTAGAGGCAAGTCGATAACCGTAAACAATTAAAGTATATGGGATTAAGATAAAAAAATGTCAGTAAATTATAAGAACGTGCATGGGAGAACGGGGGAAAACGACGTCCGCCATCTTCTCCTCCTCAGAATGAGAGAGCGGAGGTGCTGAGTGAGGGGTCCCCCTGCCGTTTACTATTTCTTGCACTCCATGCAGCACTTCCCTTGGAAGTAATGTAATGCAGGAATCTTGACTTGGCAGGAGGCAAATGCTGTGTCAGTGTCTACCCGCCTGACTTTCCCCCACTGTTTGGACTTTCCTTCCCTCCCTCAATTTTCTCACCATCCAATCTTCCTGCCCCACCAAAAAAAAAATTATTTCTCGTAAGAAATATACATGCACTTTCACTTCCTCTTAAATTGGTTAATTTTCAATTTGGTCCCTAATACCTTTTCATTTTTGATAAGGTGATGGCCACATTAAAATTTATGACATGGAACTTCCTAATCATACATAGCAAAAGCACATAATATCTATTTCTTTTCCTTCTATGCAAAAATAACCCTCTATTTCAATGGTAGAGGTCCGACTTTCTTTAGGAAGCTCAGAGGATAAGAGTTGGACTCGTGAATGTACGCTTGGATTTTCTTAGTCAGATAATTATAAATGAATCAACATAACAGGTAAATACAATTGGTATTTAAGATAGAAAAGAATGCAACAAAGTGTGAAGGGAGTTTTTAACCAGATTCGATATCCAAATCAAGTGTACATCCTAGAGAGGGGATCTAACGTTAATTTTAAATGAACCCATGCAATAGGTAAGTAGAGTTGGTATTTAAGATGGAAAAGCATGCAACAAAGTATGAAGGCAGCTTTCAGCGAGATTTTATCCAAATCAAGTGTTCATCGATCCTGGAGAGGGGATCTAACCTCTAAGTTTGTCATAATAGAGAATGGAGTAGAGGAGCTCCTCTTTCCTCAAATTAAGGAGCTCTTGATTACCAAGATTCCAATAGACAACTAAGTGCAAATGTCCTTGTGTGTTATGCCCTTCGAGATTCCTGAGGGCCATGTCTAGGTGAAGAGATGATTGAATATTGCTAATGTGATGGTGCTCGCATGCAGGTAAGTTGACATGACCTAATGTCATTGGGATAAGGCCACTAATCTCATTTTTTGTAAGGATATGGTGAAATGACTTATTCGAAAGCTTGCCTGACATTATCTACATTACCATAGGTTGTATTTTTCCTTTGTTTCTTCTAGGTAATAGGAAAGTAAGTGTCCATGTCATGTCCATCATTTTTCTCCATTAGTTCATAGAGTAGTGGAAGGGTCATCAAAATCAACTCCTATTGTGTTACGACTTCATCCCGACTCCCTACAGAATCCAAGAACAGCCTGCCTCGACTAAATCCCAAGACCCAATCGTCCAACGAGAAATAACCAAATGCATAAAACAATTCCACAACCACACATGCGCAAGTACAACTATGGCTGAGCTCAATTAGGCCTAACACCCTCTGCAGCCGGTGGCACTAGCTACTTAACTCTCTGATCTGAACATGGTTACATATATTTGTGGTCAGCTAACGCTGAGTAGAGTGGTGTACATGTCATTTACATGCAATTAAACATAAAGGAACAAGCAGCTAACTAATCATACAAGTTCCAATTATGTATTATTATATGTTTTCGTTTAAATCATCTATGTGTTTCTGATTCGATTTCTAGTAAGGGTCCACAACATTCCTTAATCGACTTGTTCCCTAAGGGAACGATCTTGATGCAATTTTCCCGTGATGCAGGATGTACATGTGACACTATCCTGGTCGGGAGAGCACCCCGTGGTAGTCCTACACCCGGTTTACTGCCCCGGAGTCATGGCCGCGACGTAGCGATGACTACGGCACGCTCGATAAGCGCACGGGTAGCTACCCCGCACTGGCATGCGGTCAGTCATTTCCGTTAACGAGTACGCCCAAACATACAACACAGAGCAGAACAAGGGCCACACCCCTCAACATTCTATGTACCCTTGCCCGGCTATCCCGGTTTGCCCAATGGGCCTAACAAGAGTCGGTGTAGGGTGGCTAGTCCTAACCTCGGGTCCCAATCAAAGAGGCGGTGTTAAGACCGTGACATTAAAGACACTTTAAGACGTCTGGGAGTTGGTCCATACGTTTGGATGCCTTCCCAGACGTCTGGAAATAAATTTTGGCGTGCGTACGATCGTGAGTCTGCGTGCGTGCTGCGCGCAGACTGAAACCCGCCGCCCTCTTCTTTTTCTCTCTCCCCTCGCCGACCTGCAGACGCCTTCCCCCACGCCTTCAAATACCCCTCCCCCTCTCCCTCGTTCACCACCCCACCATCTCCTCCTTCCTCCAGCGTGAGTGCGAGAGCGAGAGAGGGGGCAACAGCTGCTGCCGGGTGCAGTGCGAAGAGGAGAGGTGCAGCGAGAGGGAAAGAAGAAGGAGAGCACGCGAGAAAGAGAGAGAGAGCCTGCCGGAGCAGCTCGAGGCCGGCCGGCATGCCCGCGGAGGAGCGTCGTGCTGGGGAGACCTCCCCTGGTGCTACTGCAGCTCGAGCAGCGGACGAGCAGCTGCGTGGTGAGCTCGCGCGCAGCAGGAAGAAGGCAAGGAGGTTCTGATTCTGGGAATTTTTCCCAGAATCAGACGTCTGGACCTACATCCAGACGACGCGGGCGATTCAGCAGGTTTCGTTTCGGGAAAGCACGGGGACACGCCCTCCCACGCAATTCAGACGTCAGGACACGGCACCAAACGGCGGAGAGCGTCTCCAGACGTCCAGAGAGGTGATCGGACGTCTAGAACTAGGTCCAGACGATTCAGCAAGATCCCTGAACGTCTAAGGAGCAGCGCAGAGTGAGGTATGACTTGGACCATTTTTTTAAGACGTCTAGAAGGCGTTCCAGATGTCCGATTTGAGTCAGAGTTGTCGTGTTTGACCCGTTTAGGGTCCGTTTGAGGTCCGATTTTCGCATTTAAGATTCCATTCTTCTCAGAATTAGTTCCTCTACTTGCTTGAAATACTTTTATCTTGTTCTGAGTGGTTCCTTGTGATTGATCCTTGTGTTAGGATCTCGTTCTGTTGTAGTTTTGAGGGTTGCGGAGGCACGTGGACCTACCGATCATGCCCCCATCACTCCCGGTTTTATGGGTAGAGTGGCTTCCTATAGTTAATTACAAACATTAATGCATATTTGAAATAAATAATAGATCCTAGGGTATGGCATGAATCCTAGGATCTGAAAACTAGATTGAATGATAGATCCTAGGGTATGGCATGAATCCTAGGAACTGAAAACTAGATTGCATGATAGATTCTAGGGTGTGGCATGAATCCTAGGAACAGAAACACTAAAACGAATGTCTTGAATGTCTGAATTGCAGTCTTGGATAAGTAGATAGAATAATGATAATTGCCTGTAATTGGATAACAGCTGCCGGTAAAATGTAGAGTACTATTGCTAGTAACTGTTACATGTACTTTCTATTGGCTGAAATTAAATACGAGCTGCTTGTATATAAATTGGAAAGGAAAAGAAATTGAATGTTGGAACACGTACTATATGCGAATAAACTTGAAATGATGAAACCTAGTATGGCTTGGCCGAAGAAACATGGGCATGAACCCTACAGGGAATTAGGAGTAAAACTCCTGGAAATAAATGGAATGGAACTGGAAAAGTGAATGAGAAAGTTTGTTGTCTCTTGGGTACGCAGTACCAAGGAAAGTACATGTTACCTCTTAGTGTAGAGGGGAGCCAGCCGCCCTAGGGACCCGAGGTTAGGTCTGGCCACTTTGTACCAACTTTTGACCCTCGCATACACCGTATCGGGGAGAGCTACTAGTGTAGGGAGGGAGCTAACCACCCCACGGGTCCCGGGGTTCAGCTAGCCATCCTACACTAACTTGTTAGGCCCATTGGGCAAACCAAGGTAGTCAGGCGAGGGTGCGCAAACTGTGGAGGGGCAAAATCCTTGTTTAGTTATTGTGGAGAGGCTGGACCCCTGTTACTGAGAGGGCTCTGCCCTATCCTGGTTCCGTGCTGTGCTTTGGGCGCCCCCGTTAACGGAAATGACTGACCGTGTGCCAATGCGGGATAGCTACCCGTACGTTTATCGCATGTGTCGTAGTCACCGTTACGTCTGTCAGCGACCTTAGGGTGGTTGACTGAGGGTAGGACCACCACAGGGGACTCTCCTAGCCAGGAGAGCACCACGTGCTACTTCTACTTTTCAGAAAAGACTGCAATCAAGATCGTTCCCATGAGGAACATTCGAGATGAAGAGAAAGATCTGAGAAATAAACCAAGATTAAATAGATAAATAAAGAAAGAAATTAAAAACAACAGCTACCTGTCCACCTTTACTATTTTTCTTAGTTAGCTAGTTGCCACTCTACTCAGCGTTTCGCTGACGTGTCGTACTTACCACCTTTTTCAGATCCAGGTGTTAAGCAGCCGGAGTCTACAGCTGCAGAGAGTGCTCGGCCAAGTAGGGCCCAGTAATTGTACTTTTGTTGTACCGTTCTCTGTAGTAGTGAGTCTTCTGTTACACCTTTGTACTCTTTTATTGTAAACTTCATATTTCTGTACTTGTTTTTAATTCTCTACTATTGTAGTGGTATGTACCGTAGTAGTTCTTTTCTTTACTGCTATACTTTTGTTACTGTTAGTTACTTGCATGGAGAATGTGGTTTATTTTACTGCTTTTTGGTTACTTTCTCGTTGGACGACTGGGTCTTGGGATCAGTCGAGTCGGTCTGATTCTCATGTCCTGTAGGGTTTTGGGAATCGGGTCGTAACAGGCGGCTAGCTCCTCCCTACACTAAAGTGATAGTACCTCGGTATCGCGTACACGAGGGCCAGCTCACTTTTCATGCCTAAGTCCATACAAACAACCAACCCATAGACAATATGTCCCATCACACATCAGATTTCCATATCACAGTATTTTTTATTCCTTTCCTAATTTCTCGTAGGGTTCGTGCATTAGCATTTGTCTTATTTCCTGATACAGCATATATCTCCATTCACATTCCGATTCATAATAGTATAACAGGTAGCTTGTGATTCAATAAATTAAGCAATCACCACATCAATTTGATATTTAGTTTCTAGCAGTAAGGACTTTAACATGCATTTCAGAGTATAGCAAGTGCGGTTCAAGTAATGTACATTCATCCTACTCAACCCTAAGGTTCATTACATATCCTAGGGTTCAATCAGATATTTCTAATATAGCATGCACTTTAATCATTTAAATCACAGGATTAGAGATGATCACTGTAATGAACTGTTACTTTTTTAGCCGAATAAGACGTCTGAAGTTTCAGTCAGACATCTATCCAGACGTCTAGACACGTGCCCGGACATCTGAATGTGAGTTTTTCGTACTTGGCTTTACACTCTGCACGCAAGCAACGCATAGAGACCCACTCTCTCTCCTTCACCCTTCACCCAAACCCTAACCCCTCTCCTATATAAACCCCCCTCCCTTTCTCCTCTCCTCTCCTCCTCACACCACTCAAGCCACAGCCACCTCCACCTTCTCCTGTGACAACCACGTTCCCCTCCGTCTCTGCTGCAGCCACGACGAGGAAGGAGAGCCACCGGCCAGGGGAAAGTGGGGAGGAGCGAGAGCGAGAGAGTGCGAGGGAGTGAGAGTAGGGGAGGAAGGAGATGACTGCAAGAGTTCGATGGAGCTCAAGGAGGAGCTCGTAGGAGAGAGGAGGACGTTAGAGAGGAGCTACTCAAGCTTCTACAGCTGCTGGAGCTGCCATTGCGGGCGAAGGGCGAGCGGGGCGAGCGACGTGAAGAAGTTTTGATACTAGAAGTTTCCAGTATCAGACGACTGAAGTGAAGTTCAAACGACTGGCGAGGCATCAGATCGTCTAGAGCTAAGGTCGGACGTTTGAAAGCACGTATATCGCGAGGTACGTCTTTTCCTACTCCATGCAGATCATAGCACAAGGGATGTCAGTTGACCATTGCGTCTACGGGTGCTCGTACACAGGTGCAGGCTTTGGGAAGGCACGCGGTGCACTTTCCCAAGTACTTTTGGACGTCTGATCACGTCGCCAGACGTCCGGAGGTGCTTCCAGACGACCGGAGACCTTGTCCGACGTCTAAAACTGCCCCCAGACGGCTGCAGAGGGAGTTTAGACATCTGAATTAGTCACAAGAAGGGTAAGGTGAGTTCTGACGCCTTTTAAGACGTTTTGGACTAGTCCCAGACGTCTGATTTTAGTCAGTAACTACATTTTTGGCCTGTTTAAGGCCCAAACGAAATCGGATTTCCGCAAACGAAGTATCACTATTTTCCACTCAAGTTCCTCTACGTGTTCGTGTTGAATACCTACTATTTTGAGCTCGTCTAATGTATGTTGGTCGTCGGTACAGGTTACCAGCCGGTAGCGTGTTCGGGGCCCTCGGAGACGACGAGATCTGCGACACAGGCCCCCATTCCTCCCGTGATACCCAGTAGAGTGGTTTAATTCAGTTATTAATATTTAAATAAGAATGCACTTGGTTGGAATAGTCAGATTGAACTCTAAGATGTGGAATGAACCCTAATGTAGAAATAAATGAGCCTGTTTGAGCTGTATTGTTTACTTGAATGCATGGTTAAGATAAATTGCTAGAAAATGCCTTTAATATAATTATGAGATGCATGTTAAAATACGAGCTACCTGTATGTAAATGAGAAGTTGAATTGTGAAACAACAAGTTGCACATTTATGATTGTAAACTGAATTATGAAAACACGAGCTGCCTATATATGGATGAGGAACGAATTATGAAACATGAGATCTAGATCTGGATAAATGAGATAAATATGAGCATGAACCCTATAAGGAATTAGAAGTAGAACTTCTGTGGATAAACGAAATCTGGAATGTAGACGGGAAGTGTGCTGGCCCTTATGTACGCGGTACCAAGGAGAGCAACTATCCCTTTTTAGTGTAGAGCAGAGCTAGCCTCCCTTGGGTTGAGACTCAGGGTTAGGATTGGCCACTCTACACCGACTCCTGTTGGCCCTCGCGTACATGGTACCGAGGCGTGCTACTAGTGTAGGGAGGGAGCTAGCCACCCCATGGGGCCCGAGGTTCAGCTAGCCACCCTACACCGACTTTGTTAGCCCCTTTGGGCAAACCGGGGTAGTTAGACGAGGGTACGTGGACTATGAAGGGGCGAGACCCCTGTTTGATTCTGAGGGGAGAGACCCCTATTCTGAGAGGGTAAGGCCTTATACTGTTCCATGTTGTACTTTGGACGTACCCGCTAGCGAAAATGACTGACCGCGTGTCAGTGCGGGGTAGCCACCCGTGTGCTTATCACGTGTGTAATAGTCACCACTACATCTCGACAGTGACCTCGGGGTGGTTGACTGGGTGTAGGACTACCACGGGGGACTCTCCCGGCCAGGAGAGCACAACATGTACCTTCTACTCTATGGAAAAGACCACAATCAAGATCGTTCCCATGAGGAACATGCAAGATCAAGAAATACCTAGATACTTTGAGAAATATATGAACCAGAAACACATGAATGAGATAAATAGAAATGAGAAATAAACCTGTTGTTGTTTTTACTGTACTTGCACTTAAATAATGTAAACACCACTCTACTCAGCGTTCGCTGACTCTGTCTTTTCATAACACTATTCAGGACCAAGAGTTGAGCAGCCCGAGTTCCCGGCTGCAAAGGTGCTGGGCCAAGCCGAGCCCAACCGTAGTCGTTCTTTCAGCACCTTCATTTTCTCTACTATTGTGGTGAGTTCTAGACACATATTTTACTGTTCCTGTTACGTTCTGTTTCCTTTCCATTTTCTGTTGTTGTTGTGGTGGCATGTACTATGTTTTGAGACAGTTGTTCTACTTTCTTTATTGCTTCCTTCTTTTCTTCTGCTTAGTTATATTGCATGTGTGGATGTGGTTTATTTTCCTGCTTTTGGTTATTTCTTGTTGAACGACTAGGTCTTAGGATTAGTCAAGGCGAACCGATCTCGGGTCCTGTAGGGATCCGGGAACCAGGTCATAGCAATCACTCTACGAGGGTGTACGGGTGATATGGGGGCTCGAACGATGGATCCCGACATCTCCATGAGTCCCGTGTACACTACAGACTGGAGACCCATATTATTGACCAATCATGTTAAACATACTCAAAATAGTATAGACACTACACTAACATGTAGAGAATTCCGAAAGAAAACCAACAATACTTTGTTTGCGAAAAATTGACTTCGTTTGAGCCCTAAACTGGCCCAAACACACGCACCCTAACCAAAATCAGACATCTGGGGTAAGTCCCAAATGTCTTAAACGAACACAGTAGCTCACCTTGTTCTCTTGCATTTGTACCTGTCGTCTGCTACCCCACACAACCATCTGAGGGGGTCTCCAGACGTCTGACACTACTCCCGATCGTCTGGGAGGACATTCGAATGTCTAACACGGCCTCTAGATGTCCTAAAGCGCCTCAAATGTCATGCCGCATGCCTTTCCAATGCCCTCATATCTACACATGCACGCATAGTGAAATGCGACACCTCAAATATAATCGTACATGCATGCAAGCTTGTGCAGGGTACGTACCTTGGCACTCTACGTGCTATCGAACGTCCGAAGCTCTCTCTAAACATCCGAAAACCCCTCCAGACATCTAACAAGGGTTGCAGATGTCTGATGATGCAAAAACATCCGTGCGTAGAGCTCCTCATGAGCTCTTCTCTGCCCGTGGAAATGCAGCCCTCCTCTCCTCTGTGCTCCTCCTACTCCCCTCCTCTCCTTCTCCCCCACTGACGGCTACAAGGGGATGGGGGGAGAAGATGGTCACCAGCTGCAAAGAGGGTGGATTGGAGGTGGTAAGGGTGGAGGAGTGGAGGTGGCATCGGTGGGTATAGAGAGGGTGGAGAGGTGAGGGGGTTTTTTATAAAGAGGGCTTAGGGTTTTGGGTTTTGAAGGGTGGGTGTGTGCATGAGTTGAGTAGGATGTAAGGAAAAATTTGCAAGGTTGACCCCACAAAAGCCTTAATTTCCCATAGAGCCCACAAACTAAAACCCAGGGGGTTTAAAATTGCATTAACACCCCTACCATTCTAGAAAATTTCTAAACAACTCTTAGGAAGGATCATTTCATATTGGTACCTTCTAAAGGGCACTCACAAGATTAGTTAGGTCAGACTACATTTTCTTAAGGTAATTGTTCCTTGAGGCACTACCTTGCATGGATGCTTAATGGATGAGCAAGCACTTAGTTGATGAGTTGGGTGCATGATGGTAACACCATTAGTCGTCATAACTAATTTAATTTAGTTGAAATCAAGTGATAAATGCTCTTAAATGATTGTTTGAGGGTCATAATTCCATCTGAATTGAATGTGAGAAGGTAAGATAACACTGTTAATTCTGTCATTTTAACATCCAATCACAAATACAAATTAACCACGATGTTGATCAGGGGTTAATTCAAGTTCAAATAAACTTAAAAGACCAAAAAGTGGTCTCACACTGAATGAATCAGCGTTTCATGCTTTTAGGAGATTAAAATATCATTGAAAACCCTAATTATAAGGCACACTTAAATTGAATGGGTTTTGATCGATATAAATTTAATATAAACCTCCTAAAATTATTGAAAAATATTATAAGAGATTTGTACCTTCACTTTGATCATCTGAACTCATGTTGACTAAGAATAGAGATTCAGACGGGAATTTACCCTAATTTAGGTTTCTATGCAATTTACCCAATCAAACGTGGTCAAAACTCAAATACAAGTTCACCATTAGATTTCTTGGGTTCAAATTAGGTTAACACAAAAATTTAGGCCTAATCAGAGTCCATCTTTACCTAGTTTACATTTTGACCCCTAAAATCTCTATTTCTCTCAACTAGCCCCCTAGGTTTCAATTTCCCTTACATCCGTGCCCCTAACTTCTCGTCACTTTCGGACATAGGTCCCTACCTCCATTAAGGTCTGAACAAAGCCTTCAAACCAAGCCCATCAACCTTTAATTGGAGATTTCTCCTCCAATCTAAGGTGGAATCTCTCCAAACTTGGGGAGATTACTCCTAAGAAGATCCCCTACACATTGAGCCATCCTCTACCACTGGTGAGCTCCACATTTTCAGTGGGTTTTGATTTCAAACATCGCAAGGAAATCTCGTGATTTCCTCGCAATTGAAGTCCAATTCAACATCTATATAAGCTCTCCCATCTCTCAGCATACTCCTTAGCCAAGTTCCAGGCCGGAAACACCTCTTCTTCTCTTCTCTGGCCACCTCCAACCTGAGCTCCTACAAGCCCCTTCAGTCTCTTCCATCCAACCTCCCAATGGTCAAATTGAGAGGGCCACTATCTTCCTTACGATCGTCTGCTCCTTGCCAACCACAGCAGGAGTTTCCTTCTCCCCTTCTTCCTCACTGTCTACCCCATTGGAGGCTTCATCTTCCTCGCGTCCAACAAGCCACACCAGCAAGGAATCCTCTCCCCTTTATCCAAATAGCTAGCTCCTTATCTTCCCTTCTTCCTCTAAGAATAGAAATAGACCCCAAAAAGCTAGTTTAGAGCCCGATTCACTTCGACTCCCTTTCATCTTCTTCGCTTCCGGCGAGCTTCATTCAGCCACTACACTACACCAAACGCCACACCATCACCACCCACACCTCCATGAACAAAAGCCCTCTACCTATTTGGGCTTTCGACCCCTCATACATTCCACTAGACAAACCCATCAAACACCGTCCACCTCATCACCATCCGGCTGCCTCACTTCGCCATCCACCAAATTATGATCACCAACACACTCGCCATTCTCCGACAATGATCATAAGCTTTTTAATTTGGTCATTAAGCTGGTGTTTTGATTTCTAGGCCTTCGCTGGAGCTCTGCCTGTCATAGCCACCATTCGCCACTATGTGTCAACCTCAAGACTTGCTTCTACCACCTGGAGTTGCGAATGAATTCCACGAAGGCACCTGAGACCCCATTCGAAGAAATAACCCCTGCAACTCCAGTAATTGAGCAAATTGTACCAACTCACATTTTGTGGAGGCAGTGAAGAAGAAGCACAATTTTTAGTCCCATATCGGATACATTTGACTTTATTTTTGATATATAATGATTTCATCACATAGCTTGTTCACCTCAAAATGCACAGGGTGAGGTCCCTCCTCACGCTCGCGCACTTCTCGCCCATGCCCACATGCACGCAGGTCTGATCCCTGGATTCGTTTACCCGTGACCCGATTCTAAAGAAAGAGAGATAGGGGAATTTCTTAGGGAAGGAAGGGGGTTTTGCACTATGCTACCTCGAGACTCATGCCTACACTTAGGAAAATTCAGAGGTTGTTGGGCTTGATACTTTAAGGCATCTGTGATTTCATTAAGACATCTGATTGTGGCTTTGTTTGAAGAATCTGATTACTGTTGGTTGAGTACTTGGGATTGAGTTAGAAAATGTGCTAAGTGTTAGAGGGACTTAATTGGTGGTTTCAACCACCATTTTTAGGCTTCTTATATTTTTGTCGTTTAACTCTTGAGATACAATTTGAATTCTAATTGAATATCTTTTTCAGTTGATTAATTCATTGCATATTATATTTGTGATTGATTGTTATGCTCATCATTTATATTTGATTAGTGGATTAAATTGTAATATTTGCTCACTACGAACGAACTCAGAACTCACGATCTCGAAACTCATGATTTTTCTAACACTTATAAATTTAAATGTTGATTTTATTTTCGTTATTATACTACGGCGTATTTTTCTAAACTACGACGGATTTCACTTCAACGGTGCATAGTGGATGTATTGAGTGCTTGTTGGGTTTGGTGGATAATTAACACATTCATGGCATTAACATTATTAGGTTCTATCAATAAACTCCAAATTAAAGGAAAATTGGAAAAGTGTGAATGACCATGAGATCGTAAAGGTAGAAGAAAAATTAGGCAAACATATTATCAACTTGTTGGATTCAATACTTTAGAATTCGTAGCACAATTGTCTGCCATTGATGTTGAACTAAAATCCAAATATGGACTTATGTATGCATATAATCAAACAACAAATAAGAGACTATCAAATACCAATGGGCCCATGTATAAAAGTTATCAAATAAGGTTTAGATTAATATGGGCATATATGCATTGAGATATGTGGATAAAGAAAACATATGTGCAAAGACTTATTTGTGAAATATGTCTCCTTGATGGGCGGCGAGGTAATTCACCCACGCAGCAATTTATGTCACTAATTTCTATGTTAAGTTAGCGGTTATGGTCCCCAAGGGAACCACCACAATCCCTAAGTCTTCCACCCCCATCATGACCTAAGGGAGAAGAAAAAGAGAGAGAGGGGCAGCAGCTGGAAGAGGGGCCCTTTTCTTCAGTTGTTCTCGAGTTGGCTTGCAGTGGTGGGATCTTTTGCTATTGGTATATTGTCCTTCTATTTAGATAGATTAGTTAGCAAATCGTAGGGTAATGCATTGACTAGGATTAATATATGTTTCATCTTCTTTGAAAACCCAAAGCTTCACTAGTAACAGATACAAGTACTGGTATTTATCATCAATACTGGTATAAGTGCATTACAATTTTGGCTTTAGAACTTAAGAACAGAAACTGTAACTCATATTTACCAATACAAACGAGCTACAGATTAGGTTTTAGGCTCCTGAAATTGAGATCTATGACTTATGAATGCAAGTACTCATCATGAGTACCAATACACATGGGGCATAGACTTGGCCTTTGGTTTGGAATGACTGAGACCTGCATGTCACCAGTACCGGTATTGGTCCTTAGTACTGCATGGTACTGGTTGGCTACAAGTTGAAGTCCTAGATTCTGGCACTACAGCTAGTACCATATGTGTACCAGTATTTGACTTTAATGCTGGTATATAATGAGTAGTGGTGCAGTGACTTAGTTCTTCAGTTTCAGCCAACAAGTGCCGGTACTTACCATAAGATCGATACTTATTGAGATAAGAGTTGTTCTAGAAGGATAGCAATATCAAATAGGTACCGATACCAGTCATTGGTACTAGTACATCATGAGTACTGGATAAGTGTACAACTAAACTCAAATCTCAAATTGTAAGCCATGAGTACCAGCATTTGGCATCAGTATCGATACTTCTTTAATATGGGACCAGGACCTATGGGTCATTGATACTAGTACTGGTTCACTAATATCAATACTCATTAAGTATGAAGTTCAGTTAATGTTAAGTTGTAATTTAGGTCCATCCTAAGTTAGATGCAAGTTATTTATAGTTTAACGCCTTATTTCACAATTGATTTATGTCAAAAGGAAAAAGGGCAATTGAGCTTCATTGATGTTAGTGAGTGATTAAGCTCTTTCATGAAGTTGAAGAATTTTTTGATCTTACATAACTATAGGTTTGACAATGTACGAGTCAAGGAAGAAATTTCGGTGTTCGTGAACATTGTTTTTATATGATTGAGAAGACATCTTAGTAATCCTAAATCCTAAAAAGAAGTTAAATAATAACATTTTGTGAAACATCCAACATGTAATTGAAAGCTCAAGACATTAATGCATAATGAATTAGGTTTTGGAGTTACAACAAAATACTTCATAATTGTTTGAGGGATGATCCTATGTGTATTATTTCTATCTCCAACTATACATTGTCAATTAGGTTTTGAGTTCTTTTAATGTAACTTTTTGTATTTTTAGGATATTTGAATAGATGCCTTTAGTCAAAGCGAATGCAAAACCTTTGCCAACTAGCTAGTTTATAAAGGACTTTGCTAACTTAGATTCGTGAAATAGGAAAAGTGGATAACCTTTTTTTGCATTTAAGCCAAAAGTGATAGTATCCCACTTATGTTTATTGGATAGAAGGGTAATTTAAGCAATTATTTACAGAAAAGAATGACCTTACCTTGTTTATTCATCCAAAATGGATTAGACCAAATTGGTGTTAAGTAATAGTTAACTGTTGTTAAATAATACTTACGATAAATAAACATTATCCTAAAAAATCAAACAAAAATCCGTGAGGTAAACAACCGTCAAGATCATTTATTTATTTATTTATTTATTTTCAACTCATTAAACTCTGCATGACTCAAAATATACTGTGGAAATGGTCGCTGTGAATGAGTTGAAAATTTTCCAAACTACTAAACAAAAGATGTTGACCGCTGACAAGACTATAATAAGTCTTAGAGAAGGATAAAGTTCAATAATACTAAGCAAAAGGTATTGGCGTGTTGATGAGACAGTGATAAGTCGTATGATAAGGATCATAAGATAAGGATAAAGATCTAGAAAATAATATGGATATATAAATTTATCGAGCGCAAACGGACGGGAGATAAAAATTAAGAGCCGTTTATATAAGAGCCCTGCAGTTGTTAAAAATTATACTCTATGTCCGATTCTTTTCTATTTAGGTAGATATCCAAGTTATTAACCTTTATATAAATGCCCTCGGGTCGATCTTGTTCTTTCATTTAGGGTAAGTTATAGCCAATAGAAACTATTAAATTTTTTATGCCTTTTCCCCTATCCATCATTTTGATTTGCAAGGGTACTTGACATTCAATCTAAAGGTGCACATAAATTAGATGATCATATTTTAGTTAATTTATACTTTCATATTGGGGCTTTTACAATGCAATCTAATCTATTTCAACACCCAATCCAATCTTATCAAATCAGTAAAATTTAGGATTGGCTTGAATTAAATTAGATTTTTTTTAAAAAATTTTTTAAAGGTACATGATTTAGTATATGTTTCCCTATTCGTAAATGTAAAGTTTTAAAGGGTAAAATTTCAAAGTCTAATTTATTTAGAGAATTAACCTTTAAAAAGGGGGGTCAACCTCCGTTTACCTAACTACTTATCCTCCCATTTGCTAACATAAATTTAGTCACTTTAACATGGATTTGTGTAACACCAGTTTCATACACCACTTCTATCTCTGTCATCTCTCATATTTTATATACTTAATTAACACTACTATCAAGTAAACACCACAAGAGTTAACACCACAACTTAATACTAATTCAAGTAAATACAAATTTATGCTAACACCACTCTACAAGTAAACACAATTGTAAGTTAACGCTACTTTCACAATTCTTAACACCACTTTTTTAACCTAACATGTTAACTAGGCCTAAAATTATTTGGAGGAAAGGTGCCCAAAGGAAGTAGATATAGTGGGGAGTAGGTGGAGGTGGGGGTGTTGGTTTTAGGAGCCTAATTGCATCAATCGAGATGCAATTGATATATGGTGATGTAGGAATTCATGTTAAATCAATGAGATTTGGTAGAGATTTTTAATCTCATATAAGAAGTGGACGAATCTCTTGGTGGGGGTAAGAGCCTTCTGCCTCCCGTAGCTTATGTAACAAAGAGTGAGACATGAGGTTGAGAACCATGCATGTGCGTGCACACCTCACCCCAACCTCGATGAGAATCAATTTGAAACTTGAAACTTATATACTTTTGCTATGGATTCTTAATCTCATTGTTTTTGTCTTGGATTGGTCGATCAAAATGTAAATTGGTTGATCAATTATTTTGATTGATTAATGGGTTAAATTTAGTCGATCAAATGATTTGATCAATTAATAAGTCAAATCTGATCGATCAATGGAACTAAATTGATTGATTAATTACCGTATTTTCATAAAACGAGAATTTCCATAAACGTTGGGTTGTGGACTCTATATAAAGACCATGAGGGGGCTCTCATTTGACACACAACAAAAGTAGAAAAACTCTCTCCATGCTCCCTCCCTTTCTCTTGTTCTTATCTCTCTTTCTTAGTACATTCGTTCGACGTAAGATTGGTAGAAAAATCTCGAATTAAATTTGTCGATCTTGCGCAAGGGTTGAGAGTGATCAATAAAAGATTTTTTATTGATCAACCAGTTCGATTGGTAGATCAATTAGGAATTTGGTTAATCAACCAAATTGTCTTAACTTTGTTCTCCTTAGATGATTTTTGAAGACATCCAAGTTAGGAGTGCGGCAAATCTTGGAGGTGAATGGTTGTTTCCTGGCAAAAGTTCGTCAGACCCTGACGCATTAGTATTGTGAAGGATGTTACATTCTCTAAGAAAAGTCCTCTGATTAACAAGATTTTATATGCTAAAAGATTTAGTTTGAAACACGTCATTGTAGTTGTGTAAAAATCCGTTAATCAGATAATTTTACCGAAACTTAAAGTAGTCCCAAGTTGAACATGGGGAGATTACGTTGATTCTAAATCAGTAATTATATATATATTTGTATTTTTTTATAAATGAAGCATTTACAATGATTACAAACAGCTAATCTACTTGTAATATAAACAAGAGAGATAGATAGAGAAAGAGAGAAAATAACTTTTTATAACTAAGATAATGTCATTACAACTAATTTCTACAACTAGAAAGCTGAAAATCTACTCTAGAAAGAGATAAAAAGATAAGGGGGTAAGAAGTTATCTTCCTCGATGGCTGCTTGGAGGACAAGCCGGATGGACAACGCCTAGAAGAAGGAGAGCAAAGACGAAGGACAGAGGGCAAATCTAGAAGAATCAGGTATGAGGCAGGGCATCGACGTCGTGAAATTCACTTCCGGAACGGGGGCAAGAGGACGATTGGCGAGAGCTACGCAAAGGGGGTAAGAAGTAGAAATTTTTTATTTTTAACTCTAACGGAGCTTCCCATACCTTGGGAGCACTAGAGCGAGCTTAGAACTTGAGTTCTTAGCTCTCAAAGAGGGAGAGAGATGAAGGAAGGGATGAAGACAAATGTGAGGCGTAGAGTCCTTTATATAGCTGAGGTACAAGGGTAAAAATGTCACTTTAAATCTTTAAATTTTTAATGTAGGTCTTTAGTGATGAATACATGTGTTGCTGTAGCCACACGTCATTGAAGGCATATGCTCCATCTCCACTATTACATGCCGATCGAATGTAGCTTAGCACGCCACATCACTGCCTCCACGCCTTCAGCCATTCCATGCTTGGCACAATTGTGGTTGTTCAATCAAGATCAGATGGACTAGATTGCGTCACTGCTGCTTCTGCTTCGTGAGTTAAGAGGCGACGCAGCCTCTCTTCCCACCGTCAGATGAAGATCGAATGGTCGAGGAATGCGCTCGCTCGCACACCTCATCGCGTTAGATCGAGCGTTCAAATTGGCATCAGATCACGCGTGGGCACGCTTGCTCATCCGCGCTGCCATGTAGCCGCATCCGAGTCACTCATTGCGGATCGAACGGTGCAATTTTGTGTGCCCGCTCTTCTCACGAATTAAGCTTGCTCTACGCAACTTGAATGCACACCTCGCATTGCGTGTTAGGCTTGTGACCGCTACATTGTGCCTCCGATTATGTCTCACTTGCATTTAACGCTCACGTGTCCTCAGCTGTTGGATGAAGATCCAACGACTGAGGATGTGTGGGCTTTGTCTTCAGTTGAGAGGGGAGCCATGCCTTGAAAGAATCTCAGCTATTGGATCATCGATCCAACGGTTGGGATTGATCGTGCAAGCAAAGAGGGGTGCTATGGCCAGTGTTGGGCGGCTGTGATGGCGCCACGTGGCGCTATCATGGCTATCCATCTTCTTTGCTTTGTAGGCGGTGCCACGGTTATCGGATTGAATCAATTTTTACGTCATTGGGCTGCGATCGTCGATCCGAACCTATCCGTGCAGTAGGATTTGCCATCTGAGGTACGGATTTACACCATTTTAGCCCTTGACCTTTGATCTTTCTTAAATTGCACTGATGCTACAGAAATTTGATCGGGACAATCTCGAAGGCATTGGACTCTGATCATCGCCCTGATCAGATCCGTACAGTTGGATCTTTAATCTGAGACCCAGATAAGAATCACCCTGGCCTCTTGCCACAAAAAGGAAAAATTACTATATAATATATACAAATTAACCTAAATGCATGATGATGCATGTTATGCAATATGTATAATGCATAATGCTTCTATGACACTAGGAATATGCATAAATAAACATTTTTAGGCTAATTAGATGTATGCATATCACACCCCCATGCCTATCTTTTGTTAGTCTCTAACAAAACTATATGTTATTTATAAACAGAATTAAGATCAAATTATTTGGGCAATAATTATTTTTCAACACTAAAAAATTTCTACTAAAGACTTGAACTACCTAGACTCAGCAGTGTTTGGGTGTCTGTCAAAATGCAGACTGCCCAAGCCCTCGCCTTATTTAAAAGCAAATACATCTTTTTCTTTTTCTTCTTTTTTTTATTATTTTTTATTTTTGAGTTTAGAGTTTCTAGGTAGCTATCTACAACTACCCAACCCACCCAAGACTCGAAAAGAATTCTAAGTTCTAAGCATCTTTTTGTGATTGTGATAGACTCATTGATCGGCAATCAGAATGAACTCCGAGTTTCTACGCCCCTAGGTGACCTTAAAAGAAATTTTGCCTAAAGGTGTATCTATCTGCTTGGTAACTTTCTCCTTACCTTTTATTTTTATGGGGTTAACAGAAGGGTGAACCTAGTGTATATCTCCATGGCTTATTCTACTTCCCCGCTTCTTCCTAAGTGTTCAAGAATTATTTGCGCATTCTTGTAAGCTAGGTTTTGGACAACCGACCAATGGACTATTACTCACAGCAACTTGCCAGTCATACTCATGCAATGAAGCGTGGCTTATTTCTTTCTTTTTCTTCTCTTCTATTTCTCAATTTTTTTTCTTTTTGGATATTTTTCTTCTTTTTTTTCTAAGTAGGTGGCTTCCTTGATCTAAAATTTACTTAAAGGTAGCAGAAAGAGAATGGTCGTGTGGCTGGGCTCTGGATAACCGGCCAATGGGCTGTTACCCAAGACAACTTGCCAGCCATATCACCCTAGAAGGTTCATTAACTACCAAATTTTCGTTAAAATCGTTAAAAAGTGAGTCAGTGCAAAGAGTGTGTAGATGCTTAGACTTAAAGTCCCCTAAAATTAGAGAGCGGGTTGATAAGACGTGTACTTATCACCCCAACTTATTTAACCAATTAGAAAATAATTTAGAATGACAAGGACTCAAGAAATAAATCTACATTTTAGTGGACACCTGGGTTGATTAATCTCAAAGACCTAAAGGGTCTAAATGTTCAAGTCCTATTGTATCATTTTCTAAAATTGAAAACCTCTAATGTCCAAGTTCTCTTTTCCTAATTCTAAATATTTTTTTAATAAAGAGAAAAAATAAGAAAATTTACGAAAAAATCCACAGAGCTGACAATATGATTAAAAAATGAATCTACCCTCCATGCCTAGCTTATGCAATGTCCTTATTGAAAATAAAAAGTATGAGAAAAGGACAGAATGGGAAAAATATCACTTGCATTTCATGATCCTCTGGTTAGTTCTAAGTCAAACTGTACAAATGCTGAGTTTAGTGCCATCAGCTAGGTGGGGTCTAGCCAAAGGAGTCAAATCAAGGTTAAAGCAACTTTATCGGAGACATGTTCTGGAATAGTGCAATCAACATAAGGTTTCAAACGTTATCCATTGACCTTGAAAGAATTACCCGTCTTTAGGTCAAAAATCTCAATGGCCTCATTTAGGAAAATCCAATCAATGATGAACGAGTCATTTCACTTCGACCTAAGCTTGCCGAAAAACAGCTTAAGTCGAGAATCAAAGAGCCAGACCTTCTGGTTCGGCTCAAAACTCTTTCGTGAAATCAAATGGTCATGGAGAGCATTGGTCCTAGCTTTATAGATCTTGGCATTCTCATATACATCATTTCTAAGCTCTTCCAACTTAGATAGTTGGAGTTTCCTGGTCTTTCTGGCTAAACTTAAGTCAAAGTTGCATTTCTTAATTGCCAGATGAAATTTAATTGCTTGATGTTCAATCTCTACGGGTAAATGGCATGCCTTACAATATACCAGACGAAACGGTGACATGCCGAAAGGCATCTTGTACGCCGTACAGTAGGCCCAAAGAGCATCATCAAGCTTTTGAGTCTAGTCTTTCCTATCAGGCATAACCATTTCTGCAAGATGTTCTTGATCTCCAAATTGGAGATCTCAGCCTATCCATTCGTCTGAGGTTAGTAAGGTATGGAAATTCTATGATTCACCCTGTATTTTGCCAGTAAATTGCGAAACTGAGCATTGGTGAAATGGGTACCACCATTGCTGATGATAGCCATAGGGATCCTAAACCGACTGATGATATTCTTCTTGACAAAATCGATGACCACCTTGTGGTCATTGGTTCAAGTGGGAATAGTCTCAATCCACTTGGACATGTAGTCAACAACTACGAGAATGTACTTGTGTCCAAATGAAGGAAGGGTCCCATGAAATCGATGCCCCAAACGTCGAAGATTTCGATGGGAAGAATCGAGTTTAGAGGCATCATGTCTCTCTTAGCTATGCTTCTGAGTGCTTGGCATCGGGAACATGACCTCAAGAACTCCTAAGCATTCTTGAACAAAGATGATCAATAAAATTCAGATTGTAGAATCTTTACAGTTGTCTTTTTTCAGGAGAAATGTCCACCACACTAAGATGCATGGCAGAACTCAAGTATGCTTTGGAACTCATTCTCTGGAACACATCGGTGAATAATTTGATCAGAGCCGATGTGGTACAGTTCAGGATCATCTCAAAAGCAATATTTGGCCTCGGATATAAGTCTATCCTGTTGTTGCATGGTACATCCAAATAATTGATCATGTCAGCAAACCAAGGGGTTTGGACACCCAAAATTGTAAGAATAGTCTCGTCTGGAAAAGTGTTAGTAATAGGAACATCCGGACGAGGAGAATCAATTAGGAGTCTCGAAAGATGATCCGTCACTACATTTTATGCCTCGGATTTATCTTTAATTTCAAGATCAAATTCTTGAAGTAAAAGAATCCATCGAATGAATCAGGGTTTGGCATCCCTTTTGGCCAAGCAATGTCTCAAGGCCGAGTGGTCTGCATAGATGATGATATGAGATCCTAATATATAAGCCCTAAATTTTTTCAATGCAAATATTACAGCTAGCAATTTCTTTTCTATAACAGTGAAGTTCCTCTAGGCCTTGTCCATAGTTTTGCTAGCATAGTAAATGACAGAAGGCTTTTTGTCAATCTTTTGACCCAAAACAGCCATGGCCACATAATTAGAAGCGTCGATCATGATCTCAAATGGGGCTATCCAGATCTGTGGTTGCAGCACCGGAGCACAAGTGACTACCGTTTTGAGTAAATCAAATGCCTTGTGGTATGATTCATCAAAATCGAATGGCATGTCTTTGGCCAGAAGGTTGCTCAAAGGTCGAGTAACCTTAGAAAAGTCTTTGATGAACCTCCTATAAAATCCCACATGACCAAGGAATGATCGGATTTGTTTAACAAATGTGAGAGGAGGAAGTCTGGAGATAGCATCCACCTTATCTCGATCAACCTCAATTCCCCGCTCAGAGACTACATGACCCAAGACGATGCCTTGTTGTGTCATAAAGTGACTCTTTTCCCAGCTAAGGACCAACCTTATTTCAATGCATCTCTTAAGGACCAGATTGCGTCGCTGCCGCTTCCACTTCGTGCGTTAAGAGGTGACGTGGCTCTTTTCTCACCGTCAGATGAAGATCGAATGGTCGAGGAATGTGCTCGCTTGAGGTCCTCCTCGCATCAGATCGGGTGTTCAGATTGGCATCAGATCACGTGTGAGCATACTCGCTCATCTGTGCTACCACGTAGCCACATTCGAGCCACTCATCACGGATTGAACGGCGCAATTTGGTGCACCCGTTCTTCTCGTGGGTTAAGCCTGCTCCACGCGACTTGAACGCACGCCTCGCGTTGCACGTTAGGCTCGTGACCGCTGCGTCATGCCTCCGATTGTGACTCGTTTGCATTTTAACACTCACGCATCCTCGGCCGTTAGATGAAGATCCAACGGCTGAGGATGTGTGAGCTTTGTCTTCAGCTGAGAGGAGAGGCGCGCCTTGATGGAATCTCGGTCGTTGGATTGATGATCCAACGGCTAGGATTGATCATGCGAGTGAAGAGGGGTGCTGTGGCCAGTGTTGGGCAACTGTGATGGTCGTCCATTTTCTTTGCTTTGTAGGTGGTGCCACAATTATCGGATTGAACCGATTTTTGCATCGCTGGGCTACGATTATCGATCCGAACCCATTCGTGTGATTAGATTTGCCATCTGAGGTATGGATTTACACCACATTAACTCTTGACTTCTGATCTTTCTCGAACTGCATCTGATGCTATAGAAATCTGATTGGGGTGATTTTGAAGGCGTTGGACTCCAATCGTCGCCCCGATCGAATCCATACGGGTGGATCTTTAATCCAAGACCCAGATAAGAATCACCCTGTTCCCTTGCCAAAAAAAGGATAAATTACTATACAATTTATACAAATTAACCTAAATGCATGATGATGCATATTATGCAATATGTATAAAGCATGATGCTTCTATGACACTAGGAATATGCATAAATAGACATTCTAGGCTAATTAGATATATGCACATTATCCTTCATGGTCATTTAGATCAGAGTAATGATGAAGGCGTGCTTTGCGAATTAAAATCGGGGTTCGGAGGGCCTGTCGTCGTAGCTCGCAAAACGCGTCTATCAAATAAAATTTATAACCGAAACTCGAAAAGTGAGTCTCGAGTCGAACACGGGGAGGTGAACGTTTGGTTTTGTAAAAATCCGTGCTTTGCTTTTGTTTGTTTTTGGTCGTTTTTATCTTTTCTAATTTTTTTTTATATTTTTAGCAAGCAAGAGATCAGGTCAATAACTTCTAACTAATCTACTTGTAACAATATGAGAGAGAGAGAGAGAGAGAAACAATCATCTATTTATAAATGAATGTTTGTTACACTACGAAAGTGGAAAATCTATACCACGAAAGCGTAAAAAGATAGAATGAGGTGAGAGACATCCCCCTTGACGATCGCTCGGAGGATAACTCGCTCTAACATCGCCTGGAGGAAGGTGGTGAGAAGTGAGACAAACAAGGACGGAGCTAGAGGACGAAGGGCGAGGCAGGACGACGTCGCGGTGAGGATCTTCTTCCCGAAGGGCAGTGAGAGGATGGCCACGGGATGCTCCACGAATGGGGATGAGGGGAGGGAAAACTATTTGATTTTCTACTCTAGAAGAGCTTCCCAAGCTTGGGACAAGCTCTCTCTAAAGCCTTGGAGGTGGTGAGAGGAAGAAAGAAAGAGATGAAAAAAAATGGGAGGGGTAGGGGTCCTTTTATAGTGGAGAAAAGAATCAAATTCGTATACAGGACATTTAATGACGATCATAAACATAGTTGAAGATCTGCCGCAAACGTCGCTGAAGATCCCGCTCACGCGCCCTTGCTGTTGCACTGCTGGCGTGCGTTGTACGTGCCCTTGTCGCGCGCACACGCGCGATACACGCCGCTGCTACCTCCACACGCACGCTGCTGCACGCACACCCGCGCTGCTGTGCACGTGCATGCGCATGGGCAGCCTGGGGTTGCGCCACATGGCACAATCTGGGTCGTCCATCTTCTTTCCTTTGTAGGGGATGCTACAGAGGTCAAATTGAGTCGATTTTCATGCCGTGGGACTGCAATCGTCGACTCGAATCCATCCATGCGGTCGGATTTATCGTTTGACGTTCTGGATTGCGTCACCTAGTCCCTCAGCTGTTGATCTTTCTTGAATTGCATATGGTGCTATGGGACTCCGATCGAGGCGATTTCGGAGGCATTGGACTCCGATCGTCGTCTTGATCAGATCTGTACAGTCAGATCGTCAATCCGAGACTTCGAAATAAATATCATTCTCTCATGACCACAAAAAAGATGTAATTAACCAAAATTATATATAACTACTCTAAATGCAGAAAGATGCATACTATGTAATATTTATAACATAAAATGCATATCAAAGTCTAGGAACATGCATAAATAGGTATTTTACCTTCAATAATTATGTCTACATTGAGTAACTTGTAATATTTCTTCATTGTATTTATTTATGCTATTGAATGATGTTTGTTTTTTATTTTATTTTGAATCTTGTCGGATCATGTTTAACTTGTTTGATTTAATATTTTTTATATATGTGAAATTGTTGAAAATGTATATTGATTTTAATAAGGGATTTTAAGTTAAGATTCTTAAAAGTAGGGAAAATTAAAGAATATGCGGGGGGCAATTATTTTAGAAGAAAAGAATTGAAAAGGAAATAATTGGATGAGGAAATTATTTTAGAACTCGGACACTGCGTATCCTCAAGTAGTTAAGATTTATTTCTCATGAAATATAACTTAGATATGCATATATAAATGTTATTTTTTTTTATGTACTATAAATCAGATTAGCTTAGATTGCATAATTTAAACTTACAGATTATAGATCGAATCGGTTAAGGTCATAACTTAAATCCAATCTAACTGCAACGGATTGAAAATTTCTTATTCCAATCCATATCAATGTAGTCCAATCAGGTTGGAATGAATTGGATTGCAGATTAACCCACCCCTCAGGAAGAAAAGGTACTTTTTTTTCTCCTTTCTTCTCATTTTCTCTCTCTTATTGAAAAGGGAAAATGGAGGTTGCTTCTTTCCCCCAACTACGGTGGAAGATGCTGAGCTGGGGGCTTAATTCTGGCAAGGAAACCAATTTCTATAGGGTAGGTGTCCACGTGGCTGTGATTGTCATCTCCCATACCAAGGACGTTGTGAATCTCCCTACCATCAAGCACTTTTATGACTATGTATTTTGCACATCGTGAAAATCAAGGTCTATATTATTTGGGAGATTAATTTCTTTAAAAAAAAACATAGATGTATCTAACATTGGTTTTCACTAATATTAATTAAATCCATGCTAAAATTATTCATCACTCACCTTTGACACTTTTCACATTTTATATTTCTAACACCACTACTAATTAAAATTCAAAAATTTTAACATCACATCTTAACACTAATTTAAGAAAATACAAATTGATGTTAACATTACTCTACAAATAAATACAATTATAGGTTAACACTAGTTTTACTTTTTTTTAATACTACGTTCTTAATTCTCCAAGTAAATTAACTCTGAAAGAAGTTAAAGCTCACTATAGAGGACTTAAACCAGCCTTTTGAAAATATTGAGTAAGGTATTAAAGGGAGGGAGGTCCTTGTTCTAAGATGGGTTTTAAGGTGTGTGCTAAAAAGGCCTTGGTCAAGTTAAGCTCATATCCGGCAAACTTGGAATCTTGTTATAACAAAGTGGTATTCACATTTAAGGGACAACTTTCTGGGAACATCAATATAATTATGAAAAAGACAAAAGAATAGTTGTGATTTCATATGATTGTAGAAAGCATATAAATCACATGTTGGGCAATTTAATTTTGCATCTACCCTCTCCATTACTGTAATGTCATAAATGAACAATACACCAACGTGCCTGGCTTGTTGTTGAGGCTAAGTAAGACTGTGTTAACAGTTGAATAAGCTAGAAACCTTCGTAAATTTTAGGGTGACAGGAGATGCAAATGACAGTAGTTTGAACGTTAGGATATTTTAATTTTTTCTCAAAAAAAGGCAAAACATATTTATTTGTTTTATTTAAAGGTTAAACCTCCATTCATAAGGGAATGAAAATGATACAAAAATATAGCCTAAAGATAAGGGAGAAGAAAATCCTACACCTTTCAAAGAGGAGGAAAGTAATGTCCCCTCTAGAGGGGGGAACTCCAAAATCATCCACCACAAAGAAAATAAAAGGAACAAAATAGAAAAAAAATACCCTAACATCATTTTTGATGCAGGAAGAACCTACACCACGCAATGGATATGACGAAGTACTGCTGACATCGTCGACGAACCGCGCTAACGGGTGACGGACGACCAGATCGAGTCCAACCTAGCACCCGACCGTGGTGATCCTGGCTTCAACGTGACCCCATTCTTCAAAAACGACGTTAATTGGTGTGAAGGTGAAGTAGAGATGAAAATCGACATTTAGCAAAGGCCCTCCACCACGTGAGCTCACTCGACAACGACAGCACCACTACATCAACTGGACGGTCACGCCACCACCACAACAGCCAATGGTCACTGCTACTACCTTACCAAGCAGTGAGACCACAGCGACCTCCGGCATGCTAACAAGGACGATCGGAGGACAACCGAGCTGCGAAGAGGCTGCCATTTCGTGCAGAGAGGACAACAAAGCTGCGAAGAGGTTGTTGTTTTGTGCAGAGCCCACATCGGAAGGAGGAGGGGGGTGAGGGGGTGGTCGAGGTGATCAATGTGAGGGAAGGGGGCCCTGATAGGTGCGATGGCCGGCCAAAGCCCCAACAAAGAGGCTAGATTTGGGGGTTAGTCACTAGAACCAGGGGGGGAGCTTGGGGAGCAAGTCAAGACCTTTGCTCAAAATGGAAGATTCGTTGATGGAACTTTGAGTGGTATTTGTTTAAGGGATATTTACATCATTATCCTTATAATCATATCTAGTACCTTTTAAAATTTATGCACCTATAAAGTTGCTAATCAGACATAATTATGCCCCCAGGTTAACTTTTCATTAGTTAGAGGAGAATATTTCACAGAATATTCCTCTAACATTGTTAATTTTAATGGTATAAACTCTAAAAATTACATCAACACCTTCATGATCTTTTTTTTCACTATTCCCCCAAAACAAGAGAGAAGATTCAAACTTTCTCAACATCTCTTTCTCTTTTATCCCTCTCTTTATCTCTCTATCTCTAACTCCAATTAGGAATTGATCACTTATGTAGATCTGCAGGTGCATGAGCTGTTAGGATTCAATGGCGATGACAGATTTGAAGGTGAAGGGGGGAGATGGAGAGATCATGATAATCGAGAGCGTAGTGAGGTTTGGATCTATGAAAGAGATCGGGTTGGGAGAGATGAGTATTAATGAGATAGGATAAGGGGAAAGGTAGTTGTGGTTGGTAGTTGCAATTTGGGGGTGATGGTGGTGAGTGGGGATTCGTCATTGGTGGTGTAATGTCCCAAAATTTGAGCCTGGAGTCATTTTAGAGTGGATCAGGTCACTTCGAACTTGTAACACGGTCACGATTCAGTGTGAGTACAAGCACTTCTTGAAATTGCTAAAAACTAGTATTTCGAGTCAACTCCTAGTCAAACATTATCAAAAGGGTGCAATATATGATATTGTTGGATTCCTCTCGTCGCAAGCTTTTCAACAACGCTTGTTTCGCGTGAATTCGAGGTGTGTAGCTCAAGTTATGATCAAAACAAGTAAAAAAGGACCTAAATGTAAGGTGGACCCAACCCTAGGGATATTTTAAGTATTTTACTCCACTAATCCAAAACCTAAACCTAATTTAGATCTATAAATAGACCCTCTTAGGTCCTTGGGTAGTCATTACTTACTAAGCCACTTAGAGTTGAAGAGAGAGAGAAGAAAGTAGAAAAGACAATTAGGTTTTCTAATTAGGATTTGTAGGGAGCTATTTGTGATTCTGAGAAGTTTGGGCCTTGCACCGCAATTGTCACGGCGGCAATGGTGACACGCAGTGAGGAGGTGATGTGTAGCAGCGGTAGGCAATGCGATTGCGATGTGTGGCGGGCAATGTCACGTGCACGGGCAAGTTCTTGCTCGAATGGGGAGATCACAACTTGTGGATCATTAACATATGGTGATCGTGTGGTGCAAACAGGTGCGTGTGGGTGATTGGCATGCGGGTGCATGGGCGAATCACATGTCGACACATGGTGTGCATGCAGACCGTTGATCGGTTTGATTGAACTGGTTGGGTTCAGGACCCCCTCGCGCTATTTCAACTAATTTGAAGCCTTCCTGACCTCGGATTTCAACAAATAAGGTACCTTTGGAATCGTATCAATGCTTACTACATGCTAGCATAATTTATTTTCATTTTTTAGTACTTTTTCCTTAGTGAAAAATCAGAAACATGATTAGGTGATTCCAATCCTAATTTTGGTCCGTGTGAACCAGGTCTTGCCCCCGGTGCGAGCACGGATTGCGAGGCGAGTGTGGTGACTACCTCCAAGCCTTGTGCACACGGTTCGAAGTCACCATAACTCTCCGGTGACGTTAGGTAAAGTAGCCTACTTTTCTCTTGTTTCCATCTAGTTTTCAGGTAACTGTAGACTTGTTTCGCTTGGTTCTTCGCATATCTCGCACCTGTTGTGTGTGTTTCCCTCTTTACTGAGTTGGGAACCCTGTGAGAGTATGGTGTCTACTTTTGGATACTTAATCGTAAACTAAATTGATATCTTATGATCATTGAGTGCTAAGATGTTAAAATGTGACCTTATTATCGCATGCGTGAAATGAACTCCGATTTCTGTGAGAAGTTCTATTGTGTATGTTAATTGATAAATAGTATAGGATCACTGGCATAAATTGAAAATTATTTGTAAAATGAAAGATTGGAGTATAACGTGAATATCTGTTAAATCTGTACTACTTCATGATGTAAACATGTTAACCTGTTTGATCGATGACAATGAAATAATACAATTATCTGGAATTGATTTAATAACGATGCTTTAGTTAGGATTTAAAGAATGTATAATTACTTTTAGCCCCGCTACTCACCAGATTTGGCTGTAGCTTTGGTCTTTCAGATCAGTTTTGGGGCTGGTTTAGGTAATTGCTGGCCTTTCTATGGCTCTTTGGTTAGGCTTAGCAGCCAACAAGGATAGCGGGATGCATGGCTTGAGGTTTGGAGTGGTTTCTTTCTTAACTGGTGGGTGAGTTATTA
The DNA here is from genome assembly GCA_037157565.1 of Thalassia testudinum. NCBI lineage: Eukaryota > Viridiplantae > Streptophyta > Magnoliopsida > Alismatales > Hydrocharitaceae > Thalassia > Thalassia testudinum. The sequence goes on along the minus strand of JAZHRO010000019.1, from coordinate 60,703,298 downwards.
GTTGTTTGTGGTTCAGCGTACATAGCACTTGTACGTGTTCACGCTACACGACATAGCCGCCACCCCTTTCCGCAATGATCCTAGGGTGATGGAGAGTGGCAACTTGATGAGTATAAGCCGTCTTCAAGGCTAGGAGGATGGCTTATACCAGTCTTGTGCCCTAGGAAGTTACATGAGATCATCTCGTGTTCGAGATGTTGATTGACAGATTGTGAACTATAATAATATATGGGCAAAATGCAAAAATGGTATTGGACAAGTAATAATTAATACATGGAAAAATTGTTGATACAATGCCTTCTTTCTTTTTACTCTTGTCACTGTTGTTACTTTGTTATTGTTCTATTTTACTCAGTTTTTACTCACGTGTTCTCAGGTTCCACACTAAGGGGTTCTTGGTTGCTAGCCACTATTTGTGCATCTCTTGGCATATGTACTTATGTTTTGTGGTAAGCCCTCTGGTCAGTACTTTGTTTCTTTTTATTTTTATTTTTGCATTACGTTTTGTTTGATTGGCTATTGTTGTTTTATAGCTATGTGTTGGGTGACTGCAATCTTATGAGTGGTTTATGCTAGTTGTTAGCACATGGTAACTTAGGTTTGGTTGCTTGGTGGGACTCGGGTTGTCACAGGTGGGACACTCCCATCTTCACCATCCCATTGCCTGTAGCACACCTCCTTCACCAATGTCTCTGTGGAGCTCCACTTTAAGGTGAACTCGCTGGCAACATTGCTGAGCTCGAGAGTTGTGGTTGCAGATGCTATAGCTACGAATGAAGGGCCTCATTATAGTTGCAGGTACACCACTGCACAGAGGGCCATGTTGTAGCTGTGAGTTATGCCAATTAGTAGCTCATTGATCCTTGTGTGTGTATGTGTGAGAGGGGGGAGGATTTTGTTTTTTTCTTTTTTGTGTGGGAGAGGTGATTATGAGGGAGGAGGAGGGTGGTGGGGGTAAGGGTGGTGGCTCTAAGGGAGGAAGGGTTGGAAGAGGAGGGTGAAGGAGGTGGGTTGGATAAAGGTGGTGATTATGGGAGGAGGAAGGTGGGTTTTTTAATGATTTTTTAAAGTTAATTTCAGCATATAATTAAATCCCAACCACGGTTAGTGTATTATACTTTTAAATACTGACGGAAGAGCATGTGTGATAACTGATATAAGTTTATAAGAATATAAATATATATGCACTATTGGAAAATGTGCGCCTCGTAAATGTCTTAAAACAATCACCAAATTCCACCGTCAAACACTACAACATATTCCACTTTCGCCGTCATTTAGAAACCGACGGCAAAAGCATATTAACCGACGCCATTAAGCGACACCATTATGATTGTTGCTATTTCGTTTTACTGTCAATTTGCTGGCACATCCGACGTCAAAATAGTGTTTGACCATATGACGGATTGGCCATTTTGACGTCAGTTAAAAATCGATGAAAAATACAATTGCTATGGATTTATTTATAATCGACGACAAAAAAAGTGTTACCCAAGGTCGATTTTGATGTTTCGTTGTCGTTTCAAAACTGACGGTAAGTGTATTTGCCATCACTTATTTGTCAAGCGACAGCATTCATCAGTCACTTTTTCCCTCCTTTACGCGTTCTTTTATGAAGTTTTCCCGTCGATTATATACATTTATCATCGATTATATAAGTGACGGCAAAAATGTTTGTGTCTTCGCTTGTTGTTATAACCGACGGCATATATGTGACGATAAAAATACTTTTGCCGTCAGTTTCCTTATAAGCGATGGAAAATATGTGACGAGAAGAACATTTTCGCCGTCGATTAGTCTGGGAAGCGGCGGGAAAAATATTTTTCCCATCATTTATAAGCCGTCGATTAATTAAAGAACCGACGTCAAATGTATGAATTTTTTTTTTAAAGAAATTACACAATGATGGGACTACATACTAAATATATTTTAAAGACTTCTAATGAAGAGAAGTTTATATTGCATAAATATAAAAAGTCTAGTACATAAAAAGTTTGAAAATGAAAAATTTACATAAAATGAAAATAAATATTTACATGAAAAATATAAGAAAAAAAAGTATAAATGTCACTATGCAGTTGCCCCGATGCTATCAGCTCCACTCATGTCGTCGTCGTAGTCTCATCTGTGGATGATGGGATCTGATAAAGATGAATGCTCTGACTGACCCTTCCTCAAAAGAAGGGTTAGAAGCTTCCCAATCTTACCATCCGTCTTATACATTTGTGATTGCATAGCATCCATCTAACTCTTCATAAATGTCTCTCTCTTCTCCCTCTCTTCCTCTCGTCTCTGTAGTGTGTCAATTTTTTGATGCAACTGATTGATGAAACTAGATGAGAGGACACCTTTCCTCCCATACTAGGTAGATAATGTATGTGCCCTCCCCGCACTACAAACAAAACCACCGTGGTCCGATGGCATCACTCTCTTAAATGCATCCTTTGGCTGCAAAGGTTGGTGGATGTTGTTGAACGTCTTTTCAGTGGGGGATGTACTAACTCTACCATTTGCTCCTACATATATTAAAAAATAATATTATAATATATATATATAGAAAGTTATAAATATTTTTTAGTTTAAGAAACTTATGTGTTTCTCCCGGTTTGACTCATGAGTCTACTTACGAGTAGGTGACCTCATATATATCCATTTTACTCATTTCCATCCCATCATGAGTAGCAGACTGAAAATATAAAAACGATACAATTATATTAAGATAACATAAAAATTAAGCAATATTTAACTGAAAAGTAGTCTCAACACTTACGTAAAGGCTCCTAACCATCTCGATATTCCTTTGACCCGAATAATAGATCAATGGTGGATTTTTTCTTGCTTGCTCCTGTACATATACATAATAATATTTTTTATAAATTTAAGATGTATGAAATTAATAGAATAATTTGTAATAGTTTACTAACCTCCGTCTTTGGATTCAGCTAATGCTCGCATGCCTTCTTCCAATCGTCGGGCATGACATCAGGAGGAGCATCACCCATTGCCTCCTCGGGTGAACTCTTGTTCGAGAAAAATTAAATACCAAATATAAATTGTTAGAAATAATATAAGAAATTATGTATATAATAAAAATGTAAATGTTTAAAAATTCTAACATTTCTCTTGATCTCCGTTCTCCAATCCCTGTAGATTTTGGCGACGTGCTTAAGGATATATCGGGAAGCATTGGGGTTATCACCCCAATCGTAATTTGCCTACATTAATTTTAAAAAATATATGTCAATCTTACTGTATAATAATTTTAAGATAAAGTTATAAAAGAAATAATTTTTATAAATAAAATTACCTCCAACTGATGGAGGAACTGCCTCTTCAGCTCTACGGATACCTTTCTCCAATCGAAGTAGCAAACGGGCACAATGGACTTAACAATTGTGCCTACTCGACTAATAAAGCTTAGGTAATTCTCTGCCTCCCCTGTGGTTCTAAGCCTAATTGTTGTTCTCATGCCCTTAGGGATACGCTGGAGGTCTAGATTTTTTGTCTTCCCCCATCCTCTTGTTAGTCTAACTGCGTAAAATTAATCATATTCATTATATATTTTTGAAGTTATGATAAACTTTAAAACATATAAGTAATTTTCTTCTTAATGGTATATGATTTCTTAGCAAAACTTGAGCACGCCGCTGAGGTATCGACATGAATTGGGGACGTACTCCCCACCATCTCATCCTCTACCACCTCGCCCTCCTCCTCTCCGGCCTCCTTTCCCTCCTCCTCCCCCTCCTCATCTAATCCTCCGTAATCTGGATCATCCTTTATTCGGTCTGACAAGGTCTGAGCAATCTCCTTCTTTCCCTTCCCCTCATATGTGGTAAACGTGCCATCTCCCCGGGTCATACGAAACATGATTGGGGGGGTGGCTGAACCTGCCATCGAAGGGGTGGCTGAGCCAGCTGTGGGGGGGTGGCTGAGCCTAAGGAGATGAATTGGGCTACATGGAAGGCTGTGTCTCGAGAGGACCCTTTTTTTTGGATTTTTTCTTAAACAACTTCATCTGTAACAAGTAAAAAATGCAATAATTAATATAATTAAAATTCATTAATATATAAATCATTAATGAAAATAGTTTGCTAAATATAAAAAAATATTGTTAAAGAATTCTTACTCTAAACCCCCTTTGTAATGACATATATGCCCCCAAAAATTTCAATTTTAATATGAATTTCATTTAAACAGAAATGAAACAAAATAAAGAAATTATTACTAACCTTAGATGTTAAAATTTATTGCAAATAAATGATCTACTTCTATTAATTCTTGCTATGCTTCAGATTGTACATCAAAATGATTGCGTGATACTGTTCTTACGGATATAACCCATCCCTTTGACAATTATCGGGGACATAGAAAATTTGTGCCGCTTGACATGCCAATGTTAATGGTTCATCAAATTGAAGAATTTGACGATTATAATTTAAACCCAAAAAATTGTATTTCTTATCAATTTTGAAACCGGTGCCTTCTTTAAAAAATCAAACCAATGACATTTAAATAAGACAACTCTGTGATCAACTCTGAAGCTAATCTTCACAATTTCTCTGAATTCACCATAGTATCAATTTGGACCGGTGGAAAAATCTGAATCAACAACTTCGGCTTATTGTGTAACCTTTCTATAATCAATTTCCTTTATTCTAAATCTGAACCCATTTATTATATACCCAGGGTGGTAATGTGCATAATGCAATGGTGAATCGACAATTACATCAAAATTCGGTACCCATCGTGGGCCCTTATCCTCTTCCAATTGGTAACCTGGTCTTTAAATCAATCTAAGAAGTCAAATTCAATTGTGCTTGAAAGAGGTATTCATTCGAATTCCTCATAAAATGGATCAATTTCATGAATTTATTTTAAAATATATAAATGTCCGCAACGTCTGTGATTTTTTGAAATTACCTTGTACTCTGTATGAAGAATCGACCTTCCTCTGATATCAAAAATTGACAAACATCTTTCATCATTGTCATTATATTCCCCCTCATAGTTCCTTTGAAGCTTATTAAAGTGGTTGTCTGTTTCATTCTTGTACATGAAAGTAAAATTTATACACTCCTCCATGAGATACCCTTCTACAATGGATCCTTCCGACTTTGCGTTGTTCAAAATATAATTTTTAAAGCTTTTTCAAAAACTGCTCCACAAGATACATCCATCTGAATTATATAGGTCCACTGATTCTAGCTTCATTTGCAAGATGCAGGGTGAGATGCATCATTACATCGAAGAATGCTGGGGGAAGAATCTGTTCCATCTTAGAGAGAGAGATTACAGCAAATCATTTTGTGGCGTCTTCGAACAAAGAACTTTGAAAAACTTGCTCATCTCCTTGAATGAATCAACAACTTGCTCTAGAAGAATCCCTTGTATCGCTAGTGGAAATAATACTTGCATATAAACGTGGGAGTCATGACTTTTCAAGCCAGATATCTTTTTCTACGCTATATTCACACAACAAGAAAGCTACGATGAAAACCCATCTGGCACCTGAATTTCCTTTAAGAAGGAAAACAATCTACTTTTCTCATCTTGATTTAAGCTGTAAATAGCAGGTGGAAAGTAGCCATCATCCTCATGAATATGTAGCTCCGGATGTATCCTCAAACTCTCCATGTCTTCCCTTGTTTTCACTGTATCATTTGGATCATCCGTTATATTTAATACGTCTAAGATGTTATCCATCACATTCTTTTTGATGTGCATAACATCTAAATTATGATGTATTGTAAGATATTTCCAGTATGACAGCTGCATAAAGAAAATGCATTTCTTTCAAAATCCAGAATTCCTCGAGGCCGTCTAGTCTTGCTTGAATGGTCCACCTAACCATATCTCACTCATTTCTTGTAATCTCTCTATTATAGCCTAATCTGGCAACCTGATAGAATCTGTACGAAATTTATTCTTTTGATTTTTCTTTAAATATTGATACGTCCTGCCATCAAATTTACTCCTAAATTGTGACGTTCACCATCTATATTCAATAGGTAGAAATCTACGATGTCCTAAGTAACAGAATTTCTTACTTTCCGGTAATTGTAGGTGATGAGTGTTTTCCAAACAGACTAAGTAAGCAAGCTTTCCTCTAGTGCTCCAACCTAACAAATTTGCATATGTTGGGAAGTCGTTTATGGTCCACAATAATGCTGCATGCATATTGTAAAATTCTTTCTTTTCTGCATCATACGTCTTTATGCCGGTGTACCATAACTATTTTAGTTCATCGATTAATGGCTGGAGATAAATATCTATTGCATTTCCTGGTTGTTTTGGACTGGGGATTAATAGGGTCAACATCATGAATTACGATATCATACACAACCAAGGAGGTAAGTTATAAGTGACCATTACCACTGGCCATATAGAGTACAATGTGTACATACTCTTAAATGAATTAAATCCATCGTTTGCAAGACCTAACCACACAATCCTTGCTTTTGAAGTAAATAAATTATTTCTTTCGTCAAATCTCTTCCACTCCTCTGAATCAATAGGATGACGTATTCTTCCATCTTGCGATTTACAATCTTGATGCCATGTCATCCACCGTGCAGTTTTAGTTAATATAAAATGGCATTGAAGCCTATGTGTCAATGGAAAATAACGAACTTTCTAAGGTTGTTTCATCTTACTTTAATTTTTACCTTTCTTATATCTCTCATGTCTACATTCAAGACAATTACTCAAATTTACAAATTCATTTCTGAAAAGAATACGGTTATTCGAACATGCATCGATTTTCTGACAATTCAAACAAAGCTTACGAATCTATTTCCTTACCTCATACCATGAAGCCGGAACACCATTAGGGTTATTCAATAGCTCAGCAATAAACTGAGGTATTTCTAACATGAATTTAAACTAACTCTATTCATAACCTTCAGTTGAAACATCTTCAACAAATATGACAACTTGACATTTTCGTAACACCGGGAGCAATAGGATCCTCAGTTGCCTTAACAACATCATTGAACGGATCTTCCACGTCTGTATTTATATCCCCTCCTGCTCTCATCTCGTTCAACATTTCTTCTATTTCTTAACCTTAACTATCAGCAATTTCCTCGTCGATCTCTTGGTCAACAGCGTTTTCATTATTTATGACTTTCTCAGTCAACTCCCCTCCATGAGCTACCCAAGTAGTGTAATGTTGCCACCACCCATTACAAATGCTGTGCTCGAGCACAGTATTACGATCATGCAAGAAATTATTTAAATATCTTCTACATGGGCAGAAGATATTATCAAGTTGACCTCTTCGCTTAAATATCTTCCTATCGTCATGAAAGGCCCAATCCAAGAATGAAATTACTCCATCCTTATATCTGGTGTAATCTGAACCCTACAATCCAATCCAAGATTTATCCATTACAACATAAAATTTAATGTAAACAAATCACTTATTAGGAAGGGACATGATCGAATGATGTGTATGTTGATTAAGATTTTCACTTTATAGCATATCCTCAAAGATTTGATGACAACTTAGTTTTGCTCGTTACATGTAACCTTAGTGAGTTGAAATTTCAGCAGCATCTCCCCGCACTTCTCCAGTATACCTCCCAATACTAACCTTAGCTAGATTTCCTTTAGCACCCAATTAAGGGCACTGCAAGAAACTGGATAACATTAGTTGGTATACCAGAAAAGAGCAGGAATAAGAAACCGAAATTTCACCGCACAAGGTTACATGTAACGAGTAAGACTAAGTTATCATCAAATCTTTGAGGACCTTCTTTAGTTTGGTACTTCACCGAACTAAAGTTGATCAAGTCTTATGGTACTGTTATGGATCGTTGAATCAGGTTTTTAAAAGTATTGCGTTGTAGTACAACCGAAATAGCGTTCAAAACAGATATAATTTTATTACTCGAATAGATTTCCGAGGTCGAATACATGGAGCAAATTGGTATTTAGAAATCAAGATCACAATTTAAACTAAAAGAAATTACAATAATAGCAGTACCAGAGTGCAAAAATATGGAAGTAAAATTGTGATGTAGATCACCAAATCCTTCTACAATATCACCAAATGATTCAATATATAAATATGCAATGGAGACTAGAATCTGTCATCTGATACCTTAATCAGATGACTTAAAGTGTCTGAGTTCTTCGTCACTTTCTCTTCTCTGTCTTCTCCTTCCTTCTTCTTCTTTGGCTTCTGTCTGACTTCCTTTGTCTTTGCCTTCATGATTCTTCTCTTTCTCTTTAGCTTTCTTTGTCTTCTACCTTTCTCATTTCCTTCTTCCTTCTTCTTCTTTCTACCTTTGCCTTTCTTCTGCCTTGGCTTCTTCTTCTTCCTTCTTCAGCTCCTACCTTTGGCCTTCAACTTTGACCTTCTTCTTCCTCAGCCTTCTACCTTCTCTGGCTTCCTCTTCCTTTCTTCTTCTTCTGGCCTCCTTTTCCTCTTCATATTGCGGCTAAGTGTTGGCTGGAGAACTCTGTAGCAAAACCTACCCTTACTCGCGTGCAGCTCTCCTCACTTTCTCTCTTAGGATATGCTCACCTAGAGCCACACAGATAGTCGGGTAATCAGGTTGGGTGCATACCCGGGACCAGACCCACCAGCGTGTGATAGTAGGCGAGGAGTGCAGTCGGGTCGGGTCAGGCTAGGTCCACGGGGCGTGTTCGCAGACGAGACTGGGTCGGGTGAGTGGGACCTCACCTCGTGGATCTGAGGCGATAAGGCTACTTCACTTTTTCCTTTTATGGTGGTGCGGGCAGTCTTTCACTTCCGAGGTGGGACTAAATGTCCCACCTTCCTTTTGCGTACGCCTGCAGAGATGGCCTTCGCGATTGTAGCAGCTGCAGAGGCCTTCGACAATGATGTAAACATGTTTACACTACTTAAGATGTCTATTTATGCATGTTCTTAAGCATATGATTGCATTACATACTATAAATATTGCATAACATGCAACATCTTGCATTTAGAGTAGTTTGAATAAAATGGAGGTTAATTGCCTCCTTTTATGTTCATGGACAGGGCAAACTTTTTATCAGGGCCTCAGATCGAAGATCCAACCGTACAGATGTGATCAGGGCGACGATTGGAGTTTAACGACTCCAAGATCGCCCTAATTAGACATCTATAGCATCAGATAGTGATCGGGGAACCCTAGAAGATCAAGGGCCAAGATGGTGTGAATCCACACTTCAAACAACAAATCCGATGGCACGGATGGATTCGGATCAACGATCACAGCCTAACGGTGCGAAAATGGACTCAATCCGACACCCGTGGCACCATCTACATCATCTCGAAGATGGACGGCTAAGATGGTGCCATGTGGCACCATCTCAGCCATCCAACCGGCCCTCAGGACCGCCGCTGCCTCTCCAAAGAAGATCCAACGCGCGATCTGGGCTGTTGGAACTTGATCCAACGGCCATGAGCACGCGCCGCTTAAAACATCTTCGCGACCATCTCTCCTCCGTAGCGTAGCGGGTGAACACCCTAACGTGAAGCGCAGGCGCGCGTTCGATCCACGCCGCACTGCAATTGGAGCGGAGGTGCGTGCCCGCTCGACAGAACGATCATGATCGAGCGGCTGCGAGCGCTCGATAGTGCCCACGCACTATTTCACGCCGCACCTCACGCAGGATCACACGCGGGCGGGCGTGTAGAAGAGGCGAGCAGAGGCGCGACTTAAGCAGTCCGATCTCACGATCGGATGGCTGAGATTAGCTGGACATGTGCGCGCGTTACACGAGAGGAGGCGAGCGGCCATGCGCGCGCGTCGCCCACTACACCCACGTTAGGACCTTTAGCGACGGATTTATCCGTCACTAAAGGTGCTAAATTAATGTTTTTCAAAATGGAATGACGAAAATGCCCCCACTCCACGCAACTATAAAAGGAGACCCCCTCCATATGAAATTATCATCCCTTCCTTCTCTTCTCTCCCTCTCCAAAGCTCAAGAGAAGCTTGTCCCACACTCGAGATGCTTATCGCGAGATAAAGTCAATTTTTCGTCCCCTTTCGGAAGCGGATCCCGCGACGACGACGACGTGCTGCCCCATTCTCATTCTTCCCATTCGTCCCCCTTCGTCCTGCTCCATCCTCCTTCGTCCAAGCGTCGTCCCGTCCAGCTCGTCCTCCAAGCGACCGTCGAGGAGGATATCTCTCTCCCCATTCTTTTTACTGCTTTCTAGAATAGATTTACTGCTTTCTAGTGTAATCATTTTCCCACTTTCTAGTCGTAATATTTAGTGTAATGAACAATCCTTTTGATAATGAATTCCATGTGCATTCTACATCTCTTTTTTATTTTTGTTTGTAATATTCTCTCTCTCTCATTCTCTCTCTCTTCTATTTAAGTGTAAATAGATAGATAGTTTCCAATCAATTATTTTACTTCGTGACAAATAAAACAAACGCGTAGTTTTTAAATCAAACATCCACTTCCCTATGTTCGACTCGAGATTTTCATTCCGGTATAAATTTTATTTGTTGAACACGAGTTCTTCGCTTTCATACTACGAAGACAGGTTTTTTTTTTCAAAACCAAACACGTTAGCGTAGCAACTTGACGTTCAACAGACTCCAATTGAGGGCCTGAGTGCGTACGCAAGGGTATTCCACGCAACCTGGGGCGGTAGCTGGGGCTTGGTAGAACCTGGAGCTACAGCAAGCTTGCTTCAAGCTCGCTTGCTAATGGCGGATGGGCGATGAACTTGAAAACACACGAACAGCCTCACGGCCACGTCAAAACGTTCAGAGAGGGTTGTCGGACCATGGCGGATGTGATGGGGATGTCAGCGTGGCTCGTGAGTGCCTGTGTTGCCTACCTAGGGCGTACTGTGTGCGAGTGTGTGGGTGTGTTTGGCGGGTGGTTTGAGTGAGTGGCGCGGTGCATGGAGTGAGGGGAAAGGATCAGTGAAGTGAGGGGAAGCTTATGGACTTGTCAGCGAAGGTTGGGGTGGCCTGTGGAGGTGGGATGGCCTCGCCGGAGTTGATGGTTAGAGATAGAAGGGATGGAGGTGATGGAGGTCGGCAGTGGTCGATTTTGGAGAATAAAGGCTGGAGAAGAAAATAGAGGGGAGAGGGAACTTATCTGGGTGGTCAAGGGACGAAGGGGGGTGAGTGAGGCATCGGGTCTGGTGTGGCCGCCATTGGAGACGAAAGTGGCTCCGGTGAGGTGGGATCGGCGAGGACAAAGGGAGAGGAGCGCCTGCTGGTATGGCGAGACGCGAATGAAGTCAGGGAAGGTGGATCCGCCACAGGTAGGGCGGTCGGATGACGAGGAGGAGCAGGGAATGTCGCCGGACGTCGAGGAGCCTACGACCGTGAAGGGAAGAGAGGAATTAGGGGTGTTTGCGGCCAAATTCGAGCGTGGAGAGATCGGAGAGGTCTGGGCTCCTTTAAATAGAGCTCTGAAGGTCGGTTAGGGCTTAGGAAGCAAGGAAAGTCGCCGGAAATGGAAGCTTGTTAGGATACCCACATCTCTCATGCGTTCGCATGAGAGATTGGGAAAGAATCAAGGATCAAAGATGGGTTCAAATTGGAGGAAATTTCTCAGAGAATCTCCCTTCCAATTTTGGAGATCCTCTGAGCAATCAGGGAGAACTCTCCTTTCAAGGCTCGCCGGAGTAGGATTCCTTCGCTATAATGGTGGAGGGACCTGTTTGAAAAAATGATGAAGAAGTTAGGGGTCTATTTGTAAGGGTTTTTGAAAGTTAGGGGTATAAATGTAATCAGGCTGGACCATTTTGCAAACTAGGTCAAGGAAAACTCATCTTGGGTCCAAATTTTGGTACAAATCTAATTTGGACATAAGAAATATAATGGTGAAGTTGGATTTTGGGTCTGACCATGTTTGATTGGAAGATTTATGCAAAAGCGTAATTTAGTGCAAATATCTGTCTGGGACCCCATTCTAGGTCAAGATGGGTTCTAATGGCCAAATTGAAGGTTCTAAACCCTAGAGAATATTTTTCTATGATTTTTAGAGGGTTCAAGTGAATTTTATCCTGATCAGAACCTTGGTTAATCAAGTGAATTTGTTTTAGGATTTCAAGAAGTCATTTAATTCACAGAACTCACACAAACCCCTTTCTGTCAAATCAAACCCACTTGTTATCTTATTAAGATCATTTGACCTTTGTTTAAGCCTTGAGAAAACTCGTGGTTGTACTGCATTAGTAAAATTACAGTTTTACCTCTAATTTCTTATTTTTTCTCTCAGAAAGGTTAAGCAGTGAGTTGTGACCTTCAGTTGGTTATGTAGGAGCACTTATTCTCTTCATTGGGTCAAAATGAGCTAGTTAGGGCTCATGATGGTGTTCCCATCAGGTATGCTACAAAGAAAACACATGATGCATGTAAGTGAGATATACATACACTTCCTGCATTGTCCGTATAACATGATCATAAGTTTCGACGGGCGAGTAATTTGGACATAATTTGACTCAAAGGACTTTTACCATAGGGGTTAGATTACCTAATGTTTGGCCTTGCATGCATATATCTTCTTTAGCAAGTGTGTGTATCTAAACAATAACTAATTTAAACATTAAAAAAATTTACCAAAAAACTAAAATATCATTCAATTAAATTAAAAAGATTGACTGTATATATATATATATACTTTAAACTACTGAAGCCTCCGAGTGTACCAAACACTGATAACCTGTAATTTCAAAAGTAAAATTAATTAAATAACAAATTATAATTATAACCCTAAACCCTAACCCAAACTAAATATGCAAACCAAGGACGAGAGCAAATGAAAACCCTAACCCTAGCCCAAACCCTTATCAAATCATAAAACCCTAACCTTGACCCAAACCAAACGTCTAAACCCTAGCCCAACCCAATCGCCATAACCCTCTCCCAACTCAAATCCTAAAATCTTAGGCCAAGCACCATATACACAACCTAATACCAAACCTAAACAACATATATTAATCCCAACTAAACATTGAAACAATTTTAAAAAAAATTTGACAGAGTTTCCCCTTATATTTTTAGTTTTCTATAAACCTGCATAGCAATAATACTCATCATAAAAGTAGGCACACCTCACATTAAATTTCATTCAATCAAACAAGTGGGTACACCTCACATTCACAATAAATCATACAAGCCACACCATCTAACAAAAGCCTAAAATATTATTACAATAAATAAAAAACATTAAAATTATACCTCCAACGACTACAGCTTCCGAGAATTATCGTCACCGATAACCTGTAATTTCATAATCATAATTAATTAAATAACATATTATCATATTATTCAAATATTTACAACTTATAAAATAGAGGCGATGGCAGCGGTGGCAATAGGAGGAGGAGGAGGGTGATAGGAGGAGGATGAGGAGGAGGACAAGAGGAAGAGGGGGAGAAAGGACAACCGCATAGGCAACAATAGGAGAAGGAGGAGGAGGAAGGGGGTAGTGGAGGAAGAGGACATCAGATAGCGGCACGGATAGGAGGAGGATGAGGAGGGGTAGTAGGATAAGGAGGAAGAGGAGGAGGCCAGTAGTAGGAGAAGGAGGACGAGCTGGGAAACAGGATGGGGAGGAGTAGGATGATAGGGTCAGCACGAGGAGGAGGAGGAGGAGGGCGCTAAGACAAGGAGGAGGAACCAAGGAGGAGGAGGAGGAGGGTGGTTTGCTAACAAAGTGGAGCAGGAGGAGGGAGCTAACGAGGAGGAGGGGACAGTCAGGAGGAGGAGGGTGGAGTCAGCAAGCCAGGGAGGAGGAGGAGGAGGCCGTTGGTGGAGGAGGAGGAAGGTGAGGAGCTGCGAAGGAGGAGGAGGGGGTGCAGGTAGAGGAGGAGGATGGGTCAGAACCGAGGAAGAGGAAGAAGAGGGCATCGTCGAGCCGGTGAGGAGAAGGGCGAGGGCTCTGGTGGAGGAGGAGGAGGGTGAGGGCGTTGGTAGAAGAGGAGGAGGGCGAGGAGCAGCGGAGGAGGAGGTGGGCGAGGGCTAGTGGAGGACGAGGAGGAGTAGGGCAAGCTGCCGCGGAGGAGGAGGGGAGCGACACGTGGAAGAGGAGGAGGAGGAGAAGGAGAAGGAGGGGGGATGACGATGACAAGGATGGGGATTCACCTAAGGAGGAGGGAGTGACACAAGGAGGAGGACCACGTGGAGGTGCTCGACGTAAAGGTTTGGAGGAGGAAGATGAACAGTAGGGCGCAACGCCTAAATAGATTTAGGAACCTATGCCGTCGATTTTCTCAAAAGCCGAAAGCAAATGATATCGTCGATTCCCTCTCCATCATGCCCAAAATTTCGCCGCTAAATTTATCCTAACTTTTACCGTCGTTTAATCCTAACCGACGGTATAAGTCACTAATCCCACCCAAATTTTAGACGCAAATTTTATACTTTTTTTTACCGTCGCTTATTCCTCCAACCGACGACAAAGGATACACATCGTCACGCCTAAAATTTTAGCCTGTAATTTTTACCCACTTTTGTCGTCGCTTATTCCAATAACCGACAGTAAAAATATATTTCTTGTCGCTCAATCAACCGATGGTAAATATTAATGCCACCGCACGCCCAATCTCTTTTCTTTAGTTAATGGTAGGTCAAGTACTAACCTTTGCCATCACTTATTTGAATAAGCAATGGCAAAAATATCTTTGCCGTCGATTTAAATAACTGACGGCAAGTAACCAACGGCATAAGCCATTTTTCTAGTAGTGAAAATGCGCATCGCTACATGTATTTGGCGACGGTGTAAATGATTATTGATGCTAATTATCCTGAGCCCAGGCTCGCAAGCATCGAGATTGTGCGACGGTTATTGACAGTCACCAATGATGTTTAGGAATAGTTGTAAAAAAAATCGTTGCTAAATGTTGGGGTGGGAAGTATTTGGTGGAGTTGGAAATATTTCCGCAACAGTGAATAAGCATCACTAATTACTAACATACTATCACCAAATAACTGGTCTTGGCTGGAGTGTGATAAGGCGAGAAAATTTGTCATTTAGTGATGGTTACTACTATCGATAATGTGCATGAAAACGGTCGCCATAGTTGATTAATGGGTAGGCATATAAGGTGGGCACCAAAATTCAATATTCGGCGACGGTTTGATAAACATCATGGTATCTTAATGCATGACGGGTTTATCAGAATTGTCGCTAAATGTGCCTTTTTTTTCGGAAAGAAATTTCAGTGAAGGTGTATATCTATACCTGTCAACCTACTAGAAAAGCAATGCACATCATAATTGAATATTAATTGTATGATAAATGCAATTGAAGAAGAAATCATATATATATATATATATATATATATATATATATATATATATAAAGAGTTTAACTATTACAAAAGGTGAACATAATAAATACACTACGCTGGGGCACCTATGCCACCAGCACCTGGTCCACCCCTATCGTCGTCGTCCCGTGGTGGAGGCTCGTGAAATTTTCAAGGCTCTGGTCCTCCAGATCCTTGGAGGAATGCCATCAACTCTCAACTGCTGGCTTTGCCGCTCCAGTAACTAATCCTGTCGCTGCATCCTATCATATCTTCCCTCTATCTCTTAGCACTCCATTGTCTCCATCTTCTGATTAAGATTGTCCACCTGAGATGTGAACAACATCGATCTTTTCCTCCCATACCAAGAAGAGATAATCGCGCTCCTGCCCCTGCTACAAACAAAGCCTCCATGCTTCGAAGGCATCATAGTCGTAAATGCCTCCTCTGGTGTCATTGAACGCACCTCAGGGACAGTTGCAGAGTTCTCATCCGTGACCTCAGGAGGATGGATCAAGTCCATCATACGAGTTTATAAATATATACGTTTGTAATTCTTCAAATATTTAATAAATTCAGTAAATTAGAAGTGTATAAATTCGTGATACTTACATGTCTCTCCTGATATGTTTCATGAATCCATGCATGGGGGCCATTGAGTGTCTATTTATTGTGTGTGCTCATAAACTCCTACTCGATCTAACTTAGCACCCTCATGCGTATTAGCCTAAAAATATTAATAAAGGATAAACGATTAGGTTACACATAATTTTATGAAAATATTGAACGTAAATAACTAATTTTACTTACATATTTGAATCATAAGGAGTTAATACTCATTCGACCCAAACAATGGGTCTGTGGTAGAGCTTGACTCCAATTGGCCTTAATTTTTTTAGCTTTCTTCTACAAGAAATTATTAGTAAATAAGAGTATAATAATTTCAACTAAGAGATATAAAGAAATAATTGGTTACCTCTAAATGTCAAGCGTAACCATTGGAGGCACATTCCTCAATGCCTCCTCAAATGGCCTATTCCTAAAGTGCTGAAATATTTATATAAATCATTACTAAACTTATAAAGAAATATTGTAAATGCTGTAAAATTAAATCATCAAACATATCTTACCGTACTCTTGAGCTCCTCTCTCCAATCGTGGTGAATCTTACCCGCATGCTTCAAAATATATTTGGAGACATTCGGATCAAACCCCCAATCAAATATCCCCTACAATTATGAAGTAAATGCAATTCTTATATAAAAGAAATTAAGATTTATATGTTATGGTATAAGAGATGCATTAACCTGCAGCTCGCGAACAAGTGTTGCCTTAATGTCCTTCGACACTTTCCTCCAGTCAAAGGATGAAAGGGGGCACTACCAACTTGGTAATGGTCGCCAGTCGACTAGTGAACTTCGGGTAATTCTTTACTTCCCCCGAATGATTAATCTCAACTGGCATCCTAGTGCCTACTGGTAGTCTATCTAGGCCCAGATTCCGAGTAGAACCTCTTATTTTCTTACCTGAAAACAAATTATATTATATTATCATAAAATAAATTACAAGATAAATAAATTATAAATTCAAGAAATACAAAATTATAATAAAAGATGATGGAATTATTTATCAGCACTAGTGCTTGCCTTAGTCGTAGCAAGCACCAACCTCTATACCTCCTGTTATACCTCCTCCTGTACCCCCTCCTCCACCCATACATCTGTTGAAACGCCGGAGGACTACGCTATCGAATTTGGTTTTTAAAATCTATCGTTGTAGTTTGAATAGCGAAGAAATTGGGTTCAACAAATAAAATTTATATCGGAATAGAAATCCTGGGTCGAAATCAAGGAGGCTACGTCAATCAAAATTCGTAATTATATTTTTTTATTTTTTTTGTTTAAAGAGCAGAGTAATTGCAATGTAATAGAATCAATATAAACAATCAAAGAGAGAGAGAGAGAGAGAGAGAACATCCACTTGAAGTTGCAAATTATTTATACATCTAAGAAAGCAATAAATTACACTAGAAAGCATGAAAATTATTACAATTAGAAAGTAGGAAAATTCTATTCTAGAAAGCAGGAAAAAGGAATGGGAGAGAGAAGTTAACCTCCTCGACGATCTCTTGGAGGATGAGCCGGACGAGACAACGTCTAGAAGACAAGGAATGGAGCAGGAAGAAGGAGGACGAAGCAAGAGGAATGGGAACGAAGCAGCACGTCGTCGTCATCTCGGGATCCGCTTCTAGAATGGAGGCGAAAAATTGATTTTATCTCTTGAGGAGCATCCCGTGTGTGGGACAAGCTTCTCTTGAGCTTTGGAGAGGGAGAGAAGAGAAGGAAGGGATGAGAAATTTGTATGGAGGGAGTCTCTTTTTATAGTTGCAAGGAGTATGGGCATTTTGGTCATTACAAATTCAAAATATTAAATGAGGGGCCTTTAGTGACGGAATTAAGCGTCACTAAAGCCCAGATCGTGGGCGACGTGCACCTGCACCTGCCATCTGCTCCTCTCCCGCGCTGCGTTCAGCTGCCCACGTTCGTCGATCCTCGGCCATCCGATCGTAATATCGGATGGCTTAAAAGTCGCTAATTGCCAGCACTTCATCGCTTGCGAACACGCACCTGGCGCATCCAATCGTGCGTTCACGCATCACAGCCTCTAAGCGCACCACGTCTCCGCTCTTGCCGTCGCTCATCCTTGATCCAACGGCCCAATTTGAGCCATTCCTTGCAACTGCGCTAAATTGAGGCTTGCGAGGGCTTGAACCCGCACCTCTTCTTCGCGTTTGAGCTCTCGACCGCTGCGCTACAATGGTGAGTTTGTCACATGGATGCTTTAAGGCATGAGCGTCCGTGGTTGTTGGATGGTGATCCAACGGCCAAGATCCATCGCGCAGTGAGGAGAGAGAGTGGGCGCAGCAGTCTTCCAGATTGGCTAGGCCGGTTTGGGTGGCTGAGATGGCGCCACGTGGTGCCATCTTGGCCGTCCATCTTCTGAGTGATGTGGATGGTGCCACGAGTGTTGGATTGAATCGATTTTCGCATCGTTAGGCTGCGATTGTCGATCCAAATCCATCTGTGCGATCGAATTTGTCGTCTGAGGTGCAGATTAACACCATCTTGGCCCTTGATCTTTAGGATTCCTCGGTCTCTATCTAGTGCAACGGATGTTAGATTATGGCGATCTTGGAGTCATTGAACTCCAATCGTCGTCCTGATCAAATCCGTACGGTTGGATCTTCGATTTGAGGCCCCAATCAAAAGTCACCCTGTCCCTGACCATAAAAAGGAGACAATTACTGTACAATTTATACAACTTAATCTAAATGTATGATTATGCATGTTATGCACTATTTACAATGTATGATGCTAATGTGATACTAAGAACATGCATTAATAGACATTTTAGGTTAATCAGATGTATGCACATCAACGTCCTCCCCCTGTATGTACTCCCCACCAACCTCCTCATCATAGTCCTCATCGTCAGGCTTCTCAATGAAGTAATCGGTAGAAGGAACTTGAGTAGAAAGTGGTGCCTTACCCTCCCTCTGGAGTTGAAGCCCCTGAGAAAGAACATGTGGTGCTATGAAATTGAGATTTAGGATGAGGGGGTGTTGCACAACTCGTCAACCATCATAAGAAAGCACTATTAATGGGTTTTTTTATCCCCGACAACGTCGCTAAAAAAATATGATCATCGATGACCGGTTCGTACTAAAAAAGGATTTTAAAATGTCGTTGTTGTAGTATATGTCACAAATACAAACTGATGTCGCGTCAATTTTATTTATACACTAAATTTTTACTAGTTTATTCTAAGTCATTTACTGGGAGATAGTTATTGATATACATCACTCTTTAAGTCCAAAAATATTCTTTTATTTCAAAAATATTGATTTTATTTACAAAAATGAACGAATGAATTAATTAATAAAAGAATTTGGTTAATTATGTACAAAAGAATGAATTAAAGTACATTACAATGCTTAAAAATATTTGACACAAACAAGCATAAAAAACTATGTATAAATACTCTACATTAATTATTTACAACTAATATAGTTAATACCTAAGTATAGGTAAAAAAATAGTTAATAATATTTACTATAGTAAGTTAGAATAATATACCAACATCTTTAGTAACTTATATTATATATACAGTAATATATATTATATAAACAGTAACATATATAAGTGTCGTTAAAACTTTAGTAAAATTATATACAAAATATAAGGTAAAATACTATTTATACTAACATATATAGCTATCTATGGTGACGGATGAGTTTGTTACTAAAGCTCTAGTGTTATATATATATAAGAGCTCAAATAGCCTACTCTATATACACCTATATATACTATACATTACAGAATACATAATTTATTTATTTACATATTATATTTAATTACATAATATGTATTTATACTATACCTATATTATACACACACATTACAGACAACACACACACACAGACACAAGCACAGCACATACAACTCACGCACACACAATGCACAGAGGGGTAAGCTTCAACACTTAGTCGCTCAGGCATCTCTCTCTTATCCGGTTCACTTCTCTCTTCTCAGCCAGTTAAGATCGGCTCAGTTCAAAAATTAGTTTAGTGGGCGGGCGATCTTTTCGAGGGATACGCAGTACCCATTTCTAGGTGGGACCAGACCTCTACTAGGGACACCCTAATTGTTATTAGGTGTATTAATTCCATTTTAATGCTCGTTAATGGATCCACATAGGCTCACGCACAGTGCACGGCCCCTGGCCCAATGCATCTCACACCATATGCTCATTCCATATTCATGCTCGTAAGAGAGAGGTAGGATGTATAGGTATGTGGGCACCTGACGCCATGACGACTGAGGGGCTCTAAACACAAAATCCTTTTATAGTGCTATGAGCATTCTAAAGTTACCGATATGGCGCTAAAACAAGCGCCCATCAGGTGTTGCAATGCACACTACTACTATCTGATTAACCGACATTGGCCCTCGATTTGAGGGCCTTAATTAAATCTAATTTCAAAATAATTTACATTTTTGGAAAGCCCTTATATAGGGCTATATAATTATGTAATTACTTTACAAAAATAAGTTAGTTTATTATATAATTAAAATAGGTAAAGTTTACAGTTTATACAAGTTAAATTAGAGTTTAATTTGCTAATTACAGTATAAATTAGTTAATTAATCATCAAATTGACTTTGTACAGTGTTAATATACATGATAAATTATTTATTAATGATTTTTATGATATTTTAGAAGCTTTATTTTAATTTATATGCAATTAAATACATGTTTTAGTTAGTTATACATATAAATAAACTATAAATACTATAATACAGTATAAATATGGTTTAAATAAGTTGAAAATACTTAGCATGATATATTACAAGTATACACTATAAATTATCTCAGTATTAACTTAATTTACTACTTTATTTTATTATAACTTAATAAATTACCTATTTAACTTAACAACTTAATTATTTACTGTAAATATATAATTTAATTAAATTACAGGTATTATATAGTACATAATATATATATACATATGTATGCATAGTATGAGGTACAGATATGTACATATAAATAGGTTTAGATAATTACTTAGTTATTATTCATTTAATTATATAAATTAATATCTAATAATACAATAAAGTTATATATACAATAAGTTATTCTAAATGGTTAATTTAAGATGTATAAAACATATATAAGTTATTCATATACATTATATACATATTATACAATATTTACTTATAGCTTAAGTTTAATTAATATATACAAGTATATACATAGTATACATAGTATTTTTGGGAGTTTTTGGGTATTTTCTTATTTTTATGTGTTTTATATATATAGTAGAGATAAGGGAAGAGAGAGAAAGAGTGAGATGAGAGAGAAGAGTTGTTTTTGGTGTTTTTGATGTTAAGTTCTTTTATTAAGTTTCAAGGTATACTAAACCGTCGGCTGGTATGTTCTACCAAGCTGGGGGGTCATAATGTCTTAAAACTTAGCACACATCTAAAAATATATCTAATCTTGACTAAGACAGGTTTATTTTATTTTTTGAAAATTTTTAAATATTTTTATTTATTTACAAAGTTCACCCATGTAAGGCCTTAAAAAGGGTTTTCAAAGAGAACCTAAAGCACTAAAAAGAGTTCTAGTGGCTGGAATAACAGTTAAAACACTCAAGATCATCCAACACACTATGTGAAACATATATGAACAATTAAACCAAGTTTTCACTTCAGATTTCATTAATATTCTCATTTGGACAGTTTTATATATGCAAATAGTTGACAAAAGATAAAATACTGAATTACAAGCACTTCTAATTGAATTTTAACCAATTTAAGATACATGAATGCCTGTCCTCATTAAGTTCTAACCCTACATACATGTCAGCTCACATAAACACTCATAACCCAGCTCAATTCCACTCTGATCATATCAGGCAATATAGCCAAATAGTAGCTGTTGCAGCTGCTGCACATAACAGCAACTGATTGCTACTCAAAGTTACTGTTGCTGCTGTTTGCAGCAAATACTCAGATAGCTGCTCAATGCAACTGCGGATCAACCACCAACAAATACAGCAACTTATATAGCTACTGCCCATGAAACCCAGTAGCAGCTACCTAATTGGCTCAAATCAGACGACTTAAACTAGCTTAGATGGATTCAATTAGATCTTCTCAGGTCTGAATTGAATTCATCAATGCTGATCTAAGTCTAGAAAATCAAATCCTTGTAAAGATCTACTCCAATGTAGAGATCAACTCCAATGCTCTTTTAAAGATCTGCAAGCATAAATCCATCCGTATATTTTGAAATCTCAAAAGTCCCTAACATGATCTTTCCCTACATTATAGACAATGTAGAGGAAATAAATCATATTAGGTGATCGAAATCATTTCCTAATAGCTCTAGATCTCCATTAAAATCTCATAAAATCACTGATGAACATTATTTTCCAGATTGAATTTTGTATAGATCAAAAACCCATGTTGCCCTGATTTGGGCTTTTAATGTAATTTGATATCTGAATAAATTATCCTATCTACTTAAACACCGTTGGATTGATGTTCAAGATGATCTAGTGATTAACTCAGAATCAATTGGATCCTCCTTTGACCTCAAATCAGTATCACTGATTATCCTTGGGCAAACTATCCTTGACCTCAAATCAGTATCATGATTAAGTGCATGCTCATCCACAAAATCAAAACCAAATTCAAAACCTTAGACTCATTGCATGACACCTAATTAAGCAATTAAATACCTCAAAAAGCTCGATTGAATCCGATAAAACCAAATGATCATCAAATCATAAGATTGGGCATTAAAAGCAACTTTGAAAATAATCAAGCAATTTGAGACAATAAAACCAAATCGGGGTGTCTTTGTGAATTTATGGAGTGAGTAGGAGACCCCTCAAATGGGTTTTAGGCACAAATTCAGATCTGGAAGCCAAAGCTTCAAATCTGAATTTGACCCTGATGGAGTGGTGGATGATGAATAAAATTCGAGGAAAAATCAGAAGCGAATCGTGAAGCGTAGAGAAAGCTGTATGCGTCGAAATGGAGGTGGAAAAATACCTCTCTGATCTGAATTGATCAAAGAGGGCGGAGTGGATCTATACTAATCTACTCATAAATTACACTAATCCATCAACAATGAATTCCAACATCTAATCTACTCTTAAATTACTCTAGCTAACACTACAATTAATCTAGAAAGAAGGAACTCTATCTAACAAAGCGGGAAATCTATCTGAGGGAAGAAGTTGTCCAAGGTCACTAGCCGGAGGCTGATGACAACGAAAGGAGAGGAGACCCTTCAACTGATGAAGATGTCCAAGAGCCAGCGGCCGGTCGACAGGAGGCGATCAACGGAGGGAGGAAAATGGTCTCTGTCACCAACCATCGAGGAAAGATGTAGGGAAGTTAAGGGAGTAGGCAAAGGGAACCACTCAGGGGTAGGGAGCTGGTTAGCATGGGCATAGCTTAGGGGAGCTGCTTAAGTAGGCAGAGGAGTGAATGCACTCACCGCAGAGGTGCGATTAAGCACCTAGGGCTTGGGCGGTAGGGATGAGAAGAGAGGCATACGCGAATTCCAAATCAAATCGCGGCTGTTAGATGAGATCTAGGCAAGGTGCTGAACACACGCACCGAAGCACACAAAGCTTTGAATCAAGGATGGTCATCAGATCGTGGGATCAAGGAATGAATGGCTACGATTGGGTGAGTTCTTCGCAGCTACAGTAGCTCGCAGTGCAGCGGGTCTATTAGTGATTTTACGCACAGGCCCTTATGGGCGAAGGGGTAGAAGTTTTGCAAGGAAACCCATAAGTGGTCATGAAGGGTATCAGAGTAGTCCTCAGGTTTAGTAAATAGGCCCCTACAGTTAACAAAATGGTCCTTGGAAGTTTTTAAATGAAGAAAATGTATGTTAATTAAGGACCTAAATGTAAAAATACTAATGCAGGATCCTAATGATGTCCTGATAACTCTACATTCAATGATGATAATTCCATCAACTGGGTTAGTTTTGAGAATATATACACACTAATAACATATCAAGATGGGCATAGGATGTAACGACCCGATTCCCGAATTCCTACGAGACACGAGAATCGGATCGACTCGACTAATCCCAAGACCCAGTCGTCCGACGAGAAAGTAACTAAAAGAGCAGTAAAATAAACCACATTCACCATGTATATAACTAGCGGTAACAAAATACAGCAGTAAAGAAAGGAAGTGCTACAGTATACACCACCACAGCAAAAGAGAAATAAACATGTACATAACATGAAGCTTACAATAAAGAGAGTACAGGGGATAACAGAAAACTACTTACTACAGCAGAAAGAAAAGTACAGAAGGTACTACAAGTAACACTACTGGGCTCTACTAGGCCCAACGCCCTCTGCAGCCACTGACTCTGGCTGCTCAACACCTAGTCCTAAAAAGGTAACAAGGGTGACACATTAGCGAAACGCTGAGTAGAGTGGCAACTAAAAGTTAAAAGAAGCAGTAGAGTGTACAGTAATTGTTATATTTTTTCTTTCTTTATTTATATTTTTCCATTTATTCACTGTTGATTTATTTACAGATCCTTCTTTTGATCTTGAATGTTCCTCGTGGGAATGATCTTGATTGCAGTCTTTTCCGAAAGTAGAAGTAACACGTGGTGCTCTCCTGGCCGGGAGAGTCCCCCGTGGTGGTCATACCCTCAATCAACCACCCCAAGGTCGCTGACAGACGTAACGGTGACTACGGCACGCGCGATAAGCGCACGGGTAGCTACCCCGCACAGGCACGCGGTCAGTCGTTTCCATTAACGGGTGCGCCCAAAGCATAGCACGTAACCAGTATAGGGCAGAGCCCTCTCAGTAACAGGGGTCCAGCCCCTCCACAGTAACCAAACAGGGGTCCTGCCCCTCCACAGTCCGTGCACCCTCGCCTGACTACCCTGGTTTGCCCCGTGGGCCTAACAAGTCGGTGTAGGAGGACTAGCAGAACCCCGGGACCCGTGGGGTAGCTAGTGCTCTCTTTACACTAGTAGCTCTCCTCGATACTGTGTACACGAGGGCCAAAAGTCGGAATAAAGTGGCCAGACCTAACCCCGGGTCCCAGGGGCGGCTAGCTCCGCTTTGCACTAAATAGGGGGATAGTTGCTCTCCTTGGTACTCCGTACTCAAGGGCCAGCTCACTTCCCCAATTCTATTTCATTCACTGTCTAGGAGTTCTACTCCTAATTCCCCGTAGGGTTCAGGCTCTTTTAACTCAGCCAATTTAGGTTTCACCATTCCAAGTTAATATCCATACAATTCATGTTCTCAATCGTATTTATTCATTCATAACAGGCAGCTGTTAACCAATTTACGGGAAGTTATCATTTCCTTTCCAATTTTCCAAGACTGTAATGTATATATTCAACTAGTTTTCCAGTCCTAGGATTCATGCCATACCCTAGGATCTATCATTCAATCTAGTTTCCCAGTCCTAGGATTCATGCAATACCCTAGGATCTACCATTCAATCTAATTTCTCAGTCCTAAGATTCATGCAATGCCCTAGACTCTATCAATGGTTTCATAATTGTACAAATTTTGTTAAATAAATTAAAGGGCCACTCTACCCGCGAAATCGGGAGTATTGGGGGCGTGGTCGGCAATCCCACGCGCCTCCGCAACCCCCACAGCCGTAACGGAATGGGGTCATAACACAAGTTTCAATCACAAGGAGTTTTTCAGAACAATATACAATTACTGTAAACATGTAGAAGAAATAATCTGGAAAGAACAAAACTTGAAACGCAGAAAACGGACTCCGAACGGACCCTAAACGGGTCAAAAACGACAAGTTTGCCCAAAATCAAACGTCTGGAACTTCTTCCAGACATCTTAAAAGGTTGATTAGGTTATACCTCGGTCTGCGCAGTCCTTCAGACATCCAGAAGCCCGTTGGATCGTCTAGTCCTAGTTCCCAGACGTCCGATCGTCACCCCGGACGTCTGGAGGTCCTCTCCGTCGTCTGGTACTGTGGCCAGACGTTTTGTAACGACCCGGTTCCCGAGTCCCTACGAGACACAAGAACCGGACCGACTCGACTAATCCCAAGACCTAGTCGTCCAACGAGGAAGTAACCAAAAGACAGTAAAATAAACCACATTCAGCATGAATATAACTAACAGTAAGAAAGTACAGCAGTAAGGAAAGAAACTACTACAGTAGGTACCACCACAACAGTAAAACAGCATTTATCATATAACAAGAACTGCAGGTAAAGAAGGTACAGCGGAAACAAAAACTACTCACTAGAACAGAAACAAAAAGGGGTACAAAAGCTGTGGTAACTCTACTGGACCCTACTCGGCCCAGCGTCCTCTGCAGCCGCCGACCCTGGCTGCTCAACACCTGGTCCTGAAAAAGGTAACGAGTGTAACACGTCAGCAAAACGCTGAGTAGAGTGGCAAACTAACTAAAGGAAACAGTAGAGTGTACAGTAGCTGTTATGTTCTATTACTTCCTTTATTCACATCTTTCAATTTTTCTCACTATTTCATTTATTTCTCAGATCCTTTACTTGATCTTGAATGTCCTCGTGGGAACGATCTTGATTGCAGTCTTTTCCAAAAGTAGAAGTAGCACGTGGTGTTCTCCTGGCCGGGAGAGTCCCCCGTGGTGATCCTACCCTCAGTCAACCACCCCAAGGTCACTGACAGACGTAACGGTGACTACGGCACGCGCGATAAACGCACAGGTAGCTAGCCCGCACTGGCACGCAGTCAGTCGTTTCCGTTAATGGGTGCGCCCAAAGCACAGCACGGAACCAGGGCAGAGCCCTCTCAGTAACAGGGGTCCAACCCCTCCACAGTAACCAAACCGGGGCCTTGCCCCTCCACAGTCCGCGCACCCTCGCCTGACTACCCTGGTTTGCCCTAGTGGGCCTAACAAGTCGGTGAAGGAGGCTAGCAGAACCCCGGGGCCCGTGGGGTAGCTAGTACTCTCCTAACACTACTAGCTCTCCTCGGTGCTACGTACACGAGGGCCAACAAGTCGGTACAGAGCGGCCAATCCTAACCCCGGGTCCCTGGGGCGGCTGGCCCCACTCTGCACTAAACAGGTACAGGTACTTCCCTTGGTACTGCGTACCCAAGAGACAGTACAAACTACATCTCAGTTCCATTCCTTTTTCTTTCCAGGAGTTCCACTCCTAATTCCCCGTAGGGTTCCAGCTCTTTATCTCAGAACATCATATGTTTCACTTTCCAGATTCACATTCTCAAAATCCATGATCTCAAACATGTTTCTTTATTCATAACAGGCAGCTGTTAATTAAATTTACAGGCAGCTTTGTGTATTCCTTTCCAATTTTCCAAGACTGCAGTAATATACATTCCACTAGTTTTTCCACCCTAGGATTCATGCCATATCCTAGGATCTATCATACAATCTAGTTTTCCGGCCCTAGGATTCATGCAACACCTAGGAGCTATCATTCCATATATTTCTCATTCCTAGGATTCATGCAATGCCCTAGGTTCTAGTTATGGTTCCATACTTTAACAGATTTTATTAATACTTAAAGCCACTCTACCAGGTACAACGGGAGTAGTGGGGGCGTGATCGGGAATCCCGCGTGCCTCCGCGACTCTCAAGACTGCAACCGAACGAGGTCCTATCACAAGGATCAAACACAAGGAGTGTCTCAGAACAGTGTATAGCTACTGTAGGCGGGTAGAAGAATTAATTCTGAAACGAACGCAACTCGAATCGCGGAAAACGGAGCCCAAACGGGCCCTAAACGGGTCGAGAAAGACAATACTGTGCAAAATCAGACGTCTGGAACTCCTTCCAGACGTCTTAAACGGTGGATCAGAGAATTACCTGTTCAGCTTGGTTCCTCGGAAGTCCAGAAGTCTACGGGGACGTCTGTCCTATACCCCAGACGTCCGATGGTCCACACGGACGTCTGTAGATCACTCCCGCCGTCTGGTACAACTTCCAGACGTCTGATTCGCAAAGGATAACGAATCAGCGAACCTGCGCACAGCCAACCCCCCTCCCTCAGTACGGTCAGTCGACAAGAAGGAAGAAGAAAGCGGAAACTCACCTTTCAGACGTCTGTATGATCTTACAGACGTCGACCTTGCCGTCTGGCTATCAACCCAGACGTCTGATTCTGGAAATTTTTCCAGAATCAGAACCCTGCTCGGCCTCCGCTCGCGACGCCGCCCACGTCGCACCTCGCGCGTCTGCTGCTCAGCCCGCAGCAGGTCCCTCTCCGCGTCGCTCCGCGCCCCCTGCGCCCTCCGCCGGCCGGCCAAGCCGCTCCGGCGAGCTCGCCCTCACGGCAGAGCCCCGCACTCGCACGCCGCAGCTCCTCCGCGCTCACTGCGGCTGCCGCTGCCGCCCTCGCGTCTGCTCGCTCTCGCGCACAGGAAGGAGAAGAAGGAGGAGACGGTGGAGACGGGAGGGGAGGCGCGCCCTTTTAAGGCCGCGCGAGGAGGAGAGAGAAGGCGGTCGCAGCGCGCCTGCAGCCGCAGAGAGAGAGAGAGAGAGGAATCGTAGGTCTGCGCGCACAGGCGCGCAGACGAATCTCCCGTGCGAACATAACTGTTCTCCAGACGTCTGTAAACTATCCCGGACGTCTGGTCAGACGTCTGGATGTGATCCCAGACGTCTGGTCCGACGTCTGGGCCACCTCCCAGACGTCTTAAAAGGCGTCTGGGGCACGCGCTCGTTACAATATAACAAACTCAAAGGAAGTTTCGTCCCCGAAACTTGCGCCAACTAGGGTGCGGGAAAAAGATGTCCAAATAACCATAACAAACTCAAAGAGGACCGAAGCCGGTCCGAAAAGACGTACCCGCGAAAAGCTCCGGGTACCGCTCCCGCATTGCCGCCTCAGGCTCCCAGGTAGCCTCCTCGTACCGCTGGCTCCTCCACAAAACCTTTACCAGGGGTACTTGCTTTCGTCTCAACCTGCGGACGGCTCGGTCTAGGATCTGCACTGGCCTCTCGGGGTAGGTCAGGTCGTCGCTCACCTCGACGCTCTCGTGACTCAGTACGTGGCTGGGATCGGCTACGTACTTCCTGAGGTTGGACACGTGGAATACGTCGTGCACACCAGAAAGCTGCGGGGGAAGGGCAAGTCTGTAAGCAATGGGTCCAACCCGCTCCAGGACCTCAAAGGGCCCCACGAACCTCGGCGCGAGATTCCCTCTCACCCCAAACCGCTGTAAGCCCTTCATGGGCGAAACACGAAGGAAGACGTGGTCCCCAACCTCGAACTGCACCTCTCTGCGTTTGCGATCTGCGTAGCTCTTCTGTCTGCTCCTGACAGTGCGGAGTCGTCTGTGGATCTGCTCAACTACCTCCTCACTCTGCCGGATCAACCTAGGGCCAACCTCCCACTTGGTCCCCACCACAACCCAACTCAAGGGTGCCGTGCATTTCCGTCCGTACAGAGCCTCGTAGGGAGCCATGCCGATGCTCGAGTGATAACTGTTGTTGTATGCAAACTCCGCCAGGGGCAGGTGCTCCTCCCAAGAGCCCCTCCAGTCTAGTACACAGGCACGCAAAAGGTCCTCAAGTGTCTGTATCGTGCGTTCCGACTGTCCGTCCGTCTGGGGGTGGTAAGCCGTGCTAAACCTCAACCTCGTCCCCAAAGCCTGCTGAAACTCAGCCCAAAACTGGGACGTAAAGCGGGTATCCCGGTCGGATACGATCTCCCGCGGAACTCCGTGTAGTCGCACCACATCACGGATATACCTCTCTGCCAACTGTGCTGGTCCCAAAGTGACTCGGATCAGCAAGAATCGTGCCGTCTTCGTCAATCTATCCACTATTACCCAGACTGCGTCGTGTCCTCGCTGGGTAACAGGTAAGCCCACCACCAAGTCCATGGTGATGCTCTCCCACTTCCACTCTGGCACTGGAAGCGGCTAAAGCGGCCCTGCAGGCCTCTGATGCTCGGCTTTCACCTGCTGGCACACTAAGCACTGCTGCACGAACTCACCCACATCCCGCTTGATCCCTCTCCACCAGAACTCGCGTCTCAAGTCATGGTACATTTTCGTGTTTCCGGGATGTATGGTGAATCTGGAACCGTGTGCCTCAGTCAGGAGTTCTCTCAACAGCTCCTCGTCTCTGGGGACGTACAACCGTCCCCTCAAGTGTAACACCTGGTCTGTGAAAGAGAAGTCCCCTGGGTCCCCTGATAGTACTCTGTCGCGCAAAGACTGCAAGTACGGATCGGCCATCTGTCCCGTGATGATGCGGTCTATCAACTCTGGCCTGGTCTGCCGTGTCACCGTCACTGCCCCACAGTACCCTCGTAACTCTAGAGGTCGCCAACTGCCCACCTCCTCCAAAAGGCTCCAACTCTGTAACTGTAGACTGGCCAAGCGTGCGGGCGCCTTACGGCTCAAGGCGTCAGCCACCACATTGGCCTTTCCCGGTTGGTAGGAGATGCTGCAGTCGTAGTCCTTCAGGAGCTCCAACCAATGTCTCTGTCTCATGTTGAGCTCCTTCTGGTCAAAAAGATATCTGAGTCTCTTGTGATCTGTAAAAAATCTCGAAGGTCTCACCGAACAAGTAGTGCCTCCATGTCTTTAGCGCGAAGACAACAGCTGCCAACTCTAGATCGTGGGTAGGGTAGGTATGCTCATGGGGCTTCAGTTGCCGCGAAGCGTAAGCGACCACGTGACCCCTCTGCATGAGCACACCTCCTAACCCCTGCAAGGAAGCGTCCGTGTACACAACGAACCCGCCACTACTGTCAGGGATGGTGAGCATGGGAGCCGAGGTCAACCTCTCCTTCAGCTCCAGAAAACACGCCACACAGGCGTCTGTCCAAGCGAACGGCACATCCTTCCGGGTCAACTGTGTCATAGGACGTGCAATCTGCAAAAACCCTCTGATGAACCGTCTGTAGTAACCTGCCAGTCCCAGGAAACTACGAATCTCAGTGACTGAACGCGGTCTCTCCCACCTGAGCACTGCCTCGACCTTGGCGGGATCCACCGCCAGGCCGTCTCCAGAGATCACATGACCCAAAAAGGTCACCTCCCTTAACCAGAACTCGCACTTGCTGTATTTGGCGTACAGCCTGCATCGTCTCAGAGTGTCCAGAACCATCCGCAAGTGCTGTCCGTGCTGCGTCCGATCTCTAGAATAGATGAGTACATCATCTATGAAAACCACCACAAACTGGTCCAAGTACGGTCTCAACACCCGGTTCATCAGGTCCATGAAAGCAGCGGGGGCATTGGTCAGCCCAAACGGCATGACCAAAAACTCGTAGTGTCCGTACCGGGTGCGGAAAGCTGTCTTGGAGACGTCGGTCTCCCTGATCCTCAACTGGTGGTATCCAGACCTCAAGTCGATCTTGGAAAACACCGTGGCACCTCGCAACTGGTCAAACAAATCGTCGATCCTCGGCAGCGGATATCTATTCTTGATGGTGACCCTATTCAGCTGTCGGTAGTCCACACAAAGGCGTAGGGTCCCATCCTTCTTCTTCACAAACAGTACCGGGGCTCCCCAGGGAGACGCACTGGGCCTCACGAAACCCTTCTCCAAAAGGTCCTGCAACTGAGACTTGAGCTCTCGCAGCTCAAGTGGTGCCATTCTGTATGGCGCGGTGGAGATGGGGCTGGTCCCTGGTACTAGTGAGATCTCAAACTCGATCTCACACTCGGGCGGTAGTCCTGGTAACTCGTCTGGAAACACGTCGGGGTACTCTCTGACCACCGGGATGCTCTGGAAGTCCGCCACGGGGCTGTGCTCTGCCACCACACAAGCTAGGAAGCCCTCACACCCCTGGCTCAAAAGTCTCGCCGTCCGAAGTGCCGAAATGCACCTGAAACCTCCATCCACTGGCTGCCCGTGAAACTCGAAAGGAGGCAACTCCGGAATGGAGAAGACAATCTTCCTCTCAAAACAGTCTACCAAGGCGTGGTAAGCGGACAGCCAATCCATCCCCAGAATCACTCCAAAGTCCTCCATCAGTATCATAATCAGGTCAGCTGGCAGGCTATGTCCCCCGATGCTGACCCCGCAACCCGTGTACACCTCCTCAGCTACAAACAGCTGACCACTCGGACCTCTGATTACGAACGGATTCTCTAACAGTGTATAATCCTGGTCCAAACTAACTGCGAAACTGGCTGCGACAAACGAGTGCGTAGCGTCGGAATCGAAAAGGGTGTAAACGAGTCTGCCAGAAACTGAAACCATACCTGCTACCACGGATCCCGATGCTCTGGCGTCCCTGTGTGTTAGGGCGTTGATACGCCCCTCAGCTCTAGGTGCGCTCGTTACACGTTTGATCTGTGTGGGATGGCGAGCCCTCGCGCCCTCCCGAACAGAACCTGCGCACACACACACCCGCTCTCATCACGAAGAGGTGCAAAAGAACGCGGCGGACGGCTGCATCGCCGTACACGCGTAAAAGGAAGAAGGTAGGAAAATATTGTACCTGTCAGGTGTCTGGACCTTGCTCCAGACGTCTTACTCGTCGTCTGGACGTAAGTCCAGACATCTGATTCTGGGAAATTTTCCCAGAATCAGGACCCGGTTTATTCTCCGCCCGCGACGCACAGCTGCGCCGCGCCGCGTCCGCCTGCTGCCCGAGCTGCAGCAGCTCCTCCGCGACATCCCACGCCCGCTACTCCCCCACCGGCCGGCTCTAGCTGCCCCGGCAAGCTCGCACCTTTGGTCGAGCTTTCTTCTTCGTCTCGCAACACTCCTCTTTCCCACACGCTCGCTGCAGCCGCTGCTGCCGCACTCGCTCGCTCGCTCGCTCGCTTGCAGGGAGAAGGAGAAGATGAAGGCAGATGGAGTGAGGGTGAGGGAGAGGGGAAGCGTTTTATAGGGCAGCTGCGAGGAGAGAGAGAAGGAGGAAAACGGCACCTGCAGGGAGAGAAAGCGAAAAACGAAGGCGGCGAGTTCAGTCTGCGCGTGCAGGCGCGCAGACGCGAACCCGTACGCCGAAAAAATTTAATACCAGACTTCTGGGCCACTTCCCAGACGTCTTAAACTACATTTGATGCCCACATTCGTAACATAGGAGCACTGCATGCATTGCAATTTAAGATTGCTTATAAATTAATGTTTAATGGCCATATGTACAAGTGCATGTTGAAACATGCCTTAGATGAGCAATCAGACCGTACGGATGGATTCAAATCGACGGATGGAGTTCGATGGACTTGAAATCACTTAAATTCGACATCTAGAGCTCCCTCGACCAACCCAAGAAGTTCTAGCCATTAATCTGATGATCAACGACCCATAACGCACCACGTGGCGCCCGCCTGCCTGCATCCGCTGCCCTCTCTCTTCATCGCATGAGAATCTGTGAGCTCAGCACCAGATCCACCATGCCCAAGCTCCTTCAGCGTGAAGATCTGACTGTTGGATCTCCATCCAACGGTCGCTAGCACCCACTCCTGATCTCGTCTCCTCGACTAAGCGTGAAGACAGCGTAGCGGTAGCACCTCGCCCTTGCAAGTGAGAGGCGAGCGTTCAACTCCCACTGCGACCCAAATCGAGCCCTAGCGTGCACCGCAGGTAATTTAGGCTGTCCGATCAACACTGATTGGTGTGGATGGCAGCTACGCAGCGCGCCCTCAATCGCCTGATGGGAACGTGCATGATTACGCACGAGGTGCGAGCTCCCCGCACACAAGTGCGATCTGAACCAGCGTCCAAGGCGCGATCTTAGCCATCCGATCTTTGATCGGATGGTCCACATGGCGTGCACACGGATCACGCGAGCAAAGGAAGCACGCGCACGCGCTTAGATTGGCGGGCGAGGGGCTTCACTGACGTTTCTGGAATGGGTTTAGCGACGTCCCGAATGTCACTAAAGCCCTTAGTTTGGAAACCCCTCTTCTCTATATAAACCTCCTCAACCACCCCACTCAAAGACATTCAATACACACACACCTTCCATGCTACTCTAGCCTTCTCCTAGCTCCACCAAAACACTCCATACTTGCCCCGGAATTGTCAAGCCGCCGACGGAGTCTCCCTCCACCACCATGGCCGCCTTGCCTCCTCCTTGCACTCTCTTTACTTTAGCTTTATGTTGCACTTGTTTAAGCTTTCATCTATTTTTGTAGTTGTAAACAAAATTTAATTGCATGTTATATATTGATGATGTTTCATATATTATAGCTCACATCCTCTTAAATGATTGTCATGCTTTAAACACGATCTCTAACCTTACTCTCTCGCGCGCGTTTTCTCGCAAGCAAGCAAATTAACCATTCCTATGACAACTAAAGCGACAAACTAATCTGATTTCACGCCTCCTCGTGTTCGACACTTGGACTCACCAAATCCACGTTCTAAATTAAAATCGACGTCATGAATGCATACTACAATGGCATAATTAAACAACCGCGCTCCACGCGCGTCATGTCCAAATGCAACAAAGTTTTCATTGAAGCTTAATTGAACATTAAGGAAGTTAATTTCACTTTTGATTTGAAGTTTTGGATCATCATTTTACATTAATGTTTGTTACTCAAATGTTTGTTAAATTTGCAATTGGATCATCATTTTACATTAATGAATAGAATATCTCATTTAATGACCTAATTTTGCATTTTTAACATAGATTTGATGTTTTAGGTCTTTTTCACTATTTCCCACACTTAACCCAAATCATGTGTTAATTCAGTAGTGTTTAACCTAGTTTCTAGCTTAACTTTGGCATTTTAGCTATGATGAGCCACACTTCATTAGGGGGTCCATGTGGCCTAGGATGGGGTGGGGTGGGGTGAGTATATATTGGGAAGTTAGTGTGGAGGTCTAGGGTTGTGGTGGAGGCTGAGAAAAAAGAGGAGGCTGCGAGACTGGAGGTCGACTATGTGCTTCCTCCTCCCTGATTGCTACCACCTGATTCTCTCTAGAGGCTTTCTTTTTAACCTTCATCTGCACATGAAATTACCATTAATTAGTGATAAATATAAAAAAATCCATAAAAATTTCAGCAGAGTTTCCTCTATATTATTGAATTTTTTAAAAATCTTGTGTAAAAGAGAAGATATACAAGAACGAAATTATAAACACGTAATATAGAAACAAAATTTG
The DNA here is from genome assembly GCA_037157565.1 of Thalassia testudinum. Classification (NCBI taxonomy): domain Eukaryota; kingdom Viridiplantae; phylum Streptophyta; class Magnoliopsida; order Alismatales; family Hydrocharitaceae; genus Thalassia; species Thalassia testudinum. Next base: position 60,668,403 of record JAZHRO010000019.1, on the reverse strand, counting down.
AGGGCACACCCCTCGTTCAATCTTGCATGTAATAATATAGAAGAGAAGATATTCAATTTGTGTGTTTATTACATCACATCCAAAAAATAATGTCATATAGCATGTGCTATTAACCATTTATGTGGGTCGAAGTTATTCAATCTATGTGTTTTATGAGCATAATGTTTACAACATGGAACCTCTTATCTTTGTTTACATTATCATTCCAACAATATCATTCTAGTGATGATGGCGGATCTCTTAGCAGGTTCCAAATCTTATATTAGCAGATTCCAAATCTTATATTAAGATGCAGTAGGAAATAATGAACTAATGATTGAAATAAAAGCTTCTTGAAATAAACAATATACCTTATATATCGTTGTCTAACGCTCCGACTACTTCTTGTCCTTCTACTGAAATTTCTTGATAAGCTTCAGATTCAAAATCATGATATATGTCATTGTCTGCATCAAAGTATTCACGTGGCACGGTTTTGATAGATATTACCCATCCATTCCTACTATTATCAGACATATAAATACTTGTGACACTTGACATGCTAAGGTGAATGGTCTGCTGTTTGAAGAATACGGTGGTTCGTATTTAAACTTACGAAACTATGTTTAACATCTTTCTTGAAACCAATGCCGTTCTTAAAAGCATTGAACCAATCACACTTAAACAAGATCACTCTGCGATCGTATCTAAAGCTTATCTACACAATTTTAATTATTTGGCCATAGTAGCTATCACAACCAGTTGTCATATCGCAACTAACAACGACTCCAACATGTTACATTGTCTTCTTATCATTAATTGATCTTATCCTGAATCTGAAGCCATTTATTATAAATCTTGAGTGACAATGTCCGTAACTCAGTGGGATCTTAGCAATAACATCAAAATCTTCGAATGTTGCCAAGTTTTTGTAACTTGTCCATTACTTCAAATTCGGACAACCTAATGGAATCTGTTCTCAGCATATTTCTTGAATTCTTGCTCGAATACCGACAAATTTTTCCATCAAATCTTTTTTTGAACTGTGATGTCCGTTATATGTGCTTAATAGAAAGAAATCTGTAGTGTCCTAAGTAACAAAATTTGTTACTTTCAGGCAAACACAAATGATGCGTATCATCCATGCAAATCAAATATGCTATCTTGCCTTTCGTACTCCATCCTAACAAGTTTGCATATGTTGGAAAGTCATTTATGGTCCATAATAGTGCTGCGTACATCTTAAAAAATTCTTTCTTATTTGCATCGCAAGTTTGAACACCACCCTCCCATAGTTCTTTTAGTTCATCTACCAGTGGCTATAAATACACGTCAATTGCATTTCTCAGTTGCTTAGGACCTAGGATGAGAAGTGTCATCATTATAAATGAGGATCGCATACAAAGCCAGGGAGGTAAGTTATAAGTAACCAATACGATTGGCCAAATGGAATACAATGGATACATGTTCTTGAAAGGATTAAATCCGTCACTTGCAAGCTCCAACCGAACATTACGCGAATCCCCAGTGAAGGAAAAATGTGTGCTGTCAAATTTTTTCTACTCTTCAGAATCTTCTGGATGACGAATACAGCCATCCTGTGACTTCTTGTTTGCATGCCATGTCATCCACGTTGCTGTTTACTAGACATAAATAGTCACTTCAACCTTGGAATTAACGAAAAGTATCGAAGAACCTTTCTTCCTTGTTTCTTATCTCTTCTATATCTTTCCACGCCACAGTCCGGGCAAGAACTTAACCCTGTGTACTCTTTTCTGTATAAAACACAATCATTCAGACATGCATTGAAATGACCCTTCCGAAGGGTCGTTCGAGGTTTTCCCGAAAGGGTAGGGGTGTAAGTGTATTTCTAAACCCCCTGGGTTTAAGTTTGTGGGCTTTGCGAGGAAGGAGGGAACTTCGCGGGGGAGATTTCACAATTTGTCCCTCTCTCTCTTCCCACACAACACACCCACTCACACACCCACGCACACACCCTCTCTTTAAAACCCCCTTAAACCTCTCCATCTCCACCACCTCCACCTCCACTTCTCTACCACCTCGCCGTCAACGAGCCTCTCCTCCCCCGTTCCCTTGCAGCCGTGAGTGGGGAAGAAGGAGAGGGGCGGAACATGGGAGAGAAGGAGAGCGAGAGAGTGAAAGAGAGGGAGAGCATGGACGAAGGAGAGGGAGAGTAAGGAGCTAGGGAGAGGAGGTGTGGTCGAGGGAGGTCATGGAGTTGCAGGCGGATAGCCGCATGAAGAGAAGCTTCGCAAGGCATTCTGCGGAATCATTTTTCCGCAATATTAGACATCTGGGATGCTATCCAGACGTCTGAAGGAGCCTCAGGACGTCTGGAGCTGGTGCCGGATGTCTGACAGTACGAAGGGGTCGAGGTACGTATCATGCACGAGCTTGCTTTGCATGTATGTTACTTTTTATGTGTCGTGTTTTTGAAGCGACGTGTTTGTAGGTAGGTGCAGGCATTGGAAAGGCACGTGGCACACCTTTCGAGGTGCTTTAGGACGTCTGGAGACAGTGCCAGAAGTCTAACTACTCTCCCAGACGACCAGAAGGAGTGTCGGACGTCTGGGATCTCCCTCAAACGGCTGCGGAGGGGTTCAGATGTCTGAGGAAGCCGTAGGAAAGCAAGGTGAGTCTTTGTGGTCGTTTAAGATGTCTGAGTCTAGTCCTAGACGTCTGATTTTAGTCAGAGTGCACGTTTTTGGCCCGTTTAGGACCCAAATGGAGTCGATTTTGCGCAAACGAAGTATCGTTGGTTTCAGTTTGGAGTTCTCTAAGTGTTTGTGTCACTCGTATACTTTTGAAATCGTTTGATGTGATTTGGTCAATTGTATAGGTCTCCAACCAGTAGAGTATACGGGACCCGTGAAGATGACGGGATCTGCGATTCGAGCCCCCATTCCACCCGTGTATCTCGGTAGAGTGGTTTTTCTCAATATTATGACTTAATTAATCAAGTGCATGTTATCTTAGAATGAATTGATTGAACCTTAGGATATGAAATGAACCCTAGGGTAGAATTGAATGAATGAACATTGCTTGAGCCACATGGTTTATTCTGAAATGCTTGTTAGAACCCTTCATGCTAGCAAATGAATAGGTAAATGATGTGATGCTTCTTTCAGTTATTAAATGACGAGCTTCCTATTATATGGTTAAGAACCAAGATGTGAACAATGGGATATGCATGTCGTGAAACGAAATGTAATGAATACAATGCATGAACCCTACAAGGAACTACAAAGGAACTCACGTATACGGAACGAATATCATATGTAGGAGGGAAGTGAGATGGCCCTCGAGTAAATGGTACCGAGGAAAGCAACTATTCCTTTTGCATGGAAAGTGAGCTGGACCTCATGTGCACGGTACTGAGGAGAGCTCCTGTTACTTTAGTGTAGGGCGGAGCTAGTAGCCCTTAGGTTGAGACCCGGGGTTAGGAATGGCCATCCTACACCGACTCCTGTTACTTTAGTTTAGGGGGAGCTAGCTGCCCTTGGGTTGAGACCCGGGGTTAGGAATGGCCCCCTACTCCAACTCTTGTTACTTTAGTGTAGGGGGGAGCCAGTCGCCCCATGGGGCCTGGGGTTAGGACTGGCTACCCTACACTGACTCTTGTTAGGCCAACTGGGCAAACCGGGATAGTCGGGCGAGGGTACGTAGACTATTGAGGGGCAAGACCCCTGTTCTAAGAGGGCAAGGCCTTATTCTGTTCTATGCTGTACGTTTGGGTGTACCCGTTAGCGGAAACGATTGACCGCGTGCCAGTGTGGGGTAGCTACCCGTGCGCTTATCGTGCGTGTCGTAGTCACCGCTATGTCGCGACCGTGACCTCGGGGTGGTAGACCGAGTGTAGGACTACCACGGGGCCTCTCCCGACCAGGAGAGTGTCATGTGTACATCCTACATCGCGAAATAAACTATAATCAAGATTGTTCCCTAAGGGAACAAGAGGATTAAGAAACAATGTGGATCCTTATTAGAATAATCGAATCAGAAACACCTAGTTGAGATAAATGGAAACGAATGATTAGTTATTTGCTTGTTTCTTTATGTTAAATTGCATGTAAATGGCTTAACCACCACTCTACTCAACGTTAGTTGACCACGGATTATATAACCATGTTCAGGTCAGGGAGTTGAGCAGCCAGCACCACCGGCTGCAGAGGGTGCTGAGCCCAGCCGAGCCCAGCCATAGTGGTTACTTTTCTATTTCAGAGCTCTTTTTGTAGTAGTGAGTACCTTTATCATGTATTAGCTGTTCCTGCTATATTTCTGTTCTATTTCTTTTTGTTCTAGTTGTGATGGCTATGTATGTTATAGTACTCTTCCGCTTGTGGCATGTAATATTTTTGGGACTTTTTGTTCTGATTTCCATTGTTGTCTCTTATTTATTTTTTCTTTGTTACATTACATGTGTGGTTGTAGAATATTTTCTGCTTTTGGTTATTTCTTGTTGGGAGACTGGGTCTTAGGATTAGTCGAGGCAAGCTGATCTCGGGTCTTGTAGGGAGTTGGGATCGGGTCGTAACATGCATGAATCTTTTCATAATTTAAACCCAACCCTCGAATCTACTTCTTCACTTCATACCATGACTCGGGAAAACCACCAGGAGTATTCAACAACTCCCGAATGAAAACCACCAGGAGTATTCAACAACTCCCGAATGAAATCAAGTACCTCTAACATTAATTTCGTCATTTCTCTATGCATAACTTTCATCTGAAATAACTTCAACAAGAACGATAACCGAGTCATGGAACAAATTTTGAGTGCAATTGATTCTTCTACAGCCTTTGTTGCTTCATAAAATTGATCACAACCTCTTAATGTTTCTTCCTCGTTTCTAATCTCAATGTCACTTGCTCTTATCTCATTAAGCATCTCATCAATTTGATTTCCTTCAGTATCATCATCGTATCCATCAACTTCCATTGCATTCCCTGTGACCTCCATAGTTGGTTCCTCTCCATGTGTTGTCCACTTTGTGTAATGTTGCCAGCAACCATTGTAGATCACATGCTTAAACACAGTATTTCTATCTTGAATGAATTCATTCAAACACTTTCTACATGGACAAAATATCTTCTCCAGACATTCTCCTCGTCTATATTGTTTCCTATTCTCATGGAAGGCCCAATCTAGAAATGAAAGGACTCCACTCTTATATTGAGTGTAATTAAGGGTCCTCAAACCAATCCACAACTCCAAGGTAACCTACAATTTACAATAAACCACGATCAATTTAGAAATGAATATAGGGATGATGTGTGTTAATTTTAATGAAGGTTTTCACTTTATAGCCTATCCTTGAAGATTTGATCATAATGTTACTTGTTATATATAACCGGTGTCTGGAGAAATTTTGGTAGCACCTCATTGCACTTCTCTAGTATACCTACCAAGACTAACATTAACTACATTCCCAATAACTTCCATTTAAGGGTGCTTTAGGAATGTAGTTAAGATCAATTGGTATATGATGAGAAGCTTATCATGGTCTCTAATTACCCCTAATTAACTAATCTTCCTAGTTAATTAGCTAGGATTATGTGAATATATGGGTTAATTATTAAATAAGGGATAAATAGTAAAGGACCTTAAAATAGGTTAAAAATACTATATTATCATCCAATTAATATTACTAATAATCTAATTAATAATTGGACTCGAAATATTACCAATTATTCATCTAATTAATGTGTTAACTAACTTAAGTATAATATATACCTAAGTATGTAATAACTTAAGTAACATTAAATAAATTAATATAAAAAGGTCAAAAATGTAAATTCAACATCTAAATATAATAATTGTATTATTTACAATCATATATAAAAAGTTGAAAAAGATTTAAATTAAAATAAACCTTGAAAACCTAAGTTTACATTTTGGTCCTTATATTTTATTTCAATCGGGTCCTTATTTTCCACTTAGGTCCTTAGGTTTCATCATGAACAAGTCCCTGGAATTTTTCTTCTTCTCTTCTTCACCCACCTGAACGGCTGATGACTGAAGGTGCAGCCACCTCCTAATCACCGCCAATTCGACGTCATCCTTTCTTCTCCAAGCTCCTAGAGCTTACGCTCACCATCCCATTTTCATCCACCGGTCTGGATGACGCCTAAATCCTATTTTAGTGTTGGAGATAACCTCACCAGCGTCAGAGAAGACGTTGGTGGTTATTCTCCTCCTAGCCACAAATCCGTCCAGATTCCACCTCCTTCTCAGTCGTTGTCGACTATAAATGCTCCTTCACACCCTCGATTTCCACCAAGTTAGCTCCCTTCCCTCTTCTATCACTGAGCCAACCCAATAGGCTATTCACTCCGCAACTCCGGCAAATTTCCTCTACCTCATCCGACTTCCTCCATTCATTTTTATCAGCTCTGGAACTCCACCAAAGTCAGCCGCGTCTTCTGACAAGTGCTGACTAGGAGCTCTCCTCTGCTTCACCTCACAACCACCACAGGAGATCTTTCGACAACCCTCTGATTTCCTCGTCCATTATGAACCGTCTATGGAGATCCTCTATCCCCTTCGTCCAGGTAATAGTAGACTAGGAGTAGGAGTAGGAGTAGGTTAGTTTAGTTAGTTAGGTAGGTTAGATAGCCGTAATGTTAGATTTAGATTTTGTCTTCCTCGACTCCGGCGAGCTCCTTGAGCTTGTCAGGAGCATTAATTTTGTCTTTTTAAGTTATTGATCATCTTCTTCTATATTCCATGATCATTTCTATCACCATTAATTACTAAATCGATCACTAATTCGCCTAAATCACTTCCACCTCTACTGACTACTTCTGCTGTCTATGGCAGCAATAGTCAACCTTATTTCCACCTTCACTGGATCCTCCATCATCTTTTCATCTTCTAAGGATCCTAATCATCACTTTAACTCGATTAAATACCACATATAACTTAAACGCCTAAATCTAATTAAGCTCATGAGCTCACTGTTAAGGACGGCTTAGGAGTAGTTGAAGTCCTTAATTATATATATATTTATGATCGCAAATATCTGCTAACCTGTTTTGACCACTCAATTGAGTGGGAAAACAAGTCCTGAGCCTTAACCAACTTAGACTTTATAAGAATCGAATTTACTGATAAATCTTTATTCCAATGATCAATTGAAGGAATTAACTTGATCCTGAGGTTCCTTGTGACCTCAGGAACCTTTTCAAATCGTAATGGCACAAATTCACATTCTGAATCACAAATTCACCTTTTTCTGGACTCACCGGAGCTTCGACGAGCTCCGACGAGTCAAAACTAATCTTCAACCTGTAGAACTTGGTGTGAAGCTCCAGATCGATGAATTGAGGTTCACCGATTGTTCTGAGGTTGTTTATTTGAGATTTGAATGCCTGGAGCTTGAGATAGGTCTTCATCTTCTCCAACTCTGGTAGAGTTGGAGAAGTTAACAATTAGGATTAAGATGCATTTAATAGGTCTAGAAGCTTTAGTGTAGTGCACTGAACTCATTTCCATGTTTAAATCTCTGTAACAACCTTTGGGCTGTTCTGACGAACAAACATTTTTTCACTCTCAGGCGGCGAGCTTAAAACCTTAGGAACTTCAGTTAAACACCTATTTAAGGGTTTGAGCATGTTTCTGAGATTGAAATGATGATGTTTAAGGTTTTAATTCTCTGAGAAAAGGTTTAAATCAGAAAGTCAAAATTCAAGGTTCTACAGTCAAACTTGAGTTTGATTCCTTGATTCTGGATTCAATCTGATGAATTGATGAGTTTAAATTGATTTTGAGATGTCTGTGAATGATTTTAAAGTGGTTTGGTTGAGCTTTGATGTATAATTTGATTGGATTTCAATTTCTGCCAGTTTGGGTTGTTTTTGAACCCAAACTGTTGGTAGTGAGTTTTTGATGAGTTTTGATTGTAAATTCTGCCTAGATGAAGTTGTAACAACCTCTAGAAGTTGTTTTGATCGATTAAACATGTCTTAAGATGTCTGTTAGGACTTTTCAAAGTCTGTTTCACACTTCCTGAAGCTTCTAGGGAAGCTTTGAGCTTCTGTACACTTTCTGAAGCTCCTGAGAGCTTAATATCTACACTAGCAGCTGCGGAATTCACTTTATAACCCATTTAGAACATTAACTGGGAGTTAAAGTCCAGTCTGAGGACTTAGAGTAAAGAAATCCACTGTCCAAGCCATTTTATACTGTAGAAAACCTGTAACTTCGCCCTTTAAATCGAAGAGCATAACTTCCCTTTCACATAAAATTAGCGCAATCCTGTAGAGCAACTCAAGAGCTTTCCAACAAGCTTTTGTTTGCTTGGAACGGAACTCTAAGCTAGGAGAAATCATCACTTGAAGTTTGCTCTGGAAGGGGTTAGAATAGTCCCACATCGATTAGAACTGAATGGGTGCTTGGGTATAAAACCATTTTGTTGTATAGGCACTTCAGTCGTCAATGCTTGGTGCATGGTTACCGATTGAGCATGATTCTGAGTATAGTGTGTGTGGGCGCGTGTGTGCCTACGAGTGTGTGCGCCTATGGCGTGCGAGAATGTGGCGTTGGGAGGGAGTGTCCGAGGCCTAGGAGGTGTGAGCTGGTTTGGCTTGAAACTTTGTACCGGAAAATAAACCGAAAGAATTGAATCAGACTTAGACCTAGTAGGGTTTGGTCCCACCCTGAAAATGGTGTTGCGTATCCCCGAATGGTCCCAGCCACCAATTAAATAAACTAATTTTTGGTTGAAGAGAGAAAAAAAACCCAGTTCAGCTCAAGGAAGAAATGTTAAGGAAAGGCTAAGTATTGAAGGCTCATAAGGATAAGTGCGGAAGGTTGCTAAGGAACGGCTAAGGTAAAAGCAGAAGGAACAAAGCAAAGGAAGAGAAAGGAGAAGGAAGGCAGGAAGAGAGTTCATAAGAGAAGGAAGAGGCTGAACAGGCATTAAGAGATAAGGTAGAGAAGAGAAGAGCTCGAGAAATGTAAGAGGAAGATAAAGAGAAAATTAAGAAAGAAAAGATTAATAGAAGATTAAAAGATAAGTAAAAGGAAAGAAAGAGAAAGGTAAAAGAAGAAAAGAGAGAGAGAGGCTGAAGATATAAAGAGAAGAAATGGTTTTAATTTCTTGCATTATTTTTAATTTCTCTTTGAGTTTAATGTTGTAATAAGGCACATTTTAACTAGAAAAACTTTCTATTGCCTTAATTTCTTTGAAATAAATAGAAATTAACATGTTTACTTGTTATTAAAGAAGATTATTTGTGTAAATATGTTTTCTTATGAAATTTTGCATAGTTTCTTAAATTCAAAATCATTAAGCAAAATTCATGTTGTTAAAATTAACTTAATTATACCTCCTATGAGTAGCTTAGACTTTGGTGAATTCTGAATAAGATATATACCTCCCAGCGAACGACCTGGACTCAACTAGTTAAAAGAAATAAAATCTAAAATGTTAGGTTAACTTGACCCTATACTACTCAATCGACACAAATTCGAGTTAACCTAAGTTACTTTCTTCTACACATAATTAAGCTCAATTAACTTAATTAACTATGTTGAGGAGAGGACGCATTAGTATACCGGAGAAGATCGAAAAGATACTACTATAATTCCTCCAGACATCGGTTTCATGTAACAAGTAATCCTAAGTTGTGATGAAATCTTCAATGACCCCCTTTAATCCAGAACTTCTCTAAACTAAGGATGACTACTCTTATGACATGCAATAAAGACAAAACATCGTGCATGTAAGTGAGGTATACACACACTCTGCATTGTCTGTATAACATGATCATATGTCTCGATAGGCTAGTATTTTGGCACAATTTGACTCCGTAACTTTTACCCTAGGGGTTATAATACCTAGTGTTTGGCCTCATGTGCATCCAATTTTGTGCAAGTGTGTGTATCTAACTATTATAATAAGTTATGTTCTAATTACAAATTTTAAAAAATCACTAAAACCATAACTAACCTTGCCCATTCCTAAACCCTAACAGAACCCAATAGACTAAAATCTATCACAACCCTAATCCTAAACCCAAACGCAACCCAATCAACTTAAACCTACGATAACCTAATTCCTAAACCTTAACACAACCTAATCAACTTAAACCTACCACAACCCAATTCCTAAACCCTAACCCAACCCAATCAACTTAAACCGACCACAACCCAACCCAATTACCTTAACCCTTACCCAACACAATCCCTAGACCGTTGCCTAACCCAATCCCTAGACCATAGACTAACCCAATTGACTAAAATCCAACCCAAAACAAACCAAACATCATTCAACCCAAACTCAGCCTTAAGCCAAAACCCAACATCCCACCCCATTACCCAACTCCATCTCAATCCTACGCATCAACCTACCCAAATCCTAATATAACCAAACCATAACCCAATAAACCATCAAGCAACCAATATATTGAACATTGATGAATTTTTAAAAAAATTTGGCAGAGTTTCCTCTTACAATATTAATTTTTCCCATAAACCTACATTTCAAAATACAACAGCATATGCAGAAATAGAAGTGGGCACACCCTACATTAAAAATGTAACAAACAAATTTGACAAAATCTATAAGAAGATATATTCATAGGTACACCCCGCCATTCATTCCATTAAAATACAGAATGTGGGCACACCCCACCATCAATTCATCAGAATGTAACATGTGGGCACACCCCATGTAAAGACCCACTCTGTCTTGCGCCTTTTTAAACGTTTGGACTGTCTGTCAGATGTCTGAACCCCTTTCCAGACGTCTGGAAATCGAAATTTTGGTACGAGCCTTTGCATCTCTTCCGAACCCTAATGAGCGCGGGCTGTGCGCAAACAGTACCGGTCTTCTCTTTCCCCCCATCCGAACCCTAATGCACCTCTATAAAACCCCTCTCCCCCTCCCTCTCTTCCCCACTTCACCCCAGCCACCTTCTTCTCTTCCTCTCCACCATGGCGAGAGGAGCGAGTGCGAGAGAGAGCATGAGAGCAGCGACGAGGAGGAGAGGCGACGTGAGGAGAGGAGGAAGAGCTTGAGCTCACGAGCTCATGGGAGCTCGTCGAATGGCGCACGGCCGGAGCAGAGTGTGTGGGAGGAGGAGTGTGTCGGGGGAGTTGTCCCCGACACTGCTGCAGCCGGAGCTGCAGGCGAGGAGGTGAGGCCACGGCTGGGCGGACGTCTGGAGAGCAGGAAGTGGTTCTGGTTCTGGGATTTTCCCAGAATTAGACATCTGACGTGACGTCCAGACTACTGGGCGGACGTTTGGTGACTACACCAGACATCTGAAAGCAGATATTCGCGAAGGTACGCTCTTTTTGCGGATACGGTTATGCAGGCCGCACTGTAGCTACGATTTGCATGGTTAAATATAGGTGATTTAGCTGTCGTGTGTAGGGTTTGCTTCGAGAAGACGCGGGGCATGCCCTCCCACACGTTTCGGACATCTGGACAGCTTACCAGACGACCAGAAGCACTCTTAGACATCCGGAGGAGAGGTCGGACGTCTGAAGCTGGGTCCAAACGGTCTAGAAGAGGTTTTAGATGTCTAAGGTCGACGCAGAACCTGAGGTGAGTCTTTGGTTACTTTTAAGACATCTGGACCTTGTGCCAGATGTCTGATTTGGGTCTGTAGCCCTGTTTTTGACCTGTTTAGGGTCCATTTGAGGTCCGTTTTACGCAAACAAGATATCGGTGTTTTCCTTATGAGTTCCTCTACTTGTTAGAAGGCCTTTTATACTATTCGGAATGTTCCATTGTGGTATGTTCCTTATTATAGGACTTCGATCAGTTGTAGGTTCAGGGCTTGCTGAGGCACGAGAGCTTACCGTTCGAGCCCCCAATACTCCCGGGTTGTTTGGTAGAGTGGTCTTCCCCTAACTTAATTATAAAACCTGAATACACATGTGAATTGAATAACTAGAACCTAGGATATGGCATGAATCCTAGGATGAGAAGTACTTGAAATGTCTGTATACGTGTTTGGAATTGCAGTCTTGAATGAATGAATAGAAATGTTAACAACTGCCTGTTAATGAACAAGAGCTGCTTGTGAAATATGAATTACCTGTGCTAGTCAAACAATTACTTGTGACATTACTTGTTGTATATGTGTTAAATGATAAAAATACGAGCTGCATGTGTATAACCTGAGAATGAAAATGTGAATGATGAAACTTGATATGAAATTGCATGAGAAATATAAGCATGAACCCTACAGGGAATTAGGAGTAGAGCTCCCGGAAGTAAATGGAATGGATTTGGAAATGTGAGTGGGAAGTGTGCTGGCCCTTGAGTACGTGGTACCAAGGAGAGCGACTTTCCCCTGTTTAGTGTAGAGCGGAGCTAGCCACCCTTGGGTTGGGACCCGGGGTTAGGATTGACCACTCTACACCGACTTCTTGGCCCTCGCGTACACTGTACCGAGGAGAGCTACTAGTGTAGGGAGAGATCTAGCCACCCCATGGGGCCCAGGATTCAGCTAGCCACCCTACATCGACTTGTTAGGCCCACTGGACAAACTAGGGTAGTCAGACGAGGGTACGCAGACTGTGGAGGGGTGAGACCTCTGTTTGGTTCTAAGGGGCTAGACCCCTGTTACTGAGAGGGCTAGGCCCTATACTATTCCGTGCTGTCCTTTAGGCGCACCCGTTAGCGGAAACGACTGACCGTGTGCCAGTGCGGGGTAGCTACTCGTGCGCTTATCGCACGTGCCGTAGTCACCGCTACGTCTATCTGTGACCTTGGGGTGGTTGACTGGGTATAAGATCACTACAGGGGACTCTCTCGACCAGGAGAGCACAACGTGTGTCTTCCACTCTTTGGAAAAGACTATAATCAAGATCGTTCCCACGAGGAACATTCTAGATCAAGAAAGAGATCTGAAAAATAAACCAATGGGTGAAAAGGAATAACTTGTGAAATAAAGTAATTGGAATAGATAGTTTACCTGTTAGCTTTTACTGCTTTAGATAGTTAGTTGCCACTCTACTCAGCGTTCGCTGACTTTGTTTACTCATAACTCTTTTCAGGTCTAGGTATTGAGCAGCCCGAGTCGCCGGCTGTAGAAGGTGTTGGGCCCAGTAGAGCCCAGTAGCAGTAGTCTTCCTTTTGTTGTACCTTCTTTTGTTAGTGAGTTCAGACCCTTGTTATTGTTTATGTTCTGTACTTTGTTTCCGCTTTATTGTTGTGGTGGTGATATGTATTGTTAGCAGCTCTTCTTTCCTTACCGCTTGTACTTTTTTTACTGTTAATTATATACCATAGTGAATGTGGTTTACTTTCCTGCTTTTTGGTTATTTCTTGTTGGACGACTGGGTCTTGGGATTAGTCCAGTCGGGCCGATCTCGTGTCCTATAGGGATTCGGGAATCGGGTCGTAACACCTCACATCTAACATGATCATAAAATATAATAAAGATAACTTAATAAATTTAGATATTACCTCCAAAGGCTCTAAGTCACTATCGCGAAAACCTGTAATTTGAATAGCACAAATTGATCAACTTTTTGATAAAAGCTTATGTGATAATTATAGACTCACTAGATCACTATCTACCATTTGAAACTACTCTAATAAATTTAATTAAATGCATTCATTTATAACTAATACGTTTAATTAAATTTGAAAAAAAATATAATGTAATGGAGAGGGTTGTGGCCTGCAAGGGGAGGGGGAGTTGGAGGATGAGGGCTATAGGAGGGGGAGGTGGAGGAGGACATGGGGGTTAGAGGGCTTTTGTGGGGAGGAGGATGACAGAGGGGGTGGAGGGGGGTTCTGGGGAGAAGGAGGTTAGGGGGTGGAGGGGGTTGGTAGGGAGGTAGACGAGGAGGTCAGGGAGGTGGAGGAGGAGGTCGGGAGGCGGAGGAAGAGGAGAGGGGGGCTGAGGGGTTTCGTGGGGAGGAAGACAGGGTGGGGGGCTGTGGGGAGGAGGAAGTTTGGTGGGTGGTAGGGAGGTGGACGAGGGGAATAGGGGGGGTGGAGGAGGAGGAGGAGAGGGTGAGAGGAGGGGTTTTGTAGGGAGGAGGACAACAGGGGGGGTAGAGGGGGGCTATGCGGAGGAGGAGGTCAAGGGGGTGGTGGGGAGGTGGATGAGGAGGTCAGGGAAGCAAAGGAGGAGGTTGGGGAGGTGGAATAGGAGGGGGGGGGGGGGGGGGGCAAGGGTTTTCGTGGGGAGGAAGACAGGGGTGGCAGAGGGGGGTTGTGGGGAAAACGAAGTTAGGTAGGCTGAGGGGGGTGGACGAGGAGGACAGGGGGGGCGGAGGAGGAGGAGAGGGTGGGCGGAGGGGGGTTGTGGGGTGGAGGAGAGGGCGGGCGGAGGTCATGGAGGAGGAGGAGGGGACGGGGGTAGAGGGGGTTAGTGGGGAAGAGGATGGCGAGTGGAGGTGGGAGGGGGAGGTGGTGGAGGAGGAAAGGGTGGTACCTCGAGGACGATAGGAGGTGTAGCGACGAGGAGGAGGAGGTCATCGAGCGGGTGGCGAGGAGGAGAGGATTGCACGGTGAGGAGGGGCGTGCGCTCAGGGGGAGGGGGAGATTGAGGAAGGAGATGGGTTGTTGTAGTGGGCATGGGGCACCTTAATACACAATTGGTGGTGATTTCATGAAAACCGTCGCCAATTTCATTAAAAAGATTTCTGTTTGCATGCGAACCAAAATTTCGAGACATTGATCTGCAATGGAAATCTCAAAACCTTCGTCAATTATATACAAGAATTGTTTCATAACTATTGTAGATTTCATGATATTTTACTCTTCGCACCAATGTGAGCGTGGTTTCCATACCACTTTAGACGACGGTTACATGAAAAATTGTTGCAGATGACCACATTTGGCGACGGTTCCATATCTGTCACAAAAATTACGTCACGAAATGCACATTTTCTATTAGTGATATGAAGTTTTCAAGGATACGAATATAATTGATATGATTATAAGGGTATGGATATAAATATATCTTTAATTTTATAAGATTATCCGTGTAAATGTGAAAAGAAAAGAATAGAAATGGTGTATGCGTATACCCCCAAAAGTTTATCAAACTTTCAATTAACTTCTTGCAGTTAACAGAATCTACTCTCATCAGATGCTCGCTGTCTCTTTTTAATTTTGTCCCTTCCTCCCTCCATAAATGAGTGAGCCTCTGAACATCTGCAAGTCAAACACACAGTATCACTGTTACCATTTTGGAGCTCCATCTCTCACTTTGTCCAACATGCACACCCTCTTTCATTAGATTGGGGTCCACTCATTCCCCTAACTGTTTCTCAACAAGGATGTGGTTGCCAAGCTCATAATGATGCAAATGGGGCTTGTTCCCTTCTCTCAGGATGTGTCTTAATTTCATATCGGTATATGTACGGCAGGACTAATTAAAACTTTAACACAAGACCAGCCAAAATAAAAAAGCCTAACTCAACAAGTCTATCACAATCAGATATTCCAGGACTAACGGGTGAGTTGTACCTTTTACTATCATATTATAACCTAATCATTGTACCACCAATGGATAGGTAATTTCATTAAACCAAGACATCCTTCTTGGATGCATAATTTGCACTAACCCAAGATATTCTATTCCTACCTTCATAAAGTATGAAAAAGAGCTATTGAATTTCGGTTTGGTAAAGAATATTGGATTCTTTAGACTCTCTCATCATAAACATTGTATGGGGAAAATTTTAAACCAATGGCAAAGCTCAGAAACGCATCAAGAATTCAAGATTTTGAGAAACTTTGACATTCTAAAGATAGAGTGCTTCTCTGGCACAAATTTTCTTTCATAAATAAAAAAAAAAGAAGACTACGGTAGAGAGATGATAAAGCTCACATGAAATATCATACACTTTTCAACGAGTGGATATCATTGATAATATTTATTATGGTGCAACGTAGATATTTGAACATCACTAATGATAATTTGATTTTGAATTAAATATTTCTAGTGTAATTTAGTTCAAATTAAAAAATTATCAGTGTAATTTAATTAAAACTTGAAATATTTTTGGTATAATATAATTTATGATTAAAAATCACTTGTGATATTAAGTTCATCATAAAATACCACCTATACAATTTAGTTTATATTAAAAAATTATTGCCACAATTTAATTTAAAAGTGAAACATCATCAATATAATTTAATTCACAGCTAAAAATTAGCTGTGTAATTTATTTTATGATTAAATATTGCCAATCGAATTTAGTTTAGATGGTGTGTAAAATTTTGTGTGAATTTTTCTATTAATGTATATTTATGTAAAAAATAAAACACCACTTTGACCTTTTGCTACAAAAAAAAAGTATTTTTCTTTCCTTTGACAAAGTAAGTGTGATGCCTTTGGATTTTAATCTCATGACCTCTTAATTGTTGATGGGAGACTTCCCCATCATAATGACCTATTTGTGGCAAAAGATGCACTTTTCACCTTCATCTTGAGGTGGTGCTCCACTTAATTTCCCACAATAGAAAGACGACATTTCAAATCAGTCAACAACTCCACGGTGAGATCATCTTCTTGAGAAATTAGGTTGTTTGTCCCACCCTAAGGTGTATTTCCTAGTATATCTTTCATTTTGTCCTTAATAGGACATGAATTAGAAATTCTTCCCATTAAGTGAGACCACGAAAGCAAGAAAATAACCTAACATTGTAAATTTTAAATTTCAATTAATGTACCACTGATTCAAAAACTCCTGTCTCAATCCCCCTTCACACAAACAGGCCACAACGGGGGAGAAAGGGACATAGAAGAGAGAGTCGTAATCACCCTAATTCAATTTAAATAGGGAGGAGGACAAGAAGATGGA
Source organism: Thalassia testudinum (assembly GCA_037157565.1). Taxonomy (NCBI): domain Eukaryota; kingdom Viridiplantae; phylum Streptophyta; class Magnoliopsida; order Alismatales; family Hydrocharitaceae; genus Thalassia; species Thalassia testudinum. The sequence goes on along the minus strand of JAZHRO010000019.1, from coordinate 60,651,614 downwards.
CGGCATAGGTCAACATGATGGAGTTAGTGGTGATGACGATGGTGATTACGATGGGAGAATGGGTGATGTTGCAAAATTTCCATCTTCCCTCTCGCAAAGTTCCATACCCTTATTAGTTAATTCTAGATTGTCACTGCACAGACCAAGACCCAATATATACTCATGGTAAATCAAGAAAAGGGGGCTCTTTATACATATGGTCTTGTAAAACACTGGATATTACCTACACATCTTAAAGCTCTCAAAAAGTTATTCGAGTTGCTATGAATTTCTCTCCGTTGATAGATGCTCATAAATTAGTCATATATGAATAGCTTATATGAAATTTAGGATAAATCGTCCATCTAAATATTGACATTTAAGAACTTAATAAAAAGTAGAATTTACTGAATAATATTCTAAGATTACAGGAAACCAAAGTCAAAATAGACTTATGGCTAAGATGATAGATGACAAATCGACTTTTACTTGTACATTAAAATGAATGGGAGAAGAGAGTTTGTTTTTTTTTTTTCTGTCCTTTTCCATCAAAACAGAACATTTCTAATTGGCGATTAATGTTAGAAGTATTTATGTAAATAATATGAGCTTACGAGATACTCAAGGGCATCTTCATACTAGCCACAGTTTAGAAGAACATACATGTAAAAAAATCCCCAAAAGAAAGAAAGTAGGGGGTGGGAGGAGAAGACCATTGTGGAGCTGGTCGCCTCTGCCCCCACTTTCAACTCCCTTGAGATCCCCCACCCATTCTTTAATCTTCTGCCTGCCCTCCTAAACCATTTGAAAATCCCCAAAGAGAGGACCACTCAACCCACACACACACACACACTCTCTCTCCCTCAACTCGAAAAATGGTGCCTTTTTCTCTCTCTCTCAATTAGCCGTCTGCCAAAGAAAAGAATAAAAAAAAAAGAAAATCTCCCTCCCTTCCTCCACCCCCACCAGGAAACACCTCTCACAAGTCCAAAGACTGTCCATTTATATATCAGACCAGAACAAAAAACCCATTTCTCTACCCCTTTCCTATGCTTTTCTTCCCCCCAGGCTCCCGCACAGGGGCTCCACTCCACAGCACTAACCTCTCCGTCTGTGCTTTGAAGCTCCCATCCTTCCCTTCAGAGGCTTTCCTCGCCTCTTGTTCTTGTTTTTGAACCAAAAAAAAACAAAAAAACAAAAAAAAAAAAAAGAGAGAAGGGAAATAAAGCAGCAGTTCCCTTTTCTCCTCTCGCTCGCCGTTGGAAAATTTTCCGCTCATTCTTTCCTCCGCCCCTCTTCCTATCTCGTTGGGTTCCCTCACCCTTCCACTCGTCGGTGGTCGTTAACACACAACCCCCACCCGCCCCACCCATTCGTTCACCTCCCTCCCTTTTTCCCGCAAAACCCATGTTGGGTATCTTCATTTCAAGCTGCTCAGATCCGCTGGACACCCGTTTCCACACACACGGCATACCTCACAGCTCGCACCTTCGCAAAGGTCAGTTTACTCACATGAGGACTTGACTTGCCCAACTTCTGCCCTCTGCCGGATAAGTAAGATAGATAGATAGATAGATTTCCGCAAACCGTCTGTCTTTCTGGGCTTCGTGGGTTCCCCCATGATTCTTCTGCTTTGAGAACTGCTTGCTGCTTATGATGCAAACCCACCACAGAACAACACACCATAGGGCTGAGGGCATTCTTGGGTGGCTAAGGTTCCTATCCGTTCTTAGCTTGTTGTTCCTCCTGTACCTACTTATGCTACAGAACCAAAGGGATCCCCCATCCCAGAATTCACCTCTCTTTGCACCATAAATGGCGTTCCAATGTGGGTGTAGTGTCTGAAGGTTAGCATGGGGAACAGCACCTCCCGCGTCGTCGGGTGCTTCGCGCCTCCCGGCGACGATAAGGACGCCTTGGATCTCGATTTCCTCGAGCCCCTGGACGAAGGGTTGGGGCACTCCTTCTGCTATGTCAGGCCCGTTGTCGGGGACTCCCCCGCCGTGACCCCGTCGGGTTCGGAACGGTTCTTGGTGGATTTGGACGCCGATAATATCGCAAACGGCGGGGGCTTGCTTTGCGCTGAGGACCCCCCCTCGGGCTCCCTCAGGCCTGGCAGGAATTTCCCCGGGACCACCACCTTCAAGACGATATCGGGGGCGTCGGTTAGCGCGAATGCATCCACTCTACGGACGGGGAACCCCGACTGGTTGGCTCTGAGTGATGCCCAGGAACCCGCCGCGACGTTCGAGAGCACCGCCTCCTTCGCTTCGATCCCGTTGCAGCCGGTTCCGCGCGGATCGGGGCCGTTGAACAGCTTCATGTCCGGGCCGTTGGAGAGGGGATTCGCCTCGGGCCCGCTGGAGAGGGGTGGAGTTTTCATGTCTGGACCCTTGGATAAGGGGGCATTCATGTCGGGCCCTATGGATGCAGATAGATCGAATTTCTCGGCTCCTCTCGGGTATGGCAGGACGAGGGCCAGCCTTGGACCTCTCATGCGCAGCATGAGCCTGCAAATGAGGAGCGCCTTCTCGAGGACGTTCGCCAAACATCCTTCTGGTTCTAATTGGATGCGTCGATTCCTCTTGCAACCAATGTCACACCTTGTTTGGCATCCTAGAGATGCTAAGAGTAGAGCCAGCGGCATTCAGGGGAACCCGTCCGATTTAGGGACTTCCGAAAGTGAATATGGTAACTCCCAGAACTTGCAGTGGGCACATGGGAAGGCTGGAGAGGATAGGGTCCACGTTGTGCTTTCTGAAGAACAAGGTTGGCTGTTCATTGGGATATATGATGGGTTTAGTGGGCCCGATGCCCCAGATTTCCTCATGAAGAATCTTTATAAAGCTATTGATAAGGAATTGGAGGGCTTGCTATGGGATTATGAGAAGAAGCAAGGAAATGGATCAGCCAATAATGATGTTGAGAATGGCACTGGTTCTTCTAGAAAAGAGCACCTGATTTGTCAACCTTCTGATGATGGGGTGGGAAGATTGACTATTGATGAGTCTGGGGCTACTCACTTGAATCAATGTGAAACCACAAAGAAAAGTGAGCATGAGGGATGCAAAAGACAATTGGTAGAGCACATGGGATGTGTTGATAAATCATCGGAGCCTAAGGATGTAGTTGAGACAAAATGTGGAGTGGAAACCTTGAATGAAGAATTGGATGGTATGGAAGTAAACCGGGGTTGTGTTGAGGTTTTGATGGAGAAATATGGTGGAACTTCAGAAGCTGCCATACTTCCGGAAGATTCATGTCTCAGGCAGTCTTTGAGCAGGGGCAGGAGAAGCATGCGACTCTTTGAACTTCTTCAGATGGAACTAATGCTCGAGCTCAATCAGGATAATTTGGGGACTGAAAGTACAAGGATGACTTCATGTGATTTTCTGACAAAGGCAAGTGAAGAGTTCTACTTTGGAGAAAGCTTTAGATCATTGCAGCCTATGTCATGCTCCTCCAGAATGTATAAAGGTGTAGAATTGGATGCAGGAGAGGAAGCTCATGGTCATGCTTCATTTCGGGGCTTAAATGATATAGAATCGAGAACTTCTCTTCCATTTTCTGCCCCTGGATGTAAACAGATGATGAAACGCTCTATGATTGGAGCCAGACTAAGAAGGATATATAGGAAGCAGAAATCCTTGCGCAAGAAGCTATTTCCTTGGAGTTATGATTGGCACAGAGAACAATACCCGATCAATGCCGATCAAGGAGCAAAGAATTTGTCTATTCCAACTAGGAGGTGCAGGTCAGGGCCTGTGGATCATGATGCGGTGTTGGCTGCTATGTCACGAGCACTTGAAGCCACTGAGAAAGCCTACATGGAGATGGTGGAAAAGACTCTAGATAAGAACCCCGAGCTTGCATTGATGGGCTCATGTGTTCTGGTGATGTTGATGAAGGATCAAGATGTATATATCATGAATCTCGGTGACAGCCGCACGATCTTGGCACAAGACAGGCAAAATGATTGCCTCAATAATTATATCTCCAAAGATGATTCAAGACCACGCAACAGATCCAAGGAGCCGCTTGTTCACATTGAATTGGACAGGATATCAGAAGAGTCTCCCATGCACAACCCGAACAACAAGTTGGGCAGCTTCAACAAGAACAGGGAGGTTTCTTTTTACAGATTAAAGTTGAGAGCTCTTCAGCTGTCCACTGATCACAGTACTAGTATTGAAGAGGTCAGTAGTTCATACAAGTTTCTCATGTATTTACAGCCATGATTCCTGCATATTTTTTAGTGAGTTATGATTCTGCACTCATTTCATCTACTTAACACTACCAAAATATTAAACCTAGAGCATCTCGTTGACTTGGATAGTTGGTGCTTAGCAATAGTGGCTTTATAAAAAGTGGCAGTCTTGCAAAATAGAAAAACATAGTATTTTTTAAAAGTGGTGGTCTTTGTTTGATTTCTGAACATGTGATCCTGAGTACTGAAAAAACTTTAGGGCTGGTTTACTTGAGGTGTTAATCCCTCTATTTTTTGTTGTGAAGGCCTAAGTTTTTCAAAACTTGCATTTAAGGACGTGTTGTGCCAAATGGTCTTAACCCTCTATTTTTTGATCTTCCCTACTCTTAACATCCATGTTGCACTTCTTATGATCAACCAAAACTTTTTGAAGAATACAACAAGAAATCCATCTAGCCTAAGAGCCCCATCTGCATTAAGATTGCAGACAACCTCCTTTGCCTCCACTTCTGAAAAAGGTTGGACCAGTTGAGTAGCTTGCTTACTCGTGATGATGGAAGGTGCTTTATTCATCCATTAATCTCTGAACACCTTTTATTTGCCTTCTTGTAGAGGTTTTGAAAGGTTTAGCCAAAAATGCCTTGAGTACAATTACTTTCCTACCTTGCACGGTAATCTTCTTTACGGAGCTTCTTTTCCATCTCCCAGTTGTTTCCATATGAGAGAAAAATCTAGTTGCACTACCTTCACTTAACCACAATTACTTGGAACACTACTTACATTTAAAATCGGCACAAGAGGGGGTGTGGGGGGGTGATTAGCGCTTAAGATAATACATACAAAATTAAAATCACAACACAAAAATTCAAACCACAATTAAACACCAAGATTTAGAGAAGAAATTCAAATCAAGAAAAACCTCTATCTAGTTATCCTTAATTAGGATTTTACCCTTGCAATCACAATAATCACTAAACCTCACCACAAATACGAGGGAGGTGTACTTCTATTATATCACCACTTCTTGGATAACCCTAAGAAGTATTTTGTTCTTCCTAAACAGAGAAGAATGGGAAGCCTACAACTTAGCCATCCAACAAAATGAAAATCTGAATATAACAAGATTTTAGCTAAAACATTTCTAATCTATTAATTTTAAACATTTTTGAATTTATTAAGTGTTGTGCAATGGCTCTTGTACAAGGCTTCTAGAACATGAAAATACAACAACAAGATTTTACATAAAGACTCTTGAAGTTCTTGAATTCTTTCCTTAGCTCTCTTTTTGATTGCATCTCCTTTTGGCTTTACATTGAGCTTGGTCATCAACAATGTAGCTTAAATCTTCAATATCTTCTTCTTGAACTTTAATTCATGCCTCTATCTTTGAAATATAAAGTTAGACCAATATACTTTAATTGAAATAATATGATAAGGGGAAGTAAATCAACAAAATATCAAAGTGTAAATAAGAAATAACACTTTGGTTTACGTGGAAATCCCACTCACAAGGAGTGAGGAGAAAATCACGGGAGAAGGTCCCAATAGAGGGTGAGTTTTTGTATGGATCTTCTCAAAGAATAAGCAAAGGGGTGCATGCCTATTTTTAGGCCACCACATACTCCATAATCTCATAGTAGATGATGTGAGACTAAATCAACTACACATATTCCCAACACTCCTCAAGCTGGAGCATGCAATGTTTAGCTTGTACAACATAGAAATCCCACTCTACACAATAGAGTATAACTCTCTCAATCTAGTTCTTGCTTGTAGGTAGGTGTACTAATGATGATAGGGCTGGAGTTGCTGGACAAACTGCTGAAGTTGGCTCTGTCAAGGGCCTTTCCTTTGGAGGCCTCAACTGGTGCTAGTGGCTCCTTATTCAGTATTTATGTCATGGACCTTTCTCTGAAGACCTTGAAACAGGATCTCCCCTTTGGAGTCCATAAAACTGTATCTCTCACATAGAAACTTGACATGGGCCCTTCCTATGAGGGCCTCGAAACTAGATCTCTCTCTTCTAGAGATCTCGAAACTTTGGGTCTCCTAGAGTTGTGATTTCCAATGTGGTAACCTTGAATAAAGAGACTCTCAAATGGGGGATGACTATAATAGGATTCACACTTTCCCTTTCTCCCATACGAGTATGGAAGACGAAATCAATATAAAGAAGGAAGAAAAAAAAATGAACAGAGGAGTTTTTCCCCCTCTTCTCTTGAATCAACATCATTCTTTTTCTTTTTTTAATTGTTTTGCTGATTTCCTTCCTTTTTTATCTTTATTTTGCTTCTATGTTTTTCCTTTTTTTTTCTTTTCCTTTCTATAGCAAATAAGCAAAAAATAGTAAAAACAAAGGGCAGCATTGATAGAATGCCCCATAAATGTAACAATTCGTGAAGAGTAATGGGTTTCTCTCCTCCTTAGGATTCTCACGAGCCAATCCATGATGCCTCTCATGAGATCAATGCTGCAATGCATCCATCAGGCTCCTTCGCTCCTCTTTCCATCCTCTTGATGCGAGATCCACACCGCCTCCATCGCTTGTTAGGGTTTGAGGAATTTAACAAGCTATGATGCCTCCTCTCCTTGAGAAGGTCATGTGCACCACCTTCGTAGATCTTGCGCTCCTCCAAGTGAGCATTGCCACTTCTTCGACTTGTGCCCCCATGCGTGCTTCATTGCCTTTCCACCTCACGACAGGAGTAGAAGTGCTGCGGGTGCCCCTAGTTCCCCCCTCGCATCATCGCCTGCTGTGTCGTTGTGGCCTTGCATGTTGCTTCTAGCGATTAAAGAAGATGGAGAAGCTCTCCATCTCGTCGTGGTGCCTCGTTTGACCGCTCGAATGCCTTCTGAGCTCCGCTTCATCCTCTTATGCTTGGTTTGGTGTGGTGAAATGCTAACTTCGTCTCTCCTTGCGTGTTAGGGTTTACAGAACCCAACAAGCCATGGTAGCACTTCTTTGACTCTCTTATGCTCCTCTTCAGATGATCATGGAGCAAAATAGAACTTCCAAGAATAAGAAAGATAAACATGATAGTCTTAAGAATGAAAATGATAACCCAAGAATTGACTTACTCTGATACTAAGTTGAAATAATATGATAAGTGGAAGGAAATCAACAAAATATCAAAGCATAAACAAAAAATAATGCTTGGATTTACGTGGAAACCCCACTCACGAGGAGTAGGGAGACAACCATGGGAGAATGTTCCAATAAGGTGAGTTTCTATATTGATTTTCTTCAAGAATAAGCAGAAGGGTACATGCCTATTTATAGGCTACCACACACTCCATAATACTACAATAGATGACGTGGGACTAAATCAACTACACATACTCCAACAACTTTATTTTGTTAATATCAAAATTTGGTTAATTAGTACTTTGCACTAATAACGTCTACCTTCTTATTCTCCTCCATATGTTACATTGTTACTTATTTTTGCCTTAATATCAGCATTATGAATAGCTTATCATAACTCAAAAAGCAAACGAATTTTATTGACTCTCTTTACAAGTACATAAAAGCTCGATAAAGATTTCTTATAGTGTTCTGAGCTTACATGTCCAACCTCTTGTAAGCAACCCTTTTCCTCGAGAGTAGTTCAAGTACTTTAGTATAACTTGGATGGGATTTGGAAAATCCATTTTAGTTCAGCAATGGACTAACACACCTAAGTGTTAGGGTAACACTTGGTTGAGTGCTGTCGTGGCATGTAATGGTTAAAAAAATCTTATATTAGCATAGATTCTGCAACTTGGGTCTTTAACACAGTGGGATATTGGATTCCATAGGTATAGGTGAGGCTTAATTTTTTGTGCTTATCACCTTATAGGGTTCCCTCCTGTATGCCTATCGGATAGAATTATGCCACGCTTACTTGGAGTGAATTCTACCTTAAGGAAATACATTAAATGCTTTATGTAATTTTGTTCCAGCTTCTCTTTGAGAAAGCTTTTGCCCTGAAATCCAAAGCAGATGTCATTTTCTCCCTTTATCAGTTTCCTAAAAATGAAAATATTAACAATTGATATGCACAATCTCATAGTCTCATTAGTTGTCCTTAGTTTTCAAAATGATGCTTGACATGCTCTGCGTCATGATCATACATGGATGCATTGTTTGTCAAGTAGTAAATCCATAAGCTAAACAAATGAAACATGGAAGAAATAATTGAAATAAATAAATGGAACTAACCATAAGCAAACTACAATTTGGTCGTTTAATCCACAACTAAGAAAAAAGACAAAAACAAGTAGAAAAGAAACAATTTTGGCAACAAGAATAGATAGAGGACCTGCATCCTCACAGACCAGTTGCTGGTGCTATGCTCAATCCTACATGAGACACTCCTTTTGCAGCTGCTATCATTGGCTGCTATTTAGCTACACCTGAATATAGAGTTCAAGGAGTATATCATCAAAAGTTTAGTAAAGTAGAATATAAAGTTATAAACAAGTCAACAAAATTAAGCTTCATAATACAACAGGTGGGGGCCTATATGACCCTCACCCTTTCTCCTTCCAAAAAAAAGAAAAAAAGTAAACAAAATTAAGAGCAAGCAAGAATTGGATACTATTTAGTCAATCCATTTATTAACTCTATTATCCTTTACCAATTATCTTGTGTGTTGCCTTGGACATTATATTATTAGTCAATTCTTTGGTTGCTACAAGAAGATTGCTACAAATCCCAATAGGTTCATAATGCATAACACTCTTTTGGATTGTAAGGTAGCATTATGCATCAATGATGCCAATTGGTTACTCGCCCATGGCCTTGCATTAGTCAGTAATGGCTTTTCTTGTGGAGTGAGCATGCTGTTGTAATCGACACTGAGCCATAGATAAGTCACATTGCTACTGGGTACCAAAAGAGAAACCTGGTGCAGAAAATGATAACCTGAAATCTTATAGCCAACTCAGAATCTATCTGGTTGGATGTCCACTAGTCACTGGAGGTTACTTACCAACGAACAGGTCTCTGATAGTCTCTTGGACTGTAGGAGCATTGTTTAGAAATGGATGAGCTGTGCATCAACCAGACACCAACGTATGGGGATATTGTATCAATTGATTCATCTCAACCATTCCACATCCATTATCATATTTCATTATAATAAGCGACTATCAACACAATGTTCTAATCTTAAGTAGCAATTATATGAGTTAGCTAGTCATTGTCAAAGCATTGCACTCATTGTGTGTCATCATATTACAGGAGGTGTTTGATTCATGGTAGTCATAGTTCCACAAATAAGTGACCTTCTACTATTTGTTTAATAGGCTCACCATTATTACTAATTAGGGGTGCACATGGATCGGATCAGATTTTAGTAAATCCATCATCCTATTTGGTTTTTCAATATTGAGATTTTTGAAATACTATCCTATCCATTTCAAGGTCTAATCCAATTCAATTTGTAAAATATTGGATTAAATCTGATTGGAATGATTTTTTGTTTTTATTTTTTTACTCTTTGTTTTTAAATTGTGTATGATTTGTTTTTTATTCATGGTTTCCTTTTAACCAATTCAAAGTTTCAAATCTAAAGATCATTTTTTCCCTATTAGGCCATTAACATAATGACACAAAAAGGAACTTTAGGGGCCTCATTCGGGAGAAGGGAATTGGTGGAAGGGAATCTAGGAGTGCCAAGACCTTTTTGGGACTTTTGTATTGCATGCCCTTGAGTATTATGGATTTATTTCTTCTTGTTATATTTGTTGGAGAAAATAAATGTCTTGTTTTAAAGAGAAAACCCTAGCTTCTCTTTTATATTAGAGAGGTTTGGGAAAATTACAAAGATACTCCAAACAAAACATAAAAATGCCAAGAAAGTCCTTAGGCTCAACACTCCCCCTCAAGTTGGGGCATAGATATTTGCAAGACCCAACTTGTCGTACAAGAAATTAAGACGCTTCTTCCTTAGAGCCTAAGTGAATATATTAACGAGCTGAAGTTCTAATGAGACATATGGGGTGCTAATCTTGTCGCTAAGAACAACATCACGAACAAAGTGACAGTCAACCTCAATATGTTTGGTCCTCTCATGAAAGATTGAATTTGAGGCAACATGCGTGGGTAATTTATTGTCACAGAGAAGTGGAACATGACGAGTAGTCTGGATACCAAGATCCTGCAAGAAGGAAATAATCCACATGATCTCACAAGCAACCTGTGCCATGGCTCTATACTCTGCTTCAGCACTTGAGCGAGCTACAATGTTCTGCTGCTTACTCCTCCAGGAGATAAGATTCCCCTCAAGATAGACGGCAAAGTCAGAAGTAGAATGTCGATCATCTATAGACCCAACATAATCTGCATCAGAATAAGCAAGGATATCTAAGCTGCCACCATCTCTGTAATACAACCCTCTACTTGGTGTCCCTTTGAGGTAACTCAGGATGAGCCATACCTCACGCCAATGGCTGTAATGTGGAGCTTGCATGTGCTGACTAGTTATGCTCACTGCAAAATTGATATCGAGCCTTGTGATAGTAAGGTAGAGTGTTAGCATATATTTTCTATTTCTATTTTTCCTTGGTGTATGGCTGTTGGTTTTGGTTTGCTCCTTAGGGGCTTTTATGTACTTCTATCCTTTCGGTCTCTCTCTATATAAGAGAGTCCTAGGGTTTCTAATGGAATTAAGTCATTTCATCCAATTTGGTATCAGAGCACCGGTCCTAGACCGTGGTTCTAGGAATCCTACTCCTCAAGGCCTCCTAAACCCTACCACCGAATCACAATCTCCTCTCTCTCTTCCTTGGTGGCGGCAGTGGCCCCCAACGGTGCTCTGGTGGCACAGAGTAGCCTCATGAGGGGCTGTGGCGGTGCGGGGCTCGCTGCAACAGGGCAGCGGTGCTCCGGCGGTGGCCATCAGACCTCGCACAAGCGCTGTGGCGGCGCAGTGACCTGCTACAGTAGCAGGCGGCGGCGTTGCGGCTTCGAGAAGTGTCAATGGTGCTCTATGGCAGTTGGTATTGGTAGCGACAACCTTCAGACTGGCAGCATCGACCCGTGCAGCGCCGCAGTGGCGGTTTGCGGCGGTGATTGGCGGTGCAGACCTGCAGCATAGGCGGCGCATGGGGTCTTGATTCCTGCGTAGCGGTCGTGAGGGGCTTCTTGCCCTGATCTAGGGACTGCAGTCCCTGTAGTTGTTGCAAGAGGGAGGCTAGGTCTCTTTGGGGCCACCTTGGGTGTTCTCTTTGCACCCAAGTGAGGCCAACATCTATCCAAGGAGGCCTCTTGTCAGCAATGCAGATCTGAATATGAATTTCTTCATTAATGAGTTCATTTCATTTGGTGTGATTGATGGATGCCTTTGGATCAGTCCGTTTCATTGATTGATGATGAGTTGTTTAGTTCCCTTTGGACATGTTGAACTCACCGGGAATTGTTGAGTTCATGATGGAAGCTGCTATGGAAGCAGGACAAGCCAGTCTTAACAGAGACCATCGTGTCAGACAATGTCATCTGAATAGACGAGGAGGCCCTTCTACATGAGGTAGGGGGCACCGTCGTCGACAGGGTAGCAGGCAGTGGGCCACTGGTATGTTCCGTGGTGAGATAGGTCATGTTTAGACTGTGACTAAAGCTACAGAGCGGGCCAATGGGATTGTTAGGAAAGAGGATGAGGCTATGATGTCTACCACTTTAGATATTGCAACTCTTGCTTCTTCTGCAGATGATGGATAGTTGATTGATTCCGGGGCATCTAGGCATCTTAGTGGAGACTAGGAGTGCTTCCACATGATACGTGATGTTCCTCTTGGTAGAACTATTTAGGTGGTTGATGGACATCTTTCTCAGGTCCAAGGCGAGGGGGAGGTTACTATATCCCCTACCTTGAGACTGCTCGGTGTTCTATTTCTTCTTGATTTTCTAATCAGTTTGTTGTCAGTTAGCAGGATTACCAAAGAGTTCAACTGCAGAGCAATCTTTGATGATATGGGGTATGTTTTCTAAGACAAATTCACAGGAAAAACTATTGGTGGTGGACACGAAGGTGTATACCGCTTAGCTCAGTCTCCATTGGCAGTTGTAGGACAGATAGATGTGGCATACAAGGCAGGGACAATACTTTAGTGGCACCGTCGTTGGGACATCCTTCTCTAGATCGATTGAGATGGGTTATTCCTCATTTATCACCTGCTACTAATCTTCTTTGTGACGCTTGCCTAGTTGGCAAGCATTATCGTTTTGGTTATTCTCCTAGTATTACGGTTGCGTCATTTGCATTTTTTGACTTACTCCACATGGACATATGAGGCCTGAGTCATACTCTAGATAGGTAGGGATTCTGCTTCTACTTAGTGGTCGTTGATGATTTCTCCAGATTATCATGAAACTTTTTGCTTCGTAGTAAGTCAGATGCATGAAGTACGATTGAGATGTTAATTAATCAGATCAAGACTTAATTTTCTACAGTTGTAAAGATTGTTAGAATCGACAATGCACTTGAGTTTTGCACCAGGAGACTAGCCCACTTCTACAGCTCCCTAGGCATCATACATCAGACCTCTCACCCCCATACATCCCAGTAGAATGACGTGGTAGAAAGGAAACATAGACATCTCTTAGATGTGGCCCGAACATTGTTGATACATCACAATGTTCTATCTTCCTATTGGGGAGACGCTTTGACTACTTGCTACCTAATCAACAGGATGCTTAGTTCGGTCCTTCATGAGTAGATTCCATATTAGATACTGCATCTAGATAGAGACTTGTTTGTTGTGCCTCCTCAGGTTTTCAGCTGTGTTTCATTTGTTCACATTCTTGGTCTTGGCAGGGATAAGCTTGCTCCTCATGCGATCAAGTGTGTATTTTTGGGTTACAGTGTCACCCAGAAAGGCTACAAATGTTATGATCCCATTGGTAGGTGACACTATGTTAGCATGGATGTCACGTTTCATGAGGTGCCTTATTTTTCTACGAGGGGCCACCAGATGTCTACTTCAGATTCACTTGCCCCGATGCCCTTTCCTCCTGTCTAGCTTGAGGATATTCCTATTTCGACTCCCCTGCCTTCCGCTTCAGATTCTAGGGAGTCCGTAGATGATTTTGAGAAGTTACATGACCCGATGCGCATGTACAATAGACCTCACTTGACTCTGCAAAGGCCATCTCCGTCTATGCCACCAGACTCTCATGCACAGGTGCATGTTGACTCCATTAAGCTGCTTGTTGACGATGGTCCCATAAGTCATTCTACGGTGCTTGATGCTACTAAGGATCTTCTTATTGCTATTAGGAAGGCTTCACGCACTTGTGCCTGCTACCACGTTGCAGGTGATCTTCTCAGTGTTCATCTTAGGAAGTCGTTTGTCCAGTTTACTTTTGCCTTGTCAGCTGCAGAGATTTCCACTACCTATCAGCAAGCCATGCTTCATTAAAAATGGTGGCCTGCCATGGAGGATGAGATGGCTACACTTCGATGTCGCGGGACCTGGGAGCTCACTCCACTTCCTGACGGAGCTACTGTTGTTGGCTGTATATAGGTATTCACAGTGAAATTCAATCTAGATGGGGGCATTGCCAGGTACAAGGCACGTCTAGTGGCAAAGGGGTTCACACAGACCCATGGGGTGGATTTCTTTGACACCTTTGCATCAGTTGTCAGACTTCCTACTGTACGGTGCTGATTGCAGTGGCAGTTCAGTTAGATTGGCTTTTACATCAGCTGGATGTGAAGAATTCCTTCCTCTATGGGGATCTCTAAGAGGAAGTTTATATGTAGCAACTGCCTGGTTTTGAGGCTTAGGGGGAGTGTGTATGTTGATTACATAATGTCATTTATGACCTCAAGTAGAGTCCCAGAGCCTGGTTCCAGAGACTATCACAGGTTGTAGAGGCAGTTGGGTTCAGGAGGTCGACAGTCGACTTTTCTCTTTTTGTCAGGAGGACTAGACGAGGTACGGTGGTACTTCTTATTTATGCTGATGATTTGATTGTTACAGGAGATGATGAGTAGGGTGTAACTGAGATTAAGTGTATCCTAACAGAGCAGTTTGTCATGGACTTGGGAGCTCTATGGTACCGTCTCGATATTAAGGTTGCTTACAATAAAAAGGGCGCGGTCTTATCCTAGAGGAAATATGCTTTGGACATTTTGCAGGAGATTGGCATGCTTAGGGCTAAGGAGGCCAATATTCCTATGGACTCCAAGATGTCACTATATGATGAGAATGCACAGTTGGTAGACAGCAGGCGGTACATAAGTTGCTCTATCTCACTATTATGATGCTAGACATCTCCTTTGTAGTATGGAAACATCTCCTTTGCAATATGGAAATTGAGTTAGTTCATGGCCAGGCCAACACGTCAGTACTGAGATGCATCATTGATGGTGCTCAGATACATCAAGAAGGCCCCTGGGAAGGGTCTTTTCTTTTCCAAGGGGTCTTCCATAACCTTGGTTGGATATTCTGATGCGAACTGTGTTGGGTATCATGTCTATTGCAAATCGACTACTGGGTTCTGCACCTTTCTAGCAGGGAGTTTGATTACATGGAGGAGCAAGAAGCAGAGCACAAATGCGAGATCTAGTGTCAAGTCCAAGTATAGGGCCATGGCTTAGACCACTGCAGAGATGATGTGGATCAGATCCTGGCTTACTGACTTGCAGATACAGTTTTCTAGCCCGATGGAGATGAGATGTGATAATAAAGCAGCCACCTTTATTGGCAACAACCTAGCATTTCATGAGAGGACGAAGTACGTTGAGGTTGACTATCACTACACTAGAGACATCATTTAGAAGGGGTTGCTTTATACCACGCCAGTCACACCTGAGGAGTAGATTGCTGACATCTTTACCAAGCCTTTAGTCAGATCTTTATTTGATTCATGTGTATCCAAGTTGAGCATGATAGATATCTATGCTCCAGCTTGAGTGGGAGTGTTAGCATATTATTTTTTATTTCTATTTTTCGTTGGTGTATGGTTGTTGGGTTTGGTTTGCTCCTCAGGGGCTTTTATGAACTTCCACCCTTTTAGACTCTCTATATAAGAGAGCCGTAGGGTTTCTAATGGAATTAAGTCATTTCATCTAATTTAGAGTAAACGACCCACTGTACCACAATAATGAGTAACATTCTCATACAATGGATCCTCTTTATCAGAAAAGCGGCTAGGAGGTGGTTCCACAGGTATACCGGAGGACTTATTCCCAAGCAAACCTACCTCCTGAAGAATTTGAAGTGTATAATGTTTCTGTGACAAGGACAAACCTGATCCTTGATGGACTGCCTTAATCCTCAGAAAGTATCTTAAGTCTCCCAAGTCCTTGGTAACAAAAGTAGACTTTAAGGACTTGGTCTAGGGAATCCCATCTTCATCATCACCTATAAGAATCATATCATCCACATACACTGCTAGAACAACAAGAGTATGCTCTCCATACTCCATCTTCCTGATCAAGATCGAGTGATCAGTAGTAGAATGGTGGAACCCAATCTTCTCAATCTTTGTACTAAGCCTCTCAAGCCAGGCATGAGGATTTTGTTTCAACCCATATATCGCCTTCCTCAAAAGACAAACAAGCTCCCCCTGGCTGCTATAACCTGGTAGCTGTCTTATGTAGACTTTCTCAGATAAATCACCATACAAAAAAGCATTTTTAATGTCGAGCTGATGTAAGGGCCACTTCTTGATCACAGTAATAGAAACAATAATCCTGATAGAGGTGATACGAGCTACAGGAGAAAAGGTCTTAAAATAATCTACCCCATATGTTTGCGTAAAGCCTTTGGCAACAAGTTTACCCTTATACCTATCAATTGTTTAATCAGGTCTGTACTTAATAGTGTAGACCCACCTACAATCCACCATGGTAGCACCATCAGGGTAAGGTAGTAACTCCCATGTTTGTCGTGACTGTAGGACTTGTATCTCCTCATCCATCGTAGCTTGCCACCTAGGATCACGTGAAGCTTGCGCATAATCCCTAGGGATAATAGAGGTAGTAATAGCTGAAGCAAACTGTTGGATGCCATCCCGAAGGTGAGCAACACCTGTATACTGGGAGAGAGGATGGAGTATAGTGCTTTATTGGGTCTCCTCAAAGGTGATTGCTCCTCTGTGTCTGAATTGCTGTCATCTGCCAAATCAGGAGAGGGCCTAGTGTTTGGCAACGTGTGCGACCTCCGGTGGTAAACCTGAGTCTCCTCCAGGGCAACCTTTATAGATGTTCCTTTTTTTGAGAAGTAAGGAATCTTCTCAAAGAAAGTGACATCAGCAGTGACAACATATCTCTTGCGGCTTGGGTCATAACATCTGTATCCCTTTTGTGTCTTGGAATACCTAAGGAAGATACATTTTACTGCCGTAGGTGAAAACTTGTCCTGGTTATCATATGCCTGGACAAAGCAAGTGCATCCAAAAACCCACAGGGGTAGAGGAAAAGGCCTATCATAATCTAGATAAATCACCTGGAAGGGGATTTGCCCTCGAAGAAGAGACGACGGTATCGATTAATTAGATAGGATGCAGTAAGTATATCTCTCTAGAATTACTTATGAACCTTCATATGGATCATTAGAGTCCTAGCAATATCCAGAAGATGTCGCAGCTTACGCTTAGCTACACCATTCTGCTAGGATGTGTGGGTACAAGATGTCTGGTGAATACTGTCTCGAGAAGAAAAGAGATTCTGCACATCTCGTTGCATAAACTCCAAGGCATTATCACTGCGGAAGACACAAACTGAGCTGTCATACTGAGTCTGAACTTCTACCAATAATTGCTCAATAACGTAGGAAATCTTTGCACGGGTCTTCATCAAGAATACCCAAATAAGGTGGCTATGATTGTCCACAATAATGGTGTAGTATTGGTGTCCTCCTGGAGTAGACACCGTGGATGGCCCCCATACATCACAATGTACTAGGGCAAAGGGGATAGCACTTATTCCAGTGCCCCTCTGTGGATAAGTACTCTTGTGGTGTTTCCTAAGCTGATAGTCCTCACATTGTAGCATTAGGGAATCTGGTAAACTGGCACATATCGATCGCTTCTTCTTATGCGAGGGGTGCGTAAATCTCCTGTGCCATAGCCACGGATCAAAGGTTATGGATGCTGCTTCTGCGAACATCGTGGGTGTGTCAAGGTAATAGAGTCCATCTTGCTCTATACCTCCACCTACAATGTCTCCTGTCTATCTATCTTGGAAGTAACAATAGCCCTCATTAAAGACAATGCGATACCCAAGTTCTTTGTAGATGCAACACATTGACAGATGATTCATTGGGAACTTGGGAGCACAATGAACTATCAACATCTTGGAGGAAGCTTGTGCACGCCCTACAGTTGTAATGGGTGACATGGCTCCATTGGCCACCCTAACTTCCTTGATCCCACATGGAGTCTTAGGATCCATAAGACGCTGCACATCTCTTGTAAGATGGACGGAAGTATCTGAATCAATTATCCACCTTCCTTCGACTCTGGACTTCATATTTTCTTGGGTTGCCAACACAAACCCTTTCAAATCTGAAATAGGACTTCTTGGTGGACGAATCACCTCTTTGGTGCACAAGAAAAGGCTTATCGCTCTTGTGGAAGTGAACTTTTCCACCAACGATGAGAGAAGGCTCATCATCATGATTAGGAAATGTGACATATACTTCGTCACGCACGAGGCAGCATCACAGACTGCAAACCAGAGTGGTGCGTGCCTTGATTGGGCCACCGGCTGACCTCTATCAAATCTGCCGCTAGTGATGGAGAGGTCGGTGGCTTGCATTGCGTGGCTGGAAGGGTCTCTAGCCACCAGTCAGGCGACAACGATGGAGTTGGACTTGCCTGTTGGACTGGCAGGTGCAGGGAGGTCACCGGCAGGGATGGTGATGTTGGCGGATTGCCTAATGTGAACGGCGGCGGCCAGCCCAGCGTGAACGGCGACGACGGTGGACTTCCCTGCAAAAGCGATGGCGGTGGCGATGTAGGGACTATTGCTGCTGTTGCTCCTCACCATCTTCAGAACATTGATTGAATTACCACAATGTTGGTGATTCAATTATTTGTGGTGGAATATTTAGTGGGATATCGGAGCACTGACCTAGAATCGTTGCTTTGATACTATGTTGGAGATAATGAATGTCTTGTTTCAAAGAGAAAATCCTTGCCTCTCTTTTATATTAAAGAGGTTTGGGAAAATTATATAGATATCCAAAACAAAACATAAAAATGGTAAGAAAGTTCCTAGGCTCAACAATATGTAATGTGTGTGTGTGAACAGATGGTAATTTTTTACGAATCAGATTGGATCTGATTACATATAGTATAAATTTTACGGCCTATGGATTGAATCGGATTGGTAAAGGTCTTAACCCAAATCCAATCTAATTAAAACAAATTAAAAAGTTTTTAATCTGATTAGACATCCTAATTGATCGGAGGGTCCGACTCAACAATCTAAGCAATCACAATAAGACAAGAGGATTGATAATCTAGTTTCACCACGAAAGGGTGTACGTTTGGGGGGAGGACTATGCTCCCAATAAGAAAGGAACGATAATACAGTCTCTCCTTTTCTCTCGGATTGCCTGCGAGAGGGCCTCGAGAGCCTCTCTTAACTATTTATAGTGTTGGGATTGGTCTTTTTGCGAGATCTTTTGACTAGATATGTCTGTTGTTAGGGTATGTATGTTGTCAAGTTATTAATTGCGACAGCCATGCCATCACTGTGTTGGACTTTCTTCGCTATCTTCTTGCCACCGGTTGGCGTCGGATCCTTAGGCAGGTTGAATCTCCTGGACCTACCTATATCCAGGCCTTTCCGGGTGCTGGTGGGTCGGATCCATACTTTCGGATGGTCGGATCTCTTGTTGGACTTTTCGCAGAGTTTTAAGTTCGAGGACGCTTTTTGCCTCTCATCACAATCTAATCTAGTCCATAATGGTAAAAAATCCAATCCATTCTAACCCAATCGAATTGGAATGGATTGGATTGTGGATTAATCCAACATGAATTCACCCCTAGTAATGATCACATGTTCACATACGTATGATATTCGTAACATCATTAATCATCTTATGTCTCATGAAGTAATTTTCGATCACATGCATTTATTCATAGTTAAGTACCCATTTAGGAATCAAGATAGCATAAAAACTGGACTTTGGAACTTAGATAAGAATAAAAGAATGGAGCATCACATGTGAAACGACAATCACGTCACATTGTATGGTGGCCATGGTTAAAATACTAGACATAGGGAAGGTCATGGTGACTTAGAATGTGCTTGTTGTTTACTTAGGAGTTATGTGTCAAACATTGTACGACCTTAGGGAACACAGCCGTAGGAGAGAATGAGAAAGGGTAGGGTTAAGCACTCTTTAAACAAGTCAAGAAGAGTAAAACAACAAAGTTTGGAGGCTTAATTCTGCTTGAAATACGCATCAATACATAGAGGACATGAGAAAGTGGACTTAAGGTGCAAAAAATCACAAAAAATGGGCCTTAGAATCTTTGAACTGACTAGCTGAAAGTATCCTAAGTTGGCTCTAAACTAGGAGTTCAGGCCCTAAATTGACCCTTGAACTGTGCATTGAGTGATCTGGACTAGTTTGGCATGCCTTGGTGCATTTTATAATCATGGAGAGGCCTTCAGAGGCCTATTTAGGCCAAAGGTAAGGTCTCATGTAGGGTTAGGGTCTCCTGATGCTTGAAATTGATTTAATTATGCCTCTTGTGGCTGAAACATGAAACCTTGCATAACTTGAGCCCTTAAACTTAGTTTTGTGTGAAGCAAGAATCGTTGGAAAGTTTGCAATGCAATGAAACCAAGGGTATCATATATGACCTATTTCAATAAATTCAACTTGGGTTTGACCAGAAACACAACTTTTCACTTTTTGAGGTGCCCCATCCTTGCCCATTTATGATGGGTATGAATTAGCCCTTATTGATGCACACGGCTTATAAGTGAAACAGGAATCCGGATTTGAGGTTCTTAGAACTATGAAAGACAAAGACGTGTGTTTATCTCTTACATGATCCAAGTAGTAGGAAGAAAAATGCAATTAATGAGAGATTACAATGCATAGGCTTGAAATTATCCCTTGGGAGTTTTCATGCATTGCCTAGAACATTATAATTGGATGAAATGATTCACTTGTTATTGAAACCCTAAGGTTCTCTTATAGAGAAAGAGATCAAAAGGGTAAAAGTACATGAGTGTCCTTGAGGAGCAAATCAAACCCAATAGACATACAATAAAGAAAATAGAAATAAAAAACATATGCTAATACTCCCCCTTAAGTTGGAGCATAGATATCTATCATTTTCAGCTTGGATATACATAAGTCAAACAAAGATCTGGTTAAGGGCTTCGTGAAAATATCAGCAATTTGCTCCTCAGATGTGATTGGTGTGGTATATAGCAACCCCTTCTGGATGATGTCCCTGGTATAGTGGCAATCAACATCAACACGCTTTGTCCTCTCATGAAATATTGGGTTGTTGGCAATGAAATTGGTTGCTCTGTTATCACATCTCATCTCCATAGGTCTAGAAAACTGTATCTGCAAGTCAGTAAGCAGGGACCTAATCTACATCATCTCTGCAGTTGTTTGGGCTATGGCTCTGTACTCAGACTCGGCATTGGATCTTGCAACTGTGCCCTGTTTCTAGCCCCTCTAAGTAATCAAACTCTCAGTCAAAAAGGTGCAGAATCCAGTAGTGGATTTGCGGTCAACATGACACTCGACATAGTTTGCGTCAGAGTAGCTAACCAAAGTCATAGAGGATCCCTTGGAGAAGAGGAGACCCTTCCCAGCGACCTTGATGTATCTAAGCACCATTAACGTTGCGTCCCAATGCTGACGTGTTGACTTGGCCATGAACTGGCTCAGTCTCCCCACTGCAAAGGAGATATTTGACCTCGTGATGGTGAGATAAAGCAGCTTGCCCACAAGCTACCTTTATTGTTTGCTATCTACCAACTGTGCATCATCCTTGTAGAGTGGTATCTTAGGATCCATAGGAATATTAGCTTCCTTAGCCTCAAGCATACTCCTACAAGATGTCTAAGGCATACTTCCTCTGGGACAAGACCACACCATTTTTATTGCGAGCAACCTCAATACTAAGAAAATATCGTAGAGCTCCCAAGTCCATGTCAAATTATTTTGTTAGGATACGCTTAATCTCAGTAACACCTTGCTCATCATTTCCTGTGACAATTATGTCATTAACATAAACAATGAGTATCACAGTATGTCGTCCAGTCCTCCTGACAAAGAGAGAGAAGTTGGCTGTCGATCTCCTGAATCTAACTGCCTCTACAACTTGTGACAACCTTTGAAACCAGGCTCTGGGGCTTTGCTTAAAGGCCATAGATGGCATTCCGTAGTCGGCATACACACTCTCCCTGAGCCTCAAAGCTAGGTGACTGCTGCATGTAGACTACCTTTTGGAGATCACCATAAATGAAGACATTCTTCACATCTAGCTGACATTCTTCATATCTAGCTGATGCAAAGGTCAATCTAACTGAATTGCCACTGCGACTGGCACCCGTACAGTAGGAAGTCTAGCAACTAGTGAGAATGTGTTAAAGAAGTTCACGCCATAGGTTTGTGTGAACTCCTTTGCTACGAAGCATGCCTTGTATCTAGCCACACCATCATCTGGGTTAACTTCATAGTGAATACCTACCGACAGCCAACAAGTGTAGCACCATCAGGAAATGGAGTGAGCTCCCAACTCCCATGGCCTCTAAGAGCAGCCATCTCATCCTCCATGGCTGCCCGCCATTATAAATCAAGCATGGCCTCATGATGAGTAGTTGGAATCTGAGTAGCAACTAGCGCTTGAGTGAATTTGATAAATTTAGGGGCTAAGCCGTCAGTAGCAAGTGCCATGGCCGTAGGGTAAATTGTGTAGGTCCGTGGTCGCTTCTGAATGGCTATCGGAAGATCAAGATCATCACCTGACACATCATCTGTCTTGTCTCTGTAATCATCACATGGTAAACATGCATCTGTCTAGTGATTTAAATGCCGTCGGCATGCTGTCGGCAATGCCATTTTGGGAATCTCTTCATGCCGATATGGATATAATATCGAAATGCTGGAGTTTCGTCGGCATGCCAACCATATCAACGGCATGTCGGTGATATGGTCAGCATACCGACAGATGCCAATGTCGATGTTGATGAGCTTGTTATGTGCTGCGCTGCTGACTCTTGGGCGAGAAACTCAACCGCTGAAACACATAGAAAACTTGAAAAGGGTGGAGACGAAACACACTTGAGAAACAATTGGAGAACACACACACACCACGATGAAACACGATAAAACTCTTATTGTTACATAATCAGCATTTGATTTTCTTAAAATTGATATCATTTTAACTACTATCTTTTTTGTCGGCATGCATCGGTATGCCCTCGGCATTTCCAGGATATGCCCTTGTCATGTCCATTGATATGCCCATCAAAAAATAGGCATTTACATGACGCGCCCTCGGCATGCCCATGAAATGCACACTTAGAATTTCATCAGCACAACGTCGAAATCGGCATTTTAAATCTTTTCAGTATCTAAAGGACACATCAGAAGCCAATAGTGAAGGCGAGGGTGAAGGTTCCTAATAAGTAGTATGAGGACGGATATATGTTTGAAGTGACTTAGTTAGACGAGGAAGAGAATGCGTAGCAGGAGGTGGTGATGGTGGTGTAGTAGGGATAAGAATCTCCGGAAAACTCCTAAAGCGAATGGAGGTAAATGGCATAGGCGTCATATCACTCTCAGGAGGCATCTGAGTAGTAGATGTAGAAAATAAGGGTATCGCCTCATGAAAGGTAATATCTGCCGAAATAAAATGCCGAGAAGTGGATCAAAACACCGATGCCCTTTTTCCGTCAGGGTATACCCAAGGAAAATACACTTAACTACTCTCGATGTTAGTTTATCCCTACTCGATCTCAACAGGTGGATAAAGGCAACACAACCAAAAGTCCAAGGGGTGACGTGAAACAGTGGGCGATCAGGATACAACTTGCAACGGAATCTATTCATGTAAGGCAACGTTAGGCATCCGATTGATGAAAAAACATGCAGTCAAAATAGCGTCACCCTAGTAAAGAGAGGGAATCGAATGGTGAATTAACAAAGTACGTGCAACTTCAAGAATATGACGATGTCTCCTCTCAGCAACACCATTTTGCTGAGAGGTATGATGGCATGTGGTCTTATATATAATGCCATAACTAGAAAAGAAAGTACGCAAACGCATGGTACAAAATTCCAAGGCATTATCAGATCGAAAACGTTTTACCAAGAAAGAATGCTAAGTTTTTATTTCTTTAACAAAATTCTCAATGATTTGTCCTACATTGGATTTATTCTTCAGAAGAAACATCTAGGAAAATCATCAACTAAAACAAGATAATATCTGTTCCCAAGTCAATCAGGAGTACGACTGAGACCCTAAACATCCATATGAATCAACTTAAATGTAGAAACAGATGAAATAGAAGTAGAACTGGAAAAACTAACCCTGTGGTGCTTGCCCAGCTGACAAGCATCATAGGTGAGAGCAATAGTGGAGGGTATGTGTGGCAAAAGACGTCTGAGGCGATCAATAGGTAAATGGCTAAGGCAATGATGCACTGGAGAGGAGATCTAGTAAAAGCAAGGCCCTGGGTAGTAGAGGCAGCAACAACAGTATGGCTTAGACAGTACACCCCCCGTTCCTCACGTCCTCCACCAATCGTATTCCTAGTGATCTTGTCTTGGAAGACATAAGAAGACGCATCAAATATAGTTCGACAGTTTAAATCTCTAGTAATGCTGTAAACAGATAGTAAACTTGAAGGGAAATTAGGCACATAGAAACATCTGTCAGTCTTAAAGTAGGAGATAAAAACATATTTCCCTTGTCAACCAATGGTGAATGCTTCCCATCTGCCACCTGTACGGTCTTAGTTGGTGTAACTAGTGCTAACTGAGAGAAAGAGCTCCTGTCGCTACATAGGTGTTTGGATGCATTAGAATCAATTAACTAATCACTAGAAGACGAGTGATGACATACCAATCATAGGTGCCTCAGAAGAGGTGGCAATAGCTACAGTGTTTGGAGACTGAGAAGAAGATGTCTGAGTCAACTGAGCAATCTGCTGATGCAAGTTCTCAATCTCTATGCTCAAAGAATTAACAACAGGATTGGAGAGAACTTCATTTATGATCTCGGCTGCTTGATTGGCCACAGGTGGCCTATCATGCTTGTGCTAGCATGTAGCTGTAGAGTGGCCAAGTCTGGCACAGTAGGTACACGGAGTCCTAGTATGTGTACTATAAGATTGTCTACATCCATGACCATGTGGCAGGAAAGGGAGCACCCTTGCCACGTCCAGGGATCGCAATCAGTGCGGACGTCTGAGCACCAGAGTGAGGAGCAGGAGTGCACACTACAACTCTGTTGAGTCAACTATAAGCTTCCTCTAGGGTAGGAAGCTTAGGAGTGGTGATGATTTGATCTCTGACTACTGTATACTCAAGGTCGAGGCTTGCCAGGAAAAGAGAGACTGCCAACTGTCTCTTAAAGGTCTTCCAGGACTCACAGGCACACCCCGGTAGATAGGAGTGATGCCTCTCCAACATTCCCTTTTTGAGGGAGTAGTACTGTGGTAGCGTGCGTCCTTCCTGACGCAAATAGAAGAGGTCGTAAAAGACCTGAAAAACCCATGGAGAGTTCTTGGCATGTGAATAGGTGTCATGCAAGGACTCCCACATCACCTTTGCTGTAGTGTAATACATGATCTCATCCCCTATTCGGGGAATAACTGTTTGCATGAGCCATGCACAGACCATGGCATTGTCGTCCCAATTAGCATTCGTACTAGTCTTATTCGTAGGCTTCAGATCTGTAAGAATGTGGCTCCTTTTATGACCCCTGGTAGTCACAATGAAGGCCTGGCATCACCGTGGGTAGTTGGTCTCATCCAACTTGACGACATGATCAAGAAACAGATTCTTAAGTATCCCGGTGTTCGAAATAGAGCCCGGCGTTACCTCGGACTGATTATCTGAAGCTATCTTCACAATCTGAAAGCCTCAATCAAACTTCTATCACCAAGACAACATCAAAAGACCTGAAACAGAATGTGTTCAGATCTGCATCTTCAACAAGAAGCCCCCTTGGATGGGCGTTGGCCTAGCCTGAGTGTAAGGAGAACACTCGAGATGGCCCCAAGGGGACCCAAGCTCCCTTTCCCTGCGACTACGAGGAACGTAACCCCTAGGGTAGGGCAATATGCCCCTCACAATCGCTGTTGGCTGCCCATGCGTGGGCTGCACCACCTTGCGCAGCCTTTGAACCACACGTAGAGATCAGAGGTGACTGCTGTAGACCATCGCGCCTCACCGCAGGTCGCTGCCGATCATCGCACCACGCTTCAGAGCGTCGTTGCGGCTAGATTGGTGCTACCAGGACCTTGTCGTGGTCGCCTTGGCCTCGCTGCACGTCGTTGGCTGTGCGCTTAGCATCGTTGTGGCTAGATTAACATTGCCAGGACCTTCCTGTGGCTGCCTTGGCCAAGCTGCACGCTATTGGCTGCACGCTTGGCGCTGTTGTTGTCATAGGGGAGAGCCCTTGGTGCATCGACACAGATGGCGGGGAGAGAGAGGAACGAGATTTGGTGGTAGGGTTTCGGAGGCTTTGGGGGTGGGATACCTAGAGTCACGGTTTAGGACTGCTGTTTTGATACCAAATTGGATGAAATGATTTAGTCGTTATTGAAACCCTAGGGCTCTTTTATATAGAGAGATCGAAAGGGTAAAAGTACATGAGTGTCTTTGAGGAGCAAACCAAACCTAATAGTAAAGTAGAAGTAAAAAAACATATGCTAGCAATTATCAAGATTACCCAATTAGGAAGTTTGGATGTTTCTATCCATTTCTTCACAATGATGAAGCTGGTGATCATTCCTTTTCTCATACTTGATACCAAAATAATGCAGAGCTCGCTTAGGGTCTTACAATGTTGTTATATATAGCTGATGGCTCTTAACATGTAAAGGAAGATATTCATCTTTTGGGATTTCTTCCTTGGCTATCTTGTAAACGATAAAAGATCAAACTTGACCTTTGTTACCCCCGCCTTCACTCATCAAAAACAGAAGGAAAAAGGCAAACTTGAGATCATACATGATAGTGTACTAAAGAGGTCCTTGATCCAATTCAAAATTATCTCCACTTGTACACACTTGGTCCTTCGATTATATGGTTCTTTCCTGAAATTTTATGAGTAGCAGGACAATGTTTGATATTTGAGATGGTTTTTGTCGTCCAGTTTGGAAGTGATTCCTTGAATGTAAGGATTGATAGGACCATAGGAAGATGTTATCTGTCTTTGGTCTGCTTGAGTTGGATGACTTCAGTATTTAATGTGTTGAGAAGCTTGAACATGGATCATGAACTTGTTGGTCTACTTGCCATCAAGCATCTTTACCCTGTTACCCCATGTTTAACAAAGATGAATCTTGTATTGATAGAAGAGTCAATAATGAATGGAGAGAGCAAGATGCAATGTGGGAATAAATGATTCTGTAGGTGGCAATTGGCAAGGTTGTTCTTGGGGGTTTGGGATGTTGGGGAAAAGCCTTGGACTCCGTTCAACAATCGAACAGGTTGGGGAGTCGAATGATTTGGTCCCTAGTTTCCCATGACATCTTAGAAGCGTGAAAATATAGGCATTTAAAATTTCTGCGAATTAAATACTTTGGTTGGTGTTCGGAAAACTCGAATAACAAAAATCAAGAAACTACAACTTATGTAACTAGAACCACATTGGAAGAACTAGTTTCTTTCCATTATGAGATCCCTACAAGTAACGAGTTATACCTGTAGCTAGCGTAGCACAACACCCCATGTGTTGTGCCTCCTCAAATTAGTCTCGCCTAGAGGGACTTCCTTCTTTTTGGTAGGTGGATGAAGCTCTTTATGTTGATAATACTTTGATTCGAACATGCATGGTGCGAACACTTCGCGATCCTCGAGGCGACCCTCGCCTCAAATCCTCCAAGAATTGCTTCTGCCATGGATTCAAAATCCATAGCAAGCAATAGCTGAATGTCCAATAGCCCTCCTGGACATTTGGTTACAAAGGGCAAGGCTAAAGATTTAGCCTTGAGGATTAAACCCATAGGGGGAAGCACAAGCTAGATGACCAAGAGCCCTCTTGGTCATCGCCCTCTAGTAGCAAAGGGGGAGAGGGATGCAATTGCTAGGATTTTTGGCCATTTCCCTTCTTCTTCTTGGCCTTTAAATGATTGGATCAAGAAGAAGATGAAGATGAAGCAGAGAAGGCCGACAATCCTTCTCTTATCTCTTTCTTGGAGGAGGGTGCACACAATCAATTGGTTTGATTGGAATCAATTTAGGGTTTCCCTTTAGGTTTAGGAGATATTACAGGAATCCCAATCTAATTCTAATATGGTGTGAACCCTTGGATCTCCATTTAAGGTTTGGGATCTAATTCCACTTGAATTTTATAGGATTGACCCATAACAACTTATGGGATGTTTAGATCTAGTATCTAAACATTAATTAATTGCAATCTATCCTTTGGATTTTATACGTTATAAAATTAAGTACAATTAATCACCAAATTGAATGCGATTTAACTCCTTAAATCACATCAATTAATCTTACAAGTAGGAACACACAAATCATTATTAGTTTCATCGCGTCAATAACGAAGAGTTTAGTATTAGTGGAATTATGGTGCTATGGCACTGTCTCCCTTGAGTATTTCAAATACCCATAAATCCTTCAGATTGGAAGACATATGTAACCCTTAGGATTAAATCTTAGATTCACTGATCATCTTATCATGGGTTACACATTTTTCATGTTTTCCTTGTATCATTGGGACGGGAACGAAGATCAGATCCATTCTCAAAGGATTGTCTTCTTCACTTTTATGTATGGGTTTGATCAGGATCCATATGACAATGCATGGATTTTGTACTTCCGAAAATATGCAAAGCGAGCCTGAGTCTCCCGATTTGTTGCATACACTTACAACAGTTGATCTATGTGATCTCTTTGAGAGATCATGTGTCTCTTATGCCCCCATATGCACACTAGCATTCCAGTCTCAACACCAAGGTGTTGCATTAAGTATCGGTCTACTAAATGTGCATATTCAAACACCAAGAGACATCTATCTCCGGTCAAAGGATACGCCTTCTCTATGACAGTGATAAGAGAATGACTTTCGCATCTCCATCTCGTCAAGTTAACTCCTTAACTTGCTTGATAGCCCTGAATCTTTATTCCTATGTAGATGATGTATATCAAGGGCATTAGTCAGGTGACAGTTTCTAGAGAAGATTGCTACTCTTCTCATACTGGAGACATTAGTTGGATATCATGATGATTCTTGGTGACTTATTGAAATCCTCGATCCAAATCATTTGAATCTTTCGATACTTGTCATCGGTATATTCAACTTGGCACAATGCATTATCCTAATTGTACTGAGGGACTCATCTGATCATATTAGTATGTCCACATGATCTGACATTTAGATCTGAATCACCGATCAAGTGATTCGACTGAGGGTTGCTCACTTAGGATACAAAACTCCAACAGGGGAAGGGGTAGGTGTCCAAAAGCTAACTACAGTGACATGCTATGGTTGGGACCAAATGCATGTGGAACAACAAATACAAATTGAAGTTCAAGTTGTCAAGTGATGATTCTCAATCTGTTTGGTGAATTGTATCACCATTCCTAACACGACACATAGCAAGATGGACTGTGTGATATTTTTTCCATTTAGGGAATCTTGCTGGATTAAATATGGAATTTAAAAGCATCGTTTTTTTTAGAAGAAAGTTAAAAGCATGATTATTATTAACTCTGTTGGATTTTTGAGCTTGCTAAGATGTTATAAATTGAACACTTTTTTATCACCATTCCTAACCAGATACATGGCAAGATGGATTGTGTGATATATTTTCCATTTAGGGAATCTTGCTGGATTAAATATGGAAGTTAAAAGCATGGTTTTTTTTTAGAAGAAAGTTAAAAACATGATTATTATTAACTCTTGGATTTTTGAGCTTGCTAAGATCTTACAAATTGAACACTTTTTCGTTGAGAGCACGATGGTTTTACTGCACAGCAGCACCCAAGCGGCTGCTTCTATCCGATCACCGGCATTGATTTCATCCACTGGCTCAGATTATACGACCATAAACAAAATTCCTCCCATCCCCATTTGCTCTCTTGTACTTTGGTGCATACCTCCCATCTTCCTATCCCTCCAGATGCTGCCACCTTCCCTCACCATTACAACTTCTCCTCTGTCTCGCATTTCCCAGTCCTTGCACCCCCACTTTCCCTTACCCTCAGGGGATTTATGCTTTCCTCTCCTCTGTTGCCTACCCTTCCACCAGGTGCTGCCCCTCTGTGGTTAGGTGTACGATGAAGCAGGTGGCAAGGGTGCTTGGACTGCGGTGAACTTGTGCGGTTCACTAGGGTCTCTATCCTCACGTGCATCATTTTTTTTTTGGGCAAAAAGTTGATATTATTAAAGACGAAGTTACAAAAACATAAGCCAAAGAACTTTCCAAAAACCATATGCTAAGCAACTTTTCAAAAAAAACAAGCGAAGCTGTTCTAATGAACTTGACAAAGATTTGTATATTCATCCCATTCCTTAAGGGCCATAATGAAGAATTTTTTGTTTCCCAAGCATCCATACAGTGCTGGACAAATTGGTCAGAAATTCAGAAATGCAATGGATTGTTGGGAAAATTGAAAATCAGATCCTACTCTGAGGATGGCAAGGCCGATATGGAACAATACTTCTTTATTTGCCTATCATTACCCATTCATTTTGCATAACAATCTGGCTGTTTGTCATCATCTCTAAAATGTTTGAAGAAAGAATTGAGTGATTCAAACCGCCAATGTATTCTTCTTTCCTTAAAAAGTCATAGGACACAGCAATTAGTGATAATCGGGGATTTATGGTTGGTGTTTTATTGATAATTAATGGGTAGCTTTTGAAGACTTCATCCATTTGGCATTTTTTGGATGCCCATTTTCTTTTTTCTGTAATTTTTTTATGATTTAGAGGGAGGGTGGTGGTTAGGGTGTAGTAGGCATTGGAGGAAGGGAGAGGGACAGGGAGGAAAAGATGGGGGCATGGGGAGGGGCTTTGTTTGGGGCTGGGGAGGGGGGAACATGGTCTGCAAAGGGAGGGGAAGGTGGTGGTGTCATGAGGGGGGCTCGGGAAATGAGGGGTGTAGGGGAGGGGATGAAGCCATAGAAGGTGGTGGCATTGAGAGGGATAGGTGGATGAAGATGCACAGCAGAATGCAGGAGAGGAAATAGAGATGTTGAAAAGAATTTATTTGTGGTGGTATCATTTGAACTAAGGTTCAGAAAGTTGGTATGTGGTATTCGATCGGTTGGGTTTCCACATAGAGTATGTGGTATGCTGAAGAGTATGTGGATGGGTATGCGATTTTGTATTTTTAATGTAAAAAATGTTAGTCAACTTGCTAAAATTTGTATTATACATCCTAAACATACGAAAAATCAAAGCTGTAGGCATAAAGCCTATGTAGTGTTTGCAATTTACTCAAAGATCATTTATCTTCCCTTTAGGGTTCCTGAGAACCCAACAAAACAGCAGCAAAACGTCGGCATCTTCTCCTTCGTCTTCCTCTGATCTTCGCACGTCTTCGCTAGACACGTGTAGTAGAGTGCCATTGAGTCCCATTGGTCGTGTGCGTTTGCGTTCACGTTCATGCCCGACTACAAGTGGTAGCATAGGCAGTTGATGTCGCCCGTGCATGCCACCTCGAAGATGTTCCTTGCAGGTGCTTTCTTCAATGGCACCGATGGAGAGGGCTGATAACGAAAATACGCAATTTGTTAATTAGGGTTTTGGAAGTCGTTGTAATACGTAAATTCGTTTCTCTTTTAAAATTTGTAACCTAGATAGGGGAGTATCTAGGGTCGTCCAAGGAGGCAACTTTTGCGAAATTAAATCTCTTGCTTGGAAATCGAATTCAACTTTCTTTTTGGTTTTTATATATATATATATATATATATATATATATATATATATATATATATATATATATATATATATATATATATATATGATTTTTATGGGTTTTGAAATAACGGGTACTTGCGAATCTTGGTGGGAAAGGAACTTACACCTAAAATGCTAAAATCTAAGTGACAAAAGATAACCTCTTTCTAAGCTCAACCTAGGCGCATGGAGGTCTAGGTTAATTAGAAAAAGGAAGTGAAATTACACTAGAGATAAAGTAAGTAATGCAATAAAAAGTGCAACAAAAATTTAAGGCAACTTTAAAATTAGGACAAAAAATGTTTTACATAAAACCCTAATAGAGGAAAGCTTGTCCTACAACTATCAAGGTACAAAAATAAAATAAGAACTAAAGGTCCTGATGATGAAGATGGTGAAAAGGGGAAGCTCCTTGCTCCAAGCTTAGTGGCTCTTAGACTTGAAAATGGCTCCTCCTCCTTCCTTGCTATGCTCCTCCAAGATGGTGTCCTCCAAGGTGGAAGCTACCACCTTCAATGATCTCCTTTAAGGGTGGGCGTGCACCACCCTTACTCCTCCTTGCCTGGCTGTCCTCCTAGTGGGGGAGTGCTGCTCCTCTTTGGCGTGGCACAAGGGAGAAGAAAAAAGGAAAGAAGGCACCAAGGGGGCAGGTAGGATGCCCCCTTAATCTTCTCTTCTTCTTCTTCCTTGGCCGTGGATATGGTGGTTGTAGGGTGGAATTATACTAAAGGGAGGATGATTTTTTTGGTGGAATATGATAGGTATTTATAGAGGTGGAGAGGGGGGTAGTAGGTGTGGGTTAGGGGGATGGCTAGGATGTGTTTAGGTGGTGGTTATGGGTAGTTAATGTAATCCTAGGGCTAGGGTTAGTTGGCGCCAACCAAGGGGGTGCCATGGGAGGTAGTTATGGTGGTGGTCTCCCATGAAGTTGGTGCCAAAATAGGTCTTCTAAAAGGGGGTTAGGTGGCACCATGTAAGGAAGGGTTGGGATGTATTTGGTGGATGGATGGATGGCCATGATGGGGTCTTAAGTTGGCGTCAAAAGAGAGGCTTCTAGAAGGGAGGTTTTGGCACCAACTTTAGGTGTCTTTGGGAGGAGGTTGAGGGGTGAAGGGATGGCTTGGGTTGGTGCCAAAACAAGGGTGGACTAGGTAGAGCTTAGGTGGACTAGGTGGGCTTAATTGGTGGAACTAGTTAGGGTTAAGTTGTAGGTGGTGGATGGCAAGGGAGTTAGGGCCTAGCTAAGCTAGCTAACTAGTAATGGAGTACAGGAGGAGGCAATGGGAGCTAGGGTTTGTGGAGAGGAGCTGGACAGAAGTCGTTTGGAGCTGAAATGGAGTTGGCAACTGCTGAAGAGGATGGCATGGAGCTACTTTAGCTGGCTTAGCTTGCTAGTTCTTTGCTAGCTGTTAAGCTAAGCTAAAGAAAGCTAGCTTCTGCCACAAGGAGCTGAGGTGAGCTGGGTTTGGTGCTCCCGGGGAGGATTAAGCTGGTTGAGGTAGCTAAGGTAGCTTAGTTCAACTGAGTTGAGCTAAGCTGAATCCTCGGGACGTGGACTTGAGCTTCCTGAGCTGAAATGAAGTCATCTTCAGCTGGATGCAGTTGAGTGGAGCTAGATCAAGCTGGTCCTGAGCTGAGGTGAACTCCAGTTAACTCAGCTGAGCTAGCTAGAGCTCACTGTGAACTAATGGAAGCTGAGATGAGTTAGATTCAGCTAAGTTGAGCTGGATCTGAGCTGACCTGAGCTAGGGTGACCTAAGCTGAGCTCTCTTGAGCTGCTATTTAGCTGAGATGAGCTGAATGGAGCTAGGATGAGCTAACCCTAGTCCAAGTGAGTTGAAATCCAGTTATGGTGAGTTGGATCTGGATGAGTTCCAGCTAGTTTGGGCTTCTCCTTTACCAGTTGCCTTCCTAAGTGCTAGGGTTCTAGGGATCTGGCAATCTGTATATCCCTAACATTCACAAAAACACATTAAAAAGACAATAAAAAGTGCAATGCATGCCTACCCTAATTGATGCCTAAATGCAGCCCAAAAACTCGTTTGCGGAGCAAAATCCTAAGAGTTAGGTTTATTTTAATGCATAAGAACGATGATAAATTGACGTTTATCAAGGGCTGCGTTGAGGTCCGTGTCTTGAGATTGACGTCAGACCACCAACGGCGATGGGGATCTGCTTCAGGGATGCCATCGGGTTCAACCTATATTGGCCCAGCACAGGACCTACGAGGGGCATCGGTTGGGCGCCACCCGCGGGAACTGTTAGCTGAATCGTGGCCACAATGGGCTTTCGTGTTAGGATCTGCTTCGACCTTGACGGCTTATGGTGAAGGTTCCCACTGTAGGGAGACCATCGCTGTTGCCATCGCAACCGAGTGCTGGTGGTGCCATTAGGGGTCGCGATCTTTGCTGCCATGACCAGTAGTGTTGCCGCAAAGATGCACCACTGCTCCATGCCTCCTCGCAACTTCTCCTTTAGATGAAGAGATTGAAACTCCAAAAATAATAATAAACATGATAATCTTAAAAATGATAACCAAGAACAAATCCACTCTAATACCAAGTTGAAACCTAAAATAATGCGGAAATGAATCAAAGCAATAAACAATCAAATAACGCTTAGGTTTATGTGGAAACCTCACTCACAAAGAGTGGGGAGAAAACCACGGGCGAAGGCCTCGATACGGCTCGAATTTGTTTATTTCTTCTCAAAGAATAAGTGAGGGGGTACAAGTTTATTTATTGACCATCACACACACAACAAAGTCCCACTCCACTATGTAGGACTAAATAACCACTCAACACAACATCCAATCCGCAAGTCAGAGCAAGTTCTGATCGTAGGTTTTATCCTTTTTTTATTGCACATTTTTTTTTCCTCTATCATTTATTTTGGAGTTATTGTTCCACAAGGAGGATGTTCTTTGTCTCTTCCTCAGTAAGATAGTTGATCGCTTGACAACATCAACACTCAAGGAGGATGTGGTGTTGATGAAGAGGCTGTAAATAGCGGTAGCCAATCCAATCCATATTGATGATGATGGCCATGCCTTCTCCTCGAGGTAGATTCACACTATGGCAGAAAAAAGTTGAAGTAGCAGTCGGGTGTAGCACGATCGAGTGAGGGCGAAGGAGGCTGCTGGGTTGGGCATGGAGGCCATCGAGGCAAACCTTCTCCTGGCGATCCGCAGCATCTTCAAATTGCCACCACTACTAGTATTAGGGTTACCTCCGACGGCTTGACACTTGGGGTGATTGGGCGAGTGAGCGAGGTAGAGATAAAGGGGTGTGATCGACTATCGCGAAGGTCTCACGTGCAGTCAGATCGTGGCGCAGCGATGGGCGGTGCTCGGAGGAGTTGTGTGTGATCCTTACACCACTGACAATGGAGGCGATGGCGATGATGGGCCACAATTTTCGGCGAAGAAGGTGACGACGATGTTGGCGGCAATGAAGGAGCACAGTCGTGTGGCCGAGAGATTAGAGAGGAGTTGACGCACTCGAGTGATATCTGGTGGAGATCGCGGAGTCCATCTTGCGACAAGGCTCGATGAGGATCTCGGGTGATGTGACCAAGTGGAGGGATTTGGTTTCTTCTTTTTTTGTTTTTGCTCAGGCAGTAGTGGGTTGTGGCTCACGTAGAGGGTGTAGTTGATTCTTTGTTGTCCTCAGAGTTGTGAAAAAAAAGAAGGAAAATTTAAACAAAGTAGGATACAAGGAAGTTGAATAAAAAAAAAGAAATGAAGAGAGAAGAAAAAAGAGGAAGATTTTTAGAAAAAAATAAAAAAATGAAAAAAAGAAGATATTTTTCAAAAAAAATTCAAAAAAAAATCAAAATAAAAAATTATGATGAATGTTTATGAGAAGAGAGGGAGAAGCTCTTCTTTAGTATTATCATTTATGTTTATGATCATTATTTATTTTGATTGTATTTCTTCTCGTTCTTATTTTCTTTTCTCATATGAGTATTGGAGAAAAGGGGAGTGTGGATGCCATTACAGTCACCTCCATTTGGGAGTCCCCTTTGTTGCAATCCTAAGGCACGATGGCATCCTCTAGCAATTCTGAGGTGACATTAGATACCGCTACGGACATTAGGAGTAGTTGATCATCACATGAAAAATCCAACTCTGGGAGGTCCAGAGTTTCTAGGTCTCTAAAGAGGGAGATCTAATTTCGAGGTTCTTAGAGGAAGGGCCTAGTCAGTTTCTATGTGAGAGATCCAGCTTTGAGGTCTTCATAGGAACCAGCACCAGTTAAGATATCCAGAGGAGAGGCCCCTGTTAGAACCAACTAACAGCAATTCATCGTCAAGCTCTAGCCAATTTGATGTGTCGTCATCAGCATACCTGCCTACATGTATGGACAGGAGTGCAACTGTTGTCTGCAAAGGAGAGTCAGTTGTACCTATTGATAGTTTTCATTGTTCTGTTGTGTAGAGATGTTTCTTTGTGTTACAAACTGAGCATTTCATACTTCAGCTTGAGGGGAAGTGTTGAGAGAAATGTGTGTAATGGTTTAGTCCCACATAGTGGAATGGGACTTTGTGGAGTGTGTGGTGGCCTATAAATAGGCCTGTACCCCTACTTATTTCTTTGAAAAGAAATAAAGAGGAACACACTTATAGGGCGCTTCTCCCGTGATTTTTTCTCTGTTTTTCATGAGTGGAGTTTCCACGTAAATTGAAGTCTTATTTTATTATTTATGCTTATGATATTATGCTTCCGCTTATTATAAAATATAACTTGTAGTATAACAGAAAAATGCACTAATCCTTAATTACTATACCATTGAGAATATGAAACATAACATCTTGAAAAATTGACTTATTGAAAAATCATGTGTGCTTACTTTTGGGTCTATTTTTATACTCGGCCTAATATACATGTAGTTGGACCGAGTGGATCGATTATTGGACCACCTCATGATATGTGGTTTGGGAGAAGGACCACCTGCGCGTATGCAGCCTAGGTAACCGATTTCCTGAAAAGTGGTCTGAACCATTGGATGAAATCAGTGGCTGTAATCAGATTGAAGCGGACATTAGCAGCAGCCCTATCTCTCTTTAGTTAATACAGATTTCCATTTTAGTTTCAACTATTATTGGCAATATTCAATTACAAAAGTGATTGCAAGACTGAAAAGTGTTGCATGGTCATTGGAATTAACTAACAGATACGCTCCCGGCATGGAATCTTGAGGCTTAGATGCTACAATGCATTATCAGACAACTTTGAATTTACAGGCTTAAAATCCTTGAATTATTTCAGAAACTCAAACCCCTTTCCCATTTGTGCCTTTGGAATTTCAGACGTTAGTTTTTTTTACCTCTATTTGCTTCTCTAAAAATAATGTCCTTTCAGCTATTTAATGTGCTAATTGTGCAGGAGGTGCTGAGAATAAGGGCAGAGCATGCTGATGATATCCAAGCCATTGCTAATGATAGAGTGAAAGGACAACTAAAAGTTACTCGAGCATTTGGGGCAGGCTTTCTGAAAAGAGTAAGTTCCTGTCCTTGCTTTTTCCCCCAGATATTTGCTGTTCTTATTTTTGGTTATGCCGTTCTCTTGAGATCCTGGGGATTTTCTATGAAAGAATCTTCATTGATTTTTTATTTTCAGATTTGATATGAAAGGCATATGCCTTTAAGTGAGCGTTCATTTTGTTTGGCTCAACGTTGCTATATCTTTCCTTGATAAAGAAAATTTTGCTAGCTCGTGGTATTACCAGGTATGTGTGATTGGATAGAAATGTGCAATTTGACACACTTGGATACAGACTTTTTATCTGGATGGACCGAATGGAGAACTTATATGCTTGAAAGTATGTGAATATGATAGATCTTGATGATCTGGATCAAAAGGTGAGTAAAAAAGGTGATTGAACTTTGAAGACTCAGGGTAGGTTGAAACATGGTCAATAAGAAATACAAAGATCTGAATGGCTTGTTCTTTTTCTTTTTCCTTTTAAGTTGTCTCATTTTCAGTTGATCCATCTGTCACAGCCATCAGGAGGCCCCAAAATGAGTTCCTTGTCTAGAGTCCCCTCTACACATCAGAGTAGAATAATAAAATGTGCAAGACTGAATAATTTCCATGATAACATATTATCCTAGATGTCTTAGGAGTCTTCTTGCAGAATTTCCTTTAAGAGTAGCTGACTAAAATTTGTCTACTTAGATTTTGTTTATCTATTGGGTTACCAATGACACATAAGCTTGAATTATGTGGGTGGTTGAGAATCCATTTATATATTTGATCTGTCAATCATGGGTTGGAGCCAACATGTTCTTTGGGATGGTGAGTATGTCAGTAGTTGCATAGGTAGAAATTGTATATGTTGGAGGCATACGGTACTTATTAGCCTTTCTATCGTCAAGAGAATTCACATAGTTTGCATATGGAAAATCAGTTACCCTCTTTGCAGGATGTTTGAGATATTTAAGAATAATAAGAGCATTCTGCTGGGACTTAGTTATAGTAACATACGAGTTTAGTTGAATAATATGAGACAACGGAAACGTATCAAGATATCAATACATAAATGATAAAGAATATCTGGGTTTGCGTGAAAACTTCGCACACGAAGAGTGGGAAGAAAATTATTGGAGAAGGCCTCGATAGGGTTGATATCCTTGTATTCTTCTCAAAGAAACAAGTGTGGTGTACATGCCTATTTATAGGCCATCACATACAATGCAAAGTCCTCTACTATGTGGGACTAATCCAACTACATATCCCAACACTCTCTCTCAAGCTGGAGTATGCAACGCTCAGGTTGTACAACACAAAAAATCTCAATCTACACAACAGAATACAACTCTCTACTCTAGTTCTTGCTTATAGGCAGGTGTGTTAATGACGACAGCGTTGGAGCTATTAGATGAACTTCTGTAGCTAGCTTTGATAAGGGCCTCTCCTCAAGAGACCTCAACTGGTGTTGGTGGCTCATTATTTAGTATCCTTGACATGGGTCTTCTTCTAAAGACCTCGAAATTGGATCATCTCCCTCTCTGGAGTCCACAAAATTAGATCTCTCCCATAGAAATCGACTGTGCCCTTCCTCTGAGGACTTGAAAGTGGATCTTCCTCCTGGAGACTGTAAAACTTTGGACCTCCCAAAGTTGTGGTTCCTCATGTGATGATCTGCAACAAAGGGACTCCCAAATATGGGTGACTATAATAACATCCACACTTTTCCTTTCTCCCTACTCTATAAGAGAAGAAATAAACATAGAGAAGATAGAGAAGAACTTCTCCCCTTCTTCTCTTAAATATAGTCATCATTCTTTTTTTTAGCATTCTCTCTTTCTTTTTCGATAATTATTTATTTTTTTAAAATATTTTTTTCTTCTGGTTCTGAATGTACGGTTCTGAATGCTGGGTTATGAACTATAGGCATGTACAGAAGATATCTGTGGCAGAAATGAAGATGCTAAGATGGATGTGTGGTCATACAAAAATGACCGTATTTCAAATGAGTTTATTAGAAAAAGGGTTAGGGTGGCACCGATAGAGGATAAAATGAGAGATGCACGTCTAAGATGGTTTGTACATTTACGAAGAAGGCCACTAGATGCTCCAGTTAGAAGATGCGAGAAGTTGAAGGCTGAACCCACTAAGAGGGGGCGGGGAAGACCAAACAAGTGTTGGAAGGAAACTATTAAGTATGACTTCAATTACTTTAATTTAAGTCCTGAAATGGCTAAAAATCGATCTTTGTGGAGGTAAAGAATCCATATAGCTGACCCCACTTAGTGTGGGAAAAGGCTTGGTTGTTGTATTTTTTCTTTTGGTTTTTTCCATTCTCCCTTTTTTTTCTAATTTTTTACTACATTTTCCTACTCTCCATTTTTTGTTCTCTTCCTCTTTTTGCCCCTCCTCCTTGGTAATACAAAGAAGAGTCACAAAACAGATAAAAGGAAATCTAAAGGGTAAACTACCAAAAAAAAAAAAATCTTCCTTCGGCTAATTCTCCAAAACTGTGTGGAATGGTCACGAGAACAACTGGTGCTTACGCGATCCTCGCAGCGAGATTACCGCCTTCATTGCTGATCGAGCGAGATCTTTGCTAAGATCCTCGCTGCCCCATCATGATCTTTGCCTCCACATCGTCATGGTCATCGTCATCTTCGCCTGGTCATGCTCCAGCTTCTTTTCGCCTTCTTTGGCCTAGTCATTGCTGCCTTCTTCGCAGGCGAGTTCGGTGCTACCAATCGTGGCCTATCACTGCCTCCTCGACGACTGCAGGGTAGTGTTGCCTCGCTCCTTGCGCAGTGCTGTCATAGGGGCACAACACCACCTCCATCGTTGCTACAGTGGTCTCGCGATCTTGCGTGAGATCTCGATGGTGTTGATGATGTCCATCGTACGTTGCTACTGTCGATCTCGAGTACTGCTTAGAGGGCTTGTGATGCCTCACAACCCCCACCTTCATCACCATTGTCGCCCTCTTCGCCTGAGACTTCACCAACCACTTCTTCATCGACCTCAAAGCAACGTACTCTTTCTTCTTTAGGCATGTGTTGACTTTGTGCCTCGTTGTTGCTATCCTCGTGGAATAGTAAAAAACAATAACTCTAGAATGAATGATATTGATAGAAAATGTCTTCAATAAAAAAATGGGATAAAATCCAAGATTGAACTCGCTTTGATACCAAGTTGAATAATATGAAATAGCATAAATGTAATAAGATATCAAAATACTTTTTTTTGAAAAAAAGATATCAAAACATAAATGATAAAGAATACTTAGGTTTATGTGGAAACCCCACTTACGAAGAGCAGGGAGAAAGCCATGGGAGAAGGCCCCGATAGGGCTAATATCTTTGTATTCTTCTCAAAGAAACAAGTGAGAGGCACATGCTTATTTATAGGCCATTACGCACAATTTAAAGTCCTACTCCACTATGTGGGACTAACCCAACTGCATACTTCAACAAGCTTTGCACCAAGGCATTTAGAGCCCCTTTCTAGACTTTTTTCTAAAAAGATAAAGGGTGAATATCCATGTGATAATCACCCAAAGTTTAATTCATTAAAAGCCAAAAATGGCAAGAGTTACAAGATTGTTACGAGGAAAATTTCCAGAAATGAATAAGTAATGAGATACTAAAAGCGAAATTCTCAATGTAAGGAATCTGTCCCTTGAAGACGACGACATTCCTTAACTAGATTTCCCAAAGTACAATCAACACCTTTGCCTTCTCCTTTTTCGATCTAAAAACATTGTGCCCTACATCTCTTTTACGCCTGAAGGAACTCCAAACTGCAATTGATTTGAGTGATCAATCCACTTAAAACCAAATTTTGACCAAATCTGAGAAGAAAAAGTGCAAGCAAAGAATAGATGGTCAATATCCTTGCCCCTCGGTTTGCACAGCGGGCAAATTCTATTCGCCTTTGGCATTCATCTAGTACTCTATACCCTTGTCATAAGCTGCCCTTTCTGCATTAACCAAGCAAAAATCTTAATAGTTAGTGGACAATCTCTGGATTGGACTAAATAAGTCTGCAATCTCTGAGGAAATCAATATTTACTATTCTCTGAACATATGAGTAACATATGAGCTTTGCAACAAGGCATTTAAAGCTCTTATCATTAGCCAACTATGACTTGTCATCATTGATGTTGGAGCTATTTATGTAAAAGGTGTTTCTGATATTTTTATTATTTCATGTGGGTCACTTATTGCCTGAAATAGAATTTGAGAGCATGATTTGAAAGATTTAGCAAGGTTGTACAGTAACATGGCTTTACTAGGTCTTCTGTAGATCACTCTGTCTTTACATTACATGGGGAGGTAGGATCCGTTATTCTTATTGTCTACGTTGATGATATACTTTTGATTGGTAGTGATAGGAAAGGCATGGAAGATACTAAGGCGTTGCTACAATCGCAATTTGTGACCAAGGATCTAGGCCTTATCAACTATTTCCTTGGTATTGAAGTGCAATAGACAGAAGGACTTGTGCTATCTCAATGCAAGTATGTTCTTGATATGCTAAGAAAGACTGGTATGCTAGGCTACAAATCAACATATATGCCCATGGATGTTTCTTTGCCTCTTGCAGATGATAATAGCTCCCTATTACAGGATGTGACTAGATATTGTGCTGTGGTCGGCAAATTACTATATTTAATAGTTACTCAGCCTGACGTTACCTTTGCAGCTGGGAGACTGAGCCAGTTTATGTAGACACCTAAAGAAATTCACTGGGATGGAGGTTGTCAAGTTCTTAGATACTTGAAGGGTGTCCCTTGGAAGGGGCTTCATTTCCATAATCATGGACATATAAATGTGTGTGGCTATTTAGACGTTGATTATGTTAGAGCACATAATAACAGGAGGTCCACTACAGGATACTATACCTATGTGGCTAGCAATCTAGTTCCATGGCAGAACAAGAAGCAAGTAGTGGTCTCAAGGTCAAGTGTTGAATCAGAATATAGAGCTATGACTCAAACTACTTGTGAACTGTTATGGGTTTGCTCCATTCCATAGGATTTTGGTGTCCATGTCTCAGGCCTAATTCCTATGTACTGTGATAATATGGCTGCCACTTTTATCGCTAATAATGCTATTTTCATGAGCAAACTAAGCATATTGAAGTTGATTGTCATTTCATTAGAGAGACCATTGCAGATAATAAGATCTACACACCCTACATCTATACTGAAGATTAGATTGCAGGCATTTTCACTAAAGCACTCTCTAGAAAGCGACTTGAGAATTTACGTTTCAAGCTGAGTATGTTTGATGCTTATGCTCCAACTTAAGGAAAGTGTTGAGCTGTATTGAGGGGTTTATTTTATTTATCTCTTTATTTAAGAGTGTGTTATGTAATTTCCCCCTTTATATCTCTCTATATAAAGGTACCGGGAATCTCAAAATAAGACGGTGATTCATTTTTTCTATCAATATCACCTAAGGTAAGCATCGGCAATATGATAATTTTATTCGAGTCCTGATAGAAACTTGATTACTATATCCTATTTCTTATATGGCTTGTACTTGTAAAAAAGAATAGGTTAATAAGCATTTAATTTTTTATATGTCTCGTCTCCTCATCATAATTGGATTGTCTTCTTCCTAATATGCAGAAATTGAACATTAGTCTTCTCCTAACAATGAATATCTCCACACTAACCGCACTTCCTTGAATTTGTAGTAGTACATATATTGATGTGATGTGGGGCTTTGGTCTTTAAAAGCCTTTGGGATGCTTTGTGAAGAAGGGGATCCACTTCTAATTCTTATATCTTAAAAATATGGTTTTTAATAAATCTGGAGGTCACTATTTCTTGATCGACCCTCTATTTCTTCCAAAAAAAAAACATATATTGATGTGAGACATACAGATATGGTGACATGGTTTATCCTTTCCCTTGGGGGCATACTTGCACTTTCTCTTGGTTTATGTTCAAGGAGCAAATATTTCTCCTCATGGTTAAGAGACAGGCGTCAAAATTTTCCAAGACCACTGGACATAGTTAATATTCTCTAACTTGATTAATGAGCAAACATGCAAACTTGATCTTTCTCTTGAATTGGTATTATATGTGTCAATGGTAAACCCTCATAACACAGATAATAACTAGACAACTGCAAAATACATTTATCCCTCTGCTCTTTTTCCTGCTTTTTCCAACCTTGCAGACAGGTTTTCCCATACATTTCTTTTATGTATCAAAAAGGGGCTGCACTTCCCCCAACTCTGCCTTAGGAAGTGCCCCTTTTCTCGTAGGAAGCCTTGCAGATCAGTTCTTGCAGTGCCTCCCATAGGGAGCACCCTACAATCTCTCTTGCATGTATTATAGGAAATGACTTGTCATACATGGCGAGGTGATGAGGCAGGGTGGCAGTGCTTGCTGTTGCGATTTGTGATGATGCAACATGGTTAGATCCTCCCATCAAAGATAATTACAGGGTTGCAGTGTTGCTATGAATTCCCTTGTTGAAGGTGTCATTGATGAAGTTGAGGATTGATAGTGGTTCAGTGATAGAGGTGACACAGCAGCTTATTTTGGTGGGGGTATGATCTCCAAGTTGTAGGTTGCCCCCTGGGATACCATCTAGGATGCTATGCACTCACTTGAAAACCTTTTGATGCATCTTAAAGAAAAACAATCTTCTGTATTGTGAGTGGCTGACTTGATGCATATAAAGCCGGTTGGTTGAAGTAAATGTTACTGCTATGGCTGATTGAGCTGCCTAGATGGTTTCAAGTATTGAAGAGCCATTGGTACAAGTGGCTGAATTAGCAAGGGTAGTCTTAAGGTGGAAACCTTGAAGGCTTGAATAAATGGGTAGAGTCAAAGGTGCTGTAGCTAACAAGCAATAGAAAAGTGATTATCTCAATTAGAAAACCTAATCCTCAAAAAGAGAAATAGCAGAAAATTCAGTAATAATTTTATACAAAATGAACACTAATATTTTCATTAACCCTAAGCTTGGTATAAGGTAGCTCCTGTATTTATATTGTAAGTTTATACTTATGGTGGGGCATAAATGTGAAATCAAGGAACTTTATGAGGGCTTTAACAATGATATATAAGGGTATCAAAATTATTTTGAGGGCATCTATGTAAACATCCCTTATAAGTTCCCAAATTCAGGTGCAAGAGTCTTGAAAAATATCCACATCCAACTGTGGGCCATGTTGACCTTGAAAAAATGTGGCTGCTTTCACACTTTTGGTCATGGATACTTTTTTGATGTTCAGATTAGTTGTTGCTTTGGTCCGTAATATGGATTTTCATTGTTCATTATGCAAAGTCAAACTTCTCAAGTAATTACTGTTATTTTTGGGGTTGGAGTAAAAGGGTAAACTATGGGACACACAGAGCCCTAATGCATGATCCTGGATAAGACACTGATCGTCATCATGTTCACAAGGAAAATAAAGGGTGTGTGAATCTGTTGGAAACTAGAACCAATACAATGCCACCGGAGAGCTAATAAATATACCATCAACTCTCGGTAGAGTCTACCACCCATTGATGGTCATTTTTAAGTTTGCTGTGTTGCAGCACATTATATGTGAAACCTTTCTTTAATTTAATGATTATCCCAACTGAATTTGATGAATGTAATGTCTTACTAAAGGAAAACATGGAGT
This sequence comes from Thalassia testudinum, assembly GCA_037157565.1. Classification (NCBI taxonomy): domain Eukaryota; kingdom Viridiplantae; phylum Streptophyta; class Magnoliopsida; order Alismatales; family Hydrocharitaceae; genus Thalassia; species Thalassia testudinum. The sequence continues at coordinate 60,607,232 of JAZHRO010000019.1, read as the reverse complement.
TGAACCTGCATCTTTGGGTCTCAATATTAGTGTTTGTACTTGTTTGTCACTGTATTTACTACATTCATCACCACTTTGGTCTATTTTATTGTGGTCGTTTGGTTGTACACTCTTTTCTTCTTCTAATCGACATGAACACTTGTTGCCTATGATCGCAGGCAGAGTTTAATGAGGCATTATTGGAGATGTTCCGGATTGAATATGTTGGTACAGCTCCGTACCTTAGCTGTGCTCCCTCCATTTGTCACCACCGTCTTTACGCAAATGACAGGTTTTTGGTTCTTTCCTCCGATGGCCTGTACCAGTATTTTAGCAATGAGGAGGTAGTTTCTCATGTAGCTTGGTTTATGGAGAACATGCCTGATGGGGACCCTGCCCAGTATCTCATTGCAGAGCTCCTCTTTCGTGCTGCCAAGAAAAATGGTCAGTTTGCTCATCAAAATTCTTATACATTACTCATTGTCCTTTCGTACAAATGATTGTCTAAATTCGTTAAATACCCTTGAATACTGTTTGCCCGCAAACATTGGAATATAAAATTAGGACCATGATTAGAATATAAAACTAGGGCCATGATTAGCTAAAGAAAGTGGAGTCCTACGTGAGTTGGAGAAAGAGAGGAGGGGTTTAGGGGGGAGGGGGTGGGTGCTGTGTAGGAGCTAGAGTAGGGATATTCCCTGTTTGTTGTTTGGAAGAAATTTGACTTTTTCTTTAACCCATGTTTGGAAGAAGGAATTTATGGTGGAATGTCCCTTTTAATTGAATTAAATATCTGATAATGGATAAACCATGGAATAAATTTGCATGTTATCTCAGGAAAGCAAGCACAACAGGCACAAACACAGGATTTTCCTTCTGTCTTTACCCCACAACAAACATGGGATTTCCAGGGGAAACCCTCCTCCCAAACGGGCCCAGGAACAAGTGTTACTCAGCCTATATTTGTGGGAGGCAAGTTGGGTAATTTGTCTAAATCGAATTCCAACACTAGAATTAATGTCGGTTAATGACCCACATTTTGGAGCTTCTTTGGCAAACGTGCACTGTCACACATCTGGAATATATATACTACTAGTACTTGTGGCAGGTTGGAGCAGTGTGGTTCTGATTCATCCTTTGTTTTTTATCTTTTATTTTATTTTTTTTCTTTTTCCAATGCCAACCTCTACTGCACGTAGGTCTAACTACCAATGGCATGTGGACGCAGGGATGGATTTCTATGAGCTGCTTGATATTCCTCAGGGGGATCGGCGCAAGTATCATGATGATGTTTCCGTTATGATCATCTCACTTGAAGGGAGGATATGGAGATCGTGTGGGTAAATTCTTATTGTGGTCTCCTTGCCCTGCATCCTCATGATGTAGCAATTTTTCATCAAAAAAATAGGTCATAATTCCTTATATTCTTTCTCTCTATTCTCACCATTCCGTATAGAAACAGCTGAAATCTTCCGACCTGTAGGAATTTTCTGATCGGTATAGAGAATACAGGGGGAAAGGAGGTTGAAGTTTGGTACTTGTGGGATGGATTGGTTTAGAGGCATAAGGTTGTATTCTACTTAGGTTAGTGGAGTTGCATAATGATATCAATGTGTATGGTGATGGTGTAACTCGTCCAATTGGGATAAGGGATAATTACATGTATATACCTCTAGAAACTTTGGAAATGATGTATACATCCCTTGATATATTGATCCTTACGATGTTGTTCCATTGCGATCATATATCCCTACCCCCATTAAACTTTATAGAGGACCTTTTAAAAAAGGGGAAAATATATGTTGATCCCCCTACCTTTTTCCGCAATCTTTGAAACTCTTCTTCCTCCCCCGCTTCTCTTCCTCTTCTCCCTACTTAGTCTCATGTTGTTAAGCAACCTCGTAGCTGAGCAGCTGAGCTCCCTTGGCCTTTGTGATATAGTTAGGTCCCTTGATCTCCTCACCTCCTCCCTCGACCTACAACATCATTTCCCTCCTTTCGTTACAACCCTCTTCTGTAGTGGCGAATTTCCTCAGCATTGCCTCCCATCTCCTAAACCATTGTAGAGGCCGCTACTAGTGTTGCCCTTTGTCTTCTCATTAGGGTGATGCTTGCTTACAACGCTCTCCACCATTTGCCTCCTTTGCCCACCCATGCCGGCCCCTTCTATAGTAATTCTTTTGTATCTTCCTATTACCTTAGCAAGGATCTCTACTTTTTCTTAAACTTATGCATTGATTTTTAGGAGGTAGAGGGAGGTAGCAGAGAGTGGGGGAGCTTAGTGGTGGTGAAGCTTGACGATGAGAGGAGATTGGTGGTGGAGGGGAGATTTGGGAGGAGAGGAAGGAGTAAGAGGATGAGTTTGAAAACTTGAAAACAGTTACGAGGGTGATTGTAACTTCTATTGTTTGAACATACTCCATCAAATTTAATAAGGTAGGAGTATGTGGTCATGATGGAGAAAATTTCTAGGGGTGTATACACATATATGGTATATTTGGGGTTATATACATCTCCAAAGTTTCTAGGGGCATATATAGAATTATCTGTTGGGATGATAACAACTTTTTCTTTTGTGCGAAGTTAATTACTTTAATAACAGAAGAATTTGAATGCACTAGGACATGGCTTGACGATGGGCGAGATAAGGGAGAAATGTGTCATGAGGGGGGAACACAAATGCCCTGTAACATTAGGAAACATAATGCCCTAGAAGATGGAACCCAAAACTCCAACAAAACTAAGATATATAGAGAAAACTAGAAATACAATAGAATTAAAAAAAACACATCCTAAATGAAGCATTTCTCCATCTGTGCTCCATGCATGTATATGATTCGTGTCCTCGAATGTAGATCAACAATTTGCGTGATTTAGGGGAGATCGGTGGCAATGACGGACGAGGGACTCAATTGTAATGAACTCGGGTTCTTACATGGCCCCCAAAACCAACGAAAAGAGATGGTTGTGATGGTGAAGGTGGAACCTTTGGATGCTGGGTTACCAGGGGCTTTGTGGGTTCAATCTAGTGGTGCAGCTCATAGATCCCAGCAACAATAAGATTTGCACACTTCTCACTCGACTTGACATGATCTCAATAACAGAGGCATGGTGTAGGGGCCACAACTATGAAGAATTGATTACAGTTACTTTTAGGAAAAGACTTAGGTGCATATTGATTTGTGTGCTTGCCTCTCTTATTAGAGAGGAGTGTCATGAGCCATGATACCTTCATGGGATCGGACGGTGTGATGTACCTTTCTTTAATGGTGTACAAATTAATGCACACCAATTATCATCCATTTTTACTTTAACTATTTTTTGGTGTAATAACTGCGAATATTAGATTTTAGATTGGATTCAAGCAAATTAGAATATATGTATACTTTTGGGTATTTATTAGAAATTTTAATTGAGCATGAACTATATATCACTTTTAAGTAGAGTGTAGATAAACACAATTGACATGCAAAGTTCATAATTTTTGTTTTAACATATAGTCATTATATGCTTATTTAAGCATTTATGTGATAATTTACATATAGACTTTAAGTTGTGTTCCCCAATCTTGAATTTTTTTTTTTTTTTGCTCTTGTTTGTGGGGGTAGGAGCAGAGGGTGAGTTGAGGCATTGCGTCCTCAATTGCACATTGAATGGACCTCTTGCGAGATGTGGTGGATGGCATCGTAGGGAAGGCAGAAGAGGGGACCTTGGCCAATGCTTGGTAGGTAGCTAGGGGCCTACATCTATGTCAAGTGGTGGAATTGGAGTGGAGGGTAGGGTGAGGTGGCTAGGGTTTTGAGAGCCTTTGAGTGGGATAATGACAACCTGTTATCCACTTAAAGGAACAAGCTCAGATTGGACCCTTCATGATCTGCTATCAATTACAAAAAAGAATATCAAGGTAGGAATCTCACTGGAGACAAACTCTAAGGTCTCGTTTGATGGCTCTAAGGTCCTATTTGGTGGCAGCTTAAAGTATGTAAATTTCCTAAATGCTATTGTACGCGAATAGTAAAGACATATTATTCGTCATCCTTTACATCTACCTCTATTATCCTACTTCTACCTATCACATCTACCTGTCATCAATCATGTCAACCTTCACCAACCCACTCCCACTCATCACATTTATCTCCATTAACCACTCTCACTTGTCACATTTATTCTACTAACTTACTTTCAATATAAATAAAAATAAAAATTAATAAGAACATATTAACTCAACAATTAATTACACTTGCACCACACTAACTCATCATTTATCCCACCACTCAAACTTTAGTACTTTTTAAATTGTATCCAATCTTAAATTTTAAACTTTGACTAAATGAACTTAAAACTAATTTCACGAATACGGATAGAACATCTTGTGGATATCTTATTAGAACAAAGAGACAGTTCCTTTTCAGAATAAGTAATAAAGGGACACTTTTAGAATGATTGGTTTCAAAAGCCATCCAATATATGTCTATATACACACTCAGATAAGTTAATTAAACTAATTTGATATTTAATCAATTCTCAATCTTCTACTAGAAATCCAACTATCTAGACAGAAAGTTTAAGAATGAGGTTTGGGAGCCTACACTTAAGTATAGGAAAAGTTATCTACATCTATGTTTATATCTTTGTCCAAATGTGATATTTTGAAATAAAATTTTGTGGGATGAAATTACTAACAAGGAATGGTAAGTGTTTTAAATTTTATCCAAACTAAACACTCAAGCCCTCTATGGGTCAACTTTCGATAATTCTTTAACTATTAAAAATTATTAAAAGTTAATTACCTTGGATGCAAGAGTTAGAGGTATTTGATTGGCTTGAAATTTGATACAAGACATGCTTATTTGGGGCAATCTAAATCCTCTAAGTTTCATTTCAAAATATTATTTGTGGACAAAGATATAAGTGAATGTAGAAAAATTTTCTTACACTAAGATGTAGAATATATATATATATATATCCTATCCTATCAATATAGTGCCTAACAATTAGTAAATGAACATTATAGGAGGTCCATTGGATTACAATTCGACGAATTACATTAATACCACCTAAAGGACCGAATGTGGTTTTATGGATCATCTATGATTGTGAGCATTTCCGTAGATACAAAATTGTTTCTATAAATACAAAGCATTCCATTAATCCAAGGTGGATGTAATGAACCGATATAAAGCCTTCCATATTTATATTAATTAAATTAAGGGAATCTTAAAACATTTCATAAATTGCTCCAGTGATCTAATAAATATAATACATGCAAAAGAAAATTGTAGTATAAAGTTGCATTACATATAAAATAAGATAAAACTTGTACTACAATCATATAAAAAATCATTTAGCTTATGAGATGAACATTCATTAATAGTTTGTATTACAAAATATTCATTGAAACCGAGTACAAAACTTATATTATAAACAAGTAAGACAAACAAAAAAGGATGTTAGTAGAAATGCATTTTGCAAAAATTATCAATAATATTTGGTTTCAGAATTAAAAATCACTGGTAATTTTTGTTTCAAGTGCAAAACTCATTGATGGTATTTGATTCAAGTGCAAAATTAGTTTTGTGTTATGAAAACAGAACTTGTAATACAAGTCCGGTAATATATAACATAATTGTAACTTAAACGCATAATACAAGTATGTTGTAGTTAAAAAATCAAGATGTAATACAATTGGGTATTAGTGTGAGATCAATATGATGAATTGTGAATGTTATACTTGTGAGATTTTTTCGAAGGAAAGTTATGAATGGCTAAAACATATACAATTATTGATGAGATGTGATTGGATGACCTTTCAAAAATGAATAATAGTTTTCTAAACCATTGTTCCATATGAAAGAGGGCTTACATCAAGTGAGAGGACAATTCGATGACTTGGAATCAATACTCATTTCATGATTTTTTGACACTGTGTTCAAAAGATCATTTTCACAATTTCAAAATTGTGAAAATTATAATTATTTAAATGCATCTGCATTGTTCTTTGATGAATTTGTTGAATGATTCAAACTAAAGATCTATTTCTCGGATGCAACAATTTTACTTTTGTTCTTTTTTTATCTCTCAAATGATATTAGATGCTTTTGTCTTGTAGAAATTTCTTCCTTTTTGCCAAAAGAAAAAAAAGTAACAGCAGGTATTACTATTTATAGTCTATCCCTTTGATATTTCCTTTTCTATTGGATAAAATTTCACATCAAAATTATGTGCTAGACATAGATGTCAGATATAGGAATCTCCTATCTTACTCATTTTGAAATCTTCATTCCAATTCTAAAATTGAGGATCCTCGATGTTCTCTCTCTGCAAGGAGTGATTCCATGAGAAATTACCTTTTTGAGAAGATGATAAGCATTTTGTACTCAAGCAATAATAGTAAAATTTGACTATACTAAAGAGCATCCTTCATGTAAGGTAGTTATAAAAAACTACACAAAATAGATGTTTATAGTGCAAAAGCAATTTAAATAAAATTTCTATGAAATTCTAAATGAAAATTCTCTTAAAAAGATGGGAGGAAGGGAGAGATTGGAAAATCTTTGATAATTTTTGTGAAATAATTTGTAGACTTTTAAAATTCAAGCATGCATTTGCAAAATTATATGATAACCTTAGGCTCATTCATATACAATAGGCACATCGATTTACTTTTGTGTGTGTTAAGAAGTTAACCCTATCTTGGCAAGAACCAAGATTGTATTTATGGTAAATTCCCATGTGAAGTAGTCATGCACTACAATAGAAACTCCTAATTCTTCAACAAATATGACCCTTTCAATCACTTCTTCGAGATAGGAATCCTACTAGAGAAGCCTGATCTAAAATTAATTTCTTAAATATTGATAAAAGCATTTTGTGGAGCACTTTTATAGTGATTGGTTTTGAATGCTATTCATAAATCAACTTCTATATATACATTATGCTTATGCTTGCACTCAAATAAGCTAATTTAGCCAACATGAAATTAATCAATTTGTACCTTAACCATATAGATAGAAAGTTTGTCACTTAAATATATTGTATGTAAAATTTCATGAAAGACAAAAACACTTTTGACCAAGTTAAAGAAAAAAGATGCCCTATATTGTTTTGTAAAAAGTTAAGAGGCATCGGTGAATAATTTGTAAATGTATCAAGTTTATACAAATTTAAAATGTTTACAATTTTTTTGACAACTTTCATAAAGTAGTTTGTAAAATAAAAAATGAATTTTTAAAAATGTTTTGATTCAAATATGTTATTTGTGCTTTTACCTCATTGGAAAATTCTCATACATGCATATATACATATGTAGGTACGTACATAAATACATGTATACATGCATATATATATATATATACACGTAGACACACACTGCCGTACACACAAGCTCACCTTTGAAGTAAAGATTTGAGGTGTTAGATTAGCGTATAATTGGACAAATGAGATGCTTATTCAAGGTAATTCCAATCCCAAAAATTTCATGTGAGATATTACTTATTGACAGTGAGCGTAGGTGATTGTTCCCACACTCATATGTAGGATTCCTTTTCTCATATGCATATGCATGTTGAGTCTACGGCTCAAACAAGTTAGTCAAGCCAAATATATCTAAAATCTCATACTAAAATTACAACCGTATGGATTGAAAATTTATTGGTTACATAGGTTCCATGTGAAGTTTTACCGAGAAAGGAAATGTTTGTGATTGCCATCTCAATAAAAAGTTTGAAAAGAGGTTATTTGATAACCTATAAGTTACAATTTGGAAACATGTTTAGTTTGTAGAAATGCAATATAATATAACCTGTATGAAAGAAGTTACTAATTTTATAAAGCATGAAAAATGCATTCATAATGGCTCCGACAAGTTTGTTGAACTTTAGCCTCACAGGATAATTTTCTTGTGGACAGATAGTCCCACGCATATATGTTTATAATTTTTTTTAACAAAACTAATCATTATATATGGTAGCAACATTGACAGTTTCGTATAGCATTGACAAGTTTACATAGTTTAAACATCGCATACATGCATTGATGGCAAATGCCATTCTTATCAAATATATATGAAAGAAACCCCAACATGGTACCGACACATATGTACAAAATAACATCATACGTACATAGAAAGATTTTAAAGAATTTTATATCACGCTTTCATATTTAGAATCACATATTCTTATTATTATCAATAATTTGAATTCATATTAACATTCTCATATGCAGGTCACATTGACATTTTTTTTTAAAAACTGATTCATTAAACAAAAAGGAGGGCGGCATGAAACCTCACTTGCCGAGCATACAGGCAAAAGCAAAAGAAAAAGAAAATATAAAAATAAAAAACTACAGGTAGAGGGAAGGAGAAAGAAAAGACAATTAACCTTAAGATTACCATCCATGTCAATAGATTGAAGGGGTCAAGCTTTATTACGATTCGAATTCGACTTCCTACGAAACTCGAGAATGATCCATCTCGATTAAATTTTAAGATCCAGTTGTTCAACGAGAAATAATCAAATACGCGAAACATACCATAGCTACACATGTAACGTAACTAAGTAAAATAAATAACAGATAGTAACGGAAAAATAGAATGGATTTTCAAAAGTACAACGTGCCACAGGTGGAAAATAATGTTCACTACTATAGCCATCACAGCTAAAGTAGAGAGGCATAACAAAATATGTTTCAACATACTAGAGATGCTAATAGTAAAGTCTCTGAAATGAAAAAGGGAAAAAATAAATTACTGCTGGGCTCGACTGGGTCCAGTACATTCTGCAGTCGGTGGCTTGGCTACTCAACTCTCTGACTTGAACATGTTTACATACATCTGTGGTTAGCTAGTGAGTAGAGTGGTAATAAGAATATTAGATGCATTTAAACATGAAAGAAAAATAGCAAACTATTCATGCATCTTTCCAGTTATTCATTTTTATCTGTTTCCGTTTATAATCAACCATGTGTTTCTGATTCGGTTATTCTAGTAAGGGTTCACAATATTTCTTAATCCACTTGTTCCTTAAGGGAATAATCTTGATGCAGTTTTCCTGCGATACAAGAGGTACATGTTGCACTCTCCTGGTCAGGAGTGTACCCTGTAATAGCTCTACACTCGCTCTACCACCCTGGGGTTATGGTCGCGATGTAGCGGTGACTACGGTATGCGTAATAAACGTACGGGTAGCTACCCAACATTGGCACGCGGTCAATCCTTTCCACTAGCGGGTACGTCCAAACATACAATACAGAACAGAATAGGGGCCTCACCCCTCAGCAGTCTGCGTACCTTTATCCGACTATCCCGATTTGCCTAGTCGGCCTAACAGGAGTCGGTATAGGGAGGTAAATCCAAACCTTGGGTCTCAACCTAAGGGGTGGCTAGCTTTCTCCCCACGTAAAAGTGACAGTACCTCTCCTCAGTACAACATACACGAAGGCCAGCTTACTTTCCATACCCAAGTTTGAACCGCCAACCAACATGCCCATAAGCAACGTGTTCCATCATACGTCAGATATCCATATCATTATACTTTGATTTCTTTCCTAGTTCCCCGTAGGGTTCATGTATAGGTACTCATCTCGTTTCATTACGTGTCATGTATCTCTATCACATTATGGTTTATATTTTATACAGCATGCAGCTCGTGAATTAACATGATAAGTAATCATCACATCATTTTAAATATTCCATTACTCGTAGTAGGGAATTTAACCACATACATTCTCAATTTATAGCAAGCGAGATCTATACATCAACTATAAACATTCACATTCTCAGTCCTAGGGTTCATCTTATACCCTAGGTTTCAAGCAGATATTTCTAATTTATCATGTACTTTAATAATTTAAACCACAAGAGTAGAGAGGACCACTCTACCAAGGTGTATGGGTGGTATGGGGGCATGAACGGTGGATCTCGATGTCTCTGCAGGTTCCGTGTGCACTATGAGCTGAAGACCTATTCCAAACAGTCGATCAAACCAAACATTAACATCGTTGACCATTATTCCATTATGTCAAACAAGTTCGAAATAGTAGGGAAACGACTCTAAGACGTAGGAAATTCCGAAAGAAAATCAACGGTACTTCGTTTATGCAAAATTGACTTCGTTTGGGCCTTGAACCGGTCTAAATATATGCACCATGACCAAAATCAGACGTCTTAAATGAGTGCAGGATCTCACCTTGCTTTTCTTCGTCTATTCCCGTCGTCTGCTACCCTTCACAGCCGCCTGAGGAGGTTACCAGACGTTTGACACAACTCCCAGTCGTCTGAGAGAGTAGTCGACGTCTGACGCTACTTTCAGATGTCCTAAAGTTCCTCGAATGTTGCGTCAATGCGCCTTTCCGACGTTCCTCGTACTTACACACGCACGCGCAGCAGAGCATGACACCTTAACACTACTGTGGTACGTATGCATGGCTCAGAGCTTGGGCAGTGTAACGACCCGGTTCCCGAGTCCCTACGAGACACGAGAACCGGATCGACTCGACTAATCCCAAGACCCAGTCGTCCAACGAGGAAGCAACCAAAAGACAGTAAAATAAACCACATTCAGCATGAATATAACTAACAGTAAGAAAGTACAGCAGTAAAGAAAGAAACTACTACAATAGGTACCACCACAACAGTAAAACAACATTTATCATATAACAAAAACTGCAGGTAAAGAAGGTACAGCGGAAACAAAAACTATTCACTAGAGCAGAAACAAAAGGGGTACAAAAGCTGTGGTAACTCTACTGGACCCTACTCGGCCCAGCGTCCTCTGCAGCCGCCGACCCTGGCTGCTCAACACCTGGTCCTGAAAAAGGTAACGAGTGTAACACGTCAGCAAAACGCTGAGTAGAGTGGCAAACTAACTAAAGGCAACAGTAGAGTGTACAGTAGCTGTTATGTTCTACTACTTCCTTTATTCACATCTTTCAATTTTTCTTATTATTTCATTTATTTCTCAGATCCTTTACTTGATCTCGAATGTCCTCGTGGGAACGATCTTGATTGCAGTCTTTTCCAAAACTAGAAGTAGCACGTGGTGCTCTCCTGGCCGGGAGAGTCCCCCGTGGTGATCCTACCCTCAGTCAACCACCCCAAGGTCACTGACAGACGTAACGGTGACTACGGCACGCGCGATAAACGCACAGGTAGCTAGCCCGCACTGGCACGCGGTCAGTCGTTTCCGTTAACGGGTGCGCCCAAAGAACAGCACGGAACCAGGGCAGAGCCCTCTCAGTAACAGGGGTCCAACCCCTCTACAGTAACCAAACCGGGGCCTTGCCCCTCCACAGTCCGCGCACCCTCGCCTGACTACCCTGGTTTGCCCTAGTGGGCCTAACAAGTCGGTGAAGGAGGCTAGCAGAACCCCGGGGCCCGTGGGGTAGCTAGTACTCTCCTAACACTACTAGCTCTCCTCGGTACTACGTACACGAGGGCCAACAAGTCGGTACAGAGCGGCCAATCCTAACCCCGGGTCCCTGGGGCGGCTGGCCCCACTCTGCACTAAACAGGTACAGGTACTTCCCTTGGTACTGCGTACCCAAGAGACAGTACAAACTACATCTCAGTTCCATTCCTTTTTCTTTCCAGGAGTTCCACTCCTAATTCCCCGTAGGGTTCCAGCTCTTTATCTCAGAACATCATATGTTTCACTTTCCAGATTCACATTCTCGAAATCCATGATCTCAACATGTTTCTTTATTCGTAACAGGCAACTGTTAATTAATTTTATAGGCAGCTTTATATATATTCCTTTCCAATTTTCCAAGACTGCAGTAATATACATTCCACTAGTTTTTCCACCCTAGGATTCATGCCATATCCTAGGATCTATCATACAATCTAGTTTTCCGGCCCTAGGATTCATGCAACACCTAGGAGCTATCATTCCATATATTTCTCATTCCTAGGATTCATGCAATGCCCTAGGTTCTAGTTATGGTTCCATACTTTAACAGATTTTATTAATACTTAAAACCACTCTACCAGGTACAACGGGAGTAATGGGGGCGTGATCGGGAATCCCGCGTGCCTCCGCGACTCTCAAGACTGCAACCGAACGAGGTCCTATCACAAGGATCAAACACAAGGAGTGTCTCAGAACAGTGTATAGCTACTGTAGGTGGGTAGAAGAATTAATTCTGAAACGAACGCAACTCGAATCGCGGAAAACGGAGCCTAAATGGGCCCTAACGGGTCGAGAAAGACAATACTGTGCAAAATCAGACGTAGTTCCAGACGTCTTAAACGGTGGATCAGATAATTACCTGTTCGGCTTGGTTCCCCGGACGTCCAGAAGTCTGCGGGGACGTCTGCCTAGATCCCAGACGTCCGATGGTCCCTCCGGACGTCTGGAGGTCACTCCCGCCGTCTGGTACAACTTCCAGACGTCTGATTCGCAAGGGATGGCGAATAGCGAACCTGCGCACAGCCAACCCCCCTCCCTCAGTACGGTCAGTCGACAAGAAGGAAGAAGAAAGCGGAAACTCACCTTTCAGACGTCTGTATGATCCTACAGACGTCGACCTTGTCGTCTGGCTATCAATCCAGACGTCTGATTCTGGAAATTTTTCTAGAATCAGAACCCTGCTCGGCCTCCACTCGCGACGCCGCCCACGTCGCACCTCGCGCGTCTGCTGCTCAGCCCGCAGCAGGTCCCTCTCCGCGACGCTCCGCGCCCCCTGCGCCCTCTGCCGGCCGGCCAAGCCGCTCCGGCGAGCTCGCCCTCACGGCAGAGCCCCGCCCTCGCACGCCGCACCTCCTCCGCGCTCACTGCGGCTGCCGCTGCCGCTGCGCCCTCGTGTCCGCTCGCTCTCGCGCACAGGCAGGAGAAGAAGGAAGAAGATGGTGGAGACGGGAGGGGAGGCGCGCCCCCTTTTAACGCCGTGCAGAGAGGCGAGAGAAGGCGGTCGCAGCCGCCTGCAGCCGCAGGGAAAGAGGGCAGAATCGCAGGTTTGCGCGCACAGGCGCGCAGACGAATCTCCCGTGCGAACATAACTGTTCTCCAGACGTCTGTAAACTATCCCGGACGTCTGGTCAGACGTCTGGATGTGATCCCAGACGTCTGGTCCGACGTCTGGGCCACCTCCCAGACGTCTTAAAAGGCGTCTAGGGCACGCGCTCGTTACAATATAACAAACTCAAAGGAAGTTTCGTCCCCGAAACTTGCGCCAACTAGGGTGCGGGAAAAGATGTCCAAATAACCATAACAAACTCAAAGAGGACCGAAGCCGGTCCGAAAAGACGTACCCGCGAAAAGCTCCGGGTACCGCTCCCGCATTGCCGCCTCAGGCTCCCAAGTAGCCTCCTCGTACCGCTGGCTCCTCTACAAAACCTTTACCAGGGGTACTTGCTTTCGTCTCAACCTGCGGACGGCTCGGTCTAGGATCTGCACTGGCCGCTCGGGGTAGGTCAGGTCGTCGCTCACCTCGACGCTCTCGTGACTCAGTACGTGGCTGGGATCGGCTACGTACTTCCTGAGGTTGGACACGTGGAACACGTCGTGCACACCAGAAAGCTGCGGGGGAAGGGCAAGTCTGTAAGCAACGGGTCCAACCCGCTCCAGGACCTCAAAGGGCCCCACGAACCTCGGCGCGAGCTTCCCTCTCACCCCAAACCGCTGTAAGCCCTTCATGGGCGAAACACGAAGAAAGACGTGGTCCCCAACCTCGAACTGCACCTCTCTGCGTCTGCGATCTGCGTAGCTCTTCTGTCTGCTCCTGACAGTGCGGAGTCGTCTGTGGATCTGCTCAACTACCTCCTGACTCTGCCGGATCAACCTGGGGCAAACCTCCCACTTGGTCCCCACCTCAACCCAACTCAAGGGTGCCGTGCATTTCCGTCCGTACAGAGCCTCGTAGGGAGCCATGCCGATGCTCGAGTGATAACTGTTGTTGTATGCAAACTCCGCCAGGGGTAGGTGCTCCTCCCAAGAGCCCCTCCAGTCTAGTACACAGGCACGCAAAAGGTCCTCAAGTGTCTGTATCGTGCGTTCCGACTGTCCGTCCGTCTGGGGGTGGTAAGCCGTGCTAAACCTCAACCTCGTCCCCAAAGCCTGCTGAAACTCAGCCCAAAACTGGGACGTAAAGCGGGTATCCCGGTCGGATACGATCTCCCGCGGAACTCCGTGTAGTCGCACCACATCACGGATATACCTCTCTGCCAACTGTGCTGGTCCCAAAGTGACTCGGATCGGCAAGAATCGTGCCGTCTTCGTCAATCTATCCACTATTACCCAGACTGCGTCGTGTCCTCGCTGGGTAACAGGTAACCCCACCACTAAGTCCATGGTGATGCTCTCCCACTTCCACTCTGGCACTGGAAGCGGCTGAAGCGGCCCTGCAGGCCTCTGATGCTCGGCTTTCACCTGCTGGCACACTAAGCACTGCTGCACGAACTCACCCACATCCCGCTTCATCCCTCTCCACCAGAACTCGCATCTCAAGTCATGGTACATTTTCGTGTTTCCGGGATGTATGGTGAATCTGGAACCGTGTGCCTCAGTCAGGAGTTCTCTCAACAGCTCCTCGTCTCTGGGGACGTACAACCGTCCCCTCAAGCGTAACACCTGGTCTGTGAAAGAGAAGTCCCCTGGGTCCCCTGATAGTACTCTGTCGCGCAAAGACTGCAAGTACGGATCGGCCATCTGTCCCGTGATGATGCGGTCTATCAACTCTGGCCTGGTCTGCCGTGTCACCGTCACTGCCCCACATTACCCTCGTAACTCTAGAGGTCGCCAACTGCCCACCTCCTCAAAAAGGCTCCAACTCTGTAACTGTAGACTGGCCAAGCGTGCGGGCGCCTTACGGCTCAAGGCGTCAGCCACCACATTGGCCTTTCCCGGTTGGTAGGAGATGCTGCAGTCGTAGTCCTTCAGGAGCTCCAACCAATGTCTCTGTCTCATGTTGAGCTCCTTCTGGTCAAAAAGATATCTGAGTCTCTTGTGATCTGTAAAAAATCTCGAAGGTCTCACCGTACAAGTAGTGCCTCCATGTCTTTAGCGCGAAGACAACAGCTGCCAACTCTAGATCGTGGGTAGGGTAGGTATGCTCATGGGGCTTCAGTTGCCGCGAAGCGTAAGCGACCACGTGACCCCTCTGCATGAGCACACCTCCTAACCCCTGCAAGGAAGCGTCCGTGTACACAACGAACCCGCCACTACTGTCAGGGATGGTGAGCACGGGAGCCGAGGTCAACCTCTCCTTCAGCTCCAGAAAACACGCCTCACAGGCGTCTGTCCAAGCGAAAGGCACATCCTTCCGGGTCAACTGTGTCATAGGACGTGCAATCTGCGAAAACCCTTTGATGAACCGTCTGTAGTAACCTGCCAGTCCCAGGAAACTGCGAATCTCAGTGACTGAACGCGGTCTCTCCCACCTGAGCACTGCCTCGACCTTGGCGGGATCCACCGCCAGGCCGTCTCCAGAGATCACATGACCCAAAAAGGTCACCTCCCTCAACCAGAACTCGCACTTGCTGTATTTGGCGTACAGCCTACGTCGTCTCAGAGTGTCCAGAACCATCCGCAAGTGCTGTCCGTGCTGCGTCCGATCTCTAGAATAGATGAGTACATCATCTATGAAAACCACCACAAACTGGTCCAAGTACGGTCTGAACACCCGGTTCATCAGGTCCATGAAAGCAGCGGGGGCATTGGTCAGCCCAAACGGCATGACCAAAAACTCGTAGTGTCCGTACCGGGTGCGGAAAGCTGTCTTGGAGACGTCGGTCTCCCTGATCCTCAACTGGTGGTATCCAGACCTCAAGTCGATCTTGGAAAACACCGTGGCATCCCGCAACTGGTCAAACAAATCGTCAATCCTCGGCAGCGGATATCTGTTCTTGATGGTGACCCTATTCAGCTGTCGGTAGTCCACACAAAGGCGTAGGGTCCCATCCTTCTTCTTCACAAACAGTACCGGGGCTCCCCAGGGAGACGCACTGGGCCTCACGAAACCCTTCTCCAAAAGGTCCTGCAACTGAGACTTGAGCTCTCGTAGCTCAAGCGGTGCCATCCTGTATGGCACGGTGGAGATGGGGCTGGTCCCTGGTACTAGTGAGATCTCAAACTCGATCTCACGCTCGGGCGGTAGTCCTGGTAACTCGTCTGGAAACACGTCGGGGTACTCTCTGACCACCGGGATGCTCTGGAAGTCTGCCACGGGGCTGTGCTCTGCCACCACACAAGCTAGGAAGCCCTCACACCCCTGGCTCAAAAGTCTCGCCGCCCGAAGTGCCGAAATGCACCTGAAACCTCCGTCCACTGGCTGCCCGTGAAACTCGAAGGAAGGCAACTCCGGAATGGAGAAGACAATCTTCCTCTCAAAACAGTCTACCAAGGCGTGGTAAGCGGACAGCCAATCCATCCCCAGAATCACTCCAAAGTCCTCCATCTGTATCATAATCAGGTCAGCTGGCAGGCTATGCCCCCCGATGCTGACCCCGCAACCCGTGTACACCTCCTCAGCTACAAACAGCTGACAACTCGGACCTCTGATTACGAACGGATTCTCTAACAGTGTATAATCCTGGTCCAAACTAACTGCGAAACTGGCTGCGACAAACGAGTGCGTAGCGCCGGAATCGAAAAGCGTGTAAACGAGTCTGCCAGAAACTGAAACCATACCTGCTACCACGGATCCCGATGCTCTGGCGTCCCTGTGTGTTAGGGCGTTGATACGCCCCTCAGCTCTAGGTGCGGACGAAGCAGCCACACTCTGCGTCGGACGGGTAGGTGCTGGCCGGTACCCTCCTCGCGACTGCTGTCCTCCTCCTCGTGCCTGGGAACCGCGGCCTCCTGCACGCCCTCCAGTGCTCTGCACGGGAAGTATCTGCTGACCTCCTGCCCTAGATGGGCAGTCCCTCCTGACGTGGCCCGGCTGGCCACACTGGTAGCAGAGGGGAACCCGACTCCCGCCCTCAGTGAGTCCCTGCTGTCGGCTAGGCGGGGGTCCGGTGCTGGCGACTGGCCCCTGTCGAGGGCCCCCAAAGGCCACTGATGGCCCTGCACAACGTGACGGCTCTCCTGCGGACGCCACGTGTCTCCGTTCTCGCCGGCCCTGTGAGAAGTCTAGCTGAAAGGGCCTCTTCCGCCCGCCGTCGGTCTCTCGCGCGGACGGGTTGGTTTCCTCGTAAGTCATAGCTGCCTCTACCACCCTCGAAAACGTCGGCAGCTTCAGGGGTTTGACATACCCCCGGATCGCAGGCCGGAGCCCCTCGGTGAACCTCCAAAGGCGCTCCTCCTCAGTGGCTACCGCTGTCGCTGTAAAGTGGGACAGCTCCAAGAAACGCGTGTGGTACGTGCTCACGGTCATCGTCCCTTGGCGGAGAGTGTGGAACTCCCGCCTCCTCTGGTCCTGCCACGTTTGAGGAAAGTACTGCTCGCAGAAGAGGGTGACGAACTGGTCCCACGTCGGCTCGTCCCTCTCCTGACCCCGGATCGCCCTCCACCACCGGTGTGCCGCACTCTCCAGCTGGTACGTGGCAAAGGCCACGCGGCACTCCACCGGGGGGCGAAGGGTGTCGAAGATCTTCTCCAACTGCTCAAGTCAGTCCTTTGCCTCGGTCGGGTCCTCATCCCCCTTGAAGGAGGGGGGCTTCAGCTTCCGGAACTGTCCGAAAAGCTCGAAGTGGCGCTGTAGGGGAGGTGCTGGTGCACCTCCAGGCGAATGTGCCTCGTGTACAGAAGTGTCGGAGGAAGGTGGGGGTGGCAGGGGCCCATCCCCTCCCTCGTGTCCAGCGCCGCGTCTGTCGCGTGGTCCCACAGAGGACTCCCCCTCTGCAACCCCCGGAGGAGGTGCTCGGGGCGGTGGGTGGAGCTCCTCTTGTACAATATCCCGTATCAGTCTGGCGAGGTCCTGGACTTGGACGCCAGGGAGTGGTGGCTGGTCCACCGAGACGTCAACGACAGCACGTCCACCTCGCCGACCTCGCCCTTGGCCGCGCCCGCGGCCAGTCTCGCCAGTCCCGCGACGAGGCATCTCCTGCAAGGAGACGCGAGACCAAAATGGAAACGTCAAAACAAACGGTACCTAACAAGACTTCTAAGAGCTCATGTCAAGAGATATGTTGTGGTGGCTACTCTAGCTATAAACATGTGAATTGGTTATTTTCCAGTCAGTTGATTCACTTCTCGGGATGACCTTGCTCTGATACCATCTTGTAACGACCCGGTTCCCGAGTCCCTACGAGACACGAGAACCGGACCGACTCGACTAATCCCAAGACCCAGTCGTCCAACGAGGAAGCAACCAAAAGACAGCAAAATAAACCACATTCAGCATGAATATAACTAACAGTAAGAAAGTACAGCAGTAAAGAAAGAAACTACTACAATAGGTACCACCACAACAGTAAAACAACATTTATCATATAACAAAAACTGCAGGTAAAGAAGGTACAGCGGAAACAAAAACTACTCACTAGAACAGAAACAAAAGGGGTACAAAAGCTGTGGTAACTCTACTGGACCCTACTCGGCCCAGCGTCCTCTGCAGCCGCCGACCCTGGCTGCTCAACACCTGGTCCTGAAAAAGGTAACGAGTGTAACACGTCAGCAAAACGCTGAGTAGAGTGGCAAACTAACTAAAGGCAACAGTAGAGTGTACAGTAGCTGTTATGTTCTACTACTTCCTTTATTCACATCTTTCAATTTTTCTTATTATTTCATTTATTTCTCAGATCCTTTACTTGATCTCGAATGTCCTCGTGGGAACGATCTTGATTGCAGTCTTTTCCAAAAGTAGAAGTAGCACGTGGTGCTCTCCTGGCCGGGAGAGTCCCCCGTGGTGATCCTACCCTCAGTCAACCACCCCAAGGTCACTGACAGACGTAACGGTGACTACGGCACGCGCGATAAACGCACAGGTAGCTAGCCCGCACTGGCACGCGGTCAGTCGTTTCCGTTAACGGGTGCGCCCAAAGAACAGCACGGAACCAGGGCAGAGCCCTCTCAGTAACAGGGGTCCAACCCCTCTACAGTAACCAAACCGGGGCCTTGCCCCTCCACAGTCCGCGCACCCTCGCCTGACTACCCTGGTTTGCCCTAGTGGGCCTAACAAGTCGGTGAAGGAGGCTAGCAGAACCCCGGGGCCCGTGGGGTAGCTAGTACTCTCCTAACACTACTAGCTCTCCTCGGTACTACGTACACGAGGGCCAACAAGTCGGTACAGAGCGGCCAATCCTAACCCCGGGTCCCTGGGGCGGCTGGCCCCACTCTGCACTAAACAGGTACAGGTACTTCCCTTGGTACTGCGTACCCAAGAGACAGTACAAACTACATCTCAGTTCCATTCCTTTTTCTTTCCAGGAGTTCCACTCCTAATTCCCCGTAGGGTTCCAGCTCTTTATCTCAGAACATCATATGTTTCACTTTCCAGATTCACATTCTCGAAATCCATGATCTCAACATGTTTCTTTATTCGTAACAGGCAACTGTTAATTAATTTTACAGGCAGCTTTATATATATTCCTTTCCAATTTTCCAAGACTGCAGTAATATACATTCCACTAGTTTTTCCACCCTAGGATTCATGCCATATCCTAGGATCTATCATACAATCTAGTTTTCCGGCCCTAGGATTCATGCAACACCTAGGAGCTATCATTCCATATATTTCTCATTCCTAGGATTCATGCAATGCCCTAGGTTCTAGTTATGGTTCCATACTTTAACAGATTTTATTAATACTTAAAGCCACTCTACCAGGTACAACGGGAGTAATGGGGGCGTGATCGGGAATCCCGCATGCCTTCGCGACTCTCAAGACTGCAACCGAACGAGGTCCTATCACAAGGATCAAACAGAAGGAGTGTCTCAGAACAGTGTATAGCTACTGTAGGTGGGTAGAGGAATTAATTCTGAAACGAACGCAACTCGAATCGCGGAAAACGGAGCCCAAACGGGCCCTAACGGGTCGAGAAAGACAATACTGTGCAAAATCAGACGTCTGGAACTCCTTCCAGACGTCTTAAACGGTGGATCAGAGAATTACCTGTTCGGCTTGGTTCCCCGGACGTCCAGAAGTCTGCGGGGACGTCTGCCTAGATCCCAGACGTCCGATGGTCCCTCCGGACATCTGGAGGTCACTCCCGCCGTCTGGTACAACTTCCAGACGTCTGATTCGCAAGGGATGGCGAATAGCGAACCTGCGCACAGCCAACCCCCCTCCCTCAGTACGGTCAGTCGACAAGAAGGAAGAAGAAAGCGGAAACTCACCTTTCAGACGTCTGTATGATCCTACAGACGTCGACCTTGTCGTCTGGCTATCAATCCAGACGTCTGATTCTGGAAAATTTTCCAGAATCAGAACCCTGCTTGGCCTCCGCTCGCGACGCCGCCCGCGTCGCACCTCGCGCGTCTGCTGCTCAGCCCGCAGCAGGTCCCTCTCCGCGACGCTCCGCGCCCCCTGCGCCCTCCGCCGGCTGGCCAAGCCGCTCCGGCGAGCTCGCCCTCACGGCAGAGCCTCGCCCTCGCACGCCGCACCTCCTCCGCGCTCACTGCGGCTGCCGCTGCCGCTGCGCCCTCGCGTCCGCTCGCTCTCGCGCACAGGCAGGAGAAGAAGGAAGAAGATGGTGGAGACGGGAGGGGAGGCGCGCCCCCTTTTAACGCCGCGCGGAGAGGAGAGAGAAGGCGGTCGCAGCCGCCTGCAGCCGCAGGGAAAGAGGGCAGAATCGCAGGTCTGCGCGCACAGGCGCGCAGACGAATCTCCCGTGCGAATATAACTGTTCTCCAGACGTCTGTAAACTATCCCGGACGTCTGGTCAGACGTCTGGATGTGATCCCAGACGTCTGGTCCGACGTCTGGGCCACCTCCCAGACGTCTTAAAAGGCGTCTGGGGCACGCGCTCGTTACAGGCAGAGAAAATACCTCGGCACTCTGTGTGCTACTAGACGTCCTGAGCTCGCTTCGGATGTCCGAAGACCCCTCCAGATGTCTGGCGAATGTCGCAGATGTCTGATATTGCGGAAATATTTGCACGCAGAACCTCCTCGTGAGGCCCCTCTCCTCGCGAAACTCTCCTCTTCACCCCTGGAGCTGCAGCAGCTACCGTAATGGTGCCCGTAGCAACTTTAGGAGCCCATGAAGCTCTCCCTCACTCCCTTCTTCCTCCCGTGCACACCTCGCCCCTTACGCTCTCCCTTTCCCTTTTGCTCCCATTCTCCTCCTCCCTCACTCTCGGTCACAAGGTGGAAGAAGGAAAGGGGGGTGACGGCTGTAAAGGGTGGAGGAGGGGTGGTGTGGGTGTCGTGGGGTTGAGAGGGTGGAGGAGTGGTGGGGGTTTTATAGGGGAGGGCTTAGGGTTTTTAAGGGTGGTGTGGGATATGGTGTGGGGCCAAGGTCAATTGTGACTTTGGCCCTGCAAAATCCCTCCTTTCCCGTAGAGCCCACGAAACAAGTCTTAGGGGATTTAAAATTTCATTAAACCCCTCTAGAAATCAAGAACTCCGCACGGGATCCTCTGGTGCACAGAAAAATTACGAGAACATCTCTAAAATTCCAGAAAAAGAAACCAAACGACCCTTGGAAGGGTCATTTCAAGCTTGATCCCAAACAATCAATTGAGATGTTGGTAACCTTGAAGACAAGGCACGAGACTAGGAAAGACCTAAGAACTAGCTAAGTTGCACGACAGACCCAAAAATCCAAAACCAAAGGAGCTATAAGTGTATGTAAGGCATCTGTAATGCATCTAGGTGCAGCAGGCCTCCGAAGTAAGTAGGAAGTTGTTTGGAGTGGTAGATCAGGTGCCAATTCTTGGAAGAGCCAGTACTTGCCAACTTCAAAATCCTTAATGCTAAGGTATTGACAAACTTGTAGACAAACTTAAAGGAGGAAATCTAATTTGTTAAAGATGGGACTTTATTGAACTAAACCTTGGAATCCTAGGATATTGGGATCTTGCTTGACCACCGGTGGATAAGAAGAGATGAATCAACTTCGCTATAGATTTGTGAGTTAATCCCTTTCAGTAAGAAAGCGCATGAAGAATGGCTTGAATAAGGAGATTTTCATGTGAATTTACCTCAATTAAGCCATAGCCAATAAGGGTCAGTGCACTAAAAGAATCTCTAAGAGTCCATCCCATGAAGCCAGTTGTTGCTAGATTGGATGGCCGTGACGTTCAACTCACAACCATCAGTACGATGAACCCAATTTAGAACCAATGGAGAAGAGTGGTTGACCCTTACCCACTCACAGATGTCCAACAAGGACCACAGGTGCTCAAGGAAATGGGGAATGCCCTAAAACTTAAAAGCCTCATGCTTAATCTTATTTTGTATTCACCAAATAGAACACCAGAGAAAAGCATAAATCCTACATTTTTGCCAAACACTCATAGCATTACCTTCAATTGAGAAAATGGAAATCGATTTAGGTAAGGAAGATGTGCCAACTGGGTATTTTTTCTTCGTACACTAAAAAATACAATAACTTAATTGACTTCCAAGAAAAAGATTGGGCATAGTTTCCTCCTTGGGGTGAAGTGAACAACAATAACATTTTGAAGGAAGGGAACCCCAAACTTGGGCAAACAATCATCAGTAGGTAATTCACCCTTGAGGAGACACCACATGAATAGAGACATTCGAAGAGGGAGCTTCATTGACCACAAGTTGAAGGCCCAACATAGGCAATGGAATTTAATGAATAGCGATATGCAAAAGTCACCAAGAAGGATCCTTTGGGATTGGGTTTCCATAAGGGTATATTAGGAGAGGGATCCAGATTAGTAGTAAGAATTTGAGTATGCAAGTCAACAGGTAGGAGAGTAAGCAAGGTGGAAGGCTCTGCAGAGGAGTGGAAATCCGGGACAGAGATTTTAGGGACACTAATACCATCACTAAGATAGATTCAAAGTGGGGAATCATCAATCTAATGGTTAGTCGAGAAATCAACAATACCTTAATTAAGGGCATGAATGAACAAGGTATTGTTGATTTCTCGACTAACCATTAATCAACAAGGGATGTCCCCAAATCAACTTCTTCTGCTAGAAATCAACAATACCTTAATGGTTAGTCGAGAAATCAAGAGACATAAAGCCTTTTGAACAAGGAGCTAAAAGGAGTATCAGAGAATAGAAGACCTCAGATGCTCTTCATGCGAAGGGCATGAATGAAACTAGAAAGGTGCCTGGCACCAAGACCACCAGTATCCCACGAAAGGTAGATATTCTTCCAAGAGATCCAATGATGTGAGGGACTAGCAGAAGAAGAGCCCTAGAAAAATTTAGCAAAGAGAGAATCTAACTTTTGAACAACAGCTTTGGGCACATCCAAGACAGAGAGGAGGTGAATGGGGATAGAGGTGAGAGTTTGTTTAATTAACAACAACCTAGCATTGGTAGAGAGAAGGTTAGCCTTCCATCTAGCAAGTTTCTTTTGAATTTTATCGATAATCTCCTCAAAGTAGGAAACTTTGGCTTGACCAAAATTTGGTGAACACAGGTGATTCGTCTAGAGAGGAAATCTCGACCCACATAATAGAAGCTCTTAGTATGATTAACCTTTTGGACAAAGGTCAATTCGAAGTTATGTACAAAATCAAAGATAAGGGAAAGATTAGGAACACCACCATTGATGAAGGGAATAATGTCATTAGCATAAATGAGGGCCAATGGAGGATTAATCTCTCTTTTGACAAAGAAGGGGATAATCAATCCAGTGGTGAGCAGACTCTTGAGACCTTTGATGAAAGGCTCCCTAAAGATGTCAAGGTGGAAGGGTGAGAGAAGATTACCCTAATGAAGTTCCTTAGTGACAGGGAAGGAGGAGGAGGAAATTCCATCCACAAGGATTGAGGATCCTTCATGTTGGAAAAAGGGTTTCAAGAGATCAATAAAATCTTGAGGGGCACCAACGGAAGAAAGGATTTGGTAGAGGATACGCCACTCTATTTTGTCCAAATCAAGTTGAAAAATCCTATTAGAACCAAACACTAACACTTTGTGGATCGGATGTTGAGGAAGCTTAAAGGCCATGACAATGTGATAAGAAATGGACCTATCCTTTATGAAACCAGCTTCCTAACGGATATGATCTTAGGATGAAGGGGTGATAGTTAGTTAGCAAGAATACCAGATGCAAGCTTGTAGGCAACATTGCAAAGGCTAATGGGATAGTAGTCACCAAGTTATTAATCTGGGGTTTTTTAGGGATCAAAGAGATTAAAGTCATGTTCAAAGCCCTAGGTTAAGTATGAGCTATGAAAAGGTTAACTATGGCTAGGAAAATGCCATTTTTAATTAGATCCCAGAAGTGCAAAAAGAATTCTGAATTAAAATCATCAGGACTGAGGATTTTGTTGGAGGCATTTTGCTAAGAACATCATGAATCTCAATTTCACTTGGAGGAAGGAAAGTGTTGGACTCCTTTGGAGAGATAGTGCAAGGAATGAAGTTGCTGAGGCCATGGCTTGGATGAGTGGGTTCAGAGTAGGGATGCAAATTAATGGGTCAGGTTCGTATTAGGTTTGGTTAAATCGATACCCATACTTTATCCATTTACCCATTAGGTATGAAAACTCGAACCCATATCCATACCCATCTACCCATTGGGTACTCAATTACCAATTAGGTACTCATTTATAACAAACTTATAAGATCTCTGGGTGATAAAACATTTCAGATTTTATTGAGAATTATATCCTCATTTTTATATTAAAAAAATTATCCTCATCTTTCATCTTGCCAATATTATTTCAAACATGTACGCTGTAATTGCATGTTTTCTTGAGCATAAAGAAGGTATAATGTCACAATGAAAATGCCTGCCAACATTTTTGGACCCTTAACTTCTAGCACGACACTTCACAACAAGAAATAGTAAGAATTCAGGCATACCAAATTTCCATGAATAATAGCTGAACTAATATAGATACCAACAAGGTTATAAATTTCACAAATACAACATTCCAAGTCAAGAAAAAATGTCAATATACAACATACAAAAAAAGGGAGAACAGAATAGTCCCAGCATTAGACCAAATATTTAGGTAAGTCTCCTTCAAAAAAAAAGAAAAAAGATAAGTACTAGCTAAAATTACCATTACACATCACTCTTAAGGGCAGAAGTTGCTGATAGGATGACATCTAGAAGTGCTTAAGCTGAGTGAATTCCACCCCCAATCCCATTTACAAGAAAGAATAGCAAGTTTACTGATTTAGGCTCCAGAGAGGGGAGGAAGAAATCACATACCTAGAGGGGTCACTTGATGGCTTGATGGATTGTTGTTGGCAAGTGTGAGGTGGCTGGAGAGGTTGGAGGGGAGCGAGCGAGCAAGGCTGGTCGATGGTGGTGGCCTTGCAATGATTGCCAACTAGAGCAAGTTCGTGCGGAGTTGGGGAGCGTCGGTACTGCGGCTACGGGGAGGACTGGAGGAGTTGGGTCTACAATAGTGGGACTAGAGTCAAGACTTTAGCGTTGGGGAATGGGAGAGATCGTTGGGGACCTAAGCTGGAACTTATATATCTCCAGTAAATAGGGATTTTAGTCAGGTACTTGGGTATAGACCTATACCCACACTTGAACCCAAACTCAGCCTAGTTTTTTTGGATAAAACTCATACCCAAACCTAGTTAAGTTCAATTTGGATTTTACGTGTTATTTTCTAGTTAAATTAGGTCGGGTTTGGGTCAGAGCTTTCATCCCTAGTTTAGAGGCAAGGATATTAGGAAAAATCTCAGAAGTTTTAAGAGTAGCCAAATCCCAAGAACTAGCACCTATGTTGGAGGTTAGGGAAGTATCGGATCTTTTCACAATATAACGTTTGATAGCAGCATGGAAAAATTTAGTATTTCCTTCACCTTCCATGATCCAAGTAAGTTTAACTTCTGGACTAAAGAAATCATAAAGCTTAGTAAGGGCACCATCAAGTTGAATTTGGACTTGGTTAAGCTCAGCAGATTTGTGCTCATCTCAATTTTCCTAAAGTTTAGCATCCAGACTCATCATAAAGAGTCTCTAAATCCTTGACTTTATGATGGATATATCCAAAAGTTGATTTGCTTCAACTTTTCAAGGCCTTTTTCAAGGTGGTCAGTTCCAAGAAAGGTTCAAAAGATGATCATAAGAAGCAAAATCCCAACCAGAAGAATTCCAAACATTGGAAAACAAATCCTTAAAGCCCTCTTCTTAATGCCACATATTTTGGAAATGAAATGGCCTATGCTTTAAGGTCATCGAAGAATTGAGAATCACCAACATCTGAGCGTGGTTAGAATTCCTATGCGAAAGGTAAGAAACTACAGGGTCAAGGTTAAGACAATCAGAATTAGTCAAAATTCTGTCAAGCTTTTGGTAGATTCTTCTACTACCTCTTTGATAATTGCACCAAGACAATGCTTACCTCCCAAGGGGAGATCAACTGCAAGGCCATCAATGAGGTCACGGAAATTAGAAGCATGAGTAGCATTGAAAGGAGCACTTAGGAAGGACTCAAAATACAATTGAAATCACCTCTAGGAGGCCAAGGTAGAGAAACATGACAAGCCATGGTAGCTAAATGAGACCATAAATCCTCGCAGCTATTAAAATCATAGGAGGCATAAATTTCAGAAATGACAATGAGGTTTTTCCCGAAGCAACAACGCACTGATAAAGCTGGCAACGTAAAGTCAAGAATGGAAACTGAAATAGAATCCTTTAAAAAACACCAGATGTCAGGGCAAAGGGAACGAGAAATAAAATTAGGAATTCTTGATCAACTTCTAGTGATCCTTCTTGAACCCCCGGGAGCCCTACTTCCATGTGCACCTCTCTTACGTGAAGGAAGAGAGAGTACAACGTATGCCAGAGTCATTCAAGACCAGTTTACTTGGTAGATTAATTCTCTAAAAGTGAGGTTAACTCTTGTTTACTTGAGGCGTTAACTTGTATGGTGAAAACTTAGGTTAAGGGTTCTTAACATCAGTTTTGTTAACATTAGGCGTAAAGGGTGTTAGCAAAATAGGTGTTAACTTCGTAACTCCCTCACACTCAAATCGTACTCCTTAGGGTTAGTTTACATTGCGGGATGTATTTTACGGGATAAAAATTTGCAAATAGAGGATATCCCGTGTTGGTGTTTACGTGTAACTTAGGATAATTCTGTAGGAATGTTTATGTGAATAGGGGATAAAGTGAAATAAGTTGAGGATGGAAAATTATAGTGTTTACTTGAAAATGAGAGATGAAAGGAGAGATAAGTTATCAAAAGACAACTATATCCCTTAGTTTGGTGGTTATGTTGGTTAGTAGATTTTTTTCTTTTTGAGAGCAAGGAGGAAGGGGAGGGCAAATGCGGAAAGAGTGAGGCGTGGGAGAGGGGGTTGTAAGGGATTATGGCACGAGATAATTCATCCCTCACTCATATTCGGGTTTGAGAAAACTCAAGTTTAAAGTAAAACACGGGATATCCAATAACGTAAATGGATCCTTAGAAATTGGAGTTAATTAACACTACTTCAATTAAATATCATAAAAATTGACATCATAATTTAATATTAATTTAAATAAATAAAAATTAATATTTTCATTACTTTACAAATAAATAAAAATAAAAATTAATATTAATTTTACATTTCAGAACACCAATTTTCTAATCTCTGAATAAACTAACCCTCCGTGATTGTCGCCTGAACAAAAGAAAAGTCTCAAGAATTAATTAACAGGATTCGTCAGAAAACTTAATAAATAACTTGACGGAAATGACATTCACATTGCTTTTTCACGTTGGAAGCCTAACATTGGTATGCATAGCGCAATTATTATTTACATATAGCTAATATTCAAACTTGAAAATTTAATCTAAATTAGGCATTTTTAGGTTAAACTAAGAAAAGCTTAATTGGAAAGGAAAGAGTAGGAGATTAGTGACGAAGGGCGCCGGAACTCTGCTCTCGGTCTTCTCCTCCCTGGTGCAGGCACTTAGATGAAAAGCCAACGTGAACATGACATGGAGAACGATAAGCTATTTCTAGATATAAATGAAGGACATATGTATTAAGTTGTAACTATATATGCAAGCAATACTGCCAACCCGGATAATGATTAATGGACTTATGGACACGAAACTCATAATTTTATCCACATCTATATTTACCTTAAACATGCGTTTTCATTTCTACATGACAACAAACCAAGACCCATGCATGAAACACATAGAGATTTACATTTTAAAACCTTTTCGATTCGAATGGTAAAAATAATAGGCATAACGAATAAGTTGAAATTACATGTATATAAATAAATTCAGGATATGAGTATAGAAACATGTGTTACAACATATTTTATAGTACGTGGCTCTCACTTATGTTTTTGTTAAAAAAAAATAAAATAAAATACATCGATTGAAAATTAAAATTCTTTGATTGAAAATCAAAATCAAATGAAAATACTTCTGTGTATTTTACATCTCAATCAATATCAGTTCAAAATAATCTTTTATTAGTTGAAAATTAAAAGACATCAATTAAAAATGAAGAATACATTTATATATAAAAAGTGATTTTTCACCTATAAAAAATGACTTTCATTGATAAAAAATCAATACACACCAGTAAAAGTTATATTCTCTCACTCCACGTCGTAAAACAATGCATTTACTTTTTGACATAAACTTCCCAAATGAAAACCTCAATATAATCTTGGGATTTACAAATTAATCCCAACACTAATCAGATTCTTCAACCAGAATCCAATTGTTTTCATTGACAGGCGGGTGGGCTGTAATGGGTGTAGATCATCAGCTTAGGATTGATATAAATTAATCCTGCAAAGTAGAAAGCAGGTGGGGGAGTAGCATACCCATGCAAGTGATGCAAAGTAGACCCATTTACCTGCAAGTGATGCAGAGTAGAAAGCACATCTTTTTGGAAGTTAACTTTAGTTTACCTTGGAGGATAACTCAACCTCTTTTTGGGTTGCTAACCCTGTTATCCGAACATCGATTTGAAGAGGGGTTAGCCCAAGCCCTCACTTAACCTCCGATTTCTCTCTCTTATCCCCTTTTACATCACAAGATAACCTCCATTTCTAATTCCTATTCAATAAACATAAATAAAGATTAACCTCTATTTGCAAATAAATAAAAATAAAGATTAACTTCTATTACAAATTTACTAACACAAGTTAACTGATCTGCACCGTAAACTAACCCTTGAAAACCACGTGACAGCGAACTGGTGCTCCCGTAGAAGGGGAAATCATACGTCTGCATTTAACAGATTTTGTTCCTCGCAGTGTGTAAACGCAATGTTCCGTCAGCACCACAACAGTGAAGCTCCTGTGTATATATGTGTGTGTGTGTGTCACAGGTCCATCACCATATATGCTACATTTGCCGTCGTGGAACGGTAGTACCATAGCGTTCCAATGAATTACAATGGGAAGTGGTGACCTCTTCCTTGTCACCTTCCCCTTCTCCCATTCTCCTGCTAGTTGCATTAGGCTTCACTGCAGGCCACAAGACGACGCACGTAACTCTCATCTCCCAACACTCACTCTTGCCTTCCTGTGAGTGTTCCTTGTCTCCATGCTCCTGGAAAATCGATTGAGGCTGCATCGAGCCTGGAGATCGAGGAGAGAAGTTCCAAGAATGCTGTTTTTGATGTCCATTCATTGCCCGCCTCATCAAATGCTCAATTGTTTATTTTCGTGTGGAAATTAACTTACCGAAGATTGTTGTTGGCGTCCTAGCTATGCATAGACAAATTAAGTGAGATGCTTATAGCATTTGAGCATGTTTTGTAGGGCTTTAATTAAACACTTTTAAGTGGTTAATTTCACCATTATATCTATATGTACATAACAAATTATTAAATTAAGGCTCGGGTTGAAACTTACCAATTTATCAAATTAAGGCTCGGGTTGAAACTTACCAATTTATCATGAAGAGGAAAAATCAATCTATCTCTTCTCATTTAATTTCAAAGGATATCACTTTGTTCCCCGATGTTTCCGCCACAAATCAAATCATTTCCTCTTCTATTATTTGAAGGTAATGACCAATAAGGTTGGTTTCCGGAGGGGAATAACCTTTATTTTTAGGGATTATCTCGCATGCATTGTGAGGGATAATTCAACCTTTATTTACTTTAATAATCCATATTATTCTAACTTGTAAAGATTCATCCTGTTTTTAGACTTTTAAAACGTCTAGAGTGTCAGACATCTGGATCATTTCCCAGATATCTAGAAATTAAATTTTTGTATGCCTTTTGCATTTTGCGCGCAGGCGACGCATATGACTCATCTCTCTCTCTCTTTTTCCTCCTCCCTCCATCCTGCTGAACCTTAGCCCGGCATTATAAAAGGCCACCCCCTTCCTCTCCTCTCCACTCCACCACTACCACCACATCCCCAACTCCACTGCCGTGAGCAAGGGCGTGCGAGAGAGAGCGTGAGAGCGAGGAGGAGGGTGCATGAGAAGGAGGAGAGGGCTGAGGTCGAGAGCTTTGTGGAAGCTTATCGGAAGCTCGCACGGCCACCGTGGCGTGTGCGGGAGGAGGAGGGCGTTAGAGCATCGTCCTCGACCAGCTGCAGCAATTGGAACTGCGGCGGAGCGAGGGGAGACGCGGCGGAGCGTGGTGAGAAGCTCAGGAGTGCAATCTGATATTGGAAAATTTCTAGTATCAGACGTCTGGCGTCAACACTAGACGTCTGAAAACATATGTATCGCGAAGGTACGTCTTCTTCACGGTTACAGCCATGCAGGCCACACCGCAGGTGATTCGGTTTAGGCTAAAGTGGGTTGCTGCTCTGTCATGCGTAGGAGCAGCCTTGGGAAGGTGCGCGGAATGCCTTTCCACACTTTCGGACGTCTGGACAGCTTACCAGACGATAGGAGGCGTTTCCAGACGACTGGAGGACTGGTCAGACGTTTGGAACTGTTTTCAGACAGTCACGGGGGAGTCCTGGATGTCTGAGATCACTGCAGGAGCTTGAGGTGAGTCTTTGTGACTTTTAAGACATCTGGACTTATTTCCAGATGTCTGATTTTGGTCTGCAGACATGTTTTTGACCCGTTCGGGGTTCGATCGGGATCCGTTTTATGCAAATAAAATATCTGTGATTTCCTTGTAAGTTTCTCTACATATTAGAAGCCTTTATACACTGTTTTGAACTTTCCGTTGTGATGTGTTTCTTTGTATAGGATTTCGACCTATTGTGTGTCTGGGGCTCGCAGAGGCACTGGGCCTGCAATTCGAGCCCCCAGTACTTCTGGATTATCTGGTAGAGTGGTCCACTGCTGTTGTGCTTATTAAATATGAATGCATCTATGAAAATTAGACAATTGGAAACCTAAGATGTGGCATGAACCCTTGGACAAGAAATGGTAGAACCAATTATTTTGCGAAATTGAAATTGTGTATATATATGAATGAGCTAAATTGTTAGCCACTGCCTGTAAATAAATACAAGCTGCCTGTTAGAATATGAGTTGCCTGAGATAACTAAACAATTACCTATGATATCACTTGTTGCATGGTTAAATTGTGGAAATACGAATTGCCTGTGTATAAACGAGAACTGAATTGTGAATGATGAAACCTGGATTGGAATAATATGGTGAACATGAGTATGAACCCTACGGGGAGTTAGGAGTAGACCTCTTGTGGTTAGATGAAAAAGCTTGGAATGTAGACGGGAAGTGTGCTGGCCCTTGAATACGTGGTACCAAGGAGAGCGACTGTCCCCCTTTTAGTATAGAGTGGAGCTAGCTGCCCTTGGGTTGGGACCCGGGGTTAGGATCGGCCACTTTACACCAACTTTTGTTGGCCCTCGCGTCGCGTACACGGTACTGAGGCAAGGTACTAGTGTAGGGAGAGAGCTAACCACCCCACGGGACTCGGGGTTTAGCTAGCCACCATATACCGACTTGTTAGGCCCTTTGGGAAAACTGGGGTAGTCAGACGAGGGTGCACGGACTGTGGAGGGGTGAGACCCCTATTTGGTTCTAAATGGCTAGACCCCTATTTCTGAGAGGGCTAGGCCTTATACTGTTCCGTGCTGTACTTTGGGCGTACCCGCTAGCGGAAATGACTGATCACATGTTGGTGTGGGATAGCTACCCGTGCACTTATCGTGTGTGCCATAATCACTGCTACGTTTGTCAGTGACCTCGAGGTGGTTGACTGGGTGTAGGACTATCATGGGGGACTCTCACGGCTAGGAGAGCACCACGTGTACCGTCTACTCTTCGGAAAAGACTACAATCAAGATTTTTCACACGAAGAACATGCAAGATCAAGAAAGAAATCAGAATATTAACCAAATGAGGTGAAAATGAATTACCTATAAAATAAAATAACTTAAAAGGGATAAATATACCTGCTAGTTTTATTACTTTAGATAGTATGGTTACCACTCTACTCAATGTTTGCTAACTCCGTCTTTTTCATAACACTGTTCAGGTCCAAGAGTTGAGCAGTCCGAGCCACCGGCTGCAGAGGGTGCTAGACCCAGTCGAGTCCAGTCGTAGTTTTTAGTACTTTTGTTATACTCTCTTTTCTGCTATAGTGAGTTTCAGACTTTTTTTTTGCTACTATTCCTGTTACTGTTGCTTTTGTTCTACTTTTCCTGTCATTGTGGTGGTATGTACTGAACTAGCAGCTTTTACTTTTCTTTACTACTTGTACGCTTTTACTGTTTAGTTACATTGCATATGTGAATGTGGTCTATTTTCCTGCTTTTCGGTTATTTCTTGTTGGACGACTGGGTCTTGGGATTAGTCGAGGCGAGCCGATCTCGGGTCCTGTAGGGATTCGGGAACCAGGTCGTAACAAGATGGTATCAGAGTAAGGTTGTCCTGAGAAATGAACTAACTAGCTTGAGAATAACTATTCACGTGTATGTAACTAGGGTAACCACCACAACATATCGCTTGACATTTGTTCTGAGTGCCTTTTCGCAAAAGTTCGACAGAGTTGATCTCTTTTATTTTGTCGAGGAGTTCTCGAGACGGGCCGCGGACGCGGCCGTGGACAAGGTCGGAGGGGCGGACATGTCGGGCTCGAGGTGCTAGTTGACCCGCCACTTCTCTTGGGCATTCAGGCCTAGGACCTCACCCAGCTAATCAGAGACAGTGCAAGAGGAGCTCCACCAGCCTCCACGGGTACCTCTCCCTGAGGACATAAAGGGGGAGTCCTCGGTGGGACAAAGAAACCGTCACAGTGCCGGACGAGCAGGAGGGGGAGGGGGTGGTCCTCCACCGCCCCCACCATACTCTGACACTTCCGAGCACGAGCCCTCTTCGCCTGGAGGCGTGCCCGTTCCCCCACTGCAGCTGCACCATGAGCTTTTCGGACAGTTCCGAAAGCTGAAGCCCCCCTCCTTCAAGGGGGATGAGGACCTGTCTGAGGCAAAGGACTGGCTGGAGCAGATAGAGAAGGTGTTCGACACCCTTTTCCCCCTACAGAGTGCCGCATGACCTTTGCTACATACCAGCCAGAGAGTACGGCGCACAGGTGGTGGAGGGCAGTCAGAGGCCAGGAGAGGGGAGAGCCAACGTGGGACCAGTTCGTGACCCTCTTCTATGAGCAGTACTTCCTGCAAACTTGGAAGGACCAGAGGAGGCAAGAGTTCCACACTCTCCATCAGGGGACGATGACTGTTAGCACGTATCG
The DNA here is from genome assembly GCA_037157565.1 of Thalassia testudinum. Classification (NCBI taxonomy): domain Eukaryota; kingdom Viridiplantae; phylum Streptophyta; class Magnoliopsida; order Alismatales; family Hydrocharitaceae; genus Thalassia; species Thalassia testudinum. Next base: position 60,573,646 of record JAZHRO010000019.1, on the reverse strand, counting down.
CACACGCTTCCTGGAACTGTCACGTTTTTGCTTCGACAGCCATAGCTACAGAGGAGTGCCTATGGAGCTTCACTGAGGGGTTCCGACCTGCTATTCGGGGGTATGTCAAACTCCTGAAGCTGCCCACCTTCTTGAGAGTGGTGGAGGCAGTCATGACGTACGAGGAGACCAACCTGGCCGTGCGAGACACCAACAGCAGACGGAAGAGGCCCTACCAGCCAGAGTACTTTTAGGGCCGTCGAGGGAAGAGGCACGCGACACCCGCAGGAGAGCTGTCTCATTTTGTGGGGCCGTTAGTGGCCTTTGGGGGCCCCAGACAGGAGCAGCTGTCAGCACTAGAGCCCCACCCAACTGTCAGCAGGGACCTATCGAGGGAGTCGAGTTCCCCTCTATTACCAGTGTGGCTAGTCAGGCTACATCAGGAGAGACTACCCACCTATGGCTACAGCACAGCAGATGCTCCCTGCACTGAGCACTGGAGGTTGAGCTGGTGGTCGTGGTCCCCAGGCGCGTTTGGGAGGGCACCGATCACGAGGAGGGTACCGACTAGTAGTTGCTCGCTCGACCCAGAGTGTGGCTGCTTCTTCTGCACTGAGGGCTGAGGGGTGTATCAACGCCCTGACACACAAAGACGCTAGGGCTTCCTGTTCAATGGTGGTAGGTACGATTACCGTTTCCGGTAGATTAGTTTATGTGCTTTTTGATTCTGGCGCCACACACTCTTTTGTCGCTGCGAGTTTTGCTGTCAGTTTGGGACAAGACAGTGTGTTGTTAGAGGATTCGTTTGTGATCAGAGGCCTAGGTGGCCAGCTGTTTGTAGCTGAGGAGGTCTACATGGATTGTCAGGTCAGTATAGGGGGACACCACTTCCCCGCTGAGCTGATTGTGATACCAATGGAGGATTTTGGCGTGATTCTATGGATGGATTGGCTGTTCGCCTACCACGCCTTGGTGGACTGTTTCGGGAGGAAGATTGTTTTCTCCATACTGGAGATACCTTCCTTTGAGTTTCACGGACAGCCTGTGGACGGAGGTTTCAAGTGCATATCTGCACTTCGGGCAGCGAGGCTTTTGAGTCAGGGGTGTGAGGGCTTTCTAGCCTGTGTAGTAGTAGAGCCTAGCCCCGTGGCTGACTTTCAGAGCATTCCGGTGGTTTGTGAGTACTCTGATGTATTTCCAGAGGAGCTTCTAAGACTATCGCCCGAGCGTGAGATCAAGTTTGAGATCTCACTTGTGCTGGGGACCAGCGCCATTTCTATTGCACCGTACCAGATGGCACCACTTGAGCTGTGAGAGCTCAAGTCACAGCTACAGGACCTGGTGGAGGTCTTTGTGAGGCCTAGTGTGTCCTCGTAGGGAGCCCCTATGTTGTTTGTGAAGAAGAAGGATGGTACCCTATGACTTTGTGTTGACTACAGACAACTTAATAGTGTTACCATCAAGAACAAGTATCCGTTGTCGAGGATTGATAACCTTTTTGACTAGATGCATGACGCCACAGTATTCTTCAAGATATATTTGAGGTTAGGCTACCACCAGTTGAGGATCAGAGGGACCGATGTCTCCAAGATAGCTTTTCGCACCCGGTACGGACACTACGAGTTTTTGGTCATGTCGTTTGGGCTGACCAACGCCCCTACTGTTTTTATGGATTTGATGAACCGGGTTTTCAAACCGTATCTGGATTAGTTTGTGGTGGTATTCATCGACGTCGTGCTCGTTTACTCGCGAGATTAGGCACAGCACGGATAACATCTACGGATGATTCTGGACACTTTAAGATAATGCAGGCTATATGCCAAGTACAGCAAGTGCGAGTTTTGGTTGAGGCAGGTGACTTTCTTGGGCCATGTGATCTCAAGGGATGGTTTCGCTATGGATCCAGCCAAGGTTGAGGCCGTACTCAGGTGGGAGAGGCCGCGTACAGTGACAGAGATACTAGCTTTTTGGGACTAACAGGTTACTATCAACGGTTTATCAGGGGGATTCTCGTAGATTGCGTGTCCTATGACTCAGTTGACTCGGAAGGACGTGCCCTTTTCCTGGACAGATTCTTGTGAGGCATGTTTTCAGGAGTTGGAGGAGAGATTGACTTCATCTCTTGTGCTTATCATTCCGGACAGCAGTGGTGATTTTGTGGTCTACGCGGATGCTTCGTTGCAGGGGTTAGGGGGTGTACTCATACAGCGAGGTCACGTTGTCGCTTACGCTTCGCGACAACTGAAGCCCTATGAGTATAGCTACCTTACCCATGACTTAGAGCTGCCAGCTGTTGTCTTCGCACTGAAGACATGGAGGTACTACCTTTACGGTGAGACCTTTGAGATTTTCACAGATCATAAGAGCCTTAGGTACTTGTTTGATCAGAAGGAGCTTAATATGAGACAGAGACGTTGGTTAGAGTTCCTGAAGGACTATGACTGCAGCATCTCCTACCATACGGGGGGAAGGCCAGCGTGGTGGCTGACGCCTTGAGCTGGAAGGCGCCCGCCCACTTGACTAGTCTAAGGCACAGAGTTGGAGACTTATGAAGGAGTTAAGCAGTTGGCGACTAATGGCGGTATGACTAGGTTTTGTTGTTTTGTTATAGAAATGACGTTGTAGTACAGATAGTCATTGCCACTATTACAATTTTTACACGGAAATAAAAGATCTCCCGAGGTCGAACTCAGGGAGCAAACTGTATTCTAGAGATACAAAGTTTCTATTATAAAAGTGAAAAGAGAGGGAGAGAGAAATAAATCTTAGTTTGGTGGCTTCTCTTCTCTCTTAGCTCATCTTCTTCTTTTCTCGGATCTTTTTCCTTGATCTTCTGCCTTCTGCCTTCAGTTCTTCTTATTTCTTCTCTTCTTCAGAGCTTCTCATCTTCTTCTCTTCTTTCAGCTCTGTCTTTCTTCAGCTTCTCCTTTCTTCTTTCTTCTTTCTGCCTTAGCTGCAGAGCTTTTCTTCTTGCGGTCCCCTGCCTTGCTCAGCTGCACGGCTTCTTCGTTCTCCTTCTTTCTCTGCAGTCCTTCTATTGCAGAGCGTCGTCTGATTTTCCAATCAGACGACTTAAATCGCCGCTGCTACAGTGCTCCACCTTCTTCTTCCTTCGGTCTTCTTCATCTTGCGATCTGTTCTTCTTCCTCTGCTTCTTCTTCTCTGCACTGCACCCTGTTCTCTTCTTCTTCTCTGCCTCGGCCTGCATAGAGCAAAACCTACCCTTTTCCCTCTACCCGCACATCTCTCTCTCTCTCTCAAGACTTTGCTCATAGGATCGCTCTCCCAGAGTCGCCGGGTAATCGGGTCAGGCTTCGTACCCAGGACCAGGTGCACCAGCAGGTGGGTGATGCGCGAGGAGTGCTCAGGATAGGTTCGGGTCGGATCCGCCGGATCTGCGTGGTGAGCTCGCGGACCGGGCGGGTGAATGGGCGCGGGACCTCACCCCGGTGCGTTCAGAGGCGATAAGGCAATTTCACAAAAATAATTTAAAGGGGTGCGCGGCTCCAGGATCCTCCGAGGTGGGACTAAATGTCCCACCCCAATTCGGCGCCTGCAGCTGAGAAAGCTGCAGGCATTCGCGGCTGTTGCTAGGTCTTCTCTTCAGCTGAAGGCCTGGGCAGCTGCGTGGTCGCAATCCGCGCGTCCTGGAGCACAGGCCTGGGCGGAAGCGCAGCTGCAGCTGCAGGTTGAAGCAGCTTCACCTGTTCGGCATTGGCGGCGAAGGACGGGTAACCTGTGCATAGAGATACGGCCTCTCGGCCTAGTCAGAAGGTGCAGGGAGCTTCGCCGGAGTGCGGCGAAGCTCGTGCGGCTGGTGGCGAGGAGTGGGGCGGCGTGTAGGGGCTGCCCTAGGTCGGACTGTGGCCGGGGGAATGGGTTTGTTCGGGGGAGTGATGTGGAGGTGAGGAGTGGCAGTGAAGGGGCGGAAACGGTTCAGTGGGACGAGGCGGAGGTTTTGGGTCGGTCGGCGAGTCGTGTGGAGTGGCGGAATGATGGGAGCGACTCGCCGGAGGTAGGCCGGAGGTGTGGAAGATGATGGTGGTCGGGTCGGTCGAGGGTTTGATTGAGCAAACTAAAATAGGGAAAACAAAGAGGGGAGGAAGAGAAGTAACTATTACCTACTTGCAGGGACGAAGGAGGAGGAGCAGGGCGGCAGTCGTGTCGACTGTCGTCGGAGAAGAAGGTACCCAGTGGGGGCGGACGGCGGCGACGACGGGGCTGAAGCAGCGCGCGCGGGTATTGCGCGACGCAGAGGAGAATCAGGAAGAAGTCTCTACCATTGGTTTTGTGGCAGAGCGAAGAGGAAAGGAAAGGGAGCTCGCCGGAGCTCGCTGGGTGTCTTCCGGAGTGGGAAAAGAAGAAAGTTGTGGGTGGTTCTCCGTCAGATTCGAGCTACCGAAAGCGGCAGACGGTGGTGGCTTTTATAGAGGCGAAATCAGAGAGGAGGGCGGAGGGAGACGACGTGCCTCCCTCGTCGGAGGATGGCTGGATCGTGACCCATACCTTCCGCGCGTTCGCACGGAAGGTGTGGGCGATGGCAGAGATCGTGGAGGTGTCCCTACGACAGCAGACGTCGCAGGGAACACCCCGCTGTCTTGGCAGGGGGTCGCCCTCACCCTGCGCGGTGCCATGCCTCGCCGGAGCATGGCGCTGCTCAGGGTTTTGCAGGGAGGACCCAAATGCAAAAAATGATGAAGAATTAGGGGCCATAATGCGAGGGTTTCAAAAGTTGAGGGTCAAAAAGTAATGGATGAGGACCAAAATGAAAAGTATGTCAAGAAGGTCTCTTCTTAGGCTCAAGTTTTTATGCATGACTCAATGAGACCTAAGGATTCTAATGGTGAATTTTATTTCTAGGTCAGACCTTGTGTGACCGGCCAATTTACGTAAAAACCTAAATTAAATCATTAATTGGGCATGGTTCTCAATGTAGGTCAAAACGGGTTCCTAAGGCCAAATTGAAGGTTCTAAACCCTAGAGATTATTTTTATATGAATTTTAGATGATTTAGTAGATTTTTGCTTTGCCTCGAACCTCGTGAAATGAAGTGGATTTGTTTTAGGGTTATAAATTGTCATTTAATTCCTTGGAGTTGCTGTAGCCCTTATCAGATCAGATCATCCCATTTTCCTTTTTATTAGGTTAGTTTGACCTATGTTTGGACCCTGAGTTACCATGTTTGCAGATTGAGTTGGTAAAATTGCATTTTTACCCCTTATGACTTATTTTCTTCTTAGACTCAGAATTCTCTGAGTTAAGCCTTTCCTTGAGTTATGTAGGAGCTTTTATCCTCTGTATTAGGTCAAAATGAGCTAGTTATGGCTCATGATGAGGTTCTCATTAGCGACCCTGAGAGTCACAGGGGTATTGTGGGGCAGTGACGGTGACACGATAGACGCGACTAGAGCTGATAGACCGCATCTTCGCAGGATAGATTACAGATCCGTACTTACAGACGTTGCGAGATAGAGTACTGTCAGGGGACCTAGGAGACTTTTCTTTTGCAGATTAGGTGCTGCACATGAGGGGACGCTTGTGCGTTCCCAAGGACGAGGAGTTGTTGAGAGAGCTCCTGATGGAGGCGCACGAGTCCAGATTCACCATACATCCCAGGAACACAAAGATGTATCATGATCTGAGGTGCGACTTTTGGTGGAGAGGGATGAAGCGGGATGTGGGTGAATTCGTGCAGCAGTGTTTGGTGTGCCAACAGGTGAAGGCCGAGCACCAGAGGCCTGCGGGGCCCTTGTAGCCACTTCCTGTGCCAGGGTGGAAATGGGAGAGCTTCACCATGGACTTAGTGGTGGGTCTACCCGTAACCCAGCAAGGATACGATGCAGTCTGGGTGATAATGGACAGATTGGCGAAGACGGCATGTTTCTTGCTGATCCGAGTCACCTTGGGACCAGCACAGTTGGCAGAGAGGTACATTCGCAATGTGGTACGCCTACACGGAGTTCCGCGTGAGATTGTATCCGACTGGGATACCTGTCTTACTTTCTAGTTTTGGGCTGAGTTTCAGCAGGCTTTGGGGACGGTTGAGGTTTAGTACTGCGTACCACCCCCAGATGGACGGACAGTCAGAGTGCACAATACAGACACTTGAGGACCTTTTGCACGCCTGTGTACTAGACTGGAGAGGCTCTTGGGAGGAGCATTGCCTCTCGCAGAGTTTGCATATAATAACAGTTATCACTCGAGCATTGGCATAGCACCTTACGAGGCTCTGTATGGACAGAAGTGTACTACGCCCTTGAGTTGGGTTGAGGTGGGGACCAATTGGGAGGTTGACCCCAGGTTGATCCGGCAGAGTTAGGAGGTGATAGAGTAGATCCACAGATGACTCCGTATTGTCTGGAGCAGGCAGAAGAGTTATACTGATTGGAAATGTAGTGAGGTGCAGTTCGAGGTTGGGGATCTCGCCTTTCTCTGCGTTTCGCCCAAGAAGGACCTGCAGTGTTTTGGGGTGAAGGGGAAGCTTGTGCCGAGGTTTGTGGGGCCCTTTGAGGTCTTGGAGCGAGTATGACCCGTTGCTTACTGGCTTGCCCTTCCTCCCCAGCTTTCTATAGTGCACGACGTGTTTCACGTGTCCAACCTCAGAAAGTACGTCGCCGATCTCAGCCACGTTTTGAGCCACGAGAGTGTCGAGGTGGGTGACGACCTGACCTACCTTGAGAGACCAGTGCAGGTATTAGACAAGGTCATCCGGAGTCTGAGACGGAAGCAGGTACCCCTGGTGAAGGTTTTGTGGAGAAGCCAGCAGTACAAGGAGGCTACCTGGGAGCCTAAGGGGACGATGCGAGAGCGGTACCCGGAGCTTTTCGAGGGTACGTCTTTTCGGATCGACTTCGATCCTCTTTAAGTTTGTAATGCGTTTTATATTCCTTTTTCCGTACCCTAGCTCGTTCAAGTTTCAGGGATGAAACTTCTTTTACGTTTGTTATGATGTAAAGACCCGTCCTGTTTTTAGCCTTTTAAGACGCATGGAGTGTTAGTCAGACGTCTGTCCCGACGTCTGGACCCTTTCCCAGATGTCTGGAAATTAAATTTTTGTACGCTTTCTGCATTCTGTGCGCGGGTGGTGCGCAGGACCCATCTCTCTCTCTTTTTCTTCCTCCCTCCATCCTGTCGAACCCTAGCCTGGCCTTATAAATGGCCACCCCATTCCTCTCCTCTCCACTCCACCACTACCACCACACCCCCCACTCCACTATCGCGAGCAAGGGCGCGTGAGAGAGAGCGTGAGAGCGAGGAGGGTGCATGAGGAGGAGAGGGCCGAGGTCAAGAGCTTCGTGGAAGCTAGTTGAAGCTCTCATGGTCATTACGACGCGTGCGGGATGAGGAAGGCGTTGGAGCGTCTTCCTGGACCAGTTGCAGCAGTTGGAGCTGCGGCGGAGCGAGGGGAGACGAGGTGAGAAGCTCAGGAGTGCGGTTTGATACTGGAATTTTTCTAGTATCATACGTTTGGAGTGTCTTTCAGACGACTGGCTGGACGTCTAGCATCAACACCAGACGTCTGAAAACATCTGTATCGCGAAGGTACGTCTTCTTCACGGTTGTGGCCACGTAGGTCGCACCGCAGGTGATTTGGTTTAGGCTAAAGTGGGTTTCTGCTCTGTCATGCGTAGGAGCAGCCTTGGGAAGGTGCGTGGAACGCCTTTCCACGCACTTTCGGAAGCCTGGACAGCTTACCAAACGACTGGAGGACTGGTCAGACGTCTGGAACTATTTTTAGACGGTCACGGGGGAGTCCTGGATGTTTGAGATCACTGCAGGAGCTTGAGGTGAGTCTCTGTGACTTTTAAGACGTCTGGACCTGTTTCTAGATGTTTGATTTTAATCTGCAGACACGTTTTTGACCCGTTCGGGGTCCGATCGGGATCCGTTTTATGCAAACAAAGTATCTGTGGTTTCCTTGTGAGTTTCTCTACATATTAGAAGCCTTTATACACTGTTCTGAACCTTCCATTGTGATGTGTTTCTTGATATAGGATTTCGACCTGTTGCGTGTCTGGGGCTCGCAGAGGCATGTGGGCCTATAGTTCGATCCCCCAGTACTCCTAGATTGTCTGGTAGAGTGGTCTACCCTTGTTGTACTTATTAAATATGAATGCATTCATGAAAATTAGACAACTGGAAACCTAGGATGTGGCATGAATCCTAGGACAAGAAATGGTAGAACCAATTATTTAACGAAATTGAAATTCTATATATATATATATGAATGAGCTAAATTGTTTGCCACTGCCTGTAAATAAATACGAGCTGTCTGTTAGAATATGAGCTGTCTGAGATAACTAAACAATTACCTATGATATCACTTGTTGCATGGTTAAATTGTGGAAATACGAGCTGCCTGTGTATAAACGAGAACTGAATTGTGAATGATGAAACCTGGATATGAATAATATGCTGAACATGAGCATGAACCCTACGGGGAGTTAGAAGTAGAGCTCTTGTGGTTAGATGGAAAAGCCTGGAATGTGGACGGGAAGTATGTTGGCCCTTTAGTACGTGGTACCAAGGAGAGCAACTATCCCCCTTTTAGTGTAGAGCAGAGCTAGCTGCATTTGGGTTGGGACCTGGGGTTTGGATTGACCACTCTACACCGACTTCTGTTGGCATTTGGGTATACGGTACCGAGCGAGCTACTAGTGTAAGGAGAGAGCTAGTCACCCCATGGGGCCCGGGGTTTAGCTAGCCACCCTACACTGACTTGTTAGGCCTCATTGGCAAACTGTGGTAGTCAGACGAGGGTGCGTGGACTGTGGAGGGGCGAGACCCCTGTTTGGTTTTGAGGGTCTAGACTCTTATTTCTGAGAGGGCTAGGCCCTATACTGTTCCGTGCTGTACTTTAGGTGTACCTGCTTGCGGAAATGATTGACCGTGTGTCAGTGCAGGGTAACTACTCGTGTGCTTATCGTACGTGTCGTAGTCACTGCTATGTCTGTCAGTGACTTTGGGGTGGTTGACTGGGTGTAGGACTACCACGGGGGACTCTCCCAGCCAGGAGAGCACCACGTGTACCTTTTACTCTTCGGAAAAGACTGCAATCAAGATCGTTTCCACGTGGAATATGCAAGATCAAGAAAGAAATCGGAATGTTAACCAAATGGGGTGAAAATGAATTACCTGTAAAATAAGCTAACTTAAAAAGGATAAATTTACCTACTAGTTTTACTGCTTTAGATAGTATGGTTACCACTCTACTCAGCGTTCGCTAACTCTGTCTTATTCATAACACTGTTTTGGTCCAGGAGTTGAGCGGCCTGAGCTACCGGTTGCAGAGGGTGCTGGGTCTAGTCGAGCACAGTCGTAGTTTTCAGTACTTTTATTGTATTCTCTTTTCTTCTATAGTGAGTTTCAGACTTTTTTTTGCTACTGTTCCTGTTACTATTGCTTTTGTTCTACTTTTCCTGTTGTTGTGGTGGTTTATACTGAACTAACAGCTTTTACTTTCCTTTACTGCTTGTACGCTTTTACTGTTTAGTTACATTGCATATGTGAATGTGGTCTATTTTCCTACTTTTTGGTTATTTCTTGTTGGACGATTGGGTCTTAGGATTAGTCGAGGCGAGCCAGTTTCGGGTTCTGTAGGAATTCGGGAACCGGGTCGTAACATAACTAGTGTTGGGGTAAGGGTTAGAGTAACCTGTAAGTTAATTTCCATTTATTTCTTTTCCCTCATGCCCTTTTGCATGTGATTTATCATAACATGTCCCTCCATTTTAATATAAACAAAGACACCAATTAACTTACATACTATCCTAAAGGCAAATATACATTTTCCGATCTTATCCTCCATTCTAACCTTCATATCTAAGTAAACACTTTCCTTTTACATCACAAGTTAACCTCCATTCCTAACTCTTATTCAGTAAACACAAATAAGGGTTAACCTCCATTTTTAAGGAAACACAAATAGGGGTTATCCTTTGTTACAAAGAAACTAACCCAGATTAGCTAATCTTTACCGTAAACTAACCCTAAATGTTAGAAGAGAGTACTTGCAAATTTTCCTTCATGACATTATACCACCTATCGTCCTACTTGATATCTATTAGAATGCATTCATATCAAGTGGGATGGCAAGGAGAGTGGTGTGCATGTAGAATAGTGAAAATGGGAACTTTTTTTTTGTTTATTTTTTGGCAAACTTTAAGGGCTCATTTGTTTCGAGGAATACGTTGGATTTTTCTACGTTTGGCTTGGGAAAGGTCGTAATAAAGTTAAGCCATAATATGTGGGGTTATGCTAGTGAAACTTTATTCCATGGGGGGCACAGAGGTAGGTTTCTTCCATGTTACTCTTCCGCTACCCCTCCATTCGCATCGTGGATACCTTGCTTTCGTAGCAAACTTGGAGTCCCTACAATGACTCCTCAATGTAGCGATGCTCCTTGCCTCACTTGCCTTCACAGTGATCCTCCACGCACCAACGTCCGATCATCAAATCAATCTATGTTCTTGCCGTGCTTATATTGCATCAATTTTTATTCGAGCTTTAGTTGATTAATTTTGGGTTTTCGTGTTAAATTGGGATTTTGAATAATCGCCTTTTGTCTTATGGACGTTTTCACGAAGCCTTTTTTGAATGTCGCAAGACGTAGCTATTGAATACTCTTCTCTGTTCCTTGGCGTTGGTTGATACAGGATCAGATGCCATTGATGGCTTCTGTGTTGCTCTGTCAAACCTTCGTTGTCATTTGCGTGCAATAAGCACACCTGCATGATTCTTCTGAGGTCAATAAACTCACCTGCAGTCACTCCTCAAGAGCGTTGGCCTATTTACTGTATTGGTTGAGTGATTTTGCTCCTCTTCTGTATGTATATTTATTGGCGTCAATTTGATTTCCTGTCATCAGTGATCTTTCATTTTTTTTTTCTACGTTTGCTTTCATCTCCATCCTCTCGTGTATCTTTGTTTTCCTTCTTTGCTTCACTGATGACCTCTTTTCTGCGACCCATTCTCTGTTGCAAGATTTGAATCTTCGATATGATGATCCCCCATAGCCCTTCGTCATCTTCATGTGGGCAAATCGGTGAAGAGAAGTGGGATGAGATATGAATGAGGTTGAGGTCCATGGGTTCCTATAAATTGGGGCCATGGGTCTTTGACGCCATTTTGTGGGTTGTTCTTGAGCTCTTCTTGGAGGAGGAAGAGGGTAGTGTGATTATTTGCATTTCCATTTTATCTACATTTCATGCTTCATATCCCCTTAACAATTCCTATTTCATTTTTGTGCAGGTGACGTAGCTTCGATTGAGGAGCTCCCACTGCACAATCGTGTGAAGTGCATGCACGAGGAGCTTACAACCAAGGTCGTTGGTAGGTAAGCTATACATAATTCTGCTAGGTGACCTTGCTAAGTTTTTGTTAGTAGTTTTCTATGCTCCATTTGATTTTACAACTTCTATATAATATTGGAATTTACTCCAACGTGATTGTTGTGCTAGGTTAGTTTGCAATATTTTGTGATATGTGTTAGTCTCTTGACTCCTGGACAGTGCTAATTTCCTATATATTATGGTATGTGTTATGCTCTTATCTCTTTGCTGGTGTTCGACTAATTTCGAATATTTTGGCTTACATGTAATGCCAATATGATGTTTAGATGTCCTTTAAGCATCTGGCTCTGAGCAAGACTTAATTTGGAGATATTTTTCATTCTTTTGGTGAAATCTATTTCATGGTCTATAATGACAAAAAGCCATTCAAAAATTCAAGCCTACAAGTTGAGTTAGATTCTATTCAATTGATAGGCATTAGAAATGGGTGATATATAGGATAGATATTGGACTTCCAAGCATATGGTCAAATAGAAGTTGTACTGGAGATGACACCATGACTAGCAATACATTGTCCTGTACATAGAATCAATTGTTTCGAGTTATTCATATGAAGCTAATATCTGATTGAATTCTTGATGGAAAGATGTTATGAGCGATCTATTGGGGATTTAAATCAAAGTATTGTCATCGTAGTTTGAAATCTGGTTTGATGAGTAGTTTAGGAGGTGGAATTGGCGAAATAAGAGAGGAGTTTGGTTCGTGGAGTCGAGGTAGACGTGTAGGTAGTTTCGGCGAGGCAGATGGAGAGGTGTAGTGGTGGAAACGCTTCGCCTGAGTGGTTGCCGGAGGTGGAGACGAAGGTGGTGGGTGGTGTAGTCGAGGGGTCGAAACAAGAGTTAAGAGGGGGAGAATTAATCTATGAGTCTAAGGGAATTGTTCTAATCTTAATCTAACTAACGAATGGGGGAGAACGGCGTTGGCTTTGATTGGCCGATGTCGGGGAAGAAGATACTCTAGTGAGGTGGAAAATGACGATGAAGACGAGGGAGAAGCTCCTGCTGGTACGACCAAGAGCTTAAGAAGGAGGGGAAGGCAAATCCGTCGCTGGTGTTGCGTACGGACGATGAGGGAGGTCGGAGAAGATTGCTGGACGTCGAGGAGCTATTCGACCGGAGAGGAGGGAGGAACGTGGGGGATTTTTGGCCAAATTCGAGCGTGGGGAAAACGGTTTGCCATGGGGATCCTTTTGTAGGCCTCAGGGAGTTGGTTTAAGCTTAGGAATCAAGCTTTGCGAGCTTAGAAAGCTCGAAGGAGTTGGAAACTCAAGAGATATCCAAATCTCTCATGTGTTCACATGAGAGATTGGGAAAGTTATGGAGTTCGACGTTAGGTGAGTTGGAAAGAGTTCTCAAGGAATCTCCCTTCCAATTTTGAAAGGGATTTATTGATTATAGGAGTTCTCTTCAATCAAAGGTCGTTAGAGAAGGATTCCTCCGCAATAACTATGGAGGGACCTATTTGTAAAGAGTGATGACAAAGATAGGGGCCTATTTGTAAGGATTTTGAAAGTTAGGGACATGTGTGTGAGAGAAAAGAGTTAAACAAGACTAAATTGCAAACTAGGCCAAGATGATCTCAGATTGGGTCCAAATTTTGGTAAAAACCTAGTTTGGACCTAAGGAATCCAATGGTGAAGTTGGATTTTTGTTTTGACCAAGTTTGACTGGGTAAATTGTGTAATTACCCAAATTAGGGCAACTATCTATCTGAGACTCTGTTTTAAGTCAAAATGGGTTCTGATGGTCAAATTAAGTATACCAAACCTAGAGAATATTTTCTATGATTTTTAGAGGGTTTAGGTGAATTTTATCTTTACTAAAACCTCAGTTAATTAAGAGAGTCTATTTTTAGGGTTTCAGATGTCATTTAATTCTCGAAACACGTGAAAACCCGTTTCTGTCTTATATTAACCTGCTTGTTAGACTCTTAAGGCCATTTGACCCTTAATTAATCCCTGGAGAAACCCACAGTTTTTCTACATTCATGATATGATGGTAAAATTACAGTTTTAACCTTGGTTTCTTGTTATTCTCTTAGAAAGGATGTGTAATGAATTACTGTCTTCTGGCGATTATGGAGGGGCATTTAATGATGGAATATGACTAAATAAAGATAGATATGGCTGATGATGACATTATTATCAAAAGAGTTCATATGAATTGATGGTTGCAGAATTATCACATGAGCATCATCAAGAAGTTGATCAGTGGAGTTGAGATCATAAAGGTCTTCTCCTTATCACTATCCCTAGAGAAAGCGGTAAGGCCAATTATCTCAGGAAGCCAGATTGTATACAAGATATAAATGTCTTAAGATGGGATTCACACAACTCTAATAATTTGAATGAAGTTTGAGCTATATCGTTATAGCTTTAGAAGCCTCATTCACTTAATTATTATTCTAATAGATAAGTCGAAATAAGAATGAAGGAATTTGATGAACTTAGAGAATGTATCTAGTGTATTTTCCACATAAGGAATAATGGTAACATACATTGACCAACCCTATAAAGGACAATTGTGGGATAGCATCCCAAAGCTTGAATTGCTCATATGTGTCTCTATGTGTAGGACATATGAGATATACGGTATATCTCGAGCTTGGCTATTACCTAACAATTTGGTAGACATTGTGTTTCACTAGGTGATGGGGGAATGAAAGTCAAGCTTACCAGAGGTTGACCCATGAGGCAAGTAGGTTCAAGAAGAGAGTTAGCCCAGCTAGGAAATAAAGCACGACCTTCTCTGGTTGGGTCGTGATGCCATTATCCAAGGCAAACGACCAAGAGTCAATTGGCTAGTTTGCCTGCTCTGGGACATTTCGCCGATCCAACTGTCCACACCCTTGGGAGGAAGGAGATTGCTCAAGAGATCAAGGTGCAACAGTTTGTCACCGCACCAATCCTGATGGCGCTAGGTAGGAAAAGCACCAGCAGTGTAGAAGCCAAGCCAACAACATGAGAATCGAAACATGGAAATCGAGGTGCCAATGAGGAGAGTGAGGTGATCAACTAGAAGACAAGGCAACTTGCTATGCAATGACGCCTCATGAAGAGTAAAAGAGAGGAAAAACCATTATAAAGGAGGGGTCACATATTCAAAAAAGAGGAGTTGGACCCGTCCTATATCATGCAAGTTTCAAGTGGATAATTGAGGGTCAGACACCCTCCCCAAATGTACACCCATGGGGTGGAACTTGGTTACTAAATCCTCATGTTCCTTTTCACCATTCACATGCTTGCTGCATTCCCATCTTCTATACTTCTTATCAATTTCCTTAGCATCGATCACTAGGTTATGTGTTGAACACCTAATGATTTTGACTAGGTATTGAGTACTTACCCAAATTGTGGAGAACACCTAATGATTTTGATGAACACCTAATGATTACTAGCTAGTTGATAAATTAGAGATTATCGAAAGTGAATAATTGTGGAGTAATGCTTGGATTAATTTATCAATTAAGAAACAAGAAATGATTATCGAAATCAAATAACGTCAATAAATAATTTAAGCCCTTGATTTAGAATGATCTTAATCCTATATATATAATGGATTTTCTACAAGATTTCCTTGCAACACAATACAATAACTAGCAACATAGTATGAGGAGAAATGGAATTATAGAGGGATGCAAACGAGTCAAGTTTGGCTAAATCCATATGCATAACCAATCCGTTTTCCCATCGAGTAGACAAACTCAAACTCGTACCCATCTATCTTTCAGGTATCCATTTATAAATCAACTCTACAATCAAATCATGCCTACAGTAAAGTTAAACAAGAAAAAAATTGATAACATGATTCATTGTTAATTTGCAATAAAATTCAAATGGCATAATGATCATATCATTTATAACATGCATAAAATCAATAAGGTTTTCACCGATAAAAAAGAAACAATATAGCATACATAACGTAAAAAGTCTAGAAAATCAATAAACATGCAGCATACAATTATAAAGTGATAATATGGTTACATTTGTTGAAAATGTCTACAAAATGTAACGATACTCATTCATTCACTTAAAACAAAAATACCTGAATTGGGTATTCATACACATATCTACAAACGACTAGGTTTTTTTGATAAAATCGAAATCCAAACTTGAATTCAAATGAGTCAGATTTTATTTATCCTTTTAGGGTTGGATCAGGTTGGGTTGACCGAAACTTGCATCCTTAGAATTGTATATTTAATTAGTTGAAATATATGTTTACAAATATTAAGACAAGTACTAAGAGTATTTAGATAATATTAAAGTGTTGGAATTTTCTCTATTTAGAAAAATGAATAAAAAAGGGTATTGCTTAACCTAAGAAAAAACAAAATTTCTCTAGCAATTAAGGTTTTGCCTCTCTATAAAAGAAGGTGAATTCCAACAAGAGGAAGCTAGTTGAAGCCTCTCTCCCTCATTTTTTGGCTATCCCCCTCTCATTTAGAGAAAGAAGAGGACACACCCTCTTCCTCCTCTTCTCCAATGCTCATGCTTTTTGACGATGAATCGAGAAGGATTCATTGTGTGAAGATTATCTTCATACAACTCTAATGTAGTGCTCATCAATGTACCTGAAGGCATTGCAGGTTATGTTGGAGATTGTGCAGGGACAGAGGTAGGGGGCAGAAGGGACACATGCCCCCTTGGACCTACACTTAAATATAGTGTATATATGTTAGGGTTCCCCATCGCAAAAAATCCCACAAAAGAAAATGCAAAGAGAGCTAACACCCTTCCCCCACCCAATGCACGAAAACAACTACAAAATGCTAACCCTTCCCCTACTTTCTCCAATCTTTTGTCCCAAAAACTTTTCAGTCATGCTCTTTGACGAAGGGGGGACACAAATTTAGAAGGAGCCTTTTTTTTTTTTTTGCTGAGCCAAGCTCAAAAGGATTCATTCAACTAACTCAAATGATGAGCAATTGCATCAGGGGGTTTGGTATTACACCATCTCCCTACCTTCCTCTCATAGTTAGAAAATTTAGCAAGTTCATGAGCAAGCATCACTTCACTTCTAGGCACATAAAACAAGTGCAGATTTTCAGAGACATTAAGGATTTTTTTGCAATCTTCAATTTGATGCCTTCTCCTTCATATTGGATCTTGTTGTCCCTCAACCATTCGAACAACATTCAGGCAGTCACTGAATATGTTGATTTTATGGCAAATAAAATCCTCTACCATCTTCCGTCCATATTCTAGAGCTGCTAGCCTAGTCATTAAACATACCATTGTGGTTGGTGCTTTGCCATTTTTAAAAGTTGCATCAACCTGAATGTGGAAATTTGCTGTTGGAAATAGCTTGAATACGGTAGACATAAATGGTGTTGGTTCTATCTTCATCTTTGGCACTATCTCAAAACTTCTCCATAAGATCCTATCAATGTTGGGCTTGCTATTTGTGTGTTTGAAATCACATCTTGTGAGCCATAATTGGTGCTCCATGGAACATGCCGTGTTAAGCAACTGCTCGTTTGATCTAAGTTCTTCAAACAAAAATTCCAAAATGTCACCTTCCACCAGGTTGGTTCTGATTCCAGGGTAAACCAGAGCACCCTTACCAAGTCACAATCCATAAACAAGTGCCTCCTTGTTTCTCGATGACTAAAATAAAGAGGACATTATTCAGGATAGTCTGGGATTCTAGAGGCTAGAATGTCAGCAAAGGGAATGCAATTTGTAGCAAGTTTTCAGATGAACAGTTTGACCCTTGGATTCAATGTTTTGTTTTTCCAAATTATGCTACAATAATTCTTTTAAGTTGAAGTGCATATGCATTTTTCCTCAAAGAAGGCATGATATGAGACTTCACTATAAATTTCCCTTTTGCATCCGGTGCCTAAACTATCTCATCTTTCTTTGATTTGTTAAAATGTATTTTCAAAATCTTCAACTTGTCTTCCTTGTTAAAATATTCCTCCAACATCGACAAATTCCATTGATCTCCTGAATCAATCAGATTTGCTACAATCATAGGACTGCTATTGTTAACTTCTTATAGATTATAATATTTTTGCTATCTTCCACCCAAGCATCTCTTCAAATATTTAGTTGACTTCCATCCTCTACCACTCAATGACAATTGTTGAACAACCTTTCCTTTAATTTCCATAACTCTATCCACAATTTAGAGGTGGAGGTTTATGGAAGTACTTAGGACAAAGGGTGAACCTCATCAAATCCAAGATTTACTTCAGCAGAAAAACAAAAAAGGCATGCAGACTTTGGATAATGGAAGTTCTGGGCATACACAACGAATTTAAGAATTCCACTTGGGGTATCCAATTAATGATAGTAAAGGGCAGAAAAAGCTACATCAGCATATTATGAGCAAATTTAAAACCAAACTAAGTGGGTGGAAAAAATGAGCTTTATCCTAGGTAGGTCGCATGGTTCTAATAAAATCCACATTGGAGTCTTTACTTACCCATCTTATGTCAGTGGTTGCACTTTCAACCCATACTTGCAAAGGCATATTCGTGGTTTTTGGTGGCGATTTGAGGAGGAAACTAGGCATTGTTATGTGAAGGCTTTGAACAAAATTGCTGCACCTAAAAGCAAGGGAGGATTGGGATTTAGAGAAATGAAAAAATTCAATCAATCGATGCCACTAAAACAACTTTGGAGAATTATCAAGTGGGAAGGGGAATTGATGAGATCTATAATGTAGGCCAAGTATTTTGCATATGGAATGTTTCGGGATGCACTGAGTAGAAGGACCCATTTTGAAAAGTGGAAAGCCAACAGTATGTGAAAAATAGTGTAGAGGAGGTGTGGGTACTAGTGCTCTTAACTGCTACAACTTTACATCAATTTATATACCCACTCACAGGTCATATGATAACGTTCGAATACATATGACGTAGTTCAGATACATGACTCTCCTTTTTAATAAGAGGAAGAGCCGTGTATAAAGGATAATTTTTCTTATTTTTTTATAAAAGTCTCACCGTTGTGGCTCTTCCTATATTTAGATACATGCTTGCAAAAAGACATTTGATTGCTCATGTTGAATAGAAATAATCGAGTATTTCCTCAATTCCGTGTATATGTACTATAGCCGATCATTATGCATACCCCGGTCATTATTATATCATTATAATAACAAAATCAAGAATGTGGATTTCCAAAGTGAATGTCACTCGTTGATGGGAGCATCAGCATCATGTTCTGCAATAACACCAGAAAGCACCATCGCCTAGATTTCTCACCATCTCCGTTCCTTTTCTTTTATGGCCATTCACTCAAATATCACTTGGGTTTGAGATTGGAGAATATCTCCCAAAGTTGTGGAAAGAAGGATCTCTACAAGAAATTTTGGAAATGTATATATTTTTTGCTTGTGGTTTTAATGACCCCTTGGGGGAAACCGAACATGGTGATTGGAGAACGATAAGGATTAGATGAAAGAATAATGAAAGTTCAATTGGTAATATGGTAGGAGTATAACATTAGTAGAAAAAGTATTGTTCGTAATGGAAATTTTAGGCCGTTCAAGTAACAGTCAGTAATAAATATATTCTCTACCGTTACGAGAGAAATGGTTACAAAAAGTTCGATCATTAACTTTACTACGTACAAAACAGTCGAGGAGGTTAAGATCATTTTCAATCGTTATAAACGGTTGAAAATAAAATTTTCATCGATCGTTTTTGTGTAAGTGGTCGAGGATAAATAACATCCTCGATCTTCAAATATATAAGGGTCGAGCAAGTGAAGTAATGTTAAGACGTCTGGTTGATACCATTGTCGACTGTTAATAATGGTCGAGAATAATAATATTGTCGACGGTTTCTATATTAACGGTCGATCATAATGTTTTATAACCAGCTGGCATGGGTTGCCAAATTTTCAAAGTCTATTGTCGATCGTGTATTTGTAACAGTTGAGAAAAGCTTTACTTTCGACCATTATTAACGGTCGATAATAATCTTATCTTCGACCGTTTACTAGGAATGGTCAAGAATGTCGAGTAAAATCCCTACCCCACACTCGACTCCCTCCACCTTCGTCCCAAACGCTCCTCATAGCAGCCGCGCGATCTCCTCCCCTCGGCTCCTCCGCATCTGCTCCACCTCCACGACCGCCGCTGCGGTGCCTCCTTCGCCTCGGCTCCTCTTTTGCGACCTCAAGGGGTACCCGTCCTCCTCTTCCTCCTCCCTCCCTGTCGCCCGCCTCCTCCTTCCCTTCCCCCTCGTCGTCGGCCTTCCCCTTCCCCTCCCCCTCACGCACCACCAGCACCACCACCACCAATCGCCACCCGCACCACCACCACCCGCGGCCACCACCTTCTGCCTCTGCAGCCACCACCAACACCACCACCACTTGCCGCCACCACCATCCTTCCGCCACCACCCTTATATATCCTCCTTCCTCCTTGCAGCCTGCCTCC
The DNA here is from genome assembly GCA_037157565.1 of Thalassia testudinum. Lineage (NCBI taxonomy): Eukaryota > Viridiplantae > Streptophyta > Magnoliopsida > Alismatales > Hydrocharitaceae > Thalassia > Thalassia testudinum. The sequence continues at coordinate 60,553,920 of JAZHRO010000019.1, read as the reverse complement.
TCCTTCCCTTCCCCCTCGTTGCCGGCCTTGCCCTTCCCCTTCCCCTCGCCCACCACCCGTCGCTCCAGGACCACCCACCGCCACCACCTCCCTCCCTACGGCCACTACCACCACCCGCCACCAACACCACCACCACCACATTGCAACCTCCACCACCACCACCAGTATCCTCTACCATCCCCCTGCCTCCACTCGTCTTCCTCCTCCCCCTTCCCCCAGCCCTCCTCCACCTTCCCCTCACTGCCACATCCCCCTCCTCCCCCTTACCATGGCTAGCCCCCTTGCCCCCTCCTCCTACACCCCTTCTTTAATTTTTTGTAAAATTTTATTTGATCATTTTTATTATTTTTGTTGATAATGAAAATATTTCATAGTTGTTTAATTTGATGTGAAATTTGATTTAAATTATTGCATGTTAATTGAATTTGATGTTAAATTTCTTGTTTGAATTAAATGTGAATGTAATGTGACATGTGAGATATGTCCACATGTTTAATTTGATTTATTTATAGTAGTAAGATGTGAGATGTGTTTAGGGTTTAAGAGTTAGGACATAGGTTTTGGTATTTGGTTTAGAGTTAGGGTTTAAGTTTTAGGTTTTGGTTTAAAGTTAGGGTTCAAGTTTTAGGTTTTGGTTTAAAGTTAGAGTCTAGGTTTTATGGTCAGGTTTGATTTAGGTTATGTTCGAAAGGAATTCAACCAACTAACAAAGTTTGAGTAGAAACAGGGAGTTTAGGGTTTTGCGGTGGGATGCTTTAAATGAGGATGTTAGGTGAGTCGAGATGGGGAAGGGAGGAGAAGGGGGTCATTACCGTTGTAGAAATAAGAGCCTCCGTTTAACAGGAAAGATTGGACAGGGAAAGATGGGGAGGCTAACCATAAATGTCATTTCGTTAGTCTTTTGTTGGTGAGTGGGTTAACCCTACTTCACTTAGATGGGAACTGGTTAGAGCACACATTCTTGTGTCCCTATTTTTGCTTAAACATTGATTTAGGTTTATGTTTAGAGGGTTAAGGTTTGGGTTTAGGTTTCAATTTTATGGTTTCAGGTTACAATTGAGTGTTTTAAGGTTTAACATTCATGATTGTAAATGTGTTTTGGATGAAGAATTGGAACTTTAAATTAGAATGAGATGGTATGATTTATGTTTGGATAGTAGCAGCTACTTCATGATGAGATTGACTGTCATAAGTAGCTACATGTTGAAACGACGCTAGTCATGTGTTTTTAATAACTGAACTGAACTGTATGTTTATATTGTGTTCCCAAATTATTTGAATTATTTGATATTTATGTTTGATTATGAAATTTTTATTACAACTCTGTAGATACACACACTTGCACAAATTTAGATACACTTGATGGCAAATAATAGGAATTCTAACCCCTAAGTAATAGGTTGTGGGAGAGATATAATTGTGTCAAAATATTAGGCTATCAAGACTTATGATTATGTTATATGGACAATGTAGAGTGTGTATATACCTTACATACATGCATGATGCATTATCTTTATAACATGCCATAACTGTCGTCGTCCTTTACTCAGAGAAGTTTTGAACAAAGGGGGGTCCTTAAAGATTTGATCACAACTTAGGATTACTTTTTGTATGTAACTAATGTTTGGAGAAATTTCGATCGCATTTTTTCACTCATCTCCAGTATATCAACTAATCTTAGCTCCGTTCCCGAAGCGCCCTTTAGTGGGGGCTATTGGGGATGTAGTTAAGGTTAGTCTTGGGGGGTATACTGGAGAAGCGTGGGAAAATGCTGCTAAAATTTCTCCAAATACTGGTTGCATGTAAGAAGTAATGTTGTGATCAAATCTTCAAGGATGGGCTATAAAGTAAAAATCTTCTTAAAATACACATTTCTTCCTTATTCGAGTCTAACATATGAGTGATCTTAAGATACACATTTTTACCTTATTTGAGTCCACCTTATGAGTGATTGTCTTTTATATTTTGGTTAATTATCATAGATAAGTCATGGATCAGTATGAGGAATTCGAATTACCACGGATACAAGAGTGGAGTGATTTCATTTCTAGAGTGGGCATTTCATGATCATAGGAAGATATTTAGACGAGGTGAATTCCTTTAGCTAATTTTATGCCCATGTTGATACTGTTTGAATGGGGTTTTTTTTATGATCGGGACATAGTTTTGGAGCATGTGATATGTAATGGTTGGTGGCAACATTACGTAAATTGGACAGCTCATGATGAGCAAATGAGGGAAGTTAGAAATGAGAGAATTGAAGCCTTTGAAGGAAGTGATGATAATCAAGGAGATGAAGTGGATGACATGTTACATGATATGAGAGCAACATGTAATTTCCTATGGGAGGAGGTGAGATATGCGTGACGTAATATAAAATGTTGAATTAAAATAGACAATATCAAAAAGAGCAATCACACAAAATGGCACAAGAATTTTTAGGTGAAAACCCAAACCAGGTTAAAATCACCACCTAACCCTCTCGAGTTAGGATTTTCCGATCGACCTAGTCGATCAAATCCACTAAACAAGTCACTTCAACTAGGGTGACTTAATCTCTTACAACCACACTACTTTGAATGAGGGTAGTGTACCTCAAAACCCCTTCTCTTTACGAGAAAGATCTTGTTTCGCGAAGGAGACAGGAATTCGCAACGCGAATACCCAACACAATTACAAAGAAAAATTACAACACAACCTGTAGAGCCAATAAAGATTAACCTAACTACTATAGGTAAAGAAACTTCCCTTTGATGAAGGCAGTGCATCGGCGTGATGACGCGGGTGCGTGAACCATGTGGGGGCACCTCATCACTCTCGTAATCGCGGAGGGAGAGCGGGTGTGCTACTGGATTCAAACTCAAAAGCTTGGAGAGCTAGAACTTCTTCTAGATGATCATCTACTTCTTTTTGACATAAGAGATGTGGAAATGGTATTCAAGGTGTGTCTTGGTGTATATTTGCAAGGCAAGGGTCCTCCTCTATTTATAGAGGGCCTAGGGAGGGTTTGGAAGCCCTTAGAAAGCTTCCATAGCCGTTGGGGTTGAACCCAAGGCAAAACAGGCCATAATCAGAATTAATCATGATTCTGGTAGGGTCATCAGACGTCTGGTCCAGGTATCAGATGTTTGGAAAACCTGTTTAAGACGTCTGGGAACTAAGTCATACGTCTGATTCTAGGCGGTTTTCCTTCCTAACTTGGTTTAGACCTAAATAGAGTTTTAGTGCATGGCCATCAGATGACATACAGGACGTCTGACCCTAGGTCTGGACGTCTAAAAACCTATTGTACTGCAGAAATGGATTCCCAAGATAGGTTAACATCTAGGAAATCTGACAAAGGAGATTTTGGGTTAGTCGAGGTTAAATAGTCACATATCAGACGTCTGGGGTCTTCTACGGACGTCTGATATAAGCCTAACGGTCATATTCCTCAATGTTTACTTGGTAGCCAATGTTTCACTAATTGGATGTTTGGCACAAACATCAGACGTCTTTGATGAGAACCTTATCATGAGCTCTAGCTAGCTCATTTCGACTTGAGAAAGTGAACAAAAGCTCTTACATAACTTAAAGGAAGGCCTAATTCAAGGGATTATTGTTCTGGGAAGGAAACATGAACTAAAGGGTAAAAGTGTAATTTTACCATTACAGTACATCGACGAGATTTCTTAGGGGCTAAATACAGGTCAATTGGACTAAATAAGAGGAAAAGTGGGATGGTTTAGTCAAACAAGGGTTATTGTGAGATTTAAGAATTAAATGACATTTTGTAACCCTAAAATAAACCCACTTAATTTCACAAGGTTCCGCTCAGGATAAAAATCAAGTAAACCCTCTAAAATTCATGAAAAATTATCCCCTAGGGTTTAGAACCTCCAATTTGACCTTTGGAACCTTTTTTGACCTAGATAGGGGTCTTAGCTTAGTATTTAACCTAAGTTGGGTTTTTGTGCTAAATGTCCAGTCAAACGTGGTCAAACCTAAAATCCAACTTCCCCATTGGATTCTTTAGGTCCAAGTTAGGTTTGTACTAAAATTTGGACCTAAGGGAAGGTCACCTTGACCTACTTTACAAACTAGTCCACCCAATTACATTCTGACCCCTATCTTTTGAAAATCCTTGCACATACCCCCCTAACTTCCTCGCCACCCTTACATTCAGGTCCCTTCTCCATTACAGTGGAGGAATCCCACTCCGGTGAGGATTTGAGGAGGATATCTCCTCAAATCCTCAGAGATCTCCTCCTAGATTTGGAAAGGAGATTCTCTGAGGATTTCTCCATCGTTTGAACAGGATCTCCAGATCGGATGTACACCAAATCTCTCGTGCGAACGCTCGAGAGATTTGAGTGTCTTGTGCACCTTCCATCTCCGGTGAGATCTTTACGCTTGGAGGCTTGCCTTCCAGGCACAAAGGTCTTGGCTAGCAGTTATAAAAGGACCCTCGATCCTTGGCGCATCTTTTAATCTTGATTTGGCTGCAGATACCCCCTTAATTTCTTCCTTCCTCATCTCCGGCCAACCGATCACAAGCTCCGATGATCCCTCCCCCCTCCTCTCGTCTCTCTACCACCATACCAGTGGCAGAGTTATCTTCGTCTCGCTCTTTCTAATAATAGGTTATCAATTCTAGGATTAGCTTCTATGTCCTTAAGTTATTTTTTTAACCTATCATTTTCATTTTTAAGAAAACTAAGGTTCTTTTTAATACTTTTTTTTTCTATTTTAAGTGATTTACTAATCTCAAATAGTTCATTAAAAGCTTCTTGTAAATCGAAATTTACCTCGTTGTCGCTGTCGTCGCTTCCGCTTTCGCTGTCGCTGTTGCTTCCTCTGGCCATGAAACCAAAGCAAGCGGTTTCTTCCTTTTCTTCTTCTTCTTCCTCCGAGCTGGAATCGTCCCAAGTGGCTTGGAACGCCTTCTTCTTAGAATTCTTTTCCTTTTCCTTTTTCTTCTCCTTTTTGAGAAGAGGGCATTCTGGTCGTAGGTGCCCTTTCTCGTTGCAATGGTAGCAACGTCTCGGGCTTTCCTTCTTCTCCTTTTTCTCTTTCTTTAATTCCCTACAAAACTTGGAAAAATTTTTAAGTAAAATTCTAAAGTCTTCATCGTCGGAACTTACCTCGCTATCCGACGCAGCTCTGAAGGCAAGAGTCTTCTTCAATTTGGGCTCCGGTGTATCCTTCTTCTTCTGCTTCAACTTTGTCTCGTAGGCCATTAGATTGCCTAGGAGGTCTTCCATGTTGAGCTCCTCTACTTCGTTCGCCTCCTCTATGGCGGTGACTTTCTGTTCCCACTCCGGTCCAAGGGAACGAAGAAGCTTCCCTTGAAGCTCCCCCTTGATGAAGGTCTTCCCTAAAGCTTTTAAATTGTTTACTATGAGAGTAAACCTAGTGTTCATCTCACTTAAAGTTTCGTTAGATTTCATAGAAAACGCCTCAAATTCTTGTGAAAGTAAATTGAGTTTAGAAGTTTTTACCTTAGAGGTACCTTCGTGAGTTACCTCAAGTGTGTGCCAGATCTCGTATGCGGTGGCGCATTGCGAGATTCTGTTGAACTCCTCCGAGCTGAGCGCGCAATACAACGCGTTCATTATTTTCGCGTTGAGAGAGAGCTCCCGGATCTGCTGCTGCGAGTATCCTCCGGCGGGTTTCTCTGGGATGTCGAAGGGGGTCTCGCACCTAGCCCAGACTGTGAAATCGATGGCTTGAAGCCACGTCTTCATCCGCAACTTCCAGTAGGGGTAGTTGCTCCCGTCGAAGAACGGCGGACGGGTTGTGGACTGCCCCTCGGAAATCCTGCTTGTGGAACAGCTTCCCTCCATGATCTTCTTGCCTAGTTGTTACGCCGAAACAGCAAGACCTGCTTTGATACCAATTGTAGGTTTGGGGCCCTACCAGGAGGGGTGACGTAATAAAATGCGGAAATAAAATATAAAGTAATCTCACCAAAGAAAACCAATCACACAAAATACACAAATGGTTTTTTAGGTGGAAACCCAAACCGGGTGAAAACCACCACCTAACCCTCTCGAGTTAGGATTTTCCGATCAACCTAGTTGATCAAATCCATTAAACGAATCACTTTAAAACGAGGGTGATTCAACCTCAGTACAACCACGCTACAAGTACGAGGGTAGCGTTCCTCAACCCCTTCTCTCCACGAGAAGGATTTTGTCCCACGAAGGAAACGGGAATTCGCAAAGCGAATACCCAACCAAAAGACAAAGATAAAATAAAACAACAGGTTCTATAGAGCCAACAAAGTAATTATAAAGCTAGCTTCTATAGGAAATAGGATGCTTCCCTTTGAAAGGAGTGCGTCAACGATGACGCGGGTGCGTGAGCCACGCAACGACGCAATGTCGCTCTCGTAGACAACGGCGGGAGAGCGGGTGCGCGAAGCTTGATGCTCTCAAGATGTAGAACTTGAGCTTAGAGAGCAAGATCTTTTCTGGACACAGAAGAGTGTGAAAGTGTGTAGCTAAGTGTATCCAAGTGTGTGTTTGTGTTGCAAAGGCTCCCCTCTATTTATAGAGGCCTTAGGAAGGCTTTGGAAGGCTTAGGAAAGGTTCTATAGCCGTTGGGAACAAAGCCCAAGAGAATCAGCCCGAAATCAGGAACAATGATTACATTTGACAGGGTAATCAGACGTCTGGAAGGCCACTTTAAGACATCTGGAAGGCCACTTTAAGACGTCTGATTTAAATGTCAGACGTCTGATTCTATGCGGGTTTCCTCCTGACTTGAATCAGATCTAAACAGGGTTTTTGTTCAAGTTGATCAGACGACAAACAGGACGTATGGCACTATGCTCGGACGTTTGGAAACCAACTTTTCCTACGGAATGGATTTTCCAACCGTTGCAACGGCTAGAAAATTTCTGAGAAGAGATTTTGGGTCAGCTGAGGCAAAACGGTCAATTATCAGACGTCTGAACAGTCCTATGGACGTCTGATAAGGCTCTAACGGTCATATTCTTGAGTGTATGCTAAGCCAGCCAACGGTCCACTATCTGGACGTCTGGCAAGTCCATCAGACGTCTTCTAAGACGTCTGGACTAAGGTATGGACGTCTGATTTCATCAGACAGAACTAGCTATGCCCAGCCTAATAGATATCAGACGTCTGAAACAACAGTCAGACGTCTTAAAATACTTTATCAGACGTCTGATTTGGGAATTAGACGTCTGGAAAGTATGTTTGAACCCTATATTGGTTTTCTAAGTGTTCTACAGAAAACCTAAGTATCTTAGGGTTGTGCCGGTGTTCCTAGGACTACTGTTAGGGTACTTTGAGGCTCTTTAACATGAATTATCTAAGGAAAATAAAAAGAGCAAGAAAATAAAGACAAGAGATATAAGAAAGGATTAAAAAGAATCTATCCTATTCTTCTTGTCTTCTATCTTCAATCTGTCGTTCCACGCGAACCTCCTCTATTTTCCGTCAAGCTCCTCCAATCCGTCCTGGATGCGAGCTCGAACTCCATTTAAGCACGTCCACATTTGCAATTGACCTGAAATGTAGGACTCAAATTGCAAATGTTAAATAACACGTGTTTTGTTATCATCAAAACAAATGATCGTGGTGCTCTAGCACCAACAGAAAGAAGAAGGCAGAAGTAGAGTGGCCGTAGAGAAAGAGAAAGAAGAGAGAAAATCAGAAGGCAAAGTTAGAAATCAGAGGGAGAAGAATAGAGTAAGCCTCGCACTGTAGCAGCAACAACTTATGACGTCTGATTTTACATCAGATGTCAATTTTTTTGAGCTTATCTAGACATTGACCTCATTTTTACTTTGTAACTTTGATTGGATTGGTCATTGCATTTCATAAAATTGAAAGTTGTGATTCTTAGTTTTTAAATACTAATTTGCTCCATGTGTTCGACCTCGGATACTTAGGTTTTTGAGTAATAAATTCTTATTTGTTTTCGCGGAGATTTCATTTATACTGCAACGAACATCTTTTAAAACCATGATCTTGCCTCGTTAACATTCTAAGACGTTTGAACTAAGGTCTGGACGTCTGATTTCATCAGATAGAAGCTGCAAAGTCCTGCCTAAGTTATTGGACGTCTGCGTCAATAGTCAGACGTCTTAAAAGTCACTATCAGATGTGTGATTTTCAGATTAGATGTCTGATTAGGCTGTCAGAACCTTATTTTAGTTTTCTAAGTTCTCTATGGAAAATCTAAGTATCCTAGGGTTATGCAGGTGTTCCTAGGACTACTTTGAGGGTACTTTGAGGCTCTTTAATATATATCTCGACACAAAGAATAAAAAGTAAAAGAATTACAAAAGAATACATGAAAAGAGAATATATCATATTCTTCTCTTCACGCTTTCGCTCCTCACGAAGCTCCTTCTCCATCAAGCTCCTCCGATCCGCCATGAATGCGAGCTCGAACTTCGTCTAAACACGTTTCCATTTGCAATTTTATCTGAAAACTAACACTCAAAAGCAAATGTTAAATAATATGTGTTTTGTTATCATCAAAATAATTGATCGTGGTGCTCTAGCACCAACAGTCTCCCTTTTTTTGATGATGACAAAATCATAAATAATAATCCATAAGGTTCTCCCCCTTTTTGACATTATCAAAAAGGTATTACAAATTTTAATTTTCCAAAACTCCCCCTTAAAGCATGCTCTTCTAGTTTTTGAGTTAAATTTCTTTTAATAAGAATAATGTTCTCCCCCTTTGTAATAACAAAATAGCTATATCTTTTTCTCCCCCTTTCTAAGGGAAATATAGCTAACTTATTTTTGAAACTCCCCCTTAAAGATTGACAAGTAGGGCATTAATTTAAACTCCCCCTATCTATATGCTAATGATAAAAAAGATAGGGTTTAGAGATTACCTCACCTACCATGGCCAATAGAATGCCCAAATGGAGGTGGATGCCAAATCGGATGGGGTTCCCATCCGTAGCTTGGAGGTTCGGGCATCGGTGTCGGTTTCCAATCTGGCGGTCGATGTGTGACGGGTCGGTCGGTTATTCGTTGTCTTGTCGGTCTCCTCTTTTCCTTCCTCCTTGGTCTACTCCTTGGTCCTCCTAATTTGAGTTGACCATCTTTGAGCTCGTAGGTCCAGTCCTTTGTATTGTAATCTTTATGACCTACAAAATAGGATTCTAAATCTTTCTTCGGTATCTAAATCAATTTGGATTCAGATCTGTTAGCGGGTCTCCTTGACGGAGATCCTTTCTCAACCTTAAGGCTAGATAAAGTTTTTACTTTATTGATTAAATTATTTGATTTTTCCCTAAGACATGCAATTTCTTTTTCTATAATATGTATCTTGGTTTTTAAACTATAAACTTCTAATTTTAAATTAGTGTTCTCCTCAATTAATTTGCTATTTTCAATGATTAGATTGTGATTTTCTAATGACAGATTATCATCTTTAGGATTAGAACTACTTTCTAGGGCTTTAAGTTTTATTTCTAATCTATCATTTTCATATTTAAGAAAACTAGGATTCTTTTTAATATTTTTATTTTCTATCTTAAGTGATTTACTAAGTTCAAATAATTCATCAAATGCATCTTGTAAATCGGAATTTACCTCATTATCGGAGTTGCTTTCGCTGTTGCCAGCTCTTGCTATGAAACCCATGCAGGCGGTTTCATTCTTCTTTTTGGGATTTTCGTCTTCTTCCTCCGGGCTCGAGTCGTCCCAAGTCGCTTGGAACACCTTCTTCTTATACTTCTCCTTCTCCTTCTCCTTCTTGAGAAGAGGGCACTCGAGTCGAAGATGACCCTTTTCGTTGCAGTGGTAGCAACATCTCGAGCTTTTCTTTTCCTTCTCCTTTTCTTTCTTTGATTCCCTACAAAACTTGGAAAATTTTTTATGTAAGAATTTAAAATCTTCGTCATTAAAACTTACCTCGCTATCCGACACGGCTCTGAATGCGAGGGTCTTCTTCGATTTTGGCTCTGGTGTATCCTTCTTCTTCTGCTTCACCTTTGTCTCGTAGGCCATTAAATTGCCTAGGAGATCCTCCATGTTGGGCTCCACCTTGTTTGCTTCCTCGATGGTGGTAACCTTCTTCTCCCATTTCGGTCCAAGGGAACGAAGAAGCTTCCCTTGAAGCTCCCCCTTGATGAAGGTCTTTCCTAATGCCTTAAGATTGTTTACTATGAGAGTGAACCTAGTGTTCATTTCACTTAAAGATTCATTAGTCTTCATAGAAAAAGATTCAAATTCTTGAGAAAGTAAGTTGAGTTTAGAAGACTTAACCTTGAAGATACCCTCGTGAGTTACCTCAAGTGTATGCCAAATCTCATATACGATGGCGTATCGTGAGATTCGGTTGAACTCCTCATGACTAAGCACGTAATACAATGCGTTCATTGTCTTTGCATTGAGTGAGAGTTCCCAGATTTGCTGCTATGAATTTCCTACAGCGGGTCTCTCCAGGATGTCGAACGGCGTCTTGCATCTGGCCCAGATGGTGAAGTTGTTGGCTTGTAGCCAAGTCTTCATCTGCAGCATCCAGTAGGGGTAGTTGCTTCCGTCGAAGAAAGGCGGACGGGTCCTGGATTGCCCTTCGGAAATCCTGATCGCGGAACTACCTCCCTCCATGATCTTCTTACTAGGTTACACCGAAACGGTAAGAACCTGTTCTGATACCAAATACTATGGGAGGAGGTGAGATATGCGTGACGTAATATAAAATACGAAATTAAAATAAACAATCTCAAAAAGAGCAAGCACACAAAATGGCACAAGAATTTTTAGATGAAAACCCAAACCAGGTAAAAACCACCACCTAACCCTCTTAAGTTAGGATTTCCCAATCGACCTAGTCGATCAAATTCACTAAACAAGTCACTTCAACGAGGGTGACTTAACCTCTTACAACCACATTACCTTAAACGAGGGTAGTGTACCACAAAACCCCTTCTCTTCACGAGAAGAATTTTGTCTCATGAAGGAGACTGGAATTTGCAATGCGAATAGTCAACACAATTACAAAGAAAAATTACGACACAACCTAGAGAGGCAACAAAGATTAACCTAACTACTATAGGTAAAGAAACTTTCCTTTGATGAAGGCAGTGCGTCGGTGTGACGATGTAGATGCGTGAACCACGCGGGAGCACCTCGTCGCTCTCGTAATCGCGGAGGGAGAGCGGGTGCGCTACTGGATTCAAGCTTAAAAGCTTGGAGAGCTAGAACTTCTTCTAGATGATCTACTTCTTTTTGACACAAGAGATGTGGACATGGTATTCAAGGTGTGTCTTGGTGTATATTTGCAAGACAAGGATCCTCCTCTATTTATAGAGGACCTAGGAAGGCTTTGGAAGCCCTTAGAAAACTTCCATAGCCGTTGGGGTTGAACCCAAGGCAAAATATGTCGTAATCAGAATCAATTATGATTCTGATAGGGTCATCAGACGTCTGGTCCATGCATCAGACGTTTGGAAAACCTATTTAAGACATCTGGGAACTAAGTCAGACATCTAATTCTAGGCGAGTTTCCTTTCTGACTTGGTTCTAACCTGTTACGACCCGATTCCTAGAATCCTACAGGACCCGAGATCGACTCGCCTTGACTAATCCCATGACCCAGTCATCCAACAAGAAATAACCAAAAAGCAGGAAAGTAAACTAGATTCACATATGCAATATAACTAAGCAGAAGAAACGTACTAGTAAACGAAAAATAAATCTACTGTTTCAGTACATACCACCACAATAACAATAATGGAAAGCGGAAGTAAACAGTAGAAGAAGAACAGTAACTAATTGTCCAATACTTACTACAATAGTAAGGGAATGAAAAGGAAGTGCTGAAAAATTACGACTGGGCTCGACTGGGCCCAGCACCCTCCGCAGTTAGAAGTTTGGGTTGCTCAACTCCTGGTCCTGAATAGTGTTATGAAAAGACAGAGTTAGTGAATGCTGAGTAGAGTGGTATCTATATTATCTAAAAATAGTAAAAGCAACAGGTTAATTTTCTTTTCTATTTATCTATTTTATATGTATTTTCTTTTCACCCATTTTCCTCAAACATCCAGATATTCTTGATCTTGCATGTTCCTTGTGGGAACGATCTTGATTGCAATCTTTTCCGTAGAGTAGGAGGTACACGTGGTGCTCTCCTGGCAGGGAGAGTCCCCCGTGGTAGTCCTACACCCAGTCAACCACCTCGAGGTCACTGTCAAGATGTAGCGGTGACTACGGCACGCGTGATAAGCACACGGGTAGCTGCGCCGCACTAACACGCGGTCAGCCATTTCCGTTAGTGGGTACACCCAAAGTACAGCACGGAACCGTATAGGGCCTTGCCCTCTCAGAACAGGGGTCTCGCCCCTTAGAACCAAACAGGGGTCTCACCCCTCCATAGTCCGCGTACCCTAGTCTGACTACCCCGGTTTGCCCGGAGGGCCTAACAAGTCGATGTAGGGTGGCTAGCTGAACCCCGGGCCCCGTTGGGTGGCTAGCTCCCTTCCTACACTAGTAGCTCGCCTCGGTACCACGTACACGAGGGCCAACAGGAGTCTGTGTAGAGTGGCCAATCCTAACCCTAGGGTCTCAACCCAAGGGAGGCTAGCTTCGCTCTACACAGAAGGGGACAGTTGCTCTCCTTAGTACCATGTACTCAAGGGCCAGCACACTTCCCATCTACATTCCATGTTTCCGTCCAACCACAGGAGTTCTACTCCTAATACCCTGTAGGGTTCATGCTCATGTTCACCTCATTTATTCCGATCCAGATTTCACCTTTCACAATTTATTTCTCATCCATATACAGACAACTCATGTTTTCATAATTTGATACATGCAACTGGTGATTTCACATGTAATTGTTCATTAATTATAGGTAGCTCATATTATAACAAGCAACTGCTAGCAGTTTATCTCGATCATGCATGCAAGTACATTATACAGTACAAACGGTTCATTCATTTCTCTATCCTAGGGTTCATGCCACATCGTAGGGTTCAATTTGGTTATTTCCACAAGTACATTCTTATTTAAATATCATTAACAGAATTAACCACTCTACTAGGCAACACGGGAGTAATGGGAGCTCGAACCGTAGACCCAGGCGTCTCCGTGAGCCCCAAACACGCACCCAGCTGAATCCTATACCAGGGAATACATCACAAAAGGAGAGTTCAGAACAGTGTACAAAGGACTCTTGTACCTAGAGGAACTCGCGAGGAAAGTACAGGTATTTCGTTTGTGTAAAACGGACCCCGATCGGACCCCAAATGAGTCAAAAACATGCTTACTGTTCAAAATCAGATGTCTGGGAATAAGCCCAGACGTCTTAAAAGGTGTCATATCTTTACCTAAAGTCCCTGCTGTATCCTTAGACATCTTGACCTTCTCTGCAATCGCTTGAAGGTAGTTCCAGACGTCGGACAATGCCTCCGGTCGTCTGGACGCACCTCCAGACGTTTGGTGATGTGATTAGACGTCCAAAAGTGTGTGGGAGAGCGTTCCGCACTCCTTCCCAAGGCTGCACCTACGTACGACATCGCAGGCGCGGTTAGCCGACATATACCCCTGCGCTGCGATATGCATGGCGCAAGGAGATACATACCTTCGCGATAAATGAGCTTTCAGATGTCTGGCCTTAGCTCCAGATGTCCAGTTACCCTGCTAGCCGTCTGGACTCCACTCCAGATGTCTGATACTGGAAAACTTCCAGTACCAGGAACTTCTCGCAGCTCTCTCCGCTCGCATCGCCTCACGTCGCCGCAGCTCCAGCCACTGTAGAGGGCCGGGAGGCTGCCTCCCTGAGCTCGCTCCTCCTCCCGTACATGTCGACAGTGGCCGTGCGAGGTCCGACTAGCTTCCACTGAAGCTCCTCCGACCTCGGCCTCCTCCTCCTCCCGCGCTCTCCTCCTTCCTTCCTCTCGTCACTCCCGCTCGCCCCCCTCTCGTCACTCCCGCACTCCTCGTACTGCTGTCTTCTCCATAGGACCTTCACAAGTGGTACCTGCTTCCGTCTCAGACTCCAGATGGCTCTGTCTAGTATCTGCACTGGTCTCTTGGGGTAGGTCAGGTCGTCACCCACCTCGACGCTCTCGTGGCTCAGAACGTGACTAGGATCAACGACGTACTTCCTGAGGTTGGACACATGGAACACGTCGTGCACTTCAGAAAGCTGGGGAGGAAGGGCAAGTAGGTAAGCAACGAGTCCCACCCGTTCCAGGACCTCAAAGGGCCCTATAAATCTCGATGCAAGCTTCCCTTTCACCCCAAAATGCTGTAGGTCCTTCATGGGCGAAGCACGGAGAAAGACATGATCCCCAACCTCGAATTGCACCTTTCTGCGTTTCTAGCCAGCGTAACTCTTCTGCTTGCTCCTGACAGTGCGGAGTTGTCTGTGAATGTGCTCTATCACCTCCTGACTTTGTCGGATCAGCTTGGGGCCAACCTCCCACTTAGTCCCCACCTCGACCCAACTCAAGGGTGCAGTACATCTCCGTCCGTACAGAGCCTCGTAAGGTGCCATGCCGATGCTCGAGTGGTAACATTTATTATATGCAAACTTGGCCTGGGGTAAATGCTCCTCCCAGGAGCCTCTCCAGTCTAGCACACTGGCGCGTAAAAGGTCCTCAAGTGTCTGTATGATGCGCTCCAACCGTCCGTCCGTTTGGGGGTAGTAAGCGGTATTGAACCTCAAACCTGTCCCCAAAGCCTGCTAAAACTCAGCCCAGAATTGGGAAGTAAAACGGGTATCCCTGTCGGATACAATTTCCCACGGAACTCCGTGCAGGCGTACCATATCGCGAATGTACTTGTCTGCCAACTGTGCTAGTCCCAAGGTGACTCGGATCGGTAGGAAACGCGCCATCTTTGTCAACATATCCACTATCACCTAGACTACGTCGTGTCCTCTCTGGGTAACCGGTAGACCCACCACGAAGTCCATGGTGATGCTGTCCCACTTCCACTCTGGCACAGGAAGTGGCTGCAACGGCCTAATAGGCCTCTAGTGCTCGGCCTTCACCTGCTGGCACACCAAACGCTGCTGCACAAACTGACCAACATCCCACTTCATCTCTCTCCACTAAAAGTCGCATCTTAGATCATGATACATCTTTGTGTTCCTGGGATGTATGGTAAACCCGGATCCGTGCGCCTCAATCAGGAGCTCTCTCAATAACTCCTCGTCCCTAGGAACACATGAGCATCCTCTCATGTGCAGTATCTCGTCTGTAAAGGAAAAGTCTCCTGGGTCTCCTGTCAACACCCTGTCCCGCAGTGTCTGTAAGTGCGGATCTGTCATCTGTCCTACGATGATGTAGTCTATCAACTCTGGTCGCGCCTACTGCATCACTGTCATTGTCCAACAATACCCCTGTGACTCTCGGGGTCTCCAACTGCCCAACTCCTCCATAAGTCGCCAACTCTGTGCCTGTAGACTGGCCAAGTGGGTAGGTGCCTTCCGGCTCAAGGCGTCAGCCACCACATTGGCCTTCCCTGGATGGTAGGAAATGCTACAGTCGTAGTCCTTTAGGAGCTCTAACTAACGTCTCTGTCTCATATTGTGCTCCTTCTGGTCAGACAAGTATCTGAGGCTCTTATGATCCATGAAAATTTTGAAAGTTTCACCATAAAGATAGTGCCTCCATGTCTTCAGCGCGAAGACAACAGCTGCCAGCTCTAAGTCGTGGGTAGGGTAGCTATGCTCATGGGGCTTCAGTTATCGCGAAGCGTAAGCGACAACGTGACCCCGCTGCATGAGCACACCCCCTAACCCCTGCAACGAAGCATCCGTGTAAACCACAAAACCACCATTGCTGTCCGGGATGGTAAGCACAGGAGCTGAAGTCAGTCTCAACTTCAACTCCTGGAAACATTCCTCGCACTCATCTGTCTAGGCAAAGGGCATGTCCTTCCGAGTCAGCTGGGTCATAGGACGTGCAATATGAGAGAATCCTCTGATAACCTACCAGTCCCAAAAAGCTGCGCATCTCTGTCACTTTACGTGGCCTCTCCCACCTGAGTACGGCCTCAACCTTGGCTGGGTCCACAGTCAAACCATCCCCTAAGATCATGTGGCCCAAGAAAGTCACTTGCCACAACCAAAACTTGCACTTGCTATACTTGGCATACAGCCTGCGTTGCCTCAAAGTGTCCAAGATCATCCATAGATGCTGCCTGTGCTACTCCTGATCCCACGAGTAAACGAGTATGTCGTTGATGAACACCACCACAAACTGGTCCAAGTACGATCTGAAAACCTGGTTCATGAAATCTATAAAAGCAGCGGAGGCATTGGTCAACCCAAACGACATAACCAACAACTCGTAGTGCCTGTACCGGGTATGGAAAGCTGTCTTGGAGATGGCAGTCTCCCTGATCCTCAACCGGTTGTAGCCTTACCTCAGATCCATCTTGGAGAACACTGTGGCATCTCGCAACTGGTCGAAGAGGTCGTCAATCCTCGGCAGTGGATACTTGTTCTTGATGGTGACCCTATTCAGCTATCGGTAGTTAATACAAGTTCGCAGGGTACCATCCTTCTTCTTCACAAACAGCACAGGGGCTCCCCACGGGGACGCACTGAGCCTCACAAAGCCCTTCTCCAATAGGTCTTGTAGCTGTGACTTGAGCTCTCGCAGCTCAAGCGGTGCCATCCAGTACGGTGCAGTAGAAATGGGGTTGGTCCCTGGTACCAGTGAGATCTCAAACTTGATCTCACACTCGAGTGGTAGTCCTGGAAGCTCCTCTAGAAAAACGTTGGGGTACTCGAAACCACCGGAATACTCTGAAAGTCAGACACGGGGCTAGGCTCTGCCACTACACAGGCCAAAATGCCCTCACACCCCTGGCTCAAAAGCCTCGTTGCCCAAAGCGTGGAGATGCATCTGAAACCTCCGTCCACCAGCTGTCCGTGAAACTCAAAGGGAGGCAACTCTGGTATGGAGAAGACGATATTCCTCCCGAAACAGTCCACCAGGGCGTGATAGGCGGATAGCCAGTCCATCCTTAGGATCACTTCAAAATCCACCATCGGTATCATAATCAGATCAGTGGGGAGGCTGTGTTCCCCTATACTGACCTCGCAGTCCATGTAGACCTCCTTAACTGCAAACAACTGGCCATCTGAGCCTCTAATCACAAACGGATCCTTTAATAGTACACTATCCTACCTCAAACTGACGGCACAACACACAGCAACAAAAGAGTGTGTGGCGCCAGAATCAAAACGTACGTACACTAATCTGCCAGAAACAGTAACCATACCTGCCACCACTGAACCCGAAGTCCTGGCGTCTCTGTGTGTCAGGGCGTTGATACGCCCCTCAGTCCTCGGTGTAGACAAAGCAGCTACACTCTGGGTCGGGCGAGCAACCGCTGGTCGATACCCTCCTCGTGACTGCTGCCTTCTCCCACGCACCTGGGGACCATGACCACCGGCTCTGCCTCCAATGCTCGGTGCGGGGAGCATCTGCTATGCTTTGGCCCTAGATGGGCAGTCCCTTTTGATGTGGCTTGGCTGGCCACATTGGTAGCAAAGGGGGACACAACCTCCTCCCTCAGTAGATCCCTGCTAGCGGTTGGGCGGGGGTTCGGTGCTGGCAGCTAGCCCCTGTCTGGGGCCCCCAAAGGCCACTGATGGCCTCGCAAAATGGGACGGCTCTCCTGCGGTGCCGTGTGCCTCCTCTCCCGTTGGTCCTGAGAGTACTGACTGATGGGGCCTCTTCCGTCTGCCGTCAGTGTCTCGTGCGGCCGGGTTGGTCTCCTCGTAGGTCATGGCTACCTCGACCACTCGTGAGAAGGTGGACAGCTTTAAGGATTTGACATACCCTCGAATAGCAGGTCGAAGCTCCACAGTAAACCTCCATAGGCACTCCTCCTCCGTAGACACGGTTGTCGAGGCAAAACGTGACAGCTCCAGGAAACGCGTGTGATACGTGCTAACAGTCACCGTCCCCTTGCGGAGAGTGTGGAACTCCTACCTCCACTTGTCCTGCTAAGTCTGCGGAAAGTATTGCTTGTAGAAGAGAGTCATGAACTGGTCCCACATCAGCTCTCTCCTCTCCTGGCCTCTGATTGCCCTCCACCACTTGTGTGTGACGCTCTTTAGCTGGTACGTGGCAAAGGCCATGTGGCACTCCGCGGGAGGGCGAAGGGTGTTGAACACCCTCTCTATCTTCTTCAGCCAGTCCTCTGCCTCAGACAGGTCCTCATTCCCCTTGAAGGAGGGTGGCTTCAGCTTTCGGAACTGTCCAAAAAGCTCGTGGTGCAGCTGCAGTGGGGGAATGGGCACGCCACTAGGCAAGGAGGGCTCGTGCTTAGAAGTGTCAGAGTGTAGTGGGGGTGGTGGAGGACCACCCCCTCCCCCTCTTGCTCGTCTGGCGCTGCGGCGGTCTCTCTGTCCCACCGAGGACTCCCCTTCCACATCTTCAGGGAGAGGTGCCTGTGGAGGCTGGTGGAGCTCCTCTCGCACAATGTCCTTGATCAGCTAGGCGAGATCCTGGGCCTGAACGCCCGGGAGAAGAGGTGGGTCAACTGGTTCCTCAGGCCCGGCATGTCCGCCCCTCTGACCTTGTCTATGGCTGCGACCACGGCCAGCCTCGAGAACTCCTTGACGAGGCATCTCCTGCAAGGAGACACGGAAGACAGAATAAGAGGGTCAGTGATACCGAATTTCTTTGAGGAAAGACTTGGAACGAATATCAAAGCAATACGTTGTGGTGGCTATCCTAGTCATATGCACGTGAATGGTTATTCTCAATTCAATTGGTTCATTTCTCGGGACGATTTTGCTCTGATACCATCTTGTTGCGACTGGATTCCCAGAATCCTACAGGACCCGAGACCTGCTCGCCTCGACTAATCCCAAGGCCCAGTCGTCCAACAAGAAATAACCAAAAAGCAGGAAAGTAAACCACATTCACTTATGCAATATAACTAAGTACAAGAAACGTACAAGCAGTAAAGGAAAAATAAATCTATTGTTTTAGTACATACCACCACAACAACGATAACAACGGAAAGCGGAAGTAAATAGTAGAAGCAGAGTAGTAACTAACAGTCCAATACTTACAACAGTAAAGGAATGAAAAGGAAGTGCTGAAAAACTACGACTGGGCTCGACTGGGCCTAGCACCCTCTGCAGCTGGAAGCTCGGGCTGCTCAACTCTTGGTCCTGAACAGTGCTATGAAAAGACAGAGTCAGTGAATGTTGAGTAGGGTGGTATCTATATTATCTAAAAATAGTAAAAGCAACTTGTTTAATTCTCTTTTCTATTTATCTGTTTTATATGCATTTTATTTTCACCCATTTTTCTTAAACATTCAGATATTCTTGATCTTGCATATTCCTCGTGGGAACAATCTTGATTGTAGTATTTTTCGTAGAGTAGGAGGTACATGTGGTGCTCTCCTGGCTGGGAGAGTCCCTTGCGGTAGTTCTACACCCAGTCAATCACCCCGAGGTCACTGTTAAGATGTAGCGGTGACTACGGCACGCGTGATAAGCACATGGGTAGCTACCCCGCATTGACATGCGGTCAGTCGTTTCCGCTAGCGGGTATGCCCAAAGTACAACACGGAACAGTATAGGGCCTTGCCCTCTCAGAACAGGGGTTTCGCCCCTCAGAACCAAACTGGAGACTCGCCCCTCCATAGTCCGCGCACCCTCGTCTGACTACCCCGGTTTGCCCAAAGGGCCTAACAGGTCGATGTAGGGTGGTTAGCTGAACTTTGGGCCCCATGGGGTGGCTAGCTCCCTCCCTACACTAGTAGCTCGCCTCGGTACCACGTACACGAGAGCCAACAGGAGTCGGTGTAGAGTGGCCAATCCTAACCCCAGGGTCTCAACCCAAGGGAGTCTAGCTCTGCTCTACACAAAAGGGGACAGTTGCTCTCCTTGGTACCATGTACTCAAGGGCCAGCACACTTCCCATCTACATTCTAGGTTTCTGTTCAACTACAGGAGTTCTACTCCTAATTCCTCGTAGGGTTCAAGCTCATGTTCACCTCATTTATTCCGAACCAGATTTCACCTTTCACAATTTATTTCTCATCCATATACAGGCAGCTTGTGTTTCCATAATTCGATACATGCAATTGGTGATTTCACAGGTAGTTGTTCATCAATTACAGGCAGCTCATTTTATAATAGGCAACTGCTAGTAGTTTATCTCAATCATGCATTTAAGTACATTATATAACACGAACGGTTCATTCATTTCTCTATCCTAGGGTTCATGCTACATCCTAGGGTTCCATTTGGCTATTTCCACAAGTACATTCTTATTAAATATCATTAACATAATTAACCACTCTACCAGGCAACACGGGAGTAATGGGGGCTCGAACCGTAGACCTAGGCATCTTCGCGAGTCCCAAACACGCAGCAGGATGAAATCCTATACCAGGGAATACATCATAAAAGAAGAGTTCAGAACAGAGAGTTCAGAACAGTGTACAAAAAACACTAATACGTAGATGAATTCGTGAGGAAAGTACAGGTATTTCGTTTGCGTTAAACGGACCTCGATCGGACCCTAAATGGGTCAAAAACGTGCCTATTATTCAAAATCAAACGTCTGGGAATAAGCCCAGATGTCTTAAAAGTGCCAGATCTTTACCTTAAATCCCTGCGATATCCTCAAACATCTTGACCTTCTCTGAGATTTTCTGAAGGTAGTTCTAGACATCGAACAATGCCTTTGGTCGTCTGGACGCACCTTCGGACGTCTGGTGATGTGATCAGACGTCCAAAACCGTGTGGGAAAGCATTCTGCACTCCTTCCCAAGGTTGCACCTGCGTACGACATCACAGGCGCTGTCAGCCGACATATACCCCTGCGCTGCGATATGCATGGCGCAGGGAGATACGTACCTTCGTGATAAATGAGCTTTCAGATGTCTAGCCTTAGCTCTAAACATCCAGGTACCCCGTCAGCCGTCTGGACTCCACTCCAGATGTCTGATATTGGAAAACTTCCAGTACTAGGAACTTCTCGCAGATCTTTCCGCACGCTTCGCCTCGTGTCACCGCAGCTCCAATCGCTACAGAGGGTCGAGAGGCCGCCTCCCTGAGCTCTCTCCTCCTGCATGCACCTGTGGTGGCCGTGCGAGCTCCACTGAGCTTCCACCGAAGCTCCTCCGACCTTGGCCTCCTCCTCCTCCCGTGCTCTCCTCCTTCCTCCCTCTCACTCTCCCTCGCTCACTCCCTCTCGTCACTCCCGCACAGCACTGAAGGTGGTGGTGGCTAGTGTGTGGAGTGGAGAGATAGGAGGAGGGATTTATATAGAAGGCGTGGGGTTTAGGGTTTGGGGGAAGAAAAGGAAGGGAGAGAGGAGAGGAGGGCTCTGTGTGCCGCCCGCGCGCAGAGTGTAGTGTGTAGTACAAAAATTTCATTTTCAGACGTCTGAGAAATTTTTCAGACGTCTGGACAGACGTCTGACTAAGACTCCAGATGTCTTAAAAGGCCAAAAGTGTGATGGGTCATTACAAGACCTAAATAGGGTTTTGGTGCATGGCCATCGTAAGATATACAAGACGTTTGGCGTTAGGTCTGGACGTCTGAAAACCTATTGTATTGCAGAAATGGGTTCCCAAGATAGGTTAACGGTTAGGAAATCTGACAAAGGAGATTTTGGGTCAGCCAAGGCTAAACGATTACATATCATACGTCTGGGGTCCTCTATGGACGTCTGATATATGCCTAACAGTCATATTCCTCAATGTTTACTTGGTAGCCAAAGTTCCACTAATTGGACGTCTGGCGCAAACATCAAACATCTTCTAAGACGTCTGAACAAAGGTCTGGACATCTGATTTCATTAGACAGAAGCTACAAGGTCCAGCCTAAGTTATTTGACGTCTGAGTCAATGGTCAGACGTCTTAAAAGTCACTACCAGACGTCTTATTTTCAGATTAAACGTCTGATTAGGCTGTCAGAATCCTATTTTGGTTTTCTAAGTTCTCTACAGAAAACCTAAGTATCCTAGGGTTGTGTAGGTGTTTCTAGGACTACTTTGAGGGTACTTTGAGGCTCTTTAACATATATCTAGACACAAAGAATAATGGGCAAAAGAATTACAAAAGAATACATGAAAAGAAAATCTATCCTATTCTTCTCTTCATGCTTTTGCTCCTCACAAAGCTCCTCCATCAAGCTCCTCCGATCCGCCATGGATGCCAACTCGAACGCCATCTAAACATGTTTCCATTTGCAATTTGATATGAAAACTAAGACTCAAAAGCAAATATTAAATAATACGTGTTTTGTTTTCATCAAAATAAATGGTCGTAGTGCTCTAGCACAAACACAACAGACCACGAGGATGCGGGTGATGATGAGACATTACAAGATTGTGATGAGTTATACAATGTAGTTAAGGCAGCAGAGGATCCTATTGCTCCTGGAATAATGTTAATGTCGAAGTTGTCATTTTTTCTGAAATTGTTTCAGATGAAAGTGATGAATAGAGTCACAGCAAAATTAATGTCTGAGGTTCTGGAATTCATTGGAGATCTATTGAATAATCATGCTAAGTATCCTAAGTCATGGTATGATGTGAAGAAGCAGATACGTGGGCTTGGATTAAAATGCGAGAGGATTGATGCTTGTCGTAATGACTGTGTCCTGTATAGAAATGAGTACTCTGGGTTGACTAACTGTCTTGAATGTGGAATGTGGTGAGGAGAGATATAAGGTGGGTAAGTCAACAAACACCAACAGGAAAAAACAACCGGAGAAGGTTCTCCATTATTTTCCACTAATCCGTAGGCTACAACAACTATTCATTTTCAGTAAAATAGTAAAACTGATGTCGTGGCATCAGGATTATAAATCGAAAGATGGATGCATCGATCATCCAACAGATTCTGATGAGTGGAATAGATTTAACAAGAATCACATATTATTGGCAGAAGAGGCACAAAATGTGAGACTAGGTCTTGCAAGCAATGAATTCAACCCATTCAAGAGCATTGGATTCAAAGTTGATAAGAAACATGGTTTCTTGAGCTTAAGTAAGAACCGTTGCATCCTCCAATCATCAGAACCATTCACACTAGCTTGTTAGGTAGCTCAAGTATTCTATGTGCTTGATCATAGCAGAAATGAGTGGATTATACCAATTAGAACTCAACCACGTGAACAATATGATGCGGGAAATGATCTACACTTAGATGTTGAATCTGAAACATTTCAACAAAACCCACAAAGTGAAGAACTTACTCCTTGTGCAACTGACATTGACATATAAGGTAATTTGTTAAAAGTATTAACCCATAACCATAAATATAAATAATTTAAGAAATTCTTAGTTGTCTGTTTTATTTAAATTCCCTTTAAATTTTTTTATCTTTTATTAAAGCTTATGTTCATTTATATTTAAACTGAAATTTTTTTATTGCCTTCTCATATAGGTTCTTCGCATTCTCCTACTGTTTCTGCATAATTTGTGGATCATTTTGTCATTATGGTGAGTTTCTTACTACTTTTTTCTTTAAAATGCTATTATCAAGTTAAATGTGAGGTGTGCTTACTTAGGTTTATTTTTTATGTGGGGTGTGTCCACTTAGATTTATTTTGTGTGTAGAATGATGGATTTATTTACTTTTTGTATGTTGAATGTTTTCTATTGAATGTGGAGATGGAGAAAGGGAAATGGAGGAGAGAATAGTGGACAAGTGAAGAGGTATGAAAAGGTGGAAGGAAATAGAGGAGAGGGGAAGGGAGATGGAGGGATGGGAAGGAGAAAGGAGAGAAGGAGTAGAAAGAGAAAGGGAGAAGTGTAGGGAAATAGAGGAGAGGGGAAGGGAGATGGAGGGATGGGAAGGAGAAGGGAGAGAAGGAGAGGAAAGAGGAAGGAAGAACTGGAGGGAAATGAAGGGGAGGATAAGGGAAATGGAGGGATGGGAAGGAGAAGAAAGAGGAAGGAAGAACTGGAGGGAAATAGAGGAGAGGGGAAGGGTAATGGAGGGATGGAAAGGAGAAGGGAGAGAAGGAGAAGGAGGAAGGGAGAAGTGGAGGGAAATGAAGGGGAGGATAAGGGAAATGGAGGGATGGGAAGGAGAAGGGAGAAAGAGAAGGAGAAGGAAGAAGGGAGAACTGTAGGGAAATGGAGGGGAGGGGAAGGGAAATGGAGGAATGGGAAGGGGAAAGGGGAAGAGAAAAAGAGAAGGAGAAGAAAGAAGGGAGGAGGGGAGGGAAATGGAGGGGAAAGGAAGGGGAAAGGGGAAGGGTGATAACATTTTATTTTTAGTTTCATTTATATACACTTATTTTATTTTCATTTATTTGGATGCTTATTTTATAGAGGAATTTTGAAATATCACAATATATAGGGGAAATGCTGCCAAATTTTTTTAAGAAATATATGATTATTTGTGATGCTTTTACGCAAGTTAATTTCAAGAAGAAGGCTAATAAGAGTCGCAGGGAGGAGGCTAAGGCATCCCAGCAGCTTGAGGCCTCCCTAGCAGCCTCAGCTTCAAGCTTACCGCCGGCAGCAGCCCACTTAGCCCTAGGCACCTCGCCAGCAATTTTTGAGGCCTAGAGATGTGACTCAATATTTCTAGAGTCAAGGGAGGGGAGGTAGGGGGAAGGGGAAGAGTTCGATGCCTCCTCCGATGGATCTATTAGCAAAGGATTCGACTACGTGGAGGATATAGCTGCCGATGAGGAGGATAGTATTTCAGTTGTTGAGGAGGACGTTGGCTTGGATGATCAGCCAGAGTAGATGACTAACCCAGATCCTTCTTAATCGGGATGTTCTGCACCACTACCACCCTTCCGTAGTTTAGGTATGAATTTAAGGTTTAGTAAATGTTACGATTTATTTATTTCTATGTTATTTAATTCCATGTTATAATGTATGTAGGGGAAGAGGTCCCACACGAAATAGGGACTTAGAGAGAATTCCACATGGGGTCCGCATTTTAGTGCAGATCAACCAGTAGGGGAAGCAGTGAATTTTCCTTGATTCGTCAGCAGACTGGGTACGTTGACGAAGGCGATCATCCCATTATCCTACTTCGATTGGAGGAAGGTGCTAAACGACCTGAAAATGCAACTAATTCGAGAGTTAGAGATAATTGACAAAAGTTAATAACTTATGTACATTACTTTATATAAGTTTAATTTTTGTAACAATTTCTATTCTCTTACTAATGCAGGCCACCTTCGATTAGGGCGATGATCTGAACATCGCCAAATTTATCCTTAAGCACGCAGCGAAGATTCATAAAGATTGGAGATTGGAGATGAAGAATATGGTAAAAGATAAATTTTAACTGTATTTGTTTATTTCCTTTACCATAATTCAAATATTATTTCTAATATTACAATTATATTTTTTAGTTTTATAAGAAAATGAATCATGATGAAACATTGCATAATGCACTTCCTTTGATAAAACCGTACACTTGGAAGAAAGCGTGCGAGCATTGGCATGATCCAGCGACGTAGGTAAAAATATTTTATATGTTATCATTTATTTAACTAATTTCTAAGTTAATAAATTAATTGTACGTTTATTTCAGGAGCAGGCCAAGAATATTAAGGAAAATAGGGTTAAGGCTCCACCGAAGACCTATGTCTTGGGTAGGAGGAGCATAGGCTCAATGAAATCCATATACGTAAGTAGCTTTAATTATTATTTTCTTTTAAATCTTACAAAAACTTCTAATTTTGTTAAAATTAACTGTTTAAAATTATTGTAGTCCGCCAAGCATTAAGGTGCCCAACTTGATTGGGTGGGAATATATGAGGCTACTCATAGCAAGATGAGTGATGACGGAAATAGAAAGTGGCTTTATGACACGTACCAACAGTGGCACGTAAGTTAAAAAAGATAATACCTTTATTTGATTTTGTAATTATATAATTAAATGAAATTACTTAACGTAATTCAATATCTTTCAGGATAATATGGTTAACTTAATGCATTTTCCTGAAGATGCCAACTCTGCCACAGTTCAACAGCCATTGACAGCAAAGGAGGCCTATCGGACTGTCATGCCACCTCAGCATGGTGGGTATGTCCATAGCGCATGGAGGAGCGATAATGTCTCAGGGAGATATGGGAGAAGGGGAGCATCATCTTCTGTTACGACCCAGTTCCCGAATCCCTACAAGACACGAGAATCGGATCGACTTGACTGATCCCAAGACCCAGTCGTACAATGAGAAAGTAACAAAAAAGCAGTAAAATAAACCATATTCACCATGCAAGTAACTAACAGTAACAAAAATACAGCAGTAAATAAATAACTACTACAGTACATACTACCACAACAGTAGAGAATTACAAACAGGATATGAAGATTACAATAAAAGAGTACAAGTGAAACAGCAATACTCACTACCACAGAAAAATAGTACAAAAGTACAACTACTGGGCTCTGCTAGGCCCAGCATCCTCCGCAGTCGCAGACTCTGGCAGCTAAATACCTGGTCATGAAAAAGGTGACAAACGCGACACGTTAGCGAAACACTGAGTAGAGTGGCAACCAGTTAGCTAAGAAAACAGTAAAGGTGGACAAGTAGCCGTTGTTTTTAATTTCTTTCTTTATTCTCTATTTACTCTTTCTTGATTTATTTCTCATGTCTTTCTTTTGATCTCTAATGTTCCTCGTGGGAACGATCTTAATTGCAGTCTTTTCCGAAAAGTGGAAGTAGCAAGTGATGCTCTCCTGGCCGGGAGAGTCCCCCGTGGTGGTCCTACTCTCAGTCAACCACCCCATGGTCACTGACAGACATAACGGTGACTACGGCACGTGCGATAAATGCAAGGGTAGCTACCCCGCACTGGCACGTGGTCAGTCGTTTCCGTTAATGGGTGCGCCCCAAAGCACAGCACGGAACCAGTATGGGATAAAGCCCTCTCAGTAACAGGGGTCCAACCCCTTCACAGTAACCAAACAGGGCTCTTGCCCCTCCACAGTTCGCGCACCCTCGTCTGACTACCCTGGTTTGCCCAGTGGGCCTAACAAGTCGGTGTAGGAAGGCTAGCTGAACCCCGGGGGCCGTGGGGTGGCTAGCTCCCTCCCTACACTGGTAGTCCTCCCCGGTACGGTGTATGCGAAGGTCAAGAGTCGGTACAAAGTGGCCAGACCTAACCCCGGGTCCCTAGGGTAGCTGGCTCTCCTCTGCACTAAGAGGTAACATGTGCTTTCCTTGGTACTACGTACCCAAGAGACAACAAACTTTCCCATTCACTTTTCCAATTCCATCCCATTTATTTCCTGGAGTTCTACTCCTAATTCCTTGTAGGGTTCATGCTTATGTTTCTCAGGCCAAGCCATACTAGGTTTCATCATTTCAGGTTTATTCACATATAGTATGTGTTCCAATATTCAACTTCTTTTCCTTTCCAATTTATATACAAGCAGCTTGTATTTAATCTCAACTAATAGAAATTACATGCAACAGTTACTAGCAACAGTACTCTACATTTCACAGGCAGGTGTTATCTAATTACAGGCAATTATCATTATTTTATCTACTTATCCAAGACTGCAATTCAGGTATTCAAGACATTTGTTTCAGTGTTTTCTGTTCCTAAGATTCATGTCACACCAAAGATCTATCATTCAATCTAGTTTTTCGGTCTTAGGTTTCATGCCGTATCTTAGGATCTATTATTTAATTCAGATATGCATTAATGTTTGTAACTAACTAAGGGAAGCCACTCTACCGGCAACACCGGGAGTAATGGGGCCGTGATCTACAGGTCCGCGTGCCTCCGCAACCCCTAGAGCCGCAACGGGACGAGGTCCTAACATAAGGATCAATCACAAGAAACCACTCAGAATAGGATACAAGTACTTTAAACAAGTAGAGGAACTAATTATGAGAAAAACAGAATCTCAAACGCGGAAATCGGACCTCGAACGGACCCTAAATGGGTCAAAAACGACAACTCTGACCCAAATCAGACATCTGGAACACCTTCCAGACGTCTTAACAGATGGTCCAGGTCATACCTTACTTCTGCGCTGCTCTTCAGACGTCCAGGATCCCGCTGAACCGTCTGGACCTAGTTCTAGACGTCCGTCTGTCACTCCGGACGTCTGGAGATGCTCTCCACCATCTGGTGACTTGCCCAGATGTCTGATTTGTGTGGGAGAGCATGTACTTGCGCCTTTCTGAAACGAAACCTGCACGCGTACGCAAACACTCTCAACACGACACGTCTCAGAGCTTTCGGCGGAACGGCTTCCATGGCCGCATCCACAAAAAGGCGAAAGATGAGAAATATCGTACCTTTCAGACGTTTGGATCTCACTCCAGACGCACCTGCGCCGTCTGGAGGTCCGAACGTCTGATTTTGAGAAATTTCCCAGAATCAGGACCTCCTCGCATTTTGCCTGTTGCGCACGGCCGCGCCACGCCGCGCTCGCCTGCCTGCTGCCTGAGCTGCAGCAGCACCGGGGTAACTTCCTTAGCACCACGCTCCCGCTACGCGCCCATCGGCCGGCCCTGGGTTGCTCCGGCGAGCTCGCGCTCTCTTCCTCACGTGCTTTGCCTCTTCTCCCTCTCGCTGCACCTCCTCCTCACAGCGCGCACCCAGCAGCAGCTGCTGCCCTCGCTTTCTCACTCTCACACTAACACTGGAAGAAGGAGGAGACGGTGGAGTGGTGGGTAAGGGAGTGGGAAGGGGGGAGAGGGTATTTGAAGGCATCGTGGAAGAGAGAAGAAAAGAAAAAAAAAAACGCCTGCAGGTCGGCGGGGCAGTCTGCGCGTGCACGCGCGCAGACTTGCAATCGTATGCCGCAAAAAAATTTATTTCCAGACGTTTGGGATGGCGTCCAGACGTCTGAACAGACGTTTGGACCAACTCCCAGACGTCTTAAAAAACGTTTGATGTCGTGGATCTCAACAACATAACAAACTCAAAGGAAGTTTCGTCTCCGAAACTTGCGCTAACTAGGGTGTGGAAAAAGAACGATATACGCATAACAAACTCAAAGGGGACCGAAGCCGATCCGAAAAGACGTACCCTCAAAGAGCTTTGGGTACCGCTCCTGCATCGCCGCCTCATGCTCCCAGGTAGCCTCCTCGTACCGCTGGCTCCTCCACAAAACCTTCACCAGGGGTACTTGCTTTCGTCTCAGACTTCGGACGGCTCTATCGAGAATCTGTACTGGCCGCTCGGAGTTGGTCAGGTCGTCACCCACCTCGACGCTCTCATGGCTCAGGACGTGACTGGGATTGGCGACGTACTTCCTGAGGTTGGACACGTGGAACACGTCGTGCACATCAGAAAGCTGGGGAGGAAGGGCAAGCCTGTAAGCAACGGGTCCAACCTACTTCAGGAACTTAAAGGGTCCCACGAACCTCGGTGCGAGCTTCCCTCTCACCCCAAACCGCTGTAGGCCCTTCATGGGCGAAACATGAAGGAAGACGTGGTCCCCAACCTCAAACTATACCTCTCTGCGTTTTCGATCTGCATAGGTCTTCTGTCTGCTCCTGACAGTGCGGAGTCACCTGTGAATCTGCTCGATCTCCTCTTGACTCTGCCGGATCAGCCTGGGGCCAACCTCCCACTTGGTCCCCACCTCAACCCAACTCAAGGGTGCCATACACCTCCGTCCGTACAGTGTCTTGTAGGGTGCCATGCCGATGCTCGAGTGATAACCGTTATTATATGCAAACACCGCCAGGGGAAAGTGCTCCTCACAAGAGCCCCTCCAGTTCAGTACACAGGCGCGCAAAAGGTCATCCAGTGTCTGAATCGTGTGCTCAGACTGTTCGTCCGTTTGGGGGTGGTATGCTGTACGAATTCACCTACATCCTGCTTCATTCCCCTCCACCAAAAATCACGTCTCAAATCATGGTACATCTTTGTGTTTCCGGGATGTATGGTGAACCTGGAACTGTGTGCCTCAGTTAGGAGCTCTCTCAACAACTCCTCGTCCCTGGGAACATACAAACGTCCCCTCATGTGCAGTACCTGGTCTGTAGAAGAGAAGTCCCCAGGGTCTCCGGACAGCACTCTGTCACGTAACGACTGCACGTATGGGTCGGCCATCTGTCTAGTGATGATGCAGCCTATCAGCTCTGGCCTCGTCTGTCGTGTCACCGTCACTGCCCAACAGTGCCCCAGTAACTCTAGTGGTCCCCAACTACCGATCTCCTCCATGAGGCTCCAACTCTGCGTCTGTAAACTGGCCAAGTGGGCGGGTACCTTCCGGCTCAAGGCATCAGCCACCACGTTGGCCTTTCCCGGGTGGTAGGAAATGCTGCAGTCATAGTCCTTCAGGAGCTCCAACCAACGTCTCTGTCTCATGTTGAGCTCCTTTTGGCCAACCAAGTATCTGAGGCTCTTTTGATCTGTGAAAATCTCAAAGGTCTCATCGTACAAGTAGTGCCTCCAAGTCTTCAGGGCGAAGACGACAGTTGCCAGCTCCAGGTCGTGGGTAGGGTAGCTATGCTCATGGGGCTTCAATTGCCGCGAAGCGTAAGCGACAACGTAACCCCTCTGCATGAGCATACCCCCTAACCCCTGCAAAGAGGTGTCCGTGTACACAACGAACCCGCCACTACTGTCTGGGATGGTGAGCACGGGAGCCGAAGTCAGCCTCTCCTTCAGCTCCTGAAAGCACGCTTCACAAGCGTCTGTCCAAGTGAGGGGCACGTCCTTCCGGGTCAGCTGTGTCATAGGACGTGCAATCTGCGAGAAGCCCCTGATAAACCGCCTGTAGTAGCCTGCCAATCCCAAGAAATTGCGAATCTTAGTAACCATACGCGGTCTCTCCCATCTGAGCACTGCCTCAACCGTGGCTGGGTCCACAGCCAAGCCATCCCCGGAGATCTCATGATCCAAGAAGGTCACCTCCCTCAACCAGAACTCACACTTGCTATATTTGGCTTACAGCCTACGTCATCTCAGTGTGTCCAAAACCATCTGCAAGTGTTGCCCTTACTATGTCTGATCTCGAGAATAGATGAGCACATCAACAATAAATACCAGCACGAATTGGTCCAAGTATGGCCTAAACACCCGGTTCATCAAATCCATGACGACAGCGAGGGCATTGGTCAGCCCAAACGGTATGACCAAAAACTCGTAGTGTCCGTACCGGGTGAGGAAAGCTGTCTTGGAGACGTCTGCCTCCCTAATCCTCAACTGGTGGTATCCAGACCTCAAGTCAATCTTGGAGAATACCGTGGCACCTTGCAGCTGGTTAAACAAGTCATAAATCCTTGGCAGCGGATACCTGTTCTTGATGGTAACCCTATTTAGCTGTCAGTAGTCCACACAAAGGCGTAGGGTACCATTCTTTTTTTTTTTTTTTTACAAACAATACCGGGGCTCCTCATGGAGACGCATTGGGCCTCACAAAGCCGTTCTCCAGAAAATCTTGCAACTGAGACTTGAGCTCTCGCAGCTCAAGTGGTGCCATCCTGTATGGTGCTGTGGAGATGGGGCTGGTCCCCGATACTAGTGAGATTTCAAACTCGATCTCACACTCGGGCGGTAGTCCTGGCAACTTATCTAGAAACACGTCGGGGTACTCTCTGACCATCGAGATACTCTGGAAGTGTGCCACAGAGCTGGGCTCCGTCGCCACACAAGTTAGGAAGCCCTCACACCCCTGGCTCAGAAGTCTCGCCGCCCGAAGTGCAGAAATGCACCTGAAGCCTCCGTCCACTGGCTGCCTGTGGAACTCGAAAGACGGCAACTCCGGTCTGGAGAAGACAATCTTCCTCTCAAAGCAGCCCACCAAGGCGTAGTAAGCGGACAGCCAGTCCATCCCTAGAATTACTCCAAAGTCCTCCATCTGTATCATAATTAGGTCAGTGGGAAGGCTGTGTCCCCCAACACTGACCTCACAACCCGTATTACCTCCCCAGCTACAAACAGCTGGCTGCCTAGATTTCTGATTACCACTAATCCCCTTATGGAGTGCTATCGGACTCCAGAGTAGCAACAACTCGTGAAGCAAGAAGGTACATCGTACTAGAAGCAGGAATTACATACTCCAAAAAGACCAAACCTTGTAACCATACCTGTCACCGTATAAATTGAAGCTATGACGTCTCCGTGAGTCACGACGTCGCGACCCTCTTCGAAAGTGGGAGTCGACAAAACAGGTGAGCCCAGGGTGGAGCTAGTGACAGCTGGCCGGTATCCTCCTCGTGGCGGCTATCGTCCCTCATGCACTTGGAACCCACGACCACCCGACTGGCCCTCATTGCTCGAAGCGATGAGCGCCTACTGTGCTCCAGCCCTAGATAGGCAGTCCCTTCTGAAATGGCCCAGCTGGCCACATCGGTAGCATAGGGGGACTCAACTCCCTCTCTCGGTAGGTCCCTGCTGGCGGCTGGGTGGGGGTCCAATGCTGACAGCTGGCCCCTGTCGGGGCCCTCCAGAGGCTATTGACGGCTTCGCAAAGCGCAACGGCCCTCCTGTAGGCGTCGCATGCCTCCATTGAGCTCTCCTAACCCGCCTAGTGTGACGACGGAAATCTCGTTCCACGATAAACTCCCCTGTCATGCCCCTTGAAGAGAGATGAGGAGGTGGCGAAGTAGGCAGAAGCTGAAATTCTTCTCGAACCACCTCTCGGATCAGATGGACAAGGTTCGGAGATGGTATGCTCAGGAGGGGAGGGGTAGCATGTACTCCAAGCTCGACACATCTGTCCCTCGGGCCTCGACCTTGGCCGCGCCTGCAGCCTACCCTTCTGGCTCCACGTCGAGGCATCTCCTGTAAGGGGATGCAAACAAAAAACAGGAAGGCATCAAATTTAGCCGATACTCAGCAAAAGAACCTCAGAACGGATGTCAAAAGGTACGTTGTGGTGGTTACTCCGGCTACGAGCACGTGAATTGGCTATTTTTTAGCTAGTTGGTTCACTTCTTGGGACGACCTTGCTCAGATACCATCATGTTATGACCCGGTTCCCGAATCCCTATAGGACACGAGAATCGGATCAACTCGACTGATCCCAAGACCCAGTCGTCCAACGAGAAAGTGACTAAAAAGCAGTAAAATAAACCACATTCACCTTGCAAGTAACTAACAGTAACAAAAGTACAGCAGTAAAGAAAGAACTACTACAGTACATACCACCACAACAGTAGAGAATTACAAACAGAATATGAAGATTACAATAAAAGAGTACAAGTGAAACAGAAATACTCACTACTACAGAAAAATAGTACAAAAGTACAACTAGTGGGCTCTGTTAGGCCCAGCACCCTCCGTAGTTGCAGACTCTGGCTGCTCAACACTTGGTCCTGAAAAAGGTGACAAACGTGATACGTCAGCGAAACGCTGAGTAGGGTGGCAACCAGCTAGCTAAGAAAACAGTAAAGGTGGACAAGTAGCTGTTGTTTTTAATTTCTTTCTTTATTCTCTATTTACTCTTTCTTGATTTATTTCTCAGGTCTTTCTTTTGATCTCGAATGTTCCTCGTGGGAACGATCTTGATTGCAGTCTTTTCTGAAAAGTAGAAGTAGCAAGTGGTGCTCTCCTGGCCCGGAGAGTCCCCCGTGGTGGTCCTACCCTTAGTCAACCACCCCAAGGTACTGACAGACGTAACGGTGACTACGGCACGTGCGATAAACGCAAGGGTAGCTACCCCGCATTGGCACACGGTCAGTCGTTTCCATTAACGGGTGCACCCCAAAGAATAGCACGGAACCAGTATAGGGCAGAGCCCTCTCAGTAACAGGGGTCCAACCCCTCCACAGTAACCAAATAGGGGTCTTGCCCCTCCACAGTCTGTGCACCCTCGCCTGACTACTCTGATTTGCCTAGTGGGCCTAACAAGTCGGTGTAGGACGGCTAGCTGAACCTCGAGGCCTGTGGGGTGGCTAGCTCCCTCCCTACACTAGTAGCTCTCCCCGGTACGGTGTACGCAAGGGCCAAGAGTTGGTACAAAGTGGCCAGACCTAACCCTGGGTCCCTAGGGCGGCTGGCTCTCCTCTGCACTAAGAGGTAACATGTGCTTTCCTTGGTACTACGTACCCAAGAGACAACAAACTTTCCCATTCGCTTTTCCAATTCCATCCCATTTATTTTCAGGAGTTCTACTCCTAATTCCCCGTAGGGTTCATGCTCATGTTTCTCAGGCCAAGCCATACTTGGTTTCATCATTTCTGGTTTATTTGCATATAGTACGTGTTCCAATATTCAACTTCTTTTCCTTTCCAATTTATATACAAGCAACTCGCATTTAATCTCAACCAACAAAAATTACATGCAACAGTTACTAGCAACGGTACTCTACATTTCACAGGTAGCTGTTATCCAATTACAGCCAATTATCATTATTTTATCTACTTATCCAAGACTACAATTCAGGCATTCAAGACATTTGTTTCAATGTTTTCTGTTCCTAGAATTCATGCCACACCCTAGGATCTATCATTCAATCTAGTTTTCCGATCCTAGGTTTCATGCCGTATCCTAGGATCTATCATTCAATCTAGTTTTCCGGTCCTAGGTTTCATGTCGTATCCTAGGATCTATCATTCAATCTAGTTTTCAGGTCCTAGGATTTATGCCATACCTTAGGATCTATTATTTAATTCATATATGCATTAATGTTTGTAACTAACTGAGGGAAGCCACTCTACCTGCAACACCAGGAGTAATGGGGGTGTGATCGGCAGGTCCGTGTGCCTCCGCAACCCCTAGAGTCGCAACGGGACGAGATCCTAACATAAGGATCAATCACAAGAAATCACTCAGAACAGGATACAAGTACTTTAAACAAGTAGAGGAACTAATTCTGAGAAAAATGGAATCTCAAACGCGGAAATCGGACCTCGAACGGACCCTAAACGGATAAAAAATGACAACTCTGACCCAAATCAGACGTCTGGAACACCTTCCAGACGTCTTAAAAGATGGTCCAGGTCATACCTTACTTCTGTGCTGCTCTTCAAACGTCCAGGATCCCGCTGAACCGTCTGGACCTAGTTCCAGACGTCCGTCTATCACTCCGGACGTCTGGAGATGCTCTCTGCCGTATGGTGACTTGCCCAGACGTCTGATCTATGTGGAAGGGCGTGTCCTTGTGCCTTCCCGAAACGAAGCCTGCACGCGTACGCAAACACTCTCAACACGACACGTCTTAGAGCTTTCGGCGGAACGGCTTGCTTGGCCACATCCGCTAAAAGGAGAAAGATGAGAAATATCGTACCTTTCAGACATTTGGATCTCACTCCAGACGTCACCCGCACCGTCTGGATGTAGGTCCAGACATCTGATTCTGGGAAATTTCCCGTAGGCAGAAGGCGAGGAGGTTCTGATTCTAGGAAATTTCTCAGAATCAGAACCTCCTCGCCTTCCGCCTGCTGCGCACGGCTGCGTCGCGCCGCGCTCGCCCGCCTGCTGCCTGAGCTGCAGCAGCACCGGGGTAACTTCCCCAGCACCACGCTCCCGCTGCGCGCCCGTCGGCCAGCCCTGGGCTACTCCGACGAGCTCGCTCTCTCTTCCTTACGAGATCTACCTCTTCTCCCTCTCGCTGCACCTCCTCCTCCCCGCGCGTACCCGGCAGCAGCTGCTGCCCTCGCTCTCTCGCTCTCACGCTAACACTGGAAGAAGGAGGAGACGGTGGAGTGGTGGGTGAGGGAGAGGGAAGGGGGGAGAGGGTATTTGAAGGCATCGGGGAAGAGAGAAAAGAAAAAAAAAAAACGCCTGCAGGTCAGTGGGTGTAGTCTGCGCGCGCACGCGGGTAGATTCGCAATCGTACGCCGCAAAAAAATTTATTTCCAGATGTCTGGACGCCTGGACCAACTCCCAGACGTCTTAAAAAATGTTTGATGTCGTGGGTCTCAACATCTTCTTCAGCTGAGGTGCATGAGATGAGGAAGGAGATTGTAGCATTACGCCGGAAAGATGAGGAGAAGGATCGACGGATTGATGAGCAAACGACACTAGTAAGGAACAACGTGATGCAAACCAAGGAATCCAACAAGACCATCAAGGAGCTACTGGGATTACTTTAGAAGGGAGGTATTGATCACTCGTCCCTTCATCAGTATAGAGATCGTCGTGATGGCGACAATTTATGTGGTAGCGGTGCTGGAGGCTTTGGTGTCACAACATGATTGTATTTTTTATATACATTATCATTTGTAATGAACTCTGTATACGTTATTTCATATATGAAATTTTTACTTTTATTTCGTGTGTTTTAAATAGATGCAAAAATATTTTAATTTATGTGATTGATTATATTTTTACTAGATTTGTAGTTCTTTACAAATCTTCCACATAAATTAAACATATTTAAAAAAAAATGTTTTCTCGACCGTTTTTAAAGGATGAAAATATTAGTATTATCAACTATTATTTTAGAAACGTCGACAATATTAATATTCTCGACTGTTTGAGAACGGACGAGAATATTACAATTTTTGACATTTATATGTGGACGTTCGAGAATATTAATATTCTCGATCATTCCAGAATGAGTAAGACTATTGCAATTTCTGACAGTTATATGTGAATGGTCGAAAATATTAATATTTTCGACGGTTCACAAATGGACAAAAATAGGAACATTCTCAACGGTTATTGATAAACGGTCAACAATATGATCTTAGTCGATCGTCTAAATACCGATCGAGGTAAATGTTTTCGTCGATCGTTTATTTATAACATTCGAAAAAAACTTTCGCGATCGTCGAAAATAGATGAAAGAAATAACCAAATGTCGAGTGATGGTCTACCTTTTTCCTAACAGTATTATTCTAAAATGGTCAAGAAAATATAATAGTGGCATTAAATTCCTCGACCCTTTTTATCGACGGTTATTTTAACATTGTTAACCATTTTTAATGGTCGGCAATATATAACATTCTTGTAGTGTAACGAACCAACAAGTTTGCATAGATTACTTTTCATGGTACGATACTTAACAATAACATTAATATTGCTTTGTAGATAGAAATGCCTCCTTTTTTCTAAAGGGTAAGAATTTTAGTTGTCACTGAGGTTTCAAAATTTATTACTTTATCATTAGTATTATCAAGTCCTATTTTTCTATCTATGTATTTAATTTAATATTGAACAGTGCTAACTATTTTTGATTGTTTATATACTTGTTACTTGATGAGAAACAACCTTTTCTTTTAATCCAGAGTTAAGTAATAGGGTAACATAACTTGGCTCCACCCCTAGGATTGCAAGTAACGCATGTAATTGCTTCCACGTACCACCATATTCTCATGATAGCCAATCATAAGGGTATATCTCGATCCCTAAATGGAAATTATTTCCTTGATTTTTAATCTGAGCCAATTGATGTTTTAAGAGCATGATTTGTGTTTTGAACCCCCCCTACTTCTGTGATGCACTACTTCTTCCAAATAACCATCATAAATGATCCTTTGTGATGGTAAAAGAGTTTTAATGTGTTGTTCACTATAATTACAAAAAGAATGTAGTTATTGCAGTAGCATTTGTTATCAATGCTTGATCACTTTATGAAAAGTATAATTTCTGATGACACGCACATAGCAATAGTTCTATGACACTTACATAACACCAATGCTATAGCATTCATACAAATTGCACTGATTTTGTTATACTACATAGCACCAATGCTACAACAATCATCCACATAGATCACTATTATCTTGCAACAAAAGTGCTATCTAGCATTGTAGCACTAGCACAATGTACAATCCTAACACTTGTCCCATAAAACCAGATTATTGTCACATCACCTTCTTTATCTATGAACTCCTGCAAGTGTGATTGGAGAATCAATCCCATCTATAGTTCCTCATCCATCACTCCTCACCCTCCTCCACCTCTTACCACCTTCACTACTCCTCCATTTTCTAACCTGCTCTCCTTAACAAAAGTTAGGTTTGCAATGAAGTAACAATAGATACTTCATTGTAGGAAGCTGACTAGCGCAAATCGAGAGTTTATAAAAAATTGCGTTATAATACAGTCGAATCATGGAAACCAATTTTTAAATTTATATTTCTCGAAGTTTTAAATCTGAGGTCATTCACAGGGAGCAATTTATTTTGCAAATACCACTATTTCATCATTTACAAATGAATTTGATGAACTTGTATTAGAGGTGACTTCTCAAAAATCGAACAAGTCCAGCGTCACACTTGTTATACGGAATAAAGAGATTAAATATAAATCTCAAGTGCAAGAAATTAATGGTCAGAAAATTTTATATTTAATGCTTAATTAAGAATAATCAAATGTTAGTGAGAATTAAGTACTAAATAATCAATATCAATAATGTTTAAGAAAGAAATTACACTAAAAGCCCATTTAAAACCAAATTCTAAACCAAATCAACAAAAATTGCAAATCAGTCCTTCAAAACCTAATTTTCTCACATTTTGGTCCCTGAAGGCTTGCAATTTGGTCCCTACAAAATTTCTTTTCTTTCAATCGGATCCCTACAAGTAGTCAGAGCTTAAGCTCTTCTTCCTCGTTGGCGAGAATGTTGGAGTAGCGTTGGACTTCGTTGCTGGCCGTTGGATGACGCCGGTGAAGGGCAGAGGAGGGTTAGTGAAAGGTCGACGACTTGGTGGCGTGGTCGGATTGACAATTAGAGGTAGTGGCGATAGTGGACAATGATGTCATAGTTGGGGGAAATGACAAGGCTTCAACAAGTCCCTAGTGAGAAGAATATGAGTCGTTTAACCTCAGTTAGATGCTCAGAAGCTTCGACGTGATGCACCGGAGCAAATCCCTATGCTAGTTGAGCGCAAGGGTGGTTGAAGGAGCTTCTCGAAGAAGCTCCTCCCCCGTTAATGGCGTGGGTGACGGCGAGGGAGGAGGAATGGTTGGATTGAGCTTTGAAGCTCTAGATATCTAATTAACACCTAGGAGAACTAAAGCCCTAAACTAATTTCATGAAAGAAGATAGAGAGTTACCTGACAAAGAAGGGACAGCGAGGAGGAAGAAGAAGAGGAATTGGAGCAGATGAGGGGTTGTCGAAGGTCGAAGCTTTGCATGACGAAGAGGAAAAGAAACCCTCTACCAATTTCGGCGGTAGAGCGGCGAATGAACGGGGTTGAAGGAGCTCCAAGGTGCTTTAATGGTGTGCGAAGAAAGAGAGGAGGAAGGTGGTTTCACGCCAATTGTTTGCATGAGGAATTCTTGGTTGTGTTTAGGGGTTTATGAAGAGGTTCTCGGTGCTCAAATTAGTGTCAATTCTGTGCAAATTGATTTTCAATTTAATGGGTTGTCCTCGCCAATCTCACTGCCAAATCAATGGCAATTCTTACCATTTGAAGCTGGAGATGCGCTTTCCAAGTTGGTCACGATCTGGAGATCAATCTCACCAAGTTTGGTGGGATTTGATTGCGATTTGAGCCATCCAAGGTCACTGCAAGCTCATGCACAAAGGAGAAGGCCCTTCTCTACTCGAGCTGCCTAGAGAAGACGGCAGCTAAGGACTGAGGAGAAAGAAATTTGGATCAAAATGCAAGAAATTCAAAAATTAAAGGTCAAAATGAAAAGTAGGTTGAGATGTAGTAAAAAAAATCTCAACGTTTTAGGGTAACCTAATGTAGACCCAAGGAATATAATGATGACTTCAATTTTGGGTTTGGTAAAGTCTAATTGGTCAAATTATGTTTTAACCCAAAATGTAATAAATATTATCCTTGGTCTCTATTTTAGGTTGATTTGGGTTTTTTTTTATAAAATTGATTATTCTAAATCTGAGGAAATATTTTTTAATGATTTAAATTACATTTATTTCTATCATAACCCTTTGAATTTAAGTGAGGTTGAAATTAAGATTTTTAAATATGAATTAGCTTTCATTTTTTAGATAAACCCTAAATCAATCAATATAAGTCCACTTATTTGAACTTTAAGCTTATTTGACCATCAATTAGTTGAAGGTTCACCCCTTGGTTCACTTGTACTTGTATTGGTTTGTTAAAATAACAGAATTAACTGTTTTCAATACAATTCCTCTTGATGCAGCCAAGATTGAATTATATCTTTTTATATATCAATTATGTGAAATTAGCCTTGAAAATTAGTCAAATTGAATTAGATATAGAGGATGGTGGTGCTACCTTCAAAAGCTATGCTGCAAAAGCCGTTCCTCCCCTTGGCTTCTCCTTCATCACATCTCTACTTCTATTTTGAGAGGGTGAGTGGTGTTCATGCATAGGTACATGGGGAGAGAGGTTTCTAGTCTATGATTAAAGCTTTTGTTGTGGCATTTTTAAGATGGAATTATATGTAGAATGTGGCATGGAAATTCACTATACCATTCATCGCAAATAATAGTGGTACTAGTAATGGTACCAAAAAAAAAATAGTAACAACAATGGTGACGATGGTCATTAATGCAACAGTAATATATAATTGTTTTTAAACCTTAGCAAAGATAAGTTAGGCGAGCAAGAAGTGCATTGGCTTTTATAATGTCACAAAAAGATTAATCGAGAGTTTTCATCTTAGTCTCATTTAGTGCAAAGGCAAGCTAGTGTCAAAAAGATATCTTGTGGATTAAAATCTATATTTAAATTTCTAGGACAACCACCACCTTATAATACACCATTGATTTATTACATCAAACTCACTATTTATTCTACCATTCAACTAAATAACTTAACTAACTTATTACACCTAACAACCTATTCCATTATAACTCATCTTACCGTAAAAAATGGCCTTATCTTTTTACATTTGATACATGTGCCTTTATATTCTTTAATTATTACATAGATGCACTTGAAATTTTCAGATTTATGCATGTAGCCTTAGAAATTAATATCCTTCGTATAGATATCTCTAAAATTAAGCACCCAAAAATTTATAATTTTTTTATGGAGGAGGTCAAATATTTTAATTTTATTCAAATTAATGTAAATTCTACCTTCCATCACTTCATCGATCATGACTTTATGCACTTCTGATGTCTAAATATCATTGATGAAATTCTTTCTTTTTTTTAATCTTTTTATTAAATGAAAATATTTAGATACATATTAATAGTATGGTTAATAGTAAACTTCGTATAAATTAGTTTAATTATATGGTTAATTGTAAGCTTCTGATGATGGAAGGGCATAGGTGTTGAATCGAAAATTGCATGAGGTACGTGTAAAAATGATAAGTTTAGAGACATGCAAGTCAAAAAAGAGTCCCTAGTGATGAAGAGAGAGAAAAGAGGGCGGTTAACAGGGAGAGATCACGTGACCTTGTTCCGCTTCCATCAAATCAACTTTTTGTTTGCATGTATACGTACAAGGTGCAAAGTTCCACATGATCCTTTCTTAAATAAAAGAAACTTCAAAAACACGTACAACCTCCAAAATCTAGAGCGGAGCCAACGAAGACTTTTCCCGAGGAAAAAAAATTAAAATTAAAATGTTACGTAGTCCTTGACGGTTCCACAAAGTCAAATTAATCCTAATGTGTCACACAACTGAGTAAATTCAACGTGCGACTTGTTCTTCTTTCCAAGGACATTCTCAAGAAAGTATGCGCTCAAAATCATCGAGTGAGGCTATGCTTCCCGCTCTAGAAGATGAGAAGAGGCTTAGATTGGTCTCTAACTGGAAAGCACTCCTTTCAAGCTGCTGGCAATTGAGTTGATTCCATCTC
Source organism: Thalassia testudinum (assembly GCA_037157565.1). Taxonomy (NCBI): domain Eukaryota; kingdom Viridiplantae; phylum Streptophyta; class Magnoliopsida; order Alismatales; family Hydrocharitaceae; genus Thalassia; species Thalassia testudinum. The sequence goes on along the minus strand of JAZHRO010000019.1, from coordinate 60,512,397 downwards.
ATTTCAATGTGTATCGGACAAACATTCATCAAATTTACTGGCACATTACTATGTCATTGTGTTCTCTTTTAACTTCTTCTGTCACCCTTCCATCTCCAAGCTGTGCATGTCGTATCTAACACTCAGAGTGGCTTCTTCACGTCCTATCTGCCTCACCATGATCACACCTTGATGTCACCTACATCTACTTCCCGGTCCTGATCTCTTCACCAATGTTTTAAAAATTTGAATTAAAAGTTAAAATCAATTCAACCAAAAATTAATTTCTTATTAGATTGGATGATTTCGATAATAAAAGTTAAAATCAATGTGAACTAATAAAATTGAGTTGAATCATCTGATTCAATTAAATTAATAATCCCAATTTGATTATTTTCTTAAGAGTTAATTTTTTTTTTAAAATACATGCAACTTCTTGAAAATAAAGATTCAAAGATTTATTTACTCTTCAAGATTAGACTTTTGATTTCGATTATATATTTTATTTTATTTTAGTATTTATTAAAAATATATCAATTTTAGTGTAATTAAAATTATAAAATAACTTTTTCTACTGTACATCTTCATTGATTTTTTATTAAACATCGGTGGGATTTGATTAAATCAATATAAATTAAATCAAAGATGTGATGGTTCAACTTTTCCTAATTATTTTTTTATGCTAACGTCATCACTAATTAAATCGATACAAATCATCAATTGAACCATTAAAACATCAAATTAGTATCTAAACAATTCAATGATCAGTCCAATTTTTAAAACATTGCCTAAAGCCCCTCTATCTTTGACCCCATCTCGTGTTCCTATGCCTAATCCTTTCCCCTCTCACTCATATTTCACATTCACTTCCATTTACTTTATTCCCTTCCTCTCTCTCTCTCTCCCCAGCACCTCATCCCCTTTCTACTCTCATTTACTTTTGTCCTCTACCCATTTTCATGGAAAGTATAGATCAAAAGGTTACTAATAGGATCCATCAAACCTTGACGATCAGAAAAGTTCCTTCACTTGTGACACTAGATGAATCAATGTTGGAGGACCTTGAAGCTCGGAGAAAATTCATCTAATAGAAGGTCCATACTACTAAGACAATCTGAGGATGGGCAATAGTTGAGATAATAAGGGAAACATAGCACATGCAATCAAGCTTCAATTATTTGAAAGAAAGTGAACGACTGGTCCGACTTGACTCCTACGAGGAAGCACATAGAGTTTGCTCTAAGGCCCCTCAGATTTCTTAAAAAAAATTTGTGATGGTAGGGAAAGTAGAACCAGTGAAGTACCCAAGTGAATATACCTTTACTTTTCGGCATGGATTCATATAGCTAACCTCTCTCTTGAGTATAGATGTGAATTCATTCTTCTTTAACTTGCCACTCAAGTAGGAATAATTATTAAAATAGACTTAAGAATCTCGATAAGGGAAATCTATTGAGCTTCCAATTAAGTTCTATATTAATCATCTAATAAGATTTGCTTAATGCAATCTTCTTACATTTAAGAAATCCAGCACCTTACATTCACTCTCCATGTTGACCCAACATGTTGATAATGAGACTAAATTTCAAGAGTGTCCATTTCCCTAGACTAAGGTAAGGTTATAATGCCATAAACCACATAATTCAAGTGATATTGTTTTTAATCTATTTCTTCTAAACTCCCTCGTACCCTTTAAAATCAGTTGGGAAAGTTTATATCCATTTTGCTCCAATTGGTGGATAAAAAGATTGATGAGCTACTGAATCAGACCAAGAACCCATTACAGACCTTCTCCTTAACAAAGGGGGCTCACGATGTTGACCTGGTTTAGCCTTTGAGCCAATTGAACCAGGAACAGCCCCTGACCACGTTCCAGGGAGGGACCTTTGCTCCCTCAACCCTTGATTACTCTCTTCCCTCCCCATTGACATCTGCTATCCTTGAAGATGTGTAAGCTGTCCAAGGTTATGCTAAACCTGACCCTTTTTCCAACACTTACAACACTGGCTAGCATAATCACCCCAACTTTGGTTGGACAAACCAGAAACCACCTCAATTCCAAAACCATCCCAGGCCAAACCAGCAGCCAAACTTGCCCCCTTATCTGCAAGGACCACCCGTTAGACCTCCATACAATCAGAATAGGGCGACCCCTCCCCCGCAGAACCAAATGGACTCCCTGATTAAGATGATGGCTGAAATGAACCAGAAACATCAGGAGAAAATGGCCTTAGTAAAGGGACAGTTAAGCCAACTTTTGGACTGTAAACAACAAGGATCCCAACCTTCCCAGCCACAACCAAACCCGCGAAACGTGATTAACAGAGGCCCCAATTCGCAAGGGTTCCAGGGTAATTCCGGGCAGGCTCACATGGTTCAGCCAGCCCCACAAACACCCCCTGGGTTCGGTGTTTCTTCGTCATCGTCTTCTCAAGGATCATCCCATGGTCCTAATGCCTCTACGAATGCGGTAACCTTGAGAAGCGGCACCAAAACCCAGGATCCTAAATGGCCAATTTTCCCCAAAACTTCACCAGCTGAAACACCCGACCCAGAAGAGGCACTAGAAAAACCCAAGGACCCAAAAATAGATCCAATCCATGTTCAGACACCCTACCCTGAGGCCTTGGAGACAATCAAGAAGAAGAAAAATGTTGCGGAAACTGAGGAGCTTTTGGAGACCTTTAAGCAGGTACAGATTAATATTCTGCTCCTCAAAGCCGTTAAGCACATCCCGGCTTATGCCAAGTTTTTAAAGGATGCCTGTACACCCAAATGCAAGCCAAGACCTCAAGCTCCTAGGAAGGTTGTGCTCTCCGAGCAAGCAAGTTCCGTAATATCAAGCAAGCTTCCACCCAAGCGAACTGACCCAGGAGCACCCCTGATTTCCTGCAATATCGGGGACATGACATTTGATAGAGAGCTCCTGGACTTAGGTGCTTCTATTAATATGATTCCAACAACCCTGTACCACCAATTTGGCTTCGGAGAGTTGACAACCACACCTGTCACCATCTAGTTGGCTGATAGATCTATGAAGACCCCGAAGGGGGTTATCGAGGACGTGATTGTGCAAGTCAAGGACTTCTATTTCTCGGTCAACTTCTTGGTGCTCGACATGGAAGTCCCTGAAAAATTATAGAATGCACCCATAATCTTAGGCAGACCCTTCTTAGCTACGGCTAAGGCAAACATTGATTGTGACACGGGATGTATGGAAATCGCCTTTGGAGATAAGAAAATGCAGTTGGATATCTTCCGTGCGACAAAGTCTTTTGATTACGATTGTGTTGAGGAACATGATCCCGTGGAAACTTTGGTCGAGGAATGCCTCATCCTTAGTTCTATCTCAGACCACCAATCCTGTAACGACTGTTCTGACCTGTCACCATCGCTACTCGTGGACCTCTGTAAGGCTGATTATCATCAAATAACACCATTTGAGGAAATCGATGTTGATCAACTCCCGCCTTTCCCTTTCCCGTTGATTGTTGTTCCACCCGCCCGAACTTAAGCCACTACCTGAGAACCTTAAGTATGTCTTCCTGGGACCTGACCAGACCTTCCCTGTGATTATTAATTCTCATCTAACTCGGGATCAGAAACTCAGATTGATCACGACCCTTTCGGATCGGGCCACCATTGGATGGACCATTTCGGATTTGAGAGGAATTAGCCCCTCCTATTTCACTCATAAGATTTAGCTGGAAGACGGGACACGACCCTCCCACCAGATGCAGAGACGATTAAACCCAAACATGCAGGAGGTCGTTAAGAAGGAAATTATCAAGTGGTTTGATGCCGACATCATCTATCCTATCTCTGATAGCCCCTGGGTAAGCCCCACTCAAGTGGTTCCAAAGAAAGTCGGGCTCACCGTTGTCACCAATGAGCATGGCGAATCCATCCCCACCCGCACCACCACCGCATGGCGGGTGTGTATTAATTATAGGAAGCTCAATGAAGCCACTAAGAAGGATCATTTCCCCTTGCCATTCATTGACCAGATCCTTAAAAGATTGGCAGGGTAAAAGTATTTTTGCTTCCTGGATGGATATTCAGGATATAACCAAGTTGCAATTGCTCCGGAAGATCAAGAAAAGACCACATTCACTTGCCTGTACGGCATGTTTGCATTATGTTGAATGCTGTTCGGGTTATGCAACGCACCTGCTACCTTCCAGCGTTGCATGCTAGCCATTTTTTCAGAAATGGTGGGTGAATACTTAGAGGTCTTTATGGATGATTTCTCTATATTTGGGAATTCATTCCACCACTGTCTAAGCAACTTGGAGAAAATCCTGAAACGATGTATCGATGTTAATTTGGTATTAAGTTGGGAAAAGAGCAATTTTATGGTTCATGAAGGAATCATCCTCGGTCACATCGTATCACATAGGGGCATTGAGGTGGATCGGGCTAAGGTTGATTTGATTTCCAAACTTCCTCCGCCTACCTCAGTCTGACAGATTCGCTCATTCCTAGGACATTTTGGCTTCTACTGAAGGTTCATTAAAGACTTCTCCAAGCTTTCCAAACCCTTTACCGACTTTCTGGCCAATGACGCCGTATTCCACATGTCCTCTGATTGCATCCAAGCTTATCACACCCTCCGGGACTTAGTCTCCACAGCACCTGTACTTCAACCCCTGGATTGGTCCCAGGACTTTGAGATTATGTGTGATGCATCAGATTTTGCCATAGGCACTGTCCTGGGACAAAGACAAGACAAGAAACCCGTGGTGATCTACTACACGAGCAAAATGTTGGACGGGGCCCAACGAAATTATACGGTCACAGAGAAAGAATTGCTCGCTGTAGTCGTCGGGCTTGAGAAGTTCCGACCTTACCAGTTGGGATCCCACGTGACCATCTATACTGACCATTCTGCCATCCAACACCTATTGGCTAAAAAGGACGTGAAACCCAGGCTCATCAGATGGATCCTGCTCTTGCAGGAATTTGACCTGGAAATCCACGACAAAGCCAGATCAAAGAATGTGGTGGCTGACCACTTGTCTAGACTTCACCCAGATCACATTGGAACCTCCCTGCCTTTATCTGACACCTTCCCCGATGAACACATTCCGACTGTGCAAGATAAAAAACTGCCTTGGTATGTTGACTATGTCAACTACCTAGTTGTAGGACAGATCTCGCACAGCTGGTCCAGCTGCAACGGGACAGGTTCTTAGCCGAGGACAAGCACTATTTCTGGGATGATCCCATGTTGTGTCAAGTATGTGCCGACCAAATCATCAAGAGGTGTATCCCCGAGAACGAAGTTCAGAGTGTGCTTTCTTTTTGTCATGACCAAGCTTGTGGTGGCCACTTCTCTGGAAAGAAAATGGTTGCGAAGGTTCTGCAGTCTGGATTTTACTGGCCTTCCCTATTTAAGGATGCACACAACTTTGCCAAGACTTGCTCACGCTGCCAAACGCTGGGGACCATGACCAGAAAAGATATGATGCCCCTCCAGCTCATTTTGATTGTCGAAATCTTCGACGTTTGGGGTATCAATTTTATGGGCCCCTTTCCACCATCCAACGGCTTTGAATACATCCTAGTCTCGGTAGACTATGTTTCTAAATGGATTGAAGCCGTCGCCACCCCCCGATGTGATCATAGGACTGTCATGGACTTTGTTAAACAGAACATCTTTTCCCGATTTGGAATACCAAAGGCATGATCAGTGATGGTGGAAGTCATTTTATTCACTCCCAATTTCGTGCCCTATTTAGAAAATACGGGGTTAACCACCGTATTGCTACCCCGTATCATCCGCAAACAAATGGGCAGACCGAGGTCTCAAATAGACAAATCAAGAACATTTTACAAAAGACTGTGAGACCTGACAAGAAAGACTAGTCCACATGACTAGATGATGCCCTGTGATCATACAGGACCGCTTTCAAGACCCTGATAGGCTTGTCGCCTTATCGCCTGGTCTTTGGCAAAGCCTGCCACCTTCCTGTCGAATTGGAACACCAGGCTTACTGGGCTATCAAGCAATGTAACATGGATTCCCAGTTAGCCGGTGTGTAGAGGACTCTCCAACTCTCTGAGCTTGAAGAAATTCCTTTGAGAATAGTCGACTGTATAAGGAGAAAATGAAAGCCGTCCACGACCGACTCATCCATAGAAAGACCTTTGAGCCTAACCAGCAAGTCTAGCTGTTCGATGCCTGCCTAAAACTCTTTTCGGGGAAACTCAGGTCCAAATGGATAGGACCATTTCGGGTGGTTAAGCCTCACTCTAATGGGGCGGTTGAAATCGCTGATCCAAACATTGGGCACACTTTTACAGTTAATGGTCAAAAATTGAAACACTTCCTAGCCCAGGTTCCTCCAAAGGAGAGTGTCACCCTCATTGAGGGATGACACGAAGCACCGCCCAGCTGGAGGCGTTAAACTCAACGCTTCCTGGGAGGCAACCCAAAGGATTCAGACTGATCCAGTATTTTACGTCACTCAGGTAATATCTTTTTGAACCCCTGTTGCATCCATGTATTTGCCAATGAGGACATTATCTAACTTAAGCATGGGGGGTGATAAATTGCACGATCCTAAGCTCATTTAATCAGTCTGAATAAAATAAAAAAAAATTTTGAATTTAGGAAGAAACTTAGGCATTGAAACTTGTCAATAGTAGGAAATAATACAAAAAAAACTTAAACACTTAGACTTTTCAGGCCTTCACGCTTAAGCAGCCCTGGTGTCCGTTAAAATATGGATTTAGCTTCAAATCCTTGCAACCTTAAGCTACTCTAATTCACCTACTAAATAAGGTGATAAGTATACGACTTATGAACTCACCCTTTAACTCAGAAGGACTTTGAGTCTAAGTATCTGCACACATTTTTGCATAGACTTACTTCTCAGAGATTTTGACAGAAATTGGGTAGCTAATGAACTCTCTAGGGTGGTATGGCTGGTAAGTTGTCGTGGGTAACAGCCCATTTGTAGGTTATCCAGAGCCTAGCCACGAGATCACTTCTTCATTGCCTCTAGGTAAATTTGAGATCAGGGAAGCCACCTACAAAAGAGAGAGAGAGAGAGAGAGAGAATAAAATAAAATAAACCACACTTCACCGCACGAGTATGGCTGGCAAGTGATCGTAGGTAACAACCCATTGGTCGGTTGTTCAGAGCCCAGCTCAGTAATTGCATAAAAAGAACCAAAACACTTAAGGAAGAAGCGGGGAAGTAGTACAAGTCTGGGAGATATACACTGGAAAAATCCTTGTGTTGACCCCAATTAAAACAAATGTAGGGAGAAAGCTACCGATCGAACAAATACACCTTCAGGCAAAATACTTCCTCTTTCGGTCACCTAGGGGCGTAAAAACTCGGAGCCTGTCTGAATTACCGTTAAGTGAGTCTATCACGATTTTCACACCAAGATGCTTAGCACTTAGAGTTTTGTTTGAGTTTTGGGTGGGTTGGGTAGCCGTAAAAAGTTACCAACCCACTCTGAATTCCAAAAAATCTAAAATATATATATATATATGTATATTTACATACATTAAAGCAAGGATTCAGGCGATTCGTATTTTGGTAGACACCCAGGTGCTGCTTAGTCTTTGTAGATTAAGATCTTAGTATATTTTCTCATATTGACAAGTGACGAAGTGTCTAAGTAATTACTTCTTAAATTCTAACAGAAAATAAAGGCTAGAATAAACCTTGCTAGGGAGTAGCAAGGAGTAAGCATGGGGGTATGATAACACTGTATCTTGGGGTGATAATTCTGTTAAATAGGGCCCATCTTAAGAATAAAAGGCACAGATAACACAACATTAGTAGAATGGGAGCATTGTATGCATCATACGTCAAGATTGCTTATAAATAGTATTAATGGCCATTTGTATGAGCACTTATCAAAGCAGACCTCAGATGAGCAATTGGACCACATTGATGGATTCAGAGCGACGAACGGAGTCCAACGGACTCGAAATCGGCCAAATCCGACATTCGGAGCTCCTACAATGGGCCCAAGAAGTTTTGACCGTTGATCTGATGATCAATGGCCCACGGCGCACCACATGGCGCCCGCTCAGCACGTCCAGATCGCGGTCCGCTTCCACCTTCACCCAGAGGACAGATCTCAGCCGTCTATCTCCTATCGAACGACCGAGAACCGCGTGCACGCCCGCACTCACCGCGACAAAGCAGTTGGCGCAACGCAGTGGTTGGAGCGCATGCCCGTGCTCACGTGATGCGAGTTCGAGTCACGCAGAGTTGAATTATGGAGACGACGACGCGCACGGGCAAAATTGGGCCGCCAGATCAGCAGCGGACGGACGAGATCACGAGACGTGGCACCCGCAGATGTGCCCTGGCCAAACGTGTGCGATGATGCGGGCGCAAGGGCATGATCCAAGCAAGCGCCTCATGCGAGATCCCAGCCGTCCTATCTTCGATCGAACCACTTGTGGCACGCGTACACGGATCTGGCACGAGGAAGCACGGCTGCGGGCGAGCGACCGATAGGCAGGGGTCTTCATCGACATTTTGGGAAGGGACGTCGTTAAAACCCCTTCTTCATTTGGAAAGGCCTATTCCCTATTTAAGCCCCTTCCAACCACCCATTCAAAGCATTCACTCCACTTGCAACTACTCTACCCCCCTCCGAGCTACCTTTAAGCCCTTTTGTAATCGCCGGAGTCGACGAGCCACCGACGGTGCCCTCTCCACCACCGTGGCTGCCTCGCCGTCGCCTCTCTCTCTTCCTTCTTTTAAGCTTTACTTTACTTATGTTCAAGCATTTATCTAGTGTTGTAATTATGAACTAAAGTTGCATGATTAATGAAGTTATTTTCCATTCACTTGTTCGCTCTATTTTCTATTCAAGTTGCATGTTGCAAATGAAACAATTCTAACCATAATCTCTCTCTCTCTTGCTTTTCACCCACTCATTTTCCCAAGCATAACCCCACGATTTTCGTGACAACATGTGACAAGAAGAATCCGATTTTTACGCCTCCCTGAGACCGACACTCGGACTCACATCCGTTTCTTTACTTTGAAACTGACATCGCAAGTGCAAACTATAGCAACACTTCTAAACATACGCACACGCGCACGTTAGACCGACCCAATTCCAAGTTGAGGAGATGCGGAACAATCAGGGGTTGCTTAAATAGGCCTCTATGGACGGATTTGTACTTGGAAGCCAAGCTTTGAAGAGAGGTATGTTCGTCGGAGCAGGAAGTTTGAAAAAGGCCTAAATCTCTCATGCGTTTATGATGTAAACACATTTTTTGAGGGTAAAATGCCTATTCATGCATGTTCGCAGGCTTAGATTTGCATTTCATGTTATAAATATTGCATAGCATGCATCATTCTACATTTAGAGTAGTTGTATGTAATTTAGGTTAATTGCGTCTTTTTTGTGGTTGGGAGAGAATCATATTTATTTTGGAGCCTCAGATTGACGATCCAACCGTACGGATCTGATCGAGACAACGATCGAAGTCCAACGCCTTTGAAATCGCCTCGATCGGGGTCCCGTAGCACCATATGTAGTCCGAGGAAGATCAACGACCAAGGGACTAGGAGACATAATTCGGAGCTTGAAATGATAAATCCGACTACGTGGATGGATTCGGGTCGACGATCGCAGCCTAACGGCACAAAAATCGACTCAATCCGACCTCTGTAGCAGCCCTTACAACAAGAAGAAGATGGACGGCCCAGACTGCGCCACGTGGCGCAGCCCAGGCCACTATAAAAGGACCTACACCCCCTCCCTTCCAAGCCATCTCTACCTACTCTACTCCCACCTACTCCCAAGCTCTAGTAAGCCTACCAACGCTCCATTAGAGCTTGTTCTCAAGCTCCCAAGGTGCCTATCAGTGTAGCGAACCTCTGCCCCACCAAATATTCCTCCAACTTCCCATCTCCCTTCATAGGTCACCTTGGAGCCATCCTCCTACCTCTATTCCGGTAGCAGATAAACTCCATCTTCTCACCTCCATTCCGAAGCTACGACGAAGCTTTCCTCAACTCGACGTCCTCCAGCATCTCCTCAGTTGTCCCGCTCCTCACCTCCTTCGTTCGAGCTTCTGCTAAGCGCCGTCGTCTCACCGAACAGCCGATTCAGGAGATTTCCTCTCAACTCCCTCTCTTTATATGCTTTCATAGTTTCTTGTAATTGGCATTGGAAGTAATATATATCATATTTATTCCACATCTCTATCTTGTGATACATTTACTTGTTTTCTTTTATTTCAAAAATACAAAAAAATAACAAAACTCCAAAATACCAAAAAGAAACAAAACGAAGCGCGATTTTCAAGTAAAGTAAACGTCGCCTCCCTATGCTCGACTTGGGACTCTCTTGGAGTTTCGATAAAAATTTTATCTGATCGACGTGTTTTGCAACTATGACAATGGGTTGCTTGTAACCCCGATTTCTAAACACGTGAAACATGCCCGGCCATTTTGGCACCGTTGCCGGGGAGGCAACGGAATTTTCTTTAATCTTTATTACGTTTCTTTGCATTTACATAGCACTAACCCTACTTGTCTTTGATCTATTGTCTTGCAGGTACCCTAGCATGGAGATCCAAGTGCGGTAAACCAAAGTAAAGTGCGGGTAGAGTGTTTTGTAGGTGTCCCCCACACCACCCGCACCTTAGTTTTCATTCCATAACCTAATAACTCAAACCCAAATCAACTTAGATGCTTTTTATAAACCCTAGGATAGATTTGGTTGTTTGTTTGCCACCTCCACTCACCTCGCCATCGACATAAATAAAAAAAATAAAAAAAGTGTTATCAGATTGTGGAATTTTCTGGAAGCTACATACTTAACACCCACAACTTCTTATCCTAAGGAACACAATCACTTTGATTCTACCACTTAATCGGGATCTGACCTGTGGACCTGGTACACTTCAACTAAATACACATAAGTGAGTAGAAATTTGAATAGGTTAAGCATTCTTGTGTGCCTTAACTAAGTGGTGCAATAGGCCAATTGATTGAGTTGTCTGGGCTGCACCACTCAATCTAAAACTGATCCATCAAGTAGCTTGCCACTTAGGGTTGATTCTCAGGGTTGAACCAGGCACTCCACATTTTTTTATTTTTAAAGGAACAGGTCATCACCCGTGCTTTCAAAACTTGGAGTGTTCTACTAAACCTTGATTGAACCAACCTAAGAATTAAACCTTAAAAGCTACTAAACAAGGTTAAATCCTAAAAAACACATCATCAAATAACCTTGTTTGAATATCCTGGTTGTGTACGCACACACATTTTAACTGATCATTAAGAGCACAACCCATCTAAAGGGCCCATCACATTCCTGAAGCACCATTGTCCCAAGCCTAATTAAAATTGATTAGACGTTGGCCCTAAGGATTGGTTTGTTCGTCGGGATCCAGATTGAGATTGTTCACGATTAACCTGCTTCTACTAGTCAATCTGATGTCTAGCTAGGGGAGTAGCGTCAAACGACTGCATCTGGGGGGTACTCTAGGAATCGGAGGCGCAAGCCAAAGGAAGAACCTTATCCCCAGTCCCTCCTTCTAACTGGTTGGATTGCCTGGACATAAGTAGAGTAAATCGTCTATAATCTTAGGATGGATCTTGAGAGTCTGTAGACCTTTAGGCTACCCAAACTAAGGACAGGCTTGTATCTTTGTATTGCAGGGCTCCTTTCTCTTATGATTTCCCACCTTACTTCACCATGTACCCTTCCACACCCTATACACATTTCACATCCTATCCTCCTACCACCACTTATCCCCAAGATGATGACTATCCCAACTTGACTTGTAATTACCCATCCACTAGCCGGGATGACTTTGATTAGGGATATGAATCCGGACCTCAGGGCCCAGGGCCTAACCCTAAACGACAAGACTATGATTATTATCCTTCCCAGAGCTATAATGATTATGGATCTCCATTCTTTGATGACCAAACCAACCTGATCTACAATCAGAAAGGATATCATGATTATAACACCTATCCTCCCTAGTATTCCACTGAATATAGGTCGCCACCATCCATTGAACAACCTAGAATGACCTACTTTCAGGGAGGGACCCGAGAACCTCGACATCTTGACTCCCCTAGATTTAACCTGAACCCACCCAAACCTGAACCGAACCAGTCGGTTCAGGTGAACCAGATCTAGGATAGGGTGTTGGATAATTTGAGGAACACTATACAATCTTTAGAAGCTCAGCCAACACCATGCACTGAAGCACTAGAGCCTATGATCAAGATGATTGAAGGACTTAATAGTTCTCTATTGGATTTGCTCCAAAGTGTTAGGGATAGGGACCTGGGTGAGTTTCTTCTTGGGAAATTGTCAAGGTTGAGGATGAAATTTGTGGTTGCACTAGTCAAATCTTGGGATGATTCTCAAGATGAACCCTCTTCAGGAGAGCTAATGTCTGAACCCGTTCAGGTGCCTGTCAGGGGGGACACATATTCGGAGATTGGAGATGACCAGATTGGTCTAGAACAACCCTTTGAGGATGAACCGATTGATTCACTCGAGATCCCCAAGTCAGGAAACGAAAAAAATTGTCTCCTTGGATGATGGAATGACTTGTGATGTTGAGACATATACAAATAAGGATCATGAATTCTTTGATTTTGAGGGTGAGGAATCTCTTAGTGCAGTCTCACTTAAGCTTGAGGAGAATGATTTTAGTGAGACATACGGGCTCGAGTATGACGACCAATTTGGTAGCCCAACTATTGAAGACTCTTATTCAGTTGGGGCTAACTTGGAGGATCCGATACCCGATGACTCAATTAGTAGCCCCATTCCTCAGGCACACCCTGAAGAGCTGAATGAACATACTTTTGAGATCATTGTGCCCAAGTCAATCCTGATTTAGCCACAATTTTTGGACTTAGGTACTTTAGATGGGGTGTACAATGATCTGGAGGTCCCGGAAACCTTGATTTCAGAGGATAGGAAGTTGGAAATGAAAATTTGGGAGGTTAATTTTGAGGGAAAAACAAGTTTGGATATAAGGGTACCTATTGACCTGAAACCACCTATCTTCTATATGGACCCTTATGATATCTTTCACGTGCGACCCAAGCCTGGAATAACTGATTATTTTTTTGAGCTAGATGTTAAGTGGACAATCGCATCTATTGAACCATCTTTACCCATTGTCCGACACTTTGGTCTTGGGTTGCACACTACTAAACCGCAGTCTCGGCTCCGCAAACACAACAACCTTCGGTTCTGGGTGATTTTCATCCAGAACCTGAGAACTACTCGACCTTGGGGCATGGGTCTGCACCATAATTTCGTCCACGTCTGTGGACATCTTCTGCGGACGGGTTTCAGGATCAACCTTTTGATTTTGATTCTGACCCGCACTTGTGAATTCTCAATTTCTTCCTTGTATGTATTTTATGCATAGCTGAAGGCATTAAATTTAGTACGTGTTATATTTCATGTTCTCTGCGAAGCTGACCGGATTCCTCACGATGTTCAAGTGATATTCTGTTTACTCCGTCCTTTTCATGTCTTTATTTTTACAATGAGGACATTGCATCATTTAGGCAAGGGGGGGTGGATAATCAATTCCTGCAATCATTATGTTAACTCCGTAGAATTTCTTTTAGTTTCTTATAAAATAAAAAAATTTGAAAATTTGAAAAAAGATAAAAAAAGAAATTAGGAAAAGAGAACTTAGGAATTTGGAACTTATTAACTTTAGGAAATGATACGAGAGGACCTAAACACCTAGACTCTTCAGGTTTTTGGGCTTAATTAGCCCGGGTGTCCACTCGAATGTGGATTTAGTCTCGAGTCCTCGCCAATTAAAATTTATTTTAATTTGGTAAATAAATTGGGATGATAAGTATGTGACTTATCAACCTGCCCTCTGATTTAGGGAGACTTTAAGCCTAAGCATCTACACACATTTTTTTGCATTAACTCACTTTTCGGTGGTTTTTACGTAAATTGGGTAGCTAATGGATCGACTTGGGTGGTATGGCTGGCAAGTTGTCGGTGGTAACAGCTCATCGCCCGGTTGTCTAGAGCCTAGTCACAAGACCATTTTCGTTGTATTGCCTTTAGGTAAATCTTAGATTAGGGAAGCCACCTACTTAAAGAAAAAAAAGGAAACACTCAAAAAGAAAAAAAAAACAAAAAAAAAAGAAAAAGGAGAAAATAAAAAAAATAAATAAAACCACACTTTACCGCACGAGTATGGTTGGCAAGTTGTCGGTGGTAATAGGTCATCGATCGATTGTCTAGAACCCAGCTCACAAAAAAAAAACACAATAATTCCCAAACACTTAAGGAAGAAGTGGGGAAGTAGAATAAACCAGGGAGATATACACTGGGTTTGCCCTTGTGTTGACCCCATAAATAAAAGTAGGGAGAAAGTTACCGATCGTAAAGATGAACCTTTAGGCAAGGTCACCTAGGGTCGTAGAAACCCGAAGTCTGTCTTAATGGCCGTTTTGTGAGTCTATCACTTTTTCACAAAGATGCTTAGTACTTAGAGTCCTTTTTAAGTCTTGGGCGGGTCAGGTAGTCGTAAAAAGTTATCCCGGAACTCTCAAACTCCAAAAGTACAAAAAAATTAGAATAGAAGAAAAATAAATATATATATCTTCCCTACTCAAATAAGGCGAGAATTTGGGCGGTCTGCATTCTGGTAGACACCCGAATACTGTTGAGTTTTCGTAGTTTAGGACTTTAGTTGAAATTTTTTATTGTTAATAAATGACTTAGGCCTAAGTGATCTAATCCTAATTCTACTTTTATACAAAGCATATAGTTTAATTTTGCTAGGGACTGGCAAAAGATAGGCATGGGGGTGTGATGTAAACACATTTGTTGAGGGTAAAATGCCTATTCATGCATGCTCCTAGGCTTAGATTTGCATTTCATGTTATAAATGTTGCATAGCATGCATCATTCTGCATTTAAAGTAGTTGTATATAATTTAGGTTAATTACGTCTTTTTTATGGTTAGGAGAGAAGCATATTTATTTTGGAGCCTCGGATTGACGATCCAACCATACGGATCTAATCGAGACGATGATTGGAGTCCAACGCCTCTTAAATCGCCTCGATTGGATCCTGTAGCATTATATGCAATCCGAGGAAGCTCAACGGCCAAGGAACTAGGAGACATAATTTGGAGCTTCCAATGATAAATCCAAATGTGTGGATGGATTCGGGTCGACGATCGCAGCCTAACGGCGTGAAAATCGACTCAATCTGACCTCTGTAGCAGCCCTTACAACAAGAAGAAGATGGACGGCCCAGACTACGCCACGTGGCGCAGCCCAGGCCGCTAGCACATGCACGCAGCACCGCACGCGCGCAACAGCGCAGGTGCGCAGGCGCGCATGCACACAGCGCGCGTGGGCGCACGCGCAGCAAGGCTGGAGTAGTGCCAGCACAGTGTGAGGTGGACTACAGCGATGCATGAGCTAGACTTACAGCGACGCTTACAGCTGTTGGTAATTCATTGCATGTAAGCAAAGCTAGTTGTGGGCGCCAGCGGGCATGAGCTACCTATAGCGACGTTTCCAGTGATGGCCTGGATGTCACTAATGGTCCCATACTGATTTTTGCCTCTTCTCCACTACTATAAAAGGACCTACACCCCCTCCCTTCCAAGTCATCTCTACCTACTCTACTCCCACCTACTCCCAAGCTTTAGCAAGCCTACCAATGCTCCATTAAAGCTTGTTCTAAAGCTCCCAAGGTGCCTATTAGTGTAGTGAACCTCTGCCCCACCAAATATTCCTCCAACTTCCCATCTCCCTTCATAGGTCACCTTAGAGCTGTCCTCCTACCTCCATTCCGGTAGCAGATAAACTCCGTCTTTTCACCTCCATTTCGAAGCATACGTCGAAGCTTTCCTCAACCCGATGTCCTCCAGCATCTCACCTTCATCATTCCGCTCCTCACCTCCTTCGTCTGAGCTTCCGCCAAGCGTCGTCGTCTCGCCGAACAGCTGATTCGGGAGATTTCCTCTCACCTCCCTCTCTTTATATGCTTTCATAGTTTCTTGTAATTGACATTGGAAGTAATATATATCATATTTGTTCCACATCTCTATCTTGTGATACATTTGCTTGTTTTCTTTTATTTCAAAAATACAAAAAAATAACAAAATCCTAAAATACCAAAAAGAAACAAAATAAAGCACGATTTTCAAGTAAAGTAAACGTCGCCTCCCTGTGTTCAACCCGGGACTCCCTTGAATTTCGGTATAAATTTTATCTGATCGACATGTTTTGCAACTGCGACGATGGGTTACTTGTAACCCCGATTTCTAAACACGCGAAAGACACCCGACCAGTTTGCATGAGAGATTGGGTAAGAATTAGAGCTCATCAATGGGTTTAGATTGAAGAGGGTTACTCAAAGAATCTCCCTTCCAATTTTGGGAGGGATTCTCTGAGCAATCAAGGAGAATCCTCCTTCTAAAGCTTGCCAAAGTAGGATTTCCTCCGCTATAATGTTGGAGGGACCTATTTGCAAGGACGATGAAGCTAGGGGGGTTTCTACAGAGATTTTCAAAAGATAGAGGTAGAAATGTAATCAGGTTGGACTTATTTGCAAAGTTGGTTCAGATGAGTTCCCCTTAGGTGCAAATTTTTGTAAAAACCTAATTTGGATCTAAGGAATCCAATGGTGAAGTTTGATTTTGGTTTTGACCACGTTTGACTAGGTAATTTATGCAAAAATCCAATTTAGGGTAAATATCTAGCTGATACCCCATTCTAGGTCAACATGGGTTCTAAAGGCCAATTTGAAAGTTCTAAACCCTAGAGGATATTTTTATATGATTTTTAGAGGGTTTAGGTGAATTTTATCCTGACCAGAACCTTGTTTAATCAAGTGGGTATGTTTTAGGATTACAAGAAGTCATTTAATTCTTAGAACTCACATGAACCCTTTTCTGTCTGAACCAACCCACTTTTTATCTTGTTAAGAGATTTTGACCTCTGTTTAGCCCTTGAGAAAATCCGTTGTTGTACTGCAATTGTAAAATTATAGTTTTACCACTTGTTTCTTGCTTTTATCTCAGAATGATTATTCAATGAATTACGATCTCCAGTTGGTTATGTAGGAGCTCTTATTCTCTTTAATGGGTCAAAATGATCTAGTTAGGGTCAAAAACTCATTGTTTCTCTGACTTCTCCTTTACCTGAAGCCCTGCGGTGCTTCTCTCCTTCTTCTTCTTCCTTTTCCACCTGATCTCCTCTTCTCTGAATTGGCTAAGTGTTGGAGCAAACTTTTCAGAGCAAAACCCCCCTTCCCCTGTAGAGCTTTCCTCTCTTTCACTCTTCTCTATTTCAAAATCGCTCTCCCAGAGCCTTTAACTGGTCGGGTAATCTAACCTAACGGAGACCCAGGTCTAGGCTCACCGACTTCTGTGGTGAGCGAGGAGTGAAGGTAATCGGGTAGTTGGGTCATGGCCATGTTCGCGGATTATGTCATAGATGAGTTCGTGAGAGGGGGGAGGAGGACCTCACCCTCAGTGTTGGAGGCGAAGAGCCTTTAACACAAAATCAATTTATGTTGGCATAGGCATCTTTCCTTTTCTGAGGTGGGACTAGATGTCCCACCTTCTTCCGCACGCATAGCAGCAGGGTGACTTCCTCAATTAGTGAGGCTGCAGGTGCTCTCGACTCCAATCAAAGGTTTAGATGTGTGCGTGCCTCAAGTCCGCATCGCCTGGGAGTGTCTTCATGGGATTGGTAGCACCTAGAGTTGCAGCAAGCGAGCTTTACACTCGGTAGCAATGGTGGATGGGCGACAAACCTGAAAACATGAGAACGGCCTCGCGACCATGTCAAATCGATCAGGGAGCGTCGCCGGAGCACGACTCGTCTAATGGGAGTGGTTTTGTGGCTGTGGTGGCCAGACGGTGAAGAGAATGGATGGTAAAGGTGGGTCTGTTCGGGGAGGGATTTGGGTGGTCGATGGAGTGATTGGATTGAGGGGAAATGATTAGTGAGGTGTGGTGGAGGTTGTAGGGTGGTCGGTGAGGTGGATGGAGGTGCGGAGCGACGGGGGCACCTCGCCGGAGGACTTGCCGGAGGTGGAGAAGGTGACGGTGGTTAGTGGAGTCAGTGGGTGATTTAGGGAAATAAAAGATGGAAAGAAAGTGTGAGAGAGAAGGAATCTAATACCTATGTCTAAGGGACGAAAGGGAACGGATTCCCATGCCAGTATGGTCGCCGGACGTGGGGAAGACGAAGACCTCCATAGATGAGGCGCGGCAAAGATGAGGGCAGAGGCGACGTCAGCCGATATTGCGCGATGCGAAGGATGGAGAGGAAGACAACCCAACTACTAGTATTGTGCTTGAGCGACAAGTGAGTGAGGGAGAAGCCGTTGGAGCTTGTGGAGTTGTTGTGGCTAGAGGGGAGAGAAGAATGGAGGGGGAATCTTGCCCAATTTCAAGCTGAGGAGACTCGGTTGGATCTGGGGAGTCTTTAAACAGGTCTCTGAGGAGGGATTTGTGCTTGGAAGGCAAGCTTCCAAGCAAGGTAGGGTCTCCGGAGTTGGAAGCTTTAAGAGACCCAAATCTCTCTTGCGTTCGCATGAGAGATTGGGAAATAATTAGAGCATCAACTTGGGTTCATATTGGAGGGATTTTCTCAGAGAATCTCCCTTCTAATTTTGGAGGAGATTCTCTAAGCAATTTGGGAGAAACCTCCTTTCAAAGCTCGCCGGAGTAGGATTCTTCCGCTATAATGGTGGAGGGTCCTATTTGTGAAAACGATGAAGAAGCTGGGGGACTAAATGTAAGGGTTTTTGAAAGATAGGGGTAGAAGTGTAATCTGACAGAACCTTTTTGCGAATTAAATAAAGATGAGTTCCCCTTATGTACAAATTTTGGTGAAAACCTAATTTGGACCTAAGGAATCCAATGGTGAAGTTGGATTTTGGGTTTGACCATGTTTGAGTGGAAAATTTATGCAAAAATCTAAATTAGGGTAAATATCTATCTGAGACCCCATTCTAGGTCAAGATGGGTTCCAATGGTCAAATTGAAGGTACCAAACCCTAGAGGATATTTTTTTATGATTTTTAGAGGATTTAGATGAATTTTATCCTAACAAAAATCTTGGTTAATCAAGTGGGTCTTTTTTAAGATTTCAAGAAATCATTTAATTCACAGGACACACACAAACCCTTTTCTGTCAAATCCAACCCACTTTTTATCTTGTTAAGACTATTTGACCTTTGTTTAGCCCTTGAGAAAACCCATGGTCGTACTACATTGGTAAAATTATAGTTTTAACCCTAGTTTCTTGTTTTACTCTCAGAATGGTTGTGTAGTGAATTATGACCTTCAGTTGGTTATGTAGGAGCATTTATTCTCTTCATTAGGTAAAAATGAGCTAGTTAGGGCTCATGATGATGTCTCCATTAGACATCTTTAAAATCAAGACTTATGTTCCTTTCTGATCTCCAATACCCCAATGTCATCATCCTTAAAAGGCTTGTCTGCCACCACTAGGGTTCCTTCATCCTTGAGCTCGTCCAACACACATTCCTTGACTTGAACTTCTTCGCCATCAAATTAGTTTCCTACTCCCTTTAATTGTATTGGAGGGAGCAATAGACAAACTCGATAATGATGAAGACTAAATCACGAAATGTGTGGTGGACAAGTCATTCCAAAGGAGCACGAAGCCCTATATGGTGATCTTAGTGGATGAGTCAGTAAGAATGAGATGCAGCAACTTGATTGATGAGAAGATGAAAATGGGTGGTTGATGATTATATGTAAGGAATTAGTAGTTGAATGTAGCAGATACTACCTATATATAAGCAGCAATTACATTTCCATCTTTCCTTTCATCCTTTTCCCATCTCTAAATCCTCGATTTTGTCGTCTCTCAATGACTTATCCACCACCCCCATCTTTAGCTAGAGCTTCCTCCATCCCTGATCTTGAATATCATACATTTTTCGCCTTCAATTTCATTTGACATTGAGTCAGCCCAAAATGGATCCCACGGGGATGAGATAGTAGACAAGATGTGTGGTGGATGAGTTGTTCTCAAGGATCATTGATAAGTCATGTAGTGTCGACGCACCAATCTAACTATTAAATACCACTAAGCTAAAGTTGATGGAAAGGCACATAGAATCATGTTGGGAAGTGCAAAACATTCATAGTAGTGAAGATAAGTGCATTTGCTCTAGATCTTCTAGTTTCCCATGTAGTAGTGCTCGTCTGGACAAGAAATTCTACGAGGAAAACAAGAAGCTCTAGAGTAAGAGTGCCTTTCTTTACAACCATGAATGTTCTCTATGTTCCCTTTCTTGTATCTTCCATTGACCCCAAATTAGTGATATTTATAAATAACTAAGTCAAAGTTGGGGGAAAGTTAAAGGAAGTTGTATTCAAAAGTGGATTTTGTTCATGGTACTGAATAGTAGCACTCCTGTATGGAAATTTCTAATTCTCCTGTACCCATGCTTCTTTACAACCACCAATACATGGAGAACAAGAAGATCTTAAGCAAGATCGCTTCCATTCCCAACCTTGAACATTCTCAGCATTTAGTATATGACTTCCTCTACCTTCGTTTCAAATCCAAGCTAGTAATATGTATACCCTAAAGGGACTTGTTGCTGCTGACACCCAACACATAGAGGGCCATTATACTTTATTAAAGAAGGAGCTAACTTATTCAAGGTATCATTGGTAGGAATTTGTTCATTACTTGAATAATGGAGGAAAATCACAGGATAAGTTTGATGCGATGAGGAGAAAGGGGATAAAACTTATTTTGCCTCCTCAAGGGACTATTTGTTTGCAGGGATTGGGTCGTTTGTGCTACATTGAATCCTTCAATCCTCGGTTATAACAATCTCAGGATAGAGTCCTCAATCATGGAATTATCCAATTTAAGGGGAAGGGTGGGATGAACTTAACCTGGGATTGTGTGAGAGAACACCTTTACCTATTACCTCAAACACCTCATGATTTGACCCATATTTCCCTCAAATACAAAAGCTTCACAATCCTGGGTTTATTCCACAATTCCACCACTTACAAAATGAATCCCTCAAAACAAATGGTACCTAATGGAATAAGTTAGAGGGATAAGGAGGGATAAATAGGAATTCATCCCTTGATTTGACAATATCTAATTTTTGGAAAGTGATGGAAAAATTGGGATAAAGAAAATTAGGAAATGCAATTTTTGGAAAGTGATGGAAGATTGGGATAAAGAAAATCCAGACAATAGAGGTCTTTAGAATAACAGGTGTTTGAAGAAATAAATGGAGGGAGGAAAGGAGGGTTATCCTGAATTCTAGAAGGATTGAAGGTATCCTTTGTGGGTTATGAGGACTCTAAGTTGCATGAGTTATGGGAACTTTGTCGTGACCCTATCCTAGACCTTAGTAGAAAACTGAGTTGATTTACCAATAATCACCCAAGATCTTAGTCTTCCAACACAACCATAAAACATAACTCATACACAGCAAGTATAGGGATGCAAACGGGTCAAGTTTGGTTAAACTCATACTCATACTCATTTACAGAATTCATACACATACTCTATCCATTTATCCATCGGGTACAAAAATGTAAACTCATACACAAACCCATTTGCTTATCGGGTATCCATTTACCTATTGAGTATTCATTTATAAATTTGATCTTACAATCAAATCGTGCTCAAATGAGAGTAAAAAGAAAAAAAATCTATAATATAATTCATTAATTATTTATTTTTAACAAGCCCAAAACATAGGGGTTCGGGCTACTCTAATTTTATTGATCCCCATTAAATATGTTACAAAAAGAGCTCTTTAAGGGGAATACATCAAAAATAAGAAATAAAAAATATTAAAAAAGACAAAAGACAAGTACATTTTAAACAAAGGTCTCCATTACCAGAACAAATGTTCACTTGAAGCATTCCCAACTTTCAAAATCATAAAGGAAATCATGATGGAGATTAAGATTTGGGGAATGAGGGATGGGTGGGAGTTATATATCTCGGGTAAATGGGAATTTTATGCAGGTATCCAGGTCGGGTAATCGGGTATAGATACATACCCTTACCCATACGCAAACTTGGTTAGGTTTTTCAAGTAAAACCCATACCTAAACACAATCGGGTTCGGGTTGGGTTTTACCCATTCTTTTTGGGTTGGGTTGGATCAGGTTCGAGTTTGGTTTACCAAAACTTACATCCTTAAGCAAGTATCATCGCATCAAGAAAAATAAAAAGAAGGAATAAAGTGATCTTGAAAAGAAAGTCTGATCAACAGAGTCCACAACACAATCTAGAGCTTGTTGGTGCTAGAGCACCACGATTATTTATTTTGATGATAACAAAACACTTGTTATTTAACATATACTTTTGAGTCCTAGCTTTCAGGTCAAATTGCAAATGGAGACAAGTGTAGAGATAAAGTTCGAGCTCATATCCCTGGTGGATTGGAGGAGCTCGTTGGAGGAGAAGGAGCTTCGCGAGGAGCGAAAGCTTGAAAAAGGAAGGAGATGGAGAATATGATAGATTTCCTTTCTTGTTTTTTGTACTTTGTTATTTGTTCTTTTGTTGCTCTTTATTTTCTTTTTTAGTAGCATGTTAAAGAGCCTCAAAGTATCCTCAAAGTAGTCCTAGGAACACCTGCCAGATCCTAGGATACTTAGGTTTTCTTAGAGAACTTAGAAAACTAATATAGGTTTTAGACAGCCTGATTAGACGTCCAATTTGGAAATCAGACGTTTGATCTTGACTTTTAAGATGTCTGACTATTGAATCAGATGTCCAATAACTTAGGCTGGACTTAGTAGGTTCTGTCTGTTGAAATCAGGCATCTAGACCTCAGTTCGGACATCTCAGAAGACGTCTGATGGTTGTGCCAAACGTCTAACTAGTGGAACATTGGCTAACAAAGTAACTGTTGAAAGAAATGACCTTTAGGCTTATATCAGACGTCCGTATAGGACCCCAGATGTCTGATATGTGACCGTTGAGCCTCGATTGAGCTGAAATCACTTGTCTTGAGGATTATAGCCGTTTAGGTTCTTGGGAATCCATTCTTACACTTAATTAGATTTCTAGACGTCCAGACCTAGTGCTAGATGTCCTGTATGTCGTCTGAAGGTTTTACACTAGAACTCTGTTTAAGTCTGAACCAAGTCCATAAGGAAATCCATCTAGAATTAGACGTCTGACTTAGTTCCCAGACGTCTTAAGAGTGACTTCCAGATGTCTGACCTTTTTCCCACACATTGGATGACCCTGTCAGAATCATTAATGATTTTGATTTCGGCCTATTCTGCCTTGAGATAATTTCCAATGGCTATGGAAGCCTTCCAAGGCCTTCCAAAGCCTTCCTAGGCCCTCTATAAATAGAAGAGGACCCTTGCCTTGTCAATACACACTAAGCAACACATTTTCCACATCTTTTGTATCCAGGAGAAGTAGAAGAAGCTCTAGCTCTCCAAGCATTCGTTCCACACCTAAGATCTTTGTCCAGCTGTGCACTTGCTCTCACTCTGCAATTACAAGTGTGATGTAGTGCCTACGCGTGGTTTACGCACGCACATCGTTGATTGCGTAGTAATCATAGGTCTTAATTGACCTAAATTAGGCTAGGACTTAGCATAAGTTAGGGTAATTCATGCATGCATAAGCATTACTAGCACCTTTACTACTTTCTTTTAGCTATGCATAAAATAATGCTATAATGTACTGATTAGGTGCATTATGTCAATTGCTGGTAATAAGCTGATCAGAAGCTAGATCCAAAGTTGGATCTAAAGCTGGATCTAAAGAATAAAGAATAACTAGTGTTGCAGCAGAGCTAGAGTAGAAGATCTAGATTAGATGTACTAGATAATAATGCAAGGGAGTTAAGGTATGCTATTCTATTAAGTAGGAATAAAGCAATAAATTATGAAGAAGTTAGGTCCATCCTAGCCCTAGGATAGCCTAGAAGCCTCCCCAAGCCTTAGCCACCCTTAGCTTAGGTCACCGCACCCTAGCCTCTATCTAGACATCCAGATGAGTTATAGGACATCCAGAACCCTTAGCCAACTCCCGCACACCTTAAACCCACTTCTACAGTGTTATTGGACGTCCAGACACTTGATTAGACATCTAATTTCTGCAGAATACCCCAGACAGAACCTAGAAACCCTCTTGACTCTAATTGGATGTCCAGACAACAAGTCTAGACTTCTAATTTTTCACTATAAGACGTCTGACAACTTTATTAGACATCTGATACTGTCCTCCAGACCCTGTTTTGAGATTCAAGCCTTGATCTTGGATCTCTAGGTCCCTAAACCCAATTCTAACCCCATGGGAACCTAAATTAAGGTTCCCTATACCTATTACATCACCTCTAGACCTCCCTAAAGACTTAATTAGGTCCTCACTAAACCTAATTGACTTGGATCTTAGTCAATTTCAATAGCCTATTCAATTGGACTCATTGAGTCCAATTGAGCCCTGATCTCAGCACACACTATCCAATTGGACTCAGTGAGAGTCCAATTGACCTAGACTTGAATTAATTAAGTTATTTTACTCTCAATTAAATTTTCACACACCCAATTAAACTTGTATTAAGTTTAATTTTACTTTACCTTAGTGAATTAGGGTTTACAACCCTAATTTGAGACCTACCATGATCTAAACCCACTAGAACCTAACCTAATCAACTTAGCCACCTAAGTTTCAACCCACACACACCATCCACATGAAAATACCAAGCCTAGAGTTCTCTAGAACTCTCTACCATGTGTTGTTGCCTTGGTTGCTAAAATTAGCAACCAAGAGCCATTCAATTTTTAGATCCACATTTGGCGGATCTAAAAACCACCACCCATCCTCTCTCTCTCACTCTCCCATGAGCTCCCATCATAGGCCTCTCTAGAGAATTCTATAATTCTCTAGAGAGCTTCCCTTAGGTCTATAAAAAAATCCAAGGGGTGGCCATTTGCACCCATCCACTCTTGGTTCCATTTAGCTTAGTTTCATTCCACATCCACTCCACCTCCATGTCCACGAGTAGCTTCACCATGGCCACCACCACCTCCACGCCAAGATGCTGGATCACCTCTCCAACCTCTCTCCAAGGGTCGGCCTAAGCACCATTGGCCGCCCCTCCTTCTCCTCTCAACCAACTCAAAGGCCATCAGAGCCACCTCTGAATGCTCTTATATCTGCTAGATTAGATTATAGTTCTTCTTAGATTTACATGCTTTATTTACTGCTTAGTAGCATAGCTCTTTATTCTCCCCAATGATGCGTGCAAAATCCCCCCATAGATTCATGTATGCAGTCGTTTTTCTGGTAGCGAGTAGTTTTATTTCCTTGTACAAGCATTCCTCTACCTTTACTCTGCAACTCTGATATCATCATCATCTTTTATATATATAAATATATATGTTGAAAATAACCATGTGCCTAGTTATCATCTTTTGGTGTAATTGAAGTTGCATGTTTTAATTACTATCTTTTGGCAACTAGCATGTCGTACATCAATACGCAAATCACCATAAACCGGCATGAGATTTTAAGCAAGCAGAGCGAAAGAGATCAATTTCAAATATGCATTTCCATAAATGCCTCCCAGAGACAAATGACCAGGACTCCAAGTCTGGTTATCTTTATAAATTATTTTTATTGATCGTATTTCGCAACTATACTATGATGCATATTTGATCACATACATGATCTACGATTCACAATAGTCGTCAAATTGATTCACTTCCACCTAAGGGAAGATCTTTTACCTATAGTAGCTAGATTTAAATACCTACTTTGTTGGCTCTATAGGATTGTTGTATTTTATCTTTGTTTATTGGTTGGGTATTCGTGTTGCGAATTCCCATCTCCATCGAGGGACAAAATCCTTCTCGTGAAGAGGAGGGGTTTGAGGCACACTACCCTCGTTCGAAGTAGTGTTGTTGTATTGAGGTTCAGTCACCCTTGTTTAAGTGACTATGTTAGTGGATTTAATCGACTTTGTCGATCGGGAAATCCTAACTCGAGAGGGTTAGGTGGTGGTTTTCACCTGGTTTGGGTTCCACCTAAAAAATCACTTGTGCATTGTGTGATTGTTGCTTTTTGTGACATTGCTTACATTATTTCTACATTTTATATTTTATCACGAAAATCTCACCCCCTCCCATCGGGATCTATAGAGCCATTGGTAAAGAAATAAAAGTATAAGTTTGAAGAAAACTGTATTGAAAAGACATGGAAAGAAGAAATCTAACTAAGAAGGCCCTACAAACCCACCACATTACAAAACTTGAATTGGCACCATCTCCCTCTACAACTGCAAACTAGGCTAATACTCATCGAAACCTAAGTATGGAGTGCAAAATATAGAGAATCAGCAAATGGCAAGTAGAGTAGCGAAATGAAGGTGAAATAGCAATAAGAACTAGAGAAATTACAAGAAACTTAATCAGGTACTTATTCAAATTAGTTTCTTATTTATTTTATTATTACTTAATTTTACATTTATTTAAGCCTTCTTATTTTACAGTTATCAATAATCCATAATTACTTCCTTAGAAGGCGTGAGGAGATATTGCTTAGAAGGCATGAGGAGATATTGCTATGATCTCCCAAGTAACAAGGTTGATACAAGGCACTCGACCTAGGTGAATGACATGACCTATCCTACAACTTGTTTAATCCTCTCGAGGTATTTGCCTAGGTGAATTGGTGACTACAAGTTCGTGTGTTACACATGCGGGACATTACTTTGCATCGTTATACAGTCAATCATCTACACTACAAGGTATAGAAAATGATACCAAAATCATCTCACAACAAGCAATACATATGCAATCTCACCTAGCTACCCACCTAGCTAAATAGCCAAACAGAAGAGTTGTAGAGAGGCTAGTTCACTCCCTGAATTAGTTTGAGGCTATCATGCATTATAATAAATAGGCCAAGGCCATACTTTTACAGGAATGAGACTCTCCATATAGTTATATTCATGAATCCATAGGTTATGCTTAATCACCCTTATTATAGGGACATACTTTATTCCTTCATTCTAAGGGAAGCCACCCATCATATTCATCTGCATTATCCTTGATTTATAATCACCAGGTACTTCAATATTTGATGAATCGATCAATTAGCTACTAAGATAAAGAGAGAGCATATTCAAGAAGTACTATGCAATATAATTATTGCAGGGAACATTCTATCGTAAGTCATTGTTAAATATAAGTTTATGTATTTAAAGTAGGTTCCATCGTTAATGATTTGATTCAGAGTTGATGTATCACATATAATCATAAAAAGGACACATATTGATCACTCATTTAACCATCAAGCACTTGTAAATCGATTATCAAGTTCCAACCATTCTTGTTAATTAAAAGGCATTTGAATTTATTACTCAAGTACTCAAGTAAATATGCCAGACAATTGTTTAAAACTCCAATACTTAGCAATAAGGAAATGGATACGCACACATAATGGAGAAACAAGATTCTTTGATCATGCATCAATATTAACCCACACATGGAGGAGGAAATAAGAATACTCTACCTAAGGTCGTCAAGGGGTCACAACGACTATATATTATCAGGTCGGAGGCTCATGTGCACTATTCATGCCTACTTGAGTCTTGTGCACACTCCAGGATGTTGGTCCTCGGTCAAACATAACACGAGATAGAATTAACAAGTCTTAGGTGGGTTTTCTAATTTTTAAATGAAGGTACATGGGTCAACATTGATTTTGGAGCTTACTAGAACATTTTTATGAAGAGACTATTCGAATGGTACCTTATTTTTCAAATTATAATGTTGGGAAGGTCTTGAACCGATCGAAACTAGTTAAAATAGAGCTTTAGTCGATCCAACCTAACCTGGTTCAATTGAATCGACGCTCAAACCACCGTTGGGGGCTAGCTGATGATGCATTTTTGCGCGGTTTGTTAAATTGGGGTTTCTTTTTTCTTGAAATAGTTAAATTAGGATTTTAAGTCATTGTAACGCACAAAAATGGATTAACTCTTAAATTTATAAACCTAGATAGTGGGGTATTTAGGGTCGTCCAAGGAGGCAAGTTTGAAAATTAAAATCCCTTGCTTAGAAATGGAAATCAACTTTCTTTTTGGTATTTTAAAATATTTAATTTTTATTTTGAAATAACTAAAGCAACATAAAATCGATGGTGGGAAGATGGCTAACACCAAAATTTACTAAACTAGAACCTAAGTGACAAGTAATTCCTCTCTCTAAGCTCACCTAGGTAGGTGGAAACCTAGAGTAATTAGAGAGAGGGTGTGATTACACTAAGGTAAAAGTAAAAGAAAATAATTTAAAAAAGGCAACTTTACTCAAGGTGAAAAAATATTTTACAAACCCTAGTAGAGGAATGCTTCTTGACAAGTCCATTTCAATGGACTATTATTACGCCTAAGTTAACTTTAATCTTACCTTTTAGGTTTGTTAATAACTATATTAAGTTATAGAATGTTTGCATATATCATTATTTAAGTTTACATCTATTTTATAGCATTCTATAATTTAATATGTAATGATTTTATGTTTTCATGTTGCAGGAATAATATTGGAAAAAGAACAAGGAGGAGAGGGTAAATTCCCCTTTCAAACAACCGGCTCCATCTTTTCCCCATCCTCCAGTCACCCTCAACAAAGGAAAACTGCCGCCGGCCAAAATTAGAAAAAGGATTTTGAAAATCCCTTGGGAGGCAGAAGAGAAGAAATATAGAGGAGAGGCGGAGAGGATTGGAGGAGAAAGGAAGGAACCAAGCAACCGTGCTTGCACTGTGCACCGCGTGCCCTCCACCGCAAACACCAACAACCATCCTCCTCTACAAGCGCGCACCTACTTCAGTACATCACTGCCTGCAGGCACACACCGCCAGCGTAGGCCACCCTCCTCCTGCCCCTGCACGTAGGCACAGACGCACCCGCGCCCTACTTCCCACCGCGCATCCGTGCCACCTGCAGGAGCTGCACCGCTACAGGCGCACCCCATCCAGCCCTCACCGCTACAAGTGCACCCCTTCAACGCTCTCCATCCTACTGCCGGCGTCTACACCGTCGCCTTCACCCTCCAGCGCCTTACGCGCCCTCTGCAGGCGCTGCAGAATGACCACGCGCCCTTCACTGCAGGCGCTGCACCGCTCCCTACAGCGCTCTTCAGCGTCTGTCCAGCATCCAGTCCAGCGCCTTCGCCATCATCGCACTCTCCACCGCTACAGGCGCGCCCGCCTCCAGCGCCCGCCTGCCCTTGCACGCCTGCAGGTCCGCACGCGCCTTCAAAAGTAGAACCCGCACCTCATCAACTTCTGCAGTGCCCACCTCCAGCGCCACTGTAGAGCCTTCACGCCCGCGCCCTCCCTGTGGGCCTGCAGTGCCTCACCACGCGCTTCCAGCCCGCGCACACCTCAGTGCGTGCGCCTGCACTTCACCGCACTACCGCCTGCAACCCTGCGCAGCACCTGCAGCCGCAGCCACACCCACATCCGCTCGCGCTTGTGCGCTTTGCAGAACGACCGCGCACCTACACCTCCGCGTCTCCTTGCACCTGCAGCACGCGCGGCTAACTGCAACTTCTCCACCGCCGCCACTCCTCTCCTCCGGCAGGCCGGCTCCGGCCAACTCACGATGCACTGCTGCTATCACCGTGATGGCCTCGCTTCAACCAACCTCCTGTGGGAGTCTCTCCTCGATTGAACCTCTCTCCCATGCGCGAGGAGAGAGGTGAAATCCCCTATTTTTAAGTTAATTAAAAATTACATTTAATGCCATTGCCACAAAAAATCAATTTTAATTGACGATTATTTTATTGTAGTGAAATTGTGACTGCACACTCATGCTTTTTGATAATTGCGCATTATTGATATTCATATGCTTCAACATTGGTTTTGGGATTAACATGTGCACAAATTTTCTCTAATATATGTCAATTCAAAATTATATAAAATCATCACATATTTATTGAATATTTTAGTGAGGAAAAATTTCACATATACCCTTATATTTTTAAGTTATTGTGCATCTTCTTTCCATCGCATTTCATGTCAGATTTGATTAGGGATTTCACACTTGATTGAAAGAATACGAAATAATCGAGATTTTATCGCATCATTGCCTCCCTGTGGACATGACCCGCTCTTCTGTGAGTGGTTATTTTTATTGTTGATTAGTCGATTTTTCCACCACTTAAATGCTACAGCAACGCGTTATTTCACTTGTAAAACTTAATCGAAAGTGGAAAATCGACATATCAAATTGGCGCCGTTGCCGGGGAGGCAACAGATGCAATAGATTCACTTCATTATTTTTGAATATTCTGAGTTGCGAAATTATCTGATCAATTTTTTTTACTGTGCGAGGAATTTGACGAGGCGACGAGGCGCAACAGAGCGGCGATAGCAACCACAAGCTAAGCCACATGAGAAAAAGACGTAGGAGACCAAGATCCTACTTTCATAAAGGATTCTCCATCATCACAAATTTTTTTTTTGTCTTTTCGCCCTTGTAGTAATTGGGGCTGAATTTTTGGGGGTTTGTCCCCACATTCTTTAGCTACTAGGGCTTACATTTTTTTTTTGCATGCGTGATTATATTTTCTGCTTGCCTGCCTTTAAAACCAACAAAGAAAATATCGAGCTGCCTATTTAAGAGTTGCATGCCCTTAGGTGCGTGCATTTAGGGGTGATTGAGCAGCACATTAGATCTTATTATTGCATTGCAAGCATATTAGCACAAAGATTGCTGGAGATAGGTACACCTTTCTAACTTTTGCATCCAGCTCCTATTCACGCATTTGCATTCAAATTAAAATTCAAGACTACCAAGTTGTTTAAATTTACTAATTCAGTGGTCTCATAACTAAAAGTGGGATTGATAATCAGATTCAACCCTAAAAGCAATTTGCATTTGATCTTATTCTAAGGAACTTGTCTGCGATTTCAAAAGAAATTACACAGATTTGCGGTGTGTTGCACACTTTTGACATTGAGCACACACATTAGGCACCGCACTAAGGCTCGATCCCTTAAGGCTATAGGCACCGATCTCTTTATCGGTGCAATCCCTCCTATTGTGCTTTGTGGTGGTGGTGATATTATCTTTTGACCAAGTGTTTTGATACTTCTCACTTGATCACCTGGGAGTATCATCAAAGCAAAGTATAGGTCCTAGGGCACTCGAAGGTTGAATTAAGGCACGTAATTGCAGTGAAAAACTTGTTTGGCCATTTATATTAACTAATTCGACCTCCGCAATAAAGAAGGTTAAGATTTCAAGTCCACACCCCTCTTATACCACTTACGTGGGAACGGAGGGATAAGTCTTGATCTTTTGACTTATCTTTGGAGTGGAGGCTTTACTTACTCAATAGGAACCTGAATTGTGTTTTGTATGCTTGGTAGACGCTCTCTTCAGGGTAGTTTAGTGTTTGATCCTGAGCCTGAGAGAATTCTTAGGAGAGCTCACATAGGAGAAAAAAAAGAAGGAATGGCTGATCAAGGAGAAAATCAACAAAGGACCCTAAGGGACTATTTTATTCCAACTAATCAACCTGCACAAGTACTAAGACGACCGGCAGGGGATAATCCATATGAGATCAAGAGCAGTACCATATCTTTATTGCCCTCTTTTTATGGTACTACTAGGGAAGACCCCTACTGACATTTGGAGGAATTCACCGAGGTCTGTTCCACGGTGAAGCTCCAGGGTTTACTGATGAAGCCCTAATGAGGACTCTATTTCCTTTCTCCCTAAAGGATAAGGCCAAGCACTAGTATCATACCCTCGATGCAAAGGTAAATGATTGGGCCACCCTTAAGGGAGAATTTTTGAAAAAGTATTTTCCTATGAGTAAAACCAACCATTACAGAAGAGAGATTATGGGTTTTACTCAACAGGAAGGGGAGCAATTTCATGAGACTTGAGAGTGCTTTAATGACCTTCTTAGGTTATGCCCCCATCATCAAGTGCCAAGATGGCAGTTGGTCGAAAGGTTCTATAACGGATTATCTGAAAGGCATAGGCAAACTATCGATGCAGCCTGTGCAGGAACCTTCATGACCAGAACTGAGGATGAAGCCTGGGCATTATTTGAAACATTAAGTGACAACTCCATACATCTGTCCTCTACCTATCAAGAAAGAAAACCATCAATCTTGCAGAGGAAGATAGAGGCCCATGAAGCCAGGGCTTCTTAGGATTTGTCTTATCAGATTCAACTATTGAATAAAAACTTTGATAGGCTTTTAGCAAACCCTAGCATGAACCCGCAAGCAGCCTCTATTTTTCAGGCTTCAAGAGAATGCTCCATTTGTCAAAGAATAACACACACTACTGTGGAGTGCCATCAGGCAAATCAATTCCCTGAGTTGATTCAGGCTGACTTGAACGCGGCCTAAGGTTTCCGCCACCCTCGCAATAACCCTTATTCCAGTACCTATAATCCAGGGTGGTGAAACCATCCAAACTTCTCTTGGAAGCAAGGTGATGCTTCTAACTTAGGGAATACATGACCCTTACCTCCCCAGTCCATATACCAACCTTCTTATGAAAACTCTCCTCAGAATAAGCCCTCTGAGATAGATGAACTGAAGGCCATGATGAAAGCAATGCAAGAGCATCAGAATATGGTTATCCAATCTCAGAATAAGATGATTATTGATATGCAATCCCAAATTGGTCATCTTACTGAGGCAATTAGCGAACGTGATCTGGGGAAGCTGCCTAGCTCTCCTGAGGAGAACCCTAAGGGAAAGGGGGTTGTATTCAGGGAAAACACCCAAGCAGTGACCGTGTTGAGGAGTGGAAAAAAGATTGACAAGCCTGATAACACTCCTACGGTTACATCTCAGAATTCCCCTTCCACACCTGACCCGACTTCCATCTCCACCGAGGAAGAGCCACACTGCTCTCCCTCGCACAAAATCACCCACAATGAGGATGTCATCCTTCCACCCCCCTTTCTCGCCATGATGACCCCTCTACCCAGAAGCCGAGGGTGCCCCATCCAGAGTGCCTATCTGCTCCTGGGGAATCTTTTGTTGGCTTGTCTAGAACCAAGGACAGGACGGAAGAGATTATGGATACTTTTAGGCAAGTCCAGATTAACTTGCCTCTGTTGGAAGAGATTAAACATATTCCGTCCTATGCCAAGTTTCTGAAGGACCTGTGCACCCAGAAGTGTCGATCTAGGAAACAGGTCCAAACCAAGGTCATCCTGCTTGACCATGTTAGCTCGGTTCTCTAGCATGGAACACCCCCCAAAATGAAAGACCCAGGGGCCCCATATATTTTAGTGGTAATAGGTAACCAACACATTGACGAGGCCCTGCTCGATCTGGGTGCGGGGGTGAACATTCTACCGAGCTCTGTCTATGACCTTTTGGGAGGAGGCAAGCTAAAGCCTAGTCCAGTAATCCTCCAAGTTGCAGACTGATCACTTAAGACACCGCGGGGATTGTTGGAAGGTGTCCTTGTGAGAGTGGAGGATTTCTTCTTTCCCGTTGACTTTCTGGTGCTTGATACTGACCCATCTAATAAGCTTACAAAGCTGTCCATTATTCTGGGATGCCCCTTCTTGGCCACAGCCAATGCCTCTATAAATTGTAGATCTGGGGCACTTAAAATGGGCTTTGGGAACAAGAAGATCCGGTTGAATGTTTTAATACTTACAAGCAACCCGAATTTGAAGATTGTTCTTAGATTGAGGTCGTGGATGAAATAATTGAAGAGACTACTCCAGCACTCTTATGTAGAGATCCCTTTCAGAAGGTCATATCTAAGGACCATCCCTCGATTATTAATGAAGCTAAAAGGGAAATGCCCAAATTAAAAGAGTTGCTGGGGATACACACTGAGTCTATGTCCCCACCCTGGACTGTGAAGGTAGATCCGCTGCCTGAGGCGGGGACATCTCAACTAAAACCCTCAATCCAAAAGGCTCCTGAATTGGAGTTGAAACCCCTCTCGAGCACATTGATATATGCTTTCCTTGGCCCTAATAACACGCTCCCTATTATTATCTCATCTACATTATCTGAATTGCAGGAGGGAGCTTTGCTTGAGTGTTTACAAGGGCACAAGGAAGCAATTTCCTGGACAATTGTTGAATTAAGGGTGTTGATCCCTCTCTTTGCATGCATCATATATACACGGACGAGTCCGTGAAGTATTTCCGAGATATGCAGAGAAGGATCAATCCAAATATGTGGGAGGTTGTTTAAAAGGAGATTCTGAAATGGCTGGATGCAGGGATTATCTATCCCATTTCAGATAATAAATGGGTCAATCCTATTCACGTAGTTCCCAAAAAGGCAGGAATCACTGTGGAAGAGAATGACCAAGGAGAACTGGTGACCACTAAACCCTCAACTGGTTGGAGGGTCTGCATTGATTACCGCTATTTAAACATGGCTACCTAGAAAGACCATTTCCCCTTACCGTTTATCGATCAAATTGTGGAACGATTGGCGGGGAACAAGTACTTTTGTTTTGTTGACGGGTACTCTGGGTACAATCAGATAGCCATTTTCCTGACGATTAGGAGTGTACCACCTTCACAAGTTCGTATGGTACTTTTGCGTTCCGCAGAATGCCATTCGGGTTATGTAATGCTCCTGCCACTTTCCAATGTTGTATGATGGCTATCTTTTCTGATATGATCGACAAGTTCGTTGAAATTTTCATGGTTGACTTCTCCATTTATGGCTCGTTGTTTAACCTATGCCTTTCGCACCTTGATAAAGTCTTAACCCGTTGCGAAGAGGTAAAGCTAGTGCTTAGCTGGGAGAAAAGCCACTTTATGGTCTAGCAAGGCATTATGTTAGGGCATATAGTTTCTGAGAGAGGATTAGAGGTGGACACCGCAAAAATTGATTCCATCTCTAAGCTTCCATTGCCCGCCAATGTTCGTCAAGTTAGATCTTTCCTTGGCCATGCTGGATTTTATAGGTGGTTCATTAGAGATTTCAGTAAAATCTCTAAGCCACTCTGTGACCTGTTAGCGAAGGATGTCTCCTTCGATTTTGATGATAGATGTGGCGAGGCTTTCCAAGTTTTGAAGAAAGCGCTCATTACCACGCTAATTCTCCAAGCACCAGATTGGACCCTCCCGATTGAGCTTATGTGCGATGCTTCTGATTTTGCAGTGGGAGCTCTCTTAGGTCAAAGGGTTGATGGAAAACCTCATGTGCTGTATTATGGCAGTAAGACCCTTACGGATCCTCAACAAAACTACACGGTCACTAAAAAGTAACTACTTGCTGTAGTATTTGCTTTGGAAAAGTTTCGATCTTATCTTTCGGGATCCATGGTTGTAGTGTTCATTGATCATTCTGCCCTAAAGTATCTTCTGGCTAAAAAGGACACCAAACCTCGCCTAATTCGATGGATTCTGCTACTCCAAGAATTTGACCTGGAAATTAAAGACAAGAAAGGAGTTGAGAATGTGGTAGCAGACCATTTGTCTAGGATCCCTATTGAGGCATCAAACCCTGCTGGTGGTATTCAAGAGACTTTCCCTGATGAGTCTCTGATGGCCGTGGAAGCTAAAACTCCTTGGTCCGCTGACATAGTGAACTATCTGGTCATGGGCATTACCCCCAGTACTTGGGACAAGCAGAAGCAAGATAGGTTTCTCGCCAACACTAAATTTTATCACTGGGAGGAACCCGAGCTTTTTAGAATAGGCCCTGACCAGCTTTTTCGCCGTTGTGTCCCTGATGAAGAACAAAGAAGTATTCTGAGTTTCTGCCATGACCTCCATTGTTGGGGACATTTTGGTGGGAAGAAGACTGCCTATAAGGTTCTTCAATTTGGCTTTTGGTGGCCCACATTATTCCAAGATTTACATACGTATGTGAGCACATGTCTACGTTGCCAGCAGACAGGAACTATTGGAAAAAGGGATGAGATGCCCCAACAACCTATTCTCCCTATTGAAATCTTTGATATTTGGGGCATTGACTTCATAGGTCCCTTTCCTGTGTCCTTCGGATATGAATACATCCTTGTGGCTGTAGACTATGTATCGAAATGGATAGAAGCCATACCCATGCGAACCAATGACCATTCCGTGGTCTTGGGCTTTGTTAAGGCTAATATCATTTCTTGGTATGGGTGCCCAAGGATGATCATAAGTGATGGAGGACCTCACTTTAAGAATGTACACTTCACAAGAATACTCCAAAATTTGGGAGTCAACCACATGATAGCTACACCTTATCATCCCCAAATGAGTGGACAAGTTGAAGTGTCTAATAGGGAGATTAAGCAAATTTTAGAAAAAACTGTCAGGCCTGATCGGAAGGATTGGTCTAAAAAACTAAATGATGCTCTTTGGGCCTACAGAAAAGCGTGCCACCTTCCCGTAGAAATCCAACATAAAGCTTATTGGGCTATTAAAAATGTTAACTTGAATCTGGATAAAGAGGGGAAGGCATGTATGTTAGAATTAAGTGAGCTTGAGGAGCTTCGTAATGAAGCTTATGAAACTTCTCAAGCTTACAAGCAACGTACAAAAGTCTTCCATGACAAGCACATCATTAGAAAGACTTTTGAGCCCAACCAGTGGGTCTGGCTTTTCAATTCTAGACTTAAATTATTTCCTGGAAAGCTTAAGTCCCGCTGGAATGGGTCATACGTTGTTATCAATACTTTCCCTCATGAAGCTGTAGAGATTCATAACCCTATTTCAGGTGCGAGCTTTAAGGTAAATGGCCAGCGACTTAAATCGTATATTATTCTTTCAGATGCCCAGGTTTTGGACGTACTTCAGCTTGAAGAGCCTTAGCTCCTCCCACTCTCCTCCTCAAGTGATATTCTTCTATGTCTGCATTTTTTTTCCAATGAGGACATTGTCAGTCTTAGGCATGGGGGGTATAACCTGAGAATGTTTATAGCATTTATAAATATTTGCATATATATATATTTATATGTATAAAAAAAAATTCTCTTTTCTTGAGCTAAATGGGTTAGTCCCTAGCAGAATGCCTTTTTCATTGGACGTTTTTCTTCTTAAAATTATTTCTTAAGTTTAGAGTCCAGTACATTTATTTCACGTGCACGTAGAATTGGAAATAGATCCTTGAAAAAAACCAATAAGCATTTATAGTTTACTAAATCATTGGACAGTTCATAGGGAGTCAGGCATACTATCTTCTAGTAGATCCAGCTCATATTTGTGAGAAGAAAGTAGAGAGATTATTGGTGTAATAAGTCTAGTGTAAGGACTCTTAAGTTTTGGACAATTAGATGATGATACTTCAGAGTTAGGCGTAGTTTTCACTCTTTGTTCCTGTGTGTGTACTTTGCGTGAATTCCTGAGAGTCACCAAATAAGGCAGATACACAGAGATTGAGTCTTAATAAAGCTATGACTATGGTGGATGGTTACGACTGTCCTTCATAGAGTCCTCGGCTGAAGGAGGGTAATAGTGTCAAAGGCTAGGAATACGCCTGTCTTATCCATTCCTTCCTGGTGCCGGAATAGGCATTTCCACCAAATAAGCCACACAATATCCTCTTAACCATCATCATCCCTAATAATGCCTCATAAATAAAAGTCTGTGTCGTATTATGTTGATTTATAAATAAAAAATAAAAAAAAAGATGAAAAAAAAGAAGAAAGAAAAAGAAAAAGAAGAAACAATTATATTATATAAAAAAAAGCCTAAGTTTATAATGTAACATTGTTTCTAAGGCAACAGAACTCCTACTGCGTTCCACCAAATATGACCCATACTTACCTTTTAGTATTTCTGATCGCCTGAATACTGGTTGAGGGCTCTAACTTAGTTGTAGAGTTATTAGGATTTTAATTGAAATGTGGATGCCATGTGAGGCTACCAAACAGTGAGTACAATTATTAAATCTGGCGAGATTTGTGATCTCAGAAAGAAAGAAAAGAGTGAGTGCCCAGGAATATCAAGAGAGCACAGTTGTGTAGCCTCTCTCAGAGTTGACTTGTCTAATAGTTTATTAATCTAGAGTTTGTAGTACTAGACTACATGTAGCACCAGATGAGTGTGTGCCACCAAATACAAATCCATTCTATTCGACCTCTCCTACCCAAGACAAAAGCTGGGGTCAAATTACAGATTATATTCTGCTTTATCCCCAAGGGAAGTAGTTGCCTCTCCCGACAGAAATATTTACCAAGGGTGAAGTACAAACTTCCAATGCGAATTGACTTTTTCACTTGGATCTGTTACCTATGCTATCATCACTTCACATTCGTCTGGATCTCTAAAGTTTTGAAATAAGAAAAAAAGAAATTTTTTGATTACTTCAATTATTTTTCATTTTTGCTAGGGACTAGCAAATCTTAGGCATGGGGGTATTTGATGAGTCCATTTTAATGGACTATTATTACGCCTAAGTTAACTTTAATCTTACCTTTTAGGTTTGTTAATAACTATATTAAGTTATAGAATGTTTGCATGCATCATTATTTAAGTTTACATCTATTTTATAGCATTCTAAAACTTACATCATGATTTTATGTTTTTATGTTGCAGGAATAATATTGGGAAAAGAAAAAGGAGGGGAGGGTAAATTCCCCTTTCAAACAACCGGCTCCATCTTTTCCCCATCCTCCGGTCACCCTTAACGAAGGCAAACCGCCGTCGGCCAAAATTGGAAAAAGGATTTTGAAAATCCCTTAGGAGGTGGAAGAGAAGAAATATAGAGGAGAGGCGGAGGGGATTGGAGGAGAAAGGAAGGAACCGTGCAACCATGCTTGCATTGTGCACCGCGCACCCTCCACCACAAACACCAACAACCATCCTCCTCTACAGGCGCACACTCGCTCCAGCACATCACCGCCTGCAGGCACACACCGCCAGTGCAGGCCACCCTCCGCCTGCCCTTGCACGCAGGCACAGCCGCACCCACACCCTATTGCTTACCGCACACTCGTGCCATCTGCAGGCGCTGCACCGCTACAGGCGCACCCCATCCAGCCTTCATCGCTACAGGCGTTCCCCTTCAGCGCTCTGCACCCTACTGGCAGCGCCCGTACCATCGCCTTCACCCTCCAGCGCCTTGCGCACCCTTTGCAGGCGCTGCAGAACGACCGCACGCCCTTCACCGCAGGTGCTGCACCGCTCCCTACAGTGCTCTTCAGCGTCTGTCCAGCATCCACTCCAGCGCCTTCGCCATCATTGCGCTCTCCACCGCTACAGGCGTGCCCGCTTCCAGCGCCCGCCTACTCTTGCACGCCTGCAGGTCCACGCGCGCCTTCAACAGTAGAACCCGTGCCTCATCAACTTCTGCAACGCCTACCTCCAGCACCACTGTAGAGCCTTCACGCCCGGGCCCTCCCTGTGGGCCTGCAGTGCCTCACCACGCGCTTCCAGCCCACGTGCACCTCAGTGCGTGCTCCTGCACTTCGCTGCACCACCGCCTGCAACCCCGCGTAACACCTGCAGCCGCAGCCACACCCACGTCCGCACGTGCCTGTGCGCTCTACAGAACGACCGCACGCCTACACCTCCGCGTCTCCTTGCACCTGCAGCACGCGCGGCCGGCTGCAGCTTCTCCACCGCCGCCACTCCTCTCCTCCGGCAGGCTGGCTCCGGCCAACTCACGATGCATTGCTTCCATCACCGCAACGGCCTCGCTTTAGCCAACCTCCTGTGGGAGTCTCTCCTCGATTGAACCTCTCTCCCATGCGCAAGGAGGAGAGAGGTGAAATCCCCTGTTTTTAAGTTAATTAAAAATTTCATTCAATGGCATTGCCGCAAAAAATCAATTTTAATTGATGATTATTTTATTGTGGTGAAATTGTGACTGCACACTCATGCTTTTTGATAATTACGCGTTATTGATATTCACATGTTTCAACAAATGTTTTGGGATTAACATGTGCACAAATTTTCTCTAATATATATCAATTGAAAATTACATAAAATCATCACATATTTATTGAATATTTTAGTGAGGAAAAATTGCATATATACCTTTATATTTTTGAGTTATTGTGCATCTTCTTTCCATCGCATTTCATGTTGGATTTGATTAGGGACTTCGCACTTGATTAAAAGAATACGAAATAATCGAGATTTTATTGCATCATTGCCTCCCTGTAGACACGACCCACTCTTCTGAGCAGTTATTTTTATTGTTGATTAGTCAATTTTTCCACCACTTAAATACTACAACAACGTGTTATTTCACTTGTGAAACTTAATCGAAAGCGGAAAATCGACATATCACTTCTACTACTAGATAATTGCAACAAATAAAATAAAACACAAATCCTCCTGAATTGCTGGTGAAGAGAGGAAGCTCCTTGCTCCAAGCTTAGTGGCTCTTAGGCTTGAAAAGGGCTCCTTCTCCTTCCTTGCTATGCTCCCCCAAGATGGTATCCTCCAAGGTGGTAGCTACCACCTTCAATTCTCCTCCTCCAAGGGTGGACGTCCACCCTAGGTCCTTCTCCTTTGCCTGACCATCCTCCTTGAAGTAGAATATACCTCCTCCTTGGCATGGCACAAGTTGAAGAGAGTGGGGAGAAGAAGGCACCAAAGGGGCGGGTGATGTGCCCCCTTAATCTTTTTCTCTACTCCTTCTTCTTGGTCGTAGGTGTAGGTGGGTATAGATAGAATAATACACTAATAGAGGATGAAGAAATTGTAGAAAGTTAGGTGGGTATATATAGTGTAGGAAGGGGGGCATAAGTGGCTCTTGGAATGGATGGCTACGATAGGATATGGGGGGTAGTTGGGGATCCTAGGGCTAAGGATAAATGGTGCCACCTAAGGGGTGCCAAGGGGCGGTAGTTATGGCTTTGGTGCCCTTTAGAATTGGCACCAAAATGGACCTTCTAGAAGGCTATTAGGTGGCGCCACCTTAGGGTTCTAGAAGGGGGGTATGTTACGACCCAGTTCCCGAATCCCTACAGGACACGAGATTGGCCCGACTCGACTGATCCCAAGACCTAGTTGTCCAACAAGAAATAACCAAAAAATAGGAAAATAAACCACATTCACAATGCTATGCAACTAACAGTAAAAATGGTATAAACAGTAAGGAAGAAAAGATGCTAACAGTACATATTACCACCACAACAGTAAAATGGAAACAAGGTATAGAAAACGTAAAGGTACAAGAGTCTGAAACTCACTACAACAGAAAGTACTATAGAAAGCTACTGCTACTGGGCTCTACTGAGACCAACACCCTCTGTAGCCAGAGACTCGGGCTGCTCATCACCTGGACCTGAAAAGGGTTATGAGTAACAAAGTCAGTGAACGCTAAGTAGAGTGGAAATCAACTGACTAAAGCAGTAAAAGCTAATAGGTAAAACTATATGTTCCAATTTCTTTATTTTACAAGTTATTCCTTTTTCACCCATGGGTTTGATCTTTTCAGATCTCTTTCTTGATCTCGAATGTTCCTCATGGGAACGATCTTGATTGCAGTATTTTCCGAAGAGTAGAAGTCGCACGTGGTGCTCTCCTGGTCGGGAGAGTCCCCCTGGTGGTCCTACACCCAGTCAAGCACCCCAAGGTCACGGACAGACGTAACGGTGACTATGGCACGCGCGATAAGCGCACGGGTAGCTACCCCGCACTGGCACGCGGTTAGTCGTTTCCGCTAATGGGTACGCTCAAAGTATAGCACAGAACAGTATAGGGCTTAGCCCTCTTAGTAACAGGGGTCTAGCCCCTTAGAACCAAACAGGGGTCTCGCCCCTCCATAGTCCGCGCACCCTCATCTGACTACCCTGGTTTGCCTAGTGGGCCTAGCAAGTCGGTGTAGGGTGGCTAGCTGAACCTCGAGCCTCGTGGGGTGGCTAGCTCTCTCCCTGTATTAGTAGCTCTCCCCGGTACAGTGTATGCGAGGACCAAGAAGTCGATGCAGAGTGGCCAATTCTAACCCCGGTTCCCAACCCAAGGGTAGCTAGCTCCGCTCTACACTAAACAGGGGACAGTCACTCTCCTTGGTATCACGTACTCAAGGGCCAGCATACTTCCCACTCACATTTCCAGATCCATTCCATTTATTTCTAGGAGCTCTACTCCTAATTCCCCGTAGGGTTCATGCTCATGTTTCTCATGCCATTCCATACCAGGTTTCATCATTCCCATTTGCATGTTCAGGTTATTCACATGCAGCTCGTATTTCTTTCATTCACATTTTCAATCTCAGGTTATACACATGCAGCTCATATTTCTGTCATTTAACGTATACAACAGGTATGTCACATGAAACTATTTAACTAGCACAGGTAATTCATTTTTCACAGGTAGCTCTTGTTCATTAACAGGCAGTTGTTATCATTTCTCTTTATTTATTCAAGACTGCAAATCAACCACGCATATAGACATTTCTAGGAAACTTCTCATCCTAGGATTCATGCCATGTCCTAGGTTCTAGTTATTCAATCCACATATGCATTTAAGTTTATAATTAAATTAGGGAAAGCCACTCTACCAGACAACCCAGGAGTATTAGGGGTTCGAACGGTAGGCTCATGTGCCTCAGCAAGCCCCGAACCCACAACGAAACGAAGTCCTATAAGGAATAATCACAATGGAACATTTAGAATAGTATAGAAAATCTTCTAACAAGTAGAGGAAGTCACAAGGAAAATATTGATATCTTGTTTGCGTAAAATGGACCTCAAACAGACCCTAAACGAGTCAAAAACAGAGTTACTAAGTCAAATCAGACATCTGGCACAATGTCCAAACATCTTAAAAGTGACTAGAAACGCACCTCAGGCTCTGCATCAACCTCAGACGTCCATGACCTCTTCTGGACCATCTGGACCAAGCTCCAGACGTCCGACCTCCTCTCCGGATGTCTAGGAGTGCTTTCAGTCATTTGGTGAGCTACCCAGACGTCTGAAATGCGTGGGAGGGCATGTCCCATGCCTTCTCGAAGCAATCCTTTCACGCGACAGCAAATCTCCCACAATAAGCCACGCAAAACATAGCTGCGAAGCAGTCTGCATGACCATATCCGCAAAATGAAACGTACCTTCCCGAAGATCTATCTTCAGACATCTGCAGTCAACTCCAGACATCCACTCCGTCATCTGGACGTCACTCCAGACGTCTGATTCTAGGAATAACCCAAAACCAGGACCTCCTTTTGCTCGCCCTCGCCGTGCGCAATCACGCCTTGCCTCCTCGCCTGCAGCTCCAGCTGCAGTAGTGTCGGGGACGACTCCCGTGAGGCTCTCCTCCCGCATGCTTCGCTCTAGCTGTACGCCCTCTGGTGAGCTCCCATACGAGCTCACAAGCTCAAGCTTCTCCTCCTCTCCTCATATCGCCTCTCCTCCTCGTCGCCACTCTCTCGCTCTCTCCTCTCACTGCGGTGGAGAGGAAGGGAAGAAGGTGGCTGTGGAGCGTGGAGAATGAGAGAGGTGAAGTGGGGTTTATAAAGAGGTGCGTTAGGGTTTGGATGGAGGAGAGAAGAGAGAAAGAGAGAGAAGAAGCGCACCATCTGTGCGCAGCCTACACACAGACGTGAAGCTCGTACCAAAAATTTTGATTTCCAGACATTTGGGAAGGGGTCTAAACGTCTGACTGACAGTCCAGACGTCTTAAGAGGCTTAGTGAAGAACAGGTCTTTACATCTTAACAAACTTAGAGGAAGTTTCGTCCCTGAAACTTGAGCTTGCTAGGGTGCGAAGAAAGAACTATATACGCATAACAAACTTAAGGAGGACCGAAGCTGGTCCAAAAAGACATACCCTCAAAAAGCTCGGGGTACTGCTCTCGCATCACCTCCTCAGGCTCCCTGGTAGCCTCCTTGTACCTCTGACTCCTCCACAAGACCTTCACTAGGGGTACCTGCTTCCGTCTCAGACTTCGGACGGCTCTGTCTAGCATCTGTACTGGTCGCTCGGGGTAGGTCAGGTCGTCATCCACCTCGACACTCTCGTGGCTCAGAACGTGACTGGGATCTACGACGTACTTCCTGAAGTTTGACACGTGGAACTCATCGTGCACACCAGAAAGCTGGGGAGGAAGGGCAAGCCTGTAAGCAACGGGTCCTACCCGCTCTAGGACCTCAAAGGGCCCCACAAATCTCGACGCAAGCTTCCCTTTCACGCCAAACTACTGCAGGCCCTTCATGGGCGAATGCGAAGAAAGACGTGATCCCCAACCTCGAACTGCACATCTCTGTGCTTCCGATCGGCATAACTCTTCTGTGTACTCCTGACAGTGCAAAGTCATCTATGAATCTGCTCAATCACCTCCTGACTCTACCAGATCAGCCTGGGGCCTACCTCCCACTTGGTCCCCACCTCAACCCAACTCAAGGGCGCAGTACACCTCTGTCTGTATAGAGCCTCGTTGGGTGCCATGCTGATACTCGAGTGATAGCTGTTATTATATGCAAACTCTGCCAGACGCAAGTGCTCTTCCCAAGAGCCCCTCCAGTCCAGTACACAGGCACGTAAGAGGTCCTCCAGTGTCTGTATTGTGTGCTCTGACTGTCCATCCGTCTGGGGGTGGTATGCCGTGCTGAACCTCAACTGTATCCCCAAGGCCTGCTGAAACTCAGCCCAAAATTGAGAAGTAAAATGGGTATCCTGGTCGGATACAATCTCAAGCAAAACTTCGTGCAGACGTACCACGTCACGAATATACCTCTCCGCCAATTTCGCTGGTCCTAAGGTGACTCGGATCGGCAAGAAACGTGCCGTCTTCGTCAATTCGTCTACTATCACCTAGACTATGTCGTGTCCTCGCTGGGTAACGGGCAATCCCACCACCAAGTCCATGATGATGCTCTCCCACTTCCACTCTGGCACAGGAAGTGGCTACAACGGCCCTGCAGGCCTCTAATACTCGGCCTTCACCTGCTGGCA
Organism: Thalassia testudinum; assembly: GCA_037157565.1. Taxonomy (NCBI): domain Eukaryota; kingdom Viridiplantae; phylum Streptophyta; class Magnoliopsida; order Alismatales; family Hydrocharitaceae; genus Thalassia; species Thalassia testudinum. Next base: position 60,467,588 of record JAZHRO010000019.1, on the reverse strand, counting down.
CACCAAACACTGCTGCACGAACTCACCGACATTCTGCTTCATCCCTCTCCACCAAAAAGTCACGTCTCAGATCATGGTACATCTTCGTGTTCCTAGGATGTATGGTGAACCTGGACCCGTGTGCCTCAGTCAGGAGCTCTCTCAACAACTCCTCGTTTCTGGCAAAGCACAAACGTCCCCTCATGCGCAGTACCTCGTTTGCAAAAGAGAAGTCTCCTAGGTCCCCTGACAGTACTTTGTCTCTCAACGACTGCAGATACGGATTTGTCATCTGTCCTCTGATGATGCGGTCTATCAGCTCTAGTCTCGTCTGTCGTGTCACTATCACTGCCCCACAATGCCCCCATAACTCCGGGGGTCGCCAACTGCCCAACTCCTTAATAAGTCTCCAACTCTGTGCCTGTAAACTGGCCAAGTGGGCGGGCACCTTCCGGCTCAAGGCGTCAGCCACCACGTTGGCCTTCCCTGGATGGTAGGAGATGCTGCAGTCATAGTCCTTCAGGAGCTCTAACCAATGTCTCTATCTCATGTTAAGCTCCTTTTGATCAAACAAGTATCTGAGGCTTTTATGATCCGTGGATATCTCAAAAGTCTCATCGTAAAGGTAGTGCCTCCATGTCTTCAGCGCGAGGACAACAGCTGCCAGCTCTAAGTCGTGGGTAGGGTAGCTATGCTCATGGGGCTTCAGTTTCTGCGAAGCATAAGCAACAACGTGACCCCGCTGCATGAGCACACCCCTAACCCTTGCAACGAAGCGTCCGTGTAGACAACGAAACTGCCGAAACTATCTGGGATGGTGAGCACAGGAGCCGAAGTCAGCCTCTCCTTCAACTCCTGAAAACACGCCTCACAAGCATCTGTCCAAGCAAAGGGCACGTCCTTCCGGGTCAGTTGGGTCATAGGACATGCAATCTGTGAGAAACCTCTGATAAATCGCAGGTAGTAACTAGCTAGTCCCAAGAAACTATGGATCTCTGTCACTGTACATGGCCTCTCCCACCTGAGTACTGCCTCTACCTTGGCTGGATCCACAGCCAGGCCTTCCCTTGAAATCACATGACCCAAGAAGGTCACCTGCCTCAACCAAAACTCGCACTTGCTGTATTTGGCATGCAGCCTACGTCATCTCAACGTGTCCAGAACCATTCGCAAGTGCTGTCCGTGCTATGCCTGATCCCGTGAGTAAATGGGCACATCATCAATAAATACCACCACAAACTGATCCAGATACGGTCTGAACACCCGGTTCATCAAATCCATGAAGACAGCAGGGGCATTGGTCAACCCAAACAGCATGACCAAAAACTTGTAGTGTTTGTACCGGGTGTGGAAAGCTGTCTTGGAGACGTTGGTCTCCCTGATCATCAACTAGTGGTAGCCTAATCTCAGATCTATCTTGGAGAATACCGTGGCACCTCGCAACTGGTCAAACAAGTCATCAATTCTCGGCAGCGGATACATGTTCTTAATGGTGACCCTATTCAACTGTCTGTAGTCAACACAAACGCGTAGGTTACCATCCTTCTTCTTCATGAATAACACAGGGGCTCCCCACAGGGATGCACTGGGCCTCACAAAGCCCTTCTCCAACAAGTCCTGCAACTGGGACTTGAGCTTTCGCAGCTCAAGTGGTGCCATCTTGTACGGTGTCGTAGAAATGGGGCTGGTCCTCGGTACCAATGAGATCTCAAATTCGATCTCACGCTCAGGCGGTAGTCCTGGCAGTTCCTCTGGAAACACGTCGGGGTACTCTCTGACCACCAGGATGCTCTGAAAGTCTGCCACGGGGCTGGGCTCTGCCACTACACAAGCCAGGAAGTCCTCACACCCCTAGCCCAAAAGTCTCGTTGCTCGAAGTGCAGAAATGCACTAGAAACCTCCATCCACCGGCTGTCCGTGAAACTCAAAGGAAGGCATCTCCGGTATGGAGAAGACGATCTTCCTCTCAAAACAGTCCACCAACGCGTGGTAGGGGAACAGCCAATCCATTCCCAGAATCACGGCAAAGTCCTCGATAGGTATCATGATCAGGTCAGCAGGGAGGCTGTGTCCCCCAATACTGACCTCATAGTCTGTGTAGACCTCCTCAGCTACAAACAGCTGACCACCCGGACCTCTGATCACAAATGGATCCTCTAACAACAAATAGTCTTATCCCAGACTGACAGCAAAACTCGCAGCAACAAACAAGTGCATGGAGGCGGAATCAAAAAGTACGTAAACCAATCTGCTGGAAACTGTAACCATACCTGCCACCACTGAACTTGATGCCCTGACATCTCTGTGTGTCAGGTCATTGATACGCCCCTAAGCTCTTAGTGCGGAAGAAACAACCACACTCTATGTCGGACGGGTAGCCGCTGGTCGGTACCCTCCCCACGACTGCTGTCCTCCCCCACTCACCTGGGAACCATGGCCACCTGCTCGACCTCCAGTGCTCGGTGCGGGGAGCATCTGTTGCGCTCTAGCCCTAGACGGGCAATCCTTCCTGATGTGGCCCGGCTGGCCACACTGGTAGTAGAGGGAGACTCGACTCCCTCCCTCGGTAGGTCCCTACTGACGGCTGGGCGGGGGTCCAGAGCTGACGGCCCCATGAAACGTGACGGCTCTCCTGCGGGTGCCACGTGCCTCCTCTCTCGCCAACCCTGTGAGTACTCTGGCTGGTAGGGCCTCTTCCGTCCACTGTCAGTGTCTCGTGCAACTGGGTTGGTCTCCTCATATGTCATAGTTGCCTCCACTAGTCTCGAGAAGGTGGGCAGCTTCAGGAGTTTGACATACCCCCGAATGGTAGGCTAGAGCCCCTTAGTGAACCTCCACAGGCGCTCCTCCTCAGTAGCCACAGCTGTCGCAGCAAAACGTGATAGCTCCAGAAAACGCATACGATACGTGCTAAGAGTCATCGTCCCCTGGCGGAGAGTGTGGAACTCCCGCCTCCTCTGATCCTGCCACGTCTGCGGGAAGTACTGCTCGCAGAAGAGGGTCACAAACTGGTCCCACATCGGCTCTGCCCTCTCCTGGCCTCTGACTGCCCTCCACCACTTGTGTGCCGCACTCTCCAGCTAGTATGTGGCAAAGGTCATGCGGCACTCCGCAGGGGGGCGGAGGGTGTCAAACACCTTCTCGATCTGCTCGAGCCAGTCCTCCGCCTCTGACGGGTCCTCATCCCCTCGAAGGAAGGGGGCTTCAGCTTCCGGAATTGTCCGAAAAGCTCGTAGTGCAGTTGGAGTGGGGGAACGGGCACGCCTCCAGGTAGGGAGGGCTCATGCTCAAAAGTGTTAGAGTGAGGTGGGGGCGGTGGAGGACCACCCCTCCCCCACATCCAGTGCTGTGTCGGTCTCATGGTCCCACAAAGGACTCTCCCTCTACGTCCCCAGGGAGGGGCGCCCGTGGAGGTGGGTGGAGCTCCTCTTGTACTATATCTCGTATCAATTGCGTGAGGTCTTGGGCCTGAACACCTGGGAGAAGTGGCTGGTCCACTGATGCCTCGGGCCTGGCACATCCGCCCCTCCGACCTCATCCACGGCCGCATCTGCGGCCCGTCTCAAGGACTCCACGTTGAGGCATCTCCTGCAAGGAGACGCAGAAACAGAATAAAAAGAAGTCAACTCTAATGGACTTCAGCAAGGAAACTCAGAATAGATGTCAAGCGGTATGTTGTGGTGGTTACTCTAGTTACATGCACGTGAATTAGTTATTTTCAAACTAGTTGGTTCATTTCTCAGGATGACCTTGCTCTGATACCATCTTGTTACGGCCCGGTTCCCGAATCCCTATAGGACACGAGACCGACCCAACTCGACTGATCCCAAAACCCAGTCGTCCAACAAGAAATAACCAAAAAGCATGAAAATAAACTGCATTCACAATGCTATGCGACTAACAGTAAAAAGGGTACAAGCAGTAAGGAAGAAAAGCTGCTAACAGTACATATTACCATCGCAATAGTAAAACGGAAACAAGGTACAGAAAACGTAAAGGTACAAGAGTCTGAAACTCACTACAACAGAAAGTACTACAGAGAGCTACTACTATTGAGCTCTACTAGGCCCAGCACCCTTTGCAGCCGGAGACTCGGGCTGCTCAACACCAGGACCTGAAAAGGGTTATGAGTAACAATGTCAGCGAATGCTGAGTAGAGCGGCAACCAACTAACTAAAGCAGTAAAAGCTAACAGGTAAAACTATATGTTCCAATTTCTTTATTTTACAAGTTATTCCATTTTCACCCATGGGTTTATTCTTTTCAGATTTCTTTCTTGATCTCGAATGTTCCTCGTGGGAACGATCTTGATTGCAGTCTTTTCCGAAGAGTAGAAGTCGCATGTGGTGCTCTCCTGGTCGGTGGAGTCCCCCATGGTGGTCCTACACCTAATCAACCACCCCAAAGTCACGGACAGACGTAATGGTGACTACGGATGCATGATAAGCGCACGGGTAGCTACCCCGCACTGGCACACAGTTAGTCGTTTCTGCTAATGGGTACGCTCAAAGTATAGCACGGAACAGTATAGGGCTTAGCCCTCTCAGTAACAAGGGTCTAGCCCCTCAGAACCAAACAGGGGTCTTACCCCTCCACAGTCTGCGCACCCTCGTCTGACTACCCTGGTTTGCCCAGTGGGCCTAGCAAGTCAGTGTAGGGGTGGCTAGCTGAACCTCGGACCCCGTGGGGTGGCTAGCTCTCTCCCCACACTAGTAGCTCTCCCCGGTACAGTGTACGGGAGGGCTAAGAAGTCGGTGCAGAGTGGCCAATCCTAACCCCGAGTCCCAACCCAAGGGCGACTAGCTCCACTCTACACCAAACAGGGAACAGTCGCTCTCCTTGGTACCACGTACTCAAGGGCCAGCACACTTCTCACTCACATTTCTAGATCCATTCCATTTATTTCCAGGAGCTCTACTCCTAATTCCCTGTAGGGTTCATGCTCATGTTTCTCATGCCATTCCATACCAGGTTTCATCATTCCCATTTCCATGCTCAGGTTATTCACATGCAACTCGTATTTCTATCATTCACATTTCCAATCTCAGGTTATTCACATGCAACTCGTATTTCTATCATTTAACATATACAACAGGTATGTCACATGAAACTGTTTAACTAGCACAGGTAATTTATTTTTCATAGGCAGCTCTTGTTCATTAACAGGCAGTTGTTATCATTTCCCTTTATTTATTCAAGACTGCAAATCAACCACGCATATAGACATTTCTAGGCAACTTCTCATCCTAGGATTCATGCCATGTCCTAGGTTCTAGTTATTCAATCCACATATGCGTTTAGGTTTATAATTAAATTAGGGAAAGCCACTCTATCAGACAACCCAGGAGTATTTGGGACTCGAACAGCAGGCTCACGTGCCTCAGCAAGCCCCTAACCCACAACAGAACGAAGTCCTATAACAAGGAACAATCACAATGAAACATTCAGAACAGTATAGAAAGTCTTCTAACAAGTAGAGGAACTCACAAGGAATACACCAATATCTTGTTTGCGTAAAACGGACTTCAAACGAACCCTAAACGGGCCAAAAATAGAGTTACTGACTCAAACCAGACGTTTGGCACAATGTCCAGACGTCTTAAAAGTGACTAGAAACGCAACTCAGGCTCTACGTCGACCTCAGACGTCCAGGACCTCTTCTGGACCATCTGGACCCAACTCCAGACGTCCGACCTCCTCTCCGGACGTCGGGAGTGTTTCCAGCCGTCTGGTGAGTTGCCCAGACATCTGAAATGCATGGGAGGGCGTGTCCCGCGCCTTCCCAAAGTAATCCCTGCACATGACAGCAAATCTCCTACAATAAGCCACACAAAACATAGTTGCGGAGCGGCCTGCATGGCCGTATCCGCAAAAGGAAACGTACCTTTGGAAGATCTATCTTCAGACGTCTGGAGTCGTCTCTAGACGTCCACTCCATCGTCTAGATGTCACTCCAGACGTCTGATTCTGGGAAAAACCCAGAACCAGGACCTCCTTTTGCTCGCCCTCGCCATGCGCAACCGCGCCTCGCCTCCTCGCCTGCAGCTCCGGCTGCAGCAGCGTCGGGGACGACTCCCCCGATGCCTCCTCCTCCTACTCATGCCGCTCCAGCCATGTGCCCTCCGGCGAGCTCCCATACGAGCTCACGAGCTCAAGCTTCTCCTCCTCTCCTCACGTTGCCTCTCCTCGTCGCCGCTCTCGCGCTCTCTCTCGCACTCGCTCCTCTCATTGTGGTGGAGAGGAAGGGAAGAAGGTGGCTGTGGAGTGGGGAGAACGAGAGAGGTGAAGTGGGGTTTACAAAGAGATGCGTTAGGGTTTGGATAGAGGAGAGAAGAGGGAAAGAGAGAGAAGTGTACTGTCTACACGCAGCCCACGCGCAAATGTGAAGCTCGTACCAAAAATTTCGATTTCCAGACGTCTGGGAAAGGGTCCAGACATCTAACCAGGCATTTGACCGACAGTCCAGACATCTTAAAAGGCTCAGGATAGAATGGGTCTTTACAGGGTATGTGGATGAGTTATGTGAGTAGGTGTTGGGTGGATAAAGGGGATGAAAGTTGGCGCCAAAAGGGAGGTGGTTAGGGTTAGTTTTGGCGCCAACTTTTGGTGTATTTTGGTGGCTAGTTGAGGGGTGAAAGGTGGTGAAGTGGTGGCGCCAAAATGAGTAAGGTGGAGCTAGCTTAAGTAGGCTTAGGTGGACTTGGAGTGGAAGGTTATGTGGGTGGTGTTAGGGTTTGGTTTTTGGTGCCAGGGAGGTGGATGCTAGATAGGATAAGCTAAGCTAAGCTAGCTTAGCTAGCTATGGAGTAAAGGAGGAGGCAATGAGAGCTAGGGTTTGTGGAGAGGAGTTGGGCAGAAGACATCTGGAGCTGAATTGGAGCTGGCAGCTGCTGAAGAGGTTAGCATGGATATACTCTAGCTGGCTTAGCTTGCTAGTTCTTTGTTAGCTACTAAGCCAAGCTAAAGCGAGCTGGCTTTTGCTGAATTGAGCTGAGGTGAGCTGGGTCTGGTGCTCTTGGGGAGGACTGAGCTGGTTGAAGCAGCTAAAGTAGCTTAGCTCAACTAAGTTGAACTAAGCTGAGACCCCGGGAGTTGGACTTGAGCTTCCTGAGCTAGAATGAATTCATCTTCAGCTGGCTAGAGTTGAGTGGAGCTGGATGTAGCTGGACCTGAGCTGGAGTGAACTCTAGTCAACTCAGTTGAGCTAGCTAGAGCTCCCTGTGGACTAATGGGAGCTGAGATGAGCTAGACTTAGCTAAGTTGAGCTAGATCAAAGCTGACCTAAGCTAGGGTGAGCTAAGATGAGCTCTCTTGAGCTACCATTTAGCTGAGATGAGCTGAATGGAGCTAGGATGAGCTAACCCTAGTTTAGGTGAGCTGAATCCCAGCTATGGTGAGTTGGATCAAGCTGAGTTCCAGTTAGTGAGAGCTTCTCCTTCACCAGTTGTCTTCTTGAGTGCTGGGGTTCTAGGGATCTGGCAATCTATTTATCCCTAACACTCCAAAAAACACATTAAAAATACAATAAAAAATGCAATGCATGCCTAACCTAATTTATGCCTAAATGCAACCCAAAAACCCATTTGCGGAGCATAATCCTAAGAGTTAGGTTTGTTTTAATGCATAAGAATAATGATAAACTGGCGTTTATCAGCTGACACGTGTAAAGTGGTGATTGGAGCCTTCACATGTTATAAATCACCCACTTGGCACGATCCTAGCCACCTACCTCCACATGTGACTGTGTATGCGCGATCCTCTTCCCATTTGCATATGATCAAGCACACGGTTGCCGCTCATCTGTGATTCCCCTCCCCTTCTATGCCCACGTGTCAATGTGCAAACTTCAAGTCCTTCATACTCCACTTCTTCCCTGCCACTGGTTCTCATTCGAAGGACTCAATCTGTACATGCATTTCATCATTTTTAAGCTCCACTATAAACAATGACAACCTCTACCCCAACCACATTATCTACTATGAGTATTTATCATTTTTTATCTGTCAAACTCAAAGCAACAAATGTTTTATTATGGAAATACCGTTGCTTCGCTCTCACGGTCTGCTTGGTATTGCTGATGGATTTGAACCTTATCCCACACCTACCAACTCATCTACCTCCTCTGATTCAACTTCTAGTGAGTCATCTCCCATCGCTAATCAAACAATTGCTACTGATGACTGGATTAAACGTAATCAAGCTGTTCCCAATTGGTTACTCTCCTCTCTATCTAAGGAGGTACTTCTAACTGTTGTTGGACTTGAACATGTGCATCAAGTTTGGAGTACCTTGCAAACCGCCTATGGTGCCTATTCTCATACATGACTTGTACAACTTCGGATGCAACTTCCCAATCTATGGAAAGACAAGGAACCCATAATTGAGTTCCTACAAAAGGCTAAATATATCTCTAACGAACTAGTTACATCGGGCCAATCAATCTCCCTGGTCAACTTTAATGCTATTGTATTCTCCAACCTTTGCCCCAACTACAAAGACATAGTCGTAGCTTTATCTACCTGGAGCAACACCATTCCCTATGTAGAGTTGCATAGAATTCTTCAGAGCCATGAAATACGCCTATATAACTACAACAACTTCTCTTCATCTGTCAACATTACTACTCGATCTGCTCCAACTATGGAATGCATGTCAGCATCATGGGGAAGAAGTCGTGGTTGTGGGAGTGGCCCCTATTGACAATCCCCTTGTCCTGTCTGTAGCATTCCTAGCCAAAGCCCCTATCGATGCAAGTTTAGATGAACCACTCCAACTAAAATGCCACCATAAGCAAACTATTTGACACCCACTCTTGGTCTCATAGGTGGCTAGTATGTGGACTTCGAAGCATCACATCATGTGACTAATGATATGAAAAATTGTAGTTGACAAACAACAACAATGGGGTAGATAGTATTCATGTGGGAAATGATCAAAACATGTCCATTACCCATGCTGGTAGGCATAGCCTTTGGTATAAATCTAGTTGTTTTCATTTAAAAACCATTTTTTGCTCCCCCTCTACCTCTAAGTCACTTACCCCTATATACAAATTTTTTCATGACAACAATTGCTCATTTGAATTTACTAATGATTTTTTTGTTGTTAAGGACCGCCGCATGATTCACCCTTAATTACAGAGAGTTCCTGAAAATGGCCTATTACGACCCAGTTCCCGGATCCCTACAGGACTCAAGATCGGCTCGCCTCAACTAATCCCAAGACCTAGTCGTCCAACAAGAAATAACCAAAAGCAGAAAAGTAAACCATATTCACACATGCAATACAACTAAGCATAATAAATGTACAAAGCAGTAAAGGAAATAGAATAGTTGTCTCAATACATACCACCACAACAATAACAACGGAAAGTGAAAAGTAAATAGTAGTAGCGGAACAGTAATTAAGAGTCCATTACTTACTATAACAGTAGAGAAAAGAAAGGAAGTGTTGAAGAAAAACTCCGGCTGAACTCGACTGGGCCCAGCACCCTCTGCAGCTGGAAACTCGGGCTGCTCAACTCCTGGTTATGAATAGTGTTATGAAAAGATAGAGTCAACGAACGCTGAGTAGAGTGGTATCTATATTATCTAAGTACAAAACAGTAAAAGCAACATGTTTAATTCTCATTTCTATTTATCTGTTTTATATATTTCCATTTCACCCATCTCTCTCAAGCATCCAGATATTTCTTGATCTTGCATGTTCCTCATGGGAATGATCTTGATTGCAGTCTTTTCCGTAGCGTAGAAGGTACACGTGGTGCTCTCCTAGTCGGGAGAGTCCCCCGTGGTAGTCCTACACCCAGTCAATCACCCCGAGGTCACTGTCAAGACATAGTGGTGACTACGACATGCGTGATAAGCGCACGAATAGCTACCCCGCACTAACACGCGGTCAATCATTTCCTCTAGCGGGTATGCCTAAAGTACAGCACGGAATAGTATAGGGCCTTACCCTGTCAGAATAGGGGTCTCGCCCCTCTACAGTCCTCGCACCCTTGTTTGGCAACCCCGGTTTGCCCAAAGGGCTTAACAAGTCAGTGTAGGGTGGCTAGCTAAACCCCGAGCCCCATGGGGTGGCTAGCTCCATCCCTACACTAGTAGCTCACCTCGGTACCAAGTATGTGAGAGCCAATAGGAGTCGGTGTAGAGTGGTCAATCCTAACCTTGGGTCTCAACCCAAGGGAGGCTAGCTCCGCTCTACACAAAAAGGGACAGTTGCTCTCCTTGGTACCACGTACTCAAGGGCTAGCACACTTCCCGTCTACATTCCAGATTTCCATCTATCCACAGGAGTTCTACTCCTAATTCCCCGTAGGGTTCATGCTCGTGTTCACCTCATTATCTAGATCCAGATCTCAGGTTTCCTAATTCATTCCTCATTCATGTACAGTCAGCTCATGTTTTCATAATTCAATTCTTAATAACATTCAACTGGTGTTTTCACAAGTAGTTTCATTAAACACAGGCAGCTCATATTCTAACAGGCAGCTCATAATTATAATACAGGCATTACTAGCAATTTATCTTAATCACACATGCAAGTAAACCATACAGTACAAATAGGCTCATTCATTTCTCTACCCTAAGGTTCATGCCACATCCTAAGGTTCCATTCGGCTACTTCCACAAGCTCATTCTTATTTAAATATTATTAACGGAATTAAACTACTCTACCAGGAAATACGGGAGTAATGGGGGCTTGAACCGCAAACCCAGATGTCTCTGCGAGCCCCAAACAAGTAGCAGGCTGAAACCCTATGCCAGGGAAATATATCACAAAAGGAGAGTTCAGAACAGTGTAAAATAGACTCTAGTATGTAGAGGAACTTGAGAGGAAAGTATAGGTATTTTGTTTGCGTAAAACGGATCCCGATCAGATCCTAAACAAGTCAAAAACATGCCTACTGTTCAAAATCAGATGTCTGAGAATAGTCCCAGATGTCTTAAAAGGCGTTAGACCTTACCTTATGTCTCCTGCAGTGTCCTCAGACGTCCAGACCTTCTCTGCGACTGTTTGAAGACAGTTTCAGACATCGGACAATGTCTCCAGTTGTCTGGAAGCACCTCTGGACATCTAGTGATGTGATCAGACGTCCAAAAATGTGTGGAAAAGCATCCCACGTGCCTTCCCAAGGACCTTTTCCTGCGTACGAAAGCTGCAGGTCCAAATCTAGCCAAACCAAGCTTTTGCGGTGAGGCCTGCATGGCCGTAACCGCGAAAAAGCAAGTACCTCAGCACTGCACGTACTTTCAAACGTTTAGCCCCAGACCTGGACGTCCAGCTGCCGCCACGATCGTCTGGTCGACTCTCCAGATGTTTGATACTGGAAAAATCCCAGTATCAGAACCTCTCCTGGGAGCTGTCTCCTTCAAGAGCTCGCCCGTAGGAGCTTCCGCAGTCCCTCCCACAGCTGCAGAGAGTTGGAAGCCACCTCCCCGAACCCCTCCGAGTCCCATCAAGCCTCCACCAGAGCTTCGTCGAGCTTCCACCGAAGCTCCTCCAAAGGTCCACCGACCCTAGGCCTCCTCCTCCCATGCTCTCCTCCTTCCTCCCTCTCGCTCTCCCTCGCTCGCCCTCCACTCACCTCACTAGAGATCCAAAGGTGGTGCTGGATGGGGTGTGAGGAGGAGAGGAGAGGGGAAGGGAGGGGTTTATATAGGAGGGTGTGGGGTTTAGGTTCGAGGGAGATGAGGAAGAGAGAGAGGAAGGAACGGTCTCTATACGCCGCCCATGTGTAGAGCGTAGTGCGCAGTACAAAAATTTCACTTTCAGACGTTCGGGAACATGCTAAAAGTGTAACGGGTCATTACATGGCCTCTACCATCTCCCAATATTGCCTTCTACCATTGCACTCACTTCCTCTAGTTTGTCCTTTGGAATCTAGCATTAGCAGTTGGGTCAGCCCAAATGCTGATAGTCTACAAGATTCTTCATCAACTTGGCTTCTAGTTTAGATCAAATTCCTTAAATAAATGTTTAGCTTGTCTATTGGGTAAAAATACTCGTATAACTTTATCCGAAATTAGGACAAGAAGTACTCAGTCTTTGGATCTTGATTTCAATGATGTTTTAGGACCTCCTCCAATTTCTTCTATTTCTAGTTTTTGTTATTTCATATTGTTCATGGATGATTATTCAAAATATATCTAATTTTATCTTTTGATAAAGAAATAAGATATTTTCAATGTTTTTCTTACATTCCAGAAAATATTAGAATGTCAATTTTCTCATAAAATAAAATCTTTCGAATTTGACGATAGTGGAGAATTTACAACTCTCAAATCCCACTTTCTTCATGACGGAATCACACATCGTCTATCCGCACCTTATACCCGTGAACAGGATGGAGATGCTGAATGAAAAGTTAGACATTTTGTTGACACGGCTCTTACATTACTTTCTCTCTCAAATACACCTAAGCATTTCTGATAGTTTGTTGTGGCAATCGTAGCCTATCTCATCATCGTCTACCAACATTCCTACCATCTCATAAGTCCCCTTATGAAGTACAGGTTGACAAGTCTCCTTCATACCAATTTCTTAAAGTCTTTGATTGTGTGGCATATCCTTTGTTCAACCATATAATTCACACAAATTCTCTTTTCGGCCCACTAATGTGTCTTCTTAGGCTATGCTTCCAACTATATGGGATATCGATAACATGTTTAGTTTAATGAAACACTTTTTCCCTTTAAAGCTAATTCAATTTTAAGGCCTCTTATAACCTTGCCAAACAATGCTTAGCTTGTTGTGCAACTTCCGTTGTCTATTGCATCTCCAAGAGATGGGTCCTTTGAGCCATCATCTTCCATGGTACCGTCATCCATGACTACCCTTTTGCCAAACGATTCACATAGATGGTTGCGACCTTGTAGATAGATTGATTATTAGCCTCTTGCAGGTCTCTTTATTAGAATGAGCTATCATTCGCTATCAGTAGCGTTAGTTGCCACTACCTCCCAACAAACTGAACCTACATGTTTTCCACAAGCAAATAAAGAAAAATGCTGGCGAGATGCCATGAGTATTAAATATAATGCTCTTCTTGAAAATTGCACTTGGTCCCATATACCATAAACTCTAAGCATGAATATTATTAGATGCAAATGAGTATTCAAAATGAAATACAAACTAGATGGGACAGTTGACAGATATAAGGCTCAACTAGTTGTTAAATGAGATAATCAGCATGAAGGTATTGACTATAACAACGCCTTTAGTCTGGTATTCGCATTGTCTGTGCTCTTGCAGTACTAGGCAAATGGTTACTCTGCCAACTTGATATCAGCAATGCCTTTCTGTATGGTTATCTCACAGAAACCAACTGCATGACGCAACCTACAGGGTTCATTGATTCCGATTGGCCACATCATGTTTGAAAAATACAAATATCATTATATGGATTAAAATAGGCACCCCGTGCATGGTTCAGTCATCTCATCTCCTATCTTATTTCTCTTGGCTTTCACAACTTCAAAACAAACTTCTCTTTATTCATCTACAGTGACAAGCAAGCTATTGTTACATTCTCATCTATGTGGATGATATCATAGTTACAAGGAATGATTCATCATTTATAGAGCATATCATCTCTCGACTGAATACAGAATTCAAACTATAGGACCTTGGAGATCTCCATTATTTTCTTGGGATTGAAGTCATTCGCAAACCCACTGGCATCTTACTTTCGCAATGTAAATACATTCTTGATTTACTAAAGTGGTTTGGGATGGAATTATGCAAGCCAATACAAACTCTGATGTCTACCTCCTCAAAACTTACATCTCAAGGAGAAAAGTTCCATGATCCTATGCTTTATCAACAAGTAGTCGGAGCACTACAAATCTACTTATGACTCATCTTGATCTCTCCTTCTCTATCAACAAAGTCTGCCAATTTATGACCAACCCAACTACATATCATTGGGAACATGTTAAAAGGATTCTTCTCTATGTCAAACATACTCCCGATCATGGCCTATTTCTCACTTCCATTTTCTCGCCCACTCTACATGATGCTGACTAGGCTTGTTTGCATGTTGGATCGGTGTTTTAAAAGTAATGTGCTGCAGTATAGCCAATAAAGTATGAAAACAAATAAAATTTATGCTCAAATGGAAATTCAAGGTTAAACACAGGGAGCAAGTAGAAATTCACCCACTAATCTTAATGAATATATATATGAGCACAATAATTAAGCCAAGAATAATATTCAAGAAATAATAATTACTCAAAAATTGATCATAAATGTATAACATGAGTTTGACATAGCAAAAAGAATAGAAATGATCTAAAAAGTGGTGATTTAAATCACATTTTAGATCCACATTTAAGCATGTATCTTAACTATAGTACTTAAATTATTCAACAGTAACATAGATAATGCTCAATTAGACGAGAGGTTCATAGATGCTACACTGCAAAGGCACTATTCATCTTCTTCTCTTCCTTCCTTCTTCAGCATGCACAGGCTCTCTGCTTTTCTTCTCAAGCCTTCTCCTCTCTTCACGCACAAGGGCTACACACCCTTCGAATTTGGTTGTGTCGCATAGGGAAACCTTTTCGAGAGAAAAAACCCCCTTCCCCCCCTCTGCGCACTCTCTCTCTTTCTCCTTCTTGCTCTCTCTCTCATGTAACTGGGCATATAATCGGGCCTTCAGATCTAGGTAATTGGGTTTTACCAGATCCACTGGGGGTGCGGGTGAACGAGGAGTGCATATGTGTGAGAGGGGACCCGACCCCCGTGATCATGGGCGACAAAGCATCATCACAAATCTCATATAAGGGCAGCTAACTGATAGAGAGAATTTTGCTTTTAAAAGTTAATATTAAGATAATTAGTTGTATCACAAAATGTGGTGGAAAATCTCTCGATCAACACATAAAATATTTCTAACCACTAGGATCAGGTTGTATCCACAGGGAGGAATAGATCCAATAAATTCACAAGTAGAGAGCCATCATGTTCGCAGACACATTCGCGAAATCAATTCAATGAATATGCTACTTTAAATGGAACTTGCAATTTCATGAGAAGTTATGGAATATTTATGTAAATTCTACGTCAGAAATCAAGCTCCCAAAAATATGTAGATGATGCATGTGTAGTGGTATATCATGTAATTTTGAATTGAATGCAAATCTAAATCCAATTTCAATGTTAAATGATGCGCATAACATAAGTTAAGCCAATTCTTGAAATTGTAAGTGCACCCATGCAAATTCACCTGAATAAAATAATTCAAATGTCAAGTTGACAATGGCAAAAAATGTAAATTTTAATTCACGCTAAAATAGAGGAAACTTCCTCTCTCTTCGCCACACATTGGAGGAGGCATCGCCGGCAGTTTGCTTAGGTGGAGAAGTTCCACTGGAGGAGAGGATCTCGTAGACGATGGCAGTGAGGCGGGAGATGGCCAGTGGCGGCCGGCCGAATGGTAGGTGGCAGCGAAGAGGAGCGGTAGCGATTGCAGCCGCATGCGGGTGGTTACTGCATGCGGAGGTGTTGCGCGCACACGAGGGTGGTCGTTTCTTACCTCAACTCAATTAATTAAGTTAATTTTACTTAATTAGGAGTAAAGAAAAGTCACTGAGGTTAACTCAAAGTTGTGTCGATTAGTAGTATAAGGTCGAATTAACATAACATTTTAGAAAATTTTTACTGGTTGAGTCCAGGTCGTTCACTAGGAGGTATAAATTCTAAATTCACTAGTTAGCTTTATTTTTTTCTTTATAAGTATAGGAGGTATATTTAAATTAATTATGGAAGCATGAATTTTGCTAAAAATTGATTAAAATGAAATAACATGCAAAATCTCATATGAACTTTTATTCACAACATTTATTTCAAATGATTAAAGGCAAATAAGATTTATACATTCAAAACATATGTCTTATTACAATTAAAAGCAAGAGAAATTAAAAATAATACAAGAAAGTAAATCCTTTGTTATCTTTTCTTATTTCTTCAGCCTCTCTCTCTCTCTTTTCTTCTTCTTTCTTTTTTTTCTTTCTTTTACTTCTCTTTATCTTTATTCTTTCTCTTATATTTTCGTGCTCTTTTCTTTTTCCTTTCTATCTCTTTCTTTCTTCTCTTCTTTTGTTCCTACCCTTCCTCTTAAGTGTTTCCTTATGCCTGCCTTCTTTCTTGTTCTCTTTTCCTTAGTGAGTTCTTCCTTTTCCTCCTCAGCCTTCCTTCTCTTTTCCTTAGACACTTAGCCATCAGAGCCTTCAGCACTTTAACTCTTCTTTCTTTCTTAACCTTTTGATGAACCGGGTTAAATTTCTTTCTCAACCAAAAATTTGTTTGAGATTTGCGGTGAGGTCCTTTCGAGGATACATAGCACCCTGAGATCAGGGTGGGACCAGACCCTACTCGGTCCTCGCCTGGTTTCATTAGGGTTTATTTTCGGTTCTTTTCTCTTGAGCCAAACCGGCTCTCTCTCGAGCCAAACTGGCTCAACGCCTCCTAGGCCTCACCCTCCCAGGGCCAATCGCACACACACGCCTACTCGAGCGCACACCCGCAGGCACACTCGCCCACACACACACATGCATGCTCAAAGGTCAGATGGTTTCTTTTTGCACCGAGCGCTGACGACTGAATCGCCTATAACACAAAACACTTTTATACTAAGGCAGGCGCTCTGAATCTTCCGATGTGAGACTATTGTTCCCCCCTCCAGACCTAACTTCAAATGAAGATTACTCCTAGCTCAAAGCTCCAAATCAAGCAAAATAAAGCTTCATGGAGAGCTCTAAGGTAGCTCTACAGGATTCTAGGGTCAATTTGAAGTTGAGGATGATTTCCTCTCCAATTTGATAAGTGAAATTAGGGGGTTCCTATGCGTTGAATATGCCTGGACAGTGAAATGAGACTTACTGTGTCTATAGGATTGCTTTCCAGCTTATCTAAGGGTCTGAATAGATCCTTCAAATGATTCCACAGCTGTTTATAAAGGTTTTGAGCTCTTGAAGCTTCAGGTAACATGGAGAAGCTCGAAGCTTCTATGAAAGCTTCAGAGAAAGGATTTGAACTTCAGAAAGGTGTAACAGACACTTGGGATCATTTCTGATCGATTGGAACAACTTCTAAGGGTCAAAATAGACTACTCTAGGCAGGATTTGCATTCAATCTCATTGGAAAGGCACTGCTATCAGTTTGGGTACGAAAACAACCCAAACTGACAGTTGATTAATTCCATCAGATAAACAGATCTGACCTCACTTTAACCTCTCTAAAATCATTTAACAGATTCTCAGAAATGATTCTAACTCCTCAATTCCTCAGATCGAGCTCAAAATCAAAATCTCAACCTCAGTTTGACTGTGAAGCTTGGAATTTTGACTTTCTGATTTAAGCTTCATTTCACGAAATTGACACCTTAAACAGAATCCTCTCAGCCTTAGAAATCTTCCCAATCCCTTAATCAGGTGTTCTAACCTAAAAATCTAAGGTTCCAAGCTCATTGCCTGAACTCTAAAAGTGTTTTGTTCGACAGAGGAATTGAGAGGTTTCTACACTAAAATGAGGTTAGGAATAGCTTCAGTGCACTACACTGAAGCTTCTAAATACCTTAAGTGTGGCTTTTGGTCTTCTGTACAGACTTCTCCAACTCTGCCGGAGTTGGAGAAGAAGTCTTAACCTATGCTCCAAATTTTAAAATTCCAAATTTAAGTACCTCAACATAATCAGTGATCAATATCATGTCAATCTGGAGCTTCTTAACAAATTCTAAAGGCTGAAGATAAAAAATGACTCGTCGGAGCTCACCGGAGCTCTGGTGAGTCTAGTAAAAAATTAAAAATCATGTACAGAAAGGTAAATTGCACCATTCTTGATTTGAAAATGTTCCTGAAGTTGCAAGGAACCTCAGAATTGCAATTAATTCTTCTTTAATTCGTTAAATGAAAGATTAAACAATGAATACAGTGAATGAATTTTAAGCAGGCTGAGGCACAGAACTTGGTCTCCCATTCAATTGAATGGTTGAGACAAGTCAAAAAGTAATTCGATCATAATTATATAGTTAATTAAGAGATTCAACTACTCCTAAGCCGCCATTGACAGCGAGCTCAAGAGCTTAAATAAATTTAGGCATTTAGGTTATAGGTGATAATTATTCAAATTAAAGTGTAAAATAGGGTCCTTAGGTTGTGAATAGATGGTGGAGGATCCTGTGGAAGTGGATCTCAGCTCAGATACTGTCGCCAATGACAGCGACAGTGTCTGTGAAGGTGAAGGTGAATTAGGCGAAACAGTGATCAATTTTGTGTTTTGATGAATTAGAAATGGTTGTGAAGGTTAAAGGAAGGTGGATAATGAATTTAAAAGACAAAACAAGAGCTCCAGCAAGCTCAAGGAGCTCACCAGAGTCAAAGGAGATGAAGTTTGAAATCTGCAATTAACTAAGCTAACTAACTACTTTAACTACCTAAACTACTATTCCTACTACTCCTAATCTGCTCCTAGCTACTATTACCTGGACGAAGGGGTCAATGGGATTCCACCGATGGCTCATAGTGGAAGATGAAATCAGAAGGTATAAGAAGAATCTTCGGCAGGCAAGTTTGGACAGAGCAGAGGATTTCCTTGGTCGATGCCTGTGTCTAGAGACGCGATTGACTTCAGCGAATCTCCTCGACTAATCAAGATGGATGGAGGAAGTCGGAGAATGGCGTGGAAGATCGTTGGAATTATAGATGAATAGCCTATTGGGTTGGCTCGGTGTTAGAAGAGGGAAGGGAGCCAACTTAAGAGAAATCGAAGGGGTGAGGGGGTATTTATAGTGACGAAGAGAACGGTGGAGTCTAGACGAAGAAGAAGCTTGGGGAGCTTAACCTCCGGCATCGTCTCCGACGATGGTGAGGTTAACTCCCACTAGAAATTAGGATTTCAGAGTAATCCAGACCGGTGGATGAAGATGGGATGGTGAGCGCAAGCTTCAAGAGCTTAGAGAAGGAAGAATGATGTCAGCAGGGCGGTGATCGCGCGGTGGAGTCACCCTCCGTCGTCAGCCATTCAATCAGCTAAAGAAGAAGAAAGGGATAAGGACCTATGTGCAGTGAAAATTAAGGACCTATATAAAAATTAAGGACCCGATTGCAATTATTAGTAAGGACCTAAATGTAAACTCAGGTTTTAAAGGTTTATTTTAACTTAGATCCTTTTCAACTTTTTATATATGTTAGTAAATAAGGTAACTATTATGATTAGACCTTGAATTTACATTTTTGACCTTTTTAAGTTAATTAATTAAATTAAGTAAAGTTACTTAAATTATTATATACTCATGTTCATATTATGTTTAAGTTACTTAACTTATTAATTAAGGAAATGATTAATAAGATTTCGAGTCCAGTTAGATTGTTAACAATATTAATTGAATGATAAAATATCATTTTAAACTTATTTTAAGGTCATTTGCTATATATCCCTTATTTTATAATTAACCCTTATATATTCATATCCTTAGCTAATTAACTAGGAAGACTAGTTAATTAGGGGTAATTAGAGATCATGATGAGTCTCTCATCAAAGGGCGTGGCTACGCATGGAGCTGCTGCTTCGCGCAAGGGTGTGGTTGGCGAGAGGCGTGGTCGCGAGGTGGTTGGCTGCAGGGCTGTGGTGGGTTCCTTCGGTTTGGTTGCAGGCGGGTTGAAGGAAGCAAAGGAAGAAGAAGAGAAGGGATCGGCTGTGAAAGGGGGTGCACGCACGAGGGTGTGGCTGCGAGTCTAGCATGTGGTTGCTGTTGGTGTGCGCAGAGCGGTGCAGGTGCAGGGCTGATTGGTGGTTTGCTCTACGGGTGGAAGAGAAGAGGAAGATGAAGATGAACTGTGGATGGTAATGGGTTGCAGATGTGGTTGCAAAGGTGGTGATGCACGTTGTCACCGTGCACCATTACGGTGATGGAGGTTGATGGCAGTGGAGAATGCCTACGCCACAATGCTCGCTGGTTCCATGGTGCGTGCCTCCTTCACGGTGGAGAAGATGGGAGAGCCTCCCTTCAGAGGATGGCTATGCCTCTTTTTAAACGCTTCTCAGTTTGTTTCTTCCGTCGAAATCCTCTCCAACAGTCTTGGCGATGGGGCAGTTTGGAGAGATTGCTGTTGCGAGGTTGTTGGATGCATGATCACCTTGGATTGGCACGAGTGCGCTGTTGGCCCTGGTGGGAGCGCGAAGAGGCGCGCGTGCAATGTGTTGAGTCAGGAAGGAGTTGAACATTCTGCGGGAAGGAAGAAACAAATTGGGTTATTTATACAATTTATCTCAAATAATGCATGAAATGCATGTTACTATAATGGAATGTATAAATATGCATGCAAGCACTTATTTATAAACTAATTTATTTATATATTCAAGTATGCTATGTATATGCAAATATTAATTTAGTAATTAGGCATTTAAGCATTTACTTAGCCCACAATTGTGGTCTCATCAAATGCCCTCATACCTAGCTTTTGCTAATCCCTAGCAAAAGTAAAAAGTGATGGAAGTGACAAAGATTTCTTCTTTTCTTATTCCAAACATTTAGAGATCCAGACAATTGTGAAGTGATAATAGCCTAGACAATAGATCCAAGTGAAAAGCCAATTCACATTGAAAGTTCATACACCCTTGATAAAATTTTATTAGGATAAGCAACTTCTTCCCTCAGGGATAAAGTAGAAAATAATATGTAGTTTGACCCCAACTTTTTGGCTTAGGTAGAAGATAAAGAGTCAAATGGATCTATACTTGGTGGCTCACACTCATCTAGTGCTAAATGTAGTCTAGTATTGGAGACTCTAGATCTCTAGACTATCAAACAAATCAACCTAGAGAGAGGCTAAACACTGTGCTCTCTTTGCATTCCTTTGTGCTTACTCTTTTTCTTTTTTTTTCTTTTTCTTCTTTCTTTCTGAGATCACATAACTTGACAGATTTTGTAACTGTACTCAATGTTTGGTGGCCTCACATGGCATTCACACTTCAATTAAAGTCCTAATAACTCTACAACTAAGTTAGAGGACCTCAGCCAGTATTCGGGCTATCAAAAATATTGAAAAGTAGGTATGAGTCATATTTGGTGGGTCTAAATGGGTAATTTTGTTGTTGCCTCAAAAACATTGACACAAAAATGACATGATAAAACTCCAAACTTGAACTCTTTTCTTTTTCTTCTTTCTCTCTCTCTTTTTCTTCTTTTTTTTCAACTACTAACATAAAATGACGCATACTTTTATTTTTGAGGCATTATTAGGGATGATGATGTTTAAGAGGATATTGTGTGGCTTATTTGGTAGAAGTGCCTACTCTCGACACCAGGAAGGAATAGATAGGATAAGCGTATTTCTGACCTTTGACACTATTACCCTCCTTCAGTCGAGGACTCTATGAAGGATGGTCGTAACCATCAACCATAGTCATAGTTTTATTAAGACTCAATCTCTATGTATCTGCCTTATTTGGAGACTCTCAGGAATTCACACAATGTACGCACATAGGAATAGAGAGCGAAAACTGTGCCTAACTCTAAGGTATCATCATCTAATTGTCCAGAACTTAAGAGTTCTTGCACTAGACTTAACGCACCAGTAGTTTCTCTACTTTCTTCTCACAAATATGAGGTGGATCTAATAGAAGATAGTATGTCTGACTCCTTATTAACTATCCAAGGGTTCAGTAGATTAAAAATACTTATTGGTTCTCTTCAAAGATCCATTACCCAGTCTACGTGCAAGTGAAGTAAATGTACTGGATTCTAAACTTAAGAAACAATTTAAGAAGAAAAATATTTAATGACACCTCCATAACAAAGATGTTTTGCTAGGGACTAACCAATTCAACTCAAGAAAAGAATTTTTTTTATATGCTAACCTAAATGCATGAATACTTCCTAAAATGCAAAATGCACCCTCCCCATGCCTAAATCCTACAATGCCCTCATTGTAAAATTAAAATAGGGGGAGAAAGGAAGAAAATCACCTGATGATGGTGTTATTCTGAATGCTGGGTTGCCTCCTAACAAGCACTGCATTTTCTGTCAGCAGCCAAACTTATAGGGAACCTGTAAGTCTGGTTCCAGATAGAAAAAGCTAGGCCCTAAAAATATGCGTAATAGCGCGGGCCTAAAAAATAGGTAGCCACAGATGTTGGCGAGCTGATGATGCAACATTATCTCAACTACTCGCTAGAAGACATGAAAGCAAATAACCTCGTAGGCTACCTCGGGAGGTCTAGGAATAACAAAAGGAATATGAAAAGGGACCTCCCGAAATGGAATAAGTGGAGGATAACAAGGGTCCTCCAAAGCAGGAAGGGTTTTAAAAGATATAAACATTATTATTTCAAACCCTTGAATGGCGAGACTAAAAGTACAAGCGTCAATCCACACTCGCCATTCTACCTGAGGATGTACTGGCCTGATATGCTCCCCAGAAAGAATGTATATGAGCAGAGATCTAAGCCAAGGATCGATTAGGGAGTGTAAGGGTTGTTTGTGGTGTTGGAAGGTACTGATTAAGTCCAATGAGGGCTTACTTTGTGTCAAATCCAACAATTCAGATTCTATATTATTTTCCCTAACAGTTGAAGAAAAATTCACGTCACCCTGCTTACCATTAATGATCGGAGTCATATTTTCACCTTTCAGTATATGTGAATCAATGGTGGACTCCAAATTAAATTCCTTTGATGGCAGGGTCGAAAGAAAAGAATCATTGTCATTAATTTCATCCCCAGATTCTTTTGGTTCACTTGAGCTTTTGTCGGTGTGTATATGTGATTCACCAGTAAAGAGAACAGTTGGATTAGTATCCTCAATTATTTATGAAGGAGGATCAACCTTGATGTTTTTGAGTAAGCCTATATCACTTAATTCTTTGTTCTTCTCAAGGCATAAATCCTCAATTGATGTGTATTGTCCCCAAGAGTCTCTCCTAGGCTTCTTACTATTGTGGTCGTCCTTCTCCAATATCAACTCCTGGTTTTGCGGAAGATGACTCTCAAAAGAAGGGAGGAATCCAGATTTCACCAGATTATTTACATCCTCAGGGGGTAAGTCCTCGAATAACACATAATCCCCCTAAGATTCACTCTAGATTCTAAGGTCGGGTTCCTCCATCGGGTTATCATCCTCCTCTAAAATAGACTCTTTATATCCCTGAGACCAAAATTGATCCAATTCATCCTCCATTCGCTTAGGGTCACCTTCATTGGGTGCATTTAGGTCCTCAGAATGTTGAATGATAGGTGTTGAATGGCGAGATAAAGTCCAATTTTCGTTCCCCTTCGGAAGTGGATCCCGCGACGACGACGGTGTGCTACTTCGTTCCCGTTCTTCTGCTTCGTCCTCCTTCGTCCTGCTTCGTTCTCCTTCGTCTAAGCATCGTCCCATCCGGCTCGTCCTCCAAGCAACCGTCGAGGAGGATTTCTCTCTCCCTATTCTTTTTACTGCTTTCTAGTATAGATTTACTGCTTTCTAGATTAATCTACTCATCCTCCAAACGACCATCGATGAGGACATTTCTCCCTCCATTCTTTTAATACTTTCTAGAGTAAATTTATCGCTTTCTAGTGTAATTGTTTTATGCCTTCTAATTGTAATGAACAGTCTCTTCTATGATAAATTCTTTATTTATTCTACATCTCATTTTGATTTCCATGTGTAATACTCTCTCTCTCTCTTACCCTCTCTCTCTCTTTTATTAATTGTAAATAATTAGATAGTTTAAATTGAATTACTTCGTGACAAATAAAAAGAAACGCGAAGTTTTAAATCAAACGTCCGCCTCCCTGTGTTCGACCCGGAATTTTCATTTCGGTATAAATTTTATTTTTTGAACATGAATTCTTCGCTTTCGAACTACAATGACAGGTTTTCCAAAACCAAACACGTAAGCGTAGCGATTCGCGAAAAACCGTTCAACATTTTGGCGTCGTTGCCGAGGAGGCAACGATTTCCGATCTTTTCTTCGCATTTCTTGCACTTTATTTATTTTCTAACTAGCTTTCTCTTGTGTCTATTGTTTTGCAGAGACCTCCATCAAGGAATCAACAAGCGGTAGATTGGAGTAAAGTGCAGTTGAAGACAACTGTAAGTGCTCCCCCATTCTTTCCCCCTCTATAGATTCCATTCGCCACATTAAATCCAAATCCCAATTAACCTAGGTGTTTGCATAAATCCTAAGAATAGTTTGGTTGTTTGGATTTTCATTCACATTCATTCCACCCTCATTCATAAAAATAAAAAATAAAAAGATAATTCTGTGGGGTAATTTTCAACAAACACACAACGTACACCCACATTCAAGGCACTTAACCTAATTGATTTGTTTCTACTCAACAGGGTTCTGATCTGTGGAACCGGTACACATAAAGCAACACATAAAAGAGTAGAAATCATTCTAGGTTAACCATCTTTGTGTGCCTAACTTAGTGGTGTATTAGTGGCCAGTTGTTTGAGTTGTTTGGGCCGCACCACTTCAATTAAAATCAACTCATCAAGTAGCCGCCAATTAGGTTCAACTCTTAGGGATTTACCAAGCACTCCACATTCTTTCAAGCTTCAAAGGAAAACATCTTCACCCGTGCTTGTAAAACTTGGTGTGCCAATGAAACTTGTTTGAAAATACCTAAAGTTAAATCCTAAAAGCTACTAAGCAAGATTTAAACCTTAAAATTCACCACATCAAAAATAATCTTGCTTGAAAACCACTGGTTGTGCACGCACACACAAATCAATCAATCATTAAGGGCACAACCCATTTAAAGGGCCCATCACATTCCAAAGCACATTCAAACCTAGCCCTAAATAAAAGAGAGTAGACGTTGGCCTTAAGGATTGGACTCGCTCTTCAGAACTCAGAACGAGATTATTTTCGATTAGTCTATTTTTACTGTTCAATCTGATGTCTAGCTAGGGGAGCAGAGTCAAACGATCGCGGCTGGGGGGTACACTAGGAACCGGAGGCGCAAGCCGAAGGAAGAACCTTCTCCCCAGTCCCTCCTTCTAACTGGTTGGATTGAACAGACAGAAGTACATCAAATCGTTCCTTTATCTCAAGATGGGTTTTGGGAGTCTGTAGGTCTGTAGGCTAACCCATTTAAGGATAGGTTTAATTGTTTGTATTGCAGGGCGCCTTTCTTCCTCCCGTGTCTCATGAATCCTTCCACATATTTCACGCATTCTCGCTCTTTCCCTCCTATTGTGAATTATCCTCAACATGAAGATTATCCTAACTCGTATTGTAATCAACCATCAGTTAATTGGGATAATTCGGATTGGGGATACAATTCCAGACCCCCGTGTTTAGGGTCTAACCCTGAACACTTTAATTCTGATTTCTATCCTTCTCAGAGCTACATCGATTATAGATCGTCTTCCTTTCATGCACAACCTAATACGATCTACAATCAAGAAGGATACACCGATCCTTACCTATCCTCTGATTTCACTGCCTTTAGGTCATCACCATCTTTTCAATAATCTGAAATGACCTATTATCAGTAAGGGTATAATGAATCTCAATTCGTTAATTCCTCTGCATTGATGTCAAACACGCCCAACCCTAAACCAACTCATTTGGTTTAGGTTAACCAGGTTCAAGATAAGGTTCTGGCTAACTTGAGGAATATCATTCAATCTTTAGAAGTTCAGCCAATACCTTGCATTGAGAGATTGGAGCCCCTAATTGAAATGATTGATGATTTAAACAAGTCTTTGTTGGATTGGCTCTAGAATGTTAAGGATAAGAACCCAGGTGAGTTTCTACTCGGGAAATTAGCGAAATTGAGGATGAGATTCGTGGTTGCTTTGATTCAATCTTGGAATAATTCTCAGGATGAACCCTCTTCAGGAAAGCCAATGACAGAACCCGCTCAGGCACCTGTTGGGGGGGACACGTGTTATGAGCTGACCAGATTGAATTAAAACAACCAATTAAGGATGATCTGATTTCTTCACCTGAGATCCCTAAGCCGGGTTACGAGGAAACGTATGTCTCCTTGGAACAGAAAGTGACAAATGATTTTGGGACATATATTGATATGGATCCTGATGGTGAAGATTCAAGTTGCGAAGTCTCACGCGAGTTTTCTGAACACGATTTCTATGAGACGATTGGGCCTGAGGAATCTGATAGATCATTTGATAGCCCAATAACTGAGGACACTGATCTTATTAGGGCACACATTACGGATCCAGAATTGCATTTTCTGGAGGAATCAATTCAATGCCCTGATTATCAGTTACACCCTGTTGAGCTTATTGATGATTCTAATTCTGAGATAATTAGACCCAAGTCAATTTTGGTTCTGCCACACCATTTAGACTTGGAGATTTCAGACGAGGTGATGAATATACAAGAGGTCCTGGAATCTGATATGCTGAATGAGGAGGATAGGAGCTAGGAAGTTCTAATTTGGGAAGTTAATTCTGGAGGAAATAGAAGATTGAGTCGAAGGGTTCCTTTTAAGCTTAAATCATCAAATCAGAACCCTTAGGACATTTGTTTCGAGGATGTTCAACTCAAGCACACATTCAACGATTATCCTTTTGAGCTTCAATTCTCTGTAACCCGACTTTTTGGTCTTGGGTTGCATCCTCATAAATCGCAGGCTTGACCCCGCTTACATTCTGATTTTAGGTTTTGGGTAATTTTTATCCAGAACCTAAGATATTCTAGATTATGGGGTGTGGGCCTGCACCACAATCTGGTCCACATTTTTGAACCTCTGCTGACAGGTCAGAGGATTCTTCTGTTCATTCTAATTCTGACCTGCACTTGTGAATTCTTCATTTCTTTTCCTTGTATAGTGTGCCTAGCTGAAGGCACTAAACTCAGCACATATACAGTTTTTCTTAGTTTTCATCTCAGAGCGGACCTGACATTCACGCAATTCAGGTGCTTTCTACGCTTTTCCACTCTATTTTGTCTTTTTAATACAATGAGGACATTGCATTAGATAGGCATGGGGGTGGATATTCATCTCTGAATTCATTCGTCAGCTCCGTAGATTTGTTTAAAAAAAAAAAATCGGAATTAGGAAAGAGAATTTGGGTTTAAGAAAATTTTCAATCTTAGGAAATACTACATTATGATTAGAACACAAAGACCCTTCAGGACTTTGGACTTAATCAGCCTGTGTATCCACTAAAATGCGGATTTGTCTTTCGAGTCCTCGCCATCTTAATTCTTTCGTAATTGGAGTAAATAAGTTTGGGTGATAAGTACACGACTTATCAACCCGCCCTCTGATTTGAGGGAATTTTGAGTCTTAAGCATCTACACACTTTCTTTGCACTGACTTGTTGTTCGACGATTTTAACGGAAATTGGGTAGCTAATGAACCTTCTAGGGTGATATGGCTAGAAAGTTATCGTGGGTAACAGCCCATAGGTAGGTTGTCCAGAACCCAGTCACTGGACCTTTCTCTTTTTCCTGCCCTTAGGTAAATCTTAGACCAGGGAAGCCACCTATTTAAAAAAAAGAAAATCAAAAAGAAAAGGAGAAAAGAACAAAAAGAAATAAGCCACACTTCGCCACATGAGTATGGCTGGCAAGTTGTCGGTGGTAACAGCTCATCGACCGGTTGTCCAGAACCCAGCATAGTAAATGCACTAAAAAAATTCCCAAAACACTTAGGAAGAAGCAGAGAAGTAGAATAAACCGGGGAGATATACACTGGATTCACCCTTGTGTTGACCCCGTAAAAAAAAAAAAAATAAAAGTAGGGAGAAAGCTACCGGTTGTAAAGATACACCTTTAGGCAGAAGTCTTTTTGAGTTCACTAGAGGCGTAGAAATCCGAAGTTCGTTTTAATTGCCGGCCAACGAGTCTATCACAATCACAATAAGATGCTTAAAGCTTAGGGTTCTCATCAAATTTTGGGTGAGTTGAATGGCCGTAGAAAGCCACTCTTAAACCTGAAAATTTGAAAATTCAAAAAAAAATTATTAGAAAAGAGAAAAAGAGAAAAAGAAAATTTTCTTTTAATAAGGCGAGGGCTTGAGGCGGTCTGCACTTTGGCTGATACTCGAGCACTGTTGTGTCTTTGAAAGTTCAGTTCATAAGTAGACAATTTCTTAATGATTGAAAAATAACTCAAGTCTAAATAATCCAACCTAATTCTTTTATAAATAGCTTATAGTTTTTGCTAGGGACTAGCAAAAGATAGGCATGGGGGTATGATGTAAACACATTTACACTACTTAAAATGTCTATTTATGCATGTTCTTAAGCATAGGATTGCATTTCATGATATAAATATTGCATAACATGCATCATCTTGCATTTAGAGTAGTTTGAATAAAATGGAGGTTAATTGTCTCCTTTTATGTTCTTGGACAGGGCAAACATTTTATCGAGACCTCAGATCAAAGATCCAACCGTATGGATGTGATCAGGGCGACGATTGGAGTTCAACGACTCCAAGATCGCCCTAATCAGGCATCCGTAGCATCAGATAGTGACCTGGGAACCCCAGAAGATCAAGGGCTAGGATGGTGTAAATCCACACTTCAGATGATAAATCTGACTGCACGGATGAATTCGGATCGACGATCGCAACCCAACGACACAAAAATCGAGTCAATCCGACATCTGTGGCACCATCTACAACTTCCAGAAAATGGACGGCCAAGATAGCGCCACGTGGCGCCATCTCAGCCGCCCAAACGACCGCTTGCATCTTGTGAAGGCCCCGCTCCCGATCGCTCTCTGCCATTGGATCTTAATCCAACGGCTGTGGGCGCTCGCGTTTAAAAGCGTCTGCTCGACCATCCGCGCCCCATAGCGCAGTGGTCGAGCGTGCTTTCGCGAGCGTAGGGCGCGGGTTCGAGCCGTGCAGAGGGGCTGGAAGGCGCGGCGATTGGGCGCGGGTGGAGCGTCAGATGGAGATCGGACGGCCGCGCGCGCCCGATAGCGTCAACGCACGATTCGACGCGCAATCAGACGCGCGGGCAGGCGCGCAACGCAGCGGGCGCGGACGCATCTTAAGCCGTCCGATCTCGCGATCGGACGGCTGAAAAGCGGCGAACGTGCGCAAGCCATTGAGCGCGCGAGCAGGCTAGGAGGCGCGCGCGAGTCGGCCACAACGCCCACGTTGAGGGCTTTAGTGACGGATTTATCCGTCACTAAAGACCCCTCTTTTATTATTTTGAAGTTGTAATGTCCATTTTGCCCCCACTCCTTGCAACTATAAAAGGAGACCCCCTCCATACGAAATTTTCATCCCTTCTTTCTCCTCTCTACCCCTCCAAAGTTCAAGAGAAGCTCGTCCCACACCTGGGATGCTTCTCGCGAGATAAAGTCCAATTTTCATTCCCCTTCGGAAGTGGATCCCGCGACGACGACGTCGTGCTGCTTCGTTCCCGTTCCTCTGCTTCATCCTCCTTCGTCCTACTTCGTTCTCCTTCATCCAGGCATCGTCCCGTCCGGCTCGTCCTCCAAGCAACCGTCGAGGAGGATTTCTCTCTCCCTATTCTTTTTACTGCTTTCTAGATTAATTTACTCGTCCTCCAAGCGACCATCGAGGAGGACATTTTTCCCTCCATTCTTTTAATGCTTTCTAGAGTAAATTTTTCTCTTTCTAGTGTAATTGTTTTATGCCTTCTAATTGTAATGAACAGTCTCTTCTATGATAAATTCTTTGTTTATTCTACATCTCATTTTGATTTCCATGTGTAATACTCTCTCTCTTACCCTCTCTCTCTATTTTATTAATTGTAAATAATTAGATAGTTTAAATTGAATTACTTCGTGACAAATAAAAAGAAACGCAAAGTTTTTAAATCAAACGTCCGCTTCCCTGTGTTCGACCCGGAATTTTCATTTCGATATAAATTTTATTTGTTGAACATGAATTCTTCGCTTTCGAACTACAACGACAGCTTTTCCAAAACCAAACACATAAACGTAGCGATTCGCGAAAAACCGTTCAACAGTCCTCAAGAGGTACCATCTTCCCTTTCTTTTGACTCCAATATAGCCTGGGTGGATAATCAGTAGGATCATTCTCCTCTAGTGGCTGTGTCTTATGGGGAGAGTCTAAGTGATAGCTACTAAAAAGGGGATCCCTATTGCCATTGGTTTCCTCAGAATTATTTTCATGATCATAGTTATACGGGTAAGGATCAGAATCACTAGTAAGAGAGTTGCTAAGCTGTCTAATTTCTTTGTTTAACTGTTGACTATTCCTCAACATCTCTCCCATAGACTCCATCATTTCTTTTTGTTGTTTTTGCATTTCTATAATAAAAGAGGAGAGGCTACTACTACTAGATTAGGGAGGATAGTCAATCTCAGGCTCTGGTTGCCTAGGGGTATTTGTCCAACCTCGATAAGGAAAATCATGAAGGGTGGGAGAGTTGGGTGTTTGCATAGTAGTGGGGATTCTAGGGTTGGAAAATCCCGCTCCTAGTCTCTACTCAAAAGTAGGAACTATCGGGCTAGTACTCCTAGGATAGGAATATGAATGATCCCATGAATTGTCAATGTACTCATCAAAGGATGGATACGCTCGGGGCATGGGATCCTGGTTAAAATGATAGGAGAAAGGATAGTCCATTTCTTTCAATTAAACAGGTTAAACTCTCTTAGGATTTAAAAGAAATCAGAACACAAGCAAAAACTTCCTAGAGAGTTCTATTGCTGTCAAAAAAAATACAAATATAGTGGGATCTATTTTTAGTAGATTCTAGGTCTTAAAATTAAATGTTCAATTGGTAGCCAAACAAGTTTTTCAAGAATTACGTTTCCTAGGCCGACCTTCATTGGTGCCTACAACCTACTTGTAAGGGATGGAAGTCTCGAATCGAGCCCACATACGAGGAACCAAAGTAACTTGGTGGATAGGCTTATTGATTTTTGACTAACTTCCCTTGTGGTGCAAAAGAGGAGAGGTAGAAATTTATCTAGTGACCTTATGTGTGATGTGCACAATGTCTAAGGTGTGCAATTTTCGTTCGCGTTTTGAGTTATGAAATGTCGCAAACAAGATCCTTTTGCACACAATTTTAAGTCACAAATTTTAAGGTCAAACCTCTTCGCAATCTCAATTTTTAAAGGGACCACTGAATTAATTCGATTCAAACACTTTAGTGGTCTTGAATTTAAGTCCAATGCAGATGTATGATGGGTATTTGATGCTAAAGAGAAGACGTACCTTACTCCAGCTTTCTTCAATGCAAGGATGTATGCGATGCAGTAAAGATAAACTAGATGCTCCTCATTCAATCCTAGATGGTTGCCCTATTGATATGTAGCTTCTAGCAGGAAGTTTGATTTTTTTTTTTAATAATATTAAGCAAACAAGCCTAATCTAACTAACTAACTAACCTACATGCATTTCAAACAATTCGAATAATCCTATAATCTAAATAAAATGGGAACATACTCCCAAAAATACGCTCCGCATACAAGAGCGATAAGCAATAAAAGCATTGGGAACACGTTCCCAAAAATTCCCAACACGGGTCCACAAGACAAAAATTAAATGTCTAAGGTTTATTTAAACTAATCTAAATCTAAAAGAAGCAAATATGTCTCTGGTCGCCGATCCTTCCTCCATGTGCGTGGGATCAAGGCCCACGTGCTTCTGTTGTTGCCCTCTAAGTGGCGTCAAGGTCCACCAAGAATATCGCCTCTGTCGTGTGCGCCCATCGTGTTTGTTTCCTCCAAACAGATGTACCTCGCACAGGAAAAAGAAATAGATCAATGATTCAGAGAAGCTTCAGAAAAAGCATAAAAATGATAGAAAATCACTGAAAATTTTAATAGGTGTATTTCCTCCCCGGCAACGGTGCCATTTGATAGAGAGAATTTCACTTTCAAAAATTAGTATTAAGATAATTAGTCGTTGTATCACAAAAGGTGGTGGAATATCTCTCGATCAACACAAAATATTTCTGACCACTATGATCAGGTCGTATCCACAAGAAGGAATAGATCCAATAAATTCACGAGTAGAGAGCCATCATATTCGTAGATACATTCGCGAAATTAATTCAATGAATATGCTGCTCTAAATGAAACTTGCAATTTCATGAGAAGCTATGGACTATTTATGTAAATTCTACATCAGAAATCAAGCTCCCAAAAATATGTAGATGATGCATGTGTAGTGGCATATCATGTAATTTTGAATTGAATGCAAATCTAAATCCAATTTCAATGTTAAATGATGCGCATAACATAAGTTAAGCCAATTCACGAAATTGTAAGTGCACCCATGCAAATTCACCTAAATAAAATAATCCAAATATCAAGTTGACAATGGCAAAAGATGTAAATTTTAATTCACGCTAAAACATATTAAACTTCCTCTCTCTTCACCGCACATTGGAGGAGGCATCGCCAGCAGTTTGCTTGGGTGGAGGAGTTCCACCGGAGGAAAGGATCTCGTAGACGATGGCGGTGAGGCGGGAGATGGCCAATGGCAGCCAGCTGAATGGCAGGTGGCGGCGGAGAGGAGCAACAAGGACTGTAGCCGTACGCAGGTGGTTGCTACGTGTGGAGCTGTTGCACGCGCACGAGGGTGTGGCTACGCGTGGAGCTGCTACTTCACGCGAGGGTGTAGCTATGCGTGGGCGTGGCTGGCAAGAGGCGTGTCGCGAGGTCGTTGGCTGCAGGGCTGTGGTGGGTTCCTTCGGTTTGGTTGCAGGTAGGTTGAAGGAAGCAAAGGAAGAAGAAGAGAAGGGACCAGCTGTGGAAGGGGGCGCATGCACGAGGGCACGACTGCGCGTCTAGCACGTGGTTGCTGCTGGTGCGCGTGGAGCGGTGCAGGCGCGGGGTTGATTGGTGGTTTGCTCTGCAGGTGAAAGAGAAGACAAAGATGAAGATGAATCATGGATGGTGATAGGTTGCGGATATGGCTGTGGAGGTGGTGATGCACGCTGTCACCGTGCACCACTGCGGTGATGGAGGTTGATGGCAGTGAAGAATGCCTACGCCACAATGCTCGCTGGTTCCACGGTGCACGCCTCCTTCACGGTGGAGAAGATGGGAGAGCCTCCCTTCAAAGAATGGTTGTGCCTCTTTCTAAATGCTTCTCAGTTTTTTTCTTCCGCCGAGATCCTCTCCAACAGTCTTGGCGATGGGGCACTTTGGAGAGATTGCTGTTGTGAGGTTGTGGGACGCACGATCACCTTGGATTGGCACGAGTGCGTTGCTGGCTGTTGGTGGGAGCGCGAAGAGGCACGCGTGCAATGCGTTGAGTTGGGAAGGAGTTGCGCATTTTGCTAGAAGGAAGAAACAAATTGGGTTATTTATACAATTTATCTCAAATAATGCATGAAATGCATGTTACTATAATGGAATGTATAAATATGCATGCAAGCCCTTATTTATAAACTAATTTATTTATATATTCAAGTATGCTATGTATATGCAAATATTAATTTAGTAATTAGGCATTTAAGCATTTACTTAGCCCACAGTTGTGGTCTCATCACTAACGAGCCATCAGTTAACGATGTGGGACTATTGTGTCTCCAGTTTCTTCACACGAATGCAACAACCAACTGCGAGTGATTGGAGCAACTGCTGCTACTTCCCTTCTCAATTGAGGACTTGGAGACCTGGGGTTGAGGATTCCGCGTTGAGTGTGACCTGCAGCTAGATGAATTGAGAGACGGAGACCTGTGAACAATGTTGGAGAAGGCAAGGGCGGCGGAGGAGGTCTGGTGGATATCTGAAACTCACGCAAATGGCCTCACGACCACATTAGAAGCACTTATGTTGGTCACCGGACCACGGCGAATGCAGTCATGGTAGTTTCATGGTGGATGGAAGTGCATGGTGGTCGGACGGAGTTGGGAACGGAGGTGCGTGATGGGTTTGTTCGGGGGCACATTTGGGTGAGCGGTGGAGTGAAATATGAGAGGGGTTTTGATGGGCGTGAAATGGCAGGGGTAGTGGGGTAGGTGGCAAAGCGGTTGGAGTTGTGAGGTGACGGGAATGCCTTGCCGGAGATGTGGCTGGAGCGAAGGAAGATGACGGCGTAAGTGTGGTCAAGGGAGTATTTTGAGGTTTTGGATATGGGAAATGACCTAGACACTAAAAGGGACCAAACTAACCTTAAACTAATGGATGAAAGGGGGAATTTGTCACTGGCGTTGTGGAAGAAGATACTCCTGTGGGGTAGAAATGGCGATGACGACGAGGATTGGGGTGCCCGTTGGTATGGCGCGACGCAAAAGAGTTAGAGGAAGGAAAATATGTCACAGGTATTGCTAGCGGATGTCGAGAGTGGTCGAAGAGAGTTGCTGGACGTCGTGAAGTCTTTCAACCCGAGAGAAGGGAAGAAGGAGAGGGGTTTTTCAGCTAAAAACGAGCGTAGGGAGATCGGCGTGCATAATGGGTCTTTATATAGCTTTAGAGGGAGGTTTGAAGCTTGGAAACCAAGCTTTCAAGCTTGGTAAGCTTGACACACAAGAGATACCCAAATCTCTCATGCGTTCGCATGAGAGATTGGGAAGGTTATGGGGTCCAAGACCGGGTGAGATGGAAAGAGAATTCCTTAAGGAATCTCTAGTTCAAGTTTAGGAGAGTTTCGTCAAGTAATCATCAAGAACTTTCCAAATGAAGGTCTTCGGAGTAGGATTCCTCCACGACAATGGTAGAAGGACCACTTTGCAAAGAGTGACTACAAAGATAGGGGCCTATTTGTCATGAATTTCAAAAGCTAGGGGCACTTGTGAAATAGAAAGAATCAGACAGGACTGAAATGTAAACTAGGTCAAGACGATCTCTGATTTGGCCTAAATTTTGGTATAAACCTAATTTGGACCCAAGGAATCCAATGTTGAAGTTGGATTTTGGTTTTGACTTTGTTTGACTGGATCATTTATGCAAAAATCCAAATTAGGGTAATGGTCTGTTTGAAACTTGTTTCAGGTCAAAATGGGTTCAAATGGTCAAATAAAGGATGTCAAACCCTAGAGAATATTTTTCTATAATTTTTAGAGGGTTTAGATGAATTTTATCCTGATTAGAATCTCAATTAATTAAGCAGATCTATTTTTAGGATTTCAGATATCTATTAATTCTTGAAATGCGTGAAAACCTATTTTTGTCTAGATGGATCCACTTATTAGACTTAAATGCATATTTGACCTTTAATAACCCCTGAAAAATCTCATGGTTATTTTGTATTCATGATATGATGGTAAAATTATAGTTTTAACCTGGTTTCCTCTTTAACTGTCAGAAATGATGTGCAGTGAATTATGGTCCTTTGGTGGTTATGTAGGAGCATTTATTAATGGAATATGACTAATTAAAGCTAGATATGACTGATGATGATGTTATCATTATTCAACGAATGACAAAAAATCCTCTGGTGGCTACCTTATCTACCTTGGGCAAAATCTCATTTCCTGGTCAATAAGAAAATAACAAATTGTGCCTCATTCGTCAACAGAATCCAAATGCAAAGCCTTAGCAGATACAACTACATAACTCATTTGGCTACGTTCATTGTTGCAAGAAATAAAAATCTCCACTTCATCACCTTCTATCGTATGTTGTGACAATATTGGAGCAACATATATTCAGTATTCCATGCTAGCACAAAACATATAGAGGTCAACTATTACTTTGGCAGAGATCAATTCTCTAAAGAACTCCTATTTGTCCACTTCATCTTCACAAAGGACCAACTTGCTAATATTATGACTAAACCTTTACCTAAGCCACAATTCCTTCACATCTGTGATTGACTCAAGACCCAATCTACAATCACATAGTACTTGTGATCAAGGGGGGCTATCAACAGAAGACTTCAAAGACCCAGTCACCCCAACAACTCCCATGATGAGGGACAAAAAGTACTCTCAATTAAAACTTCACAAAATACCTGATGGGTCTGGTTACTCGGTGTTTTGGCAAACCCGACTATTCGATTACTCAGCATCCTGGTGAATCCATCGGATTAGCATCCTGGTGGATCCAGCTAATCAAGGATTCACCGAATCCGACCTGATATCAAGGCCCGACAACCCGCCTAAGAATCCAGTTGACCGAATTTAAAATGAGCAAGTGTCTTGTCGGCATTAGCAATAACAGTCCGCGCCATTTGCCCACTTAAATGCTATTAATAGCCAAATTGCAGGAGAAGAGGTGAGGATCATGATATCCATTATGAGAGGTGATTTTGCATTATAAATACCAAGATGAGATAGATTTTGTTGTTTAAGCAGTCAAAAAGAGAAAAGTTAGAGTGATTGTACCACCTATGAATGCATAGTGAAATATTGGGAGCAACGCTCTCTCCCCAAATGTACACTTCTTTGGGTGGAACTAGGCCACCAATTCTCTGTGTGATTGCCCTATTGATTCTTTGAGTCAGACTCATACTATTAGGACCTCGATTAATTGGCACCGTCTGTAGGAAGCGTTTATTATCGTTACCACATTCTTTGTTCTGGAGCTTAAGCAATGGCTCCCACCACACATCACTCTTATCGTGCTAACCTTGAAAAATCTGGTCTGACAGAATCCAATGTCTCTGCATCTAGGAGACGCCATCAAGACGTAGGACCTAGCAAGGATAAGGCAGCGCAACCTAGCCTGCAACCTGAGCCTTCTCACCATGAGAATCCTTAAGGAGATCCTCTCCTCAAGATGCAAGCGAGATAGGAAAAGTATGAGGCCAAACTGACGCCCTTGAAGGTTGAACAGTAGTTGGTAGTCAGAAGGTTCAACCGGAGAGCCCCAGAACTCTAGTTCCACTGATGGCCAATTGAAATGGCATTGTGTGGTGGAGGAGGAAAATGCCCACCTGCGCAAACAACTCGAAAAGTTAAAATGCAAGCTTAGTAGTCAAAAGGGGGAGGTCCCTCCTAGGCCACCTCGAGCTCCCCCTCCACCTTTGTGAGAGTCGGAGGAGCAATCTGATGCCCACCCCATGGTGACTAGTGTTGAGATTGTAAAACGTAGATTTGTTAAGAAACACATTGTAGTATAGCGTGAATTATGACTCAAACAAAAATTAATAACAAGACGGTGAGTCCCAGTCGATCTCAGGGAGGCGTAGGATAGCGAAATTGATTTTGACTTTTTTCTTAAAATCATATTCCAATTTTGAGAGTGCGAGTAAAAGATGCGTTGGTCACGTTGTTGACACGTAAAACATGTGCATGAGTCAGATACATCACAAATGTGAATGTGTGTGTTTCGGTCCGCACAACCTCTATTATGCGATGGTGATTAGCAGAAAATGAATCTATCGCAAAATCATTAATATCCTTTGGAACCGACATGTTTATTGCAATATATATATATATGAAGCAGCAGAAAATGAATCTATCGCAAAATCATTAATATCCTTTGGAACCGACATGTTTATTGCAATATATATATATATATATATGAAGCAGGCAACTGATGATTTTTATTTCTTCCAAAATATTGTCATTACAATGGTTCTAGAGGAAAGCTTATACATGGAACTTGAAAATACTACTTCTAGCTAACAGAAAAGATATGCATGCATGGATCTAGGGTAGATTATGCTTGCATTCTTAGAGAGGGTACTACTACTACTACTACTAGCAAGATATTAATACAGAAATTAAAATATGAAGAACATTAATCTAGCTACTAGAAGTTAGGGCATTGGAGGTGGTCTCCAATGGCTGTGTGGCTAGTGGTGGTAGGAGGGGAAAGAGGGGAGCCAAGGTGATTGGTTGGCCTCTTGAGAATGTGGTGGAGGAGCTTCTTGGATCTTGGACTTCCAATGGTGGAGTGGAGGTGATGGTGGAACTTGCGGAGGGAGTTGTGAATATGGAGATGGCATCCAAGATTGGGGGTCCTTGGCCGTCCAAGGGAGCCCCTATATAGACTTGGAGGTGGGTCATCTAGAGAACTATGGAATTCTTTAGAAGAACCCCAAGGTTGGCATCAACTTTGGTTGGAAGTGGTCTTCTTAGATCCACTTCCTAAGGAGGTAGGTTGTGGACTCCTTGAAGACTATTTTTAGTCTTCAAGGTAGCGGCACTTGGAGGCCATTCTAGAATACTCTAGAGTGGATGGCCAAGTGGTGGTGGTGTGTGTGTGTGTGTGCATGAGTATGGGTGGTGGCTAGGTGGTCTAGGTTGAGTCCTATAGGCCTACGCAATTGGGTTTAGGTAGGTTTCTAAAAACTAGGTTCATAAAATCTAATACTAAAGTGATAAGTGCAATTAAACTCACCACAAGTTTAATTGAGTGGATGTGTGTGTAATTGAGAGAGAAAGTTCCCAATTAGGTTAGGCTTGAGTCAATTGGACTCTTACTGAGTCCAATTAGACTTGTGCTGGTTTAGATTTGAGCTTAATTGGACTCTATGAGTCCAATTGACTAGGTAGGGTGTAATTGACTTAGATCCAAGTCAATTGGTCTTAGTGAGAACCTAATTAGGTTCCTAGGAGAGCCTTAGGGTAGTGTACTAGGCTTAGGACACCTTAATTTAGGTTTCCTAGGGTGTAGGATGTTGGTGCTAGAGCACCACGATCATTTGTTTTGATGATAACAAAACACGTGTTATTTAACATTTGCAATTTGAGTCCTAGATTTCAGGTCAATTGCAAATGTGGACGTGTTTAGACGGAGTTCGAGCTCGCATCCAGGACGGATTGGAGAAGCTTGACGGAAAACAGAGGAGGTTCACGTGGAGAGAAAGATTGAAGATGGAAGGAAATGAAGAATAGGATAGATTTCCTTCTTTTGTACTTGTTGTATTTTTCGTTTCTTTTGTTGCTCTTTATTTCCTTAGATATTTCATGTTAAAGAGCCTCAAAGAACCCTAACAGTAGTCCTAGGAACACCGGCACAACCCTAGGATACTTAGGTTTTCTGTAGAATACTTAGAAAACCAATATAAGGTTCAAACAGACTTTCCAGACGTCTAATTCCCAAATCAGACGTCTGATAATGTATTTTAAGACGTCTGACTGTTGTTTCAGACGTCTGATAACTGTTAGGCTGGACATAGTTAGTTCTGTCTGATGAAATCAGACGTCCAGACCTTAGACCAGACATCTTAGGAGACGTCTGATGACTTTGCCAGACGTCTAATTAGTGGACCGTTGGCTGGCTTCGCAAACACTCTAGATATGACCGTTAGAGCCTTATCAGACGTCCATAGGACTGTCCAGACGTCTGATAAATGACCGTTTTGCCTCGGTTGACCCAAAATCTCTTCTCAGAGATTTTCTAGCCGTTGCAACGCTTGGAAATCAATTCCCACAGTAAAAGTAGGTTTCCAGACGTCCAGACATAGTGCCAGACGTCCTGTATGTCGTCTGATGGACTTGCGTAAAAACCCTGTTTAGATCTGATCCAAGTCAGGGAGAGACCCGCCCAAAATCAGACGTCTGACCTTCGAATCAGACGTCTTATAGTGAACTTCCAGACGTCTGATGCTAGAATTAGACGTCTGATAAGCCTGTCAGAATAATGATTGTTCCTGATTTCGGGCTGATTCACTTGGGCTTTGTTCCCAACGGCTATAGAACCTTTCTTAAGCCTTCCAAAGCCTTCCTAAGGCCTCTATAAATAGAGGGGAGCCTTTACACACCAAGACACACCTAGAGAGACCAAGATACACAAGAAACAATTTGTATTACACTTTCCACTCTCTTGTGTCCTAGCTAGCTCTTGCTCTCCAAGCTCAAGCACCATTCTCTTGAGAGCATCAAGCTGTTGCGCACCCGCTCTCCCGCCGTAGTTCACGAGAGCGAAGTTGCGCTGTCGCGTGGCTCACGCACCGCGTCATCGTCGACGCACTCCTTGCAAAGGGGAGTTTCCTAAATCCTATAGAAGCTTAGGTTTATTACTTTGTTGGCTCTATAGGTTTGTTGTTTATTTTACCTTTGTCTTTTGGTTGGGTATTCGCTTTGCGAATTCCCGTCTCCTTCGTGGGACAAAATCCTTCTCGTGGAGAGAAGGGGTTGAGGAACGCTACCCTCGTACTTGTAGCATGGTTGTACTGAGGTTGAATCACCCTCGTTTTAAAGTGATTCGTTTAGTGGATTTGATCAACTAGGTTGATCGGAAAATCCTAACTCGAGAGGGTTAGGTGGTGGTTTTCACCCGGTTTGGGTTTCCACCTAAAATTACTTGTGTATTTTGTGATTGATTTTTGTGAGATTGCTTTATATTTTATTTCTGCAATTTATCACGTCATCCCTCCTGGTAGGGACGAACCTTCATAGGATTGGGTTTAGGGGACTAAGAAATCAGGATCTAGGCTTGATTTCAAAAACAACAACTGGAGAGGGGTTTCAAATGTTTGATTTAAAGAACAGACGACTTATACATCAAAATCAGAAGTCTAAGTTTCTAGTCTGGATGTCCAATGATGAATCAGTGTGGAATTAAGGTTCTGTCTTGGATTTTTGCAAAAATTGGACATCTGACACCTTGTCTGGACATCTAATATTCCAGCAGATTGAGCTCTAGGTTCTACGGGTGGTATCTAAGGGGCCTGGACATCCAGCATCCTACTTGGACGTCCAGAGATGGGCTAGAAGATGGGTTTTGAGATGTTTTAGGCTAAGGTGACCTAATCTAAGGGTTGCTAAGGTTTGGGAAGGTGTCTAAGACTGTCCTAAGGCTAAGGAAGGTCCTATGTTCTTCATAATTTAGCTCAAACATTAAAATCCTACAAGTAATGTAGTATACCTCTTCCCTTCATTATGTCTTCATCTTGAGTGGTTTTATTCCCACCGCTTCTACTCCAACTTTGTCCTTTTCCCTGCTTCAAATCCAGCTTCAGGCCATCTCCTAAGCTTTTCTTGCCTACAACCCAAATAATATACTAATTAGTACAGTATTATAGCATGATTATCTAAGTAAAGCAGGAAAGATGCAATGTATGCTACTAATGCATGAATTATACTACAATTATGCTTAGTTCTAACTAAATTCAGGTCTTTTAAGTCCTATGATTGCTGCATAATCAACTAGCAAGGGAGGCTCCTTGCCCAAGATCGTCCAGCAAGTCCCCTGGGAGATGAGGGGCATATGCCCATGGACGTATGTCACTACATACCCCTTCAGAGAAGTGGTAATGACAGTCCCTCTATCGGAAAAATTTAAGCATCCTGTCATGGCACACTACGACAGGACAGCAGACCCCAACAGCTTTGCGGGGAGCTTTCGTCAGATGATGCTCATCCATGGCCACCCTGATAGAGTACTTTGTCGGGTATTCCTGTCATATCTCTCCGGCATGGCTCACGAATGGTTCAATGACCCACCAGCAGGGTAAATTATTTGCTTCCAGGACTTGGTAGACAAGTTTTGCCAATACTTTGCAAGGCAGCAGCGGGTCCGAGACTACCTGAAAGACTGTTGGAGATCTAGTGGTGAAAAGTTGAGTCTTTCCAATCCTATCTCGATCAATTCAAGACTCAGTACTTCAAGTGCAAAAGGCCTCATGATGCCATTACCATATAGTACATTAAGTCAGGTCTCTTGACCCAAAGGTTTTGGTATGATATTGATGATTTTTCGTGGAGAGACATGGCAGAACAATGGGACCGAGTCATGAGGTTTATGGAATAAGATGACTTGTTTTGCTCTCGTAGCCAGTTGGCAGATGGATATGGGGATCAATTCTATTCCCCTGATGAGAAGAAAACCCTAGGAGAGGCTGCCCCTATATCCATTTGGGGTGGTGGCCTCTTCAATCAACGGAAGGCAAACTTCTAGGACCAAAGGAATGAAAGGTCCAATAAAGGTTGGAATAACGGGCCCCACCAACCTAGGCAAGACTTTTTGAAGAGTACACTCCCCTGGCCGTGAACTAGGTGAATGTGTTGGCGGAGGTGTGGTCCATTGATAAAGGCCTCTTACCCTTGCCAAAGCTTCTCAAGAAGAAGGCTGACTTAAGGCCTTATTGAAAGTATCACTGAGCCTGAGGACATGCTACGGAGGATTGCCAGGATCAACATGACCAAATTGAATCTTAGATCCGACAAAGCAACTTGGCACATTTCGTTAAACAAAATGAAAGTCAAGACAAGGGCAAGGGACCCATGGAGGGTCCAAAAGAATACCACAGGGAGAAGCTTCAACAGCTTCAGGGAGTAAATGTAGTATTCCTAACAGACGAGAGTTCGGCTAAATCCACATATCACCAGGGTGAGCTGGGAGTCTCCCGATAGCTCCCACCTATGGAATATCATTGGCAAGTTCTGGCGACGATGGTAGTACAACCCCAGGACACCTGTGCACTTAATCTTCTACCTACATCAATAGTTGAGAAAGTGGAAGTCATTTTTGGAGTCAACACTCCTTGTCCACAAACTGCTCAAGTTAAAGGGGGGCCTATAGGAGTATTCCCTACCCTTCAATGGAGGGAGAGGAATACTGTCAGACAAGCGGCATCAACACTCTTCTCCACCTTACTGGATCCGCTAGCCCATACGGATCCCCTCCTCATGACTCTCTCGTTGGCAGGGCAACTTCAGCCTAGTCTCCTTGTGGATGAAGGTAGTGTGGTTGACATCTTGTTCCTCAAGACACTATTAAAGTTTGTATTTAAAGAAGAACACCTTTCCTCCTCAGCCCACCCGGTGGTGGGACTTGGGAACCATAAGGTGATGCCTAAGGGAGAGATTAGTTTACATATGTCTATCTGCAATGGGGACAATCATTGGAATCGAACGGCCACATTTGGTGGTAGCATTTGACGGCATCATTGGCCGCCCAACAACCCACGCCTTTCTAGTGATCCCCTCTTCATATTTCCAATTTATG
This sequence comes from Thalassia testudinum, assembly GCA_037157565.1. Lineage (NCBI taxonomy): Eukaryota > Viridiplantae > Streptophyta > Magnoliopsida > Alismatales > Hydrocharitaceae > Thalassia > Thalassia testudinum. The sequence continues at coordinate 60,424,875 of JAZHRO010000019.1, read as the reverse complement.
CTCTTTTGCACTCCTTGTGGAGTGGGAATAGTGCACGTGGATCAATCCATTGGGTGCAAGCTTTTGCAAATCGCGCTAGAGCAATCCATGGAGACAAGGCCCCCAAAACTATAGAAACAGGGGAAGAGGAGCCAGATCCAAGTGATTTAGCAAGAAGTGGGTCCGACCAACGCCCCAGCGGCTTCAAAAGTTCAGTCAGGCTCTTCAGCTATGGCCATACAGTTATATCTTGACGTAAAGGACAAGCTCATTCGAGTTGGAGTGGACCTTGATCCCTCTGAAGTCCATGAATTACTGCTCTTATTAAGGGCCAATGTGGATATATTTGCTTGGTCTGCCAATGACTTGCTGGGGGTCGATTCATCTCTAATTTAGCACCATCTCAATATGCAGGTGAATGCCCAAGTGGTGAAATAAGTTCGCCGGCATAAATCAGCAGAGCAATGGCAGACAATTGATGCAGAGGTGAAAAAGCTTCTGGAGAACAGATTCACTGAAAAATCCCTATACCCTGCATGGCTATCCAATGTAGTCATGGTCAGTAAGACAAACGGCAAGTGGCAGATGTGTGTAGACTTCACAAACCTGAATGAAGTCTACTCCAAGGATGAATTCCCCTTGCCAAGGGTCGACACTCTTGTGGATTCATGCAGTAGCTAATCTCACATATCTTTCCTGGATGCCTACAGTGGATACCACCAGATAAGTTTAGCTTAAATAGACAGACCTCATACTTCATTCATAACTGATAGGAGTCTACTTCAATATAGAGTCATGCCCTTTGGCTTAAAAAATGCTGGAACAACTTACCAGCGCCTTGTAAATGTGATTTTTTCTCACATAATTGGAAAATAATTTGAGGTGTAAATCGATGACATGTTAGTGAAGGGATTGAATTTCCCTCAATATCTGGCAAATCTCATCGAGGTGTTCCATGTCATGAGGAACACTTGACTTCGCTTGAATCTTGAGAAGTGTGTTTTTGACGTTTCCTCAGAAAAGTTTTTAGGATTTTTGGTCTCTAACCGTGGAACAGAGGCTAATCCCAACAAGATCTAGGCGATCATGGCTCTGACGCAGCTAAACACTCTAAAAGGAATACAATTGTTAGTTGGTAAGATTGCCTCTATAGGTCGTTTCTTGTTTCGATCTTCCTATAAATGTCTTCCATTCTTCGAGTGTATTAAAAAGGACAAAGGCTATACAGTTGCCCATTGGACCCCCCATTGCTAGAAGGCTCTGGAGGAGGTAAAGAACGTCCTTCAATGCCCTCCAATTCTGATGACCCCTAGGGCCAGGGAATCTTTATTCCTCTATGTTACAACCCGGTTCCCAAATCCTTATAGGACCCGAGACCGGCTTGCCTTGACTAATCCCAAGACCCAGTTGTCCAACAAGAAATAACCAAAAAGCAGGAAAAATAATCCACATTCACATATGCAATATAACTAAGCAGTAAAACATACAAGCAGTAAGGGAAAGTAAAAGCTGCTATTCCAGTACATACCACCACAACAACAGGAACAACAGAAACGAAAGCAATGGTAACAAGAACAGTAGCTAAAAGTCTGAAACTCACAACAACAGTAAAGAGGGTACAACAAAGAGTGCAGAAAACTATGGCTGGGCTCGACTGGGCCCAGCACCTTCCACAGCTAGAAGCTCGGGCTGCTCAACTCTTGGACCTGAATAATGTTATGAAAAAGACGGAGTCAACGAACACTGAGTAGAGTGGTAACTATACTATCTAAAGCAGTAAAAGTACAGGTTTAATTATTTTTTCTAGTCATTTTACTTTACATATAATTCCTTTTCACTCCTTTTCGTTAACTTTCATATTTCTTGATCTTGCATGTTCCTCGTGGGAACGATCTTGATTGTAGTATTTTCCAAAGAGTAGAAGGTACACATGGTGCTCTCCTGATCGGGAGAGTCTCCCGTGGTAGTCCTACACTCATTCAACCACCCCGAGATCTTTGTCAGATGTAGCAGTGACTACCGCGTGCACAATAAGCGCACGGGTAGCTACCCCGCACTTACACACGGTCAGTCATTTCCGTTAGTGGGTACACCCAAAGTACAACACATAACAGTATAGGGCCTAACCCTCTTAGAAATAGGGGTCTAGCCCCCTCAGAACCAACAGGGGTCTCGCCCCTCCACAGTCCGCGCACCCTCGTCCGACTACCCCGGTTTGCCCAGAGGGCCTAACAAGTCGGTGTAGGGTGGCTAGCTGAACCCCGAGCCCCGTGGGGTGGCTAGCTCCCTCCCTACACTAGTAGCTCGCCTCGGTACCGTGTACATGAGGGCCAACAGGTGTAGAGTGGCCAATCCTAACCCCAGGTCCTAACCCAAGGGCGGCTAGCTCTGCTCTACACAAAAGGGGACAGTCGCTTTCCTTGGTACCACGTACTCAAGGGCCAGCACACTTCCCACCCACATTCCAGATTTTCCATCTAACCACAGGAGCTCTACTTCTATCTCCCCGTAGGGTTCATGCTCATGTCCACCACATTATTCAGATCTAGATTTCATCCTTCACAATTCAGTTCTCGTTTATATACCAGTAGCTCGTATTTCCATAATTTAATGCATGCAACTAATGATTTCACAGGTAACTATTCAGTTATCTCAGGCAGATCATATTCTAACAGGCAGCTCATACTTATTTACAGGCAATAGCTAATAGTTTAACTTGTTCATGTATACAAAAACAATCATGTAGAATAATTGGTTCAATCATTTCTCTATCCTACGGTTCATGCTGTAGTTTCCCTACCAGGAGGGGGTGACGTAATAATTGCGGAAATAAATATAAACAATCTCACAAAATAGACAATCACACAAGTACACAAGTATTTTTAGGTGAAAACCCAAACCGGGTGAAAACCACCACCTAACCCTCTCGAGTTAGGATTTTCCGATCAACCAAGTTGATCAAAATCCACTAAGCGAATCACTTTAAACGAGGGTGATTCAACCTCAAATACAACCACGCTACAAGTGCGAGGGTAGCGTTCCTCAACCCCTTCTCTTCACGAGAAGGATTTTGTCCCTCAAAGGAGACGCGAATTCGCAAAGCGAATACCCAACCAAATAACAAAGATAAAATAAACAAGTAATCCTATAGAGCCAACAAAGTAATTTTTAAAGCTAAGCTTCTATAGGAATTAGGATGCTTCCCTTTGAAAGGAGTGCATCGACGACGCGGATGCGTAAGCCACGCGACAGTGCAACTTCGCTCTCGTGAACTACGGCGGGAGAGCGGGTGCGCGAAGGCTTGATGCTCTCAAGATGTAGAACTTGAGCTTTGAGAGCAAGAGAGACACAAAATGGTAGAAAGTATGTTCCTTAGGTGTGTCTAGTGTTTCTTAGATGTGTGTTTGTGTGTCAAAGGCTCCCCTCTATTTATAAAGGCCTTAGGAAGGCTTTGGAAGACTTAGAAAAGCTTCCATAGCCGTTGGGTGCAAAGCCCAAGTGAATCAGCCTGAAATCAGGAACAATCATTGTTCTGACAAGCTTATCAGACGTCTAATTCTAGCATCAGACGTCTTGAAGATCACTTTAAGACATCTGATTTCAAGGTCAGACGTCTGATTTTGGGCGGGATCCTTCCTGACTTGAATCAGATCTAAACAGGGTTCTTGTGCAAGTCCATCAGATGACATGCAGGACGTCTGGCACTATGTCTGGACGTCTGGAAACCTACTTTTTCATGGGAATGGATTTGCAACGGCTACAAAATCTCTGAGAGGAGATTTTCGGATCAGTCGAGGCAAAACGGTCAATTATCAGACGTCTGGAAAGGCCTAAGGATGTCTGATAAGGCTCTAACGGTCATATCCTTGATTGTCTGGTAAGAGCCAACGGTCCACTAATTGGACGTCTGGCAAAGTTATCAGACGTCTCCTTAGACGTCTGGTCTAAGGTCTGGACGTCTGATTTCATCAGACAGAATTAACTTGTCCAGCCTAAATGTTATCAGACGTCTGAATCAACAGTCAGACGTCTTAAAACACTTTATCAGATGTCTGATTTGGGAATTAGACGTCTGGAAACTCTATTTTCTAAGTTCTCTACAGAAAACCTAAGTATCCTAGGGTTTTGCTGGTGTTCCTAGGACTACTGTTAGGATACTTTGAGGCTCTTTAACATAATTTTCTAAAGAAATAAAGAGCAAGAAAATAACGACAAATGTACATGAAAGGAATAAAATGGAATTCTATCATATTCTTCTTGTCCTTCTATCTTCAATCTATCGCTCCTCGCGAATCCCCTCTGTTCTCCATCAAGCTCCTCCAATCCGTCCTGGATGCGAGCTCGAATTCTGTCTAAACACGTCTACATTTGCAATTGACCTGAAATCTAAGACTCCAAGTGCAAATGTTAAATAACACGTGTTTTGTTATCATCAAAACAAATGATCGTGGTGGTCTAGCACCAACAATCTCCCCCTTTTTGATGATGACAAATCGTAAATAATAATGCAAAAAAAATCCTCCCCCTTTTTGACATTATCAAAAATATTTAATTGATTTCCTATAACTCCCCCTTAAAACATGCTCTTCTATAAATTTCTTTTAACAAAGGTGATGTCCTCCCCCTTTTCTTTTCTTTTTTTTTTTATAACAACAGGATAGCTATTATTTTTCTCCCCCTTTCTAAAGGAAATTTAGCTACCTTATATCCCCCCCTTAAAAATTGACAATTAGCTTATAATTTTTTAACTCCCCCTATCTAAATGCTAATGATAAAAAGATAGGGTGAAGAATTTTTACCTCACCTACCATGGCCAATAAAATGGCCCGAATGGTGGTGGATGCCACATCGGATGGGGCTCCCATCCGTAGCTTGGAGGCCCGGGCATTGGCGCCGGTCTCCAATCTGGTGGTCGACGTGCGGCGGGTCCGTCGCTTGTTCGTCATCTCGTCGGTCTTCTTGTTCTCCTCCTTGGTCTACTCCTTGGTTCTCCCAACTTGAGTTGACCAGCCTTTAGTTTGTAGGTCCAGTCCTTTGTGTTGTAGTTATCCCTGAACCCTACAAAACAATATTCCAAATTTTTCTTCGGTATCCAAGTGAGCTTGGATCCGGATCCATTAGCGGGTCTCCTTGACGGAGATCCTTTCTCAACCTTAGGGCTATATAGGTTATCTACCCTATTCATCAATTTATTTGATTTCTCCCTAAGACATGCAAGTTCATTTTCTATAATATTCATCGTAGTCTTTAAATCAGAAATTTCTAACTTTAAACTATCATTTTCCTCAATCAATTTATTATTTTCATTGATGAGGTTTTGATTTTCTAATAATAGGTTATCAATTCTAGGACTAGCTTCTATGTCCTTAAGTTATTTTTCTAACCTATCATTTTCATTTTTAAGAAAACTAAGGTTCTTTTTAATGCTTTTGTTTTCTATTCTTAATGATTTACTAACATCAAATAATTCATTAAAAGCTTCTTGTAAGTTATAACTTACCTCGTTGTCTGAGTCGCTTCCGCTTTCGCTGTCGCTTCCTCTGGCCATGAAACCGAAGCAAGCGGTTTCTTCTTCTATGGACTTTTCTTCTTCTTCCTCCTCCGATCTGGAATCGTCCCAAGTGGCTTGGAACGCCTTCTTCTTAGATCTCTTTTCCTTTTCCTTCTTCTTCTCCTTTTTGAGAAGAGGGCACTCTGGTCGTAGGTGCCCTTTCTCGTTGCAGTGGTAGCAACGTCTCAGGCTTTCCTTCTTCTCCTTTTTCTCTTTCTTTAATTCCCTACAAAACTTGGAAAATCTTTTAAGTAAAATTCTAAAGTCTTCGTCGTCGGAACTTACCTCGCTATCCGATGCGGCTCTGAGGGCGAGAGTCTTCTTCGGTTTAGGCTCCGGTGTATCCTTTTTCTTCTGCTTCAACTTTGTCTCGTAGGCCATTAGATTGCCTAGGAGATCTTCCATGTTGAGCTCCTCCACTTCGTTCGCCTCCTCGATGGCGGTGACTTTCTGTTCCCATTCTGATCCAAGGGAACGAAGAAGCTTCCCTTGAAGCTCCCCCTTGATGAAAGTCTTCCCTAAAGGTTTCAAGTTATTTACAATGAGAGTGAACCTAGTGTTCATCTCACTTAAAGACTCGTTAGGTTTCATAGAAAAGCATTCAAATTCTTGAGAAAGTAAATTTATTTTAGAAGTTTTTACCTTAGAGGTACCTTCATGAGTTACCTCGAGTGTGTGCCAGATCTCGTATGCGGTGGCGCATTGCGAGACTCTATTGAACTCCTCAGAGCTAAGTGCACAGTAGAGGGCGTTCATGGTCTTCGCGTTCAAAGAGAGTTCACGAATTTGTTGCTGCGAGTAGCCTCCCGCAGGTTTCTCTGGGATCTCAAATGGCGTCTCGCACCTAGCCCAAATCGTGAAGTCATTGGCTTGAAGCCAAGTCTTCATCTGCAGCTTCCAGTAGGGGTAGTTGCTCCCGTCGAAGAATGGCAGACGGGACGTGGACTGCCCCTCGGAGATTCGGATGGCTGATGTGCTTCCCTCCATTTAATCTCTTGCCGGGTGTTACTCCGATCTCGCAAGAACCTACTCTGATACCAACTATAGTTTCCCTACCAGGAGGGGGTGATGTAATAATTCCGGAAATAAATATAAACAATCTCACAAAATAGACAATCACACAAGTACACAAGTATTTTTAGGTGGAAACCCAAACCGGGTGAAAACCACCACCTAACCCTCTCGAGTTAGGATTTTCCGATCAACCAAGTTGATCAAAATCCACTAAGCGAATCACTTTAAACGAGGGTGATTAAACCTCAAATACAACCACGCTACAAGTGCGAGGGTAGCGTTCCTCAACCCCTTCTCTTCACGAGAAGGATTTTGTCCCTCGAAGGAGACGGGAATTCGCAAAGTGAATACCCAACCAAATAACAAAGATAAAATAAACAAGTAATCCTATAGAGCCAACAAAGTAATTTTTAAAGCTAAGCTTCTATAGGAATTAGGATGCTTCCCTTTGAAAGGAGTGCGTCGACGACACGGATGCGTAAGCCATGCGACGGCGCAACTTCGCTCTCGTGAACTACGGCGGGAGAGCGGGTGCGCGAAGGCTTGATGCTCTCAAGATGTAGAACTTGAGCTTTGAGAGCAAGAGAGACACAAAATGGTAGAAAGTATGTTCCTTAGGTGTGTCTAGTGTTTCTTAGATGTGTGTTTGTGTGTCAAAGGCTCCCCTCTATTTATAAAGGCCTTAGGAAGGCTTTGGAAGGCTTAGAAAAGCTTCCATAGCCGTTGGGTGCAAAGCCCAAGTGAATCAGCCTGAAATCAGGAACAATCATTGTTCTGACAAGCTTATCAGACGTCTAATTCTAGCATCAGATGTCTTGAAGATCACTTTAAGACGTCTGATTTCAAGGTCAGACGTCTGATTTTGGGCGGGATCCTTCCTGACTTGAATCAGATCTAAACAGGGTTCTTGTGCAAGTCCATCAGATGACATGCAGGACGTCTGGCACTATGTCTGGACGTCTGGAAATCTACTTTTTCATGGGAATGGATTTGCAACGGCTACAAAATCTCCTAGAGGAGATTTTCGGATCAGTCGAGGCAAAACGGTCAATTATCAGACGTCTGGAAAGGCCTAAGGATGTCTGATAAGGCTCTAACGGTCATATCCTTGATTGTCTGGTAAGAGCCAACGGTCCACTAATTGGACGTCTGGCAAAGTTATCAGACGTCTCCTTAGACGTCTGGTCTAAGGTCTGGACGTCTGATTTCATCAGACAGAACTAACTTGTCCAGCCTAAATGTTATCAGACGTCTGAATCAATAGTCAGACGTCTTAAAACACTTTATCAGACGTCTGATTTGGGAATTAGACGTCTGGAAACTCTATTTGAACCCTATATTGGTTTTCTACGTTCTCTACAGAAAACCTAAGTATCCTAGGTTGTGCCGGTGTTCCTAGGACTACTGTTAGGGTACTTTGAGGCTCTTTAACGTAATTTTCTAAGGAAATAAAGAGCAAGAAAATAACGACAAATGTACATGAAAGGAATAAAATGAAATTCTATCCTATTCTTCTTGTCCTTCCATCTTCAATCTATCACTCCTCGCGAATCCTCTCTGTTCTCCATCAAGCTCCTCCAATCCGTCCTGGATGCGAGCTCGAATTCCGTCTAAACACGTCTACATTTGCAATTGACCTGAAATCTAAGACTTCAAGTGCAAATGTTAAATAACACATGTTTTGTTATCATCAAAACAAATGATCATGGTGCTCTAGCACCAACACATGCCACATCCTAGGTTTCTAGTTGGCTAATTCCACAGATACATTCTTATTTAATAAGATTAACAGGGGTATATCACTCTACCAAACAATCCGGGAGTACTGGGGGCTCGAATCGCTGACCCAGGCGTCTCTGCGAGCCCCAGACACGCAGTAGGTCAAAGTCCTATACCAAGGAATACATCACAAAGGAAGATTAAGAATAGTGTATAAAAGTTTCTAATACGTAGAGAAACTCACAAGGAAACTACAGATACTTCATTTTCGTAAAACGGATCCCGATCGGACCCCAAACGGGTCAAAAATGTGTCTATTGACCAAAATTAGACGTATGGAAACAAGTCTAGACGTCTTAAAAGTTACAGAATCTCACGTCAAGTTCCTGTGGTGCCCTCAGATGTCCAGGACTCCCCTACGATCATCTGAAAGCAGTTTTAGATGTCAGACAACTCCTTTAGTCGTCTAGAAGCACCTCCGGTCGTCTGATGAGCTGTTCAAACGTCTGAAAGTGCGTGGAAAGGCATTTTGCACACCTCCCCAAGGCTGCTCCTGTGTACGACAAAGCAGCCACCCTATATTAGCCAAACATATCTTCTGCGGTGCGACCTGCATGGCCGTAACCGCAAAGAGAACGTACCTTCACGATAAAGGTGCTTTCAGATGTCTGGTCTTGACTGCAGATGTCTAGACACTCAGCCAGTCGTCCGGACTCTACTCCAAACGTCTGATACTAGAAAAATTCCAGTATCAGACCGCGCTTCCAGTGCTCCTCGCCGCGCTCCACCGCATTTCTCCTCGCTCCGCCGCAGCTCCAACTACTGTAGGTGGTCGAGGACGACGCTCCAGACTCCCTCCTCCTCCCGCACGCATCACGATGGTCGTGCGAGCTTTGACGAGCTTCCACGAAGCTCTTGACCTCGGCACCTCCTCATTCTCACGCACTCTCCTCCTCGCTCTCACGGGTCAGTCGCACGCAAACTTAGGATGGTCAAAACCTGGAAAAAGAAAGTAAGAAAAATGATGGATTACCTCCCATCAAGTGCTATCTTCAACGCCATTCAGCTGGGCGTGAAGGTATGCACAGAAGATGAACAATCGTGTAAGTAATTAGACACTTGGATGCTCACAAAAAATGTGTCTTCTTATGGATCCCTAGAAAGTTGAGTGGAAGAAAAATAGGGATCAAAATATGATGGAAAATGATAGGTGTAACCCGAGTTTGGCCATGGCTTTAATTCAAGATGAGTGCCAAACTCGAGCTAGTTTGATGGTAGGTCCAAGTGAGAGGGGGTGGAATAGGAGTGATGAGAGGTAGGTGGGGTTAGTGTGCAAGGGTTGATGATAACGTCATCATCAGCCATATCTAGCTTTATTTAGTCATATTTCATCACTAAATGCTCCTACATAACCGCTAGAGAACCCTAAAGCACTACAAATCCATTCTGAGGGAAATATAGTAAAATAGGGGTAAAGCTGCAGTTTTAACAGCATATCTCAAATGCAGTGCAATCATAGGATTTCTCTAGGGATTAATTAAGGGTCAAATGGTCTTAAGAGTCTAACAAGTGGGTTAGTACAAATAGAAAAGGGTTTTCATGTGTTTTGTGAATTAAATGATTTCCGAAATCTTAAAAATAAACCCACTTAATTAATTGAGGTTCCATTCAAAATAAAATTCACATAAACCCTCTAAAAATCATAGAAAAATATTCTTTAGGGTTTGGTACCTTCAATTTGGCCATTGAAACCCATCTTGACCAAAATAGAGCCACAGACAGACTTTTTCCCTAATTCAGGTAATTATACAATTTCTCCACTCAAATCTAGTCAAAACCAAAATCTAACTTCACCATTGGATTCCTTGGATCCAAATTAGGTTTGTACCAAAATTTGGGCCCAATATGAGATTATCTTGACCTAGTTTGCAAATTGGTCCTATCTGAGTCTTTTCTCTCACACACACATGCCCCTAACTTTTGAACTCCCTACAAATAGGCCCCTATCTTTATCATCGTACTTTATGAAAAGGTCCTTGCACCATTTTTGGAAAGTCCAACCTCCACCGTTGAGTTTCGAGCGAGGTTTTCTCGCTCGATTCTCAATCAATCAATCCCAGATTTGAAACGAAGATTCCTTAGGAAATTGCCTTCCAAATGAGCCCATCTAGGGATCCAAACGAGCTCAAGTGAAGCTTGAAGCTCTCTTTGGCACCTGCAGCTCCAGGCACCACCTCCAAGTGACGTGGAACACTACTAGGCACACGCCTAGGTCTCGAATTGGGGGAGATATCCTCAACAGCCACTACAATTCGACAGAGTCCCTCCTGCAAACGCTCGCGCGAGGAAGGTGGGACATTTAGTCCCACCTCGGAAGTGCATGAAGCAACGTAGCCACTTAAATTATTTTTCTACCTAGGGCTTATCGCCTCAGACACAAGGGGGTGAGGCCCCCACTCACACAACACTTGCCTCCCCCGTGACACTGCTTACGCGGGTCTGGCGCTCACCCGATTACCCGCCTAAGCCTACTCTCACACCTCAGTTGCTATTCATGGACGGCAGCCCTGGTCCCGGGCGCACGTATACCCGTTTACCCGGTAACCCGAACATTGGCCTTGGGAAGACAGGAAAGGAGGAAAACCCAGAGAAAGAAAGGAAAGAGAGTGTAGGGGTAGGGGGTTTTGCTCACTTGAGAGTCTGCTGGCACTTAGTCGCTGGAGGGATTGCCTCCCTCTGTGCCTGAAGAACAAAAGCCAAAGAGAGAAAGAAGGTAGAAGAGGCACACAGAGAAGAGAAGAAAGAAGTCAAGGCATAAGAGAAGAGGAAGAAGAAGTACTGTCTCTTCTTGGCACTGTAGCAAGACACTTAAGCCATCTGTTTGAGTACCATATTGTCTGATGAAGTGTACTGTGCACTAAAGTTTGCATGGTTGAAACTGTTCATTTATTTAGATGATTAAGCAATTATTATACATATATCTAAGCTAATAATTGGTGATTCAAATCACCATTATTTTATCTTAGATGACTTTTTGCCTCAATAGATTCTTGATATACTCATGTGCTACATTGAATATTAGTTTTAAGTAATTGTAATCATTAATTGTACTCATTTACATTATTTATTGAGATTAGTGATTAAATACCTATTTGCTCCTAGCGAACGGCCTCGGACTTTCAACTTCGAGTATAAATTTTATTTGTTTTCAAGCGATTTCGACCTATACTACGATGCAGTATTTAAAACCTCGATCTCGCTCGTAAACATTTTGGTGTTGTTGCCTGGGAGCAATGCGTAATTCACCTCTATTCTCTGCATTATTTGATTATATTTGAGCATTTATTTGCCCTGTTTGCTTTCTTGTGATTTTGCGAGGTACTTCACGAGGAGATCTTCCGAGAAAAACAGCCATGCCAAGGCAGGTAAGTTCTCTATTCTTCCTTAATCAACCTCCAAATCGTGGGAGGAAAAAAAGGAAACAATCAATTAGGAATCACCTACTTTATTTCTCATAGTAATTATCATTTAAAAGGCAAGCTTCCTGATTTGCAAAAATTTTTTTAATCTAATTGAAGATTGAGGCGATTTTGTTTAGAATTCCCTATCCCAAATTTCCTGTGCCTATTAGGGATCACGCTTAATTTCTGATCATCTTGGACTACTCACCTTCTTGTTTGAGTCCAAGATGTACATATTGAGATCAAATTGGATGCAGAATAGAGCCAATTAGGGTTTCAATTTTAGGATTCTTGGAGTTCTAGTTCACACTTACCAGCATAAAAGGAAACAAACCCACCTGCATTTTGTGTACCACCCAAGCCCTTGGTTGAAAAGATCTAATCAGCAAAAACCCTAAAATCAGGCTCTAATCTCACTTGAACCCTAAAATCCTTGGACCTAATAACCTAAGAGTCAATCAAGGTGATTTCTAGGTCTTGACCAAGATCTCATTCTGCCATCTTTAGGGCAGGTCAGGTGAAGTTGGTCTACATTGTAGGCCAACCAACTTCCAAATTAGGTCACAAGTTGAATTAACTTCTAATCAAGTGAAATTAAATGCACAAATTAGGACATAAAATTGGTAGACTTAAGGTCTTAAGTTTGTACATTCCGGTCCACCTGGACCCTCAGTGACAAGGAAGGTCGAGTGGGGAAACCTTGTAACCCGTGGGAACGCTCTACCGTGTAGGGATCTTTGCGGGGCTCTCCCTTCCTGGCTACCCAGGTAATTCTCGCGTGTGCAAATTTCTGATTCATCGGTATCATCCACCTAGAAATTGCCTTAGTCATCTAAAAATCTTTGGATGCCTTGACTGGGTCAGAAATTCACATCTAGTCCCTCATCCCTTCTATTTAGAACACATACACAGATCATCTTAGGGATTTCTTTCAGATCTGATCAACTTCAATTTGAACTTGAGTTTTGATTCTACATCCTGATTCCACCATCTGATTAAAAAATGCAACCTGACATGTTAGCAGACCCATCTGAGGATATACAGGTTAATGTGTCAAACACAACAACACTCATTTCAGAACAAGCACAGCTGATTTTGACACAACTAGAAAACGGGGCAACTTGGGATGTTCTCATGCCAAAATACCGGGAAATTGAGAGATGGCATAATGGTGAGTATATCTTGTGTAGATTTAAGACATCACCATGGAAAGTACACCGAGATGACCTTGAAAGAAGAGACAAGATAATGTAGATGTTGAAACGTGTTATCAATCATAGGCATCAGTACACCCTTGCGACATCTTGGATTAACCAGCACAATCTCCCAAATCCCGGGTTTGATAATCAAGCTTGTTATGGACCCCCAACCCAAAGGAATTCCAATTCAAATTTCATAGCAATTGACATACCTGATCTTGAAATTGATGGGGAGGATCCAATTGCAGGTGATCACGATTTTAAGCCATCCCTAGAGATACAAAAGACTGGTTCACGAAGATTTGATTTCCCAGACACCTATGGTGATGAGATTAAGTCAGAACCTCTCGAGGGCATAAATTCCACTCCTTATTCTGATAAGGTGGTCCTTGAGGACAATTCTGACATCCCTGTAGAGCCTAGCCTAGATTCTAATGATCCAACCCACACCCTTAACCTAGAATCTAGATCTGAGCCTTATTGGGAGGATTACAAGGCCTCATGTAATGTGAATCAGATTTTGAATTTGGATTATGATTCTGGGCCTTTATTTGAAGAATGCACCTCTCCAACCTCCTCAGAAACACAGATTGATTTTTCGGAAGACATGACAATCTATGATACAGAAATCGAGGAGTTGGACGAGTTGGGACTTGATGGGGTCTTCCCTACCACCAAGAACCCGAGCCCAAACCCAATAGGGACACCTTTTTGAGCTCAGAATCTGAAACTATGTTAGACCCAAGTCAGGTTGCTGATTGTCCACATCTTGATTTATTCTATGGTGGAACCTCTGATTCAGAATCAGATTTAGGACATGATTCTCACAAGTTCTCTGACGATATTGAATCTTACTCTGATATCAGAGAACTATTGTTTCCTAATGATTACGAGCCAATCTACGACCTCAGCATCCACGACCCATCTTTTGATTCTGACACTGAGGTCAATGATTTGAAAGAAAACACCTCTTCTACACATGCAGAACCTTCCCAAACCTATTTTCAACCTCGACCCACAACCGAACTCAATTTCTACTCTGATTATCCTCTCAATGAGCCAGTTGCACATGATTCTCCTCCACATTTCAATCGGGTTTCAGACATCAATCAGACTACAAATCACACCCCATCCTTCTCTAATCACCCTCGTAGGGATCTCACTCCACTGATTCATTCTCTTTTGAGGATCCCTACTCTGATCAGGCTGATTTGACTCAACCAAACCCTAGCTATACACTTCCACATCCTTTTAAGCTCCACAGTATCTGGTGGGCACCGCATCTACTGATTCACATCTATCAACCCGCCAGATTGATTGGGTTTGGGCTGCATCATCAGCCTACTGATCTGAACAAGCACCTGGTTGGACCAACCAGGCTATTGATCAAGGTGTTTGTTCTACAAATTCATCTAATTTGACCACTCCTCCATACTATTTTCTACTCGACTGAAGGTATTAAATTTAGCGCTTAAAGGGAGGCAACCCATCATTCCAAAAACCTGAGATCCTTCTGATTATCCTTTTATACTTCACGTCTATTGCACTTTGAGTTCGGTGTTAAAATAGTCGATCCCACCTTTGGTACTCATACTAGGGCTTGAAATCGTCCGCAACAGTCATCCCAACCCGTTCGCCCACCCAATTATCCTGATCTAATTCCTAAACCCTAACTGTTTCATACCCTCCGTTTACAATGAGGACATTGCAAAACATAGGCATGGGAGGTGTTAAAGTGCAAACATAAAAAAATTCACAGTTCTGAAGGGTTCTCACAAAAAAAATACATATTCCAAAAAACCAAAAAAATTGAAAATTGAAAAAGAACAAAAAAATTGGAGAAAGGGGAGGAAATTTTGAAAGAATTAAATGCAAATTATTCTTGAGAAGAGGAAAAAAGAGGAGGTGATTTTGAAATGTCAAAAAGGAGTAATAATTTGAAACAAAAGAAAGAGTTACTCATTAGTAAAAGATTATGGAATCTACTTAGTTCTAGACCAAATCAAAAGAAAGAAATAAAAGCTTATTTTAAGAGACACAGAGGTTGGTATGAAAGCTTATTTTAGGCTTAAAAATTCAAATATTCATTAAGATTTGGATAGTCCTCAAGAGGTTGAGGAAAATGTGAAGCTTAAGTATTAGGTCTAAGGCTTAGGGATTATTCAGCCTCATTAACTGACTTTGGGTTTGCGAGACTCGGTGACCTAAGCACCTAATCCACACACAGTCTGGTTCAGTGTGCTTAATTATCAAAATCACGCAAACGTGTTAATTCTGTTATGAAAAAGGTACCTAGATAAGGAGCGGTTAATCAACACAAGTTGATTTGGAAGAGTTCTCAGCGTGGAGAGGTGGGAAATTTCCCTCGAAGATATGCAATAACATACCATCTCCTCGGTGCTTGTCTCCTAGGATATCTAAATATCCTATTGGGGGCATGTAAGCATCTTGTGCTCGTTCAGGTGCCATGGGCGAGATTATCCTGAAATGTCAATTGCCAAGGCTTGAATTTAGCTACAGAACACCATGGGCGGCGCTATCTTGAAGTGTCAAAAGCCAAGATTCTGGGGGTTGCCATGGACGGTGCTATCTCGAAGCATCGATTGCCAGGGACCCTACGAGGATTGATGGTGGGAGCTAGAAATCTGATATAGACTGTGTTGTAAAGCCAATCCAAAGCTAGAAATAAAGAAAGAAAAGAGAGAAAACTCTCCAAAAATGCAAAAAATTCTTCTATCTCTCTCTTACAAAAACGTACTGCAAACTGAACCGAGACTAAAAATGTTTTAAGCATGGGTGCTTTAACCGCGAAGTTCAACAAACCTGAGGTTAGTTCCTGTGGGCCTTAGAAACCTTCACGGCAGACTGAGGCTAAAGTTGGTCAGGTCCGGATCTTAGTTGGTACTTGAGTACCTCTAGGCCTACTATTAGCATTCTAACCTAATCTACAAAAGAAAACACACATCAGAAATCTAAGCATAAAAACACAAGATCTAGAATTTGAGTTAATTTCGTAAGATTTTACTAAGGGACTAGCAAAAGTTAGGCATGAGGGTATGATGATAACGTCACCATCAGCCATATCTAGCTTTATTTATTCATATTCCATCACTAAATGCTCCTACATAACCGCCAGAGAGCCCTAATGCACTGCAAATCCATTATGAGGGAAATACAGTACAACAGGGGTAAAACTACAATTTTAATAGAATATCTCAATTGCAGTACAATCACGAGATTTCTCTAGGGTTTAATTAAGGGTCAAATGATCTTAAGAGTCTAACAAGTGAGTTAGTACAAATAGAAAAGGGTTTTCACATGTTTTAAGAATTAAATAACTTCCGAAACCCTAAAAATAAACCCACTTAATTAACTGAGGTTCTGATCAGGATAAAATTCACATAAACTCTCTAAAAATCATAGAAAATATTCTCTAGGATTTAGTACCTTCAATTTGGCCATTAGAACCCATCTTGACCCAAAACAGAGCCACAAACAAACTTTTGCCCTAATTCAGGTAATTATGCAATTCTATAGTCAAACTTGGTTAAAACTAAAATCTGACTTCACCATTGGATTCCTTAGGTCCAAATTAGATTTGTATCAAAATTTGGGCCCAATCTGAGATTATCTTGACCTAGTTTACAAATTGACCCTGTCTAAGTCTTTTCTCTTATACACATGCCCCTAACTTTTGAACTCCCTACAAATAGGCCCCTATCTTTATCGTCATTCTTTACAAAAAGGTCCCTATGCCATTTTTGGAAAGTCCACCCTCCACCATTGAGTTTCAAGCGAGGTTTTCTCACTCGATTCTCCATGAATCAATCCCAAATTTGAAACGAAGATTCCTTAGGAAATTACCTTCCAAATGAGCCCATCCAAGGATCCTAAATCTCTTTAGAATCCTCGTGCAAACAATTTGATTAAATAGGTATCCTACGTCAGCGAGGAGCTCGGAGTTTCCAAGTTTGTTTCCAAGCTTGGAACTCCATTTAGAGCCCCATAAAAGAACCTCTGTGTCATTGCGCATTTTCTCAACAAGGTTTAAGGCCAGAACAACGTCTTCCCTCTCTTCCACGGCTGGCTCCGACCTTAGCTCCAGCGAGCTCCTCCCTCTGTCGTCCTATGGCCTCCCAACGGCCAAATGGGGAGTGCCCCGTTCCTCCCCTCCTTCATCCACTCCTTGACAACCAACTCAAGGGCTCCTAGATCCCCCTCTTCCTCGCCGTCTCTCCCTTTGGAGGTTCGTCTTCCCCACGTCCGGCCATCACACCGGTGTGGGAATCTCTCCCCCTTTCATCCCTAAACTAGGTTCTTTAGCTTCCTCTACTTTGCTTCTTTTTCCCTTTCTCTATCTCTCAATTCAACCACCAAACACACGCGACCACCTCTATCTTCTTCATCTCCGGCAATCCCTCCGGTGAGGTGCCTCCGTCGCTACACCCCTCCATCCACCTTGCAATCACCTCATAACCTTCGCCTCATCCTCCCACTCAAAAGCCTTCTCATTATCTCTCTGTTTGCTTGCCCTAACCATCCATTGAACTACCCATCCTTCACACGTCGACTCCATCACCGTCCACCCACCCCACTCACCTTCACGCCACAAGACCACCACCAGTACATTCACCGTCACCTCACGATTCTCCTGAGCTAGTTTAATGTGGCCATAAGGTCGTTTATTTGATTTTAGGTACTCAAGTCCCCAGCTCCATTAACGATGAGCTCAAGCAAAGCTTGAAGCTCTCTTCGGCACCTGCAGCCCCAGGCACCACCTCCAGGTGACGTGGGACACTACCAGGCACACGCCCGGATCTCCAATTGGGGGAGATATCCTCAGTAGCCACTGCAATTCGACAGAGTCCCACCTGCAGACGCTCGCACGAGGAAGGTGGGACATTTAGTCCCACCTCGGAAGCGCACGAAGCAACACAGCCACTTAAATTATTTTTCTGCTTGGGGCTTATTGCCTCAAACACAAGGGGGTGAGGTCCCCACTCACCTGACACTTGCCTCACCCGTGACATTGCTCACGTGGGTCTGGCGCTCACCCGATTACCTGCCTAAGCCTACTCTCACACCTTGGCTGCTATTCACGACTGGTAGCCCTGGTCCCGGGTGCACGTGTACCCGTTTACCCGATAACCCAAACATTGGCCTTGGGAAGGCGGGAAAGAAGTAGGAAAACCCAGAGAGAGAAAGGAAAGAGAGTGCAGGGGCAGGGGGGTTTTGCTCTCTTGAGAGTCGGCTGACACTTAGTCGCTGGAGGGATTGCCTCCCTCTGTGTGTAAAGAACAAAAGCCAAAGAGAGAAAGAAGGCAGAACAGGCACACAGAGAAGAGAAGAAAGAATTCAAGGCAGAAGAGAAGAGAAAGAAGTACGGTGTCTTCTTGGCACTGTAGTAAGACACTTAAGCCGTCTGTTTAAGTACCCTGTTGTCTGATGAAGTGCACTGTGCACTAAAGTTTCCATGGTTGAAACTATTCATTTATTTAGATGATTAAGTAATTATTATACGTGTATCTAAGCTAATAATTGGTGATTCAAATCACCATTATTTTATCTTAGATGACCTTTTGCCTCAATAGATTCTTGACATACTCATGTGCTACATTGAATATTAGTTTTGAGTAATTGTTATCATTAAATGTTCTCATTTACGTTATTTATTGAGATTAGCGATTGAATTCTTATTTACTCCCAGCAAACGACCTTGGACTTTCAACTTTGAGTATAAATTTTATTTGTTTTCAAGCGATTTCGCCTATACTACGACGCATCATTTAAAACCTCGATCTCACTCATAAATGGGGGTGGGTTGAGAGAATAGTGGGTGGGTCAGGTGAATAATAGGGGGATCATCAAGAATAGATTGTGGAAGACAAGTCTCCAAACTAAAGATTTTGCTGACCACTGTTTCTGAGTCAGATTCCTCAAAAATTTTGTGGTCGAGAAGGGTATCTACCAACATTGTCTCCACTAAATTTGAAATTTCTATATCTAAGTCCTCGAAAAAATTATCATCATGGAATCTCTTGAAGGATTTAAAATATCAAGAGTGATAGTTTGGCCTACGTAGGTGATATCCATTTTGCCTGTGTGGCTATTGATATTTGCCTTTGCAGTGGCCAAAAAGGGTCATCCAAGGATTATTGGCCATTCATTAAAGATTCGGGTACCTCAATGTCAAGGACCAGAAAGTCTACGGGGAAAACACAATTCTGGATCTTGACTAAAACATCCTTGTCAATCCCACGAGGTTTGATTATAGATCAGTCGACTAATTGAAGGTTAACCTCAACAAGTTTTAGTTCACCAATCTGAAACTCTTCAAATAAAATCGTGGGAATGATATTAACTGAGGCATCAAGATCAAGGAGGGTGCGATCAAAAGTAGTATCATCAATAATAACTGAAA
Source organism: Thalassia testudinum (assembly GCA_037157565.1). Taxonomy (NCBI): domain Eukaryota; kingdom Viridiplantae; phylum Streptophyta; class Magnoliopsida; order Alismatales; family Hydrocharitaceae; genus Thalassia; species Thalassia testudinum. The sequence goes on along the minus strand of JAZHRO010000019.1, from coordinate 60,405,531 downwards.
TTAATGGCACCCACAGATCTTTCATCTTAAGAAGCAGCTTGCTCTGTATGACAAAGCTTACTGTCTCCGAAAGATGTACCTGTCCTAGATTTTTGGCTTGCCTTTTTGGAGTACAAATCTCCTTTAAAAATTTGGTGTAGGCAGGTATATACTTGATTGCATCTAGAAGAATGATATTGATTTGGACTTGCCTGAATAGATCCATGAGCTCTTCTGTGGTGGGCTTAGATTTCTTTTTTTGATTGGTGGTGGGGTGGAGTGCTTGTAGACAAGGGATAGGAGTCGTGTCCTGAGATTTTTGTGGTTCTTTTTCTTCCTGATGGGGGGGTTCAGAGCCAATTTGGACAGGGATGAGGATTTCACCAAGTTTTTGTGAATGCCCGAGATCAGTGGTGGTTTTCCCACTCCTCAACATAACTGCATGTGCAGTCGGATTATTATTTCCAGGAGGTAGGGGGCCTGTTGTTGTGGAAACCTGGGAGGTTGTTGAAGTGGTGGATTAGTAAAAGGTTGATTCATGTAGTTTTGATTTCTGCCCGGATATTGGTTCCTCTGGTGATTAGGGTTGGGCATGGGTTAGGAGTGCAAATGCCCTATAGGTCTTTGAGTTGGAGTATCCCCAATCTAACTATTCAGATTTGTGATAGTGCGAGTTACTTTTGTCATCTTTATCTGCATTTCCTACAGGGTTCTCATCATCTGGGCATTGATGTCTTGCTGGGATGGCCCAGGATGAAAGGTTAGATTTGAGCCATACCAATTAAATTGATTTGAAGGTTGGGGAGGAACCTAATTATTCCAGGAGTGGTTCGAGTAATTCTTTCAATTGGAAGGATTTCTAAATGGCTCCTAGATGGCAGAAATATTTTGAGTGGGGTTAGGGTTTTGATAGTTGTAATTCCCTAATGAGTCACAGATAGCCTCAGGATATTGGTAAGAATCAGCAGGGGTAGTGTTGACATTGTACAAATTTTCTCTTCGAGGAATGTTAGGGTGGGTTAGATGTGGAATATGGGGAGCTTGGTTTGGTGTGGCATGTCTTTCCTCAATTTTTTTCTGATTTATTTGCATCTGGTCGAGTTTTTGGGCAATCATTTGAAGGTCGTCTTGGGTGATAGGGATAGATTGAGTGCCTACTTCATGAACACCGAACTACAGGTTTGGAGTTCTGCAAAATGTGTTCATGGAAGCTTGATTAAATGAGTTTTCACTCATTTCTTCAAAAAGGTCATAGGCACTCTCAGCATCCTTATTTAAGAAGTTGCCGCCGCACGAGATGTCGACGAAATGTTAGATTTGATCTTCTAATCCGTGATAGAAGATTTGCATGAGCTGCCATAATCTCGTGGTGCGGGCAACTTCTTAGGAGATCTTGAAATCTTTCCCAAGAATCATGAAAAGTCTTGCCAGATTTTTGTTGAAAGGTCGTAATAGATCTTCATAGGGAATTAGTACAACCTATGGGAAAGAATTTCTTGAGGAAGGCACTCTTGAGCTGAGGCCAAGTGGTGATGGGTCAGCCAATGGTTCTGAACCAATAAGCAGCTTTATCTTTAAGAGATAATGGGAATAGCCGCATTAGCCAAAGGTCTTCTTGCACATTTCGGGATTGAGTTGTTTGTGTAAGAAGAGTGAGTTCTTCAAGGTGGCTGACCGGGTCTTCCCTAGGAAGGCCATGGAAATGCTTAATTAAATTCAAAACCGCTGGCTTGATCTCGAAGTGCCCTTCAAGTATGACCACCCTTGGTCATTCCTCATAATAGGAAGGATTATAAAAATCTTTTAGAGGAACGACAGGCTGCTAATGGGGTGGCGGGTTTCGCCTTTGGTTGGCTAGGTTTTGGATATTCCTAGTCAACACTTGTTGATTGGCATTAAGTTGAGCAATCTGCTTAGCCATCAAGGTGTAGAGATCAGGCTGGGGGGCTTGATGTTGTGATTAAGGCAAATCTACATTAGGAAGCTCCAAATGTGGGAAGTCAAAGGTGGTGGGGTTTTGGGTGGAAGGGTTAGAAGTGGGATTAGAAGTGGTAGTAGAGGTGGAAGTGGAAGGGTTAGTGGACCTGTTTTGTTAATTTTCCTTTTTTTTTAGAAGACGGAAAAAGCGATCATTTTGTGCGGGGGGCAAAATCAAATGGTCCCTCTAAGTACGGATTTTGAGACTATCACCTGTGTATAAAAAGGAAGTACGGGAGGGGAGGAGAAGAGATGGAGATGAGAGAAAGTGTGTAATCAATCAAACAAAATTCTAGACCTAACTTAAATGTGACTCATTAAAAATTTAACCTAAGACTTGATCTACATAGGAAATAAGAAATCAATAGTGAATACATGTTCTATCAACAAATCTATCCAAGTTGCATAAGGGGAGGGTTGAGCCCAAGCATATCCTAGGAAAATCCTGAGGGGCTTGTATAAACCTGCGCCTGGTCATTTGACACGACCCCTTAGCCTAACACCAGATATAGATGACAGAATTGATATTAACTAAAGAAAACCTAAGACCTAGATAGCAAGCCTAAGTTGATGAAACCTTAGGGGTCAAATTACTCAATTTTTAATTAGGTTTAGGCAATTATAGTGCACACGAAATGTGGAGGGCATTGATTGGGGTATTGCCTTGTTATTTCAATTTTTTTTTGTGTGTGCAGGAATTGGAACGTGATTCCAATGCAATTCAAGTTGTCACACAATTTGATGTATTTCTATATTTTAGGATTTGATTTAGGTTAATATGTTTGTGTTTCCTTTTTAAGGTTTCAAACAAGTTTTGAAATCCACAATAAAAAAGAAATCAAGTTGTATAGGTGAAAATATATTTCCATTTTAAATTAGGTTTCTAGAAATGGAAAGAAAACCTTAATTCAATTGATCACATGACAAAAAATTAACTACCAATGATTTTATTTTGGGCTTTCTGTGTTAAGTAGTGGTCCAAACAAATCAAAGAATACCACTACTTTATGTCAAATCAAACAAGGATTCGAAAAAATATTTTTTTAGGATTTTAAGAATTTATTTGATATTTTTAAATAATTTTTCTTTGTATTAGTGTCAAAGTCCAAAAATGATACCTGTGAGTATTTTGGACTTTGAGTACCACCACCAGCCTTAGAAGGTTTTGTAATTTTATGTGATGTGTAGAATTTCACAAGGATTTCAAAAGGCTAAATTTCACAAAAATTGGATGAGTATAAAAATTCCTAAAATTCGTGGACAGTAGCAAAATAGGAAGATTAGAGGAGATGACCCCTCAGCAGTCCACGAATTTTTAAAAATTTAATACAAATCCAATTACTCTAAAATTTGGAACAGATGTTCCTCACTTGATTTGATTTTTGTAATTTTATGTGATGTGTAGAATTTCACAAGGATTTCAAAAAGCTAAATTTCACAAAAATTGAATGAGCATAAAAATTCTTAAAATTCGTGGACAGTAGCAAAACAGGAAGATTAGAGGAGATGACCCCTTTGCAATCCACGAATTTTTAAAAATTTAATACAAATCCAATTACTCTAAAATTTGAAACAGATGTTCCTCACTTGATTTGGAACCACTGGGTGAAATTTTAAGATTTTTAGAGGTCTGTGGTGTTGGGAACTGATTTTAGAAGTCTGGACCCGAAAATCAGAACACCCACACTTAAGGTAAAGTGGTGCTTAATGAAGTAATCAAGCAAACAATGAATTTTAAATGGCACCACTCTACCTAAATTTAATGTTTAAGATCCTAAAAACCAAGTTTAATGTATTTTTGGTAGTTTTTTAAAAGTTTATGTGACAAGGAATGAGAAACCAACTTGAAATCGTTGGAAGAAAAGGAACTTTGAGCTCTTACTTCCAAATTCCCGCTTTCCTCCTATAGTTCCTACACACACAACAGAGAAGAGAGACAAGGGGATGAGATCCACTTCAAGCAAGAGAAAGATGACAAAGCAAAGCCGTGCCTCCCCAACAACGGTGTCGAAAAGTGATTGTGTTTTTACATGGTTTTTAAAAGTAATGTTTTAAGTCATTGCAAAGCACAAAAATGGATTCGCTTTCAAAATTTGCAAACCTAGATAAGAAAGTATCTAAGGTCGTCCAAGGAGGCAACTTTTTGCGAAATCGAATCTCTTGCTTCAAAATGGAAATCAACTTTCTTTTTGGTCTTTTCAAATTTATATTTTTTTTGTGTTTTGAGATGACGGGAAACACACGAATTGTTGATAGCGAGAAAATAGTCTACACAAATTCACTACACTACTACTAAGGTAGCAAGCAGAGCCTCTCCTTAAGCTCACCCTAGGCACGTGTAGGCCTAAAGTAATTAGGGAGAGGGAGTGAAGAAAATGCTAGACAAAATTCTAAAAGACTATGCAACAAAAAGATAACTGAATTAAAGGAAATTTTTTACACAAAACCTATAGAGGAATGCTTCTACTCTACTTGATAATACAAGAAAAGAAAAACACAAATCCTCTATATAAAATGGTGAAGAAGAGGGGGCTTCTTGCTCCAAGCCGAGTAGCTCCTTGACTTGAAAAGAGCGCTCCTTCTTCTCCTTCCTTGAAAGGCTCCTCCAGGAAGGTGTCCTCCAAGATAGTTGCAAACCCAAGGGGGGGCGTGCACTTGCTTCTCCCAAGGGTGGACGTACACCTTAAAAACTCCTCCTTTGCCTGGCCGTCCTCCTAGTGATGGAATGCTCCTCCTCCTTAGCATGGCACAAGGTAAAGGAATTAGAAGAAGAAGGCACCAAGGGGGCGGGTGATGTGCCCCCTTAATCTTCTTTTCTCTTCCTTCTCCTTGGGCATGAGTAAGGGTGGATGTAGCTGGAATTAAAACTAATGGAGGATGGGGAAAATGGAAGTGGTTAAGGGTCATTTTATAGAGTCGGATGGGGGGTATAGGTGGCTCTTGAAACGGATGGCTAGGATAGGATTTGGGAGGTAGTTGGGGATCCTATGGCTAAAGATGATTGGCGCCAACCCAAGGGTCACATAGGTGGTAGTTATGGGTGGTTGCATCCCTTGAAGTTGGTGATAAAATGGCCTTCTAGAAGGGGGATTAGGTGGCGCCAAGGTAGGGTTCTAGAAGGGGGGTATGTGGATGGTGGATGTGGCTTGGAGGGGGTAGGTGTAGGGCCATGATGTGAGGCTATTTTGGCGCCAAAAGGGAGGGGTGGTTAGGGTAGTTTTTGGTGCCAAAATTGGTGCCTTTCTGCGGTGGTGATGGGGTGAAAAGGTGACTAGGTGGTGGCACCAAAAGGAGTAGGGTGGAGCTAGCTTAGGTAGGCTTAGGTAGGGTTTAGTTGGTGGAGCTAGTTAGGTAGGGTATTAGGGTGCTGGATGGCCAACGGAGCTGGAGCATAGCTAAGATAAGATAACATAGCTAGTAGTATAGTAGAGGAGGAGGCAATTGGAGCTAGGGTTTGAGGGGAGGAGCTGGACAGAAGAAGTTTGGAGTTGAACTGGAGCTAGCAGCTACTGAAGAGGGTGGCATGGAGCTACTTTAGCTGGCTTAGCTTTCTAGTTCTTTTCTAGCTGCTAAACCAAGCTAGAGTAAGCTGGCTTCTGCTGAAAGGAGCTGAGGTGAGCTAGGTCTGATGCTCCCAGGAAGGACCTAGCTGGTTGAGGTAGCTAAGCTGAATCCTCGAGAGCTGGACTTGAGCTTTCTGAGCTTCCTGAGTTAAGATGAAGTCATTCAACTGGCTGGAGTTGAGTAGAGATGGATGTAGCTAGTTCTGAGCAGAGGTGAACTCCAATCAATTCAATTAAGCTAGCTAGAGCTCTCAATGAACTGATGGGAGCTGAGATGAGCTAGACTCAGCTAAGTTGAGCTGGATCTGAGCTGACTTGAGCTAAGGTGTGATAAGATGAGCTCTTTTGAGCTGCCATTCAGCTGAGATGAGCTGAATGAAGCTAGGATGAGCTAACCCTAGCTCAAGTGAGCTGGATTCCAGTTATGGTGAGTTGGATAAAGCTAAGTTCTAGCTGGTTTGGGCTTCTCCTTCACCAGTTGCCTTCTTGAGTGCTAGGGTTTTAGAGATCTGTCAATCTGTATATCCCTAACACTCACAAAAACACATCAAAAAGACAATAAAAAGTAAAATGCATGCCTAACCTAATTTATGCCTAAATGCAACCCAAAAAACTCGTTTGTAGAGCAAAATCCTAAGTGCTAAGTTTGTTTTCATGCATAAAAATGTTGATAAACTGGTGTTTATCACACCTCCATGCTTATCTTTTGCTAGTTTCTTAGCAAAGCTTTAATTTTTACAAAATGAAATTTTGGGAAAATCTAATTTTTTCAACCTTTGAGGAGAGAGATTACAGGACATAGGTTGATCCAAACACAGGAGGTATGGAATTTGTTAAGGATGAACATCGGGATTTGTTTTTGGATCCAAAAATTAGACAAAAACATAATCAATATATCCTCTAAAAAATTCATAGATTAACCCCTTGTTAATTCAAATGACTTGAAATTTTTATTTTTAGGGTTTTTCTGGCTCTTGAATCTGATTCGCAACTTGCAATAACCATTAAAGCCTTGTGTCTGTGCTTGTGAAAAGCCAACATTTATAAGGCCATGTTTTTGGTTTGAAACTTTTTTTTCCCTCTCCCCCATGCTTATTTTTAGCTTAGTCTTACAACAGATGTGTCAGGATCATCATTCCCGTTACCAATCCTCGAGGGGGCTCAGGTGCCAATACTTTGAGATAGCACTATCCATGACACCACCCAGGAGCTCATAACCCCAAAACACAATGCTATGCAAAGGGGCACTCCAAGCAAACTCAAGCTCTTACTCTGACACTATAGGTAAAGCACCATCCAAATCACTTGAGCTGCAAAAATGCTCTTTAATGCTCCATCTAGAGATATGAAATATAGATATGGAGCAGCACCGAGTTATGGTGAGCTGGATAAAGCTAAGTTCTAGCTGGTTTGGTCTTCTCCTTCACCAGTTGCCTTCTTGAGTGCCAAGGTTTTAGGGATCTATCAATCTGTATATCCCTAACACTCACAAAAACACATCAAAAATACCATAAAAGTAAAATGCATGCCTAACCTAATTTATGCCTAAATGCTACCCAAGAAACCCATTTGCGGAGTAAAATCCTAAGAGCTAGGTTTGTTTTAATGTATAAGAATCATGATAAACTGGCATTTATCAGTTAGCCGACATTCGAGGGTCCAATTCAAAGGGCACTTCATCATTGGAAGTATATACAGACTCTCAGTTGGTAGGTAACCAAATAAACAGTGAGTACCAAGCTAAGTTTCCAAATATGAGTCCATATGTTGACAAAGTCAGGGAGGAGTTATCGGATTTCAAGACCATCTCTGTCAATCGAGTACCTCGGTCAGGCAACCCTCTAGCAAATGCTTTAGCCCACCTGGCATCTGCAATCTCGCTAGAACAAGAAGAGGACATGTGCCTCCAAACACTGAATGAGCCAATGGTGCTCCTTCCCAAAACATTCATGATACAACAACCCATATCTTGGATGACACCTATCATACAATTTTTGAATACTAGCGAGTTACCCTCGAAGGAGCCATGACCCAAGGCATTCTGCCCTAAAGCATCTAGGTATACCCTGGTTGGTTAACAATTACATAAGTAGGGATATTCCACCCCCTATTATGTTGCCTCACACAGGAGGAGGCGTTACAAGCCCTTCAGGAAGCCCATGGTGGCATATGTGGCAACCACGAATGGTACAGGGCACTCTTGGTTTAGCTGTTTCAGTTGGGGTACTTTTGGCCTCAAATGAAACAACATTGCAAGAGTTATGTGAAAAACTGTGATAAGTGCTAGTGATTTGCTTCGCTATACCATTTGCCACTTGGAAAGTTGGTGCCCATCATGTCACGCATCCCTTTCGTAAAATGGGAAATGTATTTCATTTGCCCTTTTCCACCAACGCCTACTCAAAAATGCTTTATCTTGGTGGCGGTAGATTACTTCTCCAAATGGGTAGAGGCTGAAGCCATGGCTAGCCCAACAGCTGACAGGGTCGTGTCCTTTGTGATAAAGAACATCATAGCTCAGTACAGAATACCTCATGACATTATCACCGACAATGCAACCTAGTTTGCTTCTAAAAAATTTGAAGAATTTTGTGCAAGTTGGGTCATTCGCCTATGTTTCATGTCCATAGACACCCTCAGGAAAATTGACAAGTAGAAGTAACTAGCCACACTATCATTGCTGCATTGACATGACGATTAGATTCCTCAAAGGGCAGATGAGCAGAAGAATCTTCGGACGTATTGTGGAGTTATAGGACTTGCCAAAGGACTTCCGCTGGCCATACACTTTTTACCTTAGTTTATGATATGGAAGCCTGACTACCTATAGAAATAGTCTCTCCTACATACCACTCCCAGCTGTATGACCCTAATACTAACAATTATCAAGTCTGTCTAGCCCTAGACTTGGTAGAAGAGATGAGAGAGAAAGCATCAGTGTCGGCACTCCAGTACAAGAAGACTGTAGCCACCTATAACAAGCGGGTCCGCAAGAGAAAATTCTCTGAGGGAGACCTAGTCTTACGAAAGAATGAAGTGTCTATGACAAGTAACTCAAGCAGAAAGCCTGACTCTCCATGGGAGGGACCTTACAGAATTTGCGAAGATAGTCCAGGTGACGTACTACGATTGAGTTACAATAAAAAGGTGTTTTACATGTTGTTGTTGTAGTATATTTGTCATTAAATACAAACCGATGTCACATCATTTTTAATTAATTACAATTTTTACTGGTTTGCTTCCAGGTCATTCATTAGAAAACAGTTATTGATATACATCACTCTCTAAGTCCAAAAATGTTCTTTTATTCCAAAAATATTAGTTTCATTTACAAGAAGAATGAATGAATCAAATAATGAATGAATTTGTTAGTTATATACAAAAGAATTAATTAATATGTATTATAATGCCTAAAATATATGTACAATAAACATGCATCAAAAACTAGCTACTACTACACTATGTTAATTATATACAACTAATATAAGTAATACCTATACATAGGTACAAAAATAGCTATTAATATCTACTATACTAAGTTATATTAACATACTAATATTTATAGTAACATATATTACATCTACAGTAACATATATATATACGTCGTTATAGCCCTAGTAACATATATACATAACCTAAGGCAAAAGAATTACTTATACTAACATATATAAAAATATACAGTGACATATGTTTCTGTCACTAAAGCCCTTAGGTTATTTATATATAAAAGCTCAAATAATATTTACTCTGCTCATATTGTACGTATACATAATTATAATCATTTATTTATATACATATACTTATGTTTATACATTTATATTATACTTATACATATATACACAGACACGCACACACACAAGTGCACTTATACGCACCAACACCTAGCCGTTTCATAGCTACTCTCTTTTCATTCTTCTTCTTCTCTGTTACTTAGTTGTTTTTAGGCCTCTTCTCTCTTAACACACATACGAGCACTGTTCCTCATACCAAAAATATGGTTTTAAAGTGGGCGGGTGATGAGAACCTCATCATAAGCCCTAACTAGCTCTTTTCGACCTAGAAAAGAGAACAAAAGCTCCTACATAACCAAAAGAAACTCCTAATTCAAGGGATCACTAATCTGGGAAGAAAACATGAAATAAAGGGTAAAACTACAATTTTACCACTACAGTTCATCAACGAGATTTTTCAAGGGCTAAACATAGGTCAATTGGATTTAATAAGAAGAAAAGTGGGATGGTTCAGTCAGAAAAGGGTTATGGTGAGATTTATGAATTAAATGACATTCTATAACTCTAAAACAAACCTACTTAATTTCATAAGGTTCCAGTCAGGATAAAAATCAACTAAACCCTCTAAAATTCATGGAAAAATATCCTCTAGGACTTAGAACCTTCAATTTAGCCTTTGGAACCTATTTGACTTAGATTGGGGTCCTAGCTCAATATTTGACCTAATTTGGGTTTTTATGCAAAATATCTAGTCAAATGTGGTCAAACCTAAAATCCAACTTCACCATTGGATTCCTTAGATCCAAATTAGGTTTGTACCAAAATTTGGACCTAAGGGAAGGCCATCTTGACCTACTTTGTAAAAAAGTTCACCCAATTACATTTTGTCCCCTAACTTTTGAAAACCCTTGCGAAAACCCCTCAACTTCTTCATCACTTTTTGCATTCCGGTCCCTCTGCCATTGCAGCAAAGGACCCATACCTCTGGCAAAGTTTCGAGGAGGATTTCTCCTCGCTTTCCCAAGAAGCTGCTCTCAGATTTGAAAGGGGAGTCCTTTGAGAAATCCCCTACCGCCTAAGCAGCTCCCCATGCCCTGATTTGCACCATACCTCTCGTGCGAACGCTCGAGAGGTATGGGTATCGTACCTCCGATGAGTGCCTTGCTCACCTTCCAAGCGTCTGACCCTCTGCCCGTGCCTATAAATGAAGCTCCAGGTCCAGCCGCTTCTTCCAAGCTTGTTTTGGCCTGAGATACCCTCTCAATTTCCTCCTTCCTCATCTCCGGTCAGGTGCCCGCAAGCTCCGGCAACATCTCCTCCTTCCTCTCATCACTCTGCCACCATACCAGTGGCAGAGTCGTCTCTGCCTTGCCCCTCCACATCGTGCCATACCCGCGCGAGCCTCTCCGACCCCTTCCTCATCATCGCCGCCTCTCCATCTCAGGGCCTTCGTCTCCGGCGACGGCAGATATGCACCGTCCACCCCTCTACCTCCCCTTTCATCCAGCCACTCTCAGATAAGACCCCTCTCTCTGCTCTTCATTTTCCCCCTCTTTATTTCCCAAAACAATCCCTGACAACCACAGACCACCACCATCGTCTCCACCTCCGGCCGACCACCAGCGAAGGCGCATCCATCATTCCACACACTCACATGCCTCACCAACTACGGTAGAAGCATCGCCGCCATCCACTGATCATCTTCCACCTCTCCATCGACCACCACACTCACCACACACTACCCCCAAACAACCCCACATTCACGGCCATAGTCCGACCTAGGCACGCACGCCAAGGCCGTTCTGAGCCACGCTGACCCCTGCCTCACCTTCGACGTGATACGGCAAAGGTTTTCCTATTATCTGACAAGATCGCGAGGCTATATTCATGCATTTGAGATTCCACCCCTCTACCACCATTAATGAAGGTGTGAAGCAGCAAGCTCACGAGCTCCAGGTCATTCCCTTCCATGTTGAGATGCCCCCGGTGCGCGGAACCCTCCTGCAAACCTTCTGCACCTGGAAATTAGAGGTGTCCGCAACTGCAGCTGCTTCAATTGGGCAGGCATCTTCCCTGTAGGTGTGAAGAAGCGGGTGGGACACTTTAATCCCACCTCGGAAATGCAGGTGAGCGGTAAGTCATTTATATTGTTTTTGTGTTTTACGCTTATTGCCTCCAGTACACAGGGTGAGGTCCCCTCGCCCACTCACCGCCTCGTCTGCTCTCACTCCTCGACAGACCTAGCTGACCAAACCCGATTACCTAGACCTAGCACTCCTCGCGCATCACCCACGCCGATGCGCCTGGACCTGGGTGCGCTTGACCCGACCCGAATACCCGATTGGCTCTGGGAGAGGGAACTAAAGAGAGAAAAGAGAGAGAGCGTACTCGGGGGAGGGTAGGGGTAGGTTTTGCCCTGTGCTATGTAGGGAAAGAAGAAGGAGGAGGAGGCAGCTACTGAAGAAGGAGCTGTGGGAAAGAGAAGAAGAAGAAGCACTGCAGCCGCAGCCAAAGCTTAAGCAGAGGAAGAGAAGAAAAAGAAGAAGGTAACTGGTGAAGAAAGGAGAAGCAGGGACTTAGCAGAGAAAGAAGACCAGAGGCAGAGGCTGAAGAAGAAAGACAAGGCAGAAGAAGGAAGAACAAGGATCCACAGAAGAAGATAGAAAGAAAGGAAGAAGGAAGAGAAGACAGAGAGTAAAAGAAGAGAGCAGAAGAAGGCAATGTAGCAACCTCAAGATAAGGCGTCTGATTCACAGAATCAGATGTCTAAAAAAAGGGAAAGTCAGAAAAAGAAAGAAGGAGAAGGTGCGGCCAAGCAGAGGAAAGCAAACGGAAAATAAAGAGAGAAGAAAAAGAAGGAAGAAGAAATCATAGAGAGAAAGAAGAAGGCAGAAAAGAGAAGAAGAAAGACAATCTATTTCTTTTTGCATTTTCTCTCTCTAGTTTTCATATACATTGGATTGCATTGATGTCATCTTTTGAGTAATTTGAGATTGTGATTTTAGTTTCTAAAATACCAATTTGCTCTCTGAGTTCAACCTCAGATAGTTTGGTTTTCTAGTAATAAAATTCTTATTTGTTTATATGACGATTTCATTTATACTGCAACGAACGTCTTTTTAAAACCATGATCTCGTTGCGTAAGCAGTTTTTGGCGCCGTTGCTGGGGAGCAACAAGCAATTTAGAAGCTTTGATCACAACTTATGATTCAGTACTAACTTAATTTCTCTCTTTTGTTGTGTTTGTCGCAGGGAAAGCCAAGAAAAGAAAAGCAACCGCACAACAACCACACCAAGGAATAGGTAAACTTTTATTAGCCCTCTCTCTTAATCCCCTCAAAGACTAAAAAGGAAAAACAAAACAAAAAATAAATCTAGGGCTACCTACTTCCATATTTAGTAATTCACCAAAGTTGCCTAATTTTCATTTCAACACATTTTTAATTGCACATCCACTTGAGGTAACTAGGGCTAAAACCTTCTTGATTGAGCCCTAGATACCAATTTTTGAGGCAACTAAATTGGACCAAATAGAGCAAACTTAAGGATTACAAGCTAGGGTTTTAAAGGCACATCTTCTTCTAAGCAAAGAATAAAAAATTTCAAAAAGAGGTGTGCCTAAGCCTTGTTTGAAAAGATCTATCCAAGAGAAACCCTAAGTAAATCAGGCTCAATCCATTTGAACCCTAAAAGCAAGGACCTAAAAAAGCTCTCAAAGGAACAAAGAGGTGAAGTTGATCCTTTGGGTCAACCAACCTTAAAATTAGGTCACTTTACACTCAAAAGACCTAAAGTTCAAGTGGAATCCTAAGCACCTTGAGCTTAACTAAAAAAGGTAGACTTAAGAGGTCAAGGTCCCCATTCTAGTCTACCTGGAATCTCAGTGACAAGAGAGGTCGGGTGGGGGAAACCCTGTAACCCATGGGGACGCTCTACCGTGTAGGGGTCTTCGCGGGACTCTCCCTCTTTAGCTGCTCAGGTATTTCTCAGGTGGATGACCTTTCTGACTAAGGGGTATCATCCGCCTCGAACCTCTATAGTCACCCAACATATTTTGGGTGTCTCGATTGGGTCCAGCACATTCTGATCTCATCAAATCCTTCGGTGCATGTTTGGTAGGAGGTCCTTAAGACCTCCTTTAGAAATCCACTCTCCCCGAGGCCAAGCTCGATGCCCTTGTTTGTGCAGCAACCCCACCACATAGATCTTTCCTCTGATTCAGAACCAAGTTCTCCTTCCATTATGGCACAACCCGTTGAAGAAGAGAACAACCTTGAGCGCCAGCTTCAGTGCCTAAATGTTCTCTTCCAAAACTTTGTAAACCCACCGCAGCGTCCTATGATGCGAGATCACTATAACCCCGCTGCAGTGGCAATCGAGCCTTGAGTCCGATTCCCGGCTAGAGGTCCTAATTTCGAACTCAAGCCCAATATGATTCACGCCATACCAAAATTCCATGGGCTTAACTCCGAGGATCCATTCCAGCACGTTAAACAGCTCAAGCATCTAGCCCAGACCTTCGGGTCAGATGCACAAAATCGGGATATTTTGCTCATGAAGATGTTTTCTTTCTCCCTCATGGACAAGGCTGCTCATTGGTATCAAACTCAGACTCGTCCGATCAACACATGGGATGAACTTCAGTCCAAATTTTTGAAGAAGTTCTTTCTCGTTGGTCGGACAAATGCCTTGTGCCATCAGATCACTCATTTCACCCAACAAACGGGAGAACCTCTTCATGAGGCATGGGACTGATTCTTGGATCTCATGCAAAAGTGCCCCCATCATGGAGTTCCTAAATGGGAACAAGTCTAGTCTTTTTACCAGGGACTCCGTGAAGACATTCGATTATTCGTCAATGCAACCTACAGAGGAAACATCATGGGTCAGCATGAAGACATGGTGTGGGAGATTCTCGAAAATATGTGCGAGAACTCCATCAAAAATGATTCCATGGGCTTATTTGACAAGACGAATGCCCGTGCATCGATGAATCCTAGGGGAGCACATGAGATGCAGGGCCTGTCCGCATCCGTCGACTTGGAGCTGATGGCCAGTCAGTTGGACAAGGTCTCTATCATAGAGAAGAAGGGGGACGAGTTGACTCGGCATCTGCAGCAAACCACCTCTGCGTAGAACTCCTTCTTACAGCCACCTCTCGCGAGGGAAACTATGCAAAATATCTATCACCGATCTTCTCAGGGGATGGACCCGTATCCACTCCCGTCTGACTCTAGGACTGGAGGGACCTCCGGTCTGCTCTATCCAGTGGAGGGAACTTTGAACCCTCATACTCTGACCTTCTTGAGGCTCCTCAGACCTGCGAGGACCTCAATGCCATCCAAAATGAGCCATTTTCCAACACCTACAACCCTGTATGGCGAAATCATCCCAATTTCCAGTGGGCGGGAAATTCTCAAAATCAATGACCACCTTATCAACCCCATCCACAAGCCCTTCGTCCATATCAGCAACCTCAGCCTCGCCTAACCCCACCTATCAATCTCGGCCAAACCAAGATCAAATGTCTCTTATCCTTCAAACACTGGCTGACATTCAGAAAACGAATGCGGCAATACAAAAACAACACAAGGGCGAGATCACAGAGGTTTGCAACCAACTCCAGATGGTGAATTCCCGCCAGCCGAGCACACTTCCTTCGCAACCTCTGCCGAACCCAAATAACGTGCCGACCCAGAGGCACGTTATGAACCTAAATCCAGGCCATGCACATAAGATTTATCAAGCCCCTTCTATTCCATCACCTGAAGAGATAGAAGCTTCGACATCTTACGCGGGATTTCAACAGCAGCCACCCATTTTACCGACCCCAAATCAAAACCAGGCAGGATTAAACTCCGTAACAACCCGTAGTGGTTAAGCAACTCAAGACCCTCCTTATCCAAACCACTCCAAGCCTGGTAGTGATCCAAGCCCTAGGATAGTTATCCAGGATGTCCCTATCCCAGATCAAGAACCTGGACCTAATCTAGAGGAACCAATCAAGGTTCCATTTTCCGAGGCCTTGACCAAGGGATAGAGGATAACCAAACCCGTGGCTCCTGAGGAGGATCTAGTCAAGCTCTTTGAACAGGTCCAAATAAACATCCCTTTGATGGATGCAATCCTCCACGTACTGGCTTATGCATGATTTCTGAAAGATGTGTGTATGCCCAAGCATAAGCCACGAACCAAAAGTGGGAGTCCGATCATACAATCAAAGCAAGCCAGCTCTGTAATCTTGAGTAAACTCCCACCCAAGGCTAAAGACCCAGGTACTCCCCTGATTTCATGTAAAATTGGTGAAACCCAATTCAACAGAGCCTTGCTAGACCTCGGTGCCTCCATAAACCTAATACCTACATCCCTTCTTAACCATCTTGAAGAATTTGAGCTTAAACCTATGGTGGTGACATTGCAGTTAGCCAATCGATCCATCAAGTCACCTAAAGGAATACTCAAGGATGTTATTGTTAGGATACGGGATTTCTACTTCCCAGTGGATTTTATAGTTCTAGATATGCATGCACCTGAGAACCCAAGGGATACACCGATTATACTAGGGAGACCTTTTCTAGCCACTGCTAGGGCCAACATAAGCTGTGAAGAGGGCTAAATAGAATTGAAATTTGGGAACCAAACTCTAAAGATTGACATCTTTAAGGCCCAACAAGGGATTAATTGTGGTGTTATAGAACAAATATGTGATATCAAAATCGTGGTTGATGAGCCGCATATCGAGGGCAACCTGATTATCCTCGATCAACCACAAGAAGATCAAAACCCGCAAATAGAGGAGTCTGAACTTGATCTGGATACACCCATAACTCCTACCCTTGTTCCTGACACACACTCTGAACCACCCGCTGCTGCTGATAATCCCGTCCTGGAACTCCAGCCTCTTCCTGATCATCTGAAATACGTCTTTTTAGGTTCCAATCAAACGTTTCCTGTGATTATAAACTCCAGACTCACTCCTGACCAGGAATCCCGTCTGATTGTTGTTCTCTAGAAACATCGTAGAGCCATTGGATGGACTCTCGATGATTTGACTGGTATCAGCCCCTCTTATTGCACACACCATATCTACTCCTAAGAGGGCGCACGACCTTCGCGTGAAATGTAGAGACGTTTGAACCCTAATCTACAGGAGGTCATGAAAAAGGAGATCATTAAGTGGGTAGATGCAGGGATCATCTACCCGATCTCCGACAGTCGATGGGTGAGTCCAATCCAGGTTATGCCTAAGAAGGCAGGACTCACCACCATCACGACTGAGACTGGAGAGGTCATACCGACCCATATAGCTAACTCATGGAGAGTCTGCATTGATTACAGAAGACTCAATTCCTCCACGAAGAAGGATCATTTCTCACTACCGTTTATTGATCAGATCCTCGAGAAACTAGCGGGAAATAGGTTTTTCTGCTTTCTTGACAGGTACTCTGGTTATAACCAAGTGGCAATCCATCCAAAGGACCAAGAAAAGACCACGTTCACCTACCCCTTTTGGATGTACGCGTTCCGAAGGATACCTTTCAGTCTCTGCAATGCACCCACGACTTTTCAGCTATGCATGCTTGCCATATTCTCAGATATGGTAGGTGATTATCTGGAAGTCTTCATGGATGACTTTTCAGCATTTGGAGCATCATTTGATGATTGCCTCCAAACTTGGTCTAAATACTCAGGCGATGCATTGACGTGAATCTGGTTCTTTCCTAGGAAAAGAGCCACTTGGTGCCTGAGGGAATCGTCCTGGGACATCTGATTTCGGAGAAAGGCATCCAAGTCGATCGAGCCAAGGTTAACTTGATTTTCAAACTCCCTATGCCTAGTTCGATCAAGGACATCCGATCTTTTCTGGGGCACGTCAATTTTTACCATCGATTTATCCCTGATTTTTCGAAAATCGCGTGCCCTCTGACCACTCTTCTCTCCAAGGATGTACCTTTCGAAATATCCAAGGAATGCACTCAAGCATTTGAGATCCTTCATGACCGAGTTACCCAAGCCCCGATCCTACAGTCCCCTGATTGGTCTCAACCCTTTGAGATCATGTGTAATGCATCTGACTTCGCTATAGGAGCAGTTTTGGGGCAGCAAATTGATGGGAAACCTGTGGTCATTTACTACGCTAGCAAAACACTTGACAAGGCTCAACGTAACTACAATGTTACTGAGAAAGAGCTGCTAGTCGTAGTATTTGCCCTAAAAAAATTCAGATCTTACCTCCTGGGTTCCCATGTTATTATCTACTCGGATCACACAGCTGTGAGGCATCTCCTTGCAAAGGACGCGAAACCTCGATTAATCCGATGGATCTTGTTATTGCAAGAATTTGACCTCGAGATTCGCGACAAAGCAGGAAGATAGAACATGGTAGCTGATCACTTGTCTCGCCTTCCTTCTGAGATCATTGACTCGTCCGGACCCATCACGGAACACTTTCCTGATGAGCACCTCCTGACTATCAATACCAGGCTCCATGGTTTGCTGACATAGTGAACTACTTGGCATCACATCAGATCCCGACTGATTGGCCAAAGTCCAAGAACGAAAAACTGAGTTCCAATGCCAAGTATTACCTTTGGGAAGACCCGTATTTATTCCGCATTGGTGCTAATCAAATTATCCGACGATGTGTCACGGAAGCGGAAATCAAAGACATAGTCTCTTTCTGCCATGACTAGGTATGCGGTGGACATTTTTCAGGACACAAAACCACATCAAAAGTTCTCCAGTGTGGCTTTTACTGGCTCGCAATTTTCAAGGATACATACAATCACTGTAAGGCATGTACCTGTTGCCAAACCTTGGGCAACATGAGCTATCATGACATGATGCCTCTACAGCCGATTCTAGTACGCGAGATTTTTGACATTTGGGGGATTGATTTTATGAGACCCTTCCCTATCTCGGACGGCTTCGAATACATTTTACTCATTGTTGACTATGTGTCCAAATGAATCGAAGCCATTCCAACCCGAACCAATGATCACAAAGTTGTTATTAAATTCATTCACCAAAACATCTTCTCACAGTTCGGGATTTCACGTGCAATAATTTCTGATGGAGAGACCCATTTCACAAACGCTCAGTTCAGGTCACTGACGACCAAATACGGGGTGTCGCACCGAATCTCTACTCCTTACCACCCCCAAACTAATGATCTAGCTGAGCTATCAAACTGGGAGATCAAGAAAATCCTCCAGGTTACTGTTCGACTTGACAGGAAGGATTGGTCATCCCAACTTCCGGAAGCTTTGTGGGCTTATAGGACCGCCCACAAGACCCAATTAGGTATGTCTCCTTTCATACTGGTGTACGGGAAGGTGTGTTACCTCCCCATCGAATTGGAGCATAAAGCCTATTGGGTAGTACGGAATTGCAACTTAGATCTTTCTAAGGCTGAAACCCATAGAAAGCTTCAGATGAGCGAGATCAATGAATTATGCCATGACGCGTATGAGAACTCACGAATTTACAAAGGGTGGCTTAAAGCCTTTCACGACAAGCACATTTCTAGAAAGATCTTTCATCCTGGTCAAAAGGTCCTACTCTTTGATGCCCGACTTAAACTATTCATAGGGAAGCTACGATCTAAGTGGATCGGGCCTTACTTAGTCCGACGAATCTTTGGAAATGGAGCCATTGATATTAGTCCACTCAGCCACAATTTTGAACCCTTCGTCATGAACGATCAGAGACTCAAACCGTTCATTGACATGACCAATACAGAGTTGGTTGAGTCATCCTTTATCCTCCATTCTCCCTGAGCTCATTGCGCCCAGCCGATGGCGTAAAACTCAGCGCTTAACGGGAGGCAACCCGTCATTCTTTGAAAAATCCGAAACCTTTCTTGACATTACTATGCTGAATTCATATTGCACTTTAGGGTTCATCCATTAGAACAGCCGACTCTACCTCAGGTACCCGTATCAGAGTCTAGAAATTGTCCGCAACAGTCACCTCGACTAGTTTACTCACGCAACACCTGTCCAAATGAATGAACTAAGTTGAATTCGAACCCACCTAATTTACAATGGGGACAATGCAAATCATAGGCATGGGGGGGTATGAAAGTGCAAAATGTATGAAAACTCATATCAATAAAAGGCTTCAACAAAAAAATCACATATCTAAAAAAAAAAAACTGAGGACGAGAGAAAATTTTTGGGCTATACAAAACACGAGGAGGAAAAGGAGCAAGATGACAACAAAGGAGCACAAAATGAAAAAGAAAGAGATAGTCATTAGTAAGAGATTAAGAGATTAACCAAAGTTCTAGACCACATCAAGAAAAGTAAAGAAAAGTGCTAAGGAAACACAAAAAGAGATTAGTAGGAACGCTGACCTTAGGCTTTTTTGGCTAGATTCTTAGTACCCGCTAAAATCTGGATATTCATCAAGAGATTGGGGAAAATGCGAAGCTTAAGTATTAGGTCTAACGCTTAGAGAGTATTCAGCCTCGGTAACTAACCTTTGATTTGCGGGACTCGGTAACCTAAGCACCCCAATCCACACATAGTCTGGTTCAGTACGCATAACTATCAAAATCACGCAAAAGCATTTTAATGTTCTGAAAATGTTGCCTAGATTTGGAGCGGCTGATCAACACAAGTTGATTTGGACGAGTTCTCGGTTCGGAGAGGTAGGAAATTTCCCTCGAAGATGCGTAACAACATATCTTCTCCTCGGTACTTGTCTCTTAGGATATTTACAAATCCTACCGGGGGCATGTAAGCACTCTGCTGGTTCAGATACCATGGGTGGCATTATCACGAAATGTCGATTGCCAGGGTCTGGATTCGGCCATGGAACGCCATGGGCGGGATTATCTCGAAATCTCGAAAACCAGGGTTCTGGGGGTTGCCATGGGTGGTGCTATCACGAAGCATCGATTACTAGGGACCTTTGAGGATTGACGATGGGAACGAGGAATCTGATACAGACTGTGTTGAGAAGCCAATTCGAAGCTAGAAATAAAAAGAAAAGAGAGAGAAAACTCTCCAAACAAATAAATCCTCTGTCTCTCTCTTACAAAAATGCATTGCAAACTGAACCAAGGCGAAATATGTCTCAAGCACGGGTGCTTTAACCACGGAGTCCAAAGAACCTTAGGGTAGTTCCTACAGGCCTTAAAAACCTTCATGGAGGACCGAGGCTAAAACTAGTCAGGTCTGGATCTTGGTTGATACTAGAGTACCTTTAGGCCTACTATCGGCATTCTGACCTAATCACAAAAGAGAAAGAAGAAAACGCACTTATCATAACTGGTGAAAGAAACTCATGCTCTAGAACAAAAGTTAAAACCTTGAAATTTTGCTAAGGGATTAGCAAAAGCTAGGCATGGGGGTATGATGAGAACCTCATCATAAGTCCTAACTAGCTCTTTTTGACCTAGAAAAGAGAACAAAAGCTCCTACATAACCAAGAGAAAGGCCTAATTCAAGGGACCACTAATCTGGGAAGAAAACATGAAACAAAGGGTAAAATTGTAATTTTACCATTGCAGTTCATCAACGGGATTTTTCAAGGGCTAAACATAGGTCAATTGGATTTAATAAGAGGAAAAGTGGGATGGTTCAGTCAGAAAAGGGTTATGGCGAGATTTAAGAATTAAATGGCATTCTGTAACCCTAAAACAAACCCACTTAATTTCACAAGGTTCCAGTCAGGATAAAAATCAACTAAACCATCTAAAATTCATGGAAAAATATCCTCTAGGGTTTAGAACCTTCAATTTGGCCTTTTGAACCTATTTTGACCTAGATTGGGGTCCTAGCTCAATATTTGACCTAATTTAGGTTTTTATGCAAAATATCTAGTCAAACAAGGTCAAACCTAAAATCCAACTTCACCATTGGATTCCTTAGGTCCAAATTAGGTTTGTACCAAAATTTAGACCTAAGGGAAGGTCATCTGACCTACTTTGCAAAAAAGTCCATCTAATTACATTTTGGCCCCTAACTTTTGAAAACCCTTGCGAAAACCCCTCAACTTCTTCGTCACTTTTTGCATTCTGGTCCCACTGCCATTGCAGCAGAGGACCCATACCTCCGACGAAGTTTTGAGGAGGATTTCTCCTCACTTCCCCAGGGAGTTGCTCTCAGATTTGAAAGGGGAGTCCTTTGAGAAATCCCCTACCGCCTAAGCAGCTCCCCATGCCCTGATTTGCACCATACCTCTCGTGTGAACACTCGAGAGGTATGGGTATAGTACCTGCAGCAACCTCTGGTGAGTGCCTTGCTCGCCTTCCAAGCGTCTAACCCTCTACCCGTGCTTATAAATGAAGCTCCAAGTCCAGCCGCTTCTTCCAAGCTTGTTTTGGCCTGAGATATCCTCTCAATTTCCTCCTTCCTCATCTCTAGTCAGACACCCGCAAGCTCCGGCGACATCTCCTCCTTCCTCTCGTCACTCTGCCACCATACCAGTGGCAGAGTCGTCTCCGCCTTGCTCCTCTGCATCTTGTCGTACCCACGTGAGCCTCTCCAACCCCTTCCTCGTCGTCACCGCCTCTCCATCTCAGGGCCTTCGTCTCTGGTGACAGCAGATACGCATCGTCCGCCCCTCTACCTCCCCTTTCGTCCCGCCACTCTCAGATAAGACCCCTCTCTCTACTCTTCATTTTCCCCCTCTTTATTTCCCAAAACAACCCTCGACAACCACAGACCACCACCATCGTCTCCACCTCCAGCCGACCACCGGTGAAGGCGCATCCATCATTCCACACACTCACACGCCTCGCCAACTACTGCAGAAGATCGCCACCTTCCACTGATCATCTTCCACCACTCCATCGACCACCACAAGCACCATACACTGCCCCTGAACAACCCCACATTCACGGCCACAGTCCGACCTAAGCACGCACGCCAAGGCCATTCTTTGCCACGTCGACCCCTGCCACACTTTCGCCGTGATACGGCGAAGGTTTTCCTGTTATCTGACGAGGACGCGAGGCTATATTCGTGCATTTGAGATTCCACCCCTCTGTCGCCATTAGTGAAGGCGTGAAGCAACAAGCTCGCGAGCTCCAGGTCATCCCCTTCCAGGTTGGGACGCCCCAGGTGCGCAGAACCCTCCTGCGAACCTTTTTCACCTGGAAATTAGAGGCATCCGCAACTGCAGCTGCTTCAATTGGGCGGGCATCTTCCCTGCGGGTGTGAAGAAGCGGGTGGGACACTTTAGTCCAACCTCAGAAACGTAGGTGAGCGGTAAGTCATTTATATTTTTTTTGTGTTTTATGCTTATCGCCTCCAGTACACGGGGTAAGGTCCCCTTGCCCACTCACCGCCTCGTCCACTCTAACTCCTCGATGGACCTAGCTGATCTGACTCGATTACCTAGACCTAGCACTCCTCGCGCATCACCCACGCCGGTGCGCCTAGACCCGAGTGCGCTTGACCCAACCCGAATACCCGATTGGCTCTGGGAGAGCAGACTGAAGAGAGAAAAGAGAGAGAGCATACGCGAGGGAGGGTAGGGTTAGGTTTTGCCCTATGCTGTGCAGGGGAAGAAGAAGGAGGAGGAGGTAGTTGCTGAAGAAGGAGCTGCGGGAAAGAGAAGAAGAAGAAGCACTGCAGCCGTAGCCAAAGCTTAAGCAGAGGAAGAGAAGAAAAAGAAGGTAGCTGGTGAAGAAAGAGAGAAGCAAGGACATAGTAGAGAAAGAAGAAAGACAAGGCAGAAGAAGGAAGAAGGAGCTGCAGAAGAAGAAGACAGAAAGAAAGGAAGAAGAAAGAGAAGACAGAGAGAAAAAGAAGAGAGCAAAAGAAGGCAATATAGCAACCGCAAGTTAAGGCATCTGATTCACAGAATTAGACATCTAGAAAAAGGGAAAGTCAGAGAAAGAAAGGAGAAGGTGCGGCCCAGCAGAGGAAAGCAAAAGGAAAATAAAGAGAGAAGAAAAAGAAGGAAGAAGAAGTCACAGAGAGAAAGAAGAAGGAAGAAAAGAGAAGAGAAGAAGAAAGACAATCTATTTCTTTTTTGCATTTTCTCTCTCTAGTTTTCATATACATTGGATTGCATTGATATCATCTTTTGAGTAATTTGATATTGTGATTTTAGTTTCTAAAATACCAATTTACTTCCTGAGTTCGACCTTGGATAGTTTGGTTTTCAAGTAATAAAATTCTTATTTGTTTATACGACGATTTCATTTATACTGTAACAAATGTCTTTTTAAAACCACGATCTCGTCGCGTAAGCAGCGGGTTGGCCCAATTCGAGGGATACACAGCGCCCTTATGGGCGAGATCAAACCTCTACTAATGGGTTGACCTTAGTTGATTTTACGTATATTTTTATGCATTTATAGGCCTATCAAGCCCACATGCGCTCATGCGCCCACACACCTATGCTCACGCACACACGCATGCATGTAGACGCAAACGGCACGTGCCCGAAGGTAACCCTGTACGCATGTTTCATGTACGCCTGCGCTGACGATCAAGGGGTCGCCAACGCAAAGGCAATATATAGCGGTGTGGCACTCTTCAAAGCCACGATGTGGCGCTATTGCTGCAGCAGAGCTATGCGTCAATTAGCGCTACAGTGCATCCGATTTTAGTGATTTTGGGCCTCGATTTGAGGGCCATAATTTATTTTAAATTAAAATTAAATTATATGGATACGAAGCCCTTATATAGGACTACCTAGTTGTACAATTAATTTAGATAAATAAGTTATTTAAATATATAATAAACTTGGTTAGAGTTGCCTGATTATACAAATTAAATTAAGTGTTAATTTCTTAATTAAAGTATAAATTAGTTAATTAATCATACAATTGACCTTATACAGAGTTAAATCATATAATAAATTATTTATGACATATTATTATTATTTTTAAACTTTATTTTAATTTATTTACATTTAATTACATGTTTTAGTTAGTTATTCACATAAACACTTAATACTATAATACACTTTAAATACACTATAAATAGGTTGAAAATACTTAATATAATATTATACAAATGTACAATATAAATTACTTCATTATTAACTTAAATTACTACTTTATTTTATTTTAAGTTAATAAATTACTTAGTTAACTTAATAACTTACTTATTTACTGTAAATACATAATTAAATTAAATTACAGGTATTATACAGTATATATTACATGGTTAATTATGTATGTACAGTATTAGATAAGTTTATGTACATATAGATAGGTCTGTATAATTTCTTAGGTTATTATGCGTTTAAGTTAATATAAATTAATTAGCTAATTATACAACAAGGTTACATATATATTAAATCATTCTAATATTTTATTTAATGTATAGAATACATATATAAGTTAATTATGGACATTATATGCATATTGTATAATATATACATATAGCTTAGGTTTAAGTTATATATATAAGTATATACATAGTATATAGGATATTTTTGGATATTTTTAGGGTTTTTCTGATTTTCATATCTTTCATATAGATAGTAAAGGTAGGGGATGAGAGAGAAAATATGAGATGAGAGAGATGAAGTTCTTTTGGTGTTTTTGAACTTAGGTTCTTTTATTAAATTCCAAGGTATACTGAACCATCGACTAGTATATTCTACCAAGTCAGGGGTTCAGAATACCTTAAAACTTGGCACACACCTAAAGAATTACCTAATATTACTCAATACAAATTTATTTTATTTTTTTTTATTTTTTGAGGTATTTTATTTATTTACAAACCAAGAACACAAGAGGCCTAAAAGGATACTTAACTAGGAACCTAAGGCCTTAAAGTAACTATTAACAGCTGAAACAGCAGTTCAACCACTCCAACGCATTTAGCACACCATCTGAAGCAAGTTTGATCATCTAAACATGATTTCCAATTCAATTCTCATTTATGATAGTTAAACATTGAAATTTAGCTGATAGTGTATTTCAAAACCATTTACAAGCAATTCAAATTGAGTCTTAATTCATTTCAAGTATAGGAATGCTTGTTTACTAGCTTCCTAACACTATACACAGCAAATCAGCTTCATATGCCTTCATGTTCCAGTTCAAAATCTGATCAACTCTCCAGCTAACCAGCCACTACTGCTTATGTAGCAAAGATCAGCAACTGAGGTTGCTGCTCCAGTTCATTTCAGATTAGATTCAGCAGCTAATAGTTGCTGCAGATGTAGCTCAAATGACATCACATCAGGTCAGATGGCTTAAATTAGTTGTCTGTCAATAAAATTTAGCAGATGTGCAACTACTGAAAATGAAAACTTAGCAGCAATACTGCTTGAAATCCAAGAGATCTTCACATTGAAATCATCATAAAAATAGTTCAAGTGGTCTGAAACTCATGCCCAACACAGATTCTTGCATCAAAACCCAATCATAACCTAATTAATTCTCCTATCAAGCCATAAACAACTTAATAGAAAGAAATCAATAAGAACACTGAAAATTCCACTTAAATGACTTCCCAATCCTTTAATACATCTGTCAGATCTCAAACCATAAGCTTAAATGTAGATTGGAACTCAATTAACCCACATTTCGGTGTCACCCTTCTAGGTATCTTTCTTTAATTTGCCAAGATGATTTGATCATCTAGAGATC
Organism: Thalassia testudinum; assembly: GCA_037157565.1. NCBI lineage: Eukaryota > Viridiplantae > Streptophyta > Magnoliopsida > Alismatales > Hydrocharitaceae > Thalassia > Thalassia testudinum. Next base: position 60,379,711 of record JAZHRO010000019.1, on the reverse strand, counting down.
ATGCACACTATTAATTAGTGTTCAAGATCAGTAGGCAAAGTCTTTTTAAAACCAATTGGGTCATTGTGATGCCTCAAATCAATGATACTGATTTCATTGGCAAACACTACCCTGTTATCAACAAAAATAAGAAATTAAATCAAGTTTTCGGCTTGAGCTTAGAAATAAAATCAGAAATCAAATCAGTATAGCTCATACCCTTTGCATTCAAACCAATCAAGTAAATACAAACTCAATGTGATCGATTAAAACTGATAGAATTCAAATTTCTCATTAACTTCAAAAATTAGCCCATGAAATCAAATTAGATTCAAACGGTCAAATCGAGTCCAATTCAGCTCAAGGGAGGGTGATTATGGTCGAATGACATGAATGCGATCACCCTCAAGTGGGATTTAAGCACATTATGAATCTAGAAACTATGGAGCATTAGATCCATAGTGGCTTTGATGGATGGGATGGACCGTGGATCAAAACATGAGGAAAATAGAGAAAATGGAATTGTGAGGTGATGAGGGAGATCAGTGAACATGCAGATGAAAATGAAATCATCTCCTCTGATCAACTCATATCAGAGGAGGTAAGGGAGATTTATCCTAATCTACTCCTATCTAACTACTGAATCCATGAATTTTATAGCTAATTCTACTCTATTTAATCTATACTACACTAACAGAACCTACGAATAATCTAGAAAGCAATTAAAACCTAACTAATAGAAGAATGGGACCTCTGGAGAAGATCTGCAACTGGTGGCTGCAACGATGAATGGGGGAGGATCTCCAGCGAATTGAAAGCTCTCTAGTGGAGATCAGAGTTGCCCTCAGGTGCTACATGTTCCTTAGCGGCGAGGAGTGGTCGTAGGAAGGTGGATTCCTTTGCCATGGAAGGCAGAACAGGGGTTATGTGGAGAGGGAGCTGGAGAGGATGAAGGGTCGCCTCAAGGAAGTAGGAGGGGAGGTCGACGGTCTATGCACAACCCCAAGGACCAGCTTATGTAGGTGGTTCATTGATTGTGGTCACCACGAAGGTGAGATTAGGTAGAGTTAGGTTAAACGGTGGATGGGAGGTTGAGGGGAAAGCAAGAATGTCTAGATCAAAATCCCACTGTCAAATGGGATCTGAGTCGAGGAGTGATCATACGTGTAAGAGTGCATGAAGCTTCGATGAGGGATTGGCACAGGATCATGAGCACAGGAAATCAATGGTGGTTGTTCACCGTGTTCCTCGGTGAACAGTGTATTCGCGCACCTGCAGGTGTATAGGGAATTTTGCAAGGATGCGTTTAAGGAAAAATGGTAGAAGATTTGCAAAGAAACCCATAAGTGGAGAAATGTATAGCAGCACAGTCCCTAAAGGTTTACAAATAGGTCCCCACAACTTTTAGAAAGGTCCTTGAAAGGTTTTATGTGAAGAAATGAGGATGACCTAAGGACATAGTGAAAAACCATTAATGCAAGGTCTTAATGATGTCCAAATAGAACCGAGTTTTTATTGAAGCCCAATTGAACACTTAGGAAGTTGATTTCACTTTCAATTTGATCTTTTGAACCCATATATATGTTCAATTTACAATTTGGATCACCATATTACACTTTGAATAGAATATCTCAATTTGTGACCTAATTTTGCGTTTTTAACATAGATTTGCTATTTTAGGTTATTTCTGTTATTTCTCACACTTAACCCTTTTCATGTGTTAATGATGCAATGTTTAGCTCAGTTTCTAGCTTAACTTGAGCATTTTAACTATAATGAGCCACACCTCATCACTAGGCGATTTTTATACATTAGAAACTTTAGGCAATAAGTCAATTCCTTGGACTTGGAATGTCAGTAATTTAAAGATGTATCATCTATAAGATCGAATGAAGCAAAAAAAAAAGTGTTTCTTTCATTACATTCATGGTTGGTTGTTTTACATTTTCCATAAGGGTCATTCCTATCAAATGACCCATAAAAAAGAGAGAAAAAGTTAAAAAGGGGGGAAAAAGGGTACACCAAGAACAACCACAATTTTTCACTCAGAATCTTCTGAGAGGCTGACTCAGGGAGTCAGAGGAGGTGAGGTGGCTTAATAAGCGGGGCTCACGGGATAAGAAGGTTGTTCAAAGGTCCCTGAAGGTCCAGACTTGTCCGACTCCTCTTTAGGAGCCGGACTCCCTGGCTGGTCCTCGAGTAGCAGTATCTTCCATCAATCCCTTAGCCTTCTAGCAGTCAAACTTGGAAGTTAGTCCATCTATGGACCATCCACATTATTCTTCCACAGTAGTTTGACCACCCTCCAGGAGGGCCTGCACCACCGCCAGAGTATACTTCCTAGCCTCTTTTGAGACGAGGTCCCTGCTCTCCTTCATAGATGGACTTGAGGTGAAGAAGTCCATCACTTCCTCAAGGTTCATCTTCAGCACAGGAGAATTTTCCAATTCAAGGACCCTCTTGGCCCTTTCTTTTGCGAGCTGGTCCTGACACATTTGCCTCCTCCTTCTCATGAGTTGCCTTGATGTTGGCGAGCTCGCTTTTAGTTCCACTAAGATGAAGGTGCTCCTCTTCTAGGGCCACCTCGTATCCTTCCACCGTAGAAGACTGTACGGCCTTTAATACTTGTATCTTCTCTTTCAACCAGAGCATGTTATTACAAGAAGATTGCAGTCTTTCCTCAAGATCGCGCAATGTCACAAGATCTCTCTTGTGAACGGCACCAAGTTTGTCTTCAATCTTCTCAACAATCACTCTGGCTGTCCTCAGCCCCAAAAGAGCCTCTTTCAATTCTTTCTGCAGGAAGGATATTAGCTCGACCGCTTGTCTCTGTTGCTGGAGCTTCTTGGTAGCTTCCTCAGTAACTTTCTCTACCTTCTTGCAAGCAACATTAGCTTACTCAAGTTGATGAGCAAAGTTCCTCTGTTCTGCCTTGGCGGTCACCGCCTATTTTGTAGCCATATCCGTGTCCTCGCAAGCAACTTTAGAGTCAACATTCCTAGATGCACCACTGCTACCAGGAATAAAAGCAGTTCTGAGAGTCTCAACCTATTCACAGCAAATTAGTGGGATTTAAAATTTTATTTTCCTCCGAGTAAGAAGACCTCAAGGAGAGTAAGGAAAGTATCTTACTACGTGCATTTAGTAGAAGAAAACATGTTTGAAATTCATCCCTCCTAGAGGAGGGTTAGCCCATGTTAGGGCATCCTGTAGGTGTTGTAACACCTACCTCTCTAACATAAGGGCACCACTTGAAGAGCTTGCTTAAGCCGAGTTGTCCCGGCTAGGTAAACCACCCTCCTGGGCTCCTTCCAGCACTAACCCACTTACCTCCCCAAAGGTTTGGCCTATAACTCCGAAGCCTCCTCGGCCGCGAGGGTCCACCAGCATCCACGCCCCTATTGCTCTTCTCCTGTAGTGTGGCCGGTCGAAAATGTTGTCACCTAAAACACCTCTCGAAGTCGCCAGCTCCTGCACCACCTTTGCAAGGCACTCGAAGGTCCAGTTGGAGGGATGGGGAGGCTTGAACTTCCCTTCTCAAACACCATGCAAGGGACTTGACATCGGGAGATGGGTAATGTGGTGTGCTCGGATTGGACGGGAGGGATTAAGGAGGCATTCACCACTTTAATCCCGCCAGAACTTGAGGATTCAGGCACTGCCGCCTCTTCTACTGGGGTCGCTTTAACATGCCCTCTCCTCAAGCGCTAAAGGGGGATCTCCTCCAGATCGCTATCCGCTGACTCTTTCCTTTTTCCTTCTTGGGGGCGGGAAGATCCACTTCGCTCACCTTGCTCTTTGGGCTTATCTTGCGCATTGCCTTGCCTCGACCTGCTATGAGATGAGCTCCCAGGGTGCCGCCTTACAGTATTCGGATGGGCAAACCACCCAAAAGATGGAGAAAGACAAAATGAACCATTATTTAGATTCTTGGGAAAAATGTATTATCTAAAGTTATTGCCCTCCAACTTACATGGCATCGGATAAGAATCAGTCACCCATGACAGCGTCGCCAACACATCAACCCACCTCAATTCTAACCGGGCTATAGGCTCAAAATTCATGATTCTTTCAGTGTCATTGGAAGCGTTCGAGTCAAATTCGTGTGCAGTAAGCGGGAGGTCTTTCTTAGGTAGACCCTACCACTTACTAGGAACTTCTAATTTTTCCACATTGTGGAGAAAGAAAAAGTGGCAATTGACTGATCGATCTTTCGCTTTTAAGTCGTTTGTAGTTTAATGTGGTGGAAAAATCGACTAATCAATTTTTAACAAGAAATAACCACTCGCAGAGGAGCGGGTCGTATCCACAGGGAGGCAATAACGTATTAAAATTCGCGCCACTTAAAAATGTTTGTTCGTAGTCAATTTGGACAAGAACCAAGCCAAGATTGCCTTTAGATTAAGGTTTAAGCAAGAAACAATGCTGAAATGGCAATTATGAGAAACTACAGGATATTTTCCGCAATGCAGAGTCAATAGAATATGATTAAAATGTGGCAATGGCAGAAAATGTAAATTTTAATTAATGTTTTACTGTAGCAAAACAGGGGAATTTTTCCCCGTTGTCTTGCGCGACGAGGAGCCGATGGCCGGGCGCGGGAAGCTCGGAGGAGGTCCCTTGGATCAAGGGCTTCGAATCGGTGGTGGCGGCGAGTCGCGCGGCGGCCGGAGGTGGCCGGACGAGCTCCAGCGGAGGTGCTGCTGGCGGTTCTGCAAGCGCAGTGGTGAACAGCGTGGACTGCAGGAGCTGTTGGAGGGTGCAGGCGCGTGGGCGAAGGACTCTGCAGTCGCGAGTGAATGGCGCTTGCAAGTGGCAGGCGCGGGAGGAGGCGTGCTCGGTTGTACGGGTCTGCAGGCGCGGTTGGAGGAGGGCGTTGCAGCCGGTGAGTGTGTGGAGATGGCGTGAGCTGCAGGTGCGTGGAGATGGCGAAGGCTGATGGTGGGCGCGGGGAAGATGGCGTGGGCTGATCTGCAGGCGTGCGCAGGTCTGCAGCCGGTGAGCGGTGGAGGGTGCAGGCGGTCTGGTGGCCGGTTGGAGAGTGCAGGCTGAGGAAGTGGAGGTGAGCGGGTAACTTCAGACGTCTGGGAAATTTCCCAGACGTCTTAAGTTACTGAGAGGGTGGATGATCAGTAGCTCGGTGGTGGTGGTGGTGGTCTGCGAAGATGGCGAGGGAGTTGCACGCTAAGGTGCTGACGGTTATGCAGGCGAGCTCCAGATGGCGGTGTGGCCTGTCACACCACACGCCCACGGTGGTGGAGACTCGCCGCCACGGTAAAGGCCGGCAGTGTGGAGTGGAAGAGGGAGGTTCTCTCTGCATAGTGGTGGGTCGGTGGCGGAGGCCTCCTGAGCTCGGCTGCCTCCCTGCTCCTTTTGTAGTGGCCTGAACAAGTTTGAAATCAGCCGCCGACCAGATCCACCACATCCGCTCCCCCTTGAATGGCTTCATCACTGCAGCAGCCGGGCGTTGGAGCGGCAGCCAGCCGTTCTGAAAGAAGAAGAATAAAAAAAATATTGTTAAAATATTAGGGTTATTTATGTACAGACCCTCAACTTCTATGTTAATAAAAACAATGTACCTAATTGGTTATCTAATTAGATGAATGCTATTCTAAGCTAATTCTAAATGCACTTAAGATATGAATGCAATGTATGGATTATGTAATTAGATTAAAACTATGAATTGATCTATTTACATCCTAATTTATACTAAATAAATGTTAGAATTAATCTAATGTATAGGCACTTAAATACTTAAATAGCCCACAACTATGGGCTAATCAAATACCCCCATGCCTAGTTTTTGCTAGTCCCCAGCAAAATTAAGCGAAACCTAGCACTCCAAGTAGACTAGTCAACTCACTTAGTCTTCCTTCAGAAGCATATTAAGTTCAGGCTCTAGATCCAAGGTTCCTAAGTAGTTGCTAAGTTACAGACTAGGTCGGCTAAAGATGAGTTGCAGGCACAAGTTTCCCTGATTTCTGACTCTACCCTAAAGTTTATTAATCCCTGAGATTAAAGCATCCGTGCTTGTGCATTGGTCCGAGTTATTTGAGTTAAAGGGATTTTTTTTTTTTAATATATATACTTTTTTTTTTTTTTATTCTTCTAAGTCTAACCTCAGATCAACTATCAACACAGTCTGTGTCGGATTCATTGTCCCCATTACCATACCTCGAAGGGTGCCTAGCTTTCGATGCTTCGAGATAGCACCGCCCATAACGACCCCAAGAACTCCTGGCAATCGAAACTTCGAGATAGTATCACCCATGGATTTCTTAAGCGAATTCAGGCCTATGGCAATCGGCACTTCGAGATAGGGCCGCCCATGGTACCTGAACCGCGCAATGCGCTTACATGCCCCCAGTAGGATGGATATCCTAAGAGACAAGCGTCGAGGAGGTAATATGTTACCATCACATCCTCAAGGTGAGTATATACTCCACCTCTCCTGCGGCGGGAACTCTTCCAATCAAAATGTGTTTTCAAGCCTTTCTTAAGTCAAAACTAAGAGAACCAAATCTCTTTTCAGAAATTAAGTTAATTACCAGACCAAGTGTGAAAAATTTGGATGCTTGGGTTACAAGGACCCGTAAACCAAAAGGTAGAATAAGACTCCAGGTATTACCCCACCTTTTAACTCAAACCCTAGCTTCCCTTCCTCAACCTCTTGAAGAATGGTCCGCAACTTAACTCTTACTTAAGTTTTTAAGTCCACAAAGGACCCTAAAGGTCTAAAGCTAGTAGCTCATTTAGCTTCTAAAGTTTGACCCTAGAATTAACTTAGTCTACCCTAGAGTTCTGATTTGCTTAAGAATGCAGGACTTAGCCAGTTAAGCTCAAAACTTTTTTTTTTTTTTATATGTACAAATGTATGCAATTATGCTATGTATATCCCCAAGTACACCCCCCCATGCCTAAAATTTGCAATGTCCTCATTGCATAGAAGGATATTACCTGGGTCAAAGCTAGGCTGAATAGCCGAAGAACCTGCAAATCAGGTTCAAGAATTGCAGAAATAGGCCCTAAAAATGAGCAAAGCAAAGTTGGCCTAGAAAATAGGTAACCTAGGATGTTGGCGAGCTGATGATGAATCCCGATAGCAAATGCTCGCCCAACTAAAATGGGAATGAAATCTTCCCAGGTCACGAGAAGAGGTTCTAAAGGATAAACAGTTAAAATAACCTCCAAAGGGGTAGGGGTAGGATGACAAGGATCCTCCAAAAAGAATGGGGAAGGAATGGTATAGAGATAAACCCCCAGGGTAATGGACTGACTAAAGAAATCATCAATCCATACCCGATACTCCATTACAGAAAATATTGGTTTGTTGAGCCCCCTAGTCAGAACAAAAATGAGCAATTCTCTAAGGCAAGGATCGTCTAGGGTGTCCAAGTTACGAGGTTGTAGGATGGCCATAAGATCTAGGTTGGGTTTAATCAGCTTGGTGTCCATCCCAAACACTCTTTCTAAATCCTCAATTTCATCCCTAGCATTCCTTGCACCATCACGTGGATCTTCCTGCTCTTCATCAGGAGTCACAATTTCGCTTTCAGATATAAGCGAATCAGAGGGTGACTTCGAAGTGAATGAAGGCAGGTTGGAAGCAACAGATCTAGGGATTATCCTATCAATGTCATCCCCGGGTTTTTGTTCTTTACTCAAATCTTCCCCGGAGTCTATATGTGAATCCACATAAATCTTAGAAATTGCTTCCAAATTTTCCATCATTTTATCATGAGGAGAAATATCATCAATGGGTGTGCCAAGGAAACCTAATTTGGTCAAATTTGTGACATCCTCAGGGGCTAACTCTTCAAATAAGACATAATCACCCTTAGTGTCACTCCAAATCTTGAATGTAGGTTCCTCATATAATTCGTCTTCCTCCTCATCACACAATTCATCATGTACCCGAGGTCTAGAATCATTTAATATCTCAGCAGATCCCCTAGGGTGCTCTATCTGAGGTAAATTATTTACATTGGTTACATCAGACTCCTCAGATAGGTCAATTTCTTTAGGGTTAGGTTCCCTAAGGGTGGGTTTGAGTTCCATATCGTGATCAGAAGGGAGGGTAGGATTAACAACTTGACTTTGACCCACTTCATCAAATGTCACGAAAATACTATCACCTGGGTCGAGGTCTTCCAATGGTACCATCATTCCCTTCTTTTGACTCCAATATAATTCAGGTGGATACTCAACCTTATCATCATCTTCCTCGGGTTGCCACCTTTCTTCATCCAATGCATAGCTACTTTCATGTGTATTTTCCTCCCACCTAAAGTGTAGATCTCTCAAGGAAGTGTCATCTAATGGGGAGGTTTCAAAATCGATCCTCGAAAAGTAGCTATTCTCCCCAGAATTTCCCTTCAACTTAAAGTGTAGCTTTCCCACGGGAGATGCATCTATTGTAAAGGGGTGTACGTCATCGTCAATGGGGCAGATTGGGTGGCTAATTTCATCTCTTTCTTGTTGGCCTGCTCTCAAAGATTCTCCTAACAATTCACTCATTTCATTTTGCATTTTCTGTATTTCCATCTTCAAAGAGGAGAGGTCATTTCTATCATAAGAGAGGTCAGGCTCAGGCTTATAGTACCCAGGAGTGTTTGTCCAACCATTATAAGTTTTCAGGGAGGGTGGGTTGGGTATTTCTTTGGTATGTGGGATATTGGGCAAAGCAAATCCCACTCCTGAGTTCTGCTCACTAATTTGGAGCTTAACTAGGCCAATACTCCTATAATAGGAGTAAAACGGATCCCAATGATTGTCATTATGTCCATCAAGGAATGGACCATCTCGGCGTCTGGGATCGAAGGATGCAGAGTGGGGGTGAGGGTGTGGGCAAGATGTGAAAGGATGAAAATCAATGTGGTCCATTCTAACTCACACTTCAATCAGAATTCCCCAAGCAAGACACAATTCAAAAAGGACCTTTTAGGTCTTTCCCAATTTAGGCTTTTGATTTTAAGTCAGATTGCAGGTGACAATACAATTTGTTCAATCAATTTACGCGCCTATTGTCGACCTACGGCTCGCCTAAAAAGACCTAGTTGGAGCTTAGGTGTTCTTCCCTAAATCTCAAATGGTCAAGTAAATCCAAAGACAGAAGATCGAGGGATGCAAGTAGGCCTAAGCCTTCCTTTGAAGCTGTGCTTTCGCGGTGCTCCTCAACTACCCCCAAAAATCCGTGACAGGGTATCCCCCTCTTTGGATTTACAAAACCTTTGATCTCAAGTTCCGAACACTTCAGAATCCAACGAAAGGAGGGCTCTTGTCCTAGTATTTCCAAACCTAAGGAGTGTCTAGAAGCGTGCCGTGGTGCAAGTGAAATAAGTGTGCATACACCGTAAAAGATTTTGAACTTTGAATCGCACGCCAAGTTTGAAAATGAAATCCTTGGTTTTTAAAATGTCCTTCCTTTAATTAGTCCTTTTTCTAAAAAAAATGTGACCACTTGTTAGATTTATTCAGTACAGATTAGGTGGTCTTCGCATTAAATCCCAAATGCAATGCGTGATCAAAAATAGGATGCAAAGTAAGAGAATGCGTACCTTGCCTCCAGCGATCTTCGATGCAAAAATGCACGCAATGCAGAAAAGCAAATCTAGAGGCTGCTCATACAGACCTAAATGGTTCGTCCTAGGGCAGGCAGCTCATTTTTTTTCTTTTTCTATTTTTTTTAGAACTACTTATGCACAAGCAAATAAAAGAAATAATAAAAAAAATAAACCTAAATCTAAAGAAAAGGGAACATGCTCCCAAAAATTACCCAACACGGGTCCAAAACAAAATCGAGGAACAAACCCCTCAAAATTTGCCCCAGAACAAGGGTTTCAAACTAACTGTAATGAAAAATTAAGTCTACAATCTTAATTCTATTCTAATTAAACTAATGACTAAATGGTGTCCGTCGCGTCCTCGTCCTTCTCCTCCGTTTAAAAATGGCTCGCCCAATTCTCGTCTGGCGACGTCAAGGGTCGCCTCTCACACTGGCTGATTCTTGCACAAATTTTCTCGCACAGAAAAGAAAATAATGAATGGTCAAATCTCTATGCAATTGACAAATAATCAAAATAAAATTAGGCGAAATTATTGCGTCTGTTGCCTCCCCGGCAACGGCGCCATTTGACTGATCGATCTTTCGCTTTTAAGTCGTTTGTAGTTTAATGTGGTGGAAAAATCGACTAATCAATTTTTAACAAGAAATAACCACTCGCAGAGGAGCGAGTCGTATCCACAGGGAGGCAATAACGTATTAAAATTTGCGCCACTTAAAAATGTTTGTTCGTAGTCAATTTGGACAAGAACCAAGCCAAGATTGCCTTTAGATTAAGGTTTAAGCAAGAAACAATGCTGAAATGGCAATTATGAGAAACTACAGGATATTTTCCGCAATGCAGAGTCAATAGAATATGATTAAAATGTGGCAATGGCAGAAAATGTAAATTTTAATTAATGTTTTACTGTAGCAAAACAGGGGAATTTTTCCCCGTTGTCTTGCGCGACGAGGAGCCGATGGCCGGGCGCGGGAAGCTCAGAGGAGGTCCCTTGGATCAAGGGCTTCGAATCGGTGGTGGCTGCGAGTCGCGTGGCTGTCGGAGGTGGCCGGACGAGCTCCGGCGGAGGTGCTGCTGGCGGTTCTGCAGGCGCAGTGGTGAACGGCGTGGACTGCAGGCGCTGTTGGAGGGTGCAGGCGCGTGGGCGAAGGACTCTGCAGTCGCGAGTGAATGGTGCTTGCAAGTGGCAGGCGCGGGAGGAGGCGTGCTCGGTTGTGCGGGTCTGTAGGCGCGGTTGGAGGAGGGCGCTGCAGCCGGTGAGTGTGTGGAGATGGCGTGAGCTGCAGGCGCGTGGAGATGGTGAAGGCTGATGGTGGGCGCGGGGAAGATGGCGTGGGCTGATCTGCAGGCGTGCGCAGGTTTGCAGCCGGTGAGCGGTGGAGGGTGCAGGCGGTCTGGTGGCCGGTTGGAGAGTGCAGGCTGAGGAAGTGGAGGTTGTTGGTGCTAGAGCACCACGATCATTTGTTTTGATGATAACAAAACACGTGTTATTTAACATTTGCAATTTGAGTCCTAGATTTCAGGTCAATTGCAAATGTGGACGTGTTTAGACGGAACTCGAGCTCGCATCCAGGACGGATTGGAGGAGCTTGACGGAAAACACAGGAGGTTCGCGTGGAGCGAAAGATTGGAGATGGAAGACAAGAAGAATAGGATAGATTCTTTTTTATCCTTTCATGTATCTCTTGTATTTATTTTCTTGCTCTTTTTGATTCCTTAGAACATTATGTTAAAGAGCCTCAAAGTACCCTAAAAGTAGTCCTAGGAACACCTGCACAACCCTAGGATACTTAGATTTTCTGTAGAATACTTAGAAAACCAATATAGGGCTCAAACAGCATTTCCAGACGTCTAATCCAAAAATCAGACGTCTGATGAAGAATTTTAAGACGTCTGACTATTGTTTCAGACGTCTGATAACTGTTAGGCTGGACAGTTAGTTCTGTCTGATGAAATCAGACGTCCAGACCTTATACCAGACGTCTTAGGAGACGTCTGATGACTTTGCCAGACGTCCAGTTAGTGGACCGTTGGCTGGCTTAGAAGACACTCAAAAATATGACCGTTAGAGCCTTATCAGACGTCCATAAGACTTTACAGACGTCTGATAAATGACCGTTTTGCCTCGGCTGACCCAAAATCTCTTCTCAGAGATTTTCTAGCCGTTGCAACGTTTGGAAATCAATTCCCACAGTAAAAGTAGGTTTCCAGACGTCCAGACATAGTGCCAGACGTCCTATATGTCGTCTGATGGACTTGCACAAAAACCCTGTTTAGATCTGATTCAAGTCAGGGAGAAACCTGCATAGAATCAGACGTATGACCTTTAAATCAGACGTCTTAAAGTGGCCTTCCAGACGTCTGATGCCATAGTTAGACGTCTGATGACCCTGTCAAATGCAATCATTGTCCTGATTTCGGCCTGATTCTCTTGGGCTTTGTTCCCAACGGCTATAGAACCCTTTCTAAGCCTTCCAAAGCCTTCCTAAGGCCTCTATAAATAGAGGGGAGCCTTTGCAACACAAAACACACTTGGATACACTTAGACGCACAAGATATACACCTAAAGAGACCAAGATACACTAAGATCAAGTATTTCCACTCTCTTGTGTCCAAGAAGCACTTGCTCTCTAAGCTCAAGCTCCATCATCTTGAGAGCATCATTCCCTTCGCGCACCCGCTCTCCCGCCGTTGTCTACGAGAGCGACATTGCACCATTGCGTGGCTCACGCACCCGCGTCATCGTCGACGCACTCCTTGCAAAGGGGAGTTTCCTATTTCCTATAGAAGCTAGGTTTAATTATTTTGTTGGCTCTATAGGACTATTGTTTCTTTTATCTTTGTCTTTTGGTTGGGTATTCGCTTTGCGAATTCCCGTCTCCTTCGTGGGACAAAATCCTTCTCGTGGAGAGAAGGGGTTGAGGAACGCTACCCTCGTACTTGTAGCGTGGTTGTACTGAGGTTGAATCACCCTCGTTTAAAGTGATTCGTTTAGTGGATTTTGATCAACTTGGTTGATCGGAAAATCCTAACTCGAGAGGGTTAGGTGGTGGTTTTCACCCGGTTTGGGTTTCCACCTAAAAATACCTGTGTACATTGTGCGATTGATTTTTGTGAGATTGCTTTATATTTTATTTCCGCATATTATTACGTCACCCCTCCTAGTAGGGAAACCTTCAGAGGTGAGCGAGTAACTTCAGACGTCTGGGAAATTTCCCAGACGTCTTAAGTTACTGAGAGGGTGGATGATCAGTAGCTCGGTGGTGGTGGTGGTGGTCTGCGAAGACGGCGAGGGAGTTGCACGCTAAGGTGCTGACGGTAATGCAGGCGAGCTCTGGATGGCGGTGTGGCCTGTCACACCACACGCCCACGGTGGTGGAGACTCGCCGCCACGGTAGAGGCCGGCAGTGTGGAGTGGAAGAGAGAGGTTCTCTCTGCACAGTGGTGGGTCGGTGGCGGAGGCCTCCTGAGCTCGGCTGCCTCCCTGCTCCTTTTGTAGTGGCCTGAACAAGTTTGAAATCAGTCGCCGACCAGATCCACCACATCCGCTCCCCCTTGAATGGCTTCATCACTGCAGCAGCCGGGCGTTGGAGCGGCAGCCAGCCGTTCTAAAAGAAGAAGAATAAAGAAAATATTGTTAAAATATTAGGGTTATTTATGTACAGACCCTCAACTTCTATGTTAATAAAAACAATGTACCTAATTGGTTATCTAATTAGATGAATGCTATTCTAAGCTAATTCTAAATGCACTTAAGATATGAATGCAATGTATCGATTATATAATTAGATTAAAACTATGAATTGATCTATTTACATCCTAATTTATACTAAATAAATGTTAGAATTAATCTAATGTATAGGCACTTAAATACTTAAATAGCCCACAACTATGGGCTAATCAGCAATCCTACCCACTCAAACTATTCGGTAGGTCAGTTATCGTATACTTGGTTCGCTGGCTATAAAGGGTATAGGTTATGGACGACAGCTTTCCCTTCTTTACTTTAAGAGGCATTAATGGAAAAAGGAGACGAAACAACCCCACCTAGGGGTGAATTCCCAAGTGAAAACAAATGACAGTGAAGGTGTTAAGGACAAGCAACAGTTAAGGTTAAGTTGAGAGGGGCAACCCAGTAGTAGTCGAGGAAGGAGGTATGAAAAGGATTTAATGGCATACGAAGGCCATTCTCTATGGCATATTTACAAATAATAAAAAAATCCTATCCACCATCAGAACACAAGCTAGTCATGGACCCCTCATGTTGGAAACGAACATAGCCGAGCCCATGAGCCATCAAAAATTCTTGAATGGCTGACTTGCTATGAAAATCTGAACTAAAATAATATAATCACCTTATCTCAGGCGATATCCCCAACGAGGAAGAGGTGGACTCACCTTTCCCTACAAGGCCTGACATGCTCTTCCCAAAAAGAAGCAACAACTCCGGTGACCCTACTCCGTAAGCGGCAGCCCTCGCGTACCTTGGGTTCGTAGAGCTTTCGTGTGCAAAAGGCTCGTAGTAAATGGGGTGGAGTAAGGCATTTACTGGCTCCCAGCACCCCTTTTTATAACCCGGTGTGAAAGGGTTTCAATCGAATAAAATTCCTCCATCATTGCAGGCATTAAATGCCCCTGTGCACGTATCATTTTGTTGCGATTCATTTCAAATAGATGCCTCATTGGCTGTTGCAATATTTGAGGCAAATATTCCTCATGATTACAACAATTAATGTCAGTCTTGTCGCACAAGATGACAAATTAATTCCTACAGTGATTGGCCATGACGTGCACTCGTGCGTGTGTGTTAAGAAGTGTCGTTATAGTCACACTTACAATGTCGATTTTAAAGTAAAGAAACAGAGGTGAGTCCGAGTGTCGGTCTCAGGGAGGCGTGAAAATCGGATTTTGCTTATCACTTGTTGTCACAGAAATCACGGAGTTTTGCTTGCGAAAGGTGCGGTTGAAAAGCGAGAGAGATAGAGAGAGAGAGAGATTAGGGTTAGAGTCGTTTCTTGCTTGATCATGCAACTTGAATAGGAAATAAAGTAAACAACTGAAATGAAAGTAACTTCATTAATCATGCAACTTTAGTTAACAGATTACAACATTAGATACATTCTTAAACATAAGTAAAGGAAAGCTTAAAAGAGAGGAAGAGAGAGGGGGGAGAGCGGTGAGGCAGCCACGGCGGTGGAGAAGGCTCCGTTGGCGACTCGTCGTCTCCAACAATTACAAGAGGGCCTAAAGCTGCTAAGAGAAGGATAGAGTAGTTGCAAGGAAAGTGAATGCCTTGAATGAGTGGTTGGAGGGGGTTTAAATAGGGAGAAGGGTTTTCTAAAAGAAGAAGGGGTTTGAGCGACGTCCGGGACGTCGCTAAAGCCCTTCCAGAAGCGTCGGTGAAGCCCCCCAACTCGCTGGTCACACGCCCGCACCGTTCTTCTACGCGCCCGATCCGTCGCCGTTGTGTGAGAGTCATCCGATCGAAGATTGGACGGCTGAGATCCTCCCTCAGGTGCGCTCGGATCGTGCCTCGGGCGAGCGCGGGCGTCGTCGCCCAGCGTGCACGCGCGTGTGGGGGCTCGCTGTCTGAGGGCGCGCTGCGTGGCGCTATCTTGGCCACCGAATTTTGCCTCGTGCCTCTCCGTCTTCAATTTCCCACACCGCGCGGCTCGAACCCGCATCGCGTGCGTGTGGGCGTGCGCGCTAACCGCTACGCCACGCCCGCTGCTTTGTCGCGGCGACTGCGGGTGGGCGCGCAGTTCTCGACCGTCTCATCGAAGATTGACGGCCGAGATTTGATCTCCGGCTAAAAGTGGGAGAGGCGCGCGGTGAACAGGCACCACGTGGTGCAACGAGGGTCGTTGATCATTAGATCAACGGTCAAAACTTCTTGGGCCCATTGCAGGAGCCCGGATGTCGGATTTGGCCGATTTTGAGTCCGTTGGACTCCGTTCGTCGTTCTGAATCCATCTGTGTGGTCCGATTGCTCATCTGAGGCCTACTTTGACAAGTGCTTACACAAATGACCATTAATATAGTTTTATTAGCAATCTTGGTATATGATGCATGCAATGCTCCCATTCTACTTATGTTGTGCCTTTTATTCTTAAGATGGGCCTTATTTAACAGAATTATCACCCCCATATGCAATGTTATCATAACCCCATGCTTACTTCTTGCTAGTCCCTAACAAGGTTTATTCTAGCCTTTATTTTCTTTCAGAATTTAAAAAGTAATTGCTTAGACACTTCGTCACTTGTCAATAGGAGGAAATATACTAAGATCTTAATCTACAAAGGCTAAGCAACGCCCGGATGTCTGCCAAAATACGAATCGCCCGAATCCTTGCTTTAATGTGTGTGTATATATGTATATATATATATATATATATATATATTAGAATTTTTTTTCGGAATTCAGCATGGGTTGGTAACTTTTTACGGCTACCCAACCCACCCAAAACTCGATCAATACCCTAAGTACTAAGCATCTTGGTGTGAAGATTGTGATAGACTCACTCAACGGTAATTTAGACAGACTTCGGGTTTCTACGCCCCTAGGTGACCGGAAGAGGAAATATATTTGCCTGAAGGTGTATTTGTTCGATCGGTAGCTTTCTCCCTACGTTTGTTTTAATTGGGGTCAACGCAAGGATTTTTCTAGTGTATATCTCCCCGGCTTGTACTACTTCCCTGCTTCTTCCTTAAGTGTTTTGGTTCTTTTTGTGCAATTATTGAGCTAGGTTCTAGACAACTGACCAATGGGTTGTTACCCATGATCACTTGCCAGCCATACTCGTGCGGTGAAGTGTGGCTTATTTATTTTCTTTTCTTCTCTTTTTTTTTATTTTGTAGGTGGCTTCCCTGATCTCAAATGTACCTAGAGGCAATGAAGAAGAAATGGTCCCGTGGCTAGGTTCTGGACAACCTGCAAATGGGCTGTTACCCACGACAACTTGTCAGCCATACCACCCTAGAGAGTTCATTAGCTATCCAATTTCTGTCAAAATCTCCGAGGAGTGAGTCTGTGCAAAAATGTGTGCAGATGCTTAGACTCAAAGTTTTTCTGAGTTACAGGGTGAGTTGTTAAGTCATATACGTATCACCTTATTTAGTAGGTGGATTAGAATAACTTAAGGTTGCAAGGGTTCGAAGCTAAATCCATATTTTAACAGACACCAGGGTTGATTAAGCTTGAAGGCCTGAAAAGTCTAAGTGTTTAAGTTCTTTTTGTATTATTTTCCACTATTGACAAGTTTCTAATGTCTAAGTTTCTTCGTAAATTCAATTTTTTTTTTAATTTTATTTTATTCAGACTGATTAAATGAGTTCAGGATCGTGCAATTTACCACCCCCCATGATTAAGTTGGACAATATCCTCATTGGCAAATATATGGATGCATAGGGGTTCAAAAAGATAGTACCTGAGTGACGTGAAATACCGGATCAGTCTAAATCCTCTGGGTTGCCTCCCAGGAAGCGCTGAGTTTAACGCCTCCAGCTGGGTGGTGCTTCGTGTCATCCCTCAATGAGGGTGACACTATCCATTTGGACCTGAGTTTCCCCAGGAAGAGTTTTAGGCGGGCGTCAAATAGCCAGACTTGCTGGTTAGGCTCAAAGGTTTTTCTATGAATGAGTCGGTCGTGGACGACTTTCATTTTCTCCTTATACAATCGACTATTTTCAAAAATGTCTCGACGAATCTCTTTGAGCTCAGATAATTAGAGCGTCCTCTACGCACCGGCTAATTGGGAATCCATGTTACATTGCTTGACAGCCCAGTAAGCCCGGTGTTCCAATTCGATAGGAAGATGGCAGGCTTTGCCAAAGACCAGGCGATAAGGCGACATGCCTATCGGGGTCTTGAAAGCGGTCCTGTATGCCCACAGGGCATCATCTAGTCGTGTGGACCAGTCTTTCCTGTCAGGTCTCACAGTCTTCTGTAAAATGTTCTTGATTTGTCTATTTGAGACCTCGGTCTACCCATTTGTTTGCGGATGATACGGGGTAGCAATGCGGTGGTTCACCCCATATTTTCTAAGTAGGGCATGGAATTGGGAATGGATAAAATGGCTTCCACCATCACTGATCATGGCCTTGGGTATTCCAAACTGGGAAAAGATGTTCTGCTTAACAAAGTCCATGACAGTCTTGTGATCGCATCATCGAGTGGCGATGGCTTCAATCCATTTAGAAACATAGTCTACTAAGACTAGGATGTACTCGAAGCCGTTGGATGGTGGAAAGGGGCCCATAAAATCGATACCCTAAACGTCGAAGATTTAGACAATCAAAATGGGCTGGAGGGGCATCATATCATTCTTGGTCATGGTCCCCAGCGTTTGGCAGCGTGAGTAGGTCCTGGAAAAGTTTTGTGCATCCTTACATAGGGACAGCTAGTAAAACCCAGACTGCAGAACCTTTGCAACCGTTTTCTTTCCAAAGAAGTGGCCACCACAAGCCTGGTCATGATAGAAGGAAAGCACACTCTGAACTTCGTTCTCGAGGATACACCTCCTGATGATTTGGTCAGTATAGAGGCGAAACAGCATAGGATCATCCCAGAAATAGTGCTTGGCCTCAACCAAGAACCTATTCTGTTGCTGTCTGGACCAGCTGTGCGGGGTTTGTCCTACAACTAGGTAGTTGACGTAGTCAGCATACCATGGCAGCCTCTTGTCTTGCACAGCCAGAATGTGTTCATCGAGGAAGGCGTCAAATAGAGGTAGGCAGGGTCCAATGTGGTCTGGATGAAGTCTAGACAAGTGGTCAGCCACCACATTCTTCGATCCGGCCTTGTCATGTATTTCTAGGTCAAATTCCTACAAAAGCAGGATCCATCTGATGAGTCTGGGCTTTACGTCCTTCTTGGCCAACAGGTGCCGGATGGCTGAATGGTCAGTGTAAACAGTCATGTGGGATCCTAACAAGTATGATCGGAACTTTTCAAGTCCAAAGACTACAGCGAGCAACTCTTTCTCTGCGATCGTATAATTTCGTTGGGCCTCATCCAACATTTTTCTCTCGTAGTAGATCACCACGGGCTTCTTGTCTTGCCTTTGTCCCAGGACAGCGCCTATGGCAAAATCTAATACATCACACATAATCTCAAAGTCCTGGGACCAGTCCGGGGGTTGAAGTATAGGTGCTGTGGAGACTAAGTCCCGGAGGGTGTGATAAGCCTGGATGCAATCAGAAGACATGCGGAATATGGCATCGTTGGCTAGAAGGTCAGTCAAGGGTTTGGAAAGCTTGGAAAAGTCTTTAATGAACCTTCGGTAGAAGCTAACATGTCCTAGAAATGAGCGAATCTGTCGGACCGAGCTAGGTGGAGGGAGTTTGGAAATCAAATCAACCTTAGCCCGATCTACCTCGATGCCCCTATGCGATATGATGTGACCGAGGATAATTCCTTCTTGAACCATAAAATGGCTCTTTTCCCAACTTAACACTATATTAACCTCGATACATCATTTCAGGATTTTCTCCAAGTTGCTCAGACAATGGTCGAATGAATTCTCGAATACAGAGAAATCATCCATAAAGACCTCTAAGTATTCACCCACCATTTCTAAAAAAATGGCTAGCATGCAACGCTGGAAGGTAGTAGGTGCGTTGCATAACCCGAACGGCATTCGACGGAATGCAAACGTGCCGTACGGGCAAGTGAATGTGGTCTTTTCTTGATCCTCCGGAGCAATTGCGACTTGGTTATATCTTGAATATCCATCCAGGAAGCAAAAATACTTCTGCCCTGCCAATCTTTCAAGGATTTGGTCAATGAATGGCAAGGGGAAATGATCCTTCTTAGTGGTTTCATTGAGCTTCCTATAATCAATACACACCCGCCATGCGGTAGTGGTGCGGGTGGGGATGGATTCGCCATGATCATTGGTGACAATGGTGAGCCCATCTTTCCTTGGAACCACTTGAGTGGGGCTCACCCAGGGGCTATCAGAAATAGGATAGATGATGTCGACGTCAAGCCACTTGATAATTTCTTTCTTAACAACCTCCCGCATGTTTGGGTTTAAACGTCTTTGCATCTGGCGGGAGGGTTGTGCCTCGTCTTCCAGGTAAATCTTATGGGTGCAATAGGTGGGGCTAATTCCTCTTAAGTCAGAAATGGTCCAACCAATGGTGGCCCGATGTTCTGAAAGGGTCGCGGTCAACCTGAGTTCCTGATCCTTGGTTAGATGAGAATTAATAATCACCGAGAAGGTCTGGTCAAGTCCTAGGAAGACATACTTGAGATTCTCGGGTAATGGCTTAAGTTCAGGTGCGGGTGGAACTATAGTTGATGGAAAGGGAAAGGGCGGGAGTTGATCAACATCGATCTCCTCAAATGGTGTTGTGTGATGGTACTCAGCCTTACAGAGGTCCACGAGTAGTGATGGTGATGGGTCAGAACAGTCATTACGGGTTTGGTGGTCTGATACAGAACTAAGGGTGAGGCATTCCTCGATCAGAGTTTCCACGGGATCATGTTCCTCAAAGCAATCGCAATCAAAAGATTTTGTCGCCCGAAAGATATCCAATTGCATTTTCCTATCCCCGAAGGCGATTTCCATACATCCCGTGTCACAATCAATGTTTGCCTTAGCCGTAGCTAAGAAAGGTCTACCTAAGATTATGGGTGCGTTCTGTAATTTTGCAAGGACTTCCATGTCAAGCACCAAAAAGTCGACCGGGAAATAGAAGTCCTTAACCCGTACAATCACGTCCTCGACAACCCCCTTCGAGGTTTTCACTGATCTATCAGCCAGCTGGATGGTGACAGGTGTTGGTGTCAACTCTCCGAAACTAAATTGGTGGTGCAAGGTTGTTGGAATCAGATTGATAGAAGCACCTAAGTCCAGGAGCGCTCTATCAAATGTCATGTCTCCGACATTGCAGGAAATCAGGGGCGCTCCTGGGTCCGTTCGCTTGAGCGGAAGGTCGCTTGATTTTACGGAACTTGCTTGTTCGGAGAGCACAACCTTCCTAGGTGCTTCAGTTTTTGGCTTACGTTTGGGTGTACAGGCATCCTTTAAAAACTTGGCGTAAGCCGAGATGTGCTTGACGGCTTCGAGGAGAGGAATATTAATCTGTACTTGCTTAAGATCTCCAAAAGCTCCTCAGTTTCCACAACATTCTTCTTTTTCTTGATTGTTTCCAAGGCCTCAGGGTAGGGTGTCTGAATGTGGATCGGGTCTATTTCTGGGTCCTTGGTTGGTGCCTCTTTTGAGTCAGGTATTTCAGCGGGTGAAGTCTCAGGGAGAGTCGGCCATTTGGGATCCTGGGTTTTGGTGCTGCTTCTCATGGTCACCGCATTCGTAAAGGCATTAGGACCATGTGTTGATCCTTGAGAAGACGAGGATGAAGAAGCACCAAACCCAGGGGGTGTTTGCAGGGCTAGCTAGACCATGTGAGCCTGCCCAGGATTGCCCTGGAACCCTTGCGAATTAGGGCCTCTGTTAATTATGTTTCGCGGGTTTGGTTGTGGCTGGGAAGGTAGGGATCCTTGTTGTTTACAGTCCAAGAGTTGGCTTAACTGTCCCTTTACCAAGGACATTTCCTCTTGATGTTTCTGGTTCATGTCAGCCATCATCTTTATTAGGGTGTCCATTTGGTTTTGTGGGGGAGGGGCCGCCCTATTCTGATTAAATTAGGGTCTAACTGGTGGTCCTTGCTGATAGGGGTCAAGTGTGGCTGCTGGTTTGGCCTGGGCTAGTTTTGGAATTGCGGTGGTTTCTGGTTTGTCCAACCAAAGTTGGGGTGGTTACGCCAGCCAGTGTTGTATGTGTTGGAGAAAGGGTCAGGTTTCGCATAACCTTGGATAGCTTGCACATGTTCAAGGATAGCCGATGTCGATGGAGAGGGAAGAGAGTAATCAAGGGTTGAGGGAGCAAAGGTCCCTCCTTGGAACATGGTCAGGGGTTGTTCTAGGTTCAGTTGGGTTAAGAGCTGGACCAGGTCAACATTATGTGCTCCCTTTGCTAGGGAGAAGGTCTGTAAGGGGTTCCTGGTCTGATTCAGTAGCTCATCAATCTTTTTGTCCACCAATTCCACTTAATCTAGTTTCTTGGCAATGATGTCCATGTCAACCATTCCAGAATTTGCTTGTACCTCATAAATCCCACCACAGGGTTGACTAGATCTGTTGAACTGGGTCATGGAGGTGTTGTTGAACGAATTCTCGCTCATAGACTCAAAGAGCTCAAATGCGCTCTCCTCATCCTTGTTCAGGAAGTTCCCCCCGCATGAGGCATCGACGAAGTTCCGTAGGATGCTGTCCAAACCGTGGCAGAAAATTTAGGCCAATTGCCACCTTGGTACTTCGTGGTGTGGGCATTTCCTCAAGAGTTCATTAAATCTTTCCCACACCTCATAGAACTATTCCCCACCCTGGAGTGTGAAGGTAGTAATAGCTCTTCTGAGGGCATTGGTCTTTCCTATGGGGAAGAATTTCTTTAAAAATGCATGCCTCAATTCTTCCCAGGTGGTGATGGGTCTACCTAGGGTTCTAAGCTAGTGAGAAGCCTTGTCTCTTAATGAGAAGGGAAACATCTTGATTAGAACAATGTCAAGGCTAATGTTCCTAGGTTTCACAGTTCGTGCTATGCGGTCGAGATCCTCTAGATGCTGGAAGGGGTCCTCATTTGAGCTTCCATGAAAGTGGCTCTGGAGCAGACTTAAGACGCTCGGTTTCAGCTCAAAATCATCTCCCCCTTCAGGGATCCTAAGGTGTGCCTCTACTCTAATAGCAGAGGGATTATAAAAATCACGAAGGGGCCTCGGTTGATCCTGAAATGGTGGTACATCGAGTGGTGGCTGCCCTTGTGCACCTTGGAAAGGTGGTGGTGGTTGTTCTTGTGGGTTCTGTAACCGGTGTATGTCTTGCATGATGGTGTGGATTTGTTGTTGCTGAAGCCGGTGGTTTGCATTAATTTGGGCTTGGATGATGGCCATTGTGTCTAGTGGGGGTTGATCCTCAGCCTCATCTACCCTTGGTTCTACCATGTTTCTAACAGAATCACGTTGCCTAGATTCCTATCCCAAAACAAACAACTCGGGATACAGTGAGCGTCTCCCGTGCATACACTAGAGAAGAACAGGAGGGGATGCGGAGAGCGACAGATGCGAGAATTGTGTTCAATCAAGCAAACAAGCCTAGTCCTTATGGTGTACTCCTTAGGAGACCTAGAAATCTCAAAAAGGGTGATTAAGTCCGTAAGCACTGGACTCCCCTTCCCAAGGCTAATCTGGCCAGGTTGATTACGAGGGGATTGCAAGGAAGGTTCTTCCTTTGGCTTGCGCCTCCGGTTTCGTAGACCCTACAACCGCGGTCGTTTAACACTGCCCCACAGCCTAGTCACTAGATTCTACCAAGGGAATGAAAGCCAAGTGCCCAGCGAACAAAACCTCGCCTTTCGAGACTTAACTCAGTCCTGCCTAAGGCACGTCTACTCAGTTTTAAAGGGCTAGGATAGTGCTTTTGCTAGGGTTACGTGATGAGGCGTTGATTGGGGTGGTGCCTCTTAATTTTCCACTTTCATTGTGTGTGCCTTTATCAAAACATGATTTTCAAGGAAGTATTTTTTTAAGATGTGGTGTCTTTTAGTGTTTCATCCTTACTTTAGTGCCTTTTAGGGTTGACGTGTCTTAATTTTTCAGACAAGTTTCAATGGGCACGTCAAGTTTTGCACACAATTTGGTGAAAATAGATTTTCTTTTATTGTGTAGAAGCTCTAAAACCCTAATGTACTCATCCTAATGATCATGCAACTTCTATTAGATGAGTCAGTTTTAGGGTTGAGTGGTGTGGTCCAAGTCAATCAATGGTGACTTTGCAAACACCACTCAAAAAGAGAAAAGAACACTCCAAGAATTTATTCAGAATGTTAGAGTGTACATTTTTTTTTATGGGGTGATGTGTTAAGGATGTGGGTCAAGCAATCATACACCACGCCAATTTTTTTCAATTTTTACAACTTTTTTTAGTTTTTCACGCAAGAAAACAATCATGAGTGAAGAATTACTCACTATCGGTCCTTGTTGCGCCTACTCCCTTGTTACCGTCGTGGGATGCGTCGCTTCGCCGTCCAAGCGCCGAATTCCTGCAACCATCAAGTAAAAAGGAAAACAGGCCATTAGACGATGTGAGAATGGATGTGGAATGGAAGTGACAAAAAAAATCCGTTGCCTCCCTGGCAACAGCGCCAAAAACTAACGTGCACTCGTGCACGTGTATTAAGAAGTGTCGTTATAGTTGCACTTGCAACGCCGATTTTAAAGTAAGGAAACGGAGGTGAGTCCGTGTGTCAGTCTCAGGGAGGCATGAAAACTGGATTTTGCTTAACATTTGTTGTCACGGAAATCGCGGAGTTTTGCTTGCGAAAGGTGCGATTGAAAAGAGAGAGAGAGAGATTAGGGTTAGAGTCGTTTCTTGCTTGATCATGCAACTTGAATAGGAAATAAAGTAAACAACTGAACGGAAAGTAACTTCATTAATCATGCAGCTTTAGTTCACAGATTACAACATTAGATACATGCTTAAACATAAGTAAAGGAAAGCTTAAAAGAAAGGAAGAGAGAGAGAGGGGGGAGAGCGGCGAGGCAACCATGGCGGTGGAGAAGGCTCCGTCAGCGGCTCGTCGTCTCCGGCGATTACAAGAGGGCCAAAAGCTAGCTAAGAGAAGGGTAGAGAAGTTGCAAGGAAAGTGATTGCCTTGAATGAGTAGTTGGAGGGGGTTTAAATAAGGAGAAGGGCTTTCTAAATGAAGAAGTCGGTGAAGCCCCCAGCCCGCTGGTCACACGCCTGTGCCATTCTTCTTCGTGTCGATCCGTGGTCGCTGTGTGAGAGCCGTCCGATCGAAGATCGGACGGCTGAGATCCTCCCTCGGGCGCGCTCGGATCGTGCCTCGGGCACGCTCGGATCGTCCCTCGGGCACGCGTGCGCACGGGCGTCGTAGCCCGGTGTACGCGCGCGCGTGGGCGCTCGCTGTCTGAGGGCGCACCGCGTGGTGCTATCTCGGCCGCCCGCTGCTGATCAGGCTGCCCAATTTTGCCGCACGCCTCTCCATCTTCAATTTCTCGCACCACGCGGCTCGAACCCGTGTCGCGTGCGTGCGCCCATGCGCGCTAACCGCTGCACCATGCTCACTGCTTTGTCGCGGTAACCGCGGGTGGGAGCGCGGTTCTTGGTCATTCGATCGAAGATAGATGGCCGAGATTTGATCTCCGGCTGAAGGTGGGAGTGGCGCACGGTGAACGGGCTCCACGTGGTGCAACGAGGGTCATTGATCATCAGATCAACTGTTAGAACTTCTTGGGCCCATTGTAGGAGCTCCGGATGTCGGATTTGGCCGATTTTGAGTCCGTTGGACTCCGTTCGTCGTTCTGAATCCATCTGTGCGGTCTGATTGCTCATCTGAGGCCTGCTTTGACAAGTGCTTACACAAATGGCCATTAATACAGTTTTATAAGCAATCTTGGTATATGATGCATGCAATGCTCGCATTCTACTTATGTTGTGCCTTTTATTCTTAAGATGGGCCCTATTTAACAGAATTATCACCCCCATATGCAGTGTTATCAGGCCACCACTCGCGAAAGGTGATGCTTACATCGCATTTATTCTTGGGATGTTGGCCTCTTAAGATCGACAAGAACTCAGGCAGCGATATGCCTACGTTCGTTCCAATGAGCAGTGATACACCTACCACTCCATTAATAGCACCTTGCCTGCCTAAAACTTAACTATACACCTCCTACAAATGACTATCTCATCTAAAAATTTAGCCAGCATATTATTGGGGGCACCATCCATACAAAGTTTTAATATACTTACTAATCTTTTCGCATCACATGCTAGCTAGAGAGTGGAAGCATTTGATAAGGAACAAAAAGTACCCTCAATTAAAACTTCGCAAAATACCTAATGGGTCCAGTTACCTGGTGTTTTGGTAAACCCGGCTACCCGGTTACTCAGCATCCTTGTGAATCCATCGGATCAACATCCTGGTGGATCTGGCTGATCAAGTGTTATGACCCAATTCCCGGATCCCTACAAGACCTAAGACCGGTTTGCCTCGACTAATCCCAAGTTCTAGTCGTCCAACAAGAAATAACCAAAAGCAGGAAAATAAACTACATTCACACATGCAATATAACTAAGCAGAAGAAAAGTATGAAGCAGTAAAGAAAGTAGAACAACTATCTTAGTACATGCCACCACAACAACAACAGGAAACAGAAAGGAAACAGAAAGTAACAGGAAGAGTAAACTATGTGTCCATTACTCACTACAATAGTAGGAAAGCGAAAGAGCTGAAAAACGACTATGGCTGGGTTCGGCTGGGCCCAACACCCTCTGCAGCCGGACACTCGGGCTACTCAACTCCTGGTCTTGAATAGTTTATGATAAGACAGAGTCAGAGAACGCTGAGTAGAGTGGTGTTTACATTATTTAAGTGCAAGTACCGCAAAAACAACAACAGGTTTATTTCTTATTTCTATTTATCTCATTTATGTGTTTCTGTTTCATCTATTTCTCAAAGTATCCAGGTATTTATTGATCTTGCATGCTCCTCGTGGGAACGATCTTGATTGCAATCTTTTCCATAGAGTAGAAGGTACATGTGGCGCTCTCCTGATCGGGAGAGTCCCCCGTGGTCGTCCTACACCCAGTCAACCACCCCGAGGTCACTGTCAAGACGTAGCGGTGACTACAGCATGCGTGATAAGCGCACGGGTAGCTACCTCGCACTGACACGCGATCAGTCGTTTCCGCTAGTGGGTACACCCAAACTACAGCACGGAACAGTATAGGGCCTTGTCCTCTCAGAACCAAACAGGAGTCTCCCCCCTCCACAACCTGCACACCCTCGTCTAACTACCCCGGTTTGCCCAAAGGGCCTAATAAAGTTGGTGTAGGGTGGCTAGTTGAACCCTAGGCCCAGTGGGGTGGCTAGCTCCCTCCCTACACTAGTAGCACACCTCGGTACCGCGTACGCGAGGGCCAACATGAGTCGGTGTAGAGTGACCAATCCTAACCCCGGGTCTCAACCCAAGGGAGGCTAGCTCCGCTCTACACTAAAAAGGGACAGTTGCTCTCCTTGGTACCGTGTACACAAGGGCCAACACACGTCCCATCTACATTCCAGATTTCGTTTATCCACAGGAGTTCTACTCCTAATTCCCCATAGGATTCATGCTCATATTCGTCTCATTTATCCAGGTCCAGATCTCATGTTTCATAACTTGTTCCTCATCCATACACAGGCAGCTCGAGTTTTCATAATTCAATTCTCAATCATAACATGCAACTTGTGGTTTCTCAATTCAATTCTCATTTACATACAGGCAGCTCGTATTTTAACATGCATCTCATAATTATACTAAAGGCATTTGCTAGCCATTTATCTTAACCATGCATTCAAGTAAACAGTACAGCTCAAACAGGCTCATTCATTTCTACCCTAAGGTCCATTCCACATCCTAGAGTTCAATCCGACTATTCCAACCAAGAGCATTCTTATTTAAATATTAATAATTGAATTAAACCACTCTATCGAGTATCACAGGAGGAATGGGGGCCTATGTTGCAGATTTCGTCGTCTCCGCGGGCCCCGAACACGCCACTGGCTGGTAACCTGTACCAGCGACCATGTACATTAGACGAGCTTAAAATAATAGATACTCAACACGAATACGTAGAGAAACTCGAGTGGAAAACAACGGTACTTCGTTTACGGAAATCCAATTCCGTTTGGACCTTAAACAGGCCAAAAACGTGGTTACTGATCAAAATCAGACGTCTGGGGCTAATCCCATACGTCTTAAAAGACGTCAGAACTCACCTTGTGTTTCCTGCAGCTAATCAGACGTCCAAACTCTCTCTGCAACCGTCTAGGGGCAGCTCCAGACATCGGACAAGGTCTCCGGTCACCTGGAAGCACCTCCGGACGTCTGGCGACGTGATCAGACGTCCAAAAGTACTTGGGAAAGTGCACCACGTGCCTTCCCAAAGCCTGCCCTACATACGAAAATGCAAGCGCGGCTTTATCCCAATAACTCCTGTGCTGAGATCTTCTACATAGCGGAAATCAGCGTAGGAACGTACGTACCTCTCACAATATGTGCTTTCAGCCATCCGACCTCAGCTCCAGATGTCCTGATGCCTCGCCAATCATCTGTTCTTCACTACAAACGTTTGATACTGGAAACTTCTAGTATCATAACTTCCTCACGTTGCTCGCTTCGCTCGCCCTCCGCCCACAGTGGCAGCTCCAACAACTGCAGGAGCTTGAGCAGCTCCTCGCTGACATCCTCCTCTCTCCTACGAGCTCCTCCTCGAGCTCCACTGAGCTCCCGTGGTCATCTTCCTCCTCCCCTGCTCTCAATCCCTCACACTCTCTCACTCTTGCTCCTCCCCACTCTCCCTTCGTCGGCTCCTCTCTTCCTCACTACAGCTGCAATAGGTGTGAGGAGGAGAGGAGAGGAGAAGGGAGGGGGTTTATATAGAGGGAAGTTATGGTTCGGGGGGTGAAGGAGAGAGAGAGAGAGTGGCCTTTGCATGCCGCTCGCACGCAAAGCGCAAAGCTCAGTATGAAAATCTCACTTTCAGATGTCCAAGCACGTGCCCAGATGTCTGGACAGACATCTGACTGAAACTTCAGACGTCTTATCTAGCTAAAAATGTAATAGGTCATTACATCATAACAAACTTAAAGGAAGTTTCATCCCCGAAATTTGAGCTAGCTAGGGTGCGGGAAAAGGAACGTAAAAGCGCATAACAAACTTAAAGAGGACCGAAGTAGGTCCAAAAATTCGTACCCTCAAAAAGCTCTGGGTACCATTCTCGCATCGCAGCCTCAGGCTCCTAAGTCGCCTCCTCGTACCACTGGCTTCTCCATAAAACCTTCACCAGTGGTACCTACTTCCGTCTCAAACTTCGGACGGCTTTGTCTAGTATCTATACTGGTCTCTCAGGGTAGGTCAGGTCGTCACCCACCTCGATGCTCTCATGGCTCAGAACGTGATTGGGATCGGTGGCATACTTCCTGAGGTTGGATGTGTGGAACACGTCGTGTACTCCAGAAAGTTGGGGAGGAAGGGCAAGCTGGTAAGCAATGGGTCCTACCCGCTCTAGGACCTCAAAAGGCTCCACAAACCTCGGCGCAAGCTTCCCTTTCACCCCAAAACGCGACAAGCCCTTCATGGGTGAAACACGGAGAAAGACATGATCCCCAACCTCGAATTGCACCTCTCTACACTTCTAGTCAGCGTAGCTCTTCTGCCTGCTCCTGATAGTGTGGAGTCATCTGTGAATCTGCTATATCACCTCCTGACTCTACCAGATCAGCCTGGGACCAACCTCCCACTTGGTCCCCACCTCAACCCAACTCAAGGGTGCAGTACACCTCCATCCGTATAGAGCCTCGTAAGGTGCCATCCCGATGCTCGAGTGGTAACTGTTATTGTATGCAAACTCTACCAAAGGCAAATGGTCCTCCTAGAAGCCTCTCCTGTCTAGTACACAGGTACGTAAAAGGTCCTTAAGTGTCTGTATGGTGCGCTCTGACTGTCCGTCCGTCTGGGGGTGGTAAGCGATACTGAATCTCAAACGCGTCCCCAAGGCATGCTAAAACTCAGCACAGAATTGGGAAGTAAAACGAGTATCCCTGTCAGATACAATCTCATGTGGGACTCCGTGTAGGCGTACCACATCTCGGATGTATCTCTCTACTAACTGTGCTGGTCCCAAGGTGACTCGGATCGGTAAGAAATGCGCCATCTTCATCAACCTATCTACTATCACCCAGACTGCGTCGTGTCCCTGCTGGGTAACTGGTAGACCCACCACCAAGTCCATGGTGATGCTCTTCCACTTCCACTCTGTCACAGGAAGTGGCTGCAACAGCCCTGCAGACCTCTAATGCTAGACCTTCACCTATCGGCATATCAAACACTACTGCACAAACCCACCAACATCCTACTTCATCCCTCTCCACCAAAAGTCACGTTGCAAGTCATGGTACATCTTTGTGTTCCCGAGATGTATGGTGAACCTGGACCCGTGCACCTCAGTCAGGTGCTCTCTCAACAACTCCTCGTTCCTAGGAACGCATAAGCGTCCCCTCATGCGCAGTATCTCGTCTAAAAAGGAAAAGTCTCCTGGGTCCCCTGTCAACACCCTGTCTTGTAGTGTCTGTAAGTACGGAACTGTCATCTGCCCTGCGATGATGCAGTCTATCAGCTCAGGTCGTGTCTGCCACATCATTATCACTGTCCTACAATACCCCTATGACTCCCAAGGTAGCCAATTGCCCAACTCCTCCATGAGTCTCCAACTCTATGCCTGTAAACTAGCCAAGTGGGCGGGTGCCTTCCGGCTCAAGGCATCAGCCACCACATTGGCCTTTCCGAGGTGGTAGGAGATACTACAGTCATAGTCCTTCAAGAGCTCCAACCAACGTCTCTGTCTCATGTTAAGCTCCTTCTGGTCAAACAAGTACCCGAGGCACTTATGATATGTGAAAATCTCGAAAGTCACACCGTAAAGGTAGTGCCTCCATGTCTTCAACACGAAGACAGCTGCTGCTAGCTCTAAGTCATGGGTAGGGTAGCTATACCCATGGAGCTTCAGTTGCCGCGAAGCATAAGCGACAACATGACCCCACTGTATGAGCGCATCCCATAACCCCTGCAATGAAGCATTGGTGTAAACCACAAAACTGCCACTGCTGTCTGGAATGGTAAGTACAGGAGCTGAAGTTAGTCTCTCCTTCAACTCCTGAAAGCATGCCTCTCACTCATCTGTCTAGGCAAAGGGCACGTCCTTCCAAGTCAGCTGGATCATATGATGCGCAATCTGAGAGAATCCTCTGATAAATCATCGATAATAACCTGTCAGTCCCAAAAAGCTGCATATCTCTGTCACTGTACGTGACCTCTCCCACCTAAGTATGGCCTCAACCTTGGCTAGATCCACAACCAAACCATCCCCTGAAATCACATGGCCCAAGAAAGTCACTTGCCTCAACCAAACCTTGCACTTGCTGTACTTGGCATACAGCCTACGTCGCCTCAAGGTATCCAGGATCATGCATAAATGTTGTCCATGCTACGCCTGATCCCGCGAGTAAACGAGCACGTTGTCGATGAACACCACCATAAACTGGTCTAAGTACAGCCTGAAAATATGGCTCATCAAGTCCATGAAGGCAGCGGGAGGATTGGTTAGCCCAAACGACATGACCAAGAACTCGTAGTGCCCGTACCGGGTACGGAAAGCTATCTTGGAGATGTCAGTCTCCCTGATCCTTAGCTGGTGATAACCCAACCTCGGATCTATCTTAGAGAACATTGTGGCATCTCACAACTGGTCGAAGAGGTCGTCCATCCTCGGCAGCAGATACTTGTTCTTGATGGTAACCCTATTCAGCTGTCGGTAGTTGACACAAAGTTGTAGGGTATCATCCTTCTTCAGAAACAGCACAGGGGCTCCCCACAGGGACACACTGGGCCTCACAAAGCCCTTCTCCAATAGGTCCTGTAGCCGTGACTTGAAGTCTCGCAGCTCAAGCGATGCCATCCGATACGGTGCAGTAGAAATGGGGCTGGTCCCCGGTACTAGTGAGATCTCAAAATCGATCTCACGCTCAGGCGGTAGTCCTGGCAGCTCCTATGGAAAAATGTCGGGGTACTCGCAAACCATTGGGATACTCTGAAAGTCAACCACGGGGCTAGGCTCTACCACTACACAGGCCAAAAAGCCCTCACACCCCTAGCTCAAAATCCTGGTTGCCCGAAACGCGGAGATGCACCTGAAACCTCAACTCTGGTATGGAGAAGACGATCTTCCTCCCAAAATAGTCCACCAGGACGTGATAGGCGGGCAACCAATCCATCCCCAGGATCATGCCAAAATCCTCCATCTATATCACAATTAAGTCAGCGGGAAGGCTGTGTCCCCCTATACTGACCTCGCAGTCCATGTAGGCCTCCTCGGCTACAAACAACTGGCTAGTTGGGCCTCTGATAACAAATGGATCCTCTAATAGTACACTGCCCTGCCTCAAAGTGATGGCAAAACTGGTAGCGACGAAAGAGTGTGTGGCGCCAGAATCAAAAAGTATGTACACTAATCAGCCAAAAACAGTAACCATACCTGCCACCACTGATCCTGAAGCCCTGGCATCTCTGTGTGTCAAGGCGTTGATACGCCCCTCAACTCTCGATGCAGACGAAGTAGTTACACTCTGGGTTGGACGAGCAACAGCAGGCTGGTACCCTCCCCGTGACTGCTGCCCTCCCCTACGTGCCTGGTGACCACGACCACCAGCTCGACCTCCAGCGCTCGGTGCGGGGAGCATCTCCTGTGCTCCGACCCTAGATCGATAGTCCCTCCTGATGTGGCCCGGTTGGCCACACTGGTAGCAGAGGGCTACATGACCTCCTCCCTCCGTAGGTCCCTGCTGGCAGTTGGGCGGGGGTCCGGTGCTGGCAACTGGCCCCTGTCTGGGGCCCCCATAGGACACTAATAGCCCCGCAGAACGAGGGATTCTCCTGTGGGCATCGTGTGCCTCCACTCCCGACGGCCCTGAGAATACTCTGGCTGGTAGGGCCTCTTCCGTCCGCTGTCAGTGTCTCGCACGGTCGAGTTGATCTCCTCGTAACTCATGGCTACCTCAACCACACGAGAGAAAGTGGGCAGCTTCAGGGGTTTGACATACCCCCGAATAGTAGGTCAGAGCCCCTCAGTAAACCTCCACAGGCGCTCCTTCTCAATAGACACAGCTGTCGGGGCGAAACGTGACAGCTCTAGAAAATGCGTGCGGTACGCGTTAACCATCAATGTCCTCTGGTGGAGAGTGTGAAACTCCCACCTCCTCTGGTCCTGCCAGGTCTGTGGAAAGTAATGCTTGCAGAAGAGAGCCACGAGCTGGTCCCATGTCAGCTCTCTCCCCTCCTGGCCTCTGACTGCCCTCCACCACCTGTGTGTTGCGCTCTCTAGCTGGTACATGAAAAAGGCCACGCGGCACTCCGTGGGAGGGCGAAGGGTGTCAAACACCTTCTCTATCTACTCCAACCAGTCCTCTGCCTCAGACGAGTCCTCATCCCCCTTGAAGGAGGCAGGCTTCAGCTTCTAGAACTATCCGAAAAGCTCATGGTGCAGCTGCAGTGGGGGAACGGGCACGCCTCCAGGCAAGGAGGGCTCGTGCTCGGAAGTGTCAGAGTGTGGTAGGGGTGGTGGAGGACCACCCCCTCCCCCTCCTGCTCATCCGGTGCTGCAACAATCTCCCTGTCCCACCGAGGACTCCCCCTCCATGTCCTCAGGGAGAGGTGCACATGGAAGCTGGTGGAGCTCCTCTTGCATGGTGTCTCTGATCAGCTAGGCAAGATCCTGGGCTTGAACACCCGGGAGGAGAGGTGGGTCAACTAGTGCCTCAGCTCTGGCACGTCTACCCCTCTGGCCTCATCCACGGCCACAACCACGGCCTTTCTCGGGAACTCCCCGACGAGACATCTCCTGCAAGGAGACGCAAGAGATAGAATAAGAGTGTCAACAATACCGGATTTCATCAAGAAAAGACTCGAAAACGAATATCAAAGCGATACGTTGTGGTCGCTATCCTAGTTATATGCACGTGAGTAGTTATTATCAAGCCAATTGGTTCATTTCTCGGGACGACCTTGCTCTGATACCATCTTGTTACGACCCGGTTCTCGAATCCCTATAAGACCCGAGACCAGCTCACCTCGACTAATCCCAAGACCTAGTCGTCCAACAAGAAAAAATCAAAAGCAGGAAAATAAACCACATTCACACATGCAATATAACTAAGTAGAAGAAAAGTACGAAGCAATAAAGAAAGTAGAACAACTGTTTCAGTACATGCCACCACAACAACAACAGGAAACGGAAAAAAAATAGAAAGTAACAGGAACAGTAAACTATGTGTCAATTACTCACTACAACAGTAGGAAAGCGAAAGAGCTAAAAAACGACCATGGCTGGGTTTGGCTAGTCTCAGCACCCTCTGCAGTTAGAAACTCGGGCTGCTCAACTCCCGGTCCTTAACAATGTTATGAAAATACAGAGTCAGTGAATGCTGAGTAAAGTGGTGTTTACATTATTTAAGTGTAAGTATAGTAAAAATAACAACAGGTCTATTTCTTATTTATATTTATCTCATTTATGTGTTTCTGTTTCATCTATTTCTCAAAGTATCTAGGTATTTCTTGATCTTGCGTGTTCCTCATGGGAACGATCTTGAGTGCAGTCATTTCCGTAGAGTAGAAGGTACACGTGGTGCTCTCCTGGTCAGGAGAGTCTCCCGTGGTAGTCCTACACCCAGTCAACCACCCTGAGGTCACTGTCAAGATGTAGTGGTGACTACGGCATGCGTGATAAGCACATGGGTAGCTACCCCACACTGACACACGGTCAGTCGTTTCCACTAGTGGGTACGCCCAAACTACAGCACGGAATAGTATAGGACCTTACCCTCTCAGAACAAGAGTCTCGCCCCTCAGAACCAAACAGGGGTCTCGCCCCTCCACAAACCGCGCACCCTCATCTAACTACCTTGATTTGCCTAAAGGGCTTAACAAGGTCGGTGTAGGGTGGCTAGCTGAACCCCAGCCCCGTGGGGTGGTTAGCTCCCTCCATACACTAGTAGCACACCTCGGTACTG
The DNA here is from genome assembly GCA_037157565.1 of Thalassia testudinum. Lineage (NCBI taxonomy): Eukaryota > Viridiplantae > Streptophyta > Magnoliopsida > Alismatales > Hydrocharitaceae > Thalassia > Thalassia testudinum. The sequence continues at coordinate 60,345,481 of JAZHRO010000019.1, read as the reverse complement.
CATACACGAGGGCCAACAGGAGTCGGTGTAGAGTGGCCAATCCTAACCCCGAGTCTCAATCCAAGGGAGGCTAGCTCCGCTCTACACTAAAAAGGGACAGTTGCTCTCCTTGGTACCGTGTACACAAGGGCCAACACACTTCCCGTCTACATTCTAGATTTTGTTTATCCACAGGAGTTCTACTCCTAATTCCCCACAGGATTCATGCTCATATTCGTCTCATTTATCCAGGTCCAGATCTCATGTTTCATAACTCGTTCCTCATCCATATACAGGCAGCTCATGTTTTCATAATTCAATTCCCAATCATAACATGCAACTTTTGGTTTCTCAATTCAATTCTCATTTACATATAGGTAGCTCATATTTTAGCATGCATTTCGTAATTATACTAAAGGCATTTGCTAGCCATTTATCTTAACCATACATTCGAGTAAACAGTACAGCTCAAATAGGCTCATTCATTCCTACCTTAGGGTTCATTCCACATCCTAGAGTTCAATCCGACTATTCCAACCAAGAGCATTCTTATTTAAATATTAATAACTGAATTAAACAACTCTACCGGGTATCACGAGAGGAATAGGGGCCTGTGCCGCAGATCTCGTCGTCTCCGCAGGCCCCGAACACGTCACTGGCTGGTAACCTGTACCAGCGACCAATGTACATTATACGAGCTCAAAACAGTAGATACTCAACATGAATATGCAAAGGAACTCGAGTGAAAAACAACGGTACTTCATTTACGGAAATCTGATTCCGTTTGAGCCTTAAACAGGCCAAAAATGCGGTTACTGATCAAAATCAGATGTCTAGGACTAATCCCAGACGTCTTAAAAGATGTCAGAACTCACCTTATGTTTCCTGCGACTAATCAGACGTCTAGACTCCCTCTGCGATCGTCTGGGGGTAGCTCCAAACGTCGAACAAGGTCTTCGGTAGTCTGGAAGCACCTTTGGACGTCTGGCAACGTGATCAGACATCCAAAAGTACTTGGGAAAGCGCACCACGTGCCTTCCCAAAGCCTACCCTGCGTACGAAAATGCAAGCACGGCTTTAGCCCAAAAACTCCTACACTGAGATCTTTTGCATGACAGAAATCAGCATAGGAACGTACGTACCTTACGCGATACATGCTTTTAGACATCCGGCCTCACCTCCGGACATTCTGGTGCCTCGTCAGTCGTCTGGTCTTCACTCGAGACATTTGATACTGGAAACTTCCAATATTAGAACTTCTTCACACTGCTTGCTCCGCTTGCCCTCCGCTCGCAGTGGCAGCTCTAGCAGTTGCAGAAGCTTTAGCAGCTCCTCGCTAACGTCCTCCTCTCTCTTACGAGATCCACCGAGCTCTCGCAGTCGTCTTCCTCCTCCCCCATTCTCACTCCCTCGCACTCTCTCACTCTCGCTCCTCCCCACTCTCCCTTCACCGGCTCCTCTCTTCTTTGCCGCAGCTGCAGCAGCATGGATGAGAGGGGAACGTGGCTGTCGCAGAGAAGGTAGAGGTGGCGGTGGCTTGAGTGGTGTGAGGAGGAGAGGAGAGGAGAAGGGAGGGGGTTTATATAGAGGGAAGTTAGGGTTCGAGGGGTGAAGGAGAGAGAGAGAGAGAGCAGCCTCTATGTGCCGCTCGCGCGTAGAGCGCAAAGCACAATACGAAAATCTCACTTTCAGACGTCTGAGCGCGTGTCCAGATGTCTGGACATACGTCTAACTGAAACTCCAGACATCTTATCCGGCTAAAAATGTAACAGGTCATTACATCAAGGATTCACCAGATTCGACCCAATACCAAGGCTCGACAACCTGCCTAAGGACTCGATTGACCGAATTTGAAATGAGTGGTTGTTACATCGATGTCAGCACTAACAGTCCATGCTAGTTTCCCACTTAAATGCTATTAATAGCCAAATTGCAGGAGAAGCAACGAGGATCACGAGATCCGTTATGAGAGATGGTTTTATTTTATAAATACCGGGATGAGATAGATTTTGCTATTTACGCAATCAGAGAGAGGAAAGCTAGAGTGAGTGTACCACCTACAAGGGCATAGTGAAATATTGGAAGCACCACTCTCCACCCAGACATATACCTCTTTAGGTGAAATTGGGTCACCAATTCTCTGTACAATTGCCCTGTTGATTCTTTGAGTCGAGGTTCCTACTATAAGACCTCAATCATCCCACAAGACTCAATCTCCGCCACACTCTCTAACTCTCCATCAACCAATTCTAAAATCCTCTAAAATATTCAAACACAAGTGTACGATACTTATAAATATGTGTACATAGTCAGTTTCAAAATAATATGTGTACATAGTGATCAACAATAATTCAATGAAAACAAATCCTTTTCATATTCACCTTCAATTCTTTGATAGTGTGTATTGCAGGCGTACAAGGGCATGTACGTGTGTGTCAATAAACAAAAGCAACTTCAGAACAAAAAAAACAACAATAATGTGCTTCTACCCAGAGTGTGAAGGAATCTGATGTTAGTTAATATATCAAACGAAGAATATATATATACTTTGTTTTATTTATTTATTTATTTATTTTTATTTTTGTAAAGATGAGATTTTATTAATGAGATAAAGAAGATCATGTCATAATACTACATCCTCTAAAGTGAGGAACAATAACTCCACCAAATAAGAAGCAACACTCGCCTATGGTGAAAAACAAAAAATATATCAACACTAAAACACTGGTACATGACCAAACTTGCTTTAGAAATATTTTCCACATCATGAATAATGATTCACGCCATTGATCAAAGTCAATGATTTGCACGAGACATACAAGACTAGTAAGCGAACACTGATCAAAAGCCTGATCGTTTTACGTTTGGTTTCAAGCGTGACCCATCTACATAAAAGAAAACAAACAAAAACAGGAAAAAAAGATAAAACACAGCCACAAAATTGCCATAGAAGCCGATTATTGAAAGCGGGGGTGGTGATGGAGGTGACTCGGCACGGGATTACCTTCAACCACTACCTCACGAGCATGCACATCCAGAACATCCTGCTTGAATGAAGCGAAAGAGCGATCTCTAGAGATCACAACTGGACAAAATAGACTGAAACAGATTGAGGAGTTTTGTTACCTCTCCCAATAGTCGAGCAATACCTTTTATAGAGTGACAGTAAGGTACATTTGCAATTTTGTACTGCTGAATATTACACAACTCACAATACTCCTTTACTTATAGACTAACACCTCCCCTCAAGCTATATCTTCTGTTGAAGAGATAGGTTGTTACATAAAGAAGAAAAATTTTTGAGGGAAGAGCTTTGATCAAAACATCTGCAATCTGATTTTTGCTAGAGATAAACTTGACTTGAAGATTTTTATGTGTACTTTATCTCGAATGAAATGAAAATCAACTTCAATATGTTTTGTTCTTGCATGAAAAATCAGATTAGTAGCTAAGTAAGTAGCACCTAAGTTGTCGCACCATAATACTAATTCTATTAGAAGAAAGATATGTAATTCTTGAAGAAGAGACTGTAGCCATGTAATATCAAAAGTGGCATTTGCTAAGGTTCGGTATTCCGCTTCAATGCTTGATCTAGCAACAATGTGTTGCTTTTTGCTTGACCATGAAACTGGATTAGATCCTAAGAAGATGATATATCCAGTTGTTGAGTGACGGTCATCTGGACAGCTTGCCCAGTCCACATCTGAGAAGGCATGTAAAGAGGGAGAGGCCTTTGAGGAGAGAAAAAGACCATGAGAAAGTGTTCCCCTTAGGTATCGGAGAATTCTCTTAGCTACCTCGAAATGATGCACAGTAGGTTTATGCATCATTTGGGATAATCGATTTACTGAAAAACATACATCAGGTCTAGTAAATTGCAAATATTAAAGTTTTCCAATTAATTTTCTATATAAGCATGGATCTTCGAAAGCAAAAGAATCAAGAATGGATAGAACTTTAGTGGCCATAGGAGATTTTACTGGTTTAGCACCATCCATCTTGAATTGAATATGTCAACAGTGTAGCATTGCTAGCTGAGATGAATACCTTCAGTGGTATAATTAATTTGAATTCCTAAGAAAAATGATGGTTGTCCAAGATCACGCAATGGAAATTGTTGTTGTAAATCTTTCAAAAAAGCAGCAACAATATGTGAAGAAGAGCCAACTAGAAGTATGTCATCAACATACACAAGACAATAGAGATAAATCCCACCTTTGTAGTAGATGAACAAGGTTGTGTCAATTTTAGAGGCAGTAAAATTCCATGCCAATGAGAAGGAGCTAAGTTTATTGAACCAAGCTCGTGGTGCCTGTTTTAACCCACACAATGATTTTCTTAAAGCACAAACATGCTGAGCATATTTTGGATGAACATGTCATTGTGGCTGCAACATATATACTGTTGGTGCTAGAGCACCACGATTATTTGTTTTGATGATAACAAAACACGTGTTATTTAACATTTGCAATTTGAGTCCTAGATTTCAGGTCAATTGCAAATGAAGACGTGTTTAGACGGAACTCGAGCTCGCATCCAGGACGGATTGGAGGAGCTTGACGGAAAATAGAGGAGGTTCGCGTGGAGCGAAAGATTGGAGATGGAAGACAAGAAGAATAGGATAGATTCTTTTTTATCCTTTCATGTATCTCTTGTATTTATTTTCTTGCTCTTTATTTTCCTTAGACATTATGTTAAAGAGCCTCAAAGAACCCTAACAGTAGTCCTAGGAACACCTGCACAACCCTAGGATACGTAGGTTTTCTGTAGAACACTTAGAAAACCAATATAGGGTTAAAACTGACTTTCCAGACGTCTAATTCACTAATCAGACGTCTGATAAAGGATTTTAAGACGTCTGACTGTTGTTTCAGACGTCTGATAACTGTTAGGCTGGACATAGTTAGTTCTGTCTGATGAATTCAGACATCCAGACCTTATACCAGACGTCTTAGGAGACGTCTGATGACTTTGCCAGACGTCCAGTTAGTGGACCGTTGGCTGGCTTAGAAGACACTCAAGAATATGACCGTTAGAGCCTTATCAGACGTCCATAGGACTTCACAGACGTCTGATAAATAACCGTTTTGCCTCGGCTGACCCAAAATCTCTTCTCAGAGATTTTCTAGCCGTTGCAACGTTTGGAAATCAATTCCCACGGTAAAAGTAGGTTTCCAGACGTCCAGACTTAGTACCAGACGTCCTCTATGTCGTCTGATGGACTTGTACAAAAACCCTGTTTAGATCTGATTCAAGTCAGGGAGAAACCCGCATAGAATCAGACGTCTGACCTTGGAATCAGACGTCTTAAAGTGGCCTTCCAGACATCTGATGCCAGAGTTAGACGTCTGATAACCCTGTGAAGTGTAATCATTGTCCTGATTTCGGCCTGATTCTCTTGGGCTTTGCACCCAACGGCTATGGAAGCTTTTCCAAGCCTTCCAAAACCTTCCTAAGGCCTCTATAAATAGAGGGGAACCTTTGTAACATAAATAAAAAAAGATATACACACCTAGAGAGACATATACACACTAAGACACACACCTTGCAATACACTTTCAAACCTTTTGTGTCCAAAGAAAAGACTCTCTTGCTCTCCAAGCTCAAGCTCCATTTTCTTGAGAGCATCAACCGTTGCGCACCCGCTCTCCCGGCATTGATAACGAGAGCGACGTAGCGCCATCGCGTGGCACACGCACCGCGTCAGCGTCGACGCACTCCTTGCAAAGGGGAGTTTCCTAAATCCTATAGAAGCTTAGGTTAATTACTTTGTTGGCTCTATAGGTTTGTTGTTTTATTTTATCTTTGTATTTTGGTTGGGTATTCGCTTTGCGAATTCCCGTCTCCTTCGTGGGACAAAATCCTTCTCGTGGAGAGAAGGGGTTGAGGAACGCTACCCTCGTACTTGTAGCGTGGTTGTATTGAGGTTGAATCACCCTCGTTCAAAGTGATTCGGTTAGTGGATTTGATCAACTAGGTTGATCGGAAAATCCTAACTCGAGAGGGTTAGGTGGTGGTTTTCACCCGGTTTGGGTTTCCACCTAAAAGTACCTGTGTACATTTTGTGATTGATTTTTGTGAGATTGCTTTATTTTTATTTCCAAATTTTATTACGTCACCCCTCCTGGTAGGGACGAACCTTCAATTGGTATCAGAGCAGGTCTCGCGAAATCGGCGTTACAAACCGGCGAGGATCTAGATCATGGAGGGAAGCTGTTCCACAAGTAGGATTTCGGAGGGACAGTCCACAACTCGTCCGCCCTACTTTAACGGGAACAACTACAGCTACTGGAAGATGAGGATGAAGACGTGGCTCCAAGCCACTGAATTCGAGGTATGGGGATGTTGCGAAACCCCATACGAGATCCCGAAGCGACCCCAAGGAGGGTACTCACAAGTACAGATTCTAGAGCTCTCACTCAACGCAAAGGCAATGAATGCCCTGTATTGCGCGTTGAGTCCGGAAGAGTTCGAGAAAATCCAAGAGTGCACCACCGCCCACGAGATATGGAGGAGGTTGGAAGGCACTCATGACGATTCCAGCTCGGAGGAAGAAGAAGAAGAAAAGGAAGAAACCGCTTGCTTCGGCTTCATGGCCAGGGGAAGCGACAGCGAAAGCGAAAGCGACTCAGACAACGAGGTAAATCTCGATCTTCAAGAAGCTTTTAATGAACTTTTTGAGATTAGTAAATCACTTAGGATAGAAAATAAAAGTATTAAGAAGAACCTTAGTTTTCTTAAAAATGAAAATGATAGGTTAGAAAAACAACTTAAGGACATAGAAGCTAGTCCTAAGGATAATAACCTATTATTAGAAAATCAAGACCTCATCAATGAAAATAATAAATTGATTGAGGAAAATGATAGTCTAAAAATAGAAATTTCTAATTTAAAGACTAAGATGAATACTATAGAAAAAGAAATTGCATGTCTTAGGGAAAACTCTAACAAACTAATCAATAAAGTAGATGATTTATATAGCCCTAAGATTGAGAAAGGATCTCCATCAAGGAGACCTTCTAACAAATCCGGATCCAAGCCCACTTGGATACCGAAAAAGGAATTAGAATCGTGTTTTGTAGGGTTCAGGGATGACTACAACATAAAGGACTGGACCTACAAGCTCAAGGCTGGTCAACTTAAGTTGGGAGAACCAAGGAGTAGACCAAGGAGGAGAACAAGAAGACCGACGAGACGGCGAACAAACGACGGACCCGCCGCACGTCGACCACCAGATTGGAGACCGGCGCCAATGCCCGGGCCTCCAAGCTACGGATGGGAGCCCCATCCGATGTGGCATCAACCACCACCATTCGGGCCATTTTATTGGCCATGGTAGGTGAGGTAAAACCCTTTACCCTATCTTTTTATCATAAGCATTTAGATAGGGGGAGTTAAAAATTAATGAGCTAATTGTCAATTTTTAAGGGGGAGATATAAGGTAGCTAAATTTCCTTTAGAAAGGGGGAGAAAAATAATAGCTATCGCATTGTTACAAAAAGGGGGAGGATATTACCTTTGTCAAAAGAAACTCATAGAAGAGCATGTTTTAAGGGGGAGTTATAGGAAATATAAAATCAATCAAACCTTTTTGATAATGTCAAAAAGGGGGAGGATTTTTATGCATTATTATTTACGGTTTTGTCATCATCAAAAAGGGGGAGATTGTTGGTGCTAGAGCACCACGATCATTTGTTTTGATGATAACAAAACACGTGTTATTTAACATTTGCAATTTGAGTCCTAGATTTCAGGTCAATTGCAAATGAAGACGTGTTTAGACGGAACTCGAGCTCGCATCCAGGACGGATTGGAGGAGCTTGACGGAAAATAGAGGATGTTCGCGTGGAGCGAAAGATTGGAGATGGAAGACAAGAAGAATAGGATAGATTCTTTTTTATCCTTTCATGTATCTCTTGTATTTATTTTCTTGCTCTTTATTTTCCTTAGACATTATGTTAAAGAGCCTCAAAGAACCCTAACAGTAGTCCTAGGAACACCTGCACAACCCTAGGATACGTAGGTTTTCTGTAGAACACTTAGAAAACCAATATAGGGTTAAAACTGACTTTCCAGACGTCTAATTCACTAATCAGACGTCTGATAAAGGATTTTAAGACGTCTGACTGTTGTTTCAGACGTCTGATAACTGTTAGGCTGGACATAGTTAGTTCTGTCTGATGAATTCAGACGTCCAGACCTTATACCAGACGTCTTAGGAGACGTCTGATGACTTTGCCAGACGTCCAGTTAGTGGACCGTTGGCTGGCTTAGAAGACACTCAAGAATATGACCGTTAGAGCCTTATCAGACGTCCATAGGACTTCACAGACGTCTGATAAATGACCGTTTTGCCTCGGCTGACCCAAAATCTCTTCTCAGAGATTTTCTAGCCGTTGCAACGTTTGGAAATCAATTCCCACGGTAAAAGTAGGTTTCCAGACGTCCAGACTTAGTACCAGACGTCCTCTATGTCGTCTGATGGACTTGTACAAAAACCCTGTTTAGATCTGATTCAAGTCAGGGAGAAACCCGCATAGAATCAGACGTCTGACCTTGGAATCAGACGTCTTAAAGTGGCCTTCCAGACATCTGATGCCAGAGTTAGACGTCTGATAACCCTGTGAAGTGTAATCATTGTCCTGATTTCGGCTTGATTCTCTTGGGCTTTGCACCCAACGGCTATGGAAGCTTTTCCAAGCCTTCCAAAACCTTCCTAAGGCCTCTATAAATAGAGGGGAACCTTTGTAACATAAATAAAAAAAGATATACACACCTAGAGAGACATATACACACTAAGACACACACCTTGCAATACACTTTCAAACCTTTTGTGTCCAAAGAAAAGACTCTCTTGCTCTCCAAGCTCAAGCTCCATTTTCTTGAGAGCATCAACCGTTGTGCACCCGCTCTCCCGGCGTTGATAACGAGAGCGACGTAGCGCCATCGCGTGGCACACGCACCGCGTCAGCGTCGACGCACTCCTTGCAAAGGGGAGTTTCCTAAATCCTATAGAAGCTTAGGTTAATTACTTTGTTGGCTCTATAGGTTTGTTGTTTTATTTTATCTTTGTATTTTGGTTGGGTATTCGCTTTGCGAATTCCCGTCTCCTTCGTGGGACAAAATCCTTCTCGTGGAGAGAAGGGGTTGAGGAACGCTACCCTCGTACTTGTAGCGTGGTTGTATTGAGGTTGAATCACCCTCGTTCAAAGTGATTCGGTTAGTGGATTTGATCAACTAGGTTGATCGGAAAATCCTAACTCGAGAGGGTTAGGTGGTGGTTTTCACCCGGTTTGGGTTTCCACCTAAAAGTACCTGTGTACATTTTGTGATTGATTTTTGTGAGATTGCTTTATTTTTATTTCCAAATTTTATTACGTCACCCCTCCTGGTAGGGACGAACCTTCATATACTTCCTCTTCCAAATCACCATGAAGAAAAGCATTTTTTATATCAAGCTGCTTCATAGTCCATTTGTTTGAAATTGCAATGGATAAAATGAGACAAACTGTTGATGCCTTTATGACTAGGCTAAAAGTTTCAAAATAACCTATACCTTCAATTTGATGAAAATCTTTTGCCACTAACCGAGCTATAAAATGCTCAATAGAGACATCTGACTTTCTTTTGATTCTATAGACCCATTTATTGCCTAATATATTCATACTTGGATGACAAGGGACAAGTGTCCAAGTATGATTTTTAAGCAAGGCATTTATTTCATCATCCATAGCATTTCTCCACTCCAAATGTCTTGAGGCTTCAGTATAACATGAAGGTTCAACATCTGAATATTGTTTCTAAAGACTATGAGGTAAAGGATGTGTATTGATAAAATATACCTTTCTTTTAACAATGCCTCCCATAGACCTTGTAACCATTGTATGCTTTCTTGTTGGAGCAATACTATTATTAGAATTTGTAGTTGGAGCAACCATGGGTGAATTACCAATAGTATCTAAATTACCTTGCTGATTAATTAATTGGTGTGTCTGTGTAGTAGGACAATTATCAACTGGAGTTAGTATTTCTAAAGGTGACAATAGAGTAGGAGCAGAAGAATTTTGTATTTATGAATTTGTTGGTAATGTGGCAACTAGAGCAGAATGTACTGGTTTTAATGCTAATAAAGAGGGTTGAGATGGCAATGAAGATGACTAAGTAGAGGAGGTTGACTACTGTTGAGCATTGGGATAATGTTTTGTTGAATTTTCAATAGAGGCAAATGACGAGGGAATTGGTAATAGATGAATAGGAAGGACTAAAGTATCCGGTGCAGCTAATGGGAGTAAAATTTTTTCTTTGAATGGGAAGTGATTTTCATCAAAGAAAACATGTCTTGAAATAATAATCTTGTTTGACCGAATATTGTAACATTTATAAGCTTTGTGTTGATTACTGTATCCCATGAATACATGTGGCATAGACCTTGGTTGCAACTTATGAAAGGTGCAGGGCTCTAAGAGAGGAAAACAAGTGCAACCAAACATTCTAAGAAATCCATAGTTTGGTAACTGCTTATATAGCAAAAAATAAGGGGATAAGCCAGTGACTGAGGATGGTACTCTATTTATCAAATGAACAGTTGTGTGAAACGTCATAAACTAGAAATGTAGAGAAAGTGAGGCCTGAATAATGAGAGCCCGAGCAATCTCAGTGATATGTCTATTTTTTCTCTTGGCACTGCCATTTTGTTCTGGGGTATAAGGTGCAGAGATTCGATGCACAATTCCCTAAGTTTGAAACCATTTTGACAAGCGTTGGTACTCTCCACCCCAATTAGAGTGAAATGCCTTAATTGCTGTATTAAATTGTGTCTTAATATACCGATGAAATTGTAAGAAAGTACTATAGACATCAGAATTTTGAGCTAATGGAAAAATCCATGTAAACTTTGTATTATCATCAATAAAAGTGACTGCATACTTGAAACCATCCTGACTTAGAATCAAAGAGGTCCAGACATCACTGAAAACAAGATCAAATTGATTTTTGCTTATGGTTTTTGTGGAATGTAAAGGAACTTTATGTGCCTTAGCGCTCATACATGTATGACAAATCCCTTTATTCATATCATTGGCTACTGATACCCCAAGTGAATGAATCTTTTTTACAAAGGAAATATTTGAATGGTCTAGTCGTGCATGCCAAAGAGAAGCAGTATGAATTTCTGGTTGATTCTCAACAGTAGTGGTAGCGACATGCTTTATATCAGCAAGATGATGCTTTGAAATCCACATCTAATACAACCCATTATGTACTCACCCTTAAAAGAGCAGCACTTGAGTTTCCTCATCCTTAACAAGGAAATGATCAGCATTCATCTCAAAAAACAATTATTGTCTTTTGCAAATTTACGAACAGAAAGAAATTTTTGCTAACTCTGGGCACTCAAAGAATATTTTGAAGCTGAAAGGATCTACTATTTAAACTAAAAGAAGTAGATCCAATGTGAGATATTGACTCATCATCCCCGTTACCAAATCGAACTTCATCACCACTAGAATATTCTGAGGCAAGGTCAAGATTTGTTAAGGAGTTTGTAACATGATGTGTAGCCCCTCAGTTTGGACGCCATGCTGCAGTTTCAGGTGACTCAACAAACTGAACGTTAGGTTGGTAATGTTGTTCAGGTTGAATGGCATGATTAAAATGGTGGCAATAATTTAAGGCTGTATGATTCGTTTTGGCACAATTTTGACATTGTATGCCTTATTATAAAAAGAACTGCAAGAACCTCATCCACCAAACTAACCTCGAGCTGAGAAACCAAACTGACCATGTTTAGAAGAGAAATTGACCCAATTATTTGAAAATTTTCCTTTGACAGACTGTCCTTTATAAAATCCTCCCCTTGTTTTTGCACCTCTATGCCCTCCATTATTTGTGGAGGCAGGAGAGACAATAGCTTGATTAACTGACACATCAAGCATAGATTGTGTTTTTAACAATGGTTGTTCATGAGCTAAAAGCAATCCAATAGCTTCTTCGTAAGTGATGGTTGATGCTTGACTCATTAAAGTAGCCACCATAGAATCATACTCCGATCCAAGACCATTTAAGACAACCAATAGCAGATCATTAGAATCTAACAGTTTTCCAAATGCAACTAGATGAATTAAAAGAAGACGTTCCTTATTCACGTAGTCTGATATGGAAGAATCCCCTTTCTTAAGTGCAACTAATTCTGATTTGTATTGGAAAACTCGTGCCTTAGTTTGGGTGGCAAAGTATGATTCAAAGAATGTCCAAATAGCTTTAGCTGAGTTAAGTTTAAAAACTGACCACAAATTTCTTCAGACATGGATGACAACAACCAACTTAACACAAGGTGGTCTTTCCATCACCACAAAATATAATTTTCACTAACAACTTCTTGATTTGAATTAGAAGGCATAACCAATTGAGCAGGTGGCGCTTCATCACCATTGATAAATCCAATGAGATTGTAAGCATAGAGGATCGGAAGGAATTGTACTTTCCGCAACATATAGTTGTTTGCGTTAAATTTGTAAGGTATACTATTTTAAATGTTAAGATTAGGAATCTGACCAATGTTCTTCGTATTTTCAAATCCATCAAAGAATGAAGAACTCGTGGATAAAGCCATCGTTGCTAAAAAACAAGAGCTGTGTGAAGTCTAAAACAAAGAAGTCAAACATCCTTAAGCACCAGATGTCTTAAATCATCCCTAGATCATAAGCACATTAACGATCTGTGATGTATATGAAGAAAAATAGTAGAAGTCGAAGTAGACTTATCAAATCAATCACAACAAATATATGATCTCATTGCTCTGAAGATCTTAAATGTACGAAAAACAGAAATAGAAAATAGAAACATCTTACAAGTTTTGATGCACTTGAAAGAGTTGTTTCAAATGCATCAAATCTAGGGCTCCAATGCTTGCAACAACAACATCTGAAGGTCGCCACTAGCCTCCACCTATTGTTCTTCAATCCTTCGAAGCGTAGCAAGAATCTGGTGAAGTGTAGCTAAGATCTGATGCAAATAAGCCAAAATTTGTTGGAAGCGAGTTCCAAATAAGTGGAAAACTACATCAATCATCTCCTTTCTTCTCTAAGCAGGGATGTCTTTGGATCAGTCAGTATTCTCGGATGGCTCTAATACCATCTTGAGATCACAACTGAACAAAATACATTGAAATAGACTGAGGAGGTTTGTTAACTCTCTCAGTAGCCAAGCAATACCTTTTATAGAGTGACAGTAAGGTACATTTACAGTTATGTACTACTGAATATTACACAACTCACAATACTCCTTGACTTATAGACTAACACGATCGAAGTAGCCCTCGCAACATCCGCTTCCAGGAGGTGCGACCAAATCGAAAGGGGGAAGGAGGGGCTACCAATGACCAACACAGTCGCCAATGGGAAGCCAAGGAACAACCTGCAGCATGTTAATCGAACATCGGGAACCCATCACCACCCCTCAAGGTCAAAGACACTAAATAAAGCTAGTTGAAGGAGGTGAAAGTGGATGGATGGGTATGAGCACAAAGATAGCAAGGAAAAGGGGTGGAAGGAGGGGGCCCCAACCTACCCAAAGATCGGCCGAGAGCGACAAAGAGAGATTTTCTTCGTGCCGGAGTCAGGATTAAAGTTACTGCAACGCAAAACATTGTTGGTCGCACTTCATTTTATTTTAGCCTAATGGACCATCTACTACTTTATCCATGTAAATAATAAACCCCACCTACTTACGGCCAAAGAACAAAGCGATGTGCAAAGGGACCTTCGTCACCTTATATTATTCATTATAAGGCCTCCCCGCGTTCCCCACTCATGCAAAGGGAGACACGAACAAAGCCCACCACCACCGCCACCTCCTCCTCCTCCTCCTTCTTAATTAGCTCCTCCTCCTCCCTAATGACTACCACAGCACTCCTCACTGGATCCATCCCCGACCTCCACTCCCTAACCACCACCACCAACGGCAACAACCCATCATGGCCGGACGACCTCTACAACCTCCTCCGTTCGCTCTCCTCTTCGTCCTCTACCGCCACAAACACCACCACCACCACCACTACCACCTTCTCCTCCCCGAAGAGCTCCTCCATGGCAGCGTGGATCCAGAAGCGCCACTTCGTGGAGCAGCTGGTGGGCACCCTCCAGCGCCACCCCTCCCCGCTCCCCTGCAACCTCCTCCTCCGCGTGCTCCGCCTCGCCAGCATGGTGGGCGCCAACGCCACCCTCCTGGGGCCCCTGGAGGCGCGCGCCGCCGCGCAGCTCGACCAGGCGTCGCTGGAGGAGCTCCTGATCCCGGCCTTCAGCCACACGTGTGGGACGCTCCTGGATGTCGGGCTGGCGCTTCGGCTCGCGCGGGGATTCGCAGTGCTCGGCGAGGCCGCGAGGGCGTCTGGTGGCGCCACCGCCAGGGTGGCGAGGCTCCTCGACGGGTACCTCGCCGAGGCCGCCGTCGACGCCAACATGAGAGTGGTGGAGTTCGAGGCCCTCGCGACCGCGCTGCCCCCTCACACGCGCGCCTCCGACGACGGGCTCTACCGCGCCGTTGACACCTTTCTCAAGGTCAGTCGTTGGAATAATCGTCAGAATATATATATATATATATATATATATATATATATATATATATATATATATATATATATATATATATATATATATGAATACGTATATACATATATATATATATAGACACACACACACACACTTTTGGAGTTTTTAGTGCACGAGAAGGTATTCGTTAAACAAATTATCCGAATTTTTCGATTGATAAACTATGGCTCATTCATTTAGCACGATTGATATTATTAGTTCCAAATTCAGAGTAATACCGGTCAATAATATTTCTTTGGACATCCGAAACGTCTCACTTGGCGAGGAAAATTTTTATCTGAACTAATTGATGAGGAAAAAGAAAAGATGAAATCTTGCAAAGGGTGGGTAAGAATTTTAATTTAAGTTGATAAATTACAGCACTTTCGTTTGGAGAGGTGAAAAGAGTTTTTGTCTCTTTTAATTCAAAGGTGACATGAGAAGGGCAACAACAATTGCCTCAAGGAGTTGATAAAAGCTCCTCATTGACGCTGAGAGATCCTGCAACCAAATCGCAAAGTCACCGCATTTAACTAGTGCTTTGTTACGAGGTCTGAAATGAAAATGTTAATTGCTAAAATCGAGAATTGTAAGTTTGACGAGCGAAGGAAAACTTTTATCTAAGTTTAATAAAAATTGAGAATTGTTGAGGTTCAAGAAGAAGGTTACAAAGGCCCTTGACATAAAATAAGATGAGTTAAAAAATCTAATATCATGAGATTCATATGAATTAAAAGGAGAATTAAATGGATATGTATTTGATTAGATGGATCTAAATGGACAATCGGACTAAAGGAACCTATGATTAGTTGGATAGTTGAAATGAGGGGATTGTATAAGTTTCACATATCCAAATAAAAAAAATAGGTGATAGATGGACTTTACTGACTAGAAAAGAAGCAGAAAAATAGATAAACTTCTCCGACATATATCTGTCGGGTAACGATTATCGCATCCATTATTTAATTATCATAATCATCCGAACATGTGCAACGTAATATTAATTTAATCAACCTTACGATAAAATTTCAAATATCAAATTTCACGTGACGGAAAATTATACCATATAAATGAGTCGTTACCTTCTCAGGGGAGGCACGCACACACAAGGAAAAGGAAGAAAAAAAAAAAAAAATCTTATACCCTTTTATTCCCTATATTCAGCAGAAATTCGAGAACATGCATACCCTCTCCAGAAATATACTTGCATGAGATAAAACTGAATCATCAAACCTTGCTTATCTTTTTATACAATTAATTATCCCCTTTTAATGTGAACAAACCCTTTTCCAACCCGGTGAGCCTGACAGAACCACGAGAAAAGGGACTCCCATCAGAGGTAAGTTTTAAATATTCAAGTTTCCTCGAAGTCCGACTGGAGGCTGCTCACGGTGTTACCAATTGATGTGTCGTAGTTTTGGATCTATTCTCTTGGCCTACCATGATGCTATGATTAACCAGCTGTTACAGCTGCAGTTATTTTCCATCCAGCGGCGAATGGGAGAGGGAGAGACAAACGGCATTTTTTTTCTTTCTTTCTTTCTAAAATATACGTATTCTCGTTCAAATTTGGTAGTGGGGGAATCAGCACTTCTCTGCTCGGCATAAGCCGGACGCTTCCAGAAAAAGAAAAACGGAATCGTGTCTTCCTTTGGAAGTAACAAACAGATGGATGTTATTTAATCTTTGCCTTAAAATCCCATTATTGACGTGTCGATGCGTAACGTTTGAGATGATGGTTTATATTCTGGTCTGGGAAACGGTACGTCGACGTGGCCGGCAGTCGCAGCACTAAGCCTTTCCTAACCTCCCCCTGCGTTGCAATATTATGGCGGGTCGTCATGGGTGCTTACTTTAATTGCTCTCACCGTCGTTAATTCCATTTTTGCCCACTAAATGATAGCTATGGATCAGTATCCTTTCAGCCTTCCCAAGTGGAAAAAACATTAAAGGAACGAGGAAGAAGAAATTTCAAGATTTTTCTGAAAATAACGTTGAAAGGATTAACCTGCATATGCTCACCAGTCAGAAAATGGAGAGCACCGGTACGGAAGATGATTTGATAAACTTCACTTCTCATGCACCACACATGGTATCATTGCGCCTCAATTCTAAATGGTACGAAGAATCACGTTGTAATTTGTCCACAAGCACTTTGCAAGGGTGTCAATTCCCATGAACGGAGACGAAAATTAATAGCAAGAGGAAGTAGTGATGGAATGGGAGCAAGGTCCCCATGCAATCCTTTCCTCTTCCATCGTGACACGAGTCCCAAGGCCCTGACACATCTGCACCCAAATGGCTATTGAACCGGAAAGGTTCCATCTTAGGGCGTTGGGTTCTGGCCGTGGGGGCTGACGAGGGAAGTTGGACCTCTGGCACTTTGCAGCACTTTGCCCAAACAGCCTCAGTCCTACCCCGTGGGAGCGAATTTCTCGGAATACTACTTTTTATATTTCGAGTCTTCCACGATATCTCACGCATTCATTTTCCATCATCAGATGAGTCATCACATATACAGTCCGATCGACTTGGTAAGGGGGGAGAGTACGTTCCTCTCTGAAAAACGTCGTACCCCAAGCGTTTCTGAATTCCTTGTGTGCTTTCATCTTGTCGAAATTTTCTTAGATTGTCGGGAGGATAGTAATATATTGGAATAGAATAGGAATAGAATAAGTATAGAAGTTATTTGATCGGTGAAATTGTAATTATTGATAGGATTTTAATGATTGATATATTAGTTTTGTGAGGGATGAGAGAGAGTTCGTAGATTTTGATGTGATGGATTTTAATTATTAGTCAGTATATTTTGAGTTATATATAGAAAAAGAGAGTACTAATGGGTTTTGATGTGATGAGAATAGAGAATATATGTGGGAATAGTGAATTTCTTGAAACCCATCCTATTCATATCTCATCCCGCCTCTTATCCTGCAGCTAAATGCTACTTGAAGGTTTGAAGAATAAGTTTGTGGAATAAGTAGGGAAATAAGAAAGAAGTGAAATATATGGTGGAATAAGTGAATTAACTCATTTGGATGTTAGACGTGTTAAGTGAAGTGTTAAAGTTATTTCACAAAGAGTGATAGAATAAATTTCAAATGTGTTAACGTGCTTTTGGACATGTTAAATTCCAAACTTGTTAACTTATTTCTGAATTTATTAAGTAACGTGTTAAACACTTAACACGCGAAACAAACAAAACCTAAGAAACTAACTGACAATACACACATGTACACACATTCGCGTGTGTAGGTGAGTGTGTGTACATATAAAGAGAGAAAAGTGAGCATGAGATTTAGTTACACATAATTTAAGTAAATTTTATAAAATTTTTGTTATTAGAAATAATATTTTAAAGTAAAAATTTAGATCAATATATATATATATATATATATATATATATATATATATATATATATGAATATTTTATATATAAAATTTCATTTATACGGAAGGAAATTCAATCTGAATGGTTTAACTGTTACAAAATTTGTCCTAATTTGACGAGTAGAGTCATCCCATTTTAATAAAATTTTATATTTTTTTCCTCATTAAATAATTTTAATCCTTAAATTTTTTTTTAAAATATTAATTTTATAAAAAAATATGTCACGTAAGTTAAGTGCCAGTGAGCAACATACTAACCCCGTGACCTATGTGTTACAACAAGTAAGCAAAAGAATACATAGGAAGGATTTGCACGTTCGGGAGTGGGCCCCACTGCTGGATAAGGAAGGAGACAATTTCATGCTCCCCGGTCATCGTCCTTGATTAAGATCCCTAGTGTTCGACGAAATGCCACAATGGAAATGAGGTGTTCGTGCAGGCACACCCGGGTACGGCGAAGCAGGAGCGGAAGGCGATGTTCCGGCTCGTCGACACGCGGAAGCTGTCGTCGGAGGAGTCGCTGCACGCGGCGCAGAACGAGCGCCTCCCAGTGCGCGCGGCCATCCAGGTGCTCTTCTCCGAGCACACGAAGCTCAACGGGCGGCTCCACCACCACGAGTGGGGCAGCGGGTCCTTCAGCGGGCCCCGCAGCCCCCACGTGGACAACCTCTCGGGCGGGGCGCGGTGCCCGTCGAAGCGCGAAGCGGCGTCGGCGCAGCAGCAGGAGGTGAGGAAGCTGAGGGAGGACGTGGCGAGGCTGCAGGTGCAGTGCCAGTGGCTGCAGAGCCAGCTCGAGAGGGTGGCGGGTCCCGCCATTGGCCGCGGCAACAAGAAGAAGAAGAAGGGCCGCTCCGTCTGGAAGGCCCTGTGGTTTAGGGGAGGGGAAGGGTCGAAGGACGGGCAGGAGGAGGAGGAGGAGGAGGATGGGTTGGCATCCGCGACCACCACCGTGGACACGAGGAGGTCGAGATTGGGGAAGAGCACGCCCCCTCCCGCCTGGAGGAACTCCATGTCGTGAGTTAGTGTGCTCTTATATCTAAGTAAGTAATGGTAGTCGAGGCTCCACCACTAATCATCTAATTAGCAAGAAACAGAAATCGGGAGGTGCATGTTAATCAGAATGTCTTAGTTTTATGAGAAGGTCATTCGATATATATATATATATATATATATATATATATATATATATATATATATATATATTTCATTTTAAGATAATCCCCGACATTCACCACACAGGTGAATGTTATCTTTACCTCCAATTTTCTTAATGTTTGCCCGTACCAAAGAGTTCATTAGGTCTCACGATGGTTCACACATGAACTGTCACTACCATAGTGCATGGGTTCGATATAGATAGAGTTCGAAATCGAGCAATGATTATGACATATATGTGTGTGTGTGATAGACAAGATTAAGTTTACATTTGAAATGTCAATTTGGTATTTATCAGTGGAGATCTGACTCAATTTGATCCGATTGGGGGTGGGTTTTACCTATCTCATTTAATAAATAGATGGATTTAGATTTACTAAATCATCTCCAATTAGATTTGAATTCAGGTATAAAAAATGATATCCTTAAACTCACATATATGATTAGGTGTAATATTTTTTTTTTTGTTGAATTTTATGTGATAATATATATTTTTTTTAAAAGTAATTCATATCAACTCTCTAGTAAATAATATATTTTTATAGTATGAAAACTTATCTTTTTTTAATTATTTGTTTATATATATTGATAATTTTTAAATAAATTTCATCAAATATCTCTTAATTATATGTAAATAGGCACATGAGATGTTAATGGATACGTAGGGAAATAGATATCCAATGAATAAATAAATATGAGGTAGGTTTTTTCTATTAAGTAAATGGGATGAGTACGAGGAATAGGTTTCTAAATAAAGATAAATATAATATTATCAAAATCTGATCCAAATTACTTTTGAGATCCCTAGTTTAGATGTATTTTCGGATCGGTAGGAAAATCTTAGGGGCTAGGAGTTCGCGAGGGAGAAATGTTTGATGAGCAAAAGAATTCATCGAAAAGCCACCCTCCTTCTCTGTCGAAAACAGGGGCACAAGCTCCAACAGCGGTAATTTCCCTCACTCCTGGTCTTATTCCCGATGTTGGGCAGGGACTTTTGTATGAAAAATGGCACCGCATGCACGTCATGCACTCCAAAATGAACAGTTTGCATAGATAGATTAGCAAGTTATCTGTGGCTTGCCATTTACCAAGTGTATGTTGGTGGATATTTATCATTTAGTTTTTGAAGGAAATGGCTTGATACGTATGTATGTCCAAAATCATATGTAGAGTGATGCCATTCACGTTGATATTTCAGCTATAATGAGAATGTTGACCTAGCAAAGTGCGTTCGTTTAGGTGCATGACAATGCAAAGAACAGTGTGCAGGTTTGAAGCTAGGGCACTATTGATAGTGGAGATTGTTGGAATTAATCCCATTTAGTAGTTCATAAGATTTAGATTAAATAATAAACGAGTTTAATTTAATCAATAGATTTAGTCATATCAAATAAAATACCTATGTTGGTGGATAATGAGAAGCATAAAATCAGTTACAACAAAGAATCCCTACATGAATAGGATTTCCTCCAATCCTAACGCTAAAAGTATGGAGCCTCTCAACTGGGTAGGTCCTTATTAGGGAAAAACCTTAAAAGGATTTTGATGGCTCCTCACCATCAAGGAGTCTCATTACATGAAGGGGAGAAGGAAAGGGGAAACGTCGATGTCATCACGATCATGATCGTATGTATACTCCGATTCACTTTTATTTCATCACGCACGATATCTCTCCAATGTCATGAAGAGAGATAATATCTAAATCTAATGTCTCTTGGTATTAATGTGAAAATCAAATTAATCTTGTTGAGGTAACATGAAAGTTATATTCATCTAGTATAGTAATTTCCATTGGAAATTACGTACTGCTTATTTTAATTGAACTTGACATGTGAATTTCGGATAGTTATTAATTTAGATGAATAAATACTTTAATAATTGATCATAAAAGAAATAAATGCTTTCAAGGCTCTTTCTATTCTTCATACATTTATGCCTTGTTTGTTTTGCGGGATTGGTTTGGTGAGATTGGAAATTTTGTCCTTGGGGTTGTGTGTCCATCCAGGGATTAGAAGGCTTCATTGTTTATTTTTGGTATTTGTCAAAACATGGGATTAACCTAGGATTATAGTGAGTAATCCCACATTTGGTAAGATTCGAGTGCTCGTTTGCAGGGATTGGGAATGTAGAATAGGTAATAATTTAATAAAATTATCGGCGAATTGAGATAATCCATCAATTGAAGTAACAAACATCCAAATCAATTGGTTGGTGGATATAGAAACACGTCAGTGTAATGTAAGGGCAAACGGGTGTGCAAACTTGAAAAAATATTAAATACATTGGTGGATCCAAAGAGTCAATATGTAAGGTCAACTTTAAAAAATGTAACCGTCACATACGCATTTCATCTGTTGAGACAACGTTGCTGCCTCTTGAAGACTCATTTACTTTATCGAGCTTGCAAGCTTCTTCGTAAATGGCAATGCATGCAAGCACCAAGAAACCCAGGTATTGTACTAAGAACGAGTAGCTCAATGTTAGTTTGGAAAGAATAGTGGCCTTGTGTGTAGCATTTTTTATGATCGTCGTATTATTTGAGGAGGTTAATTTCTTCTAAGTTAAGTAAGATTAAGAGGTGGAAATTTGTCCGTAGAGAGTGTGGGCTAGCTTGTAGTAAAGAGAAGGTGGTTAGGCATCCGGTGGATTTTAATTGTGAACCATATGTTTGTAGTAACGCATCGATGGACTTGATGATGGAACCACCGGTGGAGAATGGGTATGAAGCGGTGTAATGAAGAAAATCATTTGTGGATTTTCATTGAGAAACTTTGTGGATTATATAAATCAACTAGTGGGAAGTTATTGTCCACCGGTGGAGAATAGTTATGAAGCGTTAAAATGAAGAAAACCACCGGTAGATTTTCCATGAGTAACTTTTTGGATTATATAAATCAACAGGTGGGAAGTCATTGTCCACCGGTGGAGAATTATGAAGTATTGTAGTGAACAAAACCATCGGTGGAATTTCCTTGAGCAACTTTGTGGATTGTATAAATCAACCAGTCGGAATTGATTGTCCACTGGTGGAGAATGGTTATGAAGGGGAGAATTGAAGAAAACCATCGGTGTAAAATGATAATGCATCAGTTGATTTTTACAATCCATCGGTTGAGAAGTAAAATGTCTGTGTTAACGCGGGAGATCAATGTTTTAAAATACTTCGTCATAGTATAGGTCAAAATCACACGAAAACAAATATAATTTATACTCGAATTTGAAATCTAAGGTCGTACACAGGGAGCAATCAAATGCAATTTAATCTCACCAATCACAATTTAATCAGAAATGTAAACAATTACAATCAAAACTTCATTCATAACAACTTAAAATGATATATAGATAAAACCAAGTAGCAATGTACAAAAAGATTGAGTTAAAATGGTGATTTGAATTACCAATTAACCCTTTTCAATGTTAAGCTCAAATATCTCAACAGTAATTGTAATCAAATAACCCACGTCAACCAGATGAATATCTCAATCAGAACTGAAGCACCAGCAAGTATTAGACGAATGCTCAAGGCCTTTAGACGCCTTAACTAAGGCTTAGCAAACAGAGGCAAAATGCCTCTTCCTTCTTCTCTTCAAGCCTCAAAGGAGACGCACAGTAGAGGGCAAAAACCCCTTCCTCCACTCTCTCTCTTTTCTTCTCAAACCCTACCTACTCAGGTAACTGGATCCGGACCTAGTCCAGACCTGCCTGCGTGAATGGCAGGCGAGGCATGCGTGCACTAAGCACGTGGCTGAGGGACCCGACCCCCGTGTCTTGGGCGAGGGGTCGAGGGAACAAATTCCTCTTATTTGGTGCAGGCAGCTCTTCCTTCTACGATGTGGGACTATCCCATAGGGCTACGTCCCGTGCAAGCTGCAGCAGAAAGATTGTCAAATTGGGGGTGCTGAAGGTGTGCCTTTGCTCGATTGGAAGCCTGGAGTGCTTCCTGAAGCTGGGCTGCAACGGTTGGATGTGTTAACGAAGAAGAACACCATTGGAAGACGTCAGACAGAGCTGGAGAGGGTGGTGGCAGCGACGGGGTGACGGCGAGTTCCTAAAATAGGAAATACAGCCTTGCAGCCACGTCAGATCAGCTCAAGGGTTTCACCGAAGTGCGGTGAGTGCAATGATGGTGTTTTCGTGGAGTAGAGGTGCTTGTGGTGGTGCGGCGAAGTCAGCGACGGTGTGTGAAGGAGGGGGTGTTCGATGGATGGATGCAGTGGGTGAAGCATGAAAATTTTTTGATGGGTTTTGTTGTGGAAGGTGTGGCAAAGCTTATGGAAGTGGTGGCGAGCCATTTGGTGCAGTGGAGCAAGTGGAGACCTTCGCCGGAGCTTGGCCGAAGCGAAGGGAGAAGAAGATGGTGTGAGTGGTGCAGTGGTCGTGCATGAAATGTGAGGGAAAAGAACATAGAGGGAAAGAGAAAGATGTAGGAGGACTTAAAGGGGAGATAGAAGTTCGGATGGTGTCAGTCGAAGCTGACTGGCGTCGGAGAAGGTGACGAAGATGACGAAGCGGTGACGACGAATAGAGCACAACGACGACCTCTCTTTGGCGGGAGTGGATTGTAAGGAAGAGAGGAAGGACTTAGGCCATCCAATTGGATGGTTGGACGGTCGAAGAAGGGTTATCCAGGGAGGTCGCCGGAGCAAGGATGTTTGGTGGCCGGAGAGGGTAGATTAGGGTGATTTGGGTTGCCAAAACTTGCTAAGGAACATGTCCTTGCGACCTGGGTCCTTTTACAGAGCTTAGGTGATCGTTTCAAGCTTAGAAACCAAGCTTGAAACCTTGAAAGCTTCACACAATAGGAAACCCACATCTCCCATGCGTTCGCATGGGAGATTGGGAAAGAATTAGAGGCCAGGAATAGGTTTAGATCGTAGAGGATCTTCTCAAGAATCTTTCTTCCAATTTTGGAAGGGTTTGGCTACGAAATCAGGGAGTAATCCCTGATTGAAGGTCGCCGACGAAGTGGGTTTAGGAGTTGAAGGTGGAAGGAACCTGTTGGTGAAGAAGATGATGAAGTTAGGGGCATAGTTGCAAATATTCAAAAGTTAGGGGCCTGTGTGTGAGAAAAAAGAGTTAGATAGGACCAAAATTCAAACTTGGTCAAGGCGATCTCTGATTGGGCTCAAATTTTGATACAAACCTAATTTGGATCCAAAAAATTTGATGGTGAAGTCAGATTTAGGTTTTAACTAACTTTGAATAGGTAAATTATGTGAAAACCTAAATTAGGGCAACTGTCTGTTTGAGACTCTATTTTAGGTCAAATTCGGTTCCAATGGTCAAATCAAGGGTACCAAGCCTTACAAAATATTTTTTTTATGATTTTTAGAAGGTTTAGGCAAATTTTATCTTGACCAGAACATCAGTTAATTAAGTGGGTCTGTTCTTAGGACTTCAGATGTCCATTAATTCTTGAATTGCATGAAAACCCATTTTGTTCTATATGAACCCACTTATTACACATTAATGACCATATAACCTTTAATAAACCCCTGAAAGACCCCATGGTTATTCTGTATTTGTGGAAATGCAGTTAATTTTGCAGAAATAACCATGTATTCATCTTTTCTTCTCAAAATAGAACATCAAGCATTTAGGACCCTCTGATTGATATGTAGGAGCTTTTATTATCTTTTTAAGAATAAAAATAGATAGTTAGGCCTTATGATGGTGTTCCCATCATACCTCCATACCTAACTTTTGCTAGTCCCTTAGCAAAACTTTATGGATCAAACCAGTTATCTAGGTCGGATGTAACCACTAGGATGCCCTACTAAGCCGCAACTCTAGGAATTAGATCTTAATACCAAAAATAGGCCCAGAGGTACTCAAGTACCACCCCAGATCCATACCTCACTAGCTTTAGCCTCAGTCTACCGCGAAGGTTTCCAAGGCCCGCAGGAACTATCCTAAGGTTCGTTGGACCTAATAGTTAAAGCACCCGTGCTTGTAACATGGTTAGCCCAGGTTCAGTTTGCTAATACATTTTTAGTCAGAGAGAGATAAAAGAAGATTTTCATTTGTGGAGAGATCTCTCTCTTTTCCTTTTCATTACATTTTTCCTTAGATCCAACCTCGGATTTGCCCTAAACACGTTCTGTATCGGATTCTGTTAATGCACTGAATCGGTGTTTTGAAAGTAATGCGTTGTAGTATAACCGATGGTCAAATCAAGGATGCCAAACCCTAGAGAGTATTTTTCTATGATTTTTAGAGGGTTTAAATAAATTTTATCCTGACCAGAACCTCAATTAATTAAATAGATCTATTTTTTGGGTTTTAAATGTCCATTAATTCTTGAAATGCGTGAAAACTCATTTCTGTCTGCATAAACCCACTTATTAGACTTAAATTCATATTTGACCTTTAGTAACCCCTGAAAAATCCTGTGGTTATTCTATATTTGTGATAAGATGATAAATTACAGAAATAACCCAATTTTTATCTTTCTTCTCAAAACAACTTAACCTGCCCAAGAAACCTTCTGACTGGTATGTAGGAGCTTTTATTGACTTTATCAGACCAAATTAAGCTAGTTATGGCTCATGATGGTGTTCTCATCAAATTTCTTGTCCCCACCATCAATCCTTGCAGGGTCCCTGGCGATCAATGCTTTGAGATAGCACCGCCCATGGCAACCCCCAGAACCCTAGCTTTCGACACATTGGGATAGTGCTGCCCATGGCGTTCTGTAGCTAAATTCAGACCCTTGCAATCGACATTTCGTGATAATGCCCCCATGGCATCTGATCCAGCACAAGGTGCTTACGTGCCCCCGGTAAGATATTTAGATATCCTAGGAGATAAGCACCGATGAGATGGTATGTTATTATGCATCTTCGAGGGGAATTTCCCACCTCTTCGCACTGGGAACTCATCCAAATCAACTTGTGTTTTCTAGCCACTCGTAATCTAGATCTTAGGACCATTTTCAGAATAGCATAAATGCTTTTTGGCATGATTTCATATTTAAGTACATTGAACCAAACTGTGTGTGATTTAGGGTGCTTAAGTCACTGAGTCCCGCAAATCAAAGGTTAGTTAATGGGGCTGAATACTACCCAAGCCTCAGATTTAATACATAAGCTTTGCATTTTCCTCAACGTCTTGAGGATTAATCCGGATCTTGACAAGTACGTGAGTGTTTAAATCTCATAACAGATCCAAGAGGCCTAAGGTTGGTATTTGCCATTAATCCCTTAAGTTTTAGCCTTCCAGGTCTTAATTCATCATTCGATCCAACCTAGAAGTTAGATAAGTTCCATATTATTTTTAAGGGACTCCATTTTTTTCTTTATCTTTTTACTCATTTCTTTTCTTTTCAATTTTTCTCCCTCCTTTTTCTCAATTTTCTCTCAAATGTACCTTCTTTTTCCTTAACCTCCTCTCTCTCTGTTTTTTTTTTACGAAATCCTTTTGTGATTTGATTTTCACGACGTTTTGCACTTTAATACCCCCCATGCCTACGATTTGCAATGTCCTCATTGTAACTTAAATGGGTTCGAGTTTAGCATAGATCGTACATTAGAACAAGATTAGAGGGTGGGTGGACGGGTTGGGATAACTATTACGAATGATTTCAAGTTTTGATACAAGTACCAAAGGTGGAGTCGGCTATTCTAATGGACGATCCCTAAGGTGCAATATGATTTTAGCGAAGAGATATGTCAAAAGGGTTTCGAGTTTTTTTCAAAAGATGACGGGTTGCCTCCCGTTAAGTGCTAAGTTTAACGCCATCAGCTGGGCACAATAAGCTCAGGGAGAATGGAGATCAAAAGAGACAACAGCCAAGCTTGCATCAGTGAGTTCGATGAATAGTTTGAGTCTCTGACCATTAACAATAAAAGGCTCAGAATCATGGTTGAGTTCACTAATTTCAACAACTCTATTTCTAAATACTCGTCTCACCAAGAATGGTCCAATCCATTTAGATCTGAGTTTACCTAGAAAGAGTTTGAGTTTGGCATCAAAAAGTAGAACTTTTTGACCAGGATGAAAAGATTTTCGCATAATGTGCCTGTCATGGAAGGCTTTGACTCGCTCTTTGTAGATTCGCGAGTTCTCATATGCATCGTTGCATAGTTCCTCAATCTCACTCATTTGCAATCGACGGTGTAATCCAGCCTTCATAAGATCTAGATTGCACTTCCATACAGCACAATAGGCCTTGTGCTCCATCTCTACGAGAAGGTGACATGCCTTTACGTACACTAATCTAAAGGGAGACATGCCTAATTAGGTCTTGTGGGCAGTCCTATAGGCCCACAGTGCTTCCCGAAGGCAAATAGACTAGTATTTTCTGTCAGGCCGAACAGTGACCTGAAGGATCTTCTTGATATCTCGATTTGACAGTTCTACCAGTCCATTAATCTGGGGGTGGTAAGGAGTTGAGATACGATATGTCACCCCATACATTTTCATCAGGGATTAGAAGTGTATATTATTGAAATGAGACCCGCCATCACTGATGATGGCCTTAGGAACGCCAAATCTAGAAAAGATGTTCTCTTGAATGAATCGGAGAACAACTTTGTGATCAATAGTTTTGGTGGAGACGGCTTCGATCTATTTTGAGACGTAATCAACAATAAGAAAGATGTATTCGAAGCCGTTAGATCCTGGAAAGGGTCCCATGAAATCAATTCTCCATATGTCAAAGATTTTGCACACAATGATCGAGTTCAAGTGCATCATATCTCGTGGGCCCATGTTGCCAAGGGTCTAACAACAAGCACATGCCCTGCAATACGTTTGTGCGTCTTTGAACATCGTGGGCCAGAAGAACCCACACTGGAGGATTTTCACTATGATTTTTTGCCCAAAGAAATGGTCATCGCAAGCCTAGTCATGGCAGAATGAGATTACGTCGTTGACCTCATTATCAGGAATGAATCTCTGAATTACTTGATCATTACCAATGTGAAAGAGATACGGTTCCTCCCAAATATGATACTTGGCCTCGGAAATCAACTTGTCCCACCTGGAAGTCACCCAATCTGGCAAGACTTTCCCCATAACCAAGTAGTTTACCATATCAGCAAACTAGGGAGATCGTGAATAGCCAATAGATGCTCATCTGGAAAATGCTTCGTGATTGAACTGTACGAGTCAATGACAGAAGAAGGAAGGCGGGATAAGTGATCATCTACCACATTCTGTTTCCCCACCTCATCATGAATCTCAAGGTCAAATTCTTACAACAGCAAGATCCAGCAGATTAGTTGAGGTTTCGCATCCTTCCTCGCGAGTAAGTGCCTCACTGCAGTGTGATCCGAGTAGATGATGACACGGGAACCCAGAAGGTATGATTTGAATTTTTCTAGGCAAAATACTACAGCCAGCAGCTATTTCTCAGTAATTGTGTAGTTACAATGAGCCTCGTCAAGCGTCTTGCTAGCGTAGTAAATGACCATGGGTTTCCCACCAATTTTCTGCCCAGGCACTGCACCCACTACGTAGTCAAATGCATCGTACATGATCTCAAAGGGTAGAGACCAGTTAGGGGATTGCAGGATCGGTGCTTGGGTAACTCAGTCACGCAGGCTTTCAAATTCGTGAATGCACTCATTCGTGATTTCAAACAGGACATCTTTTGATAGGAGATTGGTCAGGGGGCCCGCAATTTTCGAGAAATCAAGAATGAATCGATGGTAAAAATCGACGTGCCCTAGAAAAGATCTGATGTCCTTGACCGAGCTAGGTACAGGTAGTTTGAAAATTAGATTTACCTTAGCTCGGTCAACCTAGATGCTTTTTTCAGAGATGAGGTGTCCCAAGATAATACCCTCAGGAACCATGAAGTGGCTCTTTTCCCAGGAAAGAACCAGATTCATGTCAGTGCAACGCCTAAGGATTTGGACCAAATGCAGAAGGCAATCATCGAAAGATGCACCAAATACCGAGAAGTCATCCATAAAGACTTCAAGGTACTCACCTACCATATCAAAGAATATGGCAAGCATGCACCGCTAAAAGGTGGCGGGTGCATTGCAGAGCTTAAACGGCATCCTGCGGAACATGTACGTCTCGTAGGGGCAGGTGAAGGTGATTTTCTCTTGGTCCTCAAGATAGATTGCCACCTGATTATAACCGGAGTACCCATCCAAAAAGCAGAAGAATTGATTTCCCTCTAGTTTCTCGAGGATCTGATCAATGAACAGTAGTGGGAAATGATTCTTCTTCGTGGGGGCATTAATCTTCTGTAATCAATGTAGACTCTCCACGAGTTTGCTATATAGGTCGACATGGTCTCTCTGATTTCATTCATAATTACAGTGAGTCCTACCTTCTTAGGCACAACCTGGATCGGACTCACCCAACGACTATCGGAGATCGGGTAGATGATTCCAGCATCTAACCACTTAATGATCTCCTTTTTCACGACATCTTGCAGGTTCGGATCCAAACGTCTCTACATTTCACGAGATGGTCATGAGCCCTCTTTAGTGTAGATGCGGTGCGTGCAATACAAAGGGCTAATACCAGTCAGATCATCGAGAGTCCATCCAATTGCTCTCCAATGCTACTGGAGGATAGAAATCAACTTTGTCTCCTGATCAGATGTGAGTCGAGAATTGATAATCATAGGAAACGTTTGATTGGAATCCAAAAAGACGTACTTCAGACGATCAGGAAGAGGTTTTAATTCCATGACAGGATTATCAACAGCAGAAGGTGGTTCAGGATGGGCCTCAAAAGAAAAGGTGGGAGTTGTGGGTGGGTCTAGATCGGTGCTAGGCTCCTTTATCTGTGGGGTATGATCTACTTGGGGTTGAGGATCAAGGGTATTCAAGTCATCCTCGAGAAATGAGTCCTCAACTATAGCATTAATGTCGCACACTTGTTCTACTGCCCTGTAATTAATTCCTTTTTGGGCCTTAAAGATATCGATTTTCAGAGTCTTATTCCCAAACTTCAACTCAATCTGGCCCTCTTTGCAATTAATGTTCGCCCTAACTGTTGCTAAGAACGGTCTTCCTAGTATAATCGATGCATTCTTCAGATTCTCAAGAGTCTCCATATCCAAAATGATGAAGTCCACAGGAAAGTAGAAGTCCTGGATTCAAACCAGAACATCCTCGAGAACTCCTCTAGGTGACTTGATCGATCGGTCAGCTAATTGCAAGGTTACCTCAGTTGGTTTTAGCTCAGTTTCCTCGAAATGATCTGGGACGTAGGGATCAAATTGATGGAAGCTCCTAAGTCTAAGAGGGCTCTGTCGAATTCCAAATCACCGATTCTGCAAGAGATCAGAGGGGTACCAGGGTCCTTTGCCTTAGGCTGGAGTTTGCTCAAGATGATGGAGCTGGCTTACTCCGACAGTATGATTGGATTCCTACCTTTGGTTCACGGCTTACGCTTAGGTGTACATACATCTTTCAAAAATCTTGCATAAGCTGGTACATGGCGAATCGCATCCATCAATGGGGTGTTTATTTAGACCTGCTCAAAGAGCTTGACTAGGTCTTGCTCGAGAGCCACGGGTTTGGATTTCCTTTTTCCTTTAGTCAAGGCCTCTGGAAATGGAACCTCTGTAGGTTCTTCTAGAAATGGTCCAGGTTCTTGATCTGGGACAGGGGTATCCTGGATGACCAACCTAGGGTTTGGGACAGGGATCCTAGCATGTTATTTGGATTAGGCAGAGGTTGTGAAGGGAGTGCACCAGGTTGGCGAGAATTCACCATCTGTGCGAGCTGATTACGGACCTCTGTGATTTCTTCCTTGTGCTATTTTTGCATAGCCGCATTCGTCTTCTGAATGTCGGCTAGGGTATGAAGGATAAGGGACATTGATCTTCCCGAGTTGGTTTGGTTTGATAATTCAGGTTGGGCTGAGGATGAGTCGGCTGATATGGACGAGAAGCTTGTGGTTGGGACTGATATCGAGGTCTCTGATTTTGATTGTTCCCCAACCACGTGAAGTTAGGATGATTACACCATCCAGGATTATAAGTGTTTGAGAAAGGATCGTTCTGGACGGTGTTGAGGTCTTCGCAGGTCTGAGGAACCTCAGAGAAATCAGACGAGGGTTCAGAGTTCCTCTAACTATAGTAGGTAGATCCGGAGTTTCCTCCAAACCCTAGATTAGACGGGGGTGGATACGAATCCATCCCCTGAGAAGATCGGTGGTAGATGTTATACACAGCCTCCCTCCCAGAGAGTAGTTGTGCAAATGGGTTTTGTGCAAAAGTGGCTCACTGCAGATGTCGAGTCAATTCGTCCACCTTCTTTTCAATGATCGAGACCTTGTCTGGGCGACTAGCCATTAATTCCAGATCGATAGATGAGCATAGGCCCTGCGTGTGGTGTGCTCCTCGTGTATTCATCAATGCACAAATAGTTGTCCGGTCGAACATGCCCATGGATTTATTATTGATGGAGTTCTCACACATATTCTCGAGAATCTCCCACACAGTGTCTTCGTGTTGACCCATGTTGTTTTCTCCACAGGTTGCATTGACGAACAATCTGATGTCCTCACGGAGTCCCTGAAAAAAAGACTAGACTTGTTCCCATATAGGAACTCTGTGATGGGGCACTTTCGCATGAGATCCAGAAAGCGATCCCATACCTCATGAAGCGGTTCTCCTGCATTTTGCATGAAATGTTTGATCTGGTGCCTCAAAGCATTTGTCCAACCGGTGGGAAAGAACTTTTTTAGAAACTCGGATTGCAATTCAGCCCATGTGTTGATCGGACGAGTTAGGGTTTGGTACCAGTGAGTAGCCTTGTCCATGAGAGAGAAGGAGAATATCTTCATGAGCACGATATCCTGATTTTAAACTTCTGACCCGAAGGTCTGGGCTAGATGCTTGAGTTGCTTGATATGCTGGAAGGGATCTTCAAAATTAAGCCCATGAAATTTAGGGATAGCATGAATCATGTTGGGCTTGAGTTCAGTATCAGGACCTCCAGTCGAGATTTGGACTCGAGGTTCGATCACCACCGCTGCAGGATTATAATGATCTTGCATCATAGGACACTATGGTGGATTCATAAAAGCCTAGAATAGATCATTAAGGTGCTGAAGTTGATTCTGAAGATTGTTTTCTTCTTTTGCTGGGTGTTCCATGATTATAGATGAAGGAGATCTAGGCTCAAATGAATCAAAAGAGATATCGATATGGTCAGGTTGTTGCACTAACATGGAGGTCGAGGCTTGGCCTTGACGAGAGTGAATAGCTAATGGAGGCCTCAAGGGTGGTCTTAAGGACCTCCTCTTAAACATGCACTGATGGAGAAGATGAGGGATAGAAGGTGTGATGGACCCAATCAAGACACTTAAAGATTTTTGGATGACTATAGAGGTTCGAGGTGGATGATACCTTTTGATCAAAAAGTCGTCCACCTGAGAAATACCTGGGTAGCCAGAAAGGGAGTCCCGCGAAGACCCCTACACGGTAGAGCACTCCCACGGGTTATAGGGTTTCCCCCACCTGACCTTCCTTGTCACTGCGGATCTAGGTAGACTAGAATGGATAATTTGACCTGTTAAGTCTACCAATTTTAACTATAGAGAGAGGGTGCTTATGATTTCACTTGAACTTTAAAATGTCTTTGTGAGTGATGACCTAATTTGAAGATTGGTTGACCCCACAAGGTGAGTCAACTTCACCTAATTTGTCCTTGATTATTATGTCCCACTTTTTAGGATTCAAGTGATGTTTAGAGCTTGATTTTAGGGTTTGCTTGTTTAGGTGAATTCAATCAAGGCTTAGGAAACACATAATTTGGGAGAACATATTCTTGTTTAAGCAAGTGTGTCTCTAAAATCCTGAAATGAAAATCCTAATGTGGCTCTACTTGGTCCAATTAATTCTTTCCAAATCTAGCACCTAGGGCTCAATCAAGAAGGTGCATAGCCCTAAGTGTCTTAAATCCCTTAATAGGTGTAGAAATCAAGTTTGGGATGTTTCTAATCAAATCAGGCAACTTGATGATTAATTCTAAGTAGAAAATGCAAGTTGATCCTAATTGATTTCTTCCTTTTTTAGCTTTTTTAAGAATAAGGGGCTTAATGGAAAAGGAGATGAGATTACCTACCCTTGGAGTGTTTGATGTGCAGCTGATCTTCCTCCAATGAATCCCTTCGCAAATCACAACCAAAAAGATAGAGCAAGTTAGTATCAAGCTAGGAATTGTAATCAAGAGATCAAATTGCCTGTTGCTCCTTGGCAATGGTGCCAAAATGTTAACGCGAGAGATCGATGTTTTAAAATGCTTCGTCATAGTATAAGTCGAATTCTCACGAAAACATATACAATTTATACTCAAATTTGAAATCCGAGATCGTACACAGGGAGCAATTAAATGCAATTTAATCTCGCCAATCATAATTTAATCAGAAATGTAAACAATTACAATCAAAATTCATTCATAACAACTCAAAATGATATATAGATAAAACCAAGTAGCAACGTGCAAAAAGATTGGGTTAAAATGGTGATTTGAATCACCAATTAACCCTTTTAATGTTAAGCTCAAATATCTCAACAGTAATTGTAATCAAATAACCCACGTCAACTAGATGAATATCTCAATCAGAGCTGAAGCACCAGCAGGTATCATATGAATGCTCAAGGCCTTCAGATGCCTTAACTAAGGCTTAGTAGATAGAGGCAAAAGGCCTCTTCCTTCTTCTCTTCAAGCCGCAAAGGAAAGGCACAACAGAGGGCAAAAACCCCTTCCTTCCCTCTCGCTCTTTCCTTCTCAAACCCAACCCACTCAGGTAACCAAATCCAGACCTAGGCCAAACCCACCTACGTGAATGGTGGGCGAGGCGTGCATGCGCTGAGCGCATGGCTGAGGGACCCGACCCCCGTGTCTTGAGCGAGGGGTCGGGGGAACAAATTCCTCTTATTTTGTGTAGGCAGCTCTTCCTTCTACGATGTGGGACTATCCCACAAGGCTACGTCGTGTGTGAGCTGCAGCAGAAAGATGTTCGAATTGGGGGTGCTAAAGGTGTGCCTTCACTCGATTAGAAGCCTAGAGTGCTTCCTAGCTAGGTCACAATGCCTGGATGTGGTGGCGAAGAACACCACTAGAAGATGTTAGATGGAGCCAGAAAGGGTGGTGGTGGAGACGGGGCAACGCGAGTTCCTGAAATAGGAAATACGGCCTTGCTGCCAATTCAGATCAACTCAGGAGTTTCACTGAAGTGTGATGAGTGCAGTGATGGTGTTTTCTTGGAGTAGAGGTGCCTGTGGTGGTGCGGAGAAGTCAGCGACGATGTGCAAAGGAGGGGTGTTCGGTGGATGGATGCAGTGGGTGAAGCGTGAAATTTTTTTTAGGGGTTTTGTTGTGGAAGGTGTGGCAAAGCTTATGGAAGTGGCGGGGAGCCGTTTGGTGCAGTGGAGTGAGCAGAGGTCTTCGTCGAAGCTTGGTCGGAGTAGAGGGAGATGAAGATGGTGTGAGTGGTGCAGTGGTTGTGCGTGAAATGTAAGTGAGGGAAAAGAATGTAGAGGGAAAGAGAAAGATGTAGGAGGACTTAGAGGGGAGATAGAAGGTCGGATGCTACCGGTCGTGGCTGACCGGTGCCGGAGAAGGTGACGAAGACGGTGAAGCGGCGACGACGAACGGAGCATAGAGACGACCTCTCTTTGGCGGGAGAGGATCGTGAGGAAGAGAAGAAGGACTTAGGCCATCCAATTTGATCATTGGACAGCCGAAGGAGGGGGATCAAGGGAGGTCGCCGGAGCAAGGATGTTTGGTGGCCGGAGAGGGTAGATTAGGGTGATTTGGGTCGCCAAAACTTGCTAAGGAAGACGTTCTTGCGACCTGGGTCCTTTTATAGAGCTTAAGTGATCGTTTCAAGCTTAGAAACCAAGCTTGAAACCTTGAAGCTTCACGCAATAGGAAACCCACATCTCCCTTGAGTTCGCATGTGAGATTGGGAAAGAATTGGAGCCTAGGAATAGGTTTAGATTGTAGATGATCCTCTCAGGAATCTTCCTTCCAATTTTGGAAGGGTTTGGCCGCGAAATCAGGGAGTAATCCTTTATTGAAGGTCACCGGCGAAGCGGGTTTAGGAGTTGAAGGCGGCGAAGACCTGTTGGTGAAGAAGATGATGAAGTTAGGGGCATATTTGTAAAGAATTCAAAAGTTAGGAGCCTGTGTGTGAGAGAAAGAGTTAGACAAAATCAAAATGAAAACTTGGTCAAGGTGATCTCTGATTAGGCTTAAATTTTGGCACAAATCTAATTTTGACCCAAGGAATTTGATGGTAAAGTTGGATTTAGGTTTTGACCAAGTTTACCTAAGTAAATTGCATAGAAATCCAAATTAGGGTAACTGTCTGTCTGAGACTCT
Source organism: Thalassia testudinum (assembly GCA_037157565.1). Taxonomy (NCBI): domain Eukaryota; kingdom Viridiplantae; phylum Streptophyta; class Magnoliopsida; order Alismatales; family Hydrocharitaceae; genus Thalassia; species Thalassia testudinum. Next base: position 60,310,062 of record JAZHRO010000019.1, on the reverse strand, counting down.
ATTTTAGATCAAATTGGATTCCAATGGTCAAATCAAGGGTAAAAACTCTTAGGAAATATTTTTCTATGATTTTTAGAAGGTTTAGGTGAATTTTATCCTAACCAGAACCTCAGTTAATTAAGTAGGTCTGTCTTTAGGGCTTTAGATGTCCATTAATTCTTGAATCACGTGAAAACCCATTTTGTTCTGTATGGACCCACTTATTACACAATAATGACCATATGACCTTTAATAAACCGCTGAAAGATCCCATGGTTATTTTGTACTTGTGGAAATGCAATTAATTTTGTAGAAATAACCCTGTATTCATCTTTTCTTCTCAAAACAGAACATCAAGCATTTATGACCCTCTGATGGATATGTAGGAGCTTTTATTACCTTTTTAAAATCAAAATTGGCTAGTTAGGACTTATGATGGTGTTCCCATTAGTCTGTATATATAACATGAATTCACCGATTAATTGTTGATAATCCATCGATGGGTTTCTGAGGTTAGTCCATCTTGTTGATGTTTTACATGGAGGTTGACCACAAGTGCGCGTTGTTGTCTATTAAGAAGGCACTTTAGCTGGTTAGGGATGATGTGAAGGAGGAGTTTGGGAAGACTCCTTTCGCTGAAATGGTTAACAAGGAGAAGTTATTCCCTCAAATGAAGGATAGGGAATTATATGAATTGCTTGTTGATGCATATAATATTGATAGGAAGGAATTTGAGCTTGGAGAACTCAGGTTGAAACTTACTTGCGATCACGTAGAGAAGATGATAGGCATGAGGAATGAAGGAAGTTGGTCCTCATTGATGGGAAGAAGAATCCTAATGAGAGGCCTAAGATTTGGAGTGATAACTTCTCCACCCTTAAGCCAAAGGTTAGACATTTGGCAGAGAAACTACAACAATTCAATAAAGATGGGAAGAAGGGGAAGAAAGAAATGGTTGAAGCAGGGGATGAGAGGAAGGCACAAGTTGAAAAAGAGACAAAGTTGCTGGTTCTCATGACCATTTGGTTGTTCATTTTGCCATATGGAGACCAAGCCATCATCACATCGATCTTTGAGTTGGTTGAAGATTTGGAATCCCTTCCTTCATACAATTGGGTTGAAGTCGTTCATGACTTCCTCCACGAAGGGCTTCAAGAGAATAAGCTGAAGGAGCAAGCCCAACTGAAAGGTTGCGCCTTGTTGCTGCCAATGTGAGCAATAGAGATGTTTTGTGTAATGGATAGAATGAATGAGGATGCACAACTTGTCGTTGAAAGATATAACCATGAGAAGACCTTCACCAAGAGAGCTAATGCTGTTGGTCTTGATTTGATGGCAGCAACGAAGGATTAGCTTAGGGAGTGACCATTTGGGGAAGAGTTCCATGAAATGGAGAGGAAGCGATGTGCTTTAGAATTGGGTTCAACAGTGGAGGAAGGAAATAAGAGAAGAAGAGGACAAAAGGAGGGTGAGGAGCTTCATTCAGAGAGAATTGGTGATTAGGAGAGCGACATGAATGCTGATGGGGGAGCAAATGAAGGGGGAAGATTAGCTGATTCAATATGGTAATGGTGAAGGAAACGTATTTGGAAATATGAAGAAAGAATTGAAGATTGTGAGTGCAGATAATATTTGGTTGCGAGGAATTTTTACGAAGCTTATTGTAGTGAAGGAGGCCCTTCAGGGAGAGATGGAGATGATGGAAGCTTTCTTAGCTTGTTTGGGTGAGGATACGTTAGGAGGGAGGGATGCTTTGGAAGGGGAGGAGCACCTAAGGTTAGGGGAGAGAGAGGAGATGAACATGGAAGGTGATGTTAAGGATGAGGGAGTGAAGGAGAATGCACCGGTGGAGGCCAGGGAGAGAGACGTTGAGGAGCAGCACCTTGAGGAAGGAGGACGCAAGGAGGTGGAAGAGCTTCCTTCCACTTCAACCGACCATGGGGAAGGAGGATCTGAACCAGCTTTTCAGGTGTGTGCTTACCATCTAAATTTTAATATAAATGGTAAGGCGACTGGTGTTTTTATGAACTACAATCAACTGGTTGGGTTTGTAATACAGCTGGTTGGTTTTATGAAGCAACCCTTGTGTTTTGTGAATCATACGATTGGATTGGTGAATCAACCGGTTGGTTTTATGGAACAACCCTTGTTTTTCACAGATCAACCAGTTGGTTCTATAAGAGAACCGATGTGTTTTACGAGTCAACCGGTTGATTGTTATTACGTGTTGGATCTGTTGGTTTAACAGTCAACTATTGGTTTTTAAAATCAACTTATTGATTGTCAGTTTAATTGGAAAGTCAACCAGTGTGTTATTTATTTCATCCATACTTTGGAAGTGGATGTTCCCCGATTACCTTATATTAGATTGGTTGTAGGATGATCCGTCTATCGGGATTATTCAAGGCAAGGAGTAAAAGGATGTAGACATGGAAGGAAAAGGGGAGGAAGTGGGAAAGAAGCTCATCCTCAGACAACTTAGAAAGCAAGTGGCACAAAAACCTTTGCCCAAGGTCACGCATTCGAAGAAAAGGACATTTAGGAAGATTGCAAATCTTGACAAGGAAATGTTGAAGTGACTTTCAAAGTCAGAGAAATTAATGGTTAATCGATTGACCGAGTTTTGCAAACCAAAAGATCAAGTGATATAGAGGATGGGAACGAAGTTTATTGAGCAGAAATCAATGCAAAATGTCCTTGTAACTAGTTGGTTCACATATGGTTAGGTTAGTAAAAGCAGAAAATTCGTTTAGTAGTTATCCACTCCTTTGTGTAACATTTTAGTATTATGTTACAGGTCCTCGATGCAATCATTGAAGTATTGAAGGACAAGCTTGTGGACAATGGAGTAAGGACATGGACTCTCGTCTTTGACTTCAATTTTTTTGTTTATGTTGAGTATAAGAACATGGAGAAAATTGATGAGTATATTAAGGAGGTTGGAGATCTGTGGGGTATTTGTAAGTACATTACGATACCAATGTGCTCTTGAGATGTATCTCATTGGTCACTTGTCATCGTCGATATTGCCCACAAGATTGTGACCTATTACAACAACGATGTTAAGTATTACTCAGATAGAGTACACAATAATGCATTTTTTCTCACAAGTTTTTACTCCACATAATTTTGGTTGATTGTTACTTTAGAACAAATTTTAACCAATGTTTTGACGTACATGTTAGTTTGATTTAATGCCTCGACTATTGGAAAGAAGAGGCGTGTAGAATGACGGATGGTAGGAACACCAACTCACTGACGGACCACAGCAAGGTAGCTCCAACAATGATTGTGGAATATTCGTCATGCGGTGGATTGAATGCTTGTTGCGGGGTTTGCAACCGATCAAGGTCACAAAACATCAAGATGTCCACAAATATAGGGCTTTGTATATGGCTATGATATTGAAGTGTAGGTTCACACACACCGAATCTATTTGAGTGAATCATTTTCCTTATGTTTTCCTTTATGTAGATATGTTGACATATGCTAAACTTCCTCTGTGTTGTATGATGCATTATACATTGTTGTGGATATGTATTATGCCAAACTTCCTTGATGTAGATATGTAGGCGTGCATTGGTGTTTTTATCACCGGTGGATTTCATAAATGCACATATGTATTTCTGTTGTGAATGATTTCTCACAAGTGGATTTTTAAAATGTATCAGTGTTTTTTTTTCTTGCGAATGAATTCTCACTGGTGGATTTTAAAAATGCATCAGTGTGTTTAACTTGTCATTGATTTCGAACCGATGAATTATGGAAACTCAAGTGGCTTGTTTGCATTGCAAAATGGTATCCCAAGTATAAAACGATGATTCAACCGATGCAGTATTTAAACAGCACCCTTGTATTGACCTTGCAAATCACTAATCAACCCTTGATATATGTAAACTCACAATCATTTCCAATCAATTCCATTACATTGGTACAATCCAAGCAACAATAAAGATAATGAATTGTGTTGAGAGAAGCCAACGTATAAAGCCTATTACATATAAGGCAACCTTTAAAAATCCTATTGCATACAAGGCAAGGTGGATTTGAGAAACAAATACATCGAAACATGAAGTTGACAGAGCATCTTCAAAATTTAACCTTCAAATTTGTAATTGAATAGTAGCATCCCTTCATGGAGTTCAAGAAATAAGATTACATTAATAAGATTGAATAAAGGCAAAAGGAACTTGACTAAAGGTAAATGCAATAACGAAAGATAATTTAATAGAAATCAGGTACAAATCAAATAAGATTGAACTAGATCAATGTCTATAATCTGCCCACATAGCATGTGCAAGTTGTTCTCTTATGAATTCACCTACGTAAATAGCACTATCATCCACGATGTCATCACGCACCTCCATATCACCTATATCCTCCTCTTCTTCAAGTGCACTATGGAAGATCTCATCGTCGTCATTCTAATGGCATATCATGTTGTGGATGATACAACAAGCCATGACGATAAGGCGTTGGTTCTTGAAACTGTAAAATAGTCGAGAATCAAGCATCTTAAAATGTTTCTTAAGGACTCCAAAAGCTCACTCGACGACATTGCGAAGTTGAGCGTGTCGGTGGTTATACAACTCCTTATAGTTCTGATATCTGTTTGTTCAATTACGACACTCTTGGAGGTGATACAATACTCCCCAAAAAGGAGTAAAGAAAGAGTCAGTGTTTGCGTAACCAAGATCCATAAGAAGCTTACGTCCATTCAGGACATTCAGTCCATTTCTAACAGCCCATTGTAGCACCCTCATGTCTGCAGCAAAACCTTCTCAACCAGTACCGACATACACAAATTCCAGATTGTAGTCAACTGCAGCAATGACATTTTGACTCATCTAACCCTTACGATTCTTGGATCGAGCCTGATCTGCCATTGGCACTGTCGCTTGAACATGACATTTATCTATTTCTCGTACGATGTCTTGAGGAAGATTTTATAAAGATACAAACTGATCGACTATTAACAATGCTCGAATTAATAATGGCACGAAAAGGAATATAATCATCTCCCAATTATAGTCAAGTACTTGGAAGAAAGGGAAAATTTTCTGATTCTCCCTAATGTGTTCAAGCATGTCGGAATGAACGGTTGGCATCCGAATAAACCATTGCTTCAAAGAGACGAACACTTGCAATACGTTATTAAGGTATCTAGAAATGGTCTCCCCCGAGTGTTGGAAGCGTTCAATGAGATGCCTGTTTGAGGCTGCCTGAGAAATAGCAAGCAGGAAAATTGCTAATTGTTTGTTTATGGTTATCCCCCGCGAATCAAGTAGATCATTCGTTTCCTTTAGGTACTCTGAAAGTGCTATGAAGGCGTGCTTGCTTAGCCCTAACTCATTCTGGTAGCAACTCGGATGGCCGTCGGTTAGCTCACGAACCCAGTTGTGTCCGTATAAAGCGTTGTCATTTTGTCGACGTCGACATACAAGGCATTCAATACATGAGTAATACGCTATTGCAAGTGGTATAGCAACATCTACCACAGATATTTGATTGTCCTTCATATCGAAATCCTTAAAGGACAATGATCGATTTTCTCCGGAAGTCATACCTATTTTACTAATATTCAAATATATGAAACATAAAGTAATGTATATATATATAAAGATATCCAAATGATTTACCATGAAATCATTGCCATCTAATTGATTGAACGACCAAATCGGTTTTAATGTCTTACACAAGCATGGAAATATAAACTCTACAACGACAACGAAAAAAAATATACACTGCCAATAAAAGTTCTACGCATACTAAATTATGTAGCACATATACTGCAAGACAGTACGAACATAAAGTCAAATCCACCTAGATTCCTACCCCCAGGGATAGATGAGTATGGTTTCAACTAACTATATCAAAGCCCATAATCACTGTGAACGTGCCTTCACAAGAAAGCCCCCAACTTTGCATCCGACAGTGCAACTTCCTTAAAAATTGTCCTCCAACTAGAATTCATGAAAACATCTACCAATGCAAGAAGATCTTCGAGAGTGATGTTTGGCATCCACATGTGCAATATCCACAAGCACTTGCGAATGTCATCGGCTGATTGGACTGCCCTTAGTGTCGGACTTACATGATGGTTAATTAAGGTCCTCATCAACTCAATGAACTCATCGGGCAACGACGACGCCGATCCACTTGCAGTGATGCCCACCTTCTTCTTACGTTTCACCCCACTTGAAGCTCCTCCAGAAGGATGCTTGGACCCTTGTGTCTCATATACTGACGGAGGACTTCCATGCACTTTAGGAGGGTTACCGGAAGGTGCTGTGGGATAAGTATTGGGGGAAAATAACTTAGGACCAATGTATGGAGCATGGAGGTAAGACCACAGTTGTTCTGGCATTGTATTCTAAAACAATGTCGAGCCACCCCCATCACCAATGTTCAACGAGGCTTGTGGGTCAACATAAGCATCAATGTCATGAACAACGTCCTTGATGTGCTCTTCAACTGTCACGTTAACTTGTTCTTGAGCATTGGTTGACATTGCATGCTTACCAGTAGTATCTTTCCCAACGATTTTGTGAACATCATCAAAGAAGATGAAAGGCTTACCATGCAGTTCTGCAAGTTCGGGTGGGAGCTACAACACATTCAAATTATTGCATTTAATCTTAATGAAATGTAGGTTTCTATAATTCTTATGCCTGCGACATTGTTATTTACCTCATTCCAAACTAATGGTGACTGTGCTACTGGAAACCTGTGCGAGAATCCATTCCCCAACCACTCTTGCTCAACAAATCTAAATACAAATTGTGCTTTCTCTTGAGCTCCTTCCATCGATTGAGTATTTGATTGTGGGTGTACTACAAGCCCATCCCCACAACAAACTCCTTATCAATCTCATTCCATGCGGTCTTCGTGAAAGACCCCTTCAACCAGTGACCCTCATGGTAGTGCTTGTCCAAAATCTTCAGTAACTCGTAAGTTGTTCGATGATCCCATTTCTTAGCCTTCTTCTAATCGGACGTTGAAGGTTGAGATGACGACACTCTACAAGGGGAAATGTTGAATTCTCACAAACAATGAGCTTGCTACAATACTCGCATTTTTACCAATCTATCTTACTTGGTAAGAAACGCACGTGTGTTCCCTCAGCAAAAATTTCCATTAAATCGGTTAACAGCGGGAAAACACCGGTGGAATCATAATAACCCATGTGTTATCGATCAAAAGGTTGAACTCGGAAATACACCGGTGGATCTATATAATCAATTGGTGTATTCCTATAAATCAACCGGTGTATTTTTTATCAATAGGTTTAGAGCACCGGTGGATGTACATAATCAACTGGTGGAAACATAATAACCCATTGATGTATTCCTATAAATCAACCGGTGTATTTTCGATTAATAGGTTCAGAGTGGAAACCACACCGATGGATGTACATAATCAACCAGTGGAAACAAAATAATCCACCGATGTATTCCTATGAATCAATCGGTGTGTTTTCGATCGATAGGTTGAACTAGGAAATATGCTAGTGGATGTACATACTCAACCGGTGGAAACATGATACTTACTGGTGTATTCCTGCAAAATCAATCGGTGTATTTTCGATCAATAGGTTCAAAACCGAAACACACTAGTCGATGTATGTATTCAACCGGTAGAAACATGATGGACTCTTGTAAATCAACCGGTGTGTTTTCAATCATTATGTAAAGGGCGGAAACAAATCGGTAGATGTACATAATCAACTGTTGGAAACACGATAACCCATTGATGTCTACTGATAAATCAACCGGTGTATTTCTATAATCAACATGTATTTCTCACAAAACACACCGGAGATAAATAACAATCGCACAATTGTAATCAAAGATGATTGGGTACCTCCACTACAGAAGACGAACATGCACATTGAGCAATCTACATGCAAAGGCCTTCTCCAAAGCGACTGCAGAAGATAGCCACGCATAACCCAAATTACGAAGAGAAGCATCAAATGAAACCTCAAGAAAGGGTCATTTACCTTCGGTATTTGATGCTTCCTCCTCCTCCTCACATTTAAGCAAGGATAATAAAACCACAAGAAGCACGAAACAATATCTTATGATTGAAGTCCTTATATAGCCACTACGCAACCTTCTCACCATTAATCTCCTCCAACTTCCAGGTGTAATGGTGGATGCATGGGAGTAGTAGCTGGAAGTCTCCATCAAATGATAATCCATAGAGCAACCACTTCCCAACAACATGGTCATACATTTATCGGGAAGATGGGAAACGTACAACCTTCTTTAACACACCCCCAGCTAGGGTTTCACAACAAAAGAACATGTTGGGTACAACCTTTGTCAAAACAACATAGCCTCGCATTAAAAGCTGAATAGGATTCAGCATAAAGCAACTTCTACTCACCTTTTTGAAGTAACAACAAGAGGCAGCTTCGACTTCATAGCAATCCATCCATTGATTCACCCCTGCTACCTCCAGCTACGACATAAAGCATGACCAACCATATCCCAGCAGCCTCCCAACTTGACATTGCAAACCCTCTTTCTCGCCATTACTCTCCTCCAACCACCACCAAATGTGTTGTGTGTATTGATGGCACACTAGGTAACAATCTCAACCTCCTCGATAACTCCAACCCCTTGGATAGAGGGTGGGATGGACACATGTTTGTGCCTGCTATCCCGAGGTTCCACCATCTCAGCTTTAACCCTCCCAAACAGGGGATCAAACAACCAAACAAACGAGGCCTTAAAGATGAAAAGAAATTTATTCAGCATTATTTCCATTGATTTGTTGTCAAGTTTTCTCGTGAAAAATCATTTAGGAATCGTATAGGGACCAATTAGGATTGTTAATAATAGAAATTTCATAATTTGAACAAAAACGTAAAAAATCTAATTAGTTAGAATCGAACCTAGCCGATTAGACCACAAAGGAGCAAATGTTCCCAACCAATTAAGTCGTTAACCCATAATGGGGTGGTTGGTTCTATCCAACCGGTCAACATAGTATCCAACTGGTCACACAAGACCAAACCAACCATTGACCCATCATCGGGTCTACTGGTCGATATAATTTTGGATTGGTTGGACCGCAAGGGGTCTGGGGTACGGGTCCTACATGACCAGTCAATCATGTATTTGATCAATCAAGTAGGGATGGGATTAAAGGTCTTGAATACCTCGGATTTTCCTATTGAAAATTGAAATTTTTCCTAAATTTCTCTTGGGTTATTTCAAAATTTACTATGTTGTGTGTAAAGTTAATGCATTTGTACGAGTACTCCATGAAAATGATAGTTAATTTGAAAAATAATAGTGAATTCCTTAAAAATTAAATAATGATACGTGTTCTTTATTAAAGATTAGTTAGTCACCAAAGTGAGCTAACCTTGAGTGGTTGAACACATATGTACTTTCGGATTGCTTATGATTTTAAATGCTAATCAAATAATGAATTCATTAAAAATTCAATAATGGTATGTATTTTTTATTAAAGGCTAGTTAGTCACCAAAGTGTCCTAATCTTGAGTGGTTGAATACATATCTACATTCTAATTACTTATGGGTTTAGATGCTAATCAAATAATGACATAATAGATAACCTAATAATCGGATTTGTATGCGAGATCACCCAAAGGTGGATCATTACCTGTGGACATGCACATTAAAGGAGCTAATCAATAAATCTAATTGATTGTGGTGTACATTAAAAGATGGAAAGCATGATTCGTTTATGATTTTATTTTGATTGCCCATAAAAGTACATCCTAATTGAGCATCATTTATGTTTGCGATATTTCAATATTTTGCTTAAAGGTGAATTTTATTTTATCGTTAAAGATCTTTTAATGTATTTTCTTGTTACTATAGTTTGAATCCATATTAAATTTTCTCAAAGGTTAATTGTTTGAACATGTGCATTATTATTCAGTTGCAAACCTATTTGCATTGGGCAATTCTATTGTTAGGTTTAATGGCCTCAACTACGCAAACTAGTTTGAATAGATTCAATTCTATTTAGGAATGATGGGCCTAGACCTGGTGTTAGTTGTTGATGAGAAGCCACGAGCCATTATGGAGACAAGTAAAAACGAACATTGCACTATTATGATGCCTAATAGAGGTCTAACTAACTTTATCTAAACTTGATGAAGATTACCATGATAGAGAACATGAAGCCATTTATGCCCAAAACAAATAATGCTAAGGAATTCACGATGAAAATTAATAAGTATTCTCAAGTAGATATAGCTAATAAGTCCATTGTAGGGACTTTGATGAGTGAGTTGAGCACAAAAAAGTTTAATTTATGATACTCTATGATGGACCATGTGATTGAGATGCCCAACCTTGTAGCTAAATTAAATACCATGGGGATGGATGTTAGTGAGTCTTTCCTAGTACAATTCATCATCAATTCACTTCCTTCAAAGTTTGGGTAGTTCTAGATGAATTATAACACATCAAAGGATAAGTGAAACTTTACGGAACTTAAGGAAATGCTCATTTAAGAGGAAGGGAAAATTAAGAAGATGAAGAAACACTTTGTGAACCTTGTGGCTACTGAAGGGGTTGTTGCAAGAGCAAGAAGCAAATAAGGAAATCCAGGTAATTAAAAAGAACAAAGGAAAGGAAAAGGCTTTTATGAAAGCTAAAGGAAGCAATTTCAAGGAACTAAAATGTTTCTTTTGCAAGAAGTTTAGGCATGTTAAGAAAGATTGCCTTAAATCGAAGGCATGGTTTAAAAAGAAATGTATGTACTACACTTCTATTTTCTTTGAAGTAAATATGATAGACATTCCTAATAACACCCGGTGGTTTGGCTTTTTTTTTTTTGAAGGAAAAAAGGATTACTAACGTCGACAGTAGTAATCCCACATTTTATTAATCATAAAGAAGCAACACTACAAAGCTGAGCGCCATTGCTTGGCTAGATAGTTCTCCTCATTACAAATATTCTCCACCCACCCACACCCATTATTAAAACAAACATCATTCCTTGCCAGCCACACACTCCATATGATAGCAACCATAGTCAGCGTATGGTTGTCACCCTTGGCTATAAGGCAACCCACAAGCCATCCCATGATGGCATGGCAAGCGTGACCCACAACACTTGCGCCAGGCTTCAGCCGTTACCAAGAAGGAGTTGAGAAGGTGTCTAGTATCATCCTCTACAAACTTACAAAGGGGGCACAACATTGGGGGCACATTCATTGCACATGATCTCACAGTCCCAGAGATTAGACCATCCCATCTGGCCAATCATAGGAAGATCTGAACTTTGAGTGACACCTTCAGCTTCCATATAGATGAGCACCTAGCTGCATGGATGTCTTCCCCATCAACCTCAATACATTTGTCATATGCCTTTTTGGGAGAATACAACCCTTCACTCAACCTAAAGCCATCCACACCTTCCACGGGTCTGAATTCCTGAATCATATCCTCCATCTTGTTGAAATCCTCCTGTGTTCGGCTGAGATATGTACCCGGTGGTCTAGGTACCTCCCAAATGCTGATACTGGGGCACCACATGTTTGTGACTTTAGCATCCTTAAGGGGAGATGCATCATACGATCGCTGAAATAAATGCTTGAAGGCACCGTTACCCGTCCAATCATCTCTCCAAAAATTAAGCCCCTTCCCATCGCCAAGATAGGGTGCAAACATGGTCTATCTTTTCTCGACGATTTTTGAAATAGAAGCTCAAAAGGGAGAGGCGTGCGTCACCTGTATCACCTCTCTTGGAGACCCACCTGAGGAGTAAGAGTCCTTGACAACTTCTTGCCAAAGCCCCTTGTCTCCTTGAAGAATGATGACTCCACATTTGAGGAGTAAAGAGTCACCAAACTCTCTAAGTGGTTGGATCCCCAGCCCATCTTTCCTCTTCAGTTTGCTCAAATATTTCCACTTCACAAGTTGCATGAATCTCCTTTCATGTTTAGCACCCTTCTAGAAGAATCCCTTCCTCATCACATCTAACTTCTTTAAACCTTCAAAGGTGGTCGAAACATTAAGAGGTAGAAAACTGGAATAGAAGAAATAATTGAGTTGAGTAGTATCAAACGACCCCCTTAAGATAGAAATGTCCTACACCACCTAGCCAGGCGGGCGGCTATTTTCTCAAAGAGACACGCCCAATTTGAACTCTTCATATTTTCCTTAATAAGGGGAGACCCAGATAGCGCATGGGAAGAGAACCAACCAGCATCCAAAGCACTCTGGATATGGATTTTCTCTCCTAGACAGCTGACCCAAAGCATATCAAGGTAGACTTAGCTCCATTCACTTGAAGCCCTGATATTTCACCAAAAATATCAATAATGTACTTCACACACTCCGCTTCTCTACCCCCACCTTCAATAAAAAAATCATGTCATCTGCATACTGTAGGAAAGGGGTCATGGCTCTACACGAAGACAGCGTATACCTATGAATCAATCCACCACTACATTCCTTGAATGAGGAATGGGCCAGTGTATCAACCACCAAAATAAAAATCAGAGGAGCTACCAAGCACCCTTGCCTCACTCCTTTCTGTGGTTGGATCTGCTTACCTATTGGCCTACCATTCACCAATGGAGAGAAGGATGCAGTCGTAATACTCCTTTTCATCCATTGAACCCAGATCTTCAGGAATCCTCTCCTATGGAAGATTTCCCATAGATATTTCCATGCAACCGAATCATAGGCCTTAAAGAAGTCAACTTTCCACAAAAAAGCTTTTTTCTTCTGCCGCTTCCAGCCAGAAACCATCTCCTGTGCTAAAATGGATTCCTGTAAAGAATGTCCTTTCAGGAAGGCGGCCTATATCAGGTTGATCAGCTTGCCCATCACCTCCCTCATCCTGTTAGCTAGAATCTTCCCAATCAGCAGATAAATGGAATTCAAAAGCGAAATAGCTTGGAAGTCCCCTAGTGTATCCGCCCCCTGCTTCTTTGGTAATAGAAAAGGAAGTGATCTATTCAACTTTTCAAACCCATAGTTGAGATTACACGAGTCTTCGACAACGGAGCTATTGAAATTACCGAACCTAACACGAATCAACCCTTAAAAGTTAATGGTCAAAGCCTTAAACCTTATCTTGAAACACACACCTTGGTCTTGTTGGAGATTGTTACACACTCCATTATTGCTTTATCTGGGTTTACACCTAGCTGAAGGTGTCAAACTTAGCATCTGTACATAGCTGTTTCCTATTTTCCTGTCTTTGTCTACCTCTACACTTAAATCTGTGCTTTATCATATCACTTCTTTCTTTCTTACTTTTCACTTAGTCCAACTTGCCCCTCTAACTTTTGTAAGAGTAGAAATCATCTGCCTTGAGCTCTGTTGATCTCCTCTTTATGATTCCTTCCATCACCCTATACTAAGTGAAGTGTAGAGTCTTTTTCACCCTTATTTATAATAAAGACATTGTAAAATTTTGACTTAAGGGGGTGTAAAGTGAATCTTAATACTTTAAGTGTAGTAGTAGACAAAAGAAGAAAAATGTTGAAAAAGCCTTAAAATTTTGAAAACACACAAAAATGTGCAAAATTGATAAACCGTAAAAATATAAAAACAAAAATAACAAAAATATTTTCTTTTTATGGGGGATTACACTTTTCATAAGAAGAATTTCAGAAGACAATTGTTAAGGACCCTATTTAAATATTTATAATTTAATAAATTAAAGAGTTAAAAATTCTTAAGGTCAGAAATAAATAAAAAATATATAAATATATATATTGTAAACAGTGTACATAAATAAGAGCATTGAATCCCTACTCTAGACTTTCTCTTAAATATATTTTCAAAACACTCATTTGTTTACACTTTTAACATGGGATTTTTTCGAATCGAGAGTCTGAAACCTAGTATACGATTTGTATTCTTGCTCTTTACTCTGAGATAGAGTAACTAAGATGTGATTAATTCTTATACAAGACTTAATTTTTAGAATTAAATTATAACTTTCTTGGTCTATAAGGCTACGTTATGTCGTTTTGACTTCTGATTGTCTATTTTTATCACCAAGTTGCGTAAACAAACTAGATACTTAGAGTTAATCAAGTAAAGAGGTTAGTGGAATCGTTAACCATAAGGTCTAACGGGGTATAGATAGCTTAATCAGTCAAGGACATTCGGCTAGATTTGGCGAGTTGCGTCTTGACAAATCCGCCTACGAGTTGATACTAACGGTTTAAGGGACCTAAAAGTGAAAGGCTTTGTTGTCCATGCTTTGGTTTGTGAGCTAAGTGACCTAAGTGTCCAAACTTTACACACATTAGAATTATCTTACAAGCATCTGAGATTGCGAAAACACAGAGGTCGAGAGATCGATTTTGTATCCTCTTTGGACATAAGGATTTTTGCGGGGCTACTCTTGAAAGGGTGAAGGATGTGCCACTCACCTAGAAAAATGACTTAGAGATTTTACCTTTTAGTAAGAAAAATGAGAAGGCTTAAAAAAATATATGTGAGAAAAAAATATATACACCTTGCAATAATGTACCTCGGTATAAATGGGTGCTTGTGCATTTTTATTTACCAAATAAAGCATCTCGCTACAAATGGATGCTACACTCCTCCATCAATAAAAACACCTCAATACAAATGGGTAATTTAACCTATAGAAAATGAATGAGAAAAATATGGAGATAAAAATTAGGAATAAGAGACCCAATGGTCCACGGGGAGATATACACCTAGAGTGTTGACCTCGGGATAAAAACAGGTGAGGAGAAAGCAATCAAATCTGAGTAAAGCCAAGTCAAAGGATTGAATTGGAATAACCTGGATTGGGATCTTGATGTCTTGAGGTCTGGATTTTTGCAACTTTAGATGCCTATAGGACGAGTCTATTTCACCTACGTGGACATTTTAACCTCATAGCTACTAAATCTTAATTGGGTAGTGAAGCCTGAGAAATCGAGTTTTGGAGACTAGCGATTGAGGCCTAAAGAAGACAGATTGATAAGGCCCTAGGTCTAGAAGTTCGTCTTTGATGCTGTGGATTGGTTGGTTTAGGGATTTTGCTTTCTTTCTAAATTTGATTGATAAAGGTGTTTAGTTTATTTACAAAAGCTTAGGTTGGTAAACATCGGAATTCATGAGCTTAAGAACTGACTTGTGTCTATTGAATTTTTGAGTTAAAATTTGATTTCCAGTCTTCAAGTCTTGGTACATTACCCATATTGACTTCTTTGATTTCTAGGGTTTAAAGTGGTAAATAGAGAATAAAATAGGTTTTTGATGTTCGAATTCGGATTTGAATTCCCATCAAGAGTATTTTTCATGAGCATCTATTTTGAAAGATATTTAGGGCTTTGAGTCCGTTTTAAGTGAATTCTCATTAGTTTTATTTATGGATACTTATTTATAATAATACAAAAATATAGAAAGATAAAAATCCCAAAAATCTTCTGACCTAATCATTCATTTATTTTAGCATTAATTAATTTTATTAATCACCCTGGTATTTAAACCATCATATTCTTTGATTAATTTTGCTAGGGACTAGCAAAACTTTAACTTGAGGGTATGATGAGAGAGTCATCATGGCTCCTAATTTACATTAATTAGCTAATTTACTTAGCTAATTACCAATGAATAACATAAATATAGGATTAATTATATAATAAAGATAAAATAGTAAGGATCTAGAAAATAATGTTAAAATAACTTAATTAAGGTTTAATTAATGTTAACTTAAGTTTAATTAATAAATAGGATTCAACTTAAGACCATTTAGCTATATA
Organism: Thalassia testudinum; assembly: GCA_037157565.1. Taxonomy (NCBI): domain Eukaryota; kingdom Viridiplantae; phylum Streptophyta; class Magnoliopsida; order Alismatales; family Hydrocharitaceae; genus Thalassia; species Thalassia testudinum. The sequence goes on along the minus strand of JAZHRO010000019.1, from coordinate 60,294,347 downwards.
AAGCATTATATATAACTTATACCTAGGTTGTTAATTAACTTAACTTAAGTTAACCACTTTAATAAATATAGTTAAAAAAAGGAAAAAATGTAATTTCACTGTATAAATATTATATTTACATTATTTATAATTATATATAAAAAGTTGAAAAAGAAATAAATTAAAATAAGCCATCAAATCCATTGTTTGTAGTTTTGCCCTAATCTTTCATATCAATTGAGTCCTTTTATTTCAATCGGGTCCTTTTTTATTTTGCATTTGGGTCCTTGTATACATCATCTTCCCCAACTCCTTTTTCCTCTTGGACGACCCACGACAACCGATAACCGCACCACCTCTATCACTGCCTATCCAGCGTCGCATAGCCATTGCAGCTTACATCCAAGTTGTGCTCACCTCCTCCACATCCCACAATCCGGATATGTTTGTAGTCCTACTTTTCCTAGGTGAATAACCTCGTTGGCATCGGAGACGATGCTGGAGGTTATAATGAACCTAGACCTCTTTTCGTCCAAATTCCTCCCCCTAGAGCTCCACCACCACCTATAAATAGACCTCTACACCTCTGATCTCCATTAGAAACTCCCTTCCCTCTTCCCCCAACTAACTTGTGATAGGCTATTCTTTCCTACTATGGTGACCTTTTTCCCTCTTCCACCGGTCTTCTCCGAGGAGCTCGACCACTTCTTCCTCTCCGTCGTCCTCCACCACGTCTTTGGGCACTGCTACACCACCATTTCTTCTTATTTCACCTTATCGTCTCTGCTGGAGCTTCTTTCTTCTACCTTTTGATTTCTTCCTCCTATGAACCTCGACGGAGATTCTCTACCCCTATCTTCCAAGTAGTCATAGATTTAGATTTCTATCTTAGTTTAGAGAAGTTTAGCGTAGATAATTAGTCAGATTAGTTAGATCTTCTTTGCATGGTAGGCATTTTCTTCTCCAACTCCGGTGAGGTCAAGTCTGACCTCACAGGAACTTCGATTTGTGTTTTTTATTATTTTTTTTCACACTCTTGACCTTTCCACAATCATTTCTATATCTCTAATTCCTTAATCTATCACCTAATCTATCTAATCCATATCACACACACCTGAGAGCTCTATTGTCCATGGTGAAGGTCTCAGAGGTATTTCATGTCCAATTAGGGTCCTCCACCACTTCTCCACATCACTAGGGCCCCGATTTACTCTTTAATTTCATCTATTACCACCTATAGAGAAAACACCTAATTTCACTCAACCCCTTGAGCTCACTGTCTATGGCAACTCAAGAGTAGTTAGTTCACTAATTTCTTCATTGTACACCTTCACAAACTCTTTCTCTCTAATTCCCCTCACTCAATTGAGTGAGAATCTTTTCCCTGAGTTCACATGAACTCAGGATTATTCTTTTCATGTAATTCTTGATCAATCTTTGTTTCTGGTCATCAATTAGAACAATTGTAGTGTTTCTGAGGTCCCTTGTGACCTCAGGAAACTTTTGAGACCTTTCTTGACTTGTTTCATGGAGATTTGATCTCCAGCACCTAGGATGAGCCTTCACCAGAGCTCCGACAAGCTTCGGCAATATCAATCTTGAACTACAACCTTCCAAATCTTTTAAGAAGCTCTAGATCACCTTTATATGATGTTAGGATCAGAATCCACTGATTGGGATTAAGTTTTAATGATAATTTCTCTCTGAGCACCTTCTTCTTACCTTTATATGAGTTGAGGAGACATTTACACTGAGTCTCAGGCCCTGGTAATAGGTCCATAAGCACGAGCAAACCTTGTAGAACCTAAAGTAGCTTTCATTTAGATTTGAAAACCTCTGGGATCTTCTGTCAACCAACTCACCTTTGGAACTCAAGAGGTAGTGCCTTAAATCACCTGTAGAGTGGTCAAAACTTAGATTTGAGGAGTTGAGTTGATTCCTAAGGTTGATTTTAGTCTACTTAAGTTTTTAATTTGATATGAAATGCAATAATTTCTAAAGTCAACTTTTGAGCTTTGAAGGTCAACCTTGAGTCGATTTTTAGGTTCTAGGCTTTGAATTTCAAATTTATAGATTGAATTGAGTTCCTAAGTTGATGTTGAATTATTTGGAGCTAATTAGAGTGGGTCTAATTGAGGTTTAATGTGAATTCAAATGTCTGTCTAATTTGGGTTTAGACTGAAACTCAGTGGTGTTCAGTGACTTTCTGGCGAGATTCTAAGACAAATTTAGACTAAATCAATTCAATTTGAGTCACTAAATCGATCTGGGTTGATAGTCGATGATTATATCTACTTGTTAGGCCATTTTAACTCTAAATTAGAGTTCTGCACTTTAGAATGAGAGCTCTAAAGCTCATTGAGCTTCCCAGGCATTCCAGACCTCCAACTCTTCTTCATTCTATGCGGAATGATTTGCTACACCTATTTGAACTCTCAATTGAGACTTAAAACCCAGTTAATAGGTCAATTGACCTATTTTATCCTCTACTAGACACAGAATGTACATGGCGATCAAGCCATGTTTAGGCCATAATTTCACAGATCAATTATGATCCAAATTCAAATTGAATTCAACAATCGATAGATATATGAATCCAAGAGCTTTCGATTGAGCTATTATTTGCTCAATTTGGACTTGTGTTCTGAGAGCAATCAAGAATTGAAGTTTTGACCTGGAGCATGGCTGCACATAAGGAGATCAGGCCAACAAAGTCCCACCTAGGAAAGTGGTGGAGCTCCACACACCTACAAAACAATTCACATGCGTGACCTGGTTGGTCGTTAGCGCAAGGCACAAAGAAATGAGCTTTTGTGTGTGCGTGCATGTGTGCTTGCCTGTGGGCATGTGTGTGGGCTGGGGGCTCGGTGAGCATATTATGGGCCTAGATGGGTCTGAAATTACACAAAAATACACCTCAAAATAAACTAGGGTCTGCCAAGTAATGGTTCTGATCCAACCCTAGTAGCTGTTGATCCTATGAACCGTGGGCCCGCTAATTAATAAATTTTTGTTAAGGGAAAATAGAAGAAAGGGCTTCCAAAATGACTAAGTCATGAAGGTTGTGAAGAATAGAAGGCATATATGTTTGTTGTTTAAATCATTTTATAACTATGTTGTACATTCATTCTGATGTAATTCCTTCTTGTTTTTAAATGTAATATCATTTCTTTTCATATATGGAATAATTGCCATGTTATTAATGTCAATTCTTATGTAATTATTCATGTGGATAACATATTATAATAATTAATAGGTAATTAAGATACTAGTTGTGTACTTAGTTAAAGTATATAATAGCATAATAATCTAATGTAGAGTAATGTAAGCTATATTAGTAGTATAATAAGTAAATAAGTTATGTAGAGTAGTAATTAACTTAAGTAGTTAATAATAAAGGTTAACTTCGAATAAAATGGTGATTGATTAGCATAATTAAGTCTTAAGGTGAACAACCTAGACTTAACTAGTTAAAATTAAAATTTCTAAATGTTAGGTTATCTTGCACCCTATACTATAATTAATAATGACAAACTAATTAAACAAGATAGCTTAAGCATCATTTTTAGCACAATTAATTAAGACTAATAACCTTAATTAACTTTATTGAGAATTTGCATATCAGACGCATAACTCCAACAAACTCCCACTTGCGCTTAAAGCCAATCCTGAGCTATCTCTCTAACCCATGATGCCAACTCGACACTCAAGAGCTTTACCATAAAGCCTTGATTGACTGAAGTTTCAAGCCATAGGCTGAAGTGTTGCATATGATTGCTAATTTATCATATACGGCATCGAGTTTATGATAAGGACTTTTCTCTTTGCAATCATGCTCTTTAGTCTAAGAAACTCTTTCTTAACAAGAGTGATGTTCTTGTTGTTATCACAACAATGGGAGTTTCAACAGAGAAAACTATATTAAGTCCTAGTGGCCTTATGTATCTGAATCATTCATATGGTAGCCTCATAAGCTACAACATTTTCACTTCAGCATTTGTATTGTGGTGTATATGCTTCTAAAGTAGATACTGCACAACACTGAATATAAGTGGCTCCTATGTGAACTTTCCATATCAAATGGCAAATGTCACATCTTAACTCATTGAGATCGACTGAATTAGTGCATCTCATCCCATTGTCCATTGAGATCTTTTTTTTCATCATTTCATTCCTTTCATAAGGAATGTTAAGAATAACTTAACATTTCATCCAAAGTGTCTTGTGTGTTGATAACACCTTATCCTCCCACTGTATCATACATCTTAATTCGAAACTATACTCAGTTGGTGTGTGTCACACACGCATCTTGTTTTCTCTCTTAAGCCTTTAAGTTGACATCTTTATAAGAAGATATCAAAAAACATGTGCATTGACTTTCATTATATGAAAATTCATTGAGCACTTCATGTTCCAAAAACCTTTAAGTTGATCATTGAAAACAAATTTCAAACAAACTTTCAAATTCCCTCATCTTGATATTGCAATCTCATCTTATGAGCATAAGAGTTATCTGCATATGGTACTATTAATATATCCTCCCACTGTCTCTCACATTTGTCAAGGCATTATTGAATGCAGCCATAACACTTTATGAATCATTCGAATCTAGGTGTCTATTTAAATCATGATTAGATTCAAGCCTATAGCCTTCACCCAATCTCTCATGTCATGATCCTCAATGCTTCATCATATGAATGCGAATCAATCTCAAACTTAATTGAGTCATGAAATCAAAATTTCATGAGTGCTTTTTCACTATTTTGAAACCTTTTTAAATAGTTTGAGCATATCTTCTGAAATTGATTCCCTTCAAATTTGGTTTGGGATCTTGACCAGGTTCCAGTAACCTCACAAGATTTCTTGTTTCTTTTGGTCTTATTTTCATTCCAAGTATCTATCCCATGGAATCCAATATACCACAAGTTGAATACTTCTTGAGATTTCTTTTATAGGAATAGGTATATTTCCATATCCCTTTATGACTATTGAAATTGATAATTACCTCTATATCTAACCACCTTGGATATATTATGAGCCCATCCTTTGATTTGTATAGCTTGACACGAGTTCTACAACTCTCCTATCACGCATTATCCTTAGATTGAATCCTAGTTGGACATTCATCATTATGGAATCTAACATTCTATAAGTCAAAATTATCCCTATTGGAATTATCATCACATCGATGACAATTATTATCATGTGCAAAGTCCATGAATATTGCATGTGTCTTAAATTCATCTCACTTGGATAGGACATTAGCCAAGTAGATTCAATTTTGGTGGCCTTATCTTGGTTGAGTTCAAGCAACTCTCCAAGAAGTATTCCTTAAATTAGATCATGAGTTAATCAATTATCATTCTAGGAATCTGATATTCCGTAAATCAAAATTCCTAACTAATTTGTATCACAACGCTGATAACCATTATCGTGCTTGTGATATCCAAAGGAATGTCCTAGAGTCCAACACATTTTAACTTGGACATAGGTAATCAATACTAAATCTGAATATCTAGATCCTTATCCACATCATATAAGATTAAGGGAACTAGATTTGAACCCATAGAGGACATTCCTTTGCATTCTCTAACACAAATCCTGATTAGATTTGAGAGTCTGGCATTCATCATCATTTGAACTTCTCTAAGTCCAGTCTTGTCTTAAGGAGGCAAGACCAAGCTAAGGTGTACAATAAGAATGAGTTGGAAACCATTTCTTACTCAATGTGATACTCCTTTCTAATTTATATAACCGAGATCTACCATCTAAGTCAAATCGAATCTCATATGATGTGTTAATGGTTTATGGAATTCATTAACTCCATAACCAACATGTGAGAGTCATTGAACTTTCCAAAAGATCTCTGACCTTTTCCACATTTAAATATCATCATGATTGGAATGACTATTAGCCATTCACCAAAGATTCTTTCCACAATGTGCACATCACCATGTGTCACTTTGAGATAATTCTCCTTATCAAAGGTTATTTACATAAAGGATTAGACACAAATTATCTTGAAGTCCTTGATTATTGAGACAGAAAAGACTATTTTCAATGACTCATAAATATTCATGTCCAAACATGTCTTAGAGGTGGAGTATCTCTTTGCACTCATTCATAAATCAGTCATCATTCATGAAACGTTCGATCAGCGCCCGCACCTTCCCCCCTTTCTGCCTATCACACAAGCACATGATTTCAAAAATCGTGCCCCTCTACGTTGTGCGATGGGAGAGAAGAGAGGAGGCGCACGTGCATGCGCTACTCCCTCCCCTTCTCACACCCTCTCCTCTCTCGTTCTCTCTCTCTCTTGCTCATTGAAAGAGGTGGTGTTGATCCTGAGGAGCCGCGAGGAGAAGGTTTGGATGGGTGTGGACAATGAGGGTTGGGGGTCTCTTTGTAGGGAGGATTTAAGGTTACGTGGGGTCGAAAAAATTGTGAGTTAGACCCCACGATCATAATTCTTTCGTATGGGATCCTCGGGACGAAACTTAGGGGCGTAAAATTTGTGTCCCATCCCTTTATGAAAAGAACTACACGAGAGTCCCTACGTGGTTAACCAATGCGTAGAATTGTGACAAGGCCCTCAAAATTTAGGGAAATTTCTCGAAACTTAAGACATAAATTTTGACATCAAAATTGCAATAAACTCCCTGCAGTCTGGAAAATTATAACATAGCCCTTGTGTGTACAAGTTGGTGCACAAAAATTATCAAAACCACCTTGAGATCTCAAAAATTTCGAAATGACCCCCAGAGGGTGACGTCGGAAAACGCATTAGATTAAGCTGTTCATTGTATCATGCATTTACAACATCAATTTTAAAAGAAGAATCGAACATGCGTATGAGTGTTGAACACAAGTCATGAAATTGGATCAGTTAATGGCTTTAATGCCACAAAATATTTCATTTTGTTTTCTTGCGAAAAGTGAATGAGAGAGAAAAAGAGAGAGTGGTAGGGTTAGAGATTCATGATAATAATATGGTGATTGCTAACTATGCATGAAACAAAGACGTGACAAAGCAAGATGATAATATATTGCATAATCAGAATTGTTTTACAACTATAATGATAGTTGAAAGCTTAAAGCAACATAAACATTAAACTAAAGAATAAATGCACAAAATGGAGAGGTGAGGCAACCACAGCGGTGGAAGGGCTTCCGTCGGTGGCTCGACAGCTCCGGGACCATGCTTTGAAGCTTTATGGAGGTAGGGAACGTGCTTGGTAGAAGATGTTGAGAGATGCCTTGCAATGGAGGTCCTTAAGGCTATTTATAATGGACGAAAGGTGGCCAAAATAAGTATTACAGCTAGGACGTCGCTATAGGCCAACTGCAATGTCCCTGTAGGCCAGCTCACGTGCCTGCTGGCACACGTGCACGCCCAGCTGCCATCACACACAATCCGTGTGCTTGCACTCGCAACTGTCTGATCAAGGATCGACAGTCAAGATTGCGTGTGGCTGCACCCTTCAGATCGCGCCCCGCCTGCATGTGCGATGCGGAGTCGAATCGCACATTGCTGGTTGCTGATAAGTACACTTTTGTGGACCATTATTTAGCCTAAGTACTATTTAATTATTTTCTCTTAGTTGTTAATTGACTATGAGATATATGGTAATTTACCTTAGTCTGCATATAATTTTATGCGTCAATTTTACATTTAATAACATATGATATGATAATATAATTTATTTGATAAATGCAGGCTAGGTACAAGAGTTCACATGACATTTCTACGTTTATAAGACGTCTAGAGCTAAGGATGGACGTCTGGGAATTGCAGGACAAGTGTCTTGACTTCACATTTTTTTAAGACGTCTGATGATGAAGTCAGACGTCTGATAGAGTACGACCAGAACTTATCTTCTATTCCAACCACTCGCGATCTTCTTAGAGTGGTTGGAGAAGTCGGCAGCTGAAGAGAAATAGATGGAGAGTTTTCTTTTAAAAAGACATGCCATCCTCTCCACCGGAAGGAAGCTTCTTTACCCCCTGATGGGGATCTCCTCCTTCCTCCACCACCGTGGAACCGACGTACCCTGTGAACCAAGCGAACACCGTGGCCAAAAGCTTGCTCCACCGCACTCGCCACCCTCCAGACCCATATGCTCACACGGTGACAGCGTGTGCACCACTATGTCCACACTCCCCCTGCCTTCCATCTTCATCCTCTTCTTCATCCCCGTCAGCCAACAGCAAAGCACCCAAACCCGTCCCCTCACCGCAGACCATCCTCTCATCATCGCCACCCAACTCCTCCAGCCAAAGACCACCACAGCGCAAAGAACCTCCCACACTCCGCCACACCCACCGCACACCATCGTTCTCTAGCGCATCCTCGTGCATGCGCAACATAACTAGCGGCACTGCCTCACTCACGTGCTACGCACACACCACCACAGAGGCCACACCACCCCCATGCCATCCACTCCCTCTTCATCTTCTTCTTTTTCCTCTTCTTCTTCAACCCATGACCACCAGCCACCTGCAACTCAACAAAGGAACCCAAGTCCCGCTGGCCACCGTCGTTCACAACCACCATCGCCGGTCGTGTCCCTCACTACCGACATCACCAAAGTGCTCGCCTTTACCTCCGTCAACGACCCACACCACCAGAGCCATCGCCCATAGCCCACGCACGCACGCACGTTGGAAACCTGCCCCCGGCGAGCTTCTCAGCCGGCCAGCCACCTCCAACCATCTCTGTCGATGCCGCAACCTCCATCGGATCGGCCTCATCTTCGTCAACCTACCTCACACGTCAACAGCCCGTTGACGCTCCTTCACGCGCGAGGAGGAGAGAGGAGAAATCATTTGTTTTGCTTCGCATTAATATTTATGCATGATGCCATTGTGAGTGCATTGTTCACTTATTTATCCAATTATTATATTCAGACGGATTTGCATGAATGTCCCTCATGTTTATTTGAATAGCAAATAGTGCATTTATCTCTTAACTAATCAAGTATGGAATATTAGCGATAGGGAACAGATTCGGTTTAGATTTATATTGATGATATTTGTCAACACTAAGATCATGATTCACGTGGTTCGATTGTGGTGATTTTGCATGTGCACCCTTACATTATTGATTAATTATTTAAATCAAGACTTTAAGTTGAAAACACGTGCACCAATTAGTATGCGCATGTGTTGAGTTTCCCGAATAAATGAGACACTATTCACTAGTTTAATAGGCTAATTCCTCTCTGTGGAGATGACCTAACTCTTCGTGGTTAGCTTTGAATTATTAAATATTTTTGAAAAGCGATTTTCTACCACGAAACAAACTATAACAATGCAACATTTTATGTTAAAGTTTTCAACGAAAATGAATATCGCTCTTTCAGTTGTGAGAATTCGATGCACGAGATCCACCACGTTGCTGCTATCGTCGTTGTCCACTCCCTCATCCACGATCGAATTTCCCCGCCGCTCATGCGCACCAAATTTGGCCCTTACGAAGGCTTGATCGCACATCCTTCGTGTGTGGGGTTGAGGCACCAATTGTTGTGCCATGGGCGCGAAGATGTTGCATTTTTGTTTTCCTCTCGTGCTCTTGTCATCGTCCGATGGAGATTGACGGTCGTTGATGAAGAGTGACGTGGCATGACAAGGGTCGTCCGATGGTGACCTGACGGTGACTCATGGTGAAGAGGAGAAGCGGTCATGCGATGGAGGGTGGGGCAGTTGCCATGTGGCGCAACGAGGATCGTTGATCATCAGATCAACAGTCAGAACTTGTAAAGACCCGTTCTGATTTGAGCCTTTTAAGACGTCTGAAGTGTCAGTCATACGTCTGGGCAGACGTCTAGACCCCTTCCCAGACGTCTGGAAATTGAAAAATCTATACGTGCTATTGGTTTTGTTTACAGGCAGCACGCAGACCCTCTCTCCCTCTCCTTTCTTCTCCTTCTTCCCCCGTCGAACCCTAACCCCATAGCCTATAAGGGAGACCCCCCTTCCCTCTCCTCTTCACTCCACCACTCCACCACACCTCCCCACTCCACTACAGTGAGCAGGCGTGCAAGCGAGAGAGAGCGAGGGCGAGGAGGAGGAGCGGGAGTGAAGAGAAGGAGAAAGTCGAGGTCGCGAGCTTCGTGGAAACTCGCCGGAGGTTCGCACGGCCACCGCGGTGTGTGCGGGAGGAGGAGAACATCGGGGCGTCGTCCCTACCTTTTGCAGCAGTTGGAGCTGCGGCAAAGCAGAAGGAGCCGCGGTGAAGCGCGGTGAGAGGTGCAGGAACGCGGTATGGTACTGGAGTTTTTCCAGTATCAGACGTCCGGAGGGCCTTCCAGACGACTGGCTGGATGTCTGGCGACGACACCAAATGCCTAAAAGCAGGTGTATCGTGAAGGTACGTCTTCCTCACGGTTACGGCCATGCAAGCCGCACCGCAGTTGTGATTTGCTTGGCTAAAAGTGGCGAGCTACTCTGTCGTGTGTAGGAGCAGCTTTGGGAAGGTGCGCGGCACGCCCTTCCACGCTTTTCAAACGTCTGGACAGCTTACTAGACGACCGGAGGACTGGTCAAACGTCTGGAACTGCTTCAAGACGGTCGCGGCAGAGTCCTGGACGTCTGAGATCATCACAGGAGCTTGAGGTGAGTCTTTGTGACTTTTAAGACATCTGGATTTGTTTCCAGACGTCTGATTTGGGTCGGCAAACACGTTTTTGACCCATTTAGGGTCTGATCAGGATCCGTTTTACGCAAATGAAGTAACTGTGGTTTCCTTGTGAGTTCCTCTACATATTAGAAACCTTTATATACTATTATGAACGTTCCGTTGTGATGTTTTTCTTGGTATAGGACTTCGACCTGTTGCATGTCTAGGGCTTGCAAAGGCACGTAGGTCTGTAGTTCGGTACTCCCAAATTGTCTGGTAGAGTGGTCCACCCCTGTTCCATTTATAAAATATGAATGCATCTATGAAAATTAGATAATTGGAAACCTAGTATGTGGCATGAACCCTAGGATGAGAAATGGTTAAACCACTTGTTTGCGTGATTAAAATTGTAGTTATAAATGAATGTGCTAAATTGTTAGCAATTGCCTGTTGATAAATATGAGTTGCCTGTTAGAATATGAGCCGCCTGAGATAACTGAACAGTTACCTGTGATATCGTTTGTTGCATGTGTTAAATTGTGGAAATACAAGCTTCATGTGTATGAATGAGAACCAAATTGTGAATGATGAAACCTTGATTGGAATAATGTGGTAAACATGAGCATGAACCCTACAGGGAGTTAGGAGTAGAGCTCCTGTGGATAGATGGAAAAGCCTGGAATATGGATGGGAAGTGTGCTGGCCCTTGAGTACGTGGTACCAAGGAGAAATACTGTCCCCTTTTTAGTGTAGAGTGGAGCTAGCCGCCCTTGGGTTGGGACCCGGGGTTAAGATTGGTCACTCTACACCAACTTTTGTTGGCCCTCGCGTACATGGTACCGAGGAGAGCTACTAGTGTAGGGAGGAAGGTAGCCACCTCACAGGGCATGGGGTTCAGCTAGCCACCCTACACTGACTTGTTAGGCCCTCTAGGCAAACTGGGGTAGTCAGACAAGGGTGCACAGACTTTGGAGGGGTGAAACCCCTGTTTGGTTCTGAGGGGCTAGACCCTTGTTGCTGAGAGGGCTAGACCCTATACTGTTCCATACTGTACTTTGGGCATACACGCTAGCGGAAATGACTGACCGCGTGCCAGTGCGGGGTAGCTACCCGTGCGCTTATCGCGTGTGCAGTAGTCACTGCTACGTCTGTCAATGACCTCGGGGTGGTTGACTGGGTGTAGGACTACCACGGGGGACTCTCTCAGCCATGAGAGCACCACGTGTACCTTCTACTATTTGAAAAAGGCTGCAATTAGGATCGTTCCCACGAGGAACATGCGAGATCAAGAAAGAAATTTAAAAGTAAACCAATGGGGTGAAAGGAAATTACTTGTAAAATAAATAACTGGAAAAGATAAATTTACCTACTAGTTTTTATTGCTTTAGATAGTCTGGTTACCACTCCACTCAGCGGTCGCTGACTCCATTTTCTCATAACCCTTTACAGGTTCAGGAGTTGAGTAGCTCGAGTTACCGGTTGCACAGGGTGCTGGGCCTAGTCGAGCTTAGCAGTAGTTTTCATACTGTTGTTGTACTCTCTTTTCTGCTAGTGAGTTCAGACTTTTGTTCTATTTTCCTGTTGTTGTTGTGGTATGTATTGACTAGCAGCTTTTATTTTCCTTTACTGCTTGTACGCCTTTATTGTTAGTTACGTTGCATAGTGAATGTGGTTTATTTTCCTACTTTTCGATTATTTTTTGTTGGACGACTAGGTCTTGGGATTAGTCGAGTCGAGCAGGTCTCGGGTCTTGTAGGGATTCGGGAACCGGGTCATAACAAGATGGTATCAGAGCATGGTCGTCCCGAGAAATGAACCAATTAGCTTGAGAATAACCATTTCACGTGCATGCAACTAGGGTAACCACCACAACGTATCGCTTGACATCTATTCTGAGTCCCTTTTCACATAAGTATGTTAGAGTTGACCTCTTTTGTTCTGTCTTCCGTGTCTCCTTGCAGGAGATTCCTCGACAGGGAGTTCTCAAGGCGAGCCGCAGACGCGACCGTGGACGAGGTCGGAGGGGTGGATGTGCCGGGCCTGAGATGCCAGTTGACCCGCCACTTCTCCTGGGTGTTCAGGCCTAAGACCTCGCTCAGCTGATTAGAGACATTGTGCGAGAGGAACTCCACCTGCCTCCACGGGCACCTCTCCCTGAGGACGTGGAAGGGGTCTCCTCTGTGGGACTAAGAGACTACCGCAGCGCTAGACGAGTAGGAGGGGGAGGGGGTGGTCCTCCACCACCCCCATCGCACTCTGACACTTCTGAGCACGATCCTTCCTTGCCTGGAGGCGTGCCCGTTCCCCCACTGCAGATGCACCACAAGTTTTTCGGACAGTTCCAGAAGCTGAAGCCCCCCTCCTTCAAGGGGGATGAGGACCCATCTAAGGCAGAGGACTGGCTGGAGCAGATAGAGAAGGTGTTTGACACCCTTCTCCCCCCTACGGAGTGCTGCGTGGCCTTTGCCACGTACCAGCTAGAGAGTGTGGCACACAAGTGGTGAAGGGCAGTCAGAGGCCAGGAGAGGTGAGAGTCGACATGGGACCAGTTCGTGACTCTCTTCTACGAGTAGTACTTCCCGTAGACTTGGTAGGACCAGAGGAGGTGGGAGTTCCACACTCTCTGCCAGGGGACGATGACTATTAGTGCATATCGCACGCGCTTCCTGGAGCTGTCACGTTTTGCTGCGACAGCCGTAGCTACAGAGGAGGAGCACCTATGGAGGTTCACTGAGGGGCTCCAGCCTGCCATTCGGGGGTATGTCAAACCCCTGAAGCTACCCACCTTCTCGAGAGTGGTGGAGGCAGCCATGACATACGAGGAGACCAACCCGGCCGTGTGAGACACCGACAACAGACGGAAGAGGCCCTACCAGCCAGAGTACTCACAGAGCCAACGAGAGAAGAGGATGCGGCACCTGTGGGAGAGCCGTCTCATTTTGCGAGACCATCAGTGGCCTTTGGGGGCCCCCGACAGGGGCCAGCTGTCAGCACTTGACCCCCGCCCAGCCGTTAGCAGGGACTTACCAAGGGAGGGAGTTGAGTTCCCCTCTACTACCAGTGTGGCCAGTCGGGCAACATCAAGAGGGACTACCCATCCAAGGCTAGAGCACAGCAGATGCTCCCCGCACCGAGCGTTGGAGGCCGAACAGGTGGTCGTGGTCCCCAAGAGCATAGGGGAGGGCAGCAGTCACGACGAGGGTACCGACCAGCGGCTACTTGCCCGACTCAGAGTGTAGCTGCTTCTTCTACACTGAGGGCTGAGGGGTGTATCAACGCCTGACACACAGAGACGCCAGGGCATCCGGTTCAATGGTGGCAGGTATGGTTATCGTTTCCAGTAGATTAGTTTATGTGCTTTTTGATTCCAGCGCCACACACTCTTTTGTCGCTGTGAGTTTTGCTATCAGTTTGGGACAAGACTATGTGTTGTTAGAGGATCCGTTTGTGATCAGAGGCCCAGGTGGCTAGCAGTTTGTAGCTGAGGAAGTCTACACGAATTGTGAGGTCAGTATTGGGGGACATAGCCTCCCCGCTGACCTGATTGTGATACCAATGAAGGATTTTGTCATGATTCTAGGGATGGATTGGTTGTCTGCCTACCATGCCTTGGTGGACTATTTTGGGAAGAAGATCGTCTTCTTCATACCAGAGATGCCTACCTTTGAGTTTCACGGACAGCCGGTGGACAGAGGTTTCAGGTGCATATTTGCACTTTGGGCAACGAGACTTTTGAGCCAGGGGTGTGAGGGCTTTCTAGCCTGTGTGGTGGTGGAGCCCAGCCTTGTGGCGGACTTTCAAAGCATTCTGGTGGTTAGTGAGTACCTCGACGTGTTTCAAGAGGAGCTGCCAGGACTACCACCCGAGCGTGAGATCGAGTTTAAGATCTCACTGGTATCGGGGACCAGCTCCATTTCTACTGCACCGTACTGGATGGCACCACTTGAGCTATGAGAGCTCAAGTCACAACTGCAGGACCTGTTGGAGAAGGGCTTTGTGAGGCCCAGTGCGTCCCTGTGGGGAGCCCCTGTGTTGTTTGTGAAGAAGGATGGTACCCTATGACTTTTTGTTGACTAGAGACAGCTGAATAGGGTCACCATCAAGAACAAGTATCCGCTGCCAAGGATTAATGACCTTTTTGACCAGTTGCGAGCTGTCATGGTATTCTCCAAGATAGATCTGAGGTTAGGCTACCACCAATTGAGGATCAGGGAGACCGACATCTCCAAGACAGCTTTTCGCACCAGGTACGGGCACTACGAGTTTTTGGTCATGCTGTTTGGGCTGACCAACGCCCCCGCTGCTTTTATGGATTTGATGAACTGGGTTTTCAGACCGTATCTGGATCAGTTTGTGGTGGTATTTATCGACGACATGCTCGTTTACTCGCGGGATCAGGCACAGCACGGACAGCACCTACAGATGATTCTGGATACTTTGAGGTGACGCAGGCTATATGCCAAGTACAACAAGTGAAAGTTTTGGTTGAGGCAGGTGACCTTCTTGGGCCACGTGATCTCAAGGGATGGTTTGGCTGTGGATCTAGCCAAGGTTGAGGACATACTCAGGTGGGAGAGGCCACGTACAGTGACAGAGATACGCAACTTCTTGGGACTGGCAGGTTACTACCGACAGTTTATCAGGGGATTCTCGTAGATTACGCGTCCTATGACTCAGTTGAGCTAGAAGGACATGCCCTTTGCTTGGACAGACGCTTGTAAGGCGTGTTTCCAGGAGTTGAAGGAGAGACTGACTTCAACTCCTATGCTTACCATCCTAGATAGTAGTGGCGGTTTTGCGGTCTACACAGATGCTTCGTTGCAGGGGTTAGGGAGTGTGCTCATGCAGTAGGGTCATGTTATCGCTTACGCTTCGCGGCAACTGAAGCCCCATGAGCATAGATACCCTACCCATGACTTAGAGCTGGCAGCTGTTGTCTTCGTGCTGAAGACATGGAGGCACTACCTTTACGGTGAGACCTTTGAGATTTTCACAGATCATAAGAGCCTCAGGTACTTAGTTGATCAAAAGAAGCTTAACATGAGACAGAGACATTGGTTAGAGCTCCTAAAGGACTATGATTGCAGCATCTCCTACCATCCGGAGAAGGCCAACGTAGTGGCTGACGCCTTGAGTCGGAAGGTGTCTGCCCACTTGGCCAGTTTACAGGCACAAAGTTGAAGACTTATGGAGGAGTTGGGTAGTTGGTGACCCTGAGAGTCACAGGGGTATTGTGAGGCAGTGACAGTGACACGACAGATGAGACCAGAGCTGATAGACCGCATCATCGCAGGACAGATGACAGATCCGTACCTACAAGCGTTGCGAGATAGAGTGATGTCAGGGGACCCAGGAGACTTCTCTTTTACAGACGAGGTGCTATGCATGAGGGGGCGCTTGTGTGTTCCCAAGGATGAGGAGTTGTTGAGAGAGCTCCTCACGGAGGCGCATGAGTCTAGATTCACCATACATCCCCGAAACACAAAGATGTATCATGATTTGAGACACAACTTTTGGTGGAAAGGGATGAAGTGAGATGTGGTTGAGTTTATGCAGCAGTATTTGGTGTGCCAGTAGGTGAAGGCTGAGCATTAGAGGCCTGCAGGGCCGTTGCAGTCACTTCCTATGCCAAAGTGGAAGTGGGAGAGCATCATCATGGACTTGGTGGTGGGTCTACCTGTTACCCATCGAAGACACAATGTAGTCTGGGTGATAGTGGACAGGTTGACAAAGACGGCATGTTTCCTACCGATCCGAGTCACTTTGGGACCAACACAGTTGGCAGAGAGGTACATTCATGATGTGGTACACCTGCACGAAGTTCCACGTGAGATTGTATCCGACTGGGATACCCGTTTTACTTCCCAGATTTGGGTTGAGTTTCAGCAGGCTTTGGAGACACGGTTAAGGTTCAGTACTGCGTACCACCCCCAGACAGACGGATAGTCAGAGCACACTATACAGACACTTGAGGACCTTTTGCACGCCTATGTACTAGACTGGAGAGGCTCTTGGGAGGAGCACTTACCCTTGGCAGAGTTTGCATATAATAATAGTTATCACATGAGCATCGGCATGGCACCTTATGAGACTTTGTACGGACGGAGGTGTACTATTCCCTTGAGTTGGGTTGAGGTGGGGACCAAGTGAGAGGTTGGCCTCAGGCTGATTCAGCAGAGTCAGGAGGTGATAGAGCAGATCCACAGATGACTCCGCACTGTCAGGAGCAGGCAGAAGTGTTATGCTGATTGGAAATGTAGAGAGGTGTAGTTCGAAGTTAGGGATCACATCTTTCTACACGTTTTGTCCATGAAGGACTTGCAGCGTTTTGGGGTGAAGGGGAAGCTTACACCGAGGTTTGTGGGGCCCTTTGAGGTCCTGGAGCGGGTAGGACCCGTTGCTTATCAGCTTGTCCTTCCTCCCCAGCTTTCTGGTGGGCACGACGTGTTCCATGTGTCCAACCTTAGGAAGTACATCGCCGATCCCAGTCACGTTCTGAGCCACGAGAGTGTTAAGGTGGGTGACGACCTGACCTGCCCTGAGAGACTAGTGCGGATACTAAACAGAGCTATCTGGAGTCTGAAACGGAAGTAGGTACCTCTGGTGAAGGTTTTGTGGAGGAACTAGTGATACGAGGAGGCCACCTGGGAGCCTAAGGCGACGATGCAAGAGTGGTACACGAAACTTTTTGAGGGTACGTCTTTTCGGATTGATTTCGGTCCTCTTTAAGTTTGTTATGCGTTTTTATTCCTTTTTCCGCACCCTAGCTAGCTCAAGTTTCGGGGATGAAACTTCCTTTAAGTTTGTTATGATGTAAAGACTCGTTCTAATTTGAGCCTTTTAAGACGTTTGAATTGTCAGTCAGACATCTGGCTAGACGTCTGGACCCCTTCCCAGACGTCTGGAAATTGAAAAATCTGTACGTGCTATTAGTTCTGCGCGTAGGCAGCGCGCAGATGCTCTCTCTCTCTCCTTTCTTCTCCTTTCTTCTCCGCCGAACCCTAACCCTGCAGCCTATAAGAGAGACCCCCTCCCCTCTTCTCTCCACTCCGCCACTCCACCACACCTCCCCACTCCACGGCAGTGAGCAGGCGCGCGAGTGAGAGAGAGCGAGGGTGAGGAGGAGGAGTGGGAGTGAAGAGAAGGAGAAAGCTGAGGTTGCGAGCTTCGTGGAAACTTGCCAGAGGTTCGCATGGCCATCGCAGTGCATGCGGGAGGAGAATGTCGGGGCATCGTCCTCGACCTTCTGCAGCAGTCGGAGCTACAACGGAGTGGAAGGAACCACGGTGGAGCGCAGAGAGAGAAGCAGAAGTGCGGTCTGGTACTGGAGTTTTTCCAGTATCAGACATCCGAAGTATCTTTCGGATGACTGGCTGGACGTCTGGCGATGACACCAGACGTCTGAAAGCGGGTGTATCGCGAAGGTACGTCTTCCTTGCGGTTACGGCCATGCAGGCCGCACCGCAGGTATGATTTGCTTGTCTAAAAGTGGTGAGCTACTCTGTCGTGCGCTGGAGCAGCTTTGGGAAGGTGCGCGGCACGCCCTTCCATACTTTTCGGACATCTAGACAGCTTACCAGATGACCGGAGACGTCCCCAGACGACCAGAGGACTGGTCAGACGTCTAAAACTGCTTCCAGACTGTCGCAGCGGAGTCCTGGACGTCTGAGATCGTCACAGGAGCTAGAGGTGAGTCTTTGTGACTTTTAAGACGTCTGGACTTATTTCCAGACATCTGATTTGGGTTTGCAGACACGTTTTTAACCCGTTTAGGGTCCGATCGAGATCCGTTTTATGCAAACGAAGTATCTGTGGTTTCCTTGTGAGTTCCTCTACATATTAGAAACCTTTATATACTGTTATGAACGTTTCGTTGTGATGTGTTTCTTGGTATAGGACTTCGACCTGTTGCATGTCTGGGGCTTGCAAAGGCACGTAGGTCTGCAGTTCGAGCCCTTAGTACTCCTGGATTGTCTGGTAGAGTGGTCCACCCCTGTTCCATTTATAAAATATGAATGCATCTATGAAAATTAGATAACTGGAAACTTAGGATGTGGCATGAACACTAGGACGAGAAATGGTTGAACCACTTGTTTGCGTGATTGAAATTGTAGTTATAAATGAATGTGATAAACTGTTAGCAATTGCCTGTTGATAAATATGAGCTGCCTGTTAGAATATGAATTACTTGAGATAACTGATAGTTACCTGTGATATCGTTTGTTGCATTGTTAAATTATGGAAATACAAGCTGCATGTGTACGAACGAGAACCAAATTGTGAATGATGAAACCTGGATTGGAATAATGTAAAGACCCGTTCTATTTTGAGCCTTTTAAGATGTCTGGAGTGCTAGTCAGACGTCTGGACCCCTTTTTGAACGTATGGAAATTGAAAAATTTGTACGCATCCTGTGGTCTGCGCACAGGCGATGCGCAGGCTCATCCTCTCTCTCTCTCCTTCCCTCTTCTTTTTTCCCCCACTGAACCCTAACCCTCAGCTATAAGAGACCCCCCTTCCCTCTTCTCTCCACTCCACCACACCTCCCCAGTCCATTGTTGTGATCAGAGACGCGCGAGAGAGGGAGCAAGAGTGAGGAGGAGGAGCGGGCGTGAGGAGGAGGAGAGGGCCGAGGTCGCGAGCTCGTGGAGGCTCGTCGGAGGTTCGCATGGCCACCGCGGCGCATGCGGGAGGAGGACAACGTCGGGCCGTCGTCCCTGACCTTCTGCAGTAGTCGGAGCTACAGCGGAGCGGAAGGAGCTGCAGTGGAGCACAGAGAGAGAAGCAGAAGTGCGGTCTGATACTGGAGTTTTTCCAGTATCAGACATCCGAAGTATCTTTCGGACGACTGGCTGGATGTCTGGCGTCGACACCAGATGTTTGAAAGCGGGAGTATCGTGAAGGTACGTCTTCCTCGTGGTTACGGCCATGCAAGCCACATCGCAGAGGTGATCTGCTTGGCTAAAAATGGTGCACTGCTCTGTCGTGCACAGGAGCAGCTTTGGGAAGGTGCGCAGCACACCCTCCTACACTCTTCAGACGTCTAGATAGCTTACCAGACGACCAGAGGCATTCCCAGACGACCGGAGGACTAGTCAGATGTCTAGAACTGCTTCTAGACAGTCGCGACGAAATCCTGGATGTCTGAGATCATCACAGGAGCTTAAGGTGAGTCTCTGATGACTTTTAAGATGTCTGGACTTGTTTGCAAACATTTGATTTGGGTTTGCAGACACATTTTTTACCCGTTTAGGGTTTGATCGGGATTCGTTTTACGCAAACGAAGTATTTGTGGTTTCCTTGTGAATTCCTCTACATGTTAGAAACCTTTATACACTGTTCTGAATCTTCCATTTTGGTGTGTTCCTTGGTATAGGACTTCGACCTGTTGCGTGTCTGAGGCTTGCAAAGGGGCGTGGGCCTGCTGTTCGAGCCCTCAGTACTCCCGGATTGTCTGGTAGAGTGGTTTCCCCTTGTTCTACTTATAAAATATGAATGCATCTATGAAAATTAGATAACTGGAAACCTAGAATGTTGCAAGAACCCTAGGACGAGAAATGGTTGAACCGCTTGTTTGCGTGATTAAAACTGTATTTATAAATGAATGAGCTAAATTTTTAGCAACTGCCTGTTAATGAATACGAGCTGCTTGGTGAAATACGAGCTGCCTGAGATAATTAAACAGTTACCTATGATATCACTTATTGCATGTGTTAAATTGTGGAAATACGAGCTGCATGTATATAAATGAGAACTGAATCATGAATGATGAAACTTGGATTGGAATAATATGGTGAACATGAGCATTAACCCTACGGGGAGTTAGGAGTAGAGCTCCTGTGGTTAGTTGGAAATGCTTGGAATATGGATGGGAAGTGTGTTGGCCCTTGAGTACGTGGTACCAAGGAGAGTGACTGTCCCCTTTTTAGTGTAGAGCGGATCTAGCCGCCCTTGGATTGGGACCCGGGGTTAGGATTGGCCTACACCAACTTTTGTTGGCCCTCGCATACACGGTATCGGGGAGAACTACTAGTGTAGGGAGGGAGCTAGCCACTCCATGGGGCCTGAGGTTCAGCTAGCCACCCTACATCGACTTGTCAGGCCCTCTAGGCAAACCAGGGTAGTCAGACGAGGGTACGCAGATTGTGGAGGGGTGAGACCCCTGTTTGGTTCTGAGGGGCTTGACCCTTATTTCTGAGAGGGCTAGGCCCTATACTGTTCTGTGTTGTACTTTGGTCATACCCGCTAGCGAAAATGATGAGAGCCTCATCATGAGCCATAACTATCTCATTTTGACCTAATAAAGAGAATAAAAGCTTCTGCATAACTTAGAAGAAGGCTTAATTGAAGGAATAAGTGTTCTGAGAAGAAAACATGAAATAAAGGTTAAAACTGTAATTTTACCATTGCAGTACATAAACGGGATTTCTTAGTGACAAAACATAGGTCAAATGGTCTGAATAAGATAAAAAGTGGGTTGGTTCAATCAGAAATGGGTTTATGTGCAAACCAGGAATTAAATGACATCTTGTAACCCTAAAACAGACCTGCTTAATTCAACAAGGGTACGGTCAGGATAAAAATCAAGTAAACCCTCTAAAATTCATGGAAAAATATCCTCTAGGGTTTAGAACATTTAATTTGGCCTTTGGAACCTAGTTTGACCTAGATTGGGGTCCTAGCTTATTAATTGACCTAACTTGGGTTTTTATGCAAAATATCCAGTCAAACGTGGTTAAACCTAAAATCCAACTTCACCATTGGATTCCTTAGGTCCAAATTAGGTTTGTACCAAAATTTGGACCTAAGGGGAGGTCATCTTGACCTACTTTGCAAATTAATACACCCAATTACATTTTGGTCCCTATCTTTTGAAAGCCATTGCATAAACCCCCCTAACTTCCTCGCCACTCTTACAAGCAGGTCCCTCCGCCATTAATGGGGAGAAATCCTACTCTGGTGAGGAATATAGAGGGAATACTCTCTGATTCCTCAGAGATCTCCTCCCAGATTTGGAAGGGAGATTCTCTAAGAAATTCCCTTCCATCTGAGCGTGGTCCTGATCTAAGATTTGCACCCAATCTCTCGTGCAAACGCACGAGAGATTTGGGTACCTAACAGACTTCCATCTCCAGTGAGGATTCCCGCTCTTGGAATCTTTTCTTCCAAACACAGGAGTCCTTGCCAGTGCTTATAAATTGACCCCCAACTCTGGCTGCACCTCCTCAGCTTGACTTGGCCAGAATTCCACCTCGATTTCCTCTTCTTCTCCTCCGGCCAAGGGGTCCAGCGAGCTCTGGGGAGCCCCCCTCCTCTTCCTCGTCACTTTGCCACAAAACCAGTGGCAGAGCTGTCCTCCTCATCCTCCTCCGCGTCGAGCAACACCCGCGCAAGCAGCCCTAGCCCCGTCGTCGTCACCGTCTTCCTCCACTGGATGCTTTCTTCTCCAGCGATAGCAGGTACTGCCAGTCGCCCTCTCACCCCCTTCGTCCATTTAGTTAGGTTAGAACTGTTTGTCTCTATCCCCTCTTTCATTTCCCTCATCCTATTTCACCAAACGCTCCTCGACCGTCGCTGTCCACCACCATCTTCCTTATCTTCGGCCACCCTCCGACGAGACGCTCCCGTCACTCCGCAGCCCCACACGTCCCTCCAACCACCGCATAACCTCCGCCACACTCCACTGAACATCCTCCACTCATCCACAGACCCTCTACACCACCACAACTGCCCCCTGACCTAACCCATCCATCCGGCCACAGAGCAACCTAGGCACGCATGCCTAGGCCGCCCCACGGCCTACCACCTATTGCCTCACGGCGAAGGTGCTCCTATGGTCTGATAGAGCCGCAAGGCCCTTTTTGTGTCAGGTATGGTTCGAGCTCCAACCGCCATTAGCGACGGCTCGAGGAGGTTGCAAGCTCATTCTAGGCTGCAGTGCTCCAGGATTGCAGGTCCAGCAAACTCGAGGAGGTCTTGCGCATCCAGTTGATCTAGCAAGTGGCGCTGCGAGGCCTGCAATGCTACAATTGGAGAACGATCTCCTGCGGGCTCGTGAGAAACAAACGGTGGAACATTAGTCCCACCTCGGTAAGCAGCAACCTCATTGAGTAGTTTAAAGTGATTTTGTGTTATCGTCTGGTTGCCTCTGAGAACACATAGGGTTAGGTCTCTCACCTATACACGTGCCTCGTCCGTGAGCTCATCACGCGGACCTGGTGACCCGACCCGACTACCCTCCTGAGCACTCCTCGCGCACCACACCCACGCTGGTGCGCCTGGACCCGGGCGCGCGACCCGACCCGATTACTCGGCTCTGGGAGAGCGTGCTGAAGAGTGATATGTAGAGAGAGAGAGAGACGCGGATGTGGGTAGAGAGGGGTAGGTTTTGCTCTCTTCGGTTTGTGCAGGGAAGAAGAAGAAGGAAGGAAGCAGGGACTTAGCCGCTGCAAGTGAAGGAAAAGAAGAAGGAAGGAAGCTTCGCAGAGGAAAAAGAGAAAGGCAAGGCAGAAGGAAGAGGTGAAGCCAAAGAGAAGAGGAACTGAAGAAGAAAGAAGAAATAAAGAAAGGGAAAGACAAGCAGAAGAAGAAGACCCACAGAGAAAAGGAGAAAGAAACTATAGAAGAGAGGCAAGGCAGAAGACGGAGGAAAATAAGAAGAAAGAAGCAAGGCAAGAGAACTGCAGTGAAGAAATAAGGAAGAAGCACAAAGAAGAAAGGAGATAATCAGAAGTCAGAAGAACAAGAATAAGATAGGAGAAAACATCTTCTTAAGACGTCTGATCATGGGATCAAACGTCCAAATTCCTTATTTTTGCCACAATTAACTTTTAAACTCATGCATATATATTTTGCATTAAGTTTTGAGTAACTCTAAGTGTTCAATTACATTCTTGAGATTAGTAATAAATTCCAATTGCTCCCTGTGTTCGACCTCGGATACTTAGGTTTTCGAGTAATAAATTTTTATTTGTTGACAACGCTTGATCACCTATACTACGACGTAACTAACTATTAAAACACGATCAAGCTGCGTTAACAGGAAACGACTGACCGCGTGCCAGTGTAGGGTTGCTACCCGTGCGCTTATCATGCTTGCCGTAGTCACCGCTATGTCTATCAGTGACCTCGGGGTGGTTGACTGGGTGTAGGACTACCACGAGGGACTCTCCTGACCAAGAGAGCACCACGTGTGCCTTCTACTCTTCGGAAAAGACTGCAATCAAGATCATTCCCACGAGGAACATGCGAGATCAAGAAAGAAATCTGAAAGTAAACCAATGGCGTGAAAGGAAATTACTTGTAAAATAAATAACTGGAAAAGATAAATTTACCTACTAGTTTTTACTGCTTTAGATAGTCTGGTTACCACTCTACTCAGCGTTTGCTGACTCCATTTTTACATAACCCTTTATAGGTCCAGGAGTTGAGTAGCCCGAGTTACTGGCTGCAGATGGTGCTAGGCCCAGTCGAGCCTAGCAGTAGTTTTTGTACTATTGTTGTACTCTCTTTCTGCTAGTGAGTTCAGGCTTTTGTTTACTGTTCCTGTTACTGTACTTTTGTTCTACTTTCATGTTGTTGTGGTGGTATGTACTGACTAGTAGCTTTTACCTTCCTTTACTGCTTGTACGCTTTTACTGTTAGTTACCTTGCATGGTGAATGTGGTTTATTTTCCTACTTTTCGATTATTTCTTGTTGGACGACTGGGTCTTGGGATTAGTTGAGTCAAGCTGGTCTCGGATCCTGTAGTGATTCGAGAACCGGGTCGTAACAAGATGGTATTAGAGCAAGGTCGTCCCAAGAAATGAACCAACTAACTTGAGAATAACCAATTCACGTGCATGTAACAAGGGTAACCACCACAATGTACCGCTTGACATCTGTTCTGAGTCCCTTTTCGCAGAAGTCCGTTAGAGTTGACCTCCTTTGTTCTGTCTTCCGCGTCTCCTTGCAGGAGATGCCTCGTCGGGGAATTCTCGAGGCCGGTCTCAGACGCAGCCGTGGACTAGGTCGAAGGGGTGGACATGCCGGGCCCGAGGTGCTTGCTAACCTGCCACTTCTCCCGGGCGTTCAGGCCCAGGACCTCGCTTAGCTGATCAAAGACATAGTGCGAGAGGAGCTCCACCCGCTTCCACGGGCACCTCTCCCTGTCGACGTGGAGGGGGAGTCCTCGGTGGGACTGAGAGACCGCCGCAGCGTCAGACGAGCAGGAGGGTAAGGGGGTGGTTCTCCACGAGCACGAGCCCTCCTTACCTGGAGGCGTGCCCATTCCCCCATTGCAGTTGCACCACGAGCTTTTCGGACAGTTCCGGAAGCTGAAGCCCCCTTTCTTCAAGGGGGTTGAGGACCCGTCTGAGGCAGAGGACTGGCTGGAGCAGATAGAGAAGGTGTTTGACATCCTTCACCCCCCTACAGAGTGCCGCGTGGCCTTTACCACGTACCAGCTAGAGAGTGCAGCACACAGGTGGTGGAGGGCAGTCAGAGGCCAGGAGAGGGGAGAGCCGACGTGGGACCAGTTCATGACCCTCTTCTGCGAGTAGTACTTCCCGCAGACTTGGCAGGACCAGAAGAAGCGGGAGTTCCATAGTCTCCGCCACGGGACGATGACTGTGAGCGCATCTCGCACACGCTTCCTAGAGCTGTCACATTTTGCTACGACAGCCGTACCTATAGAGGAGGAGCTCCTATGGAGGTTCACTGAGGGGCTCCGGCCTGCCATTCGGGGGTATGTCAAACCCCTGAAGCTACCCACCTTCTCGAGAGTGGTGGAGGCAGCCATGACATACGAGGAGACCAACCCGGCCGTGCGAGACATCGACAGCAGATGGAAGAGGCCCTACCAGCCATAGTACTCATAGGGTCGACGAGAGAGGAGGCACGTGGTACCCGCGGGAGAGCCGTCTCATTTTGTGGGGCCATCAATGGCCTTTGGGGGCCCCTGACAGGGGCCAGCTGTCAGCACTGGACCCCCGCCCAGTCGTCAGTAGGGACCTACCGAGGGAGGGAGTCGAGTCCCCCTCTGCTACCAGTGTGGCCAGCTGGGCCACATCAGGAGGGATTGCCTGTCTAGGGCTTGAGCATAGTAGATGCTCCCTACACCGAGCGGTGGAGGCCGAGTAGGTGGTCGCGGCCCCCAGGTGAGTGGAGGAGGGTAGCAGTCATGAGGAGGATATCGACCAGCAGCTACTGGCCCAACTCAGAGCGTGGCTGCTTCTTCTACACCGAGGGCTGAGGAGCGTATCAACGCCCTAACACACAGAGACGCCAGGGCATCCGGTTCAGTGGTGGCAGGTATGGTTACAGTTTTCGGCAGATTAGTTTACGTGCTTTTTTATTCCACGCCGTACACTCTTTTGTCACTGCGAGTTTTGCTGTTAATTTGGGATAGGACAGTGTGTTGTTGGAGGATCCGTTTGTGATCAGAGGCCCAGATGGCCAGCTGTTTGTAGCTGAGAAGGTCTACATGGACTGTGAGGTCAGTATTGGGGGACACAGCCTCCCCGCTAACCTGATTGTGATACCGATGGAGGATTTTGGCGTGATTCTGGGGATGGATTGGCTGTCCGCCTACCATGCCTTGTGTAAAGACCTGTTCTGTTCTGAGTCTTTTAGGACATCTGAACAGTCAGTCAGACGTCTGGTCAGACATCTGGACCCCTTCCCAGACGTCTGGAAATTGAAAATTTTGTATGCAGGGTCGGGTTTACGCGCTAGCTGCACGTAGACAACCTTTTTCTCTCTTCTCACTCTCTTCTTTCTCCTCCACTAAACCCTAGCTACTCCCTTATATAAGGCCCCTCCTCCCCCTTCCTCTATTCTCCACTCCACCACCACCACCTTCCTTCTTCCTCTCTACTATAGCAAGAGGGACGAGTGCGAGAGCGAGGAGGAGAGGCGGCGTGAAGAGAGAAGGAGGAGCTTGTGTTCGCGAGCTAGTGGGAGCTCGCCGGAGGACGCATCGCCGGAGCGACGCGTGTGGGAGGAGGAGCGCGTCGGGGGAGACGTCCCCGACACTCTGCTGCAATCAGAGCTGCAGACGAGGAGGAGTGGCCACGGTTGCGCACGACGAGAGGAGCAGGAGGTCAGTCTAGTTCTAGGTTTTTCCTAGAATCAGACGTCTGGCGTGTCGTCCAAACGACGGGTTGGACGTCTGGTGACGACACCGGATGTCTAAAAGTAGAGCTTCGCGAAGGTACGTTCCTCTTGCGGTTACGGCCATGCAGGCCGCACCGCAGCTACGATTTACGTGGATAAAAGAGGAAAATATCATCTGTCTCATGCAGGGATAGTTTCAGGAAGGCACAGGGCATGCCCTCCCATGCGTTTTGGATGTCTGGACAGCTTACTAGACGACTGAAGGCACTCCCAGACGACTGGAGGAGAGGTTGGATGTCTGGAGTTGGGTCCAGACGGTCAAGTAGGGGTTCTGGACATCTGAAGTCGATGCAGGAACCTGAGGTGAGACCCTGGTGACTTTTAAGACGTCTGGACCTTGTGCCAGATGTCTGATTTAGGTCAGCAGTCCTGTGTTTGACCCGTTTAGGGTCCGTTGAGGTCCGTTTTACGCAAATAAGATATCTGTGGTTTCCTTGTGAGCTCCTCTATATGTTAGAAAGCCTTATATACTATTTTGAATATTCCGCTGTGTTATGTTCCTGGGTATAGGACTTCGGCTTGTTACATGTTCGGGGTGCAGAGGCACGTGAGCCTGCCGTTCGAGGCCCTAGTACTCTCGGATTGTCTGATAGAGTGGTTTCCCCTGTTTTAATTACAAAACATGAATGCATATGTGAAATTGGATAACTAGAAACCTAGGATGTGGCATGAATCCTAGGACGAGAAGTACTTGCACTGTTTGTATGCGTGTTTGAGATTGTAGTCATAAATGCATGAATGGAATTGTAACAACTACCTGTAATAAATACGAGCTGCCTGTGGAATATGAAATGCCTGTGCTAGTTAAATAGTTACCTGTGACATTACTTGTTGTACATGTTAAATTGCGGAAATACGAGCTGCATGTGTATAATATGAGAATGGAAATGTGAATGATGAAACCTGGTATGGAACAACATGGTGAATACAAGCATGAACCCTACGGGAAATTAGGAGTAGAGCTCCTGTGGATAAATGGAATGGATCTAGAAATGTGAGTGGGAAGTGTACTGGCCCTTGAGTACGTGGTACCAAGGAGAGCGACTATCCCCTGTTTAGTGTAGAGCAGAGCTAGACGCCCTTGGGTTGGGACCCGGGGTTAGGATTTGCCACTCTACACCAACTTCTTTGGCTCTCGCGTACACTGTACTGGAAAGAGCTACTAGTGTAGGGAGAGAGCTAGCCACCCACGGGGCCCGGGGTTCAGCTAGCCACCCTACACCGACTTGTTAGGCCCACTGGGCAAACTGGGGTAGTCAGACGAGGGTGCGCGGACTGTGGAGGGACGAGACCCCTGTTTGCTTCTAAGGGGCTAGACCCCTGTTACTGAGAGGGCTAGGCCCTATACTGTTCCGTGCTATACTTTGGGCATACCCGCTAGCGGAAATAACTGACCACGTGCTAGTGCGGGGTACTACCCGTGCGCTTATCGCCCGTGCCATAGTCACCGCTACGTCTGTCCGTGACCTCGGGGTGGTTGACTGGGTGTGGGATTACCACGGGGGACTCTCCCGGCCAGGAGAACACCACGTGCACCTTCTACTCTTCGAAAAAGACTGCAATCAAGATCGTTCCCACGAGGAACATTTGAGATTAAGAAAGAGATCTGAAAATTAAACCAAAGGGTGAAAGGAAATGACTTGTAAATAAAATAATTGAAAAAGATAAATTTACCTGTTAGCCTTTACTGCTTTACTTAGTTGGTTACCACTCTACTCGGCATTTGCTGACTCCGTTTACTCATAACCCTTTTCAGGTCCAGGTGTTGAGCAGCCCGAGTCACCGGCTGCAGAGGGTGCTGGGCCCAGTCGAGCTCAGCAGTAGTTCTTGTTGTTGTTGTACTTCCTTTTTGCTAGTGAGTTAGACTGTTGTTACCGTTTTTATTTATGTACTTTGTTCTACTTTACTGTTGTGGTGGTGATATATACTATTAGCAGCTTTTAAGTCCTTTACTGCTTGTACTCTTTTACTGTTAGTTTCTTAGCATAGCGAATGTGGTTTACTTTCCTGCTTTTTGATTACTTCTTGTTGGACGACTGGGTCTTAGGATTAGTTGAGTCGAGCCGGTCTCGAGTCCTATAGGGATTCAAGAACCAGGTCGTAACACCTTGGTGGACTGTTTTGGGAGGAAGATCGTCTTCTCCATACCGGAGATGCCTTCCTTTGAGTTTCACGGACAGTCAGTGGACGGAGGTTTCAGGTGCATATCTGCGCTTCGAGCAGCGAGACTTTTGAGCCAGGGGTGTGAGGGCTTTCTAGCCTGTGTGATGGCGGACAGCCCCATGGCAGACTTTTAGAGCATTCCGGTGGTTAGTGAGTACCCCGACGTGTTTCCAGAGGAGCTGCCAGGACTACCGCCCGAGCGTGAGATCGAGTTTGAGATCTCATTGGTACCGGGGACCAGCCCCATTTCTACTGCACCGTACCGGATGGCACCACTTTAGCTGGGAGAGCTCAAGTCACAGTTACAGGACCTGTTGGAGAAGGATTTTGTGAGGCCCAGTGCGTCCCCGTGGGGAGCCTCTGTGTTGTTTGTGAAGAAGGATGGTACACTGCGACTTTATATTGACTACAGACACCTAAATAGGGTCACCATCAAGAACAAGTATCCGCTGCCGAGGATTGATGACCTTTTTGACCAGTTGCGAGGTGCCACAGTATTCTCCAAGATATATCTGAGGTCAGGCTACCATCAGTTGAGGATCAGGGAGACCGACATCTCCAAGACAGAGTTGGGGCGGAGGTGTACTACGCACTTGAGTTGGGTTGAGGTGGGGACCAAGTGGGAGGTTGGCCCCAGACTGATCCGACAGAGTCAGGAGGTGATAGAGCAAATCCACAGACAACTTCGCACTGTTAGGAGCAGGCAAAAGCGTTATGCTGACCGGAAACGTAGAGAGGTGCAGTTCAAGGTTGGGGATCACGTCTTTCATCGCATTTCGCCCATGAAGGGCCTGCAACATTTTGGGGTGAAGGGAAAGCTTGCGCCGAGGTTTGTGGGACCCTTTGAGGTCCTTGAGCAGGTAGGACCCATTGCTTACTGGCTTGCCCTTCCTCCCCAGCTTTCTGGTGTGAACGACGTGTTCCACGTGTCCAACCTCAGGAAGTACGTCGCCGATCCCAGTCATGTTCTGAGCTACGAGAGTGTCAAGGTGGGTGACGACCTGACCTACCCCGAGAGACCAGTGCAGATACTAGACAGAGCTGTCCAGAATCTGAGACGGAAGCAGGCACCCCTGGTGAAGGTTTTGTGGAGGAGCCAGCGGTACGATGAGGCTACCTGGGAGCATGAGGCGGCGATGCGAGAGCGGTACCTGGAACTTTTTGAGGGTACATCTTTTCGGACCAACTTCGGTCCTCTTTAGGTTACGCATTATTATTCCTTTTTCTGCACCCTAGCTAGCTCAAGTTTTGGGGTTGAAACTTCCTTTAAATTTGTTATGATGTAAAGACCCGTTTTGTTTTGAGCATTTTAAAACATCTGGACCTCTTCTCGGACGTCTGGAAATTAAAAATTTTGTACACACCCTACGGTCTGCACGCAGGCGGCGCGCAGGCTCATCCTCTCTCTCTCCTTCCCTCTTCTTTTTCCCCCCACCGAACCCTAACCCTTGGCTATAAGAGACCCCCCTTCCCTCTTCTCTCCACTCTACCACTCCACCACACCTCCCCACTCCATTGCTGTGAGCAGAGACGCGCAAGAGAGGGAGCGAGAGCGAGGAGGAGTGGGCTTGAGGAGGAGGAGAGGGCCGAGATCGCAAGCTTGTGGAGGCTTGCCAGAGGTCCGCACGACCACCATGACACATGCGGGAGGAGGAGAACGTCAAGGCGTCGTCCCCGACCTTCTGCAGCAGTCGGAGCTGCAGTGGAACAGAAGGAGTCGCGGCGAGAGAAGCAGAAGCGTGGTCTGTTACTGGAGTTTTTCCAGTATCAGATGTTCGGAGTGTCTTCCGGACAACTGGCTGGACGTTTGGCGTCGACACCAGACGTCTGAAAGCGGGTGTATCGCGAAGGTATGTCTTCCTCGGCGTTACGGCCATGCAAGCCGCATTGCAGAGGTGATCTGCTTGGCTAAAAATGGTGCGCTGCTTTGTCATGCACAGGAGCAGCTTTGGGAAGGTGCACAGCATGCCCTCTCACGCTCTTCGGATGTTTAGACAGCTTACCAGATAACTGGAGGCATCCCAAATGTCTAGAGGACTGGTCAGACATCTGGAACTACTTCCAGATGGTCGCGGCGAAATCCTGGATGTCTGAGATCATCACAAGAGCTTGAGATGAGTCTCTGATGACTTTTAAGACGTTTGGACTTGTTTACAGACGTCTGATTTGGGTCTGCAGACACATTTTTGACCCGTTTAGAGTCCGATCGGGATCCGTTTTACGCAAACGAAGTATCTTGGTTTCCTTGTGAATTCCCCTACATGTTAGAAACCTTTATACACTATTCTGAATCTTCCATTGTGGTGTGTTCCTTGGTATAGGACTTCGACTTGTTGCGTGTCTGAGGCTTGCATAGGCACGTGGGCCTACGGTTCGAGCCCCCAGTACTCCCGGATTGTCTGGTAGAGTGGTTTCCCCCTGTTCTACTTATAAAATATGAATGCATATATGAAAATTAGATAACTGGAAACCTAGGATGTTGCATGAACCCTAGGACGAGAAATGGTTGAACCGCTTGTTTGCGTGATTGAAACTGTATTTATAAATGAATGAGCTAAATTTTTAGCAACTGCCTATTAATGAATACGAGCTGCTTGGTGAAATATGAGCTGCCTGAGATAATTAAACAGTTACCTATGATATCACTTATAGCATGTGTTAAATTGTGGAAATACGAGCTGCATGTATATAAACGAGAACCGAATCGTGAATGATGAAACTTGGATTGGAATAATATGGTGAACATGAGCATGAACCCTACGGGGAGTTAGGAGTAGAGCTCCTGTGGTTAGATGGAAAAGCTTGGAATATGGATGAGAAGTGTACTAGCCCTTGAGTACGTGGTACCAAGGAGAGCGACTGTCCCCTTTTTAGTGTAGAGCGGAGCTAGCCGCCTTTTGGTTGGGACTCGGGGTTAGGATTGGCCACTCTACACCGACTTCTATTGGCCCTCGCGTACACCATACTAGGGAGAGCTACTAGTGTAGGGAGGGAGCTAGCCACCCCACAGTGCCTGGGGTTCAGCTAGCCACCCTACATCGACTTGTTAGGCCCTCTGGGCAAATCGGGGTAGTCAGACGAGGGTGCGTGAACTGCGGAGGGGCGAGATCCCTGTTTGGTTCTGAGGGGCTAGACCCCTGTTTCTGAGAGGGCTAGGCCCTATACTGTTCCATGCTGTACTTTGGGCGTACCCGCTAGCGGAAACGACTGACCACGTGCTAGTGCGGGGTAGCTACCCGTGCGCTTATCGCACGTGCCGTATTCACCGCTTCGTCTATCAGTGACTTCGGGGTGGTTGACTGGGTATAGGACTACCACGTGGTACTCTCCCGGCCAGGAGAGCACCACGTGTGCCTTCTACTCTTCGGAAAAGATTGCAATCAAGATTATTCCCACAAGGAACATGCGAGATCAAGAAAGAAATCTGAAAGTAAACCAATGGGGTGAAAGGAAATTACTTGTAAAATAAAGAACTGGAAAAGATAAATTTACCTGCAAGTTTTTACTACTTTAGATAGTCTAGTTACTACTCTACTCAGCGTTCGCTGACTCTGCTTTTACATAACCCTTTACAGGTCCAAGAGTTGAGTAGCCCGAGTTACCGGCTGCAGAGGGTGCTGGGCCCAATCGAGCCCAGCAATAGTTTTCATACTGTTGTTGTACTCTCTTTTCTACTAGTGAGTTCAGGCTTTTGTTTACTGTTCCTGTTACTGTACTTTTGTTCTACTTTCCTGTTGTTGTGGTGGAATGTACTGACTAGTAGCTTTTACCTTCCTTTACTGCTTGTACGCTTTTAATGTTAGTTACCTTGCATGGTGAATGTGATTTATTTTTTTGCTTTTTGGTTATTTCTTGTTAGACGACTGGGTCTTGGGATTAATCGAGTCGAGCTGGTCTCGGATCCTGTAGGGATTCGGGAATCCGGTCGTAACAAATAATGTGATAAACATGAGCATGAACCCTACGAGGTGTTAGGAGTAGAGCTCCTGTGGATAGATGGAAAAGCCTAGAATATGGATGGAAAGTGTGTTGGCCCTTGAGTACGTGGTACCAAGGAGAGCGACTGTCCCCTTTTTAGTGTAGAGCAAAGCTAGCCACCCTTGGGTTGGGACCTGAGGTTAGGATTGGCCACTCTATACCGACTTCTGTTAGCCCTCGCGTACACGGTACCGAGGAGAGCTACTAGTGTAAGGAGGGAGCTAGCCACCCTACGGGGCCCGGGGTTCAGGTAGCCACCCTACATCGACTTGTTAGGCCCTCTGGGCAAATCAAGGTAGTCAGACGAGGGTGCACGGACTGTGGAGGGGCGAGACCCCTGTTTGGTTCTGAGGGGCTAGACCCCTATTGCTGAGAGGGCTAGGCCCTATACTGTTCAGTGCTTACTTTGGGCATATCCGCTAGTGGAAACGATTGACCGCGTGCCAGTACTGGGTAGCTATCCGTGCGCTTATCGCACGTGCCGTAATCACCACTACGTCTGTCAGTGACCTCGGGGTGATTGACTGGGTGTAGGACTCCCATGGGGACTCTCCCGGTCATGAGAGCACCGCGTGTACCTTCTACTCTTCGAAAAAGACTGCAATCAGGATCGTTCCCACGAGGAACATGAGAGATCAAGAAAGAAATCTGAAAGGAAACTAATGGGGTGAAAGGAAATTACTTGTAAAATAAATAACTGGAAAAGATAAATTTACATGATAGTTTTTACTGCTTTAGATAGTCAGATTATCACTCTACTCAGTGTTCGTTGACTCCGTTTTCTCATAACCCTTTACAGGTTCAGGAGTTGAGTAGCCCGAGTTACCGGCAGCAGACGGTGCTGGGCCCAATCGAGCCTAGCAGTAGTTTTCATACTGTTGTTGTACTCTCTTTTCTGCTAGTAAGTTCACGCTTTTGTTTACTGTCCCTGTTACTATACTTTTGTTCTACTTTCCTATTGTTGTGGTGGTATGTACTGACTAGCAACTT
The DNA here is from genome assembly GCA_037157565.1 of Thalassia testudinum. Classification (NCBI taxonomy): domain Eukaryota; kingdom Viridiplantae; phylum Streptophyta; class Magnoliopsida; order Alismatales; family Hydrocharitaceae; genus Thalassia; species Thalassia testudinum. The sequence continues at coordinate 60,260,463 of JAZHRO010000019.1, read as the reverse complement.
TTATTTTCCTTTACTGCTTGTACGCCTTTACTGTTAGTTACATTGCATAGTGAATGTGGTTTATTTTCCTGCTTTTTAGTTATTTCTTGTTGGACGACTGGGTCTTGGAATTAGTTGAGTCGAGCCGGTCTCAGGTCTTGTAGGGATTCGGGAACCGGGTCGTAACAGAACTTCTTAGGTTTGTTGTGGCATCTACAGAGGTCAAATTGAGGTGATTTTGAGTTCATTGGACTCTGTTCATCAATCTGGATCCATTCGTATGGTTCGATTGCTCATCTGAGAACTGTTTCAATTTGCACTTGTATGTAGGGTCACAAACATTAATTCTTAGCAATCTAACTGTACAAGTCACACATTATGCATGTATTACTCCCAGACTCAATGTAATATGACATTAATGCACATGTACCCTCAAGATTGACTCTAATTAATTTAATTAACACTAATAATTGTAGAGTCATTAAGGGGCCAAAATGAGAGATTCGTGAAGGGTCATTTCACCAAACTTGTATACGCTAGAGTGGTGTGTGGATGGAGCCAAGAAGTTGTTGGAATGAAATACCAACTTCAAATCCAAGCATTTCCAGCATACTAGCCCTATTCGAGCGCATATGAGGCGATGGAATGGGAGAAGTCGTGGGTGAACTATAGACAACTCCCGTTTGAGGCCAAAAGCCACTACTAGACTTCCTCTTTGAAATTAACCTGTAAGTTGTAATATCTAGTAAATAAAGAGTTTGGGTGAGGATCCCTAACAACTTGGGTGAGGTTGTCCATAGAATTTCTAATTACCAGCAGATTGCATCAAATTTTTTTATACTCAAAATGACAAGCACATCAAACATTCTAAAGATCCCATCAATGCAAATTTGAGTTCAATTGATCAAAAAGAAAGTGGAGAACATGTCCTTGAGATGTGAGATATGATATGCAACATGACACCTGAAGATGGCACAAACAAAAAAAATGAGCAGGAAAGGATCTTGCAAACAATTTGAGTATAGCTTTACAAGTAATAAACATCACCTTAGATTGTAGGTTTGGGTTTACAATGGAAATAAGGATTGTTTGATATTGAAGTTGATTTAAGCTCGAATGTAATGACCTAGAAACATGGCCCATGTGAGTGCCCTAAAAATACGTCCCAACAGCCCATACATTAGATGCTTGACTCAATTGCCCGAACAACTAAGCTCAACTGACCTAGCCCATGAATTGCTTAGTAGAATGAAATAAGTAAAATAGTGTGCCAAAAGAATCAACAACTGGTTGGAAGAATCTAAAAAAAAAAGTTGGAAGAAGTACAATCCCAACTTAATGGATGTTTAGCAATATTGGGTTAATTTCCAACAATTCATCAAGTCATAAGACATATTAACTCTCAGTGATTATTAGTAACTAACATGTCATTGTCAACACCAAACCATATGAGAAGCAAGGATTGGATCAAAGTTAGGTTCCTCCTCCAACGTTGGGCACCTAACAACAAACCAAATCTTACCCCTTGTCGTACCATCTGATTATGATCATATCACTACCCATCATCATCGTAAACTTATTCCCTTCATATGGGTACTCACTAACAAGAGGCAAAAAGTACCATCATAATTAAAATTTCACACAAAGTCCAACAGATCCATTTCTTTGATGGCTCAGTGAATCTGACTTCTTGACTGTCCAAAACCTAAGCAGATTCAGGCAAACCTGATCTGCCAGAGGATCTGGTTGATCGGAGTTAAAAATGCAGCAACAACATCTACATTAGCGCTAACGGTTTGCGCTGTAAAAGCTATTTATAACCAAGTAACGGACAAGCTGAGGAATCTACGAAGTTCGTTATGAAACGAAAAGTTGTAATATTTTTTGTATTATAAATAAAGAAGAGAAATCTTTAGGAGGGGACTTCACGCATTTTCTGGGAAAGAATAATAAGTGATTATATTACCAACCATCATGGTAGAATCTTAGGAGTATCGTCCTTTTCCCACACGTAGAGTCACCAATTTCTTATGCCTCTATTTTCGTAATTATTTGTGATATTTGTTGATTTAAATCCACCGTCAATCATCGATCACTCACTACGCTATTCACTTAAGCCAATCGTAGTTAAATGCTTGAGAAAATTATACAAAAGCCCTTGGCTATAAGTTTGTTACCGGATTCGATTCCATGGAATCTTTCAAAAGAAGGATTGGGAAGTTAAAAATATTTTGCTTTTCTTTTCCAAGCTTAGGCATCGGACATCGTTTGCTTTTACATCGTTAATCAATCTTCTAGAGAAGCCTTTGCATACCCTAATAAACAACCTTCTGGATACAAGTGCTCAAATCATTGGAGCATTTCCGACAAATAACTAGCTGCGAGCTGATGGTTACAATAGTGTTCGTGGTAGTTTCTGTGTAATATTTTAAGCCGAAAGGGGAAATCGAAGGTCAAGTGATGGAAGAGGTGTTTTCCACGTATAAATTGTGTATTACGATCCTTAACCTTGCGCATGCTATCACGCGATCATTTTTACTCATGACTCACCAATTGCAGAATGGAAGATAAATATGTGTTATAATTTAATGCAGGACTGTACATCAGAATTTTTTTCTAAAGTTACAATGAATGCAATAACTCTCCTCCTCCTTATCCTCACCATCTCCAACACCTTCATTGCTTTGCAGACGCCCGACCGTTGACCTGTCAATGGATCCTCGATTGCAAAGAATCATCAGTTTGCAATCGCGAAGCACAAGAGGTCCAAACATAAGCTTGTCTATGTGAGAACGATGAGCGAAGAGACCCATGTGGTGGAGGGAAACAACCACAACCACCTGCTTATACTTGGGAGACTTACGTTCCAGCAGTACCTAGTGGGGTACGAGGCTACTGTCGTCGACGACAACCCACGGGATCATCGTAGGGTGCTCTTATCATTGAAACTCAAGGTCTAGAGTTGGCTTGATGCCTTGTGCATGTGTGGAAAAGTATTGGCGTATCTATATCGCTATTGTGATGTTTGATTGTTTAAGATTTTTCGTCACGGGCGAGACAAGGAGGAGATCGAGGACATGGGGATTTTTCTCTTAGTAACCTCTCATGAAAGAATAGTTTTTAATTATTTTAAGGAGTTAGTAAAATGAGCAAACCAGAGCTGTAAGATTCAGGTTTGTTTAAAAGAAAAATAGTATTATACGAATGGTAGGGATATACACGGATTGGATTGGGATTTAACCAAAATCTAATCCATAGTTTTCGAATTGGTACTGTTTCAACTTAACCCAACCCGTTACACTATCGAATCTAACCCAACCTAATTCATAAAAGTCGGGTTGAGTTGGATAAGGTTGAGCAAATTGTTGACTAATAACAAGATTCAAAACTTATGTTTATCTCTATTTTCTATGTTTTATATTTAATAATAAAATATTTTTAACTCATAAATAATTTTTATCTTCTAAAACAATGAATAAAATAGGTAAAAATAAAAGAAAATTAGACCGTGGATGGAATTTAGGATAGGGGTGGGGGAATTTTGAATTTGGGACATGAGAGAGATAGGAATAGGACAATGTGAGTGAAATTTGGGACATTGGGCTTGGGTGTGTGCGAGCTTTGGTGGCTAATTGGGTTGTAATCGAAGAAAATTTAAGTCCAGCATATATATATATATATAAGGAAATGATCCTATGAGAAGATTTCCTGGTGAGAACATGAGAAAAATCCATACTAATTGTTGGATTCTTTTCAAAATAATGGATGGTTGAGATTAAAATATTTCCCTCTCCCCCTTCAAAAGACTCTCACGTCTCATTGTCTCCAACACTCAGCATCACCACCATCGGCCGCTCTCCTTCACTACCTCCACGGTTGCAACCTCTCAACCGGTCTCTCTCACTCCCCGACACAACTACAACTGTTGCTCCTCCTCTTCTTCTCCCTCAACGCCACCACCGTTGTACCGGCCACGGCACCCCCACCACCAACCCTCCTCGTCACCTGTACACTGTCCCACTACTGCTCGATAGGGAATCCATCAGTTCTCTCTCTCTCTCTCTTCTCTCTCTATTGTAAGTTCCCCTCTCTTTCACTCCCCCCACCCCCCTCACCCCTCCCTATAGATCGCCTCTCTCATCTCTTTGTCTCTTGCACTCACGGCATCGCACCCATAGCCATCCTTCCTCCTTTGTATCAGCCTCACACACCTCCCCCTCCATTGTACTTGTGACGCCACCGGATCGTTGCCCTTATTCTCCGCAACTATAGTGACATCAAGACCTTGCCATCTCGCACTCACCGGATCTTCCTCTCCATCAGTGCCCTCTTCTTTGGTGACTCTTTCGCAGCTCCCCTTCATCAGGGAATGCCAACTCAACAGGGCATTGCTATTCAACTCCCCCATGAAGTTTGAGACTGTAACGACCCGATTCCCGAGTTCCTACGAGACACGAGAACCAGACCGACTCGACTAATCCCAAGACCTAGTCGTCCAACGAGGAAGTAACCAAAAGAGCAGTAAAATAAACCACATTCAGCATGAATATAACGAACAGTAAGGAAAGAAGCCACTACAGTATATACTACCACAACAGTAGAACAACATTTATAACATAATATGAACTACACGTAAAGAAAAGTACAGCGGTAACAAGAACTACTCACTACAGTGGAACAAAAAGAGGTACAAGAGAACAGTGGTAACTCTACTAGACCCTACTCGGCCCAGCGTCCTCTGCAGCTGCCGACCCTGGCTGCTCAACACCTGGTCCTGAAAGGTAACGAGTGTAACACGTCAGCAAAAAGCTGAGTAGAGTGGCAACTAAACAAAAGAAACAGTAAAGTGTACAGTAGCTGTTATGTTCTGTTACTTTCTTTAATTACGTCTTTCTATTGTCTCACAATTTATCTATTTCTCAGATCTTTCACTTGATCTCGAATGTTTCTCGTGGGAACGATCTTGATTGCAGTCTTTTCCGAACAGTAGAAGTAGCACGTGGTGCTCTCCTGGCCAGGAGAGTCCCCCGTGGTGATCCTACTCTCAGTCAACCACCCCAGGGTCACGGACAGACGTAACGGTGACTACGGCACGCGCGATAAACGCACAGGTAGCTAACCTGCACTGGCACGCGGTCAGTCGTTTCCGTTAACGGGTGCGCCTAAAGCACAGCACGGAACCAATACAGGGAAGAGCCCTCTCAGTAACAGGGGTCCAACCCCTCCACAGTAACCAAACAGGGGCCTTGCCCCTCCACAGTCCGCGCACCGTCGCCTAACTACCCTGGTTTGCCCAGTGGGCCTAACAAGTCGGTGTAGGAGGCTAGCAGAACCTCGGGGCCTGTGGGGTAGCTAGTGCCCTCCCTACACTAGTAGCTCTCCTCGGTACTACGTATGCGAGGGCCAGCAAGTCGGTACAAAGTGGCCAATCCTAACCCCGGGTCCCTGGGGCGGCTGGCTCCGCTCTGCACTAAACAGGTACAGGTGCTTCCCTTGGTACTACGTATCCAAGAGACAGCACACTACCACGTCTTTCTTTCTCAGTTCCATTCTTTTCTCTTTCCAGGAGTTCCACTCCTAATTCCCCGTAGGGTTCCAGCTCTTTTAACTCAGAACATCTAGGTTTCACTTTCCAGTTTCACGTTCTTACAATCCATGTTCTCAATCACGTTTATTTATTCATAGCAGGCAGCTGTTAATTCAATTCACAGGCAGCTATTATTTCCTTTCCACATTTTCCAAGACTGCAGTATTCATATATTCCACTAGTTCTTCCCATCCTAGGATTCATGCCATATCCTAGGATCTATCATACAATCTAGTTTTCCAGCCCTAAGATTCATGCAACATCCTAGGATCTACCATTCAGTCTAGTTTCTCATTCCTAGGATTCATGCAATGTCCTAGGTGCTATTTATGGTTCCATAATTTAACAGATTATACCAATAAACTTAAAAGCCACTCAACCGGTTACAACAGGAGTACTGGGGGCGTGGTCGGGAATCCCGCGTGCCTCCGCAACCCCCGAGACTGCAACGGAACGGGGTCCTATCACAAGGATCAAACATAAGGAGTTTCTCAAAATAGTATATAGCTACTGTAGACGGATAGAGGATTTAATTCCGAAAAGAACGCAACTCGAAATGCGAAAAACGGACTCCGATCGGGCCCTAAACGGGTCGAAAATGACGAAACAATGCAAAATCAGACGTCTGGAACTTCTTCCAGACGTCTTAAAAAGTGGATCAGAGGTTACCTTTGCTCTACGTGGTCTCTCAGACGTCCAGGAGCCTGCGGGGGCGTCTGGCCTAGTTCCCAGACGTCCGATGGTCACCCCGGATGTCTGGAAGTCGCTCTCGTCGTCTGGCACTACAGCCAGACGTTTGATTCGCGTTGGATGCGAATCTCAGAACCTGTGCGTATCCATCCTCGTGCTCAGTACGGTCAGTCGAAGGAAAGAAGAAGGTACGAAAATAACTTACTTACAAGACGTCTGGACAGTCCTCCAGACGTCTTCCCCGTCGTCTGGTTGGAAGCCCAGACGTTTGATTCTGGAAAAATTTCTAGAACCAGGGCGCAACTCGCCCTCCGCTCGCGACGCTCGGCCGCGCTGCGTCTTGTCCGCCTGTTGCTCGAGCTGCAGCAAGCCTCCTGCGTCACTCCGTGCCCGTTGCGCCCCCACCGGCCGGCTCCCGCTGCCCCGGCAGGCTCGAGCCCTCACGACCGACGCCTCCTCCCTCGCGCAGCACCTCCTCCCGCACCCACCACGGCTGTCGCCGCCGCCACTCGCTCACACTCGCACTCGCGCACCGGCTGGAAGGAGAAGAGGAAGGGGGTGGAGGTGAAGAGAGTGAGGGAGAGGGCGTGGCATTTTTGAAGCCGCGCGAGGAGAGAGAGAGAGCGAGAGCGACAGCGTTGCGCCTGCGGTCGCAGGAGGAGAGAGGGAAAAAGAGAGAGGAAGGCGGTTGCGGGTCTGCGCGAGCCTGCGCGCAGACACAGTCCCGCGTGCCACCGAAAATAGATCCCAGACGTTTGGAAGTGGTTCCAGACGTCTGGGACACCTCCCAGACGTCTTACAAAAAATGTCTTGAGTGCATTCGTAACAGAGACTTATGGAAACTCCACCATTTTTTCAGCCTTGACATATGAAGGGAGCAGCCCTGAGGATAAGGACTGCTCATCAGCGTGGCCCACGAGGGCCAACATGGGCTAGCTCCTGCAATAATGGGTATCGAGGAGGAGGAGGAAGGCCTAGAAGGTGATGCTTGTTACGAGGAAGTTGAGGAAGAGCCTGAGTGGGGCATGCTTCTGCAACATGGGCTAGCTCCTGCAACCGTGGGGTCCTATTGGACGAGCTATGCAAGGGGCTTAGCGAGATGTCCATGGCAAAGAGGTGGGTCGTGCTTGCGATCGTCGGGAAACATATAAGATTCATCTACAACGTAGACAATGAGATCAAAGAGGAGGAGGAAGTGAAGGGTCATGCTGTAGTTTCTCATTGGTCTTTTTTGGTTGTTTGATTTATTTTTACATCAATTGTATGTGTTCTTGAGTGGAGGAAAAGATGTGGGCTAACTGGGATTTGGAATTCTGGCAATTACTTTTGTTCCGTTATTGGAAGGAATGGAATAATGTTTAGCAAATTTCTGATATCAGATTTGGCAAATGTTTTGCATAATAACATCTGATGAATACTGCATAGTTTCTGTTCTTGCACGTTTTGTTAATATATTTTGGTGGGTTTTTTATTCTTTGATTATGATCCCCTCGAAAGGTCCTAAATGTATTTTTTTTCTTAGTTCTAATTGGGAAAAAAAGGTAACTCCAATGATTAATGTGACGTGCAACACAGCCATATCATCAGGTGGAGATCTTTTGTTCTTTGAGCATGGTGATGCTATTCTAGACCAATGGTGATGAGGGAGCTTGATGTTTTTAGTCTGAGTCAACTTTTGACATCATGTTGGGGGAAGTATGTTTAGATTATATTTTGAGTTCTATTCCGGTGGTAATTTTACTCTTTGGTGTGATGTTCCTCTAGTGTAGTATGGGTCTTTTTTGGCTTCACAAGGTTCAATTTGTAATCACATCTGTCAAATTATATTTCAATTTTAGCCCATATAGAGGCTGTTTTCAAAGAATCTACATTGATTACTTTTTCTTCAGTTACCAGTTTGAGATAGATATGAAAACCTTCTTTAGAGTCCTCTTTCTCATTAGGACACAAGCATACCACTATTTTATTGGAGATCCCATTGAGATTAGGCTTAGCATTGGACTTGTTATGTTGGCTATTGAATTCTTGTTTATGGTTATCAATTATCGCCCACACAGCAAAAGATTCATGTTCCAAACCCTCAAAGCTCCATGATTCGGCCATAGTATTGTACCTATGAGATCCTTTTTAGTTCCCAATCCTATTGAACACATTGATCCTATTGATTACTACCATGGCATGGAAACTATTGGAAAAAGGACCAACATGTTTGAGTTGGATCCCATCTGACAAAAGCTTTGTAGAGTTTTGATATACCCGGATCAGAAGGCTTTCTATCCTACAATATTTTGGGGTAAAGGCAGATGTAAATGTTAGTAATAGTAACTATTTACTACATCACAGTCCATGGGCATGGGGGCTTTTAATGGCACGTAAGGCCTACATTTACTATATGTCAACAATAAAAGGCTTACAAAACTAAAGCTCATTCAAACTAAGCCCTCCAAGCCATCCTTGTTTAGTCACCAACCAACTCTGGTTTGATCTTCAGGCCTAAGATGATGATCTAGTAGTGTTAATTCTAGCAATTTATACTTAGTAATATGCTTTCGTTCCTGCAAATTTAGCTTCTGTAGTAGTATACTTTATTTATTTCAACCTCTTAAAATAAACCTGCAAGCTGCATTCCATTTATACAAAATAGATTTGCAATAGATCTCAAAAATCTTCTCATATCAATATTTGATTTTGAGAATAGCATTTACAGTCCACTTTAAAAGTTATGTATATCTTTAAAGCTAAATCTACCACGATTTACAATTATAAATTGTTAAACAATAAAATCCAAAATCATTTCTGCACTGGTCCAATATCGAAATCATCCATCTTTCTTAAGTTTGTGTTTCCAGCATTCTTCTTGAACCTTTTATACCCCATATGCCAAGGTTGGGAAAATGATGGAGTTTCCAGAAGTCTCAAACTTCTAAGGGGAGTTGAATAGCAATGCCCTGTTGAGTTGACATTCCCTGATGAAGGGGAGCTGTTGAAGAGTCGTCGAAGAAGAGGGCACCGATGGAGAGGAAGACCCAACGAGTGCGAGATGGCAAGGTCTTGATGTCGCTACAGCTGTGGAGAACAAGGGCAGCAATCTGGTGGCATCGCAAGTACAACGGAGGGGGAGGTTTGTGAGGCCGATACGAAGGAGGAAGGATGGTCGTGGGTGCAGTGCCATAAGTGCGAGAGATAGAGAGATGAGAGAGGCGATTTGCAGAGAGGGGCGAGGGGGGTGGGGGCCGAGAGTGAAAGAGAGGGGAACTTACAACGGAGAGAGAGAGAGAGAGAGAGAGAGAGAGAGAGAGAGAGAGAGAGAGAGAGAGAGAGAGAGAGAGAGAGAGAGAACTGATGGATTGCCCATCGAGCAGTAGTGGGACAACGTACGAGTGAAGAAGAGGAGGGTTGGTGGTGGGGATGCTATGGTCAATACAATGGTGGTGGCATTGAGGGAGAAGAAGAGGAGGAGCAATGGTTGCAGTCGTGTCAGGGAGTGAAAGAGAGACTGGTTGAGTGGTTGCAGTCGTGGAGGGAGTGAAGGAGAGTGTTCGATGGTGGTGGTGGTAAGCGTAGGAGACGATGGGTCGTGAGAGTCTTTTGAAGTGGGAGAGGGAAATGTTTTAATCTCAACCATCCATTATTTTTAGAAGAATCCAACAGTTAGTATGAATTTTTCTTATGTTCTCACAAGGGAGGTCATATCATAAGATCATTCCCCTATATATATATATATATATATAGGGAATAGCTACACGAGTGAGTTCAACCTTTCTTTACTTCGTGTTGTGCATGGACGAAGCGGGTGAGGTAAGTAATCAACATAGTTTACTGACGAGTGAAGTGGAAGTCAACAGGTTTAGAATAAATACCTTGGGGAATTCCACAACATCTGATAGCCTCCAGAATGAGAATTTCACATATGAATTAGAAGCTAGGGATGCATAGATTAACTAAACAAAGTTTCAAACCACTTCTGCTGGTCGGGAAGTGGGTTAATAGGGCAGAGTGTAGGGCAAGGAGATCAGAAAGGGCTAATAGTGGGAAGTGCATTCCAGTAGGTGACATGCATCCATAGATCCGAAGTTTGGGAGGAGTTAACCAAAGTTTGTTGAAGGGGCAACTTTCGAGGTAGATTCCGAGTATGAAGGAAGAAAAGTCTAATTATTTAGTCGCAAGCTAAGAGTTGGATGCAGGTGAAAAAATAGTTGGGGAATTGACTTCAGATTCAGACGTAGGATCCACCGAGTAGGAAGCAAACCTGCTATATATATAATTATAAATTGGGTTATGTCGGATTACAAGTTAAGTTAATTAAATCTCAAATCAACTCAACCCATTTTTATCGAATTAGAATAATCTTAATTCAACCAAAGTCACTATAATTCACAACCCAATCTAACCCAACTCATTAAGGTTAGATCAAGTTGAGTTTAAATTGAGCCCAAAGAGAGAGAGTGATACCCTGACCGGGTAACACGAGAGAGCCGAACCAAATAACATACCTCAACATGCGTCCTTCAACTAGCAGCATGTGAAGCATGTACACCCTAACCTACCAAGTGTCGCACGCTATTAGGTTTATTCCAACCCTTCTTTTCCACTGAACTCATTTAAGATGCCACGCTTCGCCTAACAAGTCAGAGACGCTCACAACCGCCAACCCCCGTCCCCAATCTCCTCCTCGTCTAGCCGGCCACCGAATTCCGCTGCTGCCATCGTCTTCGGATCCGGTGTCGCCCCTCTTCTCTTCCGACGGCAATGGCGTCTTCGGGGCAAAGCGTCCTCCAGTTCCCGTCTTCGTCTCCTTCTTCGGGCGGGGGGTTCCTCTCGGCCAGGGTTCACCCGCTGGTGCTCTTCAACATCTGCGACTCCTACGTGAGGCGGCCCGACCAGGCCGAGAGGGTCATCGGGACCCTCCTCGGCTCCGTCTCCCCCGACGGCGTCGTGGACATCCGCAACTCCTACGCCGTCCCCCACAGCGAGTCTTCCGATCAGGTATATTTTTCACCAAAACTAACAAAAAAAACTCCCCTCCTTTTTACCTAAAAGAACCTCCTTTGCTTCTTCGTCGGATTACTCGTAGTTCGATGATCGAGAGGGCCCTTTTCAGTGGAAAGTTGAAATATTTCCCTTGTTTTCTGAAGATTGCGTGGGCGTGAGGGTGGAGGGGTTTATGATTGCAACAGGGCTTTGATAAGGTGGCAAATTTTCGATCATCGGTACTCGGGATTGTTTCCTCCGAGTCCTATGTGGTGCTTCTTCTCTTTGATCACCCGTTGTTCGGTGATCGTGAGGGTATCCAAATCTTATGTGATCGAAGTATTATTTGTTGTGTATGTGGAGGATAGATCCCCGTTGTTTTTGTTCCAGAATTGCAAAAAGCCCTCCCGAGATACGTTTTGTTGTTATGTTTCAAAGCCTTTCTCGTTACATTGGAAATAAAAGCGCTTGCTTTTACGTGCATGCATACCCATACCGCTACCCATTTAACGAGGATGGGGTGGTGGATGAGAATTGGTGGAAACTTGGATATGAAACCAATTTTATATTTTGTTATCGTCTTTTTGTATGTGCTACTCGCCAGATGAACATGTGGATATACGGAACCGTTGTGGTGTTTTTCAGTGAATTAGAAGGCTGGTTTGAGAAGAAGCATATTCCTGTGAGGATTATGCTTCCGAGTGAAGGATGGTTAGATTTACTAATGGAAGATCCACACTTAGGGCTTGGGAGCTGAGGCTGTAATTGTGAGCGTCTCTAACTTGTCAGGAGAAGTGATTTACCTTAAATCAGTTAAATAGAAAAGAAGGGGTTGGAATAAACCTAATAGCGTGCACCAGTTGCATAACACTATTATTTTTTTTTTAAACAAACCCGCATCTTAGGTCCTCGGGTTACCTCTTTTTATTGACTCCTCAAAACAATTACAAACTGTTCCATCGAAAGAGGTTACAAGGAGAAAAAAGAAAATATGAAATAAGAGAAAAATACAAGTGCTCAAACAAGTTTGAACAAACTTAAAAACTGTAGCAATCCCGAAATGGGATGGTACAGCCTTCAAACTGAAAAAAGCCTCTATTGAGAAGCCCAAGATTCAAACCAATATCATGACATCTGAAGCCCAATTCAGTCCATCATTTAGTCATCTCAACAAAAGAAAAATAAATCTTTGATCTGCAAATCAGCATTCCAGCTCCTCCTGCCAACCTTTATCAAAGCTACAACCTCAATCAATCTTCATCCATAGGAATGCAAGGAGCAGCAGCTTCGAACTTCATATCTAAAAATTGAAAGTACTAGCAGCAGTAGATATATCCTTTTAGAAAATCCCCATGAAAACAATGGCTAGAAAGCAAGGGTACTTATCTTTTGGGCACATGTGCCTTTCAAGTCTTCCAAGCTCCTTTTAAAAGATCCACAGTATCCAGCAACTTCAAACTTCAATTTTATCTAGACCTTTGCAGCTCAGACTTCAGGTATTATACCAATCGTCATAGGCTTTTAATTAACATTATTAGTATAATAGAACCTTCTTTTTTCCAAGTAGGTTCTTTCATTATATGAATTCTTTGTTGTCATGTTGGGATGAGTTAGCCCCTTGCTCTGTTGCCATCAATTTAATAAGTGAGTATGATACCTGCCCATCATTAATGGTCATCCTGCCAGAAAAGATGGTGGCAGAAGTAAATAAGGACATAAGAGGAAAGAATATGATTGCAGGAATGCTTTGGGTAGCTAATCACACATGATATAAGACCAAAGATGGCGTTCTTCTTTGTAGTGGAAAAGTGGCTTCTTTCCTTTGTTGTCTTGATTTTGGGTGAGTGTGAGGATGGAGGGGTGTACAATTGCTGTAAGGCTTAGAGAAAGGCAGCAAATTTTCAATAATCAGTACTCGGGATTTGTTTGGGGAAGTTAGCTACTAAGATCAATTAGAAAATTTCCGTTTTCCATTCACTATGGTGATAATCTCATGAAACACACTTTACGTTGTGACACTGCAATATTTTTTTTTTTCCATCACTGCAACTAGTTCATGATTGGGGCCTTGGCCCATTAAGCAAGTTCATTCATACAGCTTCATCAAGGTAACTTTGGTGTATAAATATGTGGTATAAACCTTCAAAAGTGGATATGAGATTATTATTGAAACCTGAATTCTCTAGAATGGATCGTTTAGTCTATTTTCCGTAGTTCATGAGTTATTTGGATTGTGGTTTTAATGAAATTTGTCTGTGCAGGTTGCGCTGGATATCGATTATCATCATAACATGCTGACCTCACATCAAAAGGTTAACCCGAAGGAAGTCATTGTAGGATGGTAAGCAAAAGAAAATTTTCGCTCAGTGCATTTTTTCTTTGGAATTTCCGAGGAATGTAGTGCATTGATGTCATAGCAAACTCAGAAATGGCCTGAAGTTTTGCTTGTTATAGGGAACTTATTTCCAGACCCAGGAAATCCCCTTTAAATTTGAGAGGGTCACTAATGACACATCAAGTATATTTGCTGATATAACTTTTCAAAAAAAAAAAGGCATAGTTGCACATATAGCCTTGCATTGAGAAACACAGAGAAGATTATGAAAACAACAATACTGATTCAAAGTCATAGCAGTTATATTCGATCTGCAATGATGGAATGTCTCAAGTATGTATTGCTGGCTCTCTGCTGCTTAAGCTTACATCTTAGGCTGTCTTTGGTGGTGGGATAAGTTGCAACTGGGAAGTTGATGGATAGAATACATGAGTTTTTAGTTGTTTGGGGGGATAAGTGGTGGATCAGATGTGATGCTTACTTTAATGGAAGTGACTTTATCATTTTCTTATATTGGAACCTGGGAAAAGTTGCAAGAGTATTTAATTGAAACCATGACTCACACTTTACCCCCAACATTTTTATTTAAGACTATAGAGGATAACCCCTTTCAATGGGATAACCACACCGCTTCTGACTTTGCTTGGTGCTTGCCCCAGTCTGAACCCTCCCTGAAGATACCTGCCTCTTGCATATCTTTTTCATAACTTCTATATTATACTGCACTCTGACAATGAATATGAAAGATCCTTGCTGTTACATATTTGGATGAAGAATATATCGATCACACATTCCCAATATGAATGAGGTCATTCATGATCTTGAAACTTCAATTCTAAAAACTCACTAATTACTAAGAACTTAACCAGATAATGGACCACTTATAAGCCTTTAACAAAGCTCTGATTGCTTCTCTAAAAGCCTCAAGGCAGTGTCTGTGGGTGCCAAACGCATATTGTGATTGAGTGCTGTTGCTACTGAAGTTGTTACGCGTGCATGTTTAACAGCCATTAACAGAGCTGTATACAAGTAAAACAAAAAGGGTCACCGGTGAACCTGAAAGATTACTAATTAGCTCACTTTTGCATTGGTGGCTGTTTTGATGTGGTTGCCAAGAGCTGGTGCTGAGACCAAGGGTGTGCAACACATCTCAATGTGATAGGCTCTGGCAGTTGTACTACTTCACTGATGGATGGAAAAAGGAGAGGCATACTGAAAGTGGGATTTGTATGTGTACAAACAGAGACTTTGTGGTCTCTACCAGTCTCCATCTGGGGGAAAGAATCCACATTTTTTGAGTGCAAGAATGTGCAGAGAGCCTATATCCATTTTCACTATTGATCTATATGACAGAAAATGAACGTTCCACAGTCTCACTAGATGAGACCAGGAGGAGTGGTGTTTGCTGAGGTGCGATGGCATATGAAGCAACGAGGCATAGGAAGCAATTCAAGGGGCTGGCAAGCATAGCCACTGTACAGGCAGCTGCAGATGAGGCAATTCAAAGCAAGCAATCTCAAGCCTGATTTTGTGGGTGCAAGCAAGACAAGAAGTGAATGACCTATGGATGCAATGGTGTTAGCGCTCAGTGAGGGCCTATGTGATGTGCAGTAATTGTTCAAATGTGTACCTCTTTAGGTTTGTAAATATTGTTCCTAGCTGATTTTTTTGTTGACTTATTTCATCTCAAGTCTCAAGAAATTAATTATCAGTTTATTCTTAGCAGACCTTGAACTTGCGAATAATACTGTTATTACCAAAACCTTTGCTTTTTCATGGAAAAAAATACTGAAACCTTTGTTTAAATGACAAATAATTATGTCTAATTGTCTTTCCTTTCTATATCTATTTTTCTCCAAATTTTGTTAAATAAATTTCTGGCACCTGTTGTAGGTATGCCACTGGCTTTGGTGTTTCAGGGGGAAGTGCTCTGATTCACGACTTTTACTCCAGAGAGATGGCAAATCCAATTCATTTGACTGTTGACACTGGGTTCACTAATGGAGAGGCCAGCATCAAAGCTTATGTGTCAGTTAACTTATCCCTTGGTGATCGGCAGCTTGCTGCACAGTTCAGTGAGATTCCACTGGATCTCCGTATGTCCGAAGCTGAACAAGTTGGTTGTATGTCTTAATACCTTTCAACTCTTTTTTAAATATGGTCTTGGTAAGGGATATTTCATCCTCCAATTCTACACATTCCTCCTGTTTTCTCCTCTTGGAAGAAAATTCGTTCTGCAGGTAATGTTGGGAGTTGAACTTGCATCATTGTACATCCAAATTAAGCTTTGCCTTTCCACTCTTCCCTTTCATGATCATTCTTTCAATCTTGCCATCCCTCACGATGAGTTTATTGTTACAGTTGATATTTTGAAGGTGAACTCTGTGGACAAGCTCCCAGATGATTTGGATGGAATGGAAGCTTCTATGGTCCGACTCCTGACTCTCATTGATGATGTCTACAAGTATGTGGATGGTGTTGTGGTAAGTTGCTTCATTCATCATTTCTACATAATCCAATTCTCTGCTAGTATGTTGAAGTTTGGGTTCGGTACTTCTCAGAAAGGAGAGATTGCAGCAGATAACAACATCGGGAGATTGATATCAGATGCTTTGGCATCTGTTCCAGTAATCTCTCCTGCCGCATTTGATGAATTGTTTAACGATAGACTTCAGGTAGGATGTTACTGGCCTCTGTTCTAGTTTAGCATTCCTTATTGAACCATATCTAATTATGTTTGTCATTCTTGTAGCACAATGTCCTATTGATCTACCTGTCCTCGCTTGCGAGGACCCAGCTCAGCATAGCGGAGAAGTTGAACACTGCTGCCCAGGTCCTGTAATTACAATTTGTGATAACAAGTAGCCGAAGCCATCTCCATTTCTTGTAGTCTAGCTGCTATTCCCTCCTTGCCTTTCGGCCTGGGCCTTGTTTCGAGGTTTCTGGCTTGAGATCTAATTTCGCTTCACACCTAGCAGATTTCTTTGAGACAAAACTTGAGTTATTTGAGTTACAGTTATTCATCTAGTTATGTTAAAGGATATTTTTTTGACTTTGAGAAGTAGTGTGGTTCCATGGTTACCATCAAACAGTGGAAAGAATCTTGGTTTCACTGTCTTCCTTCTTTGTCCTTTTTCTGTGTTAATTAAACTGTAGCATTGGAATCCTGGTGGTAGTGTCTGTGGTGAGGATGGACGTCATGATGTCCGCTCTTTGTCAAAGGGTGAAACAGGTCCCGTTTCCCGTTTGTTTGGAGAAATTATCAAGAGGAATAAAAATTAGAAGCACGGGAAATGGATGAATTGAGAGGTTGTGGTGTTTGGTTGGGAAGAATGTCTTATCAAGGAATTAAGGAGTTTAATTTTGATTTGTTGTGTGGTAGGAGGAATTATTTGATAGAATTAGGAGAAAATTAGTTGGAAAGTAAAGAATGGATGATTTTGCCCTTGTGTTTTATACATTTTGGTTATTTGATTGATATGGTACCATTGAATAGGTTTGGTTAAGTTTAGGAATTGACTACATGTGGTTAAGTAAATGATATGGGAACCTCTTTTATTTAAGAACATCATGAAATCATCGAGCATCAAAGTTGTTAAGTTATAAAATGGATCATGAATGACCACATGGATACTTTACTTTTTTGTGTACGGAAAGTGTACATTTAACTGCGAAGGGTAATAGGAATAAGGAAGGTAACAAGTAACGAAATGTCATAATTTGTTAATGCGAACAAATAATAGAAGTAACTTCTATTGTTTGGAAAGTGAATTTGATTTTGGCTTTTTAAGTTGAAGAAGAGAGATTATTATGAGCTGTTTAAGTACAACACATGTAAGAAGGTGGTGTTAGAGTCCTGTTCGTCGCATCTTCCATTACGGATGATTTCAGTCATATGCAAGGTGGAATTTGAGCAAGTCTACGTGTATGTGAATTTAATCTCAATCCATGAAATTTAATACCAATAGTTGTAAGTGTTTTCAACCAATGTACCTGTTGAAAAATACTTGTATGTCATAAATATGAATACTACCAAAGCTAACAATGTTAAGCGTAGCAAGCCATCGTATATTTTTATTTCTAATGAGAGTAGAAATCTGTTACAAATTGTACTCGCACAAGGTGAGTATGCATGTACGAGTTAAGTGAAAAGAATGGTTTTAATGGTATTACAAATAAAACAAGGGGAATCACTCTACAAAATCTATCTCAGGTACCATGTACGTAAGACATGGTGCGTTCAACATCTACAAATTTGTATTGTGCAGTTGACAAAGTTTAGCAACATGTAATCTCGAATGCGACGTATATATGAACTGCGCTGAATCGTCCTTGCCAACTTCCAGGTTCCGGAATCAGCAAAAGCTTGAACTTGACGAACCATCATTATAGGGTTCTTCC